>CAKXYN010000093.1:6085389-7370779 GCA_935064755.1 Tragelaphus eurycerus | reverse complement strand
AAATAACTGGGAATCAACATACTATTACAAAGAGAAAATGTTTGAAGTTAAGACCCAAATTACTGGTTTACAGCCAACTCACTTGAGAAGACCATGATACTGGGAAAGATTGAAGGCAGGAGAAGAGGGCAACAGAGGATGAGGTGGTTGGAAGGCATCACTGATTCAATGGAAATAAACTTGGGTAAACTCCGAGAGATGGTGAAGGACAGGGAAACCCAGTGTGCTGCAGTCCATGACGTCACAGAGTCAGACACAACTGAGCAAATGAACAACAATAACTACTGGTCTACAGTTCAAGTAAAAGATCTCAAAACATAGAACAAAAATGAAAGAGATGCAAATCATTAGGGAAATGATAAGAGATTTGAAAGTTAGGTCCAGAAGACCCAATATATTAATAACAGGCATTCCTTAGTGGAATAAAAAGAAATAATAGAATAAATAGAAAAAAAGGGAATAATTAAACCTAACGAGAACAATTTCCTTGAGCTAAAAACTGGCAAACTGAACTGGCTTGTTGAATTCCAGATGGTCTTAATAAGGAAAGATACATTCCTAGGCATATTCTGGTAAACTAAAAACTCCGAAGATTTTAAGAAAATCATAAAAGCTTCCAGGTAGAAGAAAGATTTTATGTGCCTGAATGCTCAGTTGTGTCTGACTCTTTGCGACCCTGTGGACTGTAGCCCACCAGGTTTCTCTGTCCATGGGATTCTCCAAGCAAGAATACTGAGTAGGTTACTGTGGCCTCCTCCAGGGGATCTTCCCTACCCGGGGATCGAACCCATGTCTCCTGCCTCTTCTGCGTTGCAGACAGATTCTTAACCGCTGAGCCATCAGGGAAGCCCAGAAGAAAGATTTTACTTACAAAGAAAGACAAACTGCTATCTGAATTCACATCTATATCAGAAGCTAGAAATTAGTAGAATAACATCTACCCATTATTATAAAAAGAACTGAAACTCTGCAATACTTTATGTAGATTTTTAAAAAACCCACTGAGAAAGAAAGTTATAATCTAAGATTCCAGGAATATATCACTCCTGTATTGAATCTGAGAAAAATACTTGAGAAATAACCTTAATGAAATAATATTCAAATCAGAACAGAGCCCTCAAGATGGGTGTAGAGCCAACAAGGAAATTGACCACACAGCCCGCACAAATAGTTACATTTATAAGAGAAGAACCCAGAAACCAAAAGTCTCAGGACTACAGATCCTCTCATAGCCCATCTGTTCTAGGGCAGTGCAGAGACTTCCAGTTGAATTAGCCTGTGGGAGATGGACCCCAATCCTTGGGTTATGAAGCTTTCAAGCTGCATTATTAGAAACGCATCAGCCTTCTTACTCAACGACTGGGCATGATCAGAGCCTGGGATAACACAGCAAAATGAAACCTGGTTCTGGCTCTATCCTGCTAGATCAGCATAGTTCCCTTATCTCCTGCCATGAAATGGGGAATAAAGGTCAAGCCTTGAATGCAGAGTTGGTTGCATGACTCAGCTCCTTTACATTCACAGTTGAAGAAGCACCATTCCCTTCCTTGGTATGATCAGGATGAGGGAGTCTGGGTCCAACACTAGTCATAAGCCGGTGTCTTTATGACAAAACTGTAATCAGTTTCAGTGGAACTTTGCAGAAAGCCAACTCTTTCTGGAAGGCTGCTCTGCAAGGGGATTTTTCTTCTACAGGTTAACCCTTTCCTCTTCGTGCCTATCCCCAACAATTATGATTCCCAAATTTGATTTCTGTGCTTCATTTTGTCAACACTCTGTTTCAACCACAGATGTAGTAAGGCTGGTCATTGACTTTGTAGGAGACACTTGAGGTAACTAGAACATCCTAGTGTGAACCTCAGTGTACAGATGATATGTTCTCAAAGTAGAAAGAGGAGGTCATTTGTGAGAATAGCCTGAGAGGCATACCTGATCCAGTTGTTCAGTTGTTGTTTTCCATTTGCTGGGCTGGGTTGTGTCTGACTCTTTGCAACCCCATGGACTGCAGCACACCAGGCTTCCCTGTCCTTCACTATCTCCTGGAGTTTGCTCAAACTCATGTCCATTGAGTTGATGATGCCATCCAACCATCTTAACCTCTGTCATCCCCTTCTCCTCCTGCCCTCAATCTTACCCAGCATGAGGGTCTCTTCCAATGAGTCGGCTCTTCACATCAAGTGCTCAAAGTATTGAAGCATCAGCTTCAGTATCAGTCCTTCCAATGAATATTGAGGGTTGATTTCCTTTAGGATTGCCTGGTGTGGAATATAAAATAAGGCCAGCACTTGTGGCTGCAGTTGAGGGGTCGAGGTAAAAGCCAAACAAGACCTAGGACCTTGCTCTCAAGTCTTCCAGCAACAGAGAGAGGAACTGTTATCTGGAGAAGGAACAGCCATGCTGCGTGGCTTAATTACCAGTCTTTTCCTGTTGTTCATCTAGCTTTGCTTCCTGGTCCATAACTGGAAGCAGATGCCATCATGCCCAAGGGAGGAAATAGCAAGGTGTGATCCAGGAGGAGACAGCTCTAAGCCAAAACAACCCAATAAATGCTGGACTATTGTGGAATAAAGGTTTTAGTTCCCCCAATCAAGTAAAGAATCCCAACCAGTCAAGGTGAGGGAAGCGATGAGAGGATTATAAAATGGGTTGTGAAGGAAGTAATAAATACCACCCTTGACCTTGTAATAGTTAACAGAAACAGTGACTGTAGCAACTGTGCCTTTATAAAATACACAGACACACACCTAAGTTATATTTATGTATATATCGTATATACATACACCATATTTTTTCTCTATCTTTCAGATTCTTTCCCCTTTCTCTTCCCCATTACATTGAATGAAAGTTTCATGCTAGGTCACTTCAGTTTTTTCGACCCCATGGACTGTACCCGCCAAGCTCCTCTGTCCATGGGATTCTCCAGGCGAGAATACTGGAGTGGGTTTCCATGCCCTCCTCCAGGGGATCTTCCTGACCCAGGGATCAAACTCAAGTCTTATGTCTCCTGCCTTGGCCAGCGGATTCTTTACTACTGGCACCACCTGGGAAGCCCAAATGAGAGTTGGTAGTGCTTAATTTTGCAATTGAGTTCATAGGTCACTAGGACCACAAGGAGCCACACCCAGGGAGGATTGTGTATCACTTGGAGAACTTTGAGATGGACACAGTGGCTGCTAGGACTTTATGTCTCCTGAAGACGTCAGTATCCTTGGTTGCGTAAGGGATAGTGCCCTCACATTAGGTAGAAGTTGCTCTTAAGTTGGTCTGATGGATGCTGAATAGCAAAAAGGCTACACTCTGGGATCCATTCTCTGTTCTTTCTATGCTCTTCTCTACATCAAAGGGAATTATTGTCCCAGTTCCTTCTTTCCCTGGCTTCCAGGTGGGTCAGCTGAAGAGAGGCACTGGCAGAAGACTGCAGTAGAGGATGGGAGAAGGCAAGTGATTTGTAATTCTGTCCCAGGCAGCTTCTACAGGAGTGCTTGCATCACATTTTTGGTTTCGGTTTCTGCCAGGCAGCACCTCCTGGCTGGCAGACACTGGCTAATGACAGCTCAATGGGAACGGGCTGCCCACACTACCCTGTTTTCTAGGTTTGATCAGTCTGCCTCCTCTGGTTGCCTGGTCTAGGCTGGTTATAGGGTCCTGTGTTGCCCATACCTGGGTTGCCTCAGTGTCGTATGCTTACCTTCTCAGCTTTTCCATCACTTTTTTGTGACCATGTCATTCATTGAATTAAAATTCCCTCTGTGAAAGACTTTGAGTGGTTTCTGTTTTCTTGCCTGGACTCTGATAGAAACAATATATATATTTCATTAGAAACTATCTCAAGCTTTGGGGGATGTAAATAAGAGTTTAAAAAAGATATTAGTGCCATCTAAGTACTTGAAAATGTATCACAATGATCTCTTTCAAAAGTCACAGTTATCCATGTAAAAGAAAAAAGCTTTGTCCTTTTGTAAACAACAAAGCTCTTAAAGGTAGGTGGTGTTATTTTTTTACATGAATATTTGAATGTTGTTGATTTTTTTTTTTGGTAATATGGCAAAGAAATGACCTTTTAAATTTTAGTCTTCTGATTTACACAATGAATATAGATAATTTTATGAATGGAGGAGAGTCCACAAACCTACCCAGAGAAATCTATTTCCCAAATTTTACTTTTGACCAAGCCTTCAGTGTATTCCAGGCGTTTAATTTTTTCCCTTTAAGATTCTATGTGAAGTTGCAGATAATCCAGATGGTACTGATTTGTTTATATTTAAGTAATCAGCATTGTTTGGTATAAAACTTTTGAAGTCCTGTGATGCTTTTCAAATATCTTTATCCTTCGAAGACCAAAATTGCATACTTCCAATGCTAAGTGAAACTTGAACCACACAAGACTAAAGTCCAATGAACCTAAGAAATTTTAAATCTGCATCAACCCAAAGCTAACTGATGTTTTCACATCTGGCTCTTGATACCAAGCCACCAAAGAAGAGTGGATTTGTTTTTTTTTTTTTCTAATGGTTCGTTCTGTCCTTGTTGAAAGTTCCTATTTAATCACAAATTATATTTAATGACTTAAGATTTTGACCAGATGGCCTCAAGATTACACCACATTGGCATGCAAGAATGCAGCCAACATATTTGGCCTTATTCTGGAACAATTTTTTTCTTTTTTTTACTGATCAAATGAGATAACCAGTTGCCGGATAATACCTAGACATTTTTTTCTACTTATCCAATTTTAGTGAGTTGATATACAGCCAAAGTTCCTTGACGAATTTAAGTATATTGAAAGAAGTTAAGACCGATAGCATGGCAGAATGACTAAACACAAGCTTTTGAGTGAGTAAGAGTTGGGTGTGATTGTAGCTGTGACGTATCAGTGTCGTCTTCTGTAACGTGAAGGGAAGAAGGGTGGCCATCTCATGGAGTTGAGAAGATTGAGAACACTTATGTAGGGGGATGAGCACTCTGCCTCGCACATAGCATACGTTCAATTAGCTATGACTATTTTAATACATTTTCCAGACACACTTTTTCCACGAGAGAAAATCTTTTTATACAAGATGAAAAACAGAAATGGTAAGACATTCCTGAATGTGGGTAGAACTAATGAACCTTCCATAGGTCAGTGAGCAGTTCTGTCTCATCTGACTCAGGTTCCATCCCCTGGTCAGGAGACCCGGGAGGAGGGCACGACAGTTCACTCCGGTGTTCTTGCCTGGAGAATCCCACGGACAGAGGAGCCGGTGGGCTACAGTCCCTAGGTTGCCGAGAGTCGGACGCTGCTGAAGTGACTTAGCACACACACATTGGTTAAATTTACTGTTTTATATAAAGTAAAAATTACACACACACGCGTGCACACACACATAGTTTACATTTACTTTTTTTTCAAGTAGTACATTTTTCATGGGTCAAATTTAAAAGGTACTAAAAGGTATAGAGTGAAGGGACTCCCTCCATTCCCTGTACCCCCAGTTACTAAGCTCCATGTGTCATGAGGAAACCAATATTAGCACTCTCTGGTGAATCTGTACAAAGATATATTACACATATACAAACAAATAACAAAGTCATCCCTCCCTTACACATAAATAGCAGTGTACTGTACACTGTACTTGCTATTTTTGTTATTTTAAAATATTTGTTTATTTGACTGTGCTGGGTCTTAACTGTGGCATTAGAATTCAGTTGCAGCTTGTGAACTTAGTTGCAGCATGTGGGTTCCAATTCCCTGACCAGGGATCGAACCCAAGCCTCCCACATTGGGAGCATAGTCTTAGCCAACAAGGAATACCTGCTATTTTTGCTTCGTAGTATGTTACTGTAGTTGTTCAGTCGCTAAGTTGTGTCCGGCTCTTTGCAGCCCTGTGGACTGCAGCACACTAGGCTTCCTTGTCCTTCACTCTCTCCCGGAGTTTGCTCAAATTTGTGTCCATTGAGTTGGTGATGCTATCTAACCATCTCATCCTCTGCTGTCCCCTTCACCTTTTGCTTTCAATCTTTCACAGTATAGCTTATATATGATCCCATATCAGTATGTCTGCATAGTATTCCATATTTTATTTTAACTAGTGTCCTATTAATAGGAATGTCATCCTATTTTATATATATATATATATATATATATATATGCTATACTATATACTATAATATATCTGTAGGATAAATTCCTAGAAGAAGTCCTGCTGGGTTAAAGAGTATGTGTAATTGTAATTTTGAAGATGATTTGTAAATTGTTCCCAATAGAGGTTATAGCACTTTGTTTCCAACTAACAATTATCTGGACATTTTTAAAAAATCTGTTTTCATTATAAGCTAGTGTTGTGTGCTGTGTGTGTGCTAAGTCACTTCAGTCACGTCCAACTCCTTGCAGCCCTATGGGCTCCCCTGTCCATGGGATTCTCCAGGCAAGAATACTGTACTGGGTTGCAGTGCCCTCCTCGAGGGGATCTTCCCCACCCAGGGACTGAACCCGTGTCTCTTACATCTCCTGCATTGGCAGGCAGCTTCTTTACCACTAGCACCATCTGCGAAGCCCATAAACCAGTGTTACTTCAATAAATAAAAATTTTAAAATCCATTTTCAGGGCTAGTAAAAGACCAAAGATTCACCTAGCTCAACAGTCCACAAGTCTACATATACTTTGAATATGATGTCCTTTCTTTTTTTTTTAAGAGATAAGCTCCAGGCAGAGTGTATCTCAGAGAGGTTTCTTTTTGTCTCCATGGTGACACTTACATACTTAGAAACCTCAAATTATTGTTCCTAGGTTACAACAGTAAAAACTCTGGATTAAAACATTCTTCCCACTCCATGTTTTAAATAGGAAAGAGATAAGAAACCTCCACGTAGGGAAGCAGTGGTGCACACACTGCTTCACAGGCCCAGGGATTTGTTGAGTTTAGACCTTTTCTTGGTGTCTGTTGGCAGGTGTTTTTCTGGTCTCTGAGGCGCTCTGCAGTGCCGCCCTCCAGCTTTTGAGAAAGAGACTGGTTTGTTTTCTTTATTGGCAGAACGTGGAAGGTGGGAGTGGGGAACTTAGAGATTTGACCTTAATTTTCAGGCCCTCTGAGCAGAAAAGTTCTCTATTTTCTGGTGTGGCCCTCATGACTTAAATACTTTTCTTTTTAAGAGTTAAGATTGTAATAAAGAGTGTTTTTCAAGGACAAAAGTCTGTCTGCTTATCTGAATTTCTTTTTAATTTCAGCAGTGATCGGGAAAAAAAAAAGAATTCAGCTGAGCTATTGCCAAATTAAGACTGAAATTGAAGAAACTAGGGAAAACTACTAGACCATTCAGGTATGACCTAAATCAAATCCCTTATGATTATACAGTGGAAGTGAGAAATAGATTTAAGGGCCTAGATCTGATAGATAGAGTGCCTGATGAACTATGGAGTGAGGTTCGTGACATTTTACAGGAGACAGGGATCAAGACCATCCCCATGGAAAAGAAATGCAAAAAAGCAAGATGGCTGTCTGGGGAGGCCTTACAAATAGCTGTGAAAAGAAGAGAAGCGAAAAGCAAAGGAGAAAAGGAAAGATAGAAGCATCTGAATGCAGAGTTCTAAAGAATAGCAAGAAGAGATAAGAAAGCCTTCCTCAGCGATCAATGCAAAGAAATAGAGGAAAACAACAGAATGGGAAAGACTAGGGATCTCTTCAAGAAAATCAGAGATACCAAAGGAACATTTCATGCAAAGATGGGCTCGATAAAGGACAGAAATGGTATGGACCTCACAGAAGCAGAAGATATTAAGAAGAGGTGGCAAGAATACACAGAAGAACTGTACAAAAAAGAGCTTCACGACCCAGATAATCACGATGGTGTGATCACTGACCTAGAGCCAGACATCTTGGAATGTGAAGTCAAGTGGGCCTTAGAAAGCACCACTACAAACAAAGCTAGTGGAGGTGATGGAATTCCAGTTGAGCTATTCCAAATCCTGAAAGATGATGCTGTGAAAGTGCTGCACTCAATATGCCAGCAAATTTGGAAAACTCAGCAATGGCCACAGGACTGAAAAAGGTCAGTTTTCATTCCAATCCCAAAGAAAGGCAATGCCAAAGAATGCTCAAACTACCGCACAATTGCACTCATCTCACATGCTAGTAAAGTAATGCTCAAAATTCTGCAAGCCAGGCTTCAGCAATATGTGAACCATGAACTTCCTGATGTTCAAGCTGGTTTTAGAAAAGGCAGAGGAACTAGAGATCAAATTGCCAACATCTGCTGGATCATGGAAAAAGCAAGAGAGTTCCAGAAAAACATCTATTTCTGCTTTATTGACTATGCCAAAGCCTTTGACTGTGTGGATCACAATACACTGTGGAAAATTCTGAAAGAGATGGGAATACCAGACCACCTGACCTGCCTCTTGAGAAATCTGTATGCAGGTCAGGAAGCAACAGTTAGAACTGGTCATGGAACAACAGACTGGTTCCAAATAGGAAAAGGAGTACGTCAAGGCTGTATATTGTCACCCTGTTTATTTAACTTATATGCAGAGTACAGCATGAGAAACGCTGGACTTGAAGAAACACAAGTTGGAATCAAGATTGCCAGGAGAAATATCAATCACCTCAGATATGCAGATGACACCACCCTTATGGCAGAAAGTGAAGAGGAACTAAAAAGCTTCTTGATGAAGGTGAAAGTGGAGAGTGAAAAAGTTGGCTTAAAGCTCAACATTCAGAAAACGAAGATCATGGCATCTTCACTTCATGGGAAATAGATGGGGAAACAGTGGAAACAGTGTCAGACTTTATTTTTCTGGGCTCCAAAATCACTACAGATGGTGACTGCAGCCATGAAATTAAAAGACGCTTACTCCTTGGAAGCAAAGTGATGACCAACCTAGATAGCATATTCAAAAGCAGAGACATTACTTTGCCAACAAAGGTTCGTCTAGTCAAGGCTATGGTCTTTCCTGTGGTCATGTATGGATGTGAGAGCTGGACTGTGAAGAAGGCTGAGCGCCGAAGAATTGATGCTTTTGAACTGTGGTGTTGGAGAAGACTCTTGAGAGTCCCTTGGACTGCAAGGAGATCCAACCAGTTCATTCTGAAGGAGATCAGCCCTGGGAGTTCTTTGGAAGGAATGATGCTAAAGCTGAAACTCCAGTACTCTGGCCACCTCATGCGAAGAGTTGACTCATTGGAGAAGACTCTGATGCTGGGAGGGATTGAGGGCAGGAGGAGAAGGGGACGACAGAGGATGAGATGGCTGGATGGCATCACTGACTCGATGGATGTGAGTCTGAGTGATCTCCGGGAGTTGGTGATGGACAGAGAGGCCTGGCGTGCTGCAGTTCATGGGGTCGCAAAGAGTCGGACACGACTGAGCGACTGATCTGATCTGATCTGATTGGAAAATTTCACAGGTGAGAAGTAAACCCATGTACAATTCCTTAGTGTTATATTAGTCACAGAGGAAAAGTTCCTCTAAGATGTCCTTTCAGAAGCATCGGAGAGGCGTGTTAAGTGTGTGTTCCTGTCACGTGGAGTTCACATGTGAAAATCTGCCCATTTGCAGAAAGGTTTGGATTGAATGTGTTTGCAACCCTGAGCAGTTCCATTCACAAATGTGTGCCTGTCTGTAGATTAACCGTCTTCTGCATACAGGCCAAACCATGGGATTGTATCTGAAACAAAAGGCTTCTAAGGCTTTACGTTCTCATAGAATTGCCTTTAACAGTGTTGTTTGTAAAGTCAGATTCAGTATTAAGTGATGCCTGATTTAACCGATCCAGCTTTATGGTGCTTTTCAGAGGGAAACTTTTATCCTTGCTGCTTCTTAATTGGTACAAAATTAGCCTCTGAACTCTGGATGACTTGTAATTTCAGTTAAAAAAGAGAAAAATAAAAGCAAAACATAGTCTATTGTGTGATAATAATACAAAGTTGTTATTTGCCAGCCACACTTGAGAACAAAAGCGACTGATATAACAAATGTGTTGCTTTTCTTCTGTTTTGACATGGTAAATAGAGCTACTGAAACATTTTCTGACTGCAAGTAGTCAATACCGCTCCTCCAATCTTTTCAGGCTTCTCCCTGGGAACAGATGTAGAGCTGAAATGTGAACTACAGCAAATGAATTGCAATTACTTTATTTATATCAACAATAGTCCTTTAAAAAAAACACTAGCAATAAAAACTCCAGCAAGTATTAATACATTATTGTGAATAATCACTCAAAGTAGCTTAGGAAAAAAGGGAATTAGCTGAGTCAACTCACCAAAAAAAAATCCTTGAAACTGAAAGTAATTTTGACTTATGACGTAAACTCTAATAACCCCACACCCCCAAGAAGTGCTAATTACTTGAGAAAATGCTGCTCTATATATCTTAATCAATGTATAAACTTAATTTGATATAAAATTTGAAGTATATAAATTTTCTATACTTGAAGTGATCTCCTTCTATATATGAAGAAAAATTTCAACAAAAATGAGAGAAGGCAATTTGTTCAGTGGAGATTAGACTAGGCCAACTACAGGCCTATTTGTGTGTATCTGTTTTATATTTTTCAGAAGAATAAAATTAGCTTTAAATGGTCACTAGTGTCATTTAATGGAGAAAGAAATGGCAACCCACTCCAGTGTTCTTGCCTGGAGAGTCCCAGGGACGGGGGAGCCTGGTGGGCTGCGGTCTATGGGGTCGCACAGAGTCGGACACGACTGAAGCAATTTATCAGTAGAAGCAGTAGCAGCAGCAGCAGAGTCCTTTGAAGACTGTAATCAGGGCTTCTCTTTACTGCAAAACAGAGCAACATTCAGGGCAAATCAGGCTGATAAGACCACATTCCTAACAATGCCCCCATCTCATTATGTATATGTCATTAAATAGGCCAGAAAAGAGAATCCCTATCTTGAGTAGATTTGTAATTTTAAAGTAAAAAATAAAAGTTGTCTTTATGTTGTCCAATGTTTAGTAATGATTATTTGGTACATTGAACTCCACCTAAACGATTATTCTTCCTAAATCATTTCCTATAGCTAAAGGTAAAAATATATAGCTAAAGATCTTCTTTTAAAATATAGTGTAACACAGAAAGCGTTTCTTCTAAGATCATTCCACTCTCTCCACTTTTAATCAACATAGGTTTGGAAGTCCTACTACAGCAAACAGAGAAGAAATGAATAAATAAAATGAAAAAACAAAAGCATGGGCAGAACACTCTCTGATATAAATCACAGCAAGATCTTTTGATGCACTTCCAAGACTAGTAAAAATAAAAACAAAAACAAACAAATCGAGGACCTAATTAAACTTAAAAGCTTTTGCATAGCAAAGGAAACCATCAAAAAAACAAAAAGAAAACCCCCAGAATGGGAGAAAATATTTGCAAACAAAGCAATGGATAAAGGATTAATCTCTAAAATATGCAAGTAACTCATGTAGCTCAAAAAGAACCCAATCAAAATATAGATGGAAAATCTAAAGAGATATTTCTCTGAAGAAGACATATGTGTGGGCAAGAGGCCCATGAAAAGATCCTCAGCATCATTAATAATTAGAAAAATGAAATCAAAATTGCAGTCAGGTGCCACCTCACACTAGTTAGAATGGCCATCGTTAAAAAAAAAAAAATCTATAAACAATAAATGCTGGAGAGTGTATGGAGAAAGAGAACCCTCCTACACTGTTGGTGGGAATGTAAGTTGGTGTAGCTGCTAGGAGAACAGTATGGAGATTCTGTAAAATACTAAAATAGGGTTGCCTTCAGTTCAGTTCAGTTCAGTCACTCAGTCGTGTCCGACTCTTTGCCACCCCATGAATCGCAGCACGCCAGGCTTCCCTGTCCATCACCAACTCCCGGAATTCACCCAGACTCACATCCATCAAGTCAGTGATGCCATCTAGCCATCTCATCCTCTGTCGTCCCCTTCTCCTCTTGCCCCCAATCCCTCCCAGCATCAGAGCCTTTTCCAATGAGTCAACTCTTTGCATGAGGTGGCCAAAGTACTGGAGTTTCAGCTTTAGCATCAGTCCTTCCAAAGAAATCCCAGGACTGGTCTCCTTTAGAATGGACTGGTTGGATCTTCTTGCAGTCCAAGGGACTCTCAAGAGTCTTCTCCAACACCACAGTTCAAAAGCATCAGTTCTTCGGTGCTCAGCTTTCTTCACAGTCCAACTGTCACATCTGTACATGACCACTGGAAAAACCATAACCTTGACTAGATGGACCTTTGTTGGCAAAGTATTGTCTCTGCTTTTTTTTTTTTTTTTTTTTTTTTTTTTTTTATTTTGCTTAACTTTACAATATTGTATTGCTTTTACAATACATTAAGATGGATCCGCCGCCAGTATACACGTGTTCCCCATTCTGAACCCTCCTCCCTCTCCCCTCCCCACACCATCCCTCCAGGTCGTCCCAGTGCTCCAGCCCCAGGCATTTGTTATCGGGCATCGTACCTGGACTGACAACTCGTTTCAGATATGATATTATACATATTTCAATGCTATTCTCCTTAATCATCCCACCCTCTCCCAGTCCCAGAGTCCAAAAGTCTGTTCTATACATCAGTGTCTCTTTTGCTGTCTCGTAAATAGGGTTATTTTTACCATCTTTCTAAATGCCATATATATGCGTTAGTATACTGTACTTGTGTTTTTGTTTCTGGCTTACTTCACTCTGTATAATAGGCTCCAGTTCCATCCACCTCCTTAGAACTGATTCAAATGTATTCTTTTTAATGGCTGAGTAATACTCCATTGTGTATATGTACCACACCTTGCTTATCCATTCATCTGTGGATGGACATATAGGTTGCTTCCACGTTCTGGCTATTGTAAACAGTGCTGCTATGAACATTGGGGTACACGTGTCTCTTTCAATTCTGGTTTTCTCAGTGTATATGCCCAGCAGTGGGATTGCTGGATCATAAGGCAGTTCTATTCCCAGTTTTTTGAGGAATCTCCATACTGTTCTCCATAGTGGCTGTACTAGTTTGCATTCCCACCAACAGTGTAAGAGGGTTCCCTTCTCTCCGCACCCTCTCCAGCATTTATTGCTTGTGGACTTTTGGATAGCAGCCATTCTGATTGGCGTGAAATGGTACCTCATAGTGGTTTTGATTTGCATTTCTCTGATAATGAGTGATGTTGAGCATCTTTTCATGTGTTTGTTAGCCATCTGTATGTCTTCTTTTGAATATGCTATCTAGGTTGGTCATTACTTTCCTTCCAAGGAGTAAGCGTCTTTTAATTTCATGGCTGCAGTCACCATCTGCAGTGATTTTGGAGCCCAGAGAAATAAAGTCTGACACTGTTTCCACAGTTTCCCCATCTATTTCCCATGAAGTGATGGGACCAGATGCCATGATCTTCATTTTCTGAATGTTGAGCTTTAAGCCAACTTTTTCACTCTCCACTTTCACCTTCATCAAGAGGCTTTTTAGTTCCTCTTCACTTTCTGCCATAACGGTGGTGTCATCTGCATATCTGAGGTTATTGATATTTCTCCTGGCAATCTTGATTCCAACTTGTGTTTCTTCCAGTCCAGCATTTCTCATGATGTACTCTGCATATAAGTTAAATAAACAGGGTGGCAATATACAGCCTTGACGAACTCCTTTTCCTATTTGGAACCAGTCTGTTGTTCCATGACCAGTTCTAACTGTTGCTTCCTGACCTGCATACAAATTTCTTAAGAGGCAGATCAGGTGGTCTGGTATTCCCATCTCTTTTAGAATTTTCCACAGTGTATTGTGATCCACACAGTCAAAGGCTTTGGCATAGTCAATAAAGCAGAAATAGATGTTTTTCTGGAACTCTCTTGCTTTTTCTATGATCCAGCGGATGTTGCCAATTTGATCTCTGGTTCCTCTGCCCAGTTTGAAAATCTGGAAGTTCACGGTTCACAAATTGTTGAAGCCTGGCTTACAGAATTTTGAGCATTACTTGCCTAGTGTGTGAGATGGCTGCAATTGTGCAGTAGTTTGAGCATTCTTTGGCATTGCCTTTCTTTGGGATTGGAATGAAAACTGACCATTCCCAGTCCTGTGGCCACTGCTGAGTTTTCCAAATTTGCTGGCATATTGAGTGCAGCACTTTCACAGCATCATCTTTTAGAATCATCTTAGGATCATCTTTTAGAAGATCCCATAGAGAAGGGATTAGGGCTTCCCAGGTGGCTCTAGTGGTAAAGAACCTGCTTGCCAGTGTAGGAGTAATAAGAGACACAGGTTTGATGTCTGGTTTGGGAAGATTCCTTGGAGGAGGGCATGGCAACCCACTGCAGTATATTTGCCTGGAGAATCCCATGGACAGAGGAGCCTGGTGGGCCACAGTCCATGGGGTGGTAAAGAGTCAGAAATGACTGAAGTGACTTAGCATTCATGTATGCACGCACTAGGGGATTAAGAGGTAAAAACTCCTATATATAAAATCAGATCAGATCAGATCAGTCGCTCAGTCGTGTCCGACTCTTTGTGACCCCATGAACCGCAGCACGCCAGGCCTCCCTGTCCATCACCAGCTCCCGGAGGTCACCCAGACTCACGTCCATCGAGTCAGTGATGCCATCCAGCCATCTCATCCTCTGTCGTCTCCTTCTCCTCCTGCCCCCAATCCCTCCCAGCATCAGAGTCTTCTCCAATGAGTCAACTCTTCGCATGAGGTGGCCAAAATACTGGAGTTTCAGCTTTAGCATCATTCCTTCCAAAGAAATCCCAAGGCTGATCTCCTTCAGAATGGACTGGTTGGATCTCCTTGCAGTCCAAGGGACTCTCAAGAGTCTTCTCCAACACCACACTTCAAAAGCATCAATTCTTCGGTGCTCAGCCTTCTTCACAGTCCAGCTCTCACATCCATACATGACCACAGGAAAGACCATAGCTTTGACTAGGCGAACCTTTGTTGGCAAAGTGATGTCTCTGCTTTTGAATATGCTATCTAGGTTGGTCATAACTTTCCTCCAAGGAGTAAGCGTCTTTTAATTTCATGGCTGCAGTCACCATCTGCAGTGATTTTGGAGCCCAGAGAAATAAAGTCTGACACTGTTTCCACAGTTTCCCCATCTATTTCCCATGAAGTGATGGGACCAGATGCCATGATCTTCATTTTCTGAATGTTGAGCTTTAAGCCAACTTTTCACTCTCCACTTTCACCTTCATCAAGAGGCTTTTTCGTTCCTCTTCACTTTCTGCCATAACGGTGGTATCATCTGCATATCTGAGGTTATTGATATTTCTCCCAGCAATCTTGATTCCAGCTTGTGTTTCTTCCAGTCCAGCATTTCTCATGAT
Organism: Tragelaphus eurycerus; assembly: GCA_935064755.1. Classification (NCBI taxonomy): domain Eukaryota; kingdom Metazoa; phylum Chordata; class Mammalia; order Artiodactyla; family Bovidae; genus Tragelaphus; species Tragelaphus eurycerus. The sequence goes on along the minus strand of CAKXYN010000093.1, from coordinate 7,355,530 downwards.
GTACTCTGCATACAAGTTAAATAAACAGGGTGACAATATACAGCCTTGACGTACTCCTTTTCCTATTTGGAACCAGTCTGTTGTTCCATGTCCAGTTCTAACTGTTGCTTCCTGACCTGCATACAGATTTCTCAAGAGGCAGATCAGGTGGTCTGGTATTCCCATCTCTTTCAGAATTTTCCACAGTTTATTGTGATCTACACAGTCAAGGGCTTTGGCATAGTCAATAAAGCAGAAATAGATGTTTTTCTGGAACTCTCTTGCTTTTTCCATGATCCAGCGGATGTTGGCAATTTGATCTCTGGTTCCTCTGCCTTTTCTAAAACTAGCTTGAACATCAGGAAGTTCACGGTTCACATATTGCTGAAGCCTGGCTTGGAGAATTTTGAGCATTACTTTACTAGCGTGTGAGATGAGTGCAATTGTGCGGTAGTTTGAGCATTCTTTGGCATTGCCTTTCTTTGGGATTGGGATGAAAACTGACCTTTTCCAATCTTGTGGCCACTGCTGAGTTTTCCAAATTTGCTGGCATATTGAGTGTAGCACTTTCACAGCATCATCTTTCAGGATTTGGAATAGCTCAACTGGAATTCCATCACCTCCACTAGCTTTGTTCATAGTGATGCTTTCTAAGGCCCACTTGACTTCACATTCTAGGATGTCTGGCTCTAGGACAGTGATCACACCATCACGATTATCTGGGTCGTGAGGCTCTTTTTCGTACAGTTCTTCTGTGTATTCTTGCCACCTCTTCTTAATATCTTCTGCTTCTGTTAGGTCCATACCATTTCTGTCCTTTATCGAGCCCATCTTTGCATGAAATGTTCCTTTGGTATCTCTGATTTTCTTGAAGAGATCCCTAGTCTTTCCCATTCTGTTGTTTTCCTCTATTTCTTTGCATTGATCGTTGAAGAAGGCTTTCTTATCTCTTCTTGCTATTCTTTGGAACTCTGCATTCAGATGTTTATATCTTTCCTTTTCTCCTTTGCTTTTCACCTCTCTTCTTTTCACAGCTATTTGTAAGGCCTCCCCAGACAGCCATTTTGCTTTTTTGCATTTCTTCTCCATGGAGATGGTCTTGATCCCTGTCTCCTGTACAATGTCACGAACCTCATTCCATAGTTCATCAGGCACTCTATCTATCAGATCTAGGCCCTTAAATCTATTTCTCACTTCCACTGTATAATCATAAGGGATTTGATTTAGGTCATACCTGAATGGTCTAGTGGTTTTCCCTACTTTCTTCAATTTCAGTCTGAATTTGGCAATAAGGAGTTCATGGTCTGAGCCACAGTCAGCTTCTGGTCTTGTTTTTGCTGATTGTATAGAGCTTCTCCGTCTTTGGCTGCAAAGAATAGAATCGATCTGATTTCGGTGTTGACCATCTGGTGATGTCCATGTATAGAGTCTTCTCTTGTGTTGTTGGAAGAGGGTATTTGCTATGACCAGTGCATTTTCTTGGCAAAACTCTGTTAGTCTTTGCCCTGCTTCATTCCGTGTTCCAAGGCCAAATTTGCCTGTTCCTCCAGGTGTTTCTTGACTTCCTACTTTTGCATTCCAGTCCCCTATAATGAAAAGGACATCTTTTTTGGGTGTTAGTTCTAAAAGATCTTGTAGGTCTTCATAGAACCATTCAACTTCAGCTTCTTCAGCATTACTGGGTAGATAACCTAACAGCATATATTGTACAACACAAAGAATATAGCCAATATTTTATTATAACTGTAAATGGAATAGAATCTATAAAAATTTTGAATCAATATATTGTATACCTGAAGCTAATATCATAAATAAACTATATCTCAAATATATATATAAATAAAACATGTAAATTAAAAAATAAATAAACAAGAGATTATTGTTATCGCAGTATGCTATCTAAATATATCCTAGGCACCATTTACCATGAAAAGTTGGAAGTGTTGGTCATTCAGTCATGTCTGACTCTTTGCAACCCTATTAACTGTCGCCCACCAGATGCCTCTGCCCATGGAATTCTCCAGGCAAGAATACTGGAGTGGGTTGCCATTCCCTTCTCCAGGGGATCTTCCTGACCCAGGGATTGAACCCAGGTTTCCTGCATTGATGGCAAATTCTTTACTATCTGAGCCACCAGGGAATATTTACATATGGTACATATACAGTTACATATGCAGTTAAACAAGATCCCAAATGGGAGACAGATAACTGCATGTATAGCTCCAGGGAATTGGCAACCATCAGCTAATTAGCAAACCCATGTGCATTGCACTGTAAAACATGTGAAGATTACCATCTAACTGGTGAGAGCAGAATGTATATACATAAATATGGTCTCATGTACTAAAGCTAAATATTAAGTTGCACCATATGGGCAGTTAGAGGAAAAGCACAGTATAAACTAGTACAGTAAATAGTACAGATAAAATGCACTGAAGGAATTAAGGAATGGAAGTAAGATTGTAACCAGATCAGATCAGATCAGATCAGCCCCTCAGTCGTGTCCGACTCTTTGCGACCCCATGAACCGCAGCACGCCAGGCCTCCCTGTCCATCACCAGCTCTCGGAGGTCACTCAGACTCACACCCATCAAGTCAGTGATGCCATCCAGCCATCTCATCCTCTGTCATCCCCTTCTCCTCCTGCCCTCAATCCCTCCCAGCATCAGAGTCTTCTCCAATGAGTCAACTCTTCGCATGAGGTGGCCAAAATACTGGAGTTTCAGCTTTAGCATCAGTCCTTCCAAAGAAATTCCAGGATTGATCTTCAGAATGGACTGGTTGGATCTTCTTGCAGTCCAAGGGACTCTCAAGAGTCTTCTCCAACACCACAGTTCAAAAGCATCAATTCTTCGGCCCTCAGTCTTCTTCACAGTCCACCTCTCACATCCATACATGACCACAGGAAAGACCATAGCCTTGACTAGGCGAACCTTTGTTGGTAAAGTAATGTCTCTGCTTTTGAATATGCTATCTAGGTTGGTCATAACTTTCCTTCCAAGGAGTAAGCGTCTTTTAATTTCATGGCTGCAGTCACCATCTGCAGTGATTTTGGAGCCCAGAAAAGTAAAGTCTGACACTGTTTCCACTGTTTCTCCATCTATTTCCCATGTAGTGATGGGACCAGATGCCATGATCTTCATTTTCTGAATGTTGAGCTTTAAGCCAACCTTTTCACTCTCCACTTTCACTTTCATCAAGAGGCTTTTTAGCCCCTCTTCTCTTTCTGCCATAAGAGTGGTGTCATCTGCATATCTGAGGTTATTGATATTTCTCCCAGCAATCTTGATTCCAACCTGTGTTTCTTCCAGTCCAGCATTTCTCATGATGTACTCTGCATATAAGTTAAATAAACATGGTGACAATATGCAGCCTTGACGTACTCCTTTTCCTATTTGGAACCAGTCTGTTGTTCCATGTCCAGTTCTAACTGTTGCTTCCTGACCTGCATACAGATTTCTCAAGAGGCAGATCAGGTGGTCTGGTATTCCCATCTCTTTCAGAATTTTCCACAGTTTATTGTGATCTACACAGTCAAAGGCTTTGGCATAGTCAATAAAGCAGAAATAGATGTTTTTCTGGAACTCTCTTGCTTTTTCCATGATCCAGCGGATGTTGGCAATTTGATCTCTGGTTCCTCTGCCTTTTCTAAAACCAGCTTGAACATCAGGAAGTTCAGGGTTCACATATTGCTGAAGCCTGGCTTGGAGAATTTTGAGCATTACTTTACTAGCGTGTGAGATGAGTGCAATTGTGCGGTAGTTTGAGCATTCTTTGGCATTGCCTTTCTTTGGGATTGGGATGAAAACTGACCTTTTCCAATCTTGTGGCCACTGCTGAGTTTTCCAAATTTGCTGGCATATTGAGTGTAGCACTTTCACAGCATCATCTTTCAGGATTTGGAATAGCTCAACTGGAATTCCATCACCTCCACTAGCTTTGTTCATAGTGATGCTTTCTAAGGCCCACTTGACTTCACATTCTAGGATGTCTGGCTCTAGGACAGTGATCACACCATCACGATTATCTGGGTCGTGAGGCTCTTTTTCGTACAGTTCTTCTGTGTATTCTTGCCACCTCTTCTTAATATCTTCTGCTTCTGTTAGGTCCATACCATTTCTGTCCTTTATCGAGCCCATCTTTGCATGAAATGTTCCTTTGGTATCTCTGATTTTCTTGAAGAGATCCCTAGTCTTTCCCATTCTGTTGTTTTCCTCTATTTCTTTGCATTGATCGTTGAAGAAGGCTTTCTTATCTCTTCTTGCTATTCTTTGGAACTCTGCATTCAGATGTTTATATCTTTCCTTTTCTCCTTTGCTTTTCGCTTCTCTTCTTTTCACAGCTATTTGTAAGGCCTCCCCAGACAGCCATTTTGCTTTTTTGCATTTCTTCTCCATGGGGATGGTCTTGATCCCTGTCTCCTGTACAATGTCACGAACCTCACTCCATAGTTCATCAGGCACTCTATCTATCAGATCTAGGCCCTTAAATCTATTTCTCACTTCCACTGTATAATCATAAGGGATTTGATTTAAGTCATACCTGAATGGTCTAGTGGTTTTCCCTACTTTCTTCAATTTCAGTCTGAATTTGGCAATAAGGAGTTCATGGTCTGAGCCACAGTCAGCTCCTGGTCTTGTTTTTGCTGATTGTATAGAGCTTCTCCGTCTTTGGCTGCAAAGAATAGAATTGATCTGATTTCCGTGTTCACCATCTGGTGATGTCCATGTATAGAGTCTTCTCTTGTGTTGTTGGAAGAGGGTATTTGCTATGACCAGTGCATTTTCTTGGCAAAACTCTGTTAGTCTTTGCCCTGCTTCATTCCGTGTTCCAAGGCCAAATTTGCCTGTTACTCCAGTTGTTCCTTGACTTCCTACTTTTGCATTTCAGTCCCCTATAATGAAAAGGACATCTTTTTTGGATGTTAGTTCTAAAAGGTCTTGTAGGTCTTCATAGAACCATTCAACTTCAGCTTCTTAGAGATGGCAAGAGTGAATGTCAACATTCTAGGAATTAGCGAACTAAAATGGACTGGAGTGGGTGAATTTAACTCAGATGACCATTATATCTACTACTGTGGGCAGGAATCCCTCAGAAGAAATGGAGTGGCCATCATGGTCAACAAAAGAGTCCGAAATGCAGTACTTGGATGCAATCTCAAAAATGACAGAATGATCTCTGTTCGTTTCCAAGGCAAACCATTCAATGTCACAGTGATCCAAATCTATGCCCCAACCAGTAACGCCGAAGAAGCTGAAGTTGAACGGTTCTATGAAGACCTACAAGACCTTTTAGAACTAACACCCAATGTAACCAGAGGTCTTAAGAAAAGATAATACTTTAGAACTCAATTATAAGTGATAAAAACCTAACTCAAAGTAGCTTAGGAAAAACTAACTGAATTGTGGGAAGGACACAGGCACATTTGTGCCTCTAATACAAAAACCAAGTTCTTACAGGCCAATAAAATTTTTTTCTCTTTCTATTTTTTTTTTTTTTCCTGTATATCAACTTCATTTTCTTAGATTGACTTTTCCCATAAGTCTGGCCCCATAGTTACTGCTAGCTCCCAGTTTACATCTTCCCACCTTGGCCAAAGAGAAAATTACTTTCTTCTTTAACTGCTTCTTCTTTTCTAAATATTTATTTGGCTGCTTCCGGTCTTCATTGCAGCACATGGGCCTCTCTAGTTGCAGAATTTGGGCTCAGTAGTTGCGGCATACAGGCTCAATAGTTGTGGTAAACGGGCTTAGTTGCCCCATGACAATCTTAGTTCCCCAACTAGGAATTGATCCTGCATCTGCTGCATTGGAAGGCAGATTCTTAACCACTGGACCACCAGGGAAGTCCCTCTTCCTTAATTTCTAATTCAGGAAAATACTAAGCAGCCTCTGGTTTGTGTTCTGTACCCAATCCTCTAACATGGTGTATACTGCCTGCCTCCTTAGAATCATACATTTAGAACAGTGGATAGAAATGAGAGGGAGCAGACCCACCAGAGAAATAATTTTACAAAATGAGACAGCAGCAGGTGCAGGACAGACAGAAAACTGCAATGTGCAACACAAAAGCTGATGTTTAAATGCTAGCTAAAGGGACCTCCCTAGCAGTCCAGTGATTAAGAATTCACCTTCCAATGCAGGGGATATAGGCCTGGTCCCTGGTCAGGGATTAAAAAAAAAAACAACTAGCTAAGTCTGTGTCAGGTTGAAGCAGGAATGGGATAGGACAGTGGCTAAAAATCTACACTCACATGAATCAGTCTTTTAAAAATTTCACTCCCCCCTCTAATATATGTGTGTGTGTGCCTGCTCAGTCACTTCAGTCGTGTCTGTCTCTTTGCATGGACTGTAGCCCACCAGGCTCCTCTGTCCATGGGACTGCCCAGGCAAGAATACTAAAGTGGTTGGCCATTTCCTTCTCCAGGGGATCTTCCTGATCCAGAGATGGAACCAACATCTCCTGTATTGGCAGGTGATTTTTCACTGCTGAGCCACCAGGGAAGGCATTGACATCCAGACTTCTTTGGAAATAGCATGGCCTTTGCTCATCAGATGGCAAAGTTAAAAACAGTGCCATACTGGTGAAACTTGTTGGAAACCTACCCCTGGAATTTCCAGGAGAACTTGTTCATGGGGAAACACCTTGCCTTCAGCAGTCTGCTGCAAGGTCACCCAAGAAGTACCATGAGAAGCCGCTCCTAGGGAGGTGCCAGATGCTAATGGTCCTGGGTGCTGATGACCACTTTGGGAGCCTGAGGACAAGAGTATGCTGCAACCAGCAAGAGAAACTCTTTTCTGCTCCAGTGTTCTTCCAGCCCCCCTACTGACAAATGAGGAAGTCCAGCTTCATTATCATAGAGGAGCATATAGCAACCCACTCCAGTATCCTTGCCTCTGTTAATCACATGAACAGAGGAGCCTGGTGGGGTCACAAAGAGTCGAACAGGACTGAGCACCAGCAAAGGCAATGAAATGTGAATTTGGAGCTGAGAGGCAGTGAATCAGTTACAGGCACAAAGTATCTATGGCATTTATCCATTAGCTTTATTCTGCTCTTCTCCAGTACACCTTAGCCAGAGAAGGAGGAGGGCAGATAATGCCTCAAGGAAATTCTACCAAATCTCCAGGTGGAAGGAGACGACTTAAAAGTATAACAGGAAGGATTGAAAAAGTCTTGCCGTGAGAAGAGCTGTTTTGATTTAGGAGAGATGACTGATGATGAGAATTTGGTAGTCTCTTGCTTTGATCTGGGGAATCGTATGGAAATATATTACTAAGTGACCTTTAGCTCTACAGATGCAATGGAAATGTCGTACTGCTAAAGTAAATTTTAGTTTTATAAAAATGTGTGACATACTCTAAGGAAAAGAAGCTCAAATGTTTATATGGGAATTCATTCACTAGCAGTGGAAGCTGTTTAGGTGGTATACATGTTGAAAAATCAAATAGGGCATGTTCAAACTGAGATGAATTCAAAATTTAAGGAGGAAGATGATGTAGGTTGAGCTACCGAAGGAACGAAACTTGCCAGTTTTCCTTTTCTTTTTCAGTTCAGTCTTTCCGTATCTTTGTAAAGGAAGAGTTGGGTGGCTCTTCATGTTACAGCTAGCAGCACTTGGTATTGTATCAGTCAGAGTCCAGTCAGGGAAAGAAAGATAAAAGAAAAACACTAGGAAGTTTCACAGAGGGAGATACCCAGAGCTGACAGTAGAGGCAGCAATTGCCTATAGGTCAGGGGAGACAGAAGGGAGGCTACTGGGATTACCATTCACCTCCCAGGAGAAAGGGTCCCCCTAGAACTGGGGATCCGGCATCTGAGAAGTGCATGCTGCCTGGCTAGCTCTGTATATGTGTGTATATGTGTGCGCACTCAATCTCTCATGTGTCCAGCTCTCTGTGACCCCATGGACTGTAGCCCGCCAAGCTTCTCTGTCCATGGGATTCTCCAGGCAAGAATGCTGGAGTAGGTTGCCATTTCCTTCTCTTCCCAACTCAGGGACTGAACCCACATCTCTTGTGTCTCCTGCGTTGGCAGGCAGCTTCTTTACCACTGAGCCACCTGGGAAGCCTGGCTACCTCTGAGGAGACGGGAAAGCTGAGGGTGCTGAAAGAAGCTAGGTTAGCACAGCCAAGAACAGTAAAAAAAGAAGTCAGGAAAGCAGTCTCTTTTTCTTTCTCCCACCTTCTAGTCTCCTTCTAGCGCCTCCTACTGGCAGAAATTAGCAGCCGGCTGGCAAAGGAGTCTGGGAAATGGAATTCACAAAGTTCTAGTCCTGGCATCATTACAGAAGCTATGAAAGGGTCACTTTGGCATTGAGAGACTATGGGTAAATAATCAATCCAGTAAGGTAGCTAAAATGCATCATTTAAGATTTTTTTTTCTTCTTTTTATTTTGTCTTTTCGGGTTTTGGGAAAGAGTAGCCATCGCTACATGTCAGAGTAGAGCATGGAATGTAGCTTTTTCTTAAGCTAGCACCCTCATTACTCTGGGTGGTGGCCAAAGGCCCTACTGGGACCTTAACAAAGCTTATGCCATGGAGTGAAACCTCTGCATTTAGTTCGTAGTCAGCTGTCAAGCTGGGGCATTGCCAGTATGCCTGCCAAGGAATCTGTGTGTGTTGGGGCCTGAAGTTTACCTCTTTGAAGGCTTGGGGAGCTGGCTGGCCATAGGGCCTCCCAGGAATCCTTAGTCCACTCATCTGACATTTCATGGGCACGAGAATCCTACTTTCTATGACATTTTCTTCTATGTTTGTATCCCAAGAATCAGCCCCTATCTCAGCTCTCCCCTCATGTTTTCAGCTTTCTTTATATATTTATTTACATGTGCTTAGACACTCAGTCGTGTCTGATTCTTTTCAACCCTATAGACTGTAGCCCACCAGGGTCCTCTGTCCATGGGATTCTCCAGGCGAGTATACTAGAAAGGATTGTCATTTCCTCCTCCAGGGGATCTTCCTGACCCAGGGATTGAACCCACATCTCCTGTGTCTCCTGCATCGGCAGGTGGGGTCTCTACCTGCTGAGCCATCTGGGAAGCCCACATATATTTATTTATATAGTCACACAAATCACATGTCCTATTCTTAAATTTCTTTCACAACAGACCTTGATGACCTGTTAAAACCCATGCTTAAGGACTTCTCTGGTGGTCCAGCAGCTAGGATTCCGCACCGCTAAGGCAGGGTGCCAGGGTTCAATCCCTGCTCAAGGAACTAGATTAGATCCCACGTGCCACAACTAAGATTCTGCCTGCCACAAGATGGACCCGGCACAGCTATATAAATAAATAAAATATTTAACAACAACAACAAAAAGCCCCATGCTTAGATCAATAGCCCATGGGCCTCTGGTGAGTTTTTTTTTTTCGCAGATTAGGGAAATCCCGTGTTCATTTGTTCTCAGCAGTGGCAGTGAAAGTACCTTCTTCCTGGAATGTGTTTGTTGCAAAGAAAGAAAACATATTAAAACAAGTAGGAAGTTCATACCCTGTTACATTTTTCTCATTCTATTGGCATTACGTTTTAATTTTTCTTGGCACTCTATTTTCCTGTTCTGCATCTAGATTAACTGTGGATAAGGTTTTCTTTAAAATGGCTAATTAGAAGACTGAACGTGTTATTAGTAAAGTTACAAATATTTTTTCTGAGAGGAATAATACCCAATAAGCTTATTATATTACCCAACTTTTCAGTCTAAGTATTTCAACTGCTTTTGCTAATTGAGGAAAAGGAAACCGACACTAATTGAATTGACTGAATGCACAGTAGATTTTGGCCCAAGAAAATGTTCCTCCGTTTGTAAAAGTGAACCTTGAAGCTGATGAGAAGGCAAAGAGTGAAATGCATTTGTTTTTATTTAAGTAAAATGGAGTGCAATAGCTGAAATAAACTTAAAAACTCCCAAACAAATGCGTTTTACTCTTTGCCTTCACATCAACTACCAGGTTCAGCTGCGTTGAAGTATAATTCACACGCCATAAAATTCACCCTTTTAAAGCGCACAATTTCATGATTTTTAGTATAGTCAGAGATCTCTGAAACCATTACCATGATCTAATTTTAGACACCTCCATCTCTCCTCAAGAACTGTACTATTTTTACTCCCATTTTTTCCCCACCACTGCAGCCTGCGGCACCAATAAATCTGCTCTCTGTCTCTATGGATTTGCTTATTCTGAACATTTCATACGAATGGAGTTACACACATGCATTTTGTGACAGGCTTTTTTCATTTAGCACGTTTTCAAGGTTCATTTATTTTGTGGTGTGTATCAGTATTTTTTCATTTTTATTACTGAATGATATTCCATTAAAGGGCTCTACCGTATTTTACTTACCCATCCATCATGTGAGTTATTTTCACCTTTTGGCTTGTTTTTGAACATTAGTTATACAAGATTTTGTGTGGACATGTGTTTTTAATTTTCTTGAACATATACCTTTAGAGTAGGATAGAATTGCTAGATAATATGGTAACTCTAAGCTTAACATTTTGAGAAACTGGCAAACTGTTTTTCCAAAGTGGCTGCACTATTTTACAGCCCCTTCAGGAGTGTGTGAGGGTCTCACTTTCTTTCCATCCTCACCAAAATTTGTTGTCTGTCTCTTTAATTGTAACCATCCTGTTGGGTTTGTACGGAGCATCTCATTGTTCTTCTGATTTATATTGTGGGGCAGTCACCATCTGCAGTGATTTTGGAGCCCAGAAAAATAAAGTCTGACACTGTTTCCACTGTTTCTCCATCTATTTCCCAAGTAGTGATGGGACCAGATGCCATGATCTTCGTTTTCTGAATGTTGAGCTTTAAGCCAACCTTTTCACTCTCCACTTTCACTTTCATCAAGAGGCTTTTGAGTTCCTCTTCACTTTCTGCCATAAGGGTGGTGTCATCTGCATATCTGAGGTTATTGATATTTCTCCCAGCAATCTTGATTCCAACTTGTGTTTCTTCCAGTCCAGCATTTCTCATGATGTACTCTGCATAGAAGTTAAATAAACATGGTGACGATATACAGCCTTGACGTACTCCTTTTCCTATTTGGAACCAGTCTGTTGTTCCATGACCAGTTCTAACTGTTGCTTCCTGACCTGCATACAGATTTCTCAAGAGGCAGATCAGGTGGTCTGGTATTCCCATCTCTTTCAGAATTTTCCATAGACTGCAGCCATGAAATTAAAAGACGCTTACTCCTTGGAAGGAAAGTTATGACCAACCTAGACAGCATATTCAAAAGCAGAGACATTACTTTGCCAACAGAGGTTCGCCTAGTCAAGGCTATGGTCTTTCCTGTGGTCATGTATGGATGTGAGAGGTGGACTGTGAAGAAGGCTGAGTGCCGAAGAATTGATGCTTTTGAACTGTGGTGTTGGAGAAGACTCTTGAGAGTCCCTTGGACTGCAAGGAGATCCAACCAGTCCATTCTGAAGGAGATAAGCCCTGGGATTTCTTTGGAAGGAATGATGCTAAAGCTGAAACTCCAGTATTTTGGCCACCTCATGCGAAGAGTTGACTCATTGGAGAAGACTCTGATGCTGGGAGGGATTGGGGGCAGGAGGAGAAGGGGACGACAGAGGATGAGATGGCTGGATGGCATCACTGACTCGATGGATGTGAGTCTGGGTGACCTTCGGGAGTTGGTGATGGACAGGGAGGCCTGGCGTGCTGCAGTTCCTGGGGTCGCAAAGAGTCAGACGTGACTGAGCGACTGATCTGATCTGATCTGATCAGTCACTAAGTTGTGTCCAACTCTTTGTGACCCAGTGGATTGCAGCACAATCTGCTTGTGTGGATATACTTTTATTGGAAGATTTGTTCAGCAAATCTGTGCAGTGGCTGAATTTACAGGCTACACAAATGCAGCAATACTATCAGAGGAGCAAGAGTTTAAACAAAAGTTGACAAAAGAATTATAAGTGAAGAGAAAGTTTTTCTAAAAGTAAAGGAAGTATATATATGTGACACATACCAGAGATTCATTTTCACTCTGAAAAAATACAACAGAATCCACCAGAAAACTTTAAGAATTAAGAAACAATTCAGCAAGTTTGTAGGATACAAGATCAATAAAAAAAATCAATTGTATTTCTACACATTAGCAATGGACAATCTAAAAATGACATTAAATAAATAACTCTATTTAAACTACATCAAAAAAGAAAATCTTAGTAATAAATTAACAAAAGAAGCTCAAGAACTTGTGCAAAACTATATTGTTTGTTGAAAGAAATTAAATACATAAATTCACAGGAAAACCACATATTTATGGATCAGAAAACTTAATATTGTTAAAATGGCAATTCTCCCCAAATTGATCTACACATTCAACACACCCTATTTGTTTTTCCAAAAAGATATACAAGTGGCCAATAGGCACATGAAAAAAATGTTCTTTATTAATTATGGATATGTAAATCATACCCATGCAATCATGTCCTGACTCAATGGACATGAACTTGAACAAACTCCTAAAGATAGTGGAGAACAAGGAAGCCTGGTGTGCTGCGGCCCATGGGGTTGTAAAGAGTTGGACATGACTTAGCGATTGAGCAACAACATCTCAGTAAGACAGGAGAGATAAAGATACAGAGTTGACTGGATCAAAGAATCTCCAGTAGGAGTCAAGATGGTACAGCAGCCCTTGAGTCAAAATCAGAGAAATTCAGACTTATTTTGTGACCCCTCATTGAAAAAAACCTGTGAAAACAATCATTATGTTGTTCTGTATTTATTTTTAAAGCATTACTTCAGACTTCTGTTATTCCACTCAAAACAGGGAGTTTATTTACCTTCTTTCCTGAAATAACCAAAAGTCCAGGCGAAATATATGAAACAATGGTTTTCAAGACAATGGATATTAGCAAACAAAGGACAGTGATGACTGAGAGATGAGAAACAGATGTGAGTTCTATGCTCATCCCAGCTTAATGTCTGGAGAGAGGCTTTAGGCTGTGGTTGCTTCCCAGGTAGCTCAGTGGTAAAGAATTCGCTTGCCAACATAAGAGACTCAGGTTTGATCCCTGGGTCAGGAAGATCCCCTGGAGGAAGAAATAGCAACCCGCTCCAGTATTCTTGCCTGGGAAATGTCATGGACAGAGGAACCAGATGGGATACAGTCCATGGGGTCGTCAGGAGTCAGACATGACTGAGTACGCTTGCATGCACAGAGAGAACCCAGGCAAAGTCTTGCAAAAGCCAAGATACGGGAAATGGAGCATGGAGTTCCGACCTCCTCTGAGTGCTCCACTCTCCCTGAATCTCCAAGTGTTAATCAACCCAGAAGCTCTCCAGATCTTGTCCCTGTGGGATTTTATGGAGGCTTCAGTACATAGGCACAGTTGATTAAATCACTGGCCATCTGTGATTGAACTCAACCTTTATCTCTTCTCTCCTCCCAGGAAGTTGGGGTAGGACTAAAAGTCCCAACCCTTTATTCATAATTGGTTCCCCAGGCAACTAGCCCATCCTTAGGTTACTTAGGGATTTTCCAAAAGCTGCCTATTAACAAAGACGCCTCTATCAATCTCTTCATTTAGGAAATTCCAAGAGTTTAGGAGCTCTGTTTAGCAACTGAGAGGAAGAAAGACCATATATATATTTCTTATTATAAGTCTCAATTTCACTGGCAGTTTTTATGAGGTTATATACATGCCTAACAAATGACCTCGGAGAAGGCAATGGCACCCTACTCCAGTACTCTTGCCTGGAAAATTCCATGGACGGAGGAGCCTGGTAGGCTGCAGTCCATGGGGTTGCTGAGGGTCGGACACGACTGAGCGACTTCACTGTCACTTTTCACTTTCATGCATTGGAGAAGGAAATGGCAACCCACTCCAGTGTTCTTGCCTGGAGAATCCCAGGGACGGGGGGGCCTGGTGGGCTGCCGTCTCTGGGGTCTCACAGAGTCGGACACGACTGAAGTGACTTAGCAGCAGCAGCAGCAGCGACAAATGACCTAGCCATTACATTCCTAGGTAATTTGCCCAAGAGAAATAAAGAGTTCACAGCAGCTTTATTTTTAACAGCTTCAAATTGGAAATAACCCAAATGCCCATCAATAGGTGAATGGATAAACAGTGTGTGCTGCTGTGTCACTTCAGTCGTGTCCGACTCTGTGCGACCCCATAGACGGCAGCCAACCAGGCTTCCCGTCCCTGGGATCCTCCAGGCAAGAACACTGGAGTTGGTTGCCAGAGAATGGAATATTACTCAATAATGAAAAGAAATCAACTACTGATACATGAATGGATCAATCTCATGATGAATTTGCCCCACAAATGAAGTCAGGCAAAAAGAGGGTTCATTTTGAAAGAGTTTAATTCATATAAAATTGTAGAAACTCCCCCAAAACTTACCTGTTGAAGTTCTAACACTCAGTACCTCAGGATATAACTATTTAAGGAGATAGTATTTTGAGTTTCCCTGGTGGCTCAGATTGTCTGCCTGCAATGCAGGAGACCCAGGTTTGATCCTTGGGTTAGGAAGATCCCCTGGAGAAGGGAATAGCAACTCAGTTCAGTATTCTTGCCTGGAGAACCCCACAGACAGGGGAGCCTGGTGGGCTGCAGTCTGTGGGGTCACTACAGTCTGTGCAGTTGCAGAAAGTCAGACATGGCTGAGACACTAACACTTTGAGTACTTTAAAGGGGTTGTTGTTGTTCAGTTTCTCAGTTGAGTCAGCTCTTTGCGACCCCAGTTTAATGAGACCATTCGAATTAGCTCTAATCCAATCTAACTGGCATCCTTTTAAGAGGACATTTTTAGTCAGATGGATGCAGAGAAAAAAAAAATCATGTGAAGTCTCATGGAAAAAATTTCCATCTACAAGCTGAGGAAACAGTACTCAAATCAACTCTGAGAACACTTTGATCTCAAACTTCTACCCTTCAGAATTGTGCTAAAATAAATTTCTGTTAAGTCAGCTGTGTGTGTGTTCAGTTGCTTCAGTCATGTCTGACTCTGTGAGACCCTGTGGAGTGCAGCCTGCCGGGCTTCTCTGTGCATGAGATTCTCCAAGCAAGAATACTGGAGTGGGTTGCCATGCCCTGCTCCAGGGGATCTTTCCCACCCAGGGACTGAACCCACATCTCTTGTGTCTAACTTGTATTGACAGGTGGATTCTTTACCACTAACACCACCTGGGAAACGCTGTATTAAGTCACCCAGTCTGTGGTATTTTATTATACAGTCCAAGAAGGTCTGCTTGCAAAGCAGGAAACTGGGGTTCAATCCCTGGGTTGGGAAGATCCCTTGGAGAAGGGAATGGCTAATCCAGTATTCTTGCCTGGAGAATTCCATGGACAGAGAAGCTTGGCGGACTAATGGGGTCGCCAAGAGTCTGAAAGGCCTGAGTGACTAACACTTTAACTTTTCACTTCAGCAAACTAAGGCAGTGATGGAAAATGGAGTAGTATGGAGAGGGGGAAGGCTGGGTCAAACCGATTACATAGGGGGACAGGAAACTCAGTGGGGTCACGGGTATGTTCATTATCTGGATGTTGGTGATGATTTCATAGATAGAGACATATATCAAGTCTTCTTAAATTGTATACTTTAAATACATATGTTTTTATTGTGTGATTTGCATTCTCAAGAAAGCTATTAAAATGATTTAACTTTTACACTGCTTTTTGCAGTAGTATGTTCCATATCTTTGTTAGTTTTAATTATGATGGCACACTTTTGTGTTTTTATTAACAATTCCTTATTATAACTTTAATTTTAAAATATTGGTATTTTTATGTTGCAATAATCTTAAGCAATACAATTTTATTTTTGTGTCTTTGTCTAATGGTGTGATAGGCATCAGATCAGATCAGATCAGTCGCTCAGTCGTGTCCGACTCCTTGCGACCCCATGAACTGCAGCACGCCAGGCCTCCCTGTCCATCACCAGCTCCCGGAGGTCACTCAGACTCGCATCCATCGAGTCAGTGATGCCATCCAGCCATCTCATCCTCTGTCGTCCCCTTCTCCTCCTGCCCTCAATCCCTCCCAGCATCAGAGTCTTCTCCAATGAGTCAACTCTTCGCATGAGGTGGCCAAAATACTGGAGTTTCAGCTTTAGCATCATTCCTTCTAGAGAAATTCCAGGGTTGATCTCCTTCAGAATGGACTGGTTGGATCTTCTTGTAGTCCAAGGGACTCTCAAGAGTCTTCTCCAACACCACAGTTCAAAATCATCAATTCTTCGGCGCTCAGCCCTCTTCACAGTCCAGCTCTCACATCCATACATGACCACAGGAAAGACCATAGTGATAGGCACACCTCATTTTATTGTATTTTCCTTTACTGCATTTTACAGATACTGTGTTTCTTACAAATCGAAAATTCATGGCAATCCTATGTTGAACAAGTTTTTGGCATCATTTTTCCAAGAATGATTGCTTACTTCATGTCTCTGGGTCACATTTTCACAATTCTCACAATATTGCAAACATTTTTGAGACATGGCCTTCCAGCAAAAAAGATTACAACTGATCGAAGGCTCAGATGATGGTTAACAGTTTTTAGCAATAAAGTATTTTTAAACTAAGGTACATACATTGAATTTTTTTAGACATAATGCTATTGCACATGTGATAAACTACTGTATCGTATAAGCATAACTTTCATATGCCTTGCTGCTATTGCTGCTAAGTCGCTTCAGTCATGTCTGACTCTGTGCAACCCCATAAATGGCAGCCCACCAGGCTCCCCCGTCCCTGGGATTCTCCAGGCAAGAATACTGGACTGGGTTACCATTTCCTTCTCCAATGCATGAAAGCGGAAAGTGAAAGTGAAGTCACTCAGTCGTGTCCGACTCTTTGCGACCCCGTGGACTGCAGCCCACCAGGCTCCTCCATCCATGGGATTTTCCAGGCCAAAAAATTCATGTGACTTACTTTATGGTAAAGGTCTGGAGGCAAACCAGCTAATCTCTGAGGTGTACTTATCTACATAAATAGGTAGTACAACCTAAAGATTGGAATCTTTAAGAATTTTTTGTGGTGATTTAGAACAAGGATTATGGGCTTGAATACAGGTCAGCGTCTGTTTCCTCCTCTCTTGTTAATTTAAAGATCCATAATTTCCTTTTTCATGTGTAGTAGGCACTGCCTCTCTGCTGCCATCCGAATTTTCAGATGTTCCCGGATATGCTGGATGATCTTCAGAATCACCTGGGGAAATTCATAAAACATAGATTCGTCTGTCCTATCTGTTGCTATTCTGATTCAAGAAACCTGGAGTAGGATTCACAAAATTAACCTTTTAAAAAATGTATTTATTTATTTATTTGGCTGGGCTAGTTCTAGTTATGGCGTGCAGGATCTTCGATCTTCGTGTAGCATGTGGGATCTCATTTCCTGACCAGAGATTGAACCCAGGCCCCCTGCACTGCGAGTGGGAGTCTTAGCTACTGGACCACTAGAAAGTCCCTAACAATTTTTTATTATAGAACATTTCAAACATGTACAGAGTGGAAGGAATAGTATAATGAACACCCATACACACGTTGCTTAATTTCAACAATAATTATCTCCATGACCCAGTCTTTATCCCCATCTTCTCCCTTTAATAAAGTCTGACACTGTTTCCACTGTTTCCCCATCTATTTCCCATGAAGTGATGGGACCAGATGCCATGATCTTCATTTTCTGAATGTTGACTGCAGCCATGAAATTAAAGGACGCTTACTCCTCGGAAGCAAAGTGATGACCAACCTAGATAGCATATTGAAAAGCAGAGGCATTACTTTGCCAACAAAGGTCCGTCTAGTCAACGCTATGGTTTTTCCAGTGGTCATGTATGGATGTGAGAGTTGGATTGTGAAGAAGGCTGAGCACCGAAGAATTGATGCTTTTGAACTGTGGTGTTGGAGAAGACTCTTGAGAGTCCCTTGGACTGCAAGGAGATCCAACCAGTCCATTCTGAAGGAGATCAGCCCTGGCTGTTCTTTGGAAGGAATGATGCTAAAGCTGAAACTCCAGTACTTTGGCCACCTCATGCGAAGAGTTGACTCATTGGAAAAGACCCTGATGCTGGGAGGGATTAGGGGCAGGAGGAGAAGGGGACGACAGAGAATGAGATGGCTGGATGGCATCACTGACTCGATGGACGTGAGTCTAAGTGAACTCCGGGAGTTGGTGATGGACAGGGAAGCCTGGCGTGCTGTGATTCATGGAGTCGCAGAGTTGGACACGACTGAGTGACTGAACTGATTAACTCACTCTCCCTTTAATACCATTGATCTGTTGTTTTTCAGAATTTCTCTGGGAGATTGTGATCAACACATAGACCCACACACATAGTTAAAAGGCTTGATAGTATTCTAATTGTGCATATTAAAATGTAGTCAATTTTCTATTAACACTTAGATTATCTTCAATTCTTTGTAAAGAAAAATATGTACAACTAGACACACGGTCTTGGCAAAATACTTAGGTCTCAACTACAGGTTCCAGAATTACACATTTTCTTTTCTTTAAAAACAATTTTATTTATTTGGCTGTACCTGCCTTAATTGAGGCACTCAGGATCTTTGATCTTCATTGTGGTATGTGTGATTTTTAGCTGTGGCATGTGGGATCTAGTTTCCTGACCAGGGATTGAACCCAAGCCCTCTGCACTGGGAGCATGGAACCACTGGACCACCAGAGAAATCCCTACACTTTCATTTAAAATGTTTTTCTCATTGAGAGATTTATTGGAAACACAGGAAAATATTTAATGCCTATTTATTAAACTGCTGATCTGAATATATAAAAGTGAACACACTCTTAGACACGTGGGAAATACAAATAATCATAAATTCTGCAAGCCTACAAAGAGTTTACAATCCCACACTGGAGAGATATAGTAAATTCCTTGTAAGGTGACTTTGTAAATTTGCTTGGGTTAGAGTGAGAATTGAGAAGTGGTAGTGAAAGGAGGGCCTTCCCAGGTGTTGCAGCGGTGAAGAATCCACCTGCCAATTCAGGAGACACAAGAGACGCAAGTATGATCCCTGGGTGGGGAAGATCCCCTGGAGGAGGGTATGGCAACCCATTCCAGTATCCTTGCCTAGAGAATCCCATGGACAGAGGAGCCTGGCAGCTACTGTCCGTGGAGTCACAGAGAGTCAGATATGACTAAGCGCGCACGCTATGAGATGAGTTAAAGGAGAGGTAAAAGCCTGAAAATAGGTGGGGTTTATTTACAGAGATGGTGGACTCTGACTAGCTGTCTATACAAGAGCCTCAGTCTATTGTGAGGTTTTTTGTCTTTCCAACTTGAGCATAGCAATGTGCTGACCTCATAAGGAAGTGACAGCTGCTGAGAGCAACTAAACCATAGTTTGACTCCTCCAATCACACTGGGAATAGGGTGTCAGGACTACAGTCTGAGCTCTGGGGTTTAGAACTGACTCAGTTCATTCCGTTTCACAATGAGGAGATAGCCAACAGTGGCAATGTGGCAGCTGAAGGCAAATGTGGATTGGTGATGAAGAAATAACATCGGAAAACCTTTTTGGAAGTCCTTTAACATTTGGGATTCCCAAATTTTCAGAAAAATTAAAATTTTCGAACTTTCTAGGGAAAAAAAATGTTCTGTGCAACTAAGGAAGTAACTCTTGTAAATTAAATTCTATTTAGCCCCAAATAGCTCAGCTGGTAAAGAATCTGCCTGCAATGCAGGAGACCCTGGGTTCAGTTCCTGGGTCAGGAAGATCCACTGGAGAAGGGATAGCCTACCCACTCCAGTATTCTTGGGCTTCCCTGGTGGTTCAGCTGGTAAAGAATTACCTGCAATATGGGAGACCTGGGTTCGATCCCTGGGTTGGGAAGATCCCCTGGAGAAGAAAAGGCTACCCACTCTAGTATTCTGGCCTGGAGAATTCCATGGGCTGTATAGTCCATGGGGTCACTTTCACTCACCATTATTTAATATTGAAAGAAAAATATGCCAGGATACATAGACTAAGTAGTTGTAAGAAGAAGAAGAACAACAACAAATGCTTGGTTAAGTAAGTTTATTTTTCTCTCATACAACAGTCCACGCCTTCCGGCCTTGAAGCATTGAGGGACCCTGTTTTCTTTCAACCTCTTCATCTCTTCTCCTAGAGTATTGTCTTTGTAGTTAGTATTGGCTTTGTTTCAACCATGTTTTCAAATGAGCAGAAGGAAAGCAGGAAAGACTGTCAAGGGCAGGAGGCTTCATCTTTAAGGAAATGAACTAGAAGTTAAGGGCTTCGGTGTTGGCTCAGATGGTAAAGAATCTGCCTGCAATGCAGAAGACCAGAGTTCAGTCCCTGGGTCAGGAAGATAACCCCCGAGGAGTGAATGGCTACCCACTCCAGTATTCTTGCCTGGAGAATCCCATGGACAGAGAAGCCTGGCGGGCTACAAATACATGGGGCCACAAACATGCTCAGACATGACTGAGCAACTAATACAAATAGACTGAAAGTTAAACTCATCAATTCTGTTTGCATCTCATTGGCCTACAGTAGTGACATGGTCACATTTAGTTCCAAGGTAGGAAATGTGTGCATGACCATGCAGGTAATATTCAGGAGCCATAACGTGTAAACTGGAGGACAGTTAGTAGTCTAGCACATAGGGGCTGAGAGAAATAGTTCTTTCTTTGAAAACAGGTTTTTGTAGGATTTAATTACTTGAATTTTTATAGCAAACAAACCAAAATGTTATGTGGCAATAAAGCTCAGATGTTCTTAGGATTTTGTATCTTTTAAAGGATTTTATGAATTAAAAAAAAATCTGCTTACTGGCAACTTTGCTTAGCACAAAAGATATTAAATTAGTGATTATTTTCATGAATTATTGACATATATTCTATGTCTACCTAGTAAAGGGGCTTCCCAGGTGGCTCGGTGGGTAAAGAATCTACCTGCAACGTGTTTGACCTCTGGGTTGGGAAGATCTCCTGGAGAAGGGAATGGCAACCCATTCCAGGATTCTTGCTGGGAAATCCCAGGAACAGAGGAGCCTGGAGAGCTACAGTCCATGGGGTCACAACTGAAGTGACATACACACCTAGGAAAGAGAAACAATGGAGTGTTATGTTTGACTTATTTACTTTTGGAATCTTATTCCAATGTTTAGGAGCTTAACACAAGAAAAAGGCATCAACTCACAAAGCTTGTGAGATCAAGAACCTTAGAATTAAGCAGCTCAGCCCTGGGGAATTCCCCGGTTGCTCACTGGTTAGGGCTCCGTGCCTTTCACTGGCAGGGCTTGGGTTGCATCCTTGGTGGGGGGGGCGGGGGAGGGGGGCGGGGGTTGAATTCAAAGAAAAAAATAATCTCAGACCTTGGCTGGATGAGGGGTTTCTCATGGAGTTGCAGTCATCTGAAAGCTTGATTGGGTTGGAGGACTCATTTCAAAGCTGACTTACGTGGCTCTTGGCTGAGGCTCCATTTCCCCACCAGAAGAATGTCTAAGTTTTCCCCATAGCAACCAGCTTTCGCTAGAGTGAGTCACCCATAAAAGAGGAAATATAAGAGAACAACCAAAAACATCTCTTATAACCTGATCTCAGCAGCAATATATTAAATTTGTACATTTTGCTCTATTCTATTGATCACAGAGACCAATCCTGCTATAAAGTGGAGGCAACTATACAGGAGAGTGAATACCAGGAGGCAGGAACCACTGGGGGCCATCTTTGAGAATGCCGACTGTAAATGAATACTGGAGAATGCCTACTTGGAGAAGGAAATGTCAACCCACTGAAGCATTCTTACCTGGGAAATATCATGGACAAAGGAGCCTGGTGGGCTGTAGTCTATGGGGTCACAGAGTTGGACACAACTGAGTGACTAAACATCACCACCATGACACCTAACTTTTTATTGGAAAAAAGCTGCAGAAAATCTATCATTTTTAAAACAAAAAAATTCCACCAGATACAATTATTAGCTCCAAAGTTTGTCAGAGCAAACAGACTTGAGGTATTTAACTGTGTACAAGAAAAACAGTTGACACATTTGCCTGGGATGACTAATTTCGTTAACTTCTCAGGAGCGTTGAATCCTTCAGATTACATTTGATTACAATGTCTGCTCTTCACTTTTGCTGATCAGAAATGGCTTCCTCAGAGCGAACATGGTCAGTCAGATGTAGTTTCTTGAAAACTTTCAGAGGTTAATGTTAGCAGGTGAATTTCTATAAGCATTGGTTTAAAGTCATAGGATCCTTTAATGTTGCCTCAACAGGGAGCTATATTTGGGGATTTGGCATACAGAGGGTCTGTCTTGGATCAGGGCTCAAAATACCTAAAGGATTTCCTTAAACAGGCCCCTGGTCAGATACAACAGGTGTTTTACTTCTAATTTTGGAAGCAGAAGCAGGCAGTTTAGAGTGAGGCTGATCTGCAGTCATTTAGCAGGAATGAGGATAATAAGTAATTTTGTCTGGACATCAAGTGTAGAAATGACTGGAAATGTGTTATTCTTCTAGTACTCTGATAACAAACCACATTTTTATAAGATTACATAGAATAGTGATGAATGCTGATTAGAGCCTCTGTTTTCTTAGTATTTAATGATTCATTTAAAAAATACTGTAAGTCAACTGTAGTGTCAACTAGAGTACTTAAATGATCGTATTCATTTATTTGTACAATTGTGAGTGAATTACATTTTTGTAATGGAAAATAAAGACATGGTAGTGTTAATGATGTATTTGGTTTCCTTTTCAAAGTGTTTCAAAGGAATCTGGGAGCTTTAAAAAATAGTGATATTCCATTAAAAAATGTATATATGTAAGCACATTCAAATAAGATTAAAATATAGATAAGGCTTAAAATATAAAATATGCTTGAAACACTATTAGCCACTCAAAATGAAATTATTGCACATATAAAAGGTGAGCAAAGCTTTTTAATGACTTCTAAAAATTAATGTAATCACAAACAATGTAGTCATGAACATTTCAATTACAAAATAAGGCTTGATAAATTTTCAAATGTGAGGCCACTGGAAATATGTTTCGAATATGTTCTCAAGATAATTAGCAATGCAATTGTCTAGCATGCTAGACACAGATTTTCCATAAATACCTATTGATTTGGAGATTAGCCTCAGAACTCTTATTTCTAAATTACATAAATGTTAGGAAAGGCATGGTTTTCTTCTGACATCTAAGAAAGTCTGTTGCTTATTAAAACTACAGAATCTACTCATTTTAAGAATTCGATATTTAAGCTATTGTTTAGATATTACTTTACTTTCCATTCCTCTGTGGGTTTAAAAAGCAAGTCATATTTATAAAAAAAAAATGCCATATTGTAAGTAGTGGCAATACTGGGCAGTTCTTTTTGAGTGGAATGAGAATGCAATCATATATTTTAAATTATATATTTTTAAAGAAGGAAAAGCAACAGGTTTGACTTGAAACTACGTTTTTCTAAAAGGGATTCTGAAGGGTATTTCTCTACAAAATGTACAAAATTCAATAGTGGGACAAGAAAATTCATTTAGGTCAGAATCCTTTTTTTGCTTTCTCTAAAAACAGTACCGTTGGATATTTGAATCTTTAAACCTTAAGAAATCAAATCTAAACGTTCCAAGGAGAGTGAACACACGAGTCATTGTTTGCACCAAGTACTGAAAACAGATTTCTCAAATAGAATTTTCAGTAATTTGCACTGGACTCTCACCATCTGGCCTGCCTTGCCCCCCATTCCAAAGAGTCTGTTTGACCACATGTCTAAATCTACAGTAACTAACTCTTCAGTCTCCCCAGCCCCACCCTGCCGCACCATGGCTTCAAGAGTAAATTTTATGATTAACTGTGTATTTAAAAGCCTGGGATACCAGATGCTGTTGTACTTGAATAAAAATAAAATTCTAGTGTCACAAAAACAAGCTGGATAAATTCTAGGTTCTAAAGGCATACAATGTCATTCAACTTCGAAGGGTGGGAAGTTGAACAGGAATCCTCCAGCAAACACCGCTGGAACCCAGGGCACGTCCAGCACGCTATGAAACAATTACAAGATGGTTTTTTAAAAAGGAAAAAAAATTTTTTTTTAAGTTTTTCCGACTAGCGACACCCCTTTGTGCTGGGGTGGGCAGCTATAGTGGCAGGGTGAACCAAAATGTCTGTGGCAAAGGCATCATCTTGCTATATACCGCCAGAGCTGTACTTCTAGTCTCGAATAGGCATCAGCAGTCCGCGGCTGATTTATGGACAGCCTGTATCGCCCCGCACGATGCGAGTTTCAGGAGCCTTCGCCAATTAGGTCTATTTTCTGCTTAAGCCGTTAAAGCCACCTCCATGGAAACGTCAGGGGAAGAGGCCGCGGTGGGGGAGGGGAGCAGACAGGTGCGCCCTCTGTTTGGAAATACACAAAGGGCCGACCCAGCGACCTCCGTGTCCCTGGCAACTCCACGCACGCAGGGCGCGCGCACATCCCGCAGGCCCGCGGCGCAGAGGGCGGGCAGCCGGCCGGGCGGAGCGGCGCGCGCAGGTTTCCGCGCGTCTGCAGGCGGAGACCCTCGGCCTGCTGGAGGACGCGCGGGGCCCGCGAAGCGTGAAGCCGGCTCCGGGTGGCGGCGGCGGCGGCCGCGCTGTAGGGACTTGTAGTCCGCGCGCCTCCCGGGCGCCTCCCCCCACCGGGTAGGCCGGCCGCGCGTCCCCGCCCGCCGCAGGCCGACTTCCTGCCGCGGCCCAAACTACACCTCCCGCCGTCCTCTCCGCGGTCCGGGCCGAAAGCGAAAACACATTCTGGGCTGCGAGGGTGCTGCCCTCCCGCCGGGCGCCCCCGCCCACTCCCCGCCCCTCTGGCGCCCTCCTGCGAGGTGGGGAGACGATCGGGCCGCGCCTTTCTCTCTCGGCTTCTTCGGCTCCTGGTGTGGGGCCCGTAGGCCTCGCTCTCACCAAGAGTCTCGGCCGGCGCGCTCGGGTTGCGGGGGTTTCCTCGCCTCCGCCCGGTCTGGCGGGGAAACTTGTGTGTGTGGGGGGGCGGGACCCCGGGGCCCCAGTGGCTGAGCCGGGCGGCAAGGCCCGCGTCAAGTGACTGCTCGCTTGCGGGTTTTGGTGAATTCCCCGCCTAGTTTCCCCGGGCGCGTGGCCCCGCGGGAGGCGGCCGCGTGCGCCCGGCCATGCACTAGGCAGGGCTCCCTATGCGCGCGGACCGCCGCCTCGGGCCGCCGCCGCCTGCCGCCACCCGCTCAGCGCGAGCCCGAGCCCGAGCCCGAGCCCGAGCCCCAGCCGCTGCCCGCCCCCGACCGGGGCGTCCAGGAGCCGGCGGCGCGGCCATGTGGGGCTAGCCCGCGCCGCGCCGGGCCTGCTGCGCGACCGGCAACATGGAGGCGGCCGTCGGCGCCCCCGACGGCGGCGACCGGGGCGGCGCGGCGCCCTGCGAGGACGCGACGCCCATGGACGCCTATCTGCGGACCTTGGGCTTGTATCGGAAACTGGTCGCCAAGGACGGGTCGTGCTTGTTCCGAGCCGTGGCGGAGCAGGTAACGGGGCGGGGGCCGGAGGGGACGATCGGCGGGGAGCCGGGTGGGAAGCGGCGGGCGGGCTGTCCCTCTTCCCCCCCAACCCGGGCTGCGCGTGGCCCCGCAGGCGTCACAGCGGCCCATTGTCGCCCCGGAACCGGACGCTGCCCTGGGACTGGGAGCTCCGAATCGAAACTTAAAAACCTGTAAATGATCTGGGTGTCGTCCCTCCTGGCGAAGAGGTAATGAGTTGAAGCTAGCCCGTGAGGCCTGCCGGAGAGTCTGCACCCTTGTTGGAGGGGTGGGAACTTGGCGAAATGCTGTTTTTCGCCTCCCCTTTTGGCTTTACAAGCACAGCGTTCACACCAGTACGCAGAATGTTTACTAGAGGAGGTGGTGCACCAGACTCGACTCGTGGGATCATGATTTTTTTTTTTTACCCCCTGTTACTGGACTTTGGAGCGTGGGGAAGCCAAGCCCGCGGATGTCTGCCTGAGTCAGGAGTGGGGGAAATGTGCAGTTTGGGAAAACCAGACTTTAGAAAATGTAGAATGTTTGCACAGAATTGTCTTTTGAGTAGATTTCACCTTCTTTTAATGCCCTGCAAGGCAGTGTAGGTGAGCTTAAAAAAATAATTGACTTAGAAAAAGTATTTTAAAGTTGGTAGTGGGAAGGAAGACTGTATCTGGGGTCCTTTAGGTCCTTGGCTGAATTCTTCCCCCTTACTGATTAAAAGCAGTTTGTAATACAGTTCTTGGGAGGATGTTTCTGATTTATTTTTTTTTTGGTAAGAGAGCTTATTCCTTATTATGTAACACTGAAGTCGGTAGGTGTGCAGCCACCCAGATCCATCCTGTATTGAAAAATAGCTGTTGGACATACGTTTCACATTACTGTCCTAGTGGGTATTTCCTGCGGTTCCCAGTCTGCTTCCCTTTGGCCTAAGGTCTACCCCTTGCCTCTCCTGCCTGCCTTTGGAGTTTTTCTGTTTCTCTTTCTCTCACCTTTTTTAATGCTAAGTAGCTTTCGAATTTCTTATTGTGAGTAAATGTTTTCCTAAATATCTATAGACCAATCTATTCTTGTTTTTTTCAAAGTCCAAAGGCCAGCCACTTATTTTTCCAAAGGCCCTAGTTTTCACATCAGCAGCATGAGATCTTTTTTTTTTTTTTTGGAAACCAGAAATTGGTGTAGCTGGTCCAGACCTTTGCATTTTGTGGCTGGCATTGTCACTCAAACATTCTTTGCAAAGCTCCCCAACTGAGCTGTGTCTTTTCCAGTTCAGTCGATTTCTCTTATTTTTAGAATTTTTAAAGATGTTCTAATGTTGCTTTGGGAGATGTTCACACAAACAGATTCCAGTCTTTACTATTAGTAGGTAAACAGTCTATCCCATTCGTGAGTTTTCCGGATCACCATCTGTCCTGCTTCGTCCGCCTCAGCCTCCTGAGTCTCCTCATCACCTCCAGAAGCAGAGGGAAGATGTGGAAGTGAATTCTATCCCTATTGAAACATATTATTGGCTCTAGCAAGAGTTTGGTAAGGAAAGAGGTGGAAGCAAATAGAAATACGAGAAGTATGGTGCTTGTTTGGAGTTGGATTATCCACATCATAGTTTATATTGAAGCACAAAGGTGTGGCTGGTTTCAAAACTACATACCATAGATAATTGGCAAACTTGATTGTATAGTCTCTCTTTTAAGTAGAAATGAACAATAATAGCTAGCTGGTTACACGAAGAGCTCAGTGCTAACAGTAGTTAAAGCATTTTATTATATCTCACTGTGATGGGATTTAAATTAGGCATAAGGGAATGTCCTTTCCACTTAAGGGAGGCTGACTCTTGGTATACTGAGCTTATAGAAAGTTTGCTACGGTGACTCTTGGGGCAAACTCTGTTCTTCGGTAGACATGGACCACAGGTGTAGTCTTCATGGCCAAAGGTGGCGTGTGTGTTGGTGGTGCAGAGGGAAATTACGGCATCCTCAGGCTACTCTTTAACCATGTGCACAAAGGATTTACTTTTTGCCAACAAATTCTCCAGTAATATTAGAATAACTACCATTTCTACCAGGGAGTCACAGTAAGTGATCTAAATGGCAGCCTTTGGCGGGAGAAATGCAGGGGAAAGACTTGATTTAGCCAGAGTCTTCCCCTCTCCAAATTACCTGATTTAAATAACCCCTTCCCTTTTTACGCTTCTGGCCTGGGGCCTGCAGGAGGCCTGACCTGAATCAGCTCAGTGGCCCTGGAGCTAAAAATAGAGCCCTCTTAGAGGGCTTGGTGAAGCAGAGTGTCTCAGCCTTTCTCTGTGTTTATTATCTCTGTCTGCCCTAAGATTGGGAAGTCTCCTGTTTCTAGGTTATTTTCATGTATATAATAATTTCCAAAGATATTTGTCATACCATTTGAATTCTTCCTGAGTGCCCTTGAACTTGCTTTTCAACAGTTGTGATTTAGCCTCCTTTCTCTTGACATTCCTTTGCTCTCTAAAGCCCCAGCACCCTGGGCACCTTGCACTGAGAATTTTGCTTCTGAGTAACGGGTTCAGAGGGTTCAGATTTCATGTGCTAATGAAATGTTTGTTAAAGGAGAAAAAAACATGCCTGTCATTGTGTTTGATGTAAAATCATAAGCTTTATTCACTTATGTCTGCCACCTGTTGCTAGGTAAATGGCTATAAGACTAGCTTCACTCTGCTAATGGCAGAAATGCCCTATCGGATGACACTGGTTTACTCAGACTAATATGTTGATTCATAATAGCATCTAGCCTAGCTTCTGTGAAGGAAATGTTAGTAAATGTCATTTGTTGAATGGGCAAAAAAATTGTGTGGTGGTGATTTTTGCATTTGGATGGATAGTCCTTCCAGTACTGGAGGCTTAGAGTATATAAGGATGGATGCTTTTTTGTAGTTCCTAAAGACATCAGTGTTCGCATACTTGTTAAGCTGAAAGCCAGCTAGTATGCTGAAAACCAGTGCATTGCTAACCTCAGTTAGTGCATCGTCAGAGTATCTGAATTGAAAGTAAAGGGACCTGCTAGCTCTCCAGGCAGTTGCGCCTCTGGGTTCCGTGGTTATATATGAGCCTTGGCTGTTATCCAGAGAGACCTGTAACAGGTGCAACCGGAGCTTCCCTTTTCCTGAATTCTCTGCTCACCGTGAACATAAGGGAGACTCACTCAGTTGAAAGTGTAACTCTTAAAGCTACTTTATAATAATAGAAATTCTCAAGAGCCCTGGATAGTAGTTTTGAGATGTTATTTTAAATGTCAGTTTTTTTCCCTCCTACCTTGACCTTGAAGGGTAGCAGGAACACCTTTGTTTGGGACACCTAGTAGTAGAAAACAATTTTAATCTCCTTTTTTTTAGCATGGAAAAGTTAGAGACTGGCCAAAGACTTCCCTGGTGGCTCAGATGGTAAAGTGTCTGTCTACAATGCAGGAGACCCGGGTTCCATCCCTGGGTTGGGATAATGAAGATCCCCTGGAGAAGGAAATGGCAATCCACTCCAGGACTATTGCCTGGAAAATCCCATGGACAGAGGAGCCTGGTAGGCCACAGTCCATGGGGTTGCAAAGAGTCGGACACGACTGAGCGACTTCACTCACTCACTCACTCACTCAAAGGGTTTCAAACGAAAGCTTTAGACTTTCATTAAGAGGCAAAATGCCAGTAAGTTATTCTTTGGTTGAACTAGTTGTTTAACAGAAGACAGCAGAGGCTGCAAAGTGAGAGGGTGTGGCTCATCTTTGTAGTATGGCTTATTTCCGTTGGTGCTTTAAGATTTGGGGCAGAAGAGTGCGTTTAAAAGCCACTGGGATGATAACACACAGAGACACCATTGCATCCTCTGTGCTGCTCCCTGGATGTTCTTTCCAGAATCGTGTAAGCCTGACAGCTGAGGATTTAAGAATGAGTGCCTTAGTTTTTCTCAAACCACGGTGGACTTACATTTATACATAAGGCAAGTAATTCAAAGTTACTGGGAAAAAGCAATTTCTCTATTACAGGCAGAAAGCCTCAAAGACTTATTTTTTTGTTGAAGTCGCCTCTGCGTTCTCTATTCCAACAAGCCGAGGATGAAGCGGAGCACTGCGTAGCGGGGATTCTGTCAGCTCTGCTTTGTGACAAGCAAAGTAATAGTAGAGGGGTGGCCATAAGAGGACAGTGTAAGTTTACAAAAATTTCCCCAAAGGCATGGTCTCAGTGACCTAAAGGAGAAATGGTAACAAGCTCTCCATCGAGTGACCTCTGGCTTAAGTACTGTTGTTGGTATGCGGTATGTCAGCTCTCAGATTAGTGGGAGAGGTGAGAGTGAACGCAGAGTTAGAAATGACGGAAAGGGAAATGGAGACTGACATCTGTTGGTGGTGAGGTTACGCTGGGTGTGAAGGAAGGTGCTGGGCCATAGCTTCAGAGCGTCTTCTGGCGCAGGGCTTGAGAATGTGCTGCTCTTTGCTCCACAGGTGCTGCACTCCCAGTCTCGCCACGTTGAAGTCAGGATGGCCTGCATTCATTACCTTCGGGAGAACCGGGAGAAATTTGAAGAGGTGATTTATAATTTTAAACATGTAATGGTGCCTTGACTTACATGATAGCCATTGGAGTGGTCTAGTGGGAATTTCACAAGTTGGATCAGATTGTAGGTTATGAAGATAAACCTTATAAAAATGAACTGCTTTTTTGAATTCAAATTCAAATCCATAGTCAGCTGCGGTTTTTTTTTTTTTAAAGGCCATCTTGTGGTGTTCATTTATTCAGACGTTTAGAAAGCTTCTGTGACAGATGGATCACAGAGCTGGGGAGGCTGGAAGGGTGACTTGGGCGGGACCTGAGCATATTACTAGTGAGCCTTGTCTGACATGATCAGGGAGGCTAACGGGTTTCCAGGATTGGTGACCCCCTGTGAACTGTAAAGAATTGCAGACCTTGGAGTGTAAGAAATATACTGAGATAGCTAATGTTGAGCCTCTGATTTTATCAGGAGGTATTTATAGATTTTTAATTTACAGGGTTCATCATTATGAACCACATATCAGAACATTATAATTATATAAATAATGATTAGTAGTTAATAGAATGTAGTATAGTTAATTAGTAATCAACTGACTGTGATTTTCTTAGTAGTATGTAGTAGGCTGTGAAATAGATGCCACGGTGACCTATTTTCACTTTACATTGAAAGCCTTGTAAGATTTACTGGTTATTGGTTTTATGACGTAGACTTATCATCTGACAGTCTTTAGTGGTATTTTCCCCCGTTGACTGCCAAAAGAACATTGACACTTTGCACGTAACTCAATTCTAAGACTTAATAGATAAATAGTGTTTAAGGGTGCTCTTGGGTTGGAATTCCTGTTTGTAAGCAAAATTTTATTACTGGTGACATTTTTCTGGATGCCATGTTTTAAGATGAATGGTAATATATTCCAGGAAGGAGAGTTACCTGCTTGATCAGAAGATTTGAAAACTTGTCTTATTTTAAAAAGCTGGGAATGTGGAGGCTAGATAAGACAGTATTATGGTGGAGAGGAATAGGGTAGAGAGGTGGTCTTTAACTATTTGAAGAAACTACAAGTGAATTAGTTAATATTGGCTCCAGAGGGTAAAGCTCTGTTGATAGTAGTGGAAATGGCCAGCATTTGTGTCAGCAGGCATTGTTTTAAGTGCTTTGCATATATTTATTCAGCTCTTACTTCCAATTTGCCTTGATTCATGGACCTGACATTCCAGGTTCCTATGCAATATTGCTCTTTATTGCATCGGACCTTGCTTCTATCACCAGTCATATCCACAGCTGGGTATTCTTTTTGCTTTGGCTCCATCCCTTCATTCTTTCTGGAGTTATTTCTCCACTGATCTCCAGTAGCATATTGGGCACCTACTGACCTGGGGAGTTTCTCTTTCAGTATCCTATCATTTTGCCTTTTCATACTGTTTATGGGGTTCTCAAGGCAAGAATACTGAAGTGGTTTGCCGTTCCCTTCTCCAGTGGACCACATTCTGTCATATCTCTCCACCATGACCCGCCCATCTTGAGTTGCCCCATGGGCATGGCTTAGTTTCATTGAGTTAGACAAGGCTGTGGTCCTAGTGTGATTAGAATGACTAGTTTTCTGTGAGTATGGTTTCAGTGTGTCTGCCCTCTGATGCCCTCTTGCAACACCCACCGTCTTACCTGGGTTTCTCTTATCTTGGGCGTGGGGCATCTCCTCACAGCTGCTCCAGCAAAGCGTAGCCATTGCTCCTTACCTTGGATGAGGGGTATCTCCTCACTGCCGCCCTTCCTGACCTTCAATGTGGGATAGCTCCAAGAGGCCCTCCTGTGCCCGCGCAGCCACGGCTCCTTGGATGTGGGGTTGCTCCTCCCTGCCGCCGCCCCTGGCCTCGGGCGTGGGGGCGTGGGAATCAGTGAACTCAAATGGACTGGAATGGGTGAATTTAACTCAGAGGACCATTATATCTACTACTGCGGGCAGGAATCCCTCAGAAGAGATGGAGTGGCCATCATGGTCAACAAAAGAGTCCTAAATGCAGTACTTGGATGCAATTTCAAAAACAACAGAATGATCTCTGTTCGTTTCCAAGCAAACCATTCAATATCACAGTAATTCAAGTCTATGCCCAACCAGTAACACTGAAGAAGCTGAAGTTGAACGGTTCTATGAAGACCTACAAGACTTTTTAGAACTAACACCCAAAAAAGATGTCCTTTTCATTATAGGGCACTGGAATGCAAAAGTAGGAAGTCCAGAAACACCTGGAGTAACAGGCAAATTTGGCCTTGGAATACGGAATGAAGCAGGGCCAAGACTAATAGAGTTTTGCCAAGAAAATGCACTGTTCAAAACAAACACCCTCTTCCAACAACACAAGAGAAGACTCTATACATGGACATCACCAGATGGTCAACACCGAAATCAGATCGATTCTATTCTTTGCAGCCAAAGATGGAGAAGCTCTATACAATCAGCAAAAACAAGACCAGGAGCTGACTGTGGCTCAGACCATGAACTCCTTATTGCCAAATTCAGACTGAAATTGAAGAAAGTAGGGAAAACCACTAGACCATTCAGGTATGACCTAAATCAAATCCCTTATGATTATACAGTGGAAGTGAGAAATAGATTTAAGGGCCTAGATCTGATAGAGTGCCTGATGAACTATGGAATGAGGTTCATGACATTGTACAGGAGACAGGGATCAAGACCATCCCCATGGAAAAGAAATGCAAAAAAGCAAAATGGCTGTCTGGGGAGGCCTTACAAATAGCTGTGAAAAGAAGAGAAGTGAAAAGCAAAGGAGAAAAGGAAAGATATAAACATCTGAATGCAGAGTTCCAGAGAATAGCAAGAAGAGATAAGAAAGCCTTCTTCAGCGATCAATGCAAAGAAGTAGAGGAAAACAACAGAATGGGAAAGACTAGGGATCTCTTCAAGAAAATCAGAGATACCAAAGGAACAATTCATGTAAAGATGGACTCGATAAAGGACAGAAATGGTATGGACCTAACAGAAGCAGAAGATATTAAGAAGAGGTGGCAAGAATACACAGAAGAACTGTACAAAAAAGATCTTCACGACCCAGGTAATCATGATGGTGTGATCACTGACCTAGAGCCAGACATCCTAGAATGTGAAGTCAAGTGGGCCTTAGAAAGCATCACTATGAACAAAGCTAGTGGAGGTGATGGAATTCCAGTTGAGCTATTCCAAATCCTGAAAGATGATGCTGTGAAAGTGCTGCACTCAATATGCCAGCAAATTTGGAAAACTCAGCAGTGGCCACAGGACTGGAAAAGGTCAGTTTTCATTCCAGTCCAAAAGAAAGGCAATGCCAAAGAATGCTCAAACTACTGCACAATTGCACTCATCTCACACATTAATAAAGTAATGCTTAAAATTCTCCAAGCCAGGCTTCAGCAATATGTGAACCGTGAACTTCCTGATGTTCAAGCTGGTTTTAGAAAAGGCAGAGGAACCAGAGATCAAATTTCCAACATCTGCTGGATCATGGAAAAAGCAAGAGAGTTCCAGAAAGCATCTATTTTTGCTTTATTGACTATGCCAAAGCCTTTTGACTGTGTGGATCACAATAAACTGTGGAAAATTCTGAAAGAGATGGGAAGACCAGACCACCTGATCTGCCTCTTGAGAAATTTGTGTGCAGGTCAGGAAGCAACAGTTAGAACTGGACATGGAACAACAGACTGGTTCTAAATAGGAAAAGGAGTACGTCAAGGCTGCATATTGTCACCCTGCTTATTTAACCTATATGCAGAGTACATCATGAGAAACGCTGGGCTGGAAGAAGCACAAGCTGGAATCAAGATTGCCGGGAGAAATATCAATAACCTCAGATATGCAGATGACACCACCCTTATGGCAGAAAGTGAAGAGGAACTAAAAAGCTTCTTGATGAAAGTGAAAGTGGAGAGTGAAAAAGTTGGCTTAAAGCTCAACATTCAGAAAACGAAGATCATGGCATGCGGTCCCATCACTTCATGGGAAATAGATGGGGAAACAGTGTCAGACTTTATTTTTCTGGGCTCCAAAATCACTGCAGATGGTGACTGCAGCCATGAAATTAAAAGATGCTTACTCCTTGGAAAGTTATGACCAACCTAGATAGCATATTCAAAAGCAGAGACATTACTTTGCCAACAAAGGTCCGTCTAGTCAAGGCTATGGTTTTTCCATAGCCTTGTGGTCATGTATGGATGTGAGAGTTGGACTGTGAAGAAGGCTGAGCACCAAAGAGTTGATGCTTTTGAACTGTGGTGTTGGACAAGACTCTTGAGAGTCCCTTGGACTGCAAGGAGATATAACCAGTCCATTCTGAAGGAGATCAGCCCTGGGATTTCTTTGGAAGGAATGATGCTAAAGCTGAAACTCCAGTACTTTGGCCTCCTCATGCGAAGAGTTGACTCCTTGGAGAAGACTCTGATGCTGGGAGGGATTGGGGGCAAGAGGAGAAGAGGACGACAGAGGATGAGATGGCTGGATGGCATCACTGACTCGATGGATGTGAGTCTGAGTGAACTCCGGGAGTTTGTGATGGACAGGGAGGCCTGGCGTGCTGCGATTCATGGGGTCGCAAAGAGTCGGACACAACTGAGCCACTGATCTGATCTGATCTGATTCACCTCTTCCAGTCTTAGGCGGTATGATAAGAGGGTGCGAGTTTCACTTTCTTTGCAATGATTGCCTCTACCAGTTTCTATTGACCAGAAGTGGAAAAGACTGTGTAGGGTCGAGGGCTGTGCCTTTTTGTTGAAAATGTTTAGTCAGGGCCTAGGTAAGTACTTTCTGATTATTAAGAACAATCAGTTGGATGCAGGCTGTGTCAGACCACAGCTTATTTAAGTCTCTTGCAGCTTTGAATGGTTCTGTGGGGTTGTTTTATTTTTTTAATTCTATAAATAATAAACTAATAGAGAACAGTAGCCTCTGGTGGAATATTTCAAATATGTGGCTGTTTTAGTGCAAGTATGTATTTAAACTTAGGATACTTTTGGAAATTAGAGTATATCATCTATAAAAGAATTAATCTCTGTCTTAAAAAAAGGGCATTTAAAAGATTTTTATAGACCAAGCGGTATATTTTAATGTTTTTAAGTATATCACTTTGCTAAATTAACCGAGACTTTAATTGAAAGAAAATTGAAATTGGTATTTCAGATGAATG
The DNA here is from genome assembly GCA_935064755.1 of Tragelaphus eurycerus. Lineage (NCBI taxonomy): Eukaryota > Metazoa > Chordata > Mammalia > Artiodactyla > Bovidae > Tragelaphus > Tragelaphus eurycerus. The sequence continues at coordinate 7,320,428 of CAKXYN010000093.1, read as the reverse complement.
TTTTTTAGAGCTTTGTCAGTTAAATTAGTGCAACTGCTATGCGAAAAGCAAAAAATGTAATCATATAGCTTTAATCAAATCGGATTTTTTGCGTGTGTTTTTGTTAAAATAACAATGAGACAAGCTGGATTAGAAAAATATTGTTGATTCTTCAAAATATCTTTAGCATTATTAGTTCTTATCTTTGTTTTTAGTATAATTGATCTAAGAGACAATAAGTATTCACATTTGTTAGGAAACTAATATTTCTTAGCTCCTGCATCTGTCTTTAGCTCTCTTCTAAGCATTGGTTGCCCAGTTAGTCTTTGAGTGCTGCTGTGATCATGTAAATTCTCTGTTGACGTCACCTGCGTGACCTTGCACCGCCCCCTCCCTCTGTCTGATGGTCCTGCCTCTGCTCCCCGCACAGGCAGGAGTGCTCACCCCAGGACGCAGCAGCTCTTGATGTGCAGGGGATTCCTCCCCACTGCTGCCTCCTCCAGGGTGCCGCCCACCCTCCAGACCCTGTCCAGGAAGTGGTTCCCGGCAGTGTTTCCTCCTTTAAATTCTGCTGTATCTTTATGATGTTTTCTTAATATTTTGTACATATTTTCATAATTAGATTTTTTTTTCTGTGTTTGTGTGTGTATATATATATTACTATTACTGTTGTAGCCAAGGTTTGTGTAAAAATTCAGTAATTCACAGTAAAGAAATTAACTTTTGATGGATTTCTAATAGGCCTTTTTCCCTTTTGCAGTTTATAGAAGGGTCATTTGAAGAATATTTAAAACGTTTGGAAAATCCACAGGTATGTAGTAATCTGATACATTGCTATTTTTTTAGTATATTAAATATGGTGAGATTAGTATTACAGTGTATGGAGGAGTTCCTGCTTTAGGTGTGCGTGTAATTGGAAGACAGTGGGTGCTGTGCACCATGGCGCGAGCGTTGCCTCACTCGACATAGTCATGCTTTCTTGATCTGTCGTGACAGCCCGTGAATGTAGTATAAAAGACTTGAAATGACACTGCCGAGGATTTCCAGAGTGTGGTGCGGGTGTGTGTATCAGGCTTGGTGGACAGGGCGGTGTTCGATTGCTTCCTTATTAGGCAGCTGGCAAGACAGGTTGCACCCATTCCCGTTCACATGGTCCGCGTGGACGTAGGAAGAGGCTGTTGAGGGTTGAAGGACAGCCCCCCGCCAGCGACTCCCCCAGCCAGCACTTTCTCAGTCACTTGGAAATTAAAGAGAATTTTTCTGTTTGCTATTTTCTCCTCTCCTGCTGAGAAAACTAATGTTCTTTGTGTAAAAATCCAAATGTTAACGGAAGGCCGTGTAGAATGTTCCCTCATCCCCAGAGATAATCAGTTAGATTTAAAATGACAACAAAGAAGACGCCCAGAGGAGTCCCACAGGCAGGAAAGGGTACACTAACCGGGGTAAGGTGTGTGATCCTTGTGTGGGGTCTCTTCCATTCCCTGACTCTAATTTGAGTGCTCATTGTGGGCTAAGCACTGCCAGGCCCCGGGGATGCAGAAGTCACTGGGCTTTGGATGCTGTTCTCAGGAGTGTCCCTGCAGTAGGGAAGGGTGTCTAGTACCAGTGAAAAGACGTGTGTGTCTTGAGAAGTATAGGTATGATGCTACAGTTGCTCCTGTTCCGTCACTTCAGTCATCATCTGACTTTTTGTGACCCTGTGGACCTGTGGACTGTAGCCCGGTAGTCTCCTCTGTCCCTGGGATTTCCCAGTCAGGAACACTGGAGTGGGGTGCCATTCTCCTCTCCAGGGGATCTTCTTGACTCAGGGATTGAACCTGAGTTTCCTGCATTGGCAGGTGGATTCTTTACCACTCTGCCACCTGGGAAGCCTGTGTCATAGATAGAAAAGATTAAACACCAGAATGTTAACAGTTCTCGCCGGCTATTCCTGGTGATTTTTATTTCCTTTGTAGAAGATGAAGGGAACGACAAAGACCATTTATTAATTTTTAGTCAGAAAGAAGCCCAGAATATCATTTTATGGTGATCTTAGTGAGCAGTTCCGGCTCTTGGGCTGAGAAAGGGTAGAAGAGACTTTCCAGAGAGAAGGGGACAGGGAGGGGAGTGAGGCGGTGGAGAGGGACTGGAGACTGATTCAGGGGCCTGCAGGGGAGGGTGGCAGGTGCTGCCGTGTTGGGCGCCTGGGAACAGCTGTCTCCTTCCCAGGGTGCTGGCCGGCTAGGTGTGTTACTCCCAGGACACTCCCCTCCCCACGCTGGGCAGGCCTTCTCCCGATGTTGCAGGTACCTTCCAAACAGAACAGGTGTTTGTTCTTATTAGCAATAAATATTTCTATCCGTTTCTCTTTCTCCCCGATACATGGAATGTATGAAGAGAAAAGAGAAACGTAGTCAACTGATAAGCTCCATTGCCTCACCCAGTTCTCGGAGAAAGAGAACTTCCTCCTTTTTTTTTAAAATATCAATGGAGCATTTTGAAAAAATGCCTCAAAAAGAATATACTTTTGTCAGCTTTGCAGAGGTAAAATGGACATGTAATAGGTGTTTTAAGTTTATAATTTGATGAAATCTAACATGCATACAGCTGTGTGATCCCCACCACAGACGCCACACAGGGCGTTTCCGTCACTCCAGAAGTCTCTCATACCTTTTGGAGTAGAGACCCCTACACCCACCCATGTGTGAAGTTTTGCCTTTTCGAGACTCGAACAAATAGGATGGTATGGTTTGTAGTCTTACATGTCTAGCTCCTTTGACTTGACATAATGGAAACATTCTGAGATTCATCTGTGTTGTCCTTAGTGTGGATAGTTCACTTTTATTGCTGAGTGGCCATTCATTGTATGGACGTACTGCAACTTGTTTTAGCAGTTTACAAGTTGATGGATATATGATTTCTTCCCAGTTTGCTGCTGTTATTAAAGCTGCTAAGACTGTTTGGTTGCAAGTCTTTCTGTGAACATGTGTTTTCTTTTCTCTTAATTAATATTGTTAATATTATTGAGAGTGGAATCCCTGGGTCATATGGTAAATGCATGTTTAACTTAATGAGAAATTGCTAATCTGTTTTCCAAAGTGGCTGTGCTGCTTTGCTTTGTCATTAGCAATAAGTGAGAATTCCAGCTGCTCTGCATCTTCATCAACACTCAGTATCTTCAGCCTTTTAAAATTGTAGCTGTGGCTACACAGTTAGCGGCTGTGTGGTGGTATCTCGTTGTGATTTAATTTGCATTTCTCTAGTAATGTTGAGAATCTTTTCATGTGCTTATTTGCCATCCGTATGTGTTTGTTGGTGAAATGTCTTGCTCATAGATTCTGTCCTTTATTATTTTGTTTTTGTTGAATTATAAGAGTATTTTGTACCGAGTATAATAAATTCTGTATTGAATATATATTTTCCAGTACTTTCTTTCTATTTATATCTTGTCTTTAGTGTTCTTAATAGTGTCTTTTGAGGAACAAAAGTTTGCTTTTGATGACTATCTAAGAACATTTAATTAGTGTTTTTGATACAGTATGGTTCTCTACAACATTAAAAATAGATTTTGTAGAAATGCTGTGCTCTTACCCACAATGACAAAGTAGACTACCCATAGTGTTGTGTAAGTAAAATTATAGCGTTCAGGTAGAAGACAGTGATAGAACATAAATTTAAAAAGAATCAAATTGTTAGAGAAGGCAAGCTATAATGGCCATTGTCTACTTAACCAGACTACAGCAGAATTTATTCTGAAGATTAAGTACTTACAAAATGGTGCCTTATTTGAGATGTAGTGTCTGTTGACACCAGAAGTGGTGCAGTGCATTCCGCACAAAACGGAACAGCTTGGGTTTATGATCTCAGCAGACGGTTTCAGGGAAGGATCGCCTCTATACCAGAAGGTATTGCTTGTGGAGTTTATGAGAGTCTGTGATTGTTAGGCAGAGGCTATTTTAATAAATCTGTTTTAATGTATGGCACCTATTTCATTTTGAAAAACAGAGCCAACTTTAAAGATTTATTGAAGTGCAAAGTCTGTGGGGAAAGATGATCCTCTTCTGAGAGGATTTCAAACCATCATCCAAAATCCTTTCCTTGTCTCAAATCTCTCTTCTTTGAAGGTGAAAGTGGCAGCGTTCACTTACTATAGTTCTTATTTTTAGTAACTCTTGGTATTAAGTCTTTACTAATTTCACAGGTGGTTGAGGAATACGTTCTCATGGTCAAAGATTTATTACAGAATGAAGAGTGAAAATCCTTACTTTTCCTGTCTTCTTAAAACTCCTGTCTCCGCTGTCTCTAGTTCTCTGTCTATGTGTATGTGTCTATATATATTTATTTTGTTGTGCGCAATAGGATTATTTTACTGACTTACTTTTTCCACTTAATAGTCTGGAGTGCTCTTTAGAGGTCATTTAATAGGAATATAGCTCATTCTTTTTGTTGATTGCATGATATTTCCATACATAGTTTGGGTGAACGATAAATTATTTAATTATTCCTTATTTATTAGTTCAGTCTTGGGGCTATCTTTAAAAATTTTTTTTTAAATTATTACAGATAACTGTAGTGGCCATCCTTGTTTACACATCCTTGTTTACATCCTTTATATACACTTTTGTGGACATATGAAATATTTCTTTAGGATAGTTTTATAGAAGTTGAATTGCTAGGTTAAATTAAAGAGTATTTAACTTTTTGATATATACTGGCCATTTCCTTCTGAAAAGCTTAAGGACTTAAAGTGACTCCTTTATTACTAAAACTCCTGCCACACGTTAAAAATGATTCCTGGCACACTGCTTTCTTTGTGCCTTTGATTATTCTGGAGAGAGCAGACCTGCCCTTTCTCACCCTTTCTGACCCTTGAGCTCTGCTTCTGGGCAGTGAGTATCTTGTCTCCTGGGCACACTCTGTGCAGGGCTCTGTCCTGAGTGCTCAGCTGCAATCTCTGCCTTCTGCAGGTTCTCAACTTAGAGACACTGCTTTGTCATCCTGCCACATCAATAGAAATTCTTACTCCAGCCCTGTTACTAAGGATATTTGTTACCAAGACTTGGGCTGCTTTTTAGTGTATATTATAGCCCGTTTTATAAAAATATTTTTATAGTATTCTCAGTACTACTAATTGGAAAAGGCAATGGCACCCCACTCCAGTACTCTTGCCTGGAGAATTCCATGGATGGAGGAGCCTGGTAGGCTGCGGTCCATGAGGTCGCTAAGAGTCAGACACAACTGAGCAACTTCATTTTCACTTTCATGCATTGGAGAAGGAAATGGCAACCCACTCCACTATTCTTGCCTGGAGAATCCCAGGGATGGGGGAGCCTGGTGGGCTGCTGTCTATGGAGTTGCACAGAGTCAGACACAACTGAAGTGACTTAGCAGCACTACTAACAATGAGCCCTTCGGGCCATTAAAGAGAATGCATTTGAGTCAGTTCCAGGATGAACCTAGAGCCAAGTACGTTAGAGAGAAACAAACATCATATATTAACACATATATATGCAATCTGGAAAAATGGTACTGATGAACCTGTTTGCAGGGCAGCAGTGGAGATGCAGACACAGACGAAAGATTTGTGGACACAGTGGGGAAAGGAGAGGGTGGGAAGGATTGAGAGAGTAGAGTGGAAGCATATATATATTACTGTATGTAAAATAGATAGCCAGTGGGAATTTGCCGTGTGATGCAGGGAGCTCAAACTGGTGCCCTCTGACAACTTAGAAGGGTGGGCTGGGGTGTGAGGTGGGAGGGAGTTTCAAGAGGGAGGGGACATAAATACACCGGTGATTGAGTCATGTTGACACATGGCAGAAAGCAACACAATATTGTAAAGCAATTATCCTGAAATTAAATAAATTAAAAAAACTATTAATGAGCTCCTCTAGCTAATTAGGTGTATCATATAAAGATGTGTATTAAGGTGCTATAAAAAGTAGACACTTACGGGCCAACGTTTTTTCTTCAATACAGGAATGGGTTGGACAAGTGGAAATAAGTGCCCTTTCTCTTATGTACAGGTAAGCCCTGTAATCACATAGGTAAACAAAAATAAAGCCCGTGGGAAATTAACATGTCCCATTGTAATGGAGTTGTTAAATAGCAGAATCACTTATAAACCTTCTAGAGAAATGATTTCCTACTTTCTCAAGGCTGGTAGCATTGAATGGCGAAGCAAATTGAATGGCAAAGGCTAAGCACCATATTGTCAGCTTTACAGCTTTTTGTCTGTTATCAGATCAGGTGAATGCTGTATTTTTTTCTTTTCAAAATGTCTTTATAAATTTGATCTCCATGCTTTCTGTGGTTTTGAGGTCTACTTTTAGAATTGTATCTGAAGTTATATATAAAATTATATTTAAAATTTTACTTGTTTAAAAGGATACTTTTGGCTTAAGTATGTTGCAGCTTGGTTACCCATCACCGCCTTTTGTTTACTGCTCTTTCTGCGGCGCCTAGAATGTTGCTTGGTGCACTTGACTTGCGTGAGTGAATGAATGAATGACTGAATCTCAATTTATGAAGTGTATTTCATCAGAAATAATTTCTAAATGTTATTTTCAGGAAAGATTTTATAATTTACCAGAAACCAAATGTTTCTCCTTCACAAGTAACTGAAAATAATTTTCCTGAAAAGGTAAGAATTGTTCTAAGTTTTTCTAAAGGATTTAAATAAAGGAACCACTCACTTGCCATCTTGACTGCCTGAGCTATAATTTTTAAGTGACTTTTTTTTTTTTAAGTTCTTATTAATCATTCAAAAGTTTTATTATTTTGTATTTGTTTTTCTGCACAAATGTTGAATTCTATCGTGACATTTTATTAGAGAAAAATAATTGAGATGCCAGTGTATGTGATTAACTAGACTACTACTGTTTTACATCAATATATACATTAGCTAGAAAAATAACTTGGGAAAATAGGTTCTACCGTTGCATCCAGAAACACTTAACGGTGATATATTTCCCATTACAGAGGTAGTTTACTGGCTACGGTGTTATTATCTAGTCACAAAGCAGAAACAATTGAAAACTGATGTGAAGCCTAGAAAGAGGGGCAGAGGGAACACCGTGATTCATTACTAGGGAAAAGGGGGGCAGGGGGAACACCGTGATTCATTACTAGGGAAAAGGGGGGTAGGGGGAACACCGTGATTCATTACTAGGGAAAAGGGGGTAGGGGGAACACCGTGATTCATTACTAGGGAATTTTGTTTTCATGATCTGCATTGGGTTATGCAGGCACAGTTGAAGTGTCTCGTCCCCATGTTTACGGTGGCAGGGGGAAGGGAGCCGAGGTATATATGCCTTTGTAAGGACTTGTGGGTGTCCAAGGTGCCTGGCTCTGGATCTGGCCTTTACAGTGTAATTTTTGGAACATGACGTAGTCTAAGCAAAGTCAATGTGCGTTGCTCTTTGCATAAGTGATTGATTATTTAGAAGGTACATAAAGCTGTAAAGCAGAAAAAAATGTACTTTTGATTCTGCTCCTTAGAGGTAAGCATCATTAAAGTTTTAGAATAATTTTTTATAGTCTTCTAACCCTTCTCTTGCAATAGTTGAAATCATTTTTCCTGTAGATTGTGTGTGATTTTTGTGATGCAGTAAGCGTTTCCCCAAGTCATTAGGAATTTCTGATTCCTTGGCTTTGTAACATTTCATCATATGGATGTACCATGACCACATTACAGCTTTAGGTTACTTCTAAAACATTTGACCTGGAAATTTGTTTACTAGTAACTCAGAGATATTAGAGATGTAAATAGCTGTGTAAATGTTGTATGTGAAGGCCTGAAAGATGTATTCTGTTTTTCCCTTTCAGGTATTACTGTGTTTTTCAAATGGAAATCATTATGATATAGTCTATCCCATAAAGTATAAAGAGAGCTCGGCTATGTGTCAGTGTAAGTATCACCCTTGTGTTGGTATAGAAATTTTCTTCCTAAGCTTTATTGTCTTAAGCAAACAATTCAGGGCAGATACACTGTTTTGTTGTGTAAAAATATATTTCTGAGAACTTTAGGTTACCAAAAATCTTAATACTCTAGTAAAACTTGTTTTAATAGGAAAAAGGTGCTAATAGATTATAGAGTTCAGTTTGTAAATGCTAAGTTATATTTTCCTGTGGTAATTAATACCATTAATAAAGATTTGTATGTTTTTAAAGCTTTTCGTGCATAGCTTGAAAATCTCAACGATTCAGGAAATCAGTATTTGATTGTATTTGTCACTTGACCGGGGTTTCTAGACCATTTACTATTAATATATAGGGCACATAATTCTTTGTTTTGGGGGTTGTTGTGTGCATTGTAGAATGTTTAGCATCTATTATGCCAACAGTGAGGCTTCCCTGGTGGCTCAGATGGTAAAGAATCTGCCTGCAATGCCAGAGACCCGAGTTTGGTCCCTGGGTCAGGAAGATCCCCTAGAGAAGGGAATGGCAATGCACTCAGTATTCTTGCCTGGAGAATTCCGTGGAAGGGGAGTCTGTGAAGTTGCAGAGTTGGACACAGCTAAGTGACTGACCTTCTGACATGCCCATAGAGCTCGCTCTCTCCCATGTGACAACCACAGATGTCTCCAGACTTTGCCAGGTGTTTTCTGGGAGGATAAAAGCCTCTCCACCTCTCCCAGTTGAGAATTACTGCTCTGGCAGCACTTTCCTCCCTTCTTCATCTCCTTTATCATCTGTTCTGACAAAGTGCACATGACCCATACGAAGCACTGTGCTGGGCATATGACAGCTTTTTGGCCAAGGGGGACCAATAAAGACAGCACGTGACACCTACCTTTTCAAAGCTGGGGTGTCCAGCTTTTTTGATTGACTGGGAGAGGCAGAGAACATAGCCCAGGATGCAGACAGCAGCTTTACATCTCAAAACAGATCAATTTACAATTTTATATTACTTGTATTTAATGTATTGACGTATTTAAAGCTAACAATAATACAAAAAGGTGTCACAGCTGTGAGCCGGGAGTGAAGAAATTCAGCACGCATGGTGAGCAGTGACTTAACTGTGGTTGTACACACTGTGCTAAGCCTCTGCATACTACTTTCATGTTTAATCCTAGCACAGTGAAGTGCTCTCCAACTGTTCACATGCAGAAACTCAGAACCAGAGAGATCTCACAGCCTACCCAACCTGAAGAGGCTCGGATGGAAAACTTAGGGAACACTAAGTTTGCTAGAAAGAAGATACCTTTTCATAATGGAAACCATTGTAAAATGTATTTTCAGCAACCACTGAAGCATATTGAGACAATGTTTCTGCTTTACAAAAAGAGGAAAACAAAAACAAACCCACACTCCAGAAAACAGAAATATATTACCAAACGCTCAAAACGTCTGCATGGAGTTCAGGACTCTCATTTGCTTTAATTACAGCAGACCTTACCAAAACAAGTGCACTAAGAATCCGTCACAGTGGTGTCTGCCCCTCAAACGAGTCCCCAGGAGACCCCCTTTCTCACCATCTTGTATCTACCTCAGTATCATCCAGACAACAGGCAGTGATAATTTTGAACTAACTAACTGCAAAGACAGAAGTCTAGTTGCTCTCTAGGTAATTTTCTGATTGAATTGTGTTATTGGTCATAAGGTGTTAGAAGGTATTTAGTTAAGGTTTTAGAAGCCTGGGCATCTCAGTTTTATGTTAGAACATAAAATTAATGCTGTGTAACATCTCTTTCTTGTTAACTGCAGCTCTGCTTTATGAATTGCTGTACGAGAAGGTATTTAAAACTGACGTCAGTAAAATCTTGATGGGCCTAGACAGCTCTGAAGTAGCGGATGAAGACGACAGTGAAATATCAGATTCAGAGGATGACAGTTGCAAGTAAGAGTGGCTTTGTCCTAAGTACCTTTGTAGTGCCAGACAAGGAAACAGTTCAGTAAACGTTTTTACATGGCGTTGCCTCACTTAGTGAGGTATTATGGTATTTCTGAAGTACAGCACTGTGCAGCAGAAGTTTCTTTTTTCCTGCCACTACTATTACTTCATTTCTATTATGGTACTGTTTCTTTCGGAATTTGATTTTTTGTTCGTTTATTTTTGTTTTTGTTAAGCATCTATTTCTGTGTAATCATGCATATATCTCTGAAATAGATTTGGTTCTACCTGTGTGTGTGTGGCGGGGTGCGGGGGGGAGCCTTCCCTCATAGCTCAGTTGATAAAGAATCCACCTGCAATACGGGAGACCTGGGTTCGATCCCCTGGAGAAGGGAAAGGCTACCCACTCCAGTATTCTGGCCTGGAGATTTCCATGGTTGCAAAGAGTTGGAAACGACTGAGCGACTTTCACTCTATATGTGTGTATATCCTAAAGTTTTCAGGTTAGGCTGTCAATTGCTTACATAACCAGTGATGAAAAAATGACCATTTTGATTTCCTTGACTTTCTTTTATTGTTTTCTTTCTTAGATAATGCCTCCCCTTCTTTTTATATAATACAAATCCCAAGTTGGAATATAAGTATATGTGGACAGCTCTGGATAATAATGTTATTTATTTATGTTTGTTTATGGTGTGAATAAACACCTTTTAAGTTAGAGTCTGAAACTTATTTTTCTTTTCCACTTAAGACATACAGGGTAGTGGCTAAGAGCTTGGGCTCTGGACATTCTGACCTGGTTTCATTCCTGGGTTCCTGCCAACTAACTGAACTTAGGGCAAGTTGCTTAAAGCCTTGGTCCCATAGATATAAATGAGGATATGTCAGTATTTCTTGAAAGTAGATAATTTATAAGGATGAAATGAGATGTACATGTGCAGTGCACAGCCCAGTTCTAGGTATGGTGTCCAATGTGTATGAATTTTTATCAGTGATATTAAGAAATGTACTTTGTATGTTCTAAGAACCAACCGGTTTTCATCCTCAGTGGAGCTAAAAGTATATTATTCCTTTTGTATGAGAGTATGAAAGAATCCTATGATACGTACTGTGAAACTAGAGGAAGATGAAATTAAAGCCTCAGGATATTTAATTCTTTATTAAAGACTTATAAGATATATCTCCTTGTATCTGTAATTCCAGGCATTTCTTGAATTAAATGTTTGATCCTGATTGAAAATTTGATTGACCATTGTTTCTACATAAGAAAGAAATGAGTCAGATTAAAATCCAGGTCTCCCATTGTAAATTAATCCTAGAATTGGTTAAGGGGCTTTGCACAGATGGGAATTGTGCTACCTGGTTTTCTCCAGGTGCCCAGTGTGATTAAGGCATGTTATGGAGCATACGGGAAGTTGGGAGGGCTAGTGATGACTCGCTTATTTAACTTATCACCATGAGTTGATGGGGGACTTGAGCACATGCCTGTGGTTGGTGCTGCTGATGGCTTTAGCAAAACTGGGTCTGGGATGGCAGCTGGCAGGTGAAGTAGGTGAAGTGTGGAGTGGAGGCTAGGAAGTTTGTGGAGGTTTGCCAGGGGTGGTGTGTACATTGTCGTGGTCACTTTCCTTTTTATACTGCATTCCTGTAGCCCTGGGAACATGGAAGCCTTTCTGATGAATTTTTTTGTTGCATTATTAAGGTTTCCTTTACCAGTGTCATGTCCGGCTTAGGGAAGACAAAGCTTCATTTAGGGGAGGCTGCTCTGTAATCACGGCAAGACAGATAGGCATGATATGGTAATGAGGAGAAAGCAAGGATGCCACTGTACTTCTGTGCCTGGATTCTTTTCACATTCGTACTGATGAATCTGGAAGCATTAGCAATTAGGGTGCTTTTTAAATCCAGACTCTAGATAGTTGGAGTCTCTTAAGTATTGCTGCATTTAGGGGTGTGACTCCTAAGGACTAGAGATTGGTTTATGAAGGAGGAGGAATTATATGACAGAAGAATACAGGTAGCTTCTCACCGTCTCACGCAGTCACCTGCCATCACTCTGTCCAGCCTCACCAGCCTTTTGGCTGCCCCAGGGTCTTTGCACTTGCTTCCCATCTGCTTGCAGTACTAAACAGCCATATGGTTTGCTCTCTCGTCATCTTTAATTTTTTATTCAAAAACATATCGTTCTTTATCCCATTTTTTATTATTTGAGCTAGGCCTCAACACTAGTTTTTCTACCTTTTGTCCCCCAAAGCACTTACCAGCATTAATGACGACTGATAACTTATTTAGCTTGTATCCACTTTCACTGGATTGTGTATCTTGTAGTGGAGTATTTTGTTTAATGGAGCCTCATCTATTGATGGACTTTGCTGGTGGCTCAGCAGGTAAAGCGGGGAAGGCGACGGCGCCCACCCCAGTACTCTTGCCTGGAGAATCGCATGGACAGAGGAGCCTGGTGGGCTGCAGTCCATGGGGTTGCTACCAGTCGGTCACGACTGAGCAACTTCACTTTCACTTTTTACTTTCACACAATGGAGAAGGAAATGGCAACCCACTCCAGTGTTCTTGCCTGGAGAATCCCAGGGACGGGGAAGCCTGGTGGGCTGCCGTCTGTGGGGTCGCACAGAGTTAGACACGACTGAAGCGACTTAGCAGCAGCAGTAGCAGCAGCAGGTAAAGAACCCACCTGCCAATGCAGGAGACACAAGAGACGCAGGTTCGATCCCCGGGTCTGAAAGATCCTCTGGAGAAGGAAATGGCAACCCACCCCTGTATTCTTGCCTGGAAAATCCCATGGACAGAGAGTAGTCTGGCAGGCTACAGTCCCTGGGATCACAAAGAGTCGGACACGGCTGAGTGCACACACATACATACACACATATCTACCGATATATTTCTGAAAGGAAGTTTTTACAGTAAGCGTTTTTATAAACTCAGTTATTCTGTCATCCCACATTTCACAGTTTATTTCTGTTCTCTCTTCTTGTTGATTAAGTCAGTACAAATTAACGATAAAAATCTTTGACTGGAGAAGGAAATGGCAACCCACTCCAGTATTCCTGCCTGGAAAAGTCCATGGGCAGAGGAGTCTGGTGGGCTGCAGTCCTTGGGGTTATATGACTGAGCACGCATGCATGAGGAGGGTGGAGGAGATGGGTTGGTAGCAATAAACTGGTAAACTTAAAGGAAAAAAAAACTTTGCCTTATATGCATATACACATACACACATGTATACTCTGTATGTGCTTACATATACATATCCACACTTCCGTTTGTTTGAGCTCCTTGGAATATAGTTTTGACTTTGTGGACTGTAACTCTGAGATTTTTCTGTGAGGTTAGAGTAAGTGAAATGTGTGTAAACATTTTTGCACTCCTAATGATACCTGTATTTCTTCCTTTGTAGGAGTAAACCTACCACTGTTAATGATGTGAATGGATTTAAAACTTTGTCAAGTGACCAGGTATTTTTATTTAATGGTTTTTACCTATGTCTTCAATATAAGAAAGCATACAAGTATATAGCCTTAATTTTTTTTCTCTTTTCTGACACATTTTCAGTAGAGTCAGGATCATCTCGTAAGACATTTTTTTGGTGACTTCCTAATTTTTAAAGCTTTATTCTTTTGATTTTTCTCTTATACATATCTCAAACACATTTTAAAAGCATTTCTTTGTTGATGGGGCTTCTTGACTTTGTTTACTTAGCATCCGAAAAGCAATGGAAACTCTCCTAGCCTTCCTTTGTCTAGAAAGGTTCTTAAGTCACTCAGTCCAGCAGTCTATAGAAATGTGGAATATGAAATTTGGCTAAAGTCTAAACAAGGTGAGTTAAAAAAATGTGTATTTTCCAGAAATTTACTTTGAGGCCCTTGAAAATGATTACATCAACTTAATATTATGCTGGTATTCTTTACAGCTCAACAAAAACATGATTATTCCATTGCTGCTGGCTTACAGTATGAAGTTGGAGATAAATGCCAGGTAAGTGATTATGTAGAGGAAGAAAAGATTTTACTTGAAATCTTATTTATTCTAATAGGAACTAAAAAACAGCTCAAGTTTGGATGTGTTGTTAATTTGCGATTTCAGAATATATTAGCTTTTGAATACATTACCAAAATCATGTGTATCTAAAACTGTGCGACCCTTCACATGATCTTTAAAGCAGTTCAGTCTTTGATAGTACTTGCTTCAAAGATGTGGCAGTAACCTTTTAGATTTTTAGGTGTTTTCATCCTAGCTGGCAGGTAATGTACTGACACTGATTCAGACTTGACACTACAGGCCAGTTGGGTTTATGAAAGTCATCCTGGAAAATTTTGATATAACACGTAGTTCTTTTGTTGGATTGAGAAAAAGAAAGGGAACAGTTAGAGAAGTTTTGCCTTTTACTTTGAATAAGCTGCTGCTCTGGGCTTACTCAGCTGACTGTTAAAGGGGAAAGTTGAGTTATGTCAGCGTTTCTTACATGGAGTGATACTGCACCCCTGCCTCCCCTTGAGCAATGTCTGCATACATTTTTGGTCATTACACCTGGGAAGGTACTACTGATACCTAGTGGGTAGAGGCCAGGCATGGTGCCAGACATCCTAGAACGCACAGGACACCCCCCTCCATCCCCCCGCCACCAACCCCAACACACACATAGCAAGGAATCATCTGGTCCAAAGTGTTACTAATGCCAAGACTGGAGAAACTTCTGTGTAAAAATATGACTCTTTCTAAAACAAAAGCAACCCCTATACACTGAAAATATTACTATTTGGAAGATAATTGTCATCAAGAATGGTTCTCATCAAAAAGTGTTAGCTTTTAAAAACTATTTTGAAATAGCCATTGACAGACATTTCTTCTTGACTTGTGGAGGAAATAGTCATTCCTTCATGATACAGTGGTTTGTGAAAAGTGTCTGGGGGACCAGGATTGTTTCTGGGTGTCAGTGACAGACTTTACCTTAAGAACTTTGAGTAGTGTTGTGATTTGAGGGTATTTTGAAAGTAGAGGAAGAAGAGGATGTGATTCTTTTAGGGTTGTCAGAAAGGTGCTCTAAGCACAGAACCAAATCTGGGAATCCTTTACTGTAGTGCTTTGGGGAACTTGGCAGAGAACAAAACAGAAGCGGGCCCTCCCTCCCCACCCTTCTTGGTAGAAAAAGAAAGTGCTTTTTATACTCTATCGCTAAAATTGTTTTATTGTTTTAAACTGAGCATATTTCATTTGAGCTTTCAGTTCTTGATAAAGCAGAAGGTAAAGCAGGTACTTGTTTTAATTTTTTCTTTTTTAGAGTATTTTCCTTTTCTTCTACTTGACTATTTCACTTGGATAAAATTTAATTGAAATTTTATTCTGGAAAGTGAAGGTGAAAGTGTTAGTCATTCAGTTATATCTGACTCTTTGCAACCCCATGGACTGACCGTAGCCCACCAGGCTTCTCTATCCATAGGATTCCCCAGGCAATAATACTGGAGTGGGTTGCCATTTCCTCCTACAGGGGATCTTTCTGACCCAGGGATCAAACCCAGGTCTCTTGCATTGGCAGGTGGACTCTCTGCTGTCTCTACTCTCTCTACTCTCTACTGTCTACAGAGTCTCTGACTCAAAGATGACTTTTATTTACTCAGTTCAGTCTCTCAGTCGTGTCCAGCTCTTTGCGACCCCATGAATCACAGCACGCCAGGCCTCCCTGTCCATCACCAACTCCCAGAGTTCACCCAAACCCATGTCCATTGAGTTGATGATGCCATCCAGCCATCTCATCCTCTGTTGTCCCCTTCTGCTCCTGCCCTTAATCTTTACCAGCATCAGGGTCTTTTCAGATGAGTCAGCTCTTCTCATCAGGTGGCCAAGGTATTAAAGTTGCAGCTTCAACATTAGTCCTTCCAATAAACACCCAGGACTGACTTCCTTTAGGATGGACTGGTTGGATCTCCTTGCAGTCCATGGGACTCTCAAGAGTCTTCTCCAACACCATAGTTCAAAAGCATCAATTCTTTAGTGCCCACCTTGCTTCACAGTCCAACTCTTACATCCATACATGACCACTGGAAAAACCAGAGCCTTGACTAGAAAGACCTTTGTTGACAGTGTCTCTGCTTTTGAATATGCTATCTAGGTTGATCATAGCTTTCCTTCCAAGGAGTAAGCATCTGTAATTTCATGGCTGCAGTCACCATTGCAGTGATTTTGGAGCCCCCAAAATAAAATCTGTCACTGTTTCCCCATCTATTTCCCATGAAATGATGGGACCAGATGCCATGACCGTAGTTTTCTGAATGTTGAGCTTTAAGCCAACTTTTTCACTCTCCTTGTTCATTTTCATCAGGAGGCTCTTTAGTTCTTCTTCACTTTCTGCCATAAGGGTGGTGTCATGTGCATATCTGAGTAAGCATGTAAATGCAGTTTCAATTTTAAATAAACATTAGCTTCAGAAAATCTTTTTTATTGTTCAGCTCTTGAGGAGAGGGAGCAGTGTCCTGCTGTGACCAAAGAATGGAATCTCAGCTTGAGGGCTTGGAATGGGCGGTCTGTCCCTCCGCCTCTGGCTGGTGAGGGTGACTGTGCCGTGCCATTTTAGTACCCGTCCAGGAGTGCTGGTGTTCTCGAGTTCTGGACCCAGTCCCCCTGTGGATGCTGAGGGCTGGCGGTAGTGATAACGGGAGATGGCTTTGAGCAAGGCTGTGTGCATCCGGCTGCTAGAGCAGGGCTGGGGGCGCCCTCTGCCAGGAGGAAAGCAAAAGGCTGACTCTGCTGTTGTGATGTGCTGTTGTGTAATAACCAGCTGTGTGTTAGAGAGGAGACCATGCATCTGTTTTTAGGGAGCAGAAAGGTCACATTTGCATATTACAATGTTTGAAATATTGGAAAAGTGAGAAGACAATATAATTTTCAGAGCAGGTGCTCGCCTTTGTTGAGCAGTTGCTGTGTGCAGGCTGGTGTCCTCTATATGCATCATGTGTGCCTCATCGTGCCTCCGGTGCCCGTGATGTAGAGACTCTAATCAGCCCCGTCTTGCGTATGAGCCCAGTGAAGCACCGGATAAGTTACTGGCCCGAGGTCATATTGCTGCTGAGTAGAAAAGTGGGACCTGGAATCCTGGTGTGTGGTGCCACAGCCCTGCCTTCAGAACCCAGACAGTTTAGAAAAAACATGGAAAAGTAAGCACAGGAAAGTATTTTGGAAAGAGGTACACAGGTCTGGGAGATCAGAGGCATTATGGTGTATCTTTTGAACTTAGTTTTGTTTTTAACTACTTATGTTCTGCGCTTTAGTTGAAAATGAAATGGCAGTTTAAAAACAAATCATTGATGCTAAAGCATCAGGTGACTGATTTTTCTTTGCAAATTTGTTCAACAGGTTAGGTTGGATCACGATGGAAAATTTTCCAATTCAGACTTTCAAGGGGTTCACGCTGAGAATGGGCCAGTTTTGGTCGCAGAACTTGGAAAGAAGTACGTACTGTTCGCAGCTAAGGTGTTAATTCACTTTGTCTTCCACTTAGCCTGATGTTATCACGAGCATTTCTAAATGTCTCTGTGTATTTGTGAATTCAGTTAAATGTGTTGCGGGTGTATACAGAAATATACTTTTTTAGATCTCTGAAAAATAGTTTGAGTTCAAATTTAGTGTTTATGTATTAAGGTATTTTAAATAAAAGATTCTTATTTCATTGCTTACTGTTTAAAATGTGCCACTCTTCACTAAGGCAGTTTAGAAAATTAACCTATTGTAACTGACGCTTTGGAGGACGGGGCAGTATTCATTTCTGATTTCATTCATTGCTGCCTTGCATGTAGTTTTCAGTAAATGATTATCTGGTGGAGTGAAATACTTGCCATGATACAGTGTTACTTTAGAGCAGCTTTTGTTTCAGCTGCTGCAGCCTTTATTTGAGGGAAAGGTAGTAAGATCCATCTAGACTTTACCATGGAGAATTTCAAACATGTGCAACTGAGGAGGGTAGTCAAGTGAACCCCGAGATAACTGTCGCCCTAGTTTCATAGCTGACAGCAGGTTTGGCATCTTTTCTCATCTCTTCTCCCTAACCCCTTAAAGCAGAAGAAAGGAGCAGAATTGGAATATTTGAAAGTAAATCCCAGATGTCACACCATTTCTCATAGATGCTGTGCGTCTGTGTGTCTCTAACACAGTAAGGGCTTCTCCACTCCCCATCCTTAGCTACAGTCCTGTCATCACACCTCACAGAATGGTTCTCTTTCCTTCCTTATCTAACCTTTTGCTTAGATTGTGATTAAGCAAATCTTAATCTTCTGTTCTTTTAGGTTAGAAAATATGTTTTTGACCTTTGTCATTTGACTATAATTACATGTGGATTGCTGAATGCTTTGTACTTGATAGTGTGTTTTTACTATAACAACTAAGACTGGAAATTCTTAGGTAAATTGAACATAGAAGATTTATGTAGAATACTTAAGTGCACAGTCTCAGTAGAGTACTTTAGGTTACTTCAAGTCTTTTTCTTCTTTTTAAAGATACTCACCGAAGAACCTCAAACCACCTCCCTCAGAAAGCTGGAACACAGTGTCAGGAAAGAAGATGAAAAAACCCCCTTCGGGACAGAATTTCCATTCTGGTAGGAGCTCATCAAGTTAGTCTTCCTTTGGGGGAGGGGATGGTACTTGGAGTTGTTGACAATAGGAGGAGAGTTACGAAGTATTTTTGGCTTCATGTCATAGACGTGGATCACAGAGGGCCAAAGAACTCAAGCAAGCCAATAAAAGCCCCGTCAGCTCTACCTCCTCGCCTGCAGCACCCTTCAGGAGCGAGACAGCACGCGTCCTCCGGTCATTCTGCTGCGCCACAGTCTCAGAAAACCTCCAGCGAGCACAAAAATCTTAGCAGAACACCCTCACAGATCATAAGGTAACCTTACTGAATGCAAGAGAGCTGGAAGTTAAGTGAGCCAGCATTTCTTATTTGCTGTGTTACATGCATTTAGAAAGTTAAAATTTTTTGTTCATATACTTGTCTACAGCCTTAATAGAAAGAGTATTGTTAAAATAATGTGAGGATTTCAGTTCTTCAAGTATACTCTCAGCACACAAATCAAAGTAATTTTATAGTTTAAGACATTTTTATTTTTTTATTTTTTACACAACAGCAGGATACAAATTGTATTCGAGTTACCATAGATTCTAAACCAGGAGACACTGGAACATACCCAGGGACATACAGTGTGGCACAGAAATTTCATGGCCTAAAGGTATTGAAATCAGTCATGCAGAGTCTGTTCTCTTATCATGGTGGAATTCTGTTGAAAATCAGTATCACAAGATGCTTGAAAATAACCCACATATTTTCAGAGAATGAGATGGTTGGATAGCATCATTGACACAATGAACGTGAATTTGAGCAAGCTCTGGGAAACCGTAAACAGGGAAGCCTGGTGTGAACAGGGAAGCCTGGTGTGCTGCAGTTCATGGGGTTGCAAAGTCAGACACGACTTGGTGACTGAACAGCAACACATACTTTCAAGTGCAGTGTGACATTTACTAAGAGAGATCTTGGACTTAGCCATTGAAAGCCTCAGTGAAAGCTAAAAGACCGAAAAACACAGAGGGTGATTGCAGAGAAGAAAGCATTTTCAATTAAAAATTAATACCAAAATGAGAAATTAATTTCAATGATACTTTTAAAACCCCATGTATTTGGAAACTAAATGTCCACTTTGAAGTGATGGGTGTGTCTAAGAAGCTAAAAGAAGGAAAAGTAGAAAATATTTATAGCAGAAAAAAAAAATGAGAAGAATTTATCAGAATTTTTTGCATGCAGCTGAAGCTGCTCAGTGCAGCTAAACCCAGTGTGGAATCAAGTATGAAAACAAAATAATGGACACACTAGCATAAAATTTTGTGAAATTTGAACAAAATCTGTAGTATAGTTAATAATACTGTGTATCACGTTAACTTTTTTTTTTAAACAACATAGTATTTCTTTATATTCTCAGGATTGGATTACTAATTAGACATCTTTATTTTTGAATAGCTTTTTTCAGTGATTTAGATCTTACCCGAGACAGATCTTTTCCCGGCACTGCATAGTTTTCAGGTAGTCTGTAATGTGTTAAATATTGAATTCCAGCTTGCACTGCTAGTTCCCTGCAGGGTAAGGTTAGTTTTCTTTTATATATGAACTTAAATCAGCCAAAACAGCCAGCTTGCTTTGTTCTCGTAGGTTACGACTGTTTGTGGTCACGTGTCTAATACTGAACAGGTTGTTGTGATCGTGATCCGCATTCTGACTGAATGTGCAGAGGCTTGTGCTCCTGAATATGCTTCCGGGTCGTGGTTTCCTGTGTTGTTGATTTTAAGTTTTCCCTAAGCTCCTTTTCTTCCAAGTGGCTCATGGAGCTGTCGAGTGATTCATGTCCTTCAGAGGGGCTTTGCTTGAGCAAGTGTGTCTAAAGCAGAGCCCGTCCTCTTCTGCCGCCTTGTCCGTGTCTCCTGTGGGTGCTGGTGGCCGATACCTTCCCCATCCAAGGCCGACTTCCCCAGTTACTGGAACCACTGTGGCACTGGCTTATGTGCTGGCCATCTCTGGTCTCCAGTTTATTTTTGGCTTTTGGGCATTCTTCTTCCTTGGGAAAGTCCTTAATACTTTGTCACTGGAGATGGTCCATGTACCATCTCCAGGACAGAGTTGTGGGTTTTAGGCTGGCATAATGCCCAGTACTGTGTAGTTTCCTGGGGCTGTGGCAGTCTGCTACCCCAGACAGGCTTAAAACAACAGAAGTGAGTTACAGTTCTTGGGGCTGGAAGTCTGAAGTCACGGTGTGGTAGGGCCCTGCCCTTGCTGAAGGTTCTAGGGGAGAAGCTGTCCCAGGCTCTCCTGCCTTTGGTGTTGTCTGTAGTCCTTGGCAGTCCTTGGCTTGTGGATGTAAGTCTCTGCGGCCATCAGCGCATATTCTCCCTGGGTGTCTCTTCTAGTGAGGACCCACTTAGAGTGGGTGTAGGGCCTACCCTGCTCCATAGTGACTTCATTTTGATGTGATTACTCTTGCTTGCAGAGACCCTGTTTATAAAGTCACATGCACAGACCCCAAGGGGCTGGACTTGAACATACCTTTTTGGGAGACACAGTTCCAATTCATGCTATGCTATGCTATGCTAAGTCACTTCAGTCGTGTCCGACTCTGTGTGACCCCATAGACGGCAGCCCACCAGGCTTCCCCGTCCCTGGGATTCTTCAGGCAAGAACACTGGAGTGGGTTGCCATTTCCTTCTCCAATGCATGAAAGTGAAAAGAGAAAGTGAAGTCTCTCAGTCATGTCCGACTCTTAGCGACCCCATGGACTGCAGCCTACCAGGGTCCTCCGTCCGTGGGATTTTCCAGGCAAGAGTACTGGAGTGGGGTGCCATTGCCTTCTCCGTTCCAATTCATAACTCAAACCAATACCTCACATCCATTACATTTTTCTTTTTACTTGAACAAACTATTTAGGATAGAAAATTGATATCATTCAAAATCCAAAACACTCAGAAATTTGTTCTGAGAATGCTCCTTGCCATCCCTGTTAATCCGAACTATCTACCTTCCTTCTGCAGTTGTTCAGTCACTAAGCTGTGTCCAGCTCTTTGTGACCTCATGGACTGAGACACAAGGCTTGCCTGTCCTTCACCAGCTCCCAGAGTTTGCTCAAACTCATGTCATTTGAGTCAGTGATGCCATCCAACCATCTCATCCTCTGTCGTCCCCTGCTCCTCCTGTCCTCACTCTTTGCCAGCATCAGGGTCTTTTTCAGTGAGTCAGTTCTTCAAATCAGCTGGCCAGAGTATTGGAGCTTCAGCTTCAACATCAGTCCTTCCAATGAATATTCAGGGTTGATTTCCTTTAGGATTGACTGGTTTGATCTTCTTGCTGTCCTAGGGACTCTTATGGAGAAGGCAGTGGCACCCCACTCCAGTACTCTTGCCTAGAAAATCCCATGAACGGAGGAGCCTGGTAGGCTGCAGCCCATGGGGTCGCAAAGAGTCGGGCACAACTGAGCGACTTCACTTTCACTTTTCACTTTCATGCATTGGAGAAGGAAATGGCAACCCACTCCAGGGTTCTTGCCTGGAGAATCCCAAGGATGGTGGAGCCTGGTGGGCTTCCGTCGATGGGGTCACACAGAGTCGGACACGACTGAAGTGACTTAGCAGCAGCAGCAGGGACTCTTAAGAGACTTCTTCTCTTTCTGCAGAGGCAGTGTTAACAGATTCTTGTGTATCCTAAGGGCAGGGATATTTTAACATGTGTAAAAAGTATGTATGTATTCATAATCTGATTGTCCAGAAATTCTAATGAGAACAGATGATTAAAAATCAAACATAAGAAAAAATTACCTCATGTCTCAAGGGTGGTCAGTACATACACAGCCATGAGAAATGACCTGATTACAGAGTAATCAGGGCCTTGCGTTCTTGTCATATCCATTCATGCTGGGAAGGGGCGATGGGGGCCCGTGGTGGGTTCTCCCCCAAAAGATGAAACTGATGCCCTTAATCGCCTAGTTATGGCTTCAGTCTGACATGTGGACACTGACCAGACTCCACTAGCATCTGAAGTCTTCCTCAGTACAGGCAGAATACCTACGACGAGTAAATACAGAGACTACCAAATGGCTGACTTAAATGCACTTTTGTTTACCACAAACTGGATTTTTATCCGGTGTGTTTTCTAGTGGTTTATCCAGTCTGATAGGACTTTGAGTGATCCTACAGGTGTTGTCCTTTTCTTGTTTATGTCAGGCATGTATTACTTGGTATATAGAAACACTTGATGGCAGCAGGCAGTGGATAGTGCGCAGATACGAAACTTGGCAGAGTTTTTGACATTGTGATTGATGGTGTGGGAACCCACTTGTATTTGCAGTGAGTAAGCCTTCACGGATGTAGGTGTGAGAATGAATTTTGCTAATGTTTTAAATTTAGAGACTGCAGATGATTGAATAAAGTAAGATTTTTAAAAATTATAGTCACAATTTAGAATTTTATAGCTAAATACTCGATTTAATGTTCATTAGAATTCATATTGACTTTATTTCTAATATTTAACACAGTAATTTGGAATTCTCATTATAGAATGAAAGACGAGTGATGTTGGACATGAGATCTTGTGACCTCTCACTTTTAAAATTTCTTTCTCATTGATATTATCATTTCCTTTTGAGAAGAAAACAGAGTCTAATAGAAACCAGAGGGATTGCTTTGTGGGCTTTCAGTACGCAGGTGCTGAGAGTGATCGACATGCGGGCTGGACGTTCCCCTCCAGCTTGGCCCGGACAGGGCGGGTTGGTGCTGTGTGGCTGGTGGGCGGGATGGGCTGGCGCCTTCGGGTGAGGAGGCGCGCACACTGGTTAGCAAGTGTTGATTGTGCAGACACTCCTGGCCGTTGTTGAGCCGTCTTCAGAGTCTTTCACCACAGGGGTTTGAGAAGGACTGGTCTAAGATGCTCCTCTGTTTTTTCCCCTAAGACCCTGGGGTTGACATCCGCCCCATTGGAGTTAGGGTGTGGTTTTAAGTGGGACTGAGAACATGAAATGGCCATTCTTTCTTTCAGAGGAAAAGAATCAGATGCTATCAGCTGTGTCCTTCCCACTCTTTTTAGGGAGATGGTATCTCTTCACAGATTTTTCTTGTAGGCTTTGGATTTTCACTTCCCACTGTTGTGAAACCGTTAGACGTGGACGAAATAGTACTCATATTGCCTGTAATAGTGAAATGTTAGGGTCATGTTATGGGCTACTCGACTCTATTCATGAACTTTGTCGTCTCCTCCTTTGACCAAAGTTATGTTGAAATGACAGCAGTACAATTAGTATCTCGCCTCATGCATTTTTTTTTCCCCAGCTTTCATCTTCTCTTGATAGTGTCATTAAAAAGCAGGAAGGTGGTCCTGGTGTTTTCTTTTAACATTGTCCTTTACTTAGAATAGAAAATTAGAATGCTTTTGAGGCCTAAACTAGTAACTTTCCCTTTCCTTTGAAAGAGAAGTCTTATGAAAATATTGGAATATGGCCTAAAGAAAAGATACAATGCTTATATTTATGTTCCAATGAGAAGAAAAATCTGGGATAATATGTATCATTTGAAAGTAAGTTGCATTGTAAGTTTGTCGTCTTGACTCTGAAATCCGAATAATTCAGGTGCTTCCTCTTGCTAAACATTTATTAATCGGGCAGGTAAAAGTTCTGTAATGTCACAGTGCAGCTAAGATAGCAAATATTTGTATTGCTAAAAATGTTATTTTAGATTATTTTAGGTACACAATACATTGTCTTTTTTTCATCCAAGAATGTCTTATTTGACAGAAAACCTGATCGTGAGAGAGCTGAGGATTTTGATGCCACGACTCGAGAACCTAACTATTTCGGCCTCTCTCCAGAGGAGCGCAGAGAGAAGCAAGCTATAGAAGAGTCTCGCTTACTCTATGAGATTCAGAACAGAGATGAACAGGCTTTCCCAGCCCTTTCTGTATGTATATAAAAAGGAATTGGAAAAGTTACCCTTCAGAAGTCTCTCCTTAGTCCAGTTTTTGTACTCAACCATAGTTTTTAATGGTAGATGAATCATTTTTACACTGACGGTTACCTTGGGGATGATGTAGCTGCCCCTCCTTTTCATCTTCATGAGGCAAATGAAGTCTGAAGATATTTCTGGTTGGTGGCAGAGTTGAGGCGAGTTGATCTAACTTCAAGTTGAGTATTTTGTTTTGAACTGAAGCTTGCTTGTTTTTGCTAGCCAAAGCCCGTGACTTACTAAGCAGTGGGGGCGTACGATTTAGTTAACAGGATACTTCTGTAAATTTGGGACATTCTTTTCAGTATTCCTTATTAAACATACCCAGGACCTATTACGAAAAGCCTGGTACATACAGATGAGGCCTGTGGTTCAGAGCGGTCAGTGCGAGATGGTGGTGGGTGCAACCCTGTGGCTTGGCCCCTGCTTCCTGTGTCAGCTGCTGAGCTGTGATGGGTGCTTCTTGATGAGACAAGAGACAAACGTTCTCTGCCTTTAAGTGTCTTAATTCTTTTGAGTCAGAAGGGGTAACAGTAAATGCTGTGTGAGGAAGGTCACTGGCACACAGGGGTAGGGTAGCTGCTTGAGTGGGGGCACCGGGCCCCCTGAGCCTGTGGTCTGACAGCGGTGAGTGGCACTAAATGACTTGTGATGCAGCTGTGAGCACCTGGGAGGCACATGAGCTGTGGTTGGAACACTTTCTTAACAGTGGAATGAACAAGCACAATGGAATGTTATAGAAGCTACCGTATAGTATATATATGTATGTGTATATGTGTATGTATATTATCTGTTGGTATGTATATTTATAGCAATATAAAACAGTGAAGCTCCACACGTTGTTTTCTGGCCTCTGGAATTCTTAAAGAGGTGGAGAGGCTGAGCTGAGACCAGTGCACCTGGAGTAGTATACTTCAGGCTGGAGCAGGGATTGGAGTTTAGGAATCGTTGGAAGATGTGCCCAAATTCATATGTGAATTAGGCATGGTCTCTATCCTGAGTGTAGTTTATCTCTGATATGTTATTTTTCCATAATAATTAGATAATAAAAAACTACCGATCTTTTAAGCTTCTGCTCACAATTGTCTTTTTTTCAGTTAGTGAATGGTGAGAACTACTATAATGTGGGAATAGATGGTTAAATGTTTTGATTGTTAAAATGCACTGTGTTTAAACAGGCTTTTGATCCTGTCTTGGACTTGATAGTGACTCAGGTTGTCTTCTAGAAAACGCGTGCCACTGAAGGCTGAGACCCCTTCTCGGCTGTGTGTGGCGTTTCCTCACAGGTCCTAGGAGAGCAGAGGCCTTCAGTGGTAACGGGGCTGAAAAGCCAGACTTAACTCCAGTCCCTGTGCTTCACCGGTTAGAAGCTGGGGCTCATGCAGGGCTTGGCGGGGTTTGCTGACAGTCAGTGGCATTTTAGTGAGAAGAGTCCTGGTGACTGTATCTGCCCCTTGCCCTTGGGGCACCCCCTCCGGCTTCCCCAAAGGACTGTGGCCCTGCAGTGCTGCTTTTGAAGGTTGGTGTGAAGAGTGCTGTTCTTTGTGCAGAGAATGGAAATGTAAGTTGCATAGTACAGGTTCGGTCCCAGTGGCTTCTGGAAATGTGGGCAAATGAAGAAGTCTTAACTACTAGGCCAAGCGTCTGACTGCCTCAGCCTTTGGCTTATTAATAAGCTAGTTACTGTAGAGTATTTAATATGAACCCTAGGTTGTATTTTTTTTGTAGGCTGGGAAGTTTACAGATACAAGGTGATGAATTTTGAGATTTTTAGTCAGATGTGTGAACAGTAAGATTAATTAAAAGACTTCTGTTCATATACTTGTGAGTAAATCTTTTAACACAAAGTGTTGGGTTTTGTTTAAGAGTTCATCAGTCAGCCAGTCAGCTTCTCAGAGTAGCAACCCAGGCGTCCAGAGAAAATCTTCCCATGGAAGTGATCGAAAAGGAAGCAGGCGGAGAATGGACACTGAAGAACGGAAAGATAAAGGTATGTTATTTCATCATTTGAAAGCAGATGCTAGACATCTGTTTCTGGCCTAAAGTCAGGCATGGGGAAAAGAACTTTAAGTTTTTAATGATCGAGCAGTGTACTGTCGCATCTCACTGTTGCAGAGAAGCCTTGACTCAAGCTAGGTAAAGCACGGTGTAGAATTGTGAAGGCTATTATTTGCTGACTGATGATGGTTAACCTGGCACTTCCAGCTTTCTCTGTCTCCATGTTTTGTTGTTCTGTCTTCACACCTGACTAGTGGCTGATGCTGTCTTTTTTATCTTGATCTGTTATAGATTCTGTCCATGGACATATTTCCTTGGATAAAAAAACTGAGCCAGGCACACTGGAGGTAAATGTTTTAAATACTGAGTGTGTCTTTTTCTTCTTAACACCGTGGTAGTGCGTGTGGCAGTGCAGAAAAAGATGGAGGTGATTTCATCATTTTATAGCAAGTGGTGCTTAGTCATAAGTCGTGTCCAGCTCTTTTGCGACCCCATGGACCGTAGCCCATCAGGCTCCTCCGTCCATGGGATTTCCCAGGCAAGAATACTGGAGTGGGTTGCCATTTCCTTCTCTGGGGATCTTCCATACCCAGGGGTCGAACCCAGGTCAACAAGCAGATTCTCTACTACTGAGCCATCAGGGAAGTTGTAGCAAAGTATTGTGGAAGTAGTGTCTATTAGTGTCCTCTATTAGTGTCTATTCGGAGAAGGCAATGGCACCCCACTCCAGTACTCTTGCCTGGAAAATCCCATGGACGGAGGAGCCTGGTAGGCTGCAGTCTGTGGGGTCACACAGAGTCGGACACGACTGAAGTGACTTAGCATAGCATAGCATTATGGAAGTAGAAAAAAAATTGGGAGAAAGTTAGAATGCTTGAGGAAAATTGATGCACTCACAAATTATAACCATTTCTTCTAGGGTACATTATGATGACCTTTACTTTCCATTACTCCATAGTATTACAGATTTTTGAGGGAAAAATGCTGTTTTGGAACCATGCCCCAGGTAAAAACTGCCATATAGTTTGATGTAATAAAGACATTCAGGCAAAATTACCTACCTGTTGAAGACCAGATACAATTGAAAAGAATACTCAGTTGTTAGAGGATTCAGTCAGGTGCAGATAGGTCAGCTATAAAGGTAGCACAGTTATCCCAGAATGTGGGTATTTGAAATAGAAAATGACCTCCTTCCCCCCCTTTTTTTTGCTTCCAAAGAATATTAGCAATGATAAGTGTGCAAGAATTTCATCACCAT
Organism: Tragelaphus eurycerus; assembly: GCA_935064755.1. Classification (NCBI taxonomy): domain Eukaryota; kingdom Metazoa; phylum Chordata; class Mammalia; order Artiodactyla; family Bovidae; genus Tragelaphus; species Tragelaphus eurycerus. Next base: position 7,292,857 of record CAKXYN010000093.1, on the reverse strand, counting down.
CAAAATCAAAGAAATTAGAGTGCCCACCTCCTACAGAGCAAGTAAGTATATTGTTGCATTTGACATTGAATGCTATTTAAAAATAGAAAATAATAGGAAATGGGAGAATTTATTAATAGATCATAATTTGGAATGCAGTTACAATTTTTTTCTAATTCTGTTCTTGGTTAGTCTGGAATGGTCTCAATGGAATGTTTTCTGGACATAGAAACCATTCTTCTGAATTGAATTTGAATAAGTTTTTATCTGGTCCTTTATGTTGCCTCTGTGATGAGTTGGCTTGAAAATAAGATTTTTGAAGGGAAATTTGTTTTCTTTCAGAACTTAAAGAGACATCCCTGCATGCTTACCAATTATGTCATAGAAGGGAAGGAATGTAATGATTGAAGAGATTAGAAACAACATGTCTAAAGGGCAATACTGCCAGCTTACAGATTTAATGGTGAAAGAACCTGAGTTCTAACAGATTGTTTTGGTTCTTGGTCTAATACAGGAGTAGAGAAAGTTCTTATCCTTTGTCTTTCAGTTAACGTCCTTCATGTCGGGTAGAAAGTGTATGATTTTATGTTAGCTCTGTGTGTGAGGAGCTGTTCTAGACTCATGACTTTCAGGGTGATTTCAGTGACTTTGCTTCTTTGCCTTAAAGCATTTGGTTCAAGTTGCTTTATAGTTTGTTTCTAACCCCACTGGTGACTTCTGTGACTTTTGGTGGGCAGTCACTGGATCAAATTTGTTAGTATGGAATTTTTAGCTCCTGTGTTTTTCCTTTCAATTCGAAGACCAGAAGAAAGACCATTTATGTAGAAACTGCAACTGTGTAAGAGGCAGGCAACTCGTGATGCATTCGGTGGATGAATTCGTGTTAAGCACAATGAACTCTTGTCTTTTTGCACCCCTTCTTCTTGAAGAAGCCAGCAGAACATGTGTCTCTGTCAAATCCAGCTCCCCTTCTAGTTTCTCCAGAGGTACATCTAACCCCTGCGGTGCCTTCCTTACCAGCCACTGTGCCCGCCTGGCCGAGCGAACCTACAACGTTTGGACCAACAGGTTAGATAACATTTTCAGAAGTTGATGGACCCAACCAGCAAAAGTCCTCCAAGTCTTGACATTCTTGGGTGTGAGCTTGACCTCAGAGCAGGATCAGGTGCACGGACCCTCAGAACTTTCTGTGGTCCTCCGTACTGCTCTGCTTCCTGTGGTGGAGGGCCACACCCTCATTGAAGTGTGTTCAGTGGTGCTCATTGAAGACCCGCCCTCACGGTCTCGGGAGCAAGGCCTGTGAGCTCTGGTTGCCGGCGCTGGCAGTGCAGTTTTCAGTCCCTTCCAACCCCCTCAGCTCTTTATGGCCCCACGAGACACAGGCTGTGTGTCTTACATGTGTCTGTAAGAGCTGTTACTGGCTCAGCTGATTTTTTGGCCTCATTTCCTCCTGCATGGCCAGGAGGGTACTTGGTTGACATAAATACTTCTTTAGATTGCTTAAGCGCATGCTGTTTTCCCAGCTGCGTAATGATATAGCATTCCTTTCCTTTTAGCCTAATGTTTATTTGCATAGGAGAGTTATCTTTTACCGCTTCATAGCTTTTGATTCCTTTCCCTTTCTTTTGTAGGTGTCCCTGCCCAAATTCCTGTCTTGTCAGTGACACAGACTCTGACTACTGGACCTGATTCTGCTGTGTCCCAAGCTCATTTGACACCGTCTCCAGTTCCTGTGTCAATACAGGCCGTGAACCAGCCCTTGATGCCTTTGCCTCAGACATTGAGCCTTTACCAGGACCCACTGTATCCTGGGTTTCCTTGTAACGAAAAGGGAGATCGAGCCATCGCACCACCTTACTCACTGTGTCACACAGGGGAGGACCTGCCTAAAGGTGAGCGCCTCCTCCCAAGTTCAGGTTAATTTTATTTATCAAGTACTGCGTTGAGTTCAGTGAGAAGTGTAAGTAGAGGACAGAGGTCAGGTTGCCAAGTAAGCTGGAGGAATTGGCTTGTGGAGGATAGCAGAGGTGCGGCTGTCTGTCCGTCACTCACTCTTGTTTCAGCTTCTCTATGATGGGATATGTTTTTATACGTTTAGTAGCTGCAGCACCCCCCATCATGTTTGCAAAAAGCCTGAATCCGTTTTAAGTCTTAATCGTGTTACTAACTAGACAACTAAACATTACTGAGTTTTTCATATCAGTGGTTTGGTGTTTGGAACTACTCTTTTCATGTCCATGAAACAATTATAAGAAATGAGTATAACACATAATAGTTGTCATTATAGTACTGCATGCAATCATGTATATACATATGTGTATATATATTTTAAAGGAATTCCTTTTAAATTTGTCTTGTTTAGAGTCTAAAGAGATTAGTGTTTGTGAACTTTCCTATCTGCAAAACTGAAAGAGTAATGCAGTGACTGCTCTTTACCTGGATAGTTGTAGATAATTTTATTAGTCAGCAGTTTGATGTTTGAGTCTGTGGGTAACTGGCTAATGTTAAATGAATACCTGAGCTAGTGTTATCCTACTAATCTCGTTAATGAGTCTTATGTTGATTTTTACTCTTATCCCCCAATATTTTTATTTCATGATGTTTTAAACCCCACAGAGAAGTTGAAAAAAAAATGCAGTAAACATGTGGGTTTTCTTTGTACAGATTTGCTTTTAGTCATAAAAATCTCAGTTTAAGCCATTTTGGGACTTGCATGTTAGAGTAGAAAAAGTGTGTTGAACCTGGAATCACACTACAGTAATGGAGCCTGGTTTTGGTTATGATTTTTAATACATGTTTTGTATCACAGGCGAGAGAAAACAGTTCAAGTAGGCACAATTGTCTTTAGAACTATGTATCATTTGAGGATAGGGAGAAAAAGCTTTTTGTGAATGTATAATTTTAGTGTTGATGTTACTTATTTTCAGATAAGAACATTCTTCGATTCTTCTTCAATCTTGGTGTAAAGGTATTTACATTTTATCATCTTAAAGTTATTTTAAGTTAATACTGTCTTTTTTTAAAAATTCTGTTTTAAATTACTAATTCTAACTTGTTGGCCAATAACCTAAGGCTGCTTAATCTTATTATTTTAAGAACCGGCATTTTCAGTGCCTTACAGTTTGCTTTTGGTGGTGATTGAGGCTCCGCCATTTGCCTGCTTTTCCTTTTGACTGACAGTGATTTAACCCTGTGAGTGTGTTGGGAACCAGCCTAGCTGAAGTGCTTCTTGAGTTAGGTGAGAGGTCTGCACTCCGGGCCCTGGGCGAGTTCTGGAGTGTGTCCGAGCCTGCCTGTTTGCGTTTGTGGAACGGGGTGGTGCTCTTTTTCCCTGCCTCAGTTGTTGAAAGGGTGAGAGGAAGCCAGGCATGGAAGGCAGGGCTCCCTGGCAGAGCAGAGGTTCCTGTGGGAGGTGGTCAGCCTGGAGATGGCTCGTCTTAGAAAGAGCTGGAGGGCTCTGTTCTTGTCAGTGTTGTCTCCTGTCTGGATTCGTTTCTGTGGGTTTTGGACGGTTAAAACATCAAGTGCTTCCATGGCCTACAGACCAGTTGATAAAAACAGACTTGCTTAATTTCTCCATCTACTACATTCATTGCCTCGTTTATATTTCTCTAGTTAATGTTGGCTGTATAGCTAATTGATTAAGTAGCCAGTAATCTGGTAAGTTTTTCTTTGTTTTGTTGTTTAGGCTGAACCTTTTGCGGGGCAACAATTTGGAGTATTTCATTTCATTATTTACCCTGACTAGAGGTCTAAATTTAATCCTTGCAGTTGGATTGCTCTGGGGGCTCCTGTAACCATGGAGTCCAGATGTTGAGGATCACCTACTTCTGTACTAGCACTTTTAATGATAGAACCTGTCCAGTCTTGGTAGCTAGTTGGCTAACGGGGTCACATACTGAGTTAGTGGTAGGGCCAGAACATGAGTGGAGGTCATTCCAAACATGTTGGAAATTGGAGGATTGATTGCTGCTGGTGGTTTTTGAGACCTGTCACCCCAGATTCCTTCTGTGCAGTTAGATCTATAGGATGGAATTACTGATCGCAGTGGTCTGCGGGTAGGCTCCTTACTGCCTCCTGTCAAGCCTCTGTATCAGGGCTGTGAGTTGTTTCAGGCTAGTTACAAGGAATGCAGTCTTGGCAGTGACTTAATTTGGTGATTCCCCTGCATGCTGTGTGTCAGAGGGGTCTCGTCTCTGGTCTTTGCATACGCGAGAAACTTACCTTGAGCCCACTCAAACTTCTCCCCCTGAAAACCCCCTGCCATGTAGTTTATCTTACTGGTTTTTTTTTTGTCTCTTTTAGGCATATAGTTGTCCTATGTGGGCCCCACACTCTTACCTGTACCCTCTGCACCAGGCCTACCTGGCAGCCTGCAGGATGTACCCAAAGGTCCCTGTGCCTATGTATCCTCAAAACCCGTGGTTCCAGGAAGCTCCTTCTGCCCAGAACGAGAGTGACTGTACGTGTCCAGATGCACACTTCCCCATGGAGCCTGAGGGCAGTGTGAACGGCCAGATGCCACAGGCAGAGATGGGCCCGCCCGCGTTTTCCTCTCCCCTGGTCATGCCTCCGTCTCAGGTGTCTGACAGTCACGGACAGCTGTCCTACCCGGCGGACCTAGAATCCGAGAACGCGGGGCAGCTCCTCCACGCCGACTATGAGGAGTCGCTGAGCGGCAAGAACATGTTCCCGCAGCCATCCTTTGGCCCGAACCCGTTCTTAGGCCCGGTCCCCATCGCACCACCTTTCTTTCCTCACGTTTGGTATGGGTACCCTTTTCAGGGATTCATCGAGAATCCAGTCATGAGGCAGAATATCGTTCTGCCCTCCGATGAGAAAGGAGAATTGGATCTGCCCCTGGAAAACCTGGATCTCTCTAAAGAGTGTGCTTCCGTGTCAGCAACAGAGGAGTTTCCCGAGGCCGGGGGCGAGGACCCCCATGCTCCCCCCGAAGCCGGCGAGAGCAAGTCGAACGGCCGGGCTGAGCGTTCCTCCCAAACGCCGAAAGCGGAGCCGGCCGCGGCTCCCGGGCCTCCTGCAGCCGAGGGCGAGGTGCACGTTCCTGCTCAGCTTCTAAACAGAGAGAGGGAAGCTGGGCCCGTGGGACTTGAGCCCAAAAGGACCATTCCAAGCCTGAAAGAAAAACCAGAAAAAGGGAAAGAGCCCAAGACTGCTGCTGATGTGGTCAGCGGGGCCAACTCTGTGGACAGCAGGGTGCAGAGACCAAAAGAAGAGAGCTCAGAGGATGAAAATGAGGTGTCTCACATTCTGAGGAGCGGTCGCTCCAAGCAGTTCTATAACCAGACTTTCGGGGGGTAGGAAGTACAAGAGCGACTGGGGCTATTCGGGCCGCGGCGGGTACCCGCACGCTCGAGGCGAGGAGTCCTGGAAGGGGCAGCCGAGCAGGAGCCGCGACGAGGGTTACCAGTACCACCGGAACGCCCGCGGCCGGCCCTACCGTGGGGACAGGAGGAGGGCAGGGATGGGGGACGGCCATCGCGGGCAGCACACCTGACGCGCTGCTGCCGTGTTTTAGAGCGGAAGCCCTTGCTTGGGCGGGATGTCTCTGAAGGCTTTAAACAAGTAAAACCAATAAAAACCCAAATTGGAACTCTCCCCACCCCTCCCCCTTTACCTTCACTCTCATTCTGGACAGATTTTGGATATGTGTTCACGGGGGCAGGTGAATTCCTGGTGTTGCCATTTTTCTGCGTACAAAACCTGTCTATTTATCGGGTGACTGCCCCTATAAAAAGTAGGAAATAAGTTTGTTAAAGTATTTTTTATAAACAGCTTAATATGAACCATTATAGACTTAGTGTTTGGTTTTTGTTTTTCCTTATATAAGTTTAATTTCAGATGTTGGAAATGTGTGCTTTGTAGTGTTTACTAAAGTGACAGTACACCATTTGACACACTATAGATTCCAAAACATAACATCGCACCAAATAGAAACGTATATTTTATTATGCAATGCCTTAGTCATAAACTGGGCTCAAACAGGTCTTAGCCTAAAACACTGTTGTCTTTTGAAACGCTTCCAACCCAAAGGCCTTTCATCTCAATATCTGTCAAACTTGAATGATGTTTTCTCTTTAATATTACACATAAGGCAGCCTATTAACCTGTGTCTTAGAAATGTTGTATATAGTTCTTTTAATATTCATAGGGTATATTTTTGAATTTTGGTGAGTATTTGTTGAACTTGAGATTGCATACAAGAATAGATGTTTAAGAAATCATAGGAAATCTAATGAAATGGCTGTTCCCACCAAGAATTCTTAGCACTGGTGTAAATATCATGGTGCCTACTCGAAAGAAATGTAGATGCTATGCATTTTGAAAATAATCTGCATCTGTTAAAACTGCAGTTTTTTAATGCCACTTTAACACTAATGCACTGACAGATTTAAATATTTTGTGAGAAGAAATGTTAAATTTTTAGCCTGACAGGTTTCTATAGAGTTACTGTGTTTCGTTTTTCTCTTTTGCACCATCAGTTTATGTGTACCACTTGACACTCGCATGTTCGATTTGTCTCGGTTGGAACTATTGTACAAAAAAGGATGATTGTGACTTTGAAAAGGATGATTGTGACTTTGAGTTCTTTTTCTAGAGGATGCTGCTAGACTTTGGATTTGCTTTGCATCGTGTAGCTTGTTGCCCCTTTGGTAATGTGTCTCTGATCGTGCTTCCTTCCGGTCTCTGCAGTATTCATTTAGAAGTTCCCTCTGCATGTTGCACTCTGTTCCCATTTCGAGGAGATTCCATTCTCTGAATTAACACAGTATTCATTCATCTATGTTACTGTGGAAGAAAATTGCTGTAGCTTGTATTTCTTATTTGTACATATCAATGTGAAATTCTATGCTTTTTTATGTTCTCCTTTGATCAGGAAGTTTGAGTGCTATGCAAATAATGTAGTAATTTCTCTTTGCATGCCATGTGTAGTACACCTAGCCAAAAGTAGATTTTTTTTTAAAAGCAAATTACTTTAAAAGCAAATACAATTCACTTGAATTTGACAAACTGAAGCAGATGAGTTTTCTGGGTTCTCTGCTAACCTATGGGAATGTTTGGATGCCAGCTCGGCTCAGTGAATCTCCGCTGTACTGTAATAATGGTTATTTACCTCTTTGTTTTAATTACCTGATGTCTGTGTAACTGCTGATTTGAGTAGTGATTAGTGTGTAGATGTTTTGTAACATAGGATTTTAGAGAGCACTTTGAAAGATAACATTTTATTATGATGGTGCTAGGTAGAAATTTGTAGACTGGGATTGTTGTGTGGAAAAGAAAAAGATTCTTGAGAGAACCTGTTGAAAGGAATTTCTGTTGTCACCTAAGCCAGATAACTGGGGAAGGTACTGCTTAAGAATTTTTTTTCTTAGTCACCATCAACAGTTGTTACAGAATGAGAAGATGAGAAGGTCCTCCACTTTCAGCTCATGCTTTTAAGATTAGCTTACCTGATCATTTTAATGAAAATTACATTAGCTATAGCGACAAGATTGAAAAGTTCAGCAGTGTATGTTTGATCTCAGGAGTCCAAAAAAAAAAAAATCATTCTTTTCCTGTGTCCTTTGTTTGCTTGACTGGGATTTGATCTCTGTTTCTTCTGGAAATATTTTAAAAATTGGATAGGAAAGAATACCGTTTTGTCTCTTCACTGTCCCTCTGTCTTACCTCAGTTGGGTAACAGAATACTCTATAGTTCCTGAAGGAAATGCCGAGTTGCTTCCTGTTTCCCATACTTACCTCCAGGATGTGGTGGAAACTGCTGAAGGAGAACTCGAGCAGTTGGTACTTTAGTCAGTGACCTCTGGAATAAGAAGAAAGAACTCTGACTTTTGATTATTAGGTTTTAAAATTATCAGTCTTTGCAGGAAGGTCTGTTTTGTTTTTCCTTTAGGTTTTCAGTATATCAGTCCAGGGGTTTTGCCTTATGCTGAGGTCAAACTAGGGCCAAGCAAGTTTTGTCCTCCATTTTAACTGAGTTATATGGTATGTTGACATGAGATAAAAATGTTTCAGAGAAAAGCAAAAGCTTAGAAGTGAGAATCATTTGTATTTTGAGTTGGAAATTATGAGACTTACTCTCTTAACGATCATATTCATTTTGAAGAACAAACGTTTAGCATGACCAAAGCTCACTTCTTCTCATTTTTGTTGGCTTTTGCTAAACTTGATTCCAGCCCCTTTCCTTTTAGTATTGTATTTCTTTTCATTTCCTCTCACATAGATTCAGTTCTCGTTCCACATGCCCGCTGGCGGCAGGATGCTAGCGTCTGGGCAGTTCTCATCCTGTTCCCTGTTAACCTGTGTGTGCGTTTTCATGGCTGACCTAAGCTCAGACCCTGCTGGGGCCTGGCCGGAGTAGGTTTTCCCTACTGATATGTCATCATGTTTGATGCCAACTCTATATTCTTGCAGTGTGTTTCCTTTGTGACTCAAGGTTGAATAATGCCTGTGAACTGCAAACTTGCTTATAATTGACTTGGTGCAATAAAGTTCCTTTCTAACCATTTCTGGTTTAGAAAACTTTCAGCCATCCTAGAACTAGCAATATTTATTTATGCCTCATTTATTTTACCTTAGTCTTTCACTTATGGGTACTAAGCAAGGTCCATTTTAGTGTAGCTGAAAAGAATGCATATTTGGCTACACTATTTCTGTTTACTGTATTTTGCTTCCTATTTAACGTCTAAATGCTATTGTGTTGTTTCAAATCTTAATAATGGCTCAGTTCCAATATGTCAGTTTCAAAGAACTAAGGTTTTGCTGTTAGTGTAAGCCACTTACTCTCCTACTAACTGGGAATTCCCACTAATTTAGGTTTTTTTCTCCCCCGAAATACAAATTTTAGAAAATCCTACAAGAGGGGTGGGTGCATGTCTTAATGCTGGGAAACAGCAACTTTGGGGTTGAATTTACTTGAATGGATAAAAAGTTGCATTGTTACAGAGCTAGAAAAAAATTTATGTATGAAAAATGATAATAGCCTTACACTGAGTACAAATAATACTTAAAGCATGTGAAGATGTGATTATTTGTGATGTTACTTGTAAAAAAAAAAAGTATATATACATCTTTTGAAGTGTTGAAAGGAAAATAGTACTTTATATTCTTTATCATATCACTTTTTGTAAGTGTTGAATATATCCCTGTTTATTTTTCTATGTTCTGTTTTGTAGCCTTAAGAAGTGTTTCAAACATATCTGAATGTATAAAATAAGAGTAAATGCCCTACATGGTGTGATGCTGCATTATATATAAAACCGTGTGCATATATTAAATTTTGTCTCTCGATTCTGCTTGTGATTCTTTGGCTCTAGGGTTTTAACCAGTAATATACAGTATAGCATATAAATCTTAGGAGGAATTTAAGTGAAATTCTGAAGTTAAGAGTTCCCATGGCTTTTATCCAGTCAGGAAATAGTATGTGCATTTAAATGCCACGTGGGATTTATAATCTGTGGGGATACGTACTGTTCTTTTCCTTACATTACATATATAATAAAGCTGGGATCATGCGACTAGTAAGTGGTAGAATTTAGGTTTGAACCTGGCCCCAAGTGGTTTGAGAGCTAGTCCTATTCTCTTTCTCAGCAGTCATTAAATGAAATGGGAATGTATACAATATCTGCAAATAATTTATAGATTAAATGAATTTTTAAGTTAGATAAAGCATTGTTTGAAAGTTTTATTTGAAAATGTAGCCAGTATACTTAAATATTTTTAAGCCCAAGTTTCTACCTTTCTCCTAACTGAATTAAGTGCAGCTCTAGGGAATGATAGAAGAATGTGAATAAACTGCAAAAGAGGAAGTACAATTTCCCTTCACAGACCCTAATTTATAAGCTCTACCAAAAGTGAATCATGCACTCCTCAGAATCAAGCTACAGATGTTGGTATGAATGTATGTTTTTTTAGATTGATCCGTTTGAGTTCATTAGAGAAACTGGAGCTTAAAAATCAACTTTTATTTTTTAAAAAAATTAACTTTTAAAATACATGTCATTACTATGATCACATTTTATTTTTCATATTTAGAAAAAAATCTTAGGGATGTTAAGTATAGTAAACAGTGTAGGTCTTAGGCCTCGTATCTCTTCGAATGTTATATAAATACTGAACCTAGGAGATTAACTGATTTCAGTAACAAAAATCTTTGTAGGAAGCTAGTTTTTTAAAAATGAAAACTTTGGATTAAAGGCCTTCAGCTAGACTAAGAAAGTAATGCTGTTTTTACTACCTAACTAGGGTATGCCTCTTACTAGTAGTGTAACTTGGTCCTTTATACTTTTATATGTTCAGAAACTGGGGGCCAAAAATGGAGACTAGAAACCAGAGATACAGACATGAAATGACACAAGGCTGTGCTCCACGAGGGGACAGATGTACGTGGTTGCCAGTCTCATTAGGGAGGCAGACTCAGGCATGTGCAGTTGGGAGCCGAACTCTTCTACATTAGCATTCACATCAGGAGCACCCCTGGAGAAGGAAATGGCACCTCGCCCCAGTATTCTGTCTGGAGAATCCCATGGACAGAAGAGCCTGGCAGGTTACTACAACCCATGGGGTCGCAGGAGTCAGACACGACTGAGCGACTACACCACCACCACCACCACCAGGAGCACCCCAGTCAAAGGGGCAATAGTGGTAACTAAACATTTCCTACAGTCAAGCCTCTCCTTGCCTGGTTTCCAGATTCTTAAGGAAAAAACAAAAATTCACTGACTGTAGTCATACTTGTTTAGTTAGGTTTGGTGTCCAGGAATCTGCAAGCCAAGATGAAAAGTGGTTCTGAGCTGGTCATCCAGTCCCCTGGCACAAGTACATGGGAAGCCTCTGAAGAGACCTCAGAGCCAAGGTTCTTACCTCAGGAGAAATCCGTGAGTTTATCAGCTTAAAACAGGGATTTGTTTTCCTAAGAAATCTGGAAGGAATGTGGCTGCTGGCATTGTGTGGTGTCTGGTGGAGGGCTAGCATCCTTGTGACTTTCTCAGCATTTCCCTTTTGTCACCTTGTGGGCACACCACCACCTCAAAAAAGTGTACCAGATACTATCTTTATTAGGAAAGCAAAAGGGCCTCCAGAAACTCCCAAGAGGCTTCTTTCAGCTTATTGGCTAGAACTGCTCAACATGCCATGCTGAGCTGCAAGCAACTGGGATATTATGAAGGACTGTCATGATGGCCTTAGCCCAATTATGATCCACCAGCTGCAGCTTGCCTGGAGAATCCCAGGGGCAGGAGAGCCTGGTGGGCTGACGTCTATGGGGTCACGCGGAGTCGGACACGACTGAAGTGACTTAGCAGCAGCAGCAGCTGCAGCTGAGCACACGGCTTATCCTACCAATTAGGCAAGAAGGAGGTACTGGTGAGTAATAATAAAATGAAAATTAAAGAATTACAAGCTGCTGAACCGATTATTTGACAATTCTGTTTCTCTAGCTGGTTTTGTTTTCTCATTTATTCCTACTCAGACCATGTAAAAACTTCACGTTAAATCTTGGAGGCACTGAAAGTTCACCACACTCTTGCCTGTATCCTTTCCTCTCACCAAGCTTTTGGGTGCCCACGCTGATATATCTGACCTGACCTGTCTTCTGGTTCACATGGATTATTATATCATCTTTATAGGTTCTTTTTCCCTGGCAGCTGCCTCTTTTGTAGCCCTTTCTGACTCTAACTCAGAACACTCTCTTCAGAACCACGTGGTACTCATAACTCACCAGACACTGGGGTTCAGGGCTTTACATATATGTACATGAAATACTAATGAGGGAGTATACATAACCAAGTAGTTACCTAGTATTCCTATAGAAACAGAACCTCTGATGATATTGATATGAACCTCTGAGTAGATTGATACCTTCAACACAGTAGTAGGCAAAACTACATGTCAGACACCAAACTACACATTGAATTGGTAAGCAAGTGAAGGTACTGGACTTCAAGATGCTATGGTGTAAAATCAGGTTAACTTAAGTTGTATATACACTACGTTTTTAGACTGCTACATGCTACGTTAACTATAAACAGTTGATATGTACAAAATGTAAAATTCAAAAGGCAATAGGTGTGTGTTTGTTATGTGTTTCCTTTGTTCTTTGTTCCTAACCATCAAGTTATCCTTCTCAAAAGCATTGTTTCTGAGTACCCTTTTATGTATTTTAGTACTTTGCGCATTTTCATAAATAGTGGTGTCTTATAATAAACTTACGTTGCACTATGCTTTTTTGCTTAGAAATTTTTTCTAATCAGGATATAATGATATAATCGAGCAGTCTCATTCTTTTTAAGAGAGTTAACATCTGCACTGAGGTATTTGAGTTGGTAACAGATTTTATAAAACACTTTTGTGTTAATATTTTAAGTCCTTTTCTGTTGTACAAAATTTTAAGTAACATCCAATTCCTTTTTAAAATTTTCATTTACATGAAAAATAATACAATTGATACATATTCTATATCAGCAATAAGTAGAACTCTGTTCTTATATCAAAAATATTTTAAGGACATAGTACAGAATAAGTAATTAAAAATAGCTTTTGTCTTATTTTATTCAATATATTTGAAATAATCATTCACAAGTTTAACCTAACCTTAAAAATAGGCACTACTTATTTTAATATAATCCCATTTATGTACAAAGCAAACCCTTTACATAGTCACACTTAATTAAAAAGCATGAAAGGATATATATTATTAAACACTGGTAACCTCTGGGAGGGTAAAATGAAGGGAAAGCATAATTCTTTATTCCATTTATTTCTGTATATTTGAAATTTTCACAACAAACATTATACTCACATAAATTAATTTTTTAAAAGGCCTAATGGGTCTTGGTTAAACCACTTTTCACCAACTGTTTGCATATTAATTAAAGCTTCTGTAGTTTCAGGGCGCTCTAAAAGTTCTTCTATGTCCTAAACTCCTTTTCCCACTTGTAGTATGAGTTAGTCCCAGTTCAGGGCATTAGGCAGAGGTATACTTGAAAGTGGTTTCACACTACAGGTATCCCACTGTTCAAGAAATCTGGATCAGTTTTTAGAACTCATGCTGCTGCTGCTAAGTCGCTTCAGTCATGTCTGACTCTGCGACCCCACAGACGGCAGCCCACCAGGCTCCCCTGTCCTGCTACACACTAGACGGCAGCCCACCAGGCTCCCCCGTCCTGCTACACACTATCTAAAAAAAAAAAAGGTCAAACACATTTAGATAATATCCTCTATATTCAAAACCTAGAAATAAATATATTTGGTACCAAGGGACACTTTGTATTGCTATCTGGGCATTCCTTGGCGGTATCCTTGCTTTTAGGAAAGTGGCTCACAGTCCTTGGCTGCCCATCAGTAATCTCTGGAAGTTTAAAAACACAGATGCTTAGGGACCAACTCTAAAGATTTTGAACCTGTACTGTACTTTTGAGGGAAACAAACATTCTTTAAAATACTTTTTCCTAAATCTTGATCAGTGATTACAGAAAGGTATATTTAAAGAATGACATTACCTTGAGAATAACTACAGAATATAGAATCTTATGGAATGCTACATCTAATTCAGAATCAACTTAGGTTTTTTTGGGGGGGTGGGGAAGAGGAGCGTGTGTTGAAATGATTTATTTTTGCTCAAGATATTTATAAGCACCAAAAACACTGTAAACAGTGCTAAAGTTGGTAATAGTTTGTTTCCAGCAGTGGTGTTCCGCAGTAGTCTTCCTTTGAAAGTCTAAACATACTGACAATTTAATGCAAAGACTGAAAACAAATATAATCCTGATGTTTATCAAATTTAATCAGTGAAGTAATCAATTGGATTTTAAAATAAGGGCAGTTTCATTATAATTGCATACTTGGCAAACCATGTAAGTGCAGAAACCTTTTTCAAGATTTTTAAAAGGGGGCAACACTGCTCAGCGTTTGGTACATGAATATATAATAAACTTACTGAAAATCTTCCTATACATTATGGAAACCTGGAGGTAATTTGTATAGCTTGAAATGTCTTCATTTTAGAATGTTATGCACAAAAAGGGTTCTATCATCAAGATCAGAAAAGTGGCATTTTCTGTATTCAGACAATTTATAACACAACTGGCTTTTGATGTTACAGTAAGTAAATTACACTTCAAGCTCTAGAGCATGTGGTGTATAAAACCTGATTTAAATTTTATATGACAAAAATCCCAATGTTTCTCTTAATGGCTTATCAATATTCTCCGATTCACTTTAATCATCCAAGAAAAAGTAGTTTCCACTCTTCTTTTGTTCTACATCCTAAAATACAAAGAGAAGCAAACAGAAATCAACACCATTCTCCGGTATGCCAGGGCTGGGTTACCCACAGTATTACCAGTGCTTACAACAGCATCCCACAATCTCCTCTGTACTCACTGGCTGCTTCTGGAAATTCCTCATCCCACTGCTCAAAGGCTAGGTTACTATTCTGCTACCCACCTCCACTACCTACCAAAGACACCTTCCTTGGTACACCTCACACAAAATTCCTTTACATAACAAAATTTTGCTATATAAAATTCTGTTTCCAAAAAAACTATTAAAATTCCATTTTCTTCCTTTTAACTTTAAGCTCCTGATAAAAATGTAACCATGTCAGCTTGGGAACTGCCTAGTATACAAAATGTATATAAAAATAGTTTTTCCCAGTACCATTTGCAGATTGGCCAGTAATGATCCATCTACCTATCTGCCTAGCAACTCCCTTATTAGAACTCAGGTGTGATTGTCGAGGATGAATTGATACAGAGACTATCCTGAATAAGTGTCTTTGGGGACTGAACTGAGTCTCTACCCAAGAAAACTACAACACAAAGGGTAAGGCTTCAGAAGAGATTCTTACGAAAGTGCTCTAAAATTTAGTTCCTTTCTTCTGCTTAATTCACTTTTCAAAACCGAGGAACTATTCAGTTTTAATTTAAAACTTGCATTTCATTGTCCTGGCTAGAGAGTAAACATAAAATATTATAGTGAACGCTAAAGACATCCAGACTCTGCGTTAGGTGCTTAAGAATAAGTGATATGCACTGTCTCTCTTGCTTCCCAAGGGCTCACGTTTTAGTAGCCAAGCTAGGGGAGTAGAATATGAAAGGGCGATGGCTAGAGGGCCATGAGACAGAAGCTGTGCTTTAAGGAGGCATTCATTGCAGGCATACTAGAAACACAGAAATGCTTTTTAGCATTTTTTGGGGGGCGATGAAGAAATGACTGCTTTCTAAAAACCATATTTAACATCAAGTATAGGGTGCACAATTACTTTATATACCACAAAGGAGAAAAAACTGCTGATTAAAAGACTGCAGATTCAACCAATTTTTTTGTTTCATTGTTTAGAATTTAATGTTCACTGAAGAAGTCTGTTTAAGACTCTTAAAATATACATTTTAATTGTGCTGTTCTTATGCAAGCACAAAAAATGCATAAAAAAACTAAAAACTTCTCTATTTTAAGTGTAGTTTCCCTGAAAACACTTTAAATGGCAAGTACCCTCAACACAAGTAGTACAATGAGTGTGACTCAGATAATGCAGCAGTGGCAGCTCTATCACAAGTGCTGCCTTCCAGACTGATGTGTGTCTTCAGAGACTAAAACGTGAAAAACAAGAATCTCAGAACTAAGGAAATGACAGAATTTTAATGACACAGTTTTCAACTCAAAACATACTCTCCAACACTGAGAAAGTACCCGTGACTTGAGATAGCTTTTTACATACCTTGATTGAATTGAGCTTGTTTATTCTTGGCCTGTAGTTGTTTGGGTCTCTTCTGAATGTAATTTCAAGCTGAGACAAAAATTTATTCATGCCGGCCAAAAGGGTTTGAGGACTAGGGTGAAAAATAGAGTCTATCAATTCAATTGATTTTTACCCTCCCCCCAATTTAATTACTTTTTAAGAAGAAGAATATTAAGAATAACTGTTTCCTGTAATTCCTCAACCATAAGTCATCTTGATAATAGTATAATCACAATATAAATCTGTATTAAAAAATGTCTTTGCTTGACTAGTTTGGCTGTATTTTTGTGCAAAACAAACACAGTTTAAAATGTTTCTGATATGGAAAAAACCATTTAGCCAGAAGTGCTACTTTAGAAAAATTAGGTGATTGCAGAATTTCAGATCTAAGACTTTTAGGAGAGAAGAAAATTTAACAGAGAAGGTACAATTATGTTAGAAATTTGGCACTGTTTTGGATTTTAGTAATAATTCCTTTAAAAATTTCCATACTATTTCTATAATAATCATTTTTTCTCACCTAAACTACTACTAAAATCATCCTAAATCAAATCATACTTGTAGGACATTTAAGTATTTTTTAAATACAAAGGGTGGATCATTATTTGAAGGCTTCCCTGGTGGCTCAAACGGTAAAGAATCTACCTGCCGTGGGGAAGACCTGGGTTGGGAAGATGCTTGGAGAAAGAATAGCTACCCCCTCCAGTATTCTGTCTGGAGAATCCCATGGACAAAGGAGACCAGCAAGCTATAGTCCATGGGATCCCAGAGTTGGACACAGCCGAACAACTGACACTTTCACTTTTTTTTTTTCACACAGTCTAAGAAATTTCCCTAACAAAGTACACTACTTTCAATAATTGACAATTGTTAACTAAAAAAAAGAATTTTAGGAAGTTTACTTAAGTACTTTTATTTCTTGGATGCATTATTCAAACAGCAAATCCACCAGTAAATACTGCGTTGGAATCACATGAACTTACTTACTGTTTTGATAGGTTAAATGGTTGAATATCCATAATTTCATATAATTCAACCCAGTAAGATTTAAGCACTAAAAGCATAATAAATTTCTCATTAAAAAAAAAGAACTTTCTCATAAACTGTGAAAGTTAGGCTTTTTTATATTTCAAGTGCTCTCTATTAAGCCAATAAGGAGAAATGAAAGAAAAAAGAGGAGAGGTAATATCATTCATTTTAAACTCAGCTGTACATTTATACCTGATATTTGGGGGATAGTAAGCTTTACCACTAACTTTGTAAATTGGGCAAGTCACGCACGCAAATAATGAAGCAGACAAAACATAACCAGAAAGACAAGGTGAGGAGCCCAAAGCTCTGCATCCTTGTTCCCATGAGTCAGTGCTATACCACAGTCCCACTATTCTAACCAGTGTCATCCAATATGGTATACGAATAATCTTGGGAGTTACAAAATCACTTCAAGAGTTTTCCTTATTAAAAATTAGTATGAGTAATGTTTATATGCTGATTGGAAAAGTGTTGGAACTTATAATCAGGCTGAATGGTTTAGAAAATAGTTTACCTGTTTGCAACTGTGTTCTTGGATGGAACACCATCAAAAACAATGACTCGATCTGCTAGATAGGTGGCCATGATGAAGTCATGTTCCACAACAAAGGCTGTCTTCTTAGCATGGAGTATGAAACTAAAACACATGATTTTGAGATCTTAGTTTTATATCATCAAATATTCAAATGCTATATTAAGCACATTTGTCTTCTAGTACACATGATCACATGTAATACTCTTATGAGCGGGATATTACCGTTTGACAACTCGAGCAGCCATCAATCTTTGCTCAGAATCCAAATATGCGGATGGTTCATCAATTAAATAGACATCAGCAGGTTTGCCCAAACAAAGAGCTAATGCTACTCGCTGCAGTTCACCACCAGATAACGTTTGCACCTATTTGCAGAAGAAGGTCAATAAACCATGTAGAGATATCCAGCATTTAAAATGATAAAACAAAAATTATTTTAAGAGTACCTCTTGATCAATGATGTTTTCAATCTGCAGAGGCTTCATTACATCAGTCACAAACTGTGGATGAGTGTAAGCATCTCTGATCTTTTCATGTAGTAGCTGGCGAACACTTCCCTGTTGTTAAGGGAAAGTATTCAAATATTATTTCAGTACAAAACTACTCTGATTATGCACCTTGACAAAGTTAAGCCACACAGCAAAAGTGTAACAATTTGTTGCCAACAGATTTTCATAGTATTTTGATGCTTATCTATCAGCTAGGGCATGTTTTGAGACTTAAAAAAAACCCATCAGGTCCAAGTAAAAAAAATAAAGCAATAATCCTAAAATCTGAAAGAAATAAATGACTGCTTCAAGGGAGAAATCATTAGACTAGGAATACTTCTAAAGGTTAATATGTGTATCAAGTAAACTTAGGCAATCTGGGAGGTAACAAAATGTGCAACAGTATGACAGGGATGAATATAAGATGTCTTGAGAACTTAAAAAGCTAAGTTTATAGAAAACATCAATGATGAAATTTTTAATGTAAGTAAAGTCATCATGAATATTTTCAATATGAGTACTGAGCTACTGAAGTTAATAATTAAGTTCATTACAAAACCTGCAGAATTCAAAGGAAGTTAATTTCACAATGTTTTAAATCTCATCCATATTGTAATATATGTCAGTGTCTTCTTTTTATGGCTGAATAACAGTGGCTCTACTGTTTTTCGTTCGTAACAGGAATCTACAAGGTTCAAATTTCTCTATATCCTCAGCAATACTTGCTCTTGTCTGATTGAGTCATTTTAGTGGGTGTGATGTGGTGTCTCACAATGGCTTTAATTTACATTTCCCTTATAACTACCAAATGCTGAGCATCTTTTCCTGTGTTTATTGGCCATTTATTTCCTTTCTTTGGAAAAATGTATATTCAAATCCTTTGTGCATTTAAAAATCGAGTTTTAAGAGTTCTTTATATATTCTGGGTATGAATACCTTAGTAGATCAGATCAGATCAGATCAGATCAGTCGCTCAGTCGTGTCCGACTCTTTGCGACCCCATGAACTGCAGCACGTCAGGCCTCCCTGTCCATCACCAACTCCCGGAGTCACTCAGACTCACATCCATCGAGTCAGTGATGCCATCCAGCCATCTCATCCTCTGTCGTCCCCTTCTCCTCCTGCCCCCAATCCCTCCCAGCATCAGAGTCTTCTCCAAAGAGACAACTCTTCCCATGAGGTGGCCAAAATACTGGAGTTTCAGCTTTAGCATCATTCCTTCCAAAGAAATCCCAGGGCTGATCTCCTTCAGAATGGACTGGTTGGATCTTCTTGCAGTCCAAGGGACTCTCAAGAGTCTTCTCCAACACCACAGTTCAAAAGCATCAATTCTTCGGCACTCAGCCTTCTTCACAGTCCAGCTCTCACATCCATACAGGACCACAGGAAAGACCATAGCCTTGACTAGGCAAACCTTTGTTGGCAAAGTAATGTCTCTGCTTTTGAATATGCTATCTAGGTTGGTCATAACTTTTCTTCCAAGGAGTAAGCGTCTTTTAATTTCATGGCTGCAGTCACCATCTGCAGTGATTTTGGAGCCCAGAAAAAGAAAGTCTGACACTGTTCCCACTGTTTCTCCATCTATTTCTCATGTAGTGATGGGACCGGATGCCATGATCTTCGTTTTCTGAATGTTGAGCTTTAAGCCAACCTTTTCACTCTCCACTTTCACTTTCATCAAGAGGCTTTTTAGTTCCTCTTCACTTTCTGCCATAAGGGTGGTGTTATCCGCATATCTGAGGTTATTGATATTTCTCCCGGCAATCTTGATTCCAACTTGTGTTTCTTCCAGTCCAGCATTTCTCATGATGTACTCTGCATATAAGTTAAATAAACATGGTGACAATATACAGCCTTGACGTATTCCTTTTCCTATTTGGAACCAGTCTGTTGTTCCATGTCCAGTTCTAACTGTTGCTTCCTGACCTGCATACAGATTTCTCAAGAGGCAGATCAAGTGGTCTGGTATTCCCATCTCTTTCAGAATTTTCCACAGTTTATTGTGATCTACACAGTCAAAGGCTTTGGCATAGTCAATAAAGCAGAAATAGATGTTTTTCTGGAACTCTCTTGCTTTTTCCATGATCCAGCAGATGTTGGCAATTTGATCTCTGGTTCCTCTGCCTTTTCTAAAACCAGCTTGAACATCAGGAAGTTCACGGTTCACATATTGCTGAAGCCTGGCTTGGAGAATTTTGAGCACCACTTTACTAGCGTGTGAGATGAGTGCAATTGTGTGGAAGTTTGAGCATTCTTTGGTATTGCCTTTCTTTGGGACTGGGATGAAAACTGACCTTTTCCAATCTTGTGGCCACTGCTGAGTTTTCCAAATTTGCTGGCATATTGAGTGCAGCACTATCACAGTATCATCTTTCAGGATTTCGAATAGCTCCACTGGAATTCCATCACCTCCACTAGCTTTGTTCGTAGTGATGCTTTCTAAGGCCCACTTGACTTCACATTCCAGGATGTCTGGCTCTAGGTCAGTGATCACACCATCATGATTATCTGGGTCGTTAAGCTCTTTTTTGTACAGTTCTTCTGTGTATTCCTGCCATCTCTTCTTAATATCTTCTGCTTCTGTTAGGTCCATACCATTTCTGTCCTTTATCGAGCCCATCTTTGCATGAAATGTTCCTTTGGTATCTCTGATTTTCTTGAAGACATCCCTAGTCTTACCCATTCTGTTGTTTTCCTCTATTTCTTTGCATTGATTGCTGAAGAAGGCTTTCTTATCTCTTCTTGCTATTCTTTGGAACTCTGCATTCAGATGTTTATATCTTTCCTTTTCTCCTTTGCTTTTCGCTTCTCTTCTTTTCACAGCTATTTGTAAGGCCTCCCCAGACAGCCATTTTGCTTTGTTGCATTTCTTTTCCATGGGGATGGTCTTGATTTCTGTCTCCTGTACAATGTCATGAACCTCATTCCATAGTTCATCAGGCACTCAGTCTATGCCCCAACCAGTAACGCTGAAGAAGCTGAGGATGAATGGTTCTATGAAGACCTACAAGACCTTTTAGAACTAATACCCAAAAAAGATGTCCTTTTCATTACAGGGGACTGGAATGCAAAAGTAGGAAGTTAAGAAACACCTGGAGTAACGGGCAAATTTGGCCTTGGAATACAGAATGAAGCAGGGCAAAGACTAACAGAGTTTTGCCAAGAAAATGCACTGGTCATAGCAAATACCCTGTTCTAACACCACAAGAGAAGACTCTATACATGGACATCACCAGATGGTCAACACCGAAATCAGATCGATTCTATTCTTTGCAGCCAAAGATGGAGAAGCTCTATACAATCAGCAAAAACGAGACCAGGAGCTGACTGTGGCTCAGACCATGAACTCCTTATTGCCAAATTCAGACTGAAATTGAAGAAAGTAGGGAAAAGCACTAGACCATTCAGGTATGACCTAAATCAAATCCCTTATGATTATACAGTGGAAGTGAGAAATAGATTTAAGGACCTTATTAGATATATAATTTGCAAACAGTTTCTCCAGCCTTTTGGGTAGCCTTTCACTTTCCTGATGTCATTTGCACCGCCAAACACATTAGGTTTTTGAAGATTTATTTTGGAAAAAGATGCCAAACAGACTTAAAATAGTTTTCCCAGTAGTGGAAATGAAACTAAGGACTGTAGTAGTCTTAATATCTTCCTTAGCCACCTTATTACACCTGTGTGTGTGTGTGCTCAGTTGCTCAGTCATGCCCAACTCTTTGTGACCCCATTGACTTGTAGCCCACTAGGCTCCTCTGTCCTTGGGATTTGCCAGGCAAGAATACTGGAGTGGGTGGCCATTTCCTTCCTTCAGGGGATCTTCCCCACCTAGGGATCCTGCTTTGGCAGGCGGATTCTTTACCACTGAGCCACTTGGGGCCTCCAGACAAAAACTGATTTGGAGAAACATTCTGATACAATGTAAGAGTAATAATGCTCGAAGTATAAATACATATAAACTCTTCTTTAATAATAATAATAAAAAATACCAGTATAACTCACGGTTGATTTGGGACTGATTTTTTGTGGCTTATAACTGACGTTTAGAACTGGAACTTCCCCTGCAAAATAATGCAAATAAATAAGACACTGAAAACTGCTCAGATCTTTAGAATTTACTACATGGAAAAGAGTAAAAAAACTCAACATTAAAACAGTACCTCCTTCATCAGGTTTAAGCCTTCCAGCAAGCATTCTGATAAATGTCGTTTTACCAGTACCTGGCAACACAAAGCAAATTGATTTGAAAAATGTTTCACATTTAGAGTAAATCACTATGCATTACTGGGTTGTAACTGGGAAACTAGTTTTGAAAAAATACTGACACTACAGAATTCTGGAGGCTATACAGAAAATTACTTGAATTTTCATGATTGACCTCTCAAGCATCATTCTAAACTCATTAGGAGGAATACATACTATTTAAAGTTTATAATGGCCATTTTAATAAATGGGTCTATAAAGTCTTGGGTTAGTTCTTGAAAGACTTTTTTAAAGTATCGATGAACACAATTTATTGTTAAAACAGGACAATAACTGTTATGATAGACATTGTCATCACGAAGGCCATTTAACATGAAATATTTAATTGCAACCAAGCTAAAGACTAATACATTAACTAAAGACTGATATACAGCAACAATCTTCAGAAAATTTTTCTTCCAGTTTTGTAAGTTGCAAGCACAAAATTCCAAAATCATCTCAAAATTATCAGCACCCAAAATCATCTCATAACTATATTTATGACAATAACCTATTATTTAAAAATGTGAGTAATATAACTGTTTACAAAGTTGCAAGGAAAACATTTTAAACTAGACTGCTTTAGAATTACCAATTCTTTCCTTTCTGGTCAGTTTCTAGGATGAATAAATGTCATCTGTATCAATATATACATAGAAAAACCAACTTAGAAAAAGATCTAATTCTCACTGAAGGTTAACAAAATAAGAAATATGAACTTGATTAAGTGACAAATTAAATCATACGCTGTCACAAATTGTGAACCACACTGAGAAATGTAGGAATTCAATCTAGTTCCCAGACCTATAATATAACTGAGTCAAAATTTTTCAGAGTAATTAAAACTCAGTTATTGGATAAAAAAAAGTGAAAGTGAAGTCGCTCAGTCATGTCCTACTCTTTGTGACCCCATGGACAGTAGCCTACCAGGCTCTGCTGTCCATGGGATTTTCCAGGCAAGAATACTGGAGTGGGCTGCTATTTCCTTCTCCAGGGTATCTTCCCAACCCAGTGATCGACCCCAGGTCTCCTGCATTGCAGACAGACCAGGGAAGCCACCAGGGAAGCCCCTGGATAAACACAATCAACTTTGAAATATCACAGAATAAGGGAAACTTACCATTTTCCCCCAGCATCACCATGATTTCAGAATCTGTAAACTCTCCAGCTACAATCGCTAACTCAAACTCTCCCATCTTTTTCTTCATTCCAGGATATTTATACATACACATCTTTTTAACTTCTTCTTCATTTGCTGTCTCAGCCACTTTAAAAACAAGTGATGCATCTCTGAATCTCAAGTTTTCTGTTGGAACGTAGCCATCCAAAAAAATGTTTATGCCTATTGGAAAGTTATTGAAATAGATTAGCAAAGATCAATTAAAGACTAGACTTTTCCCACAGCAATAAATTATCATATAAAAACCAAACCCTAGGCTCTCTTGTGAACACTCTATACATAGATTTAAACAGCAAGCAGTGCGACATGGTATTTCATGTACCTAATACCAAGTTTAATTCATTCACATATACATGCCTATATATACAAACACACATACACAAAGCACATCTTTTCATTATTATGTGATTTTTATAAGACTTTTTCCATCAGATTTTATGTGAAAGGCTCTGATGCCATTTATTCTGTATTTTAAAATAAAAAAATTATAATTTTTCTTTAAAAAAATGACAAGTAAAATAGAGTATTTTCATAGATTGATATAAAATGAAATAAAATAGTTAAGAATTTAAGTTATATTCATTTTCATGTGAGACATAACCATATGCTGAACTTATGATTTACTGCATTTGTTTTCAGTTTAGCTTTGCAGATTTTTAAGAACTTCATTGAACTTTTCTTGGCTTTATTGTGTAAAAAACATAATCTAAACAGATTTTAATAACTGGACAAAAACTAACATACTGGTACATGAAAATCCCTCTATACTAAGGTTGTTAAGAACCGCAATGGCAGAGGCACAGAAATGGAAAAGCAGGTTATTTGGGAAACAATGAAAAAATCTGTTTTTGTGTTTACTATGTATAACAGAAGAACAGTAGCTGAAGTTTCAGAAGGTCTTGAAAGAAAGTCTAGGATGTTATTCATTTCATTTGCAATTAAGAACCAAATCTAGGCCTTCTCAGCCTAGAACACAGGTGCTCAATAAATATATACTGAGAAAACAAATCACCAGATCCATTTATTCTGCCCAAATTAGCATTTTTAATCTTAAGCCATTTAAGAATTAAGAATTCATGTTAAGAATAATGTGAGGTTAAAAAATTAAAACCAAACAATAAATAAAAATATAAACTAAAACGAATCTAAGTGACCATTTAGTACAATTGCCCAATCCATTAGGTAAGAAAAGAAAAGCTCAGAAAAGTGACTTTGTGGAAAAAAATTAACAAATCGGCTGTATACACTCCAACTGCAATGTTTCTCTTTTTAACTTAAAAATGCGTTCAAGCTAAAATTCCTCTGTAGTTCATAAAGAGCTTTTACATATAAAGTGTTAATTTCAGCATATTAAAAGGAAAGCAGAAAGATTAAGTGCAGTTTGTTAGGTTCAATAGTTTTAACGGATAGGGTACATTAAAACCTCACCAGGAACTATTTCCCAGTATATGCTTTAGAGATGGCATCTATAACTAGAATTATATAGTTACATAGAATTAGCAACCATGGATCACAAAGAGTCAGACACGACTGAGTGACTTTCACTTTCAGGGCTTCCCTTGTGGCTCAGCTGGTAAAGAATCCACCTGCAATGTGGGAGACCGGGGTTCAATCCCTGGGTTGGGAAGACTACCCACTCCAGTATTCTGGCCTGTAGAATTCCATGGACTGTATATGTATATAGTTCATGGGGTTACAAAGAGGCAGATATGACTGAGTGACTGTCACTTTTCTCTAACTAGAATTATGAAAAGTGACTGCCACGTATCCATGTCGTTATTATCAATATGATTCTAGAACTACTTAATACTTTAGGCAGAGAGTAGATACTCTGATATTAGTTGCTAACTGAGGAGAATAAAACAGTAATTGCTTCTGCTATCATCTGTTAAGACTACTGGTAAAAAAAACTGGGCAATCTCACAAGTTTTTTCTTAAAATATATTATCTCAATAGATGGATAGTATCTATCTCAAATATATAGGTAGATAAGGGATATTAAGTCCTTCCCCACATCTTAAACTATTTATACCCTTTTTATAGCTTTAAAAAAAGCCTGTCCAACTGAGGGAACTATAAAGCTACATGAATAATTATTCTTACGGAATATGGACTTTTAAGCATGGATTTTCAAGATATGGACTAAGGAGACCTTTCATGTCTAGATTATCAGTTTAAGGTACAGCTGGAGAGAAGAAACATAAAAAGTAAAAATAGGAGTGAGGAAGCAGTGAAGAAAACAGGAAAGAAATTAAAAGGAAGAAGGCATACCAGGTGGAGCGTGTACTGATTTTGCTTCAGGAGCCATTTAGTGGTAGGCCGCTGCTGCTGCTGTTGCTAAGTTGCTTCAGTCGTGTCTGACTCTGTGCGACCCCATAGATGGCAGCCCACTAGGCTCCCCCGTCCCTGGGATTCTCCAGGCAAGAACACTGGAGTGGGTTGCCATTTCCTTCTCTAATGCATGAAAGTGAAAAGTGAAAGTGAAGTCACTCAGTCCTGCCCGACTCTTAGCGATCCCATGGACTGCAGCCCACCAGGCTCCTCCGTCCATGGGATTTTCCAAGCAAGAGTACTGGAGTGGGGTGCCACTGCCTTCTCCGAGTGGTAGGCTAGTTTTTACTTGTGCCTAACTTGCTTAGGTAGGGAAAACACATGGACCAGAGAGACAGTCCCTAGTCCCTCTTTCCTGCCAGTAGTAGGAGTAAGTGAAAGTACACATCCTGAGCTGTTGTATTAGAATTTTAGTCACTCACCAGACTATAATATATTTAACTATTTTATTAGACTTTTGGATAACCTTAGTTCCACAAACTTAGGATACAGATTGAAGATAAATTTGAAACATGATAACAAGATGAGCACTAAATGAATTTCAAGAGTTTTCCTACTGGTACTGGCCTGTCAAAGATAAAGCTGAAGATGCTTAATAATACAGGGATGCTACAGAGGCCAAAATATAAAAGAACATTTTAGTATAGCAAATAAATAGTGAAACTGATAGAATATTTTTAGCCACAACAAAAACTTCTCCAAAAACAAATAGGTTATGGTTTAACAACTGGCATATAGAATCTTATATATGTATATTCTATTGTGAGATTAAATAGGGCCAGAGTTTTGGATAAGTACCATGACAGCAACACTTTACTTAGTATCAACAATACATTTTCTAAGCATTAATGTGAGCTGTAAAAGAGCACTGTGAAAAGTTTTTCAAGTTACCTTCTCTTACACTAAAAGGCATAGTGACAACACCATAAGCACTTGGTACGCCATATAAACAGCAGATGAAGTCAGAGAGATAGTCTAATACACTTAGATCATGCTCCACCACAATGATATATCTGAAAATCAATACAGATGTTTATTTAAAAATGTAATATAACATAATTAAAATTATATTTAATTATAATTAAAACATTTACAAAGCTTTAAAAAAACTACAGTGGAAATTTTAGGAAGATACATACATTAAAAAAAATTAACTGTAAAGACCACATTAAGCAAGTTATAAAATGTTTTCTTGGAATAAGACTCTAATCAATGTTCATATTTCAAATTATATTCCTAAAAGAAAAAAGTTAACATGAAAATTTATGAAATAAATGTTTTGCTAATAAAAAAATTTTTTTACTAAATGTTTAACTAAAAATGTTTAACTAAAAATGTTTAACTAAAAATGTTTAAAAGCATTTTTAAACTTTACAAAGCAGAAATAATTATATAATTATAATAGACCTAAACTTTTTACTATGCTATTCAATTTATGTATTAAACCCTTCTACTTGTCCTATCCCACACTAGTTGCAATACAGGTGTAACAGGGGATGCATAGAGAATATGACATAATCCTCAATCTGAGAACTTTCAATATTAGCTGTGGAGACTAGGAATTGATATGAAACAATACCAAAAAGACCACGTAGCAAAATGTTTTACAGGTGATAAAAACCTAATGAAAGTCAGGAAGGAAACAGGTTAGTGTGGGAAATGGAGCACTTAATACATGGGATAGAATAGGACATGACTTTTTAATTAGTAAGAAAAAATGTACTTCTAGTAGAAACAGGTAAATAATAGTCATAAAGCTTTTATGCAGTATTTCATTCCTATTCAACTCAGTTTAAGATTTTCAAAAATCAATGACCTGCAGACATCAAATTCCAATAGCTTTCTGTACAAAAACCAGACATATTTTTATTTTAATGAAATCATTTAATCATTACTCCCATAAAAACTGACTCAATTTGATTCACAATAATATACTGTTTAAATTGTCAAGCATGCAAAAAATGGGCCAAAGAACTAAATAGACATTTCTCCAAAGAAGACATACAGATGGCTAACAAACACATGAAAAGATGCTCAACATCACTCATTATCAGAGAAATGCAAATCAAAACCACTATGAGGTACCATTTCACGCCAGTCAGAATGGCTTCGATCCAAAAGTCCACAAGCAATAAATGCTGGAGAGGGTGTGGAGAAAAGGAAACCCTCTTACACTGTTGGTGGGAATGCAAACTAGTATAACCACTATGGAGAATAGTATGGAGATTCCTCAAAAAACTGGGAATAGAACTGCCTTATGATCCAGCAATCCCACTGCTGGGCATACACACTGAGAAAACCAGAACTGAAAGAGACACGTGTACCCCAATGTTCATAGCAGCACTGTTTACAATAGCCAGGACTTGGAAGCAACCTAGATGTCCATCCACAGATGAATGGATAAGAAAGCTGTGGTACATATACACAATGGAGTATTACTCAGCCATTAAAAAGAATACATTTGAATCAGTTCTAAGGAGGTGGATGGAACTGGAGCCTATTATACAGAGTGAAGTAAGCCAGAAAGAAAAACACAAATATAGTATACTAACGCATATATATGGAATTTAGAAAGATGGTAACAATAACTCTGTTTACAAGACAGCAAAAGTGACACTGATGTATCGAACACTCTTTTGGACTCTGGGAACGGGAGAGGGTGGGATGATTTGGGAGAATAGCATTGAAGTATGTATAATATCATATCTGAAACGAGTCGCCAGTCCAGGTACGATGCCTGATAATGGATGCCTGGGGCTGGTGCACTGGGACGACCCAGAGGGATGGTATGGGGAGAGAGGAGGGAGGAAGGTTCAGGATGGGGAACACATATATACTTGTGGCGGATTTATTTTGATGAATGGCAAAAGCCATACAATATTGTAAAGTTAAGCAAAATAAAATTTAATAAAAAATAAAATAAAATAAAAAAAATTGTCAAGCATGTCTAATTCACTGTTTTCTTTCTCTATCGAGATTGTAATTCAGGGTGTCATATTTCTATTTAATATTGCTATATGCTTTTAACAAATCTCATTTTTTTCTTCAGGGCCCCAGACAAGGCTCTTAGTTCCAGATCAAACAAATTTAACATCCCCAGACCTTCTTTTAAGACCTTCCAAAACTATAGCTGCTACAGATATTCAATTTATAAAGTTACACTCTGATAAATCCATCATACTTAACCTAATCTAACGAACATGATACTTGGCCTAGCCTATCTGAAATGGGTTCAGAACACTTACATAATGCCTATTTTCCAATAAAGTGTTGACTGTCGCATGTAATGTGTTGACTACTACACTCAAAGTGAGAAGCAGAATGGTGGCAAGGGTGCCAGCTGTCTGTCCTCTCAATATATGGCTGACCGAAAGCTGCAGCTTGCTGCTGCTGCTCAGCACCACTGCTGCTGCTGCTACTGCTGCTAAGTTGTTTCAGTTCTGTCCAACTCTGTGTGACCCCGTGGACTGAAGCCCACCAGGCTTCTCCGTCCATGGGATTCTCCAGGCAAGAACACTGGAGTGGGGTGCCATTTCCTTCTCCAATGCAGTAAAGTGCAAAGTGAAAGTGAAGTCGCTCAGTCGTGTCTGACTCTTAGTGACCCCATGGACTGCAGCCTACCAGGATTCTCCATCCATGGGATTTTCCAGGCAACAGTACTGGAGTGGGGTGCCATTGCCACAGACCAAGAAAATATCAAAATCTGAAGTATAGTTCTACTGAATATGTACTGTTTTCACAACACTGTAAAGTCAAAAAATCTTGAGTTGAACCACAGTATCTGTACATTCTTTTATTACATTTGTATATAGGACATACTGAAAAATGGATCTTTGTTTCCCGAATAATTTACTCTTCTATCTCTGTGTCAAGGGCTAGTCTATGATTAAAAGGGTCTCCTGCCTAAAATCCTCATCTGTTAAAGTCCTTTGTAACTCTTTAAGGTTCACCTCAAATTCTACCTCCAGCAGAAATACCCTTCTTAATGTGCAATAAACTTTCCCCCACTGTTGGACAGTGGTAAGCATCAATAAAAATGGCGTATCACCCAAGTGAGCCAATACTTATCCTGCCTTGGTATCATTACTGGCAATGTTCCATTACTTGGAATAATTCTCTGCTTTTTTACCACTGAAATCTTCAAGGCCCAGTATATGGCAGCATAGTTTTATCTAGTGGTTTTTAAGGTACTTTTGAAAAGAAAAAAAATAAGTCACACCTCCTGCTTTCCCTACTTCCATATGAATCTTATGCAGAAGTCCAAAGTGTTATTAAAAAATACTTAAAAGACTCACTATTTTCAGAGGGTTTGGAACAATAATCTACAGCATAATGAGAAATTTATGCTGTGAAAATTTATACCCTACACTTAATTTGGGGTTATCTGTTGGATTTTAATCTTCCTCTAGTATTGTTGTTCCTCTCACTAATCCATCCTCTATTTCTTGTTGTTTCCTGGAGGATATGATCTTCAAAATCTTTTTACAGCATTAAAGACTGAATGGGTGCCTTGATATATCATAGAATTTCAGAATTCAGACATATTTCCTGAAACTTTTTATTATCGTCTATCACTACAAAGAGATTATTTTAACCCTATGCCCATAAAATCATGATCCAGCACAACTGAGAGAACCTCTAACAATCATTTTCTTCACTGTCAATCTAATCTGTTTTGGTATGTTACCCCTTTTACCACTATGTACTGCGCTCTCATAACGTAGAAAATAGTGACTTGACTGAATACATGTCATCTGGTTGTAAATTATTATCCTTTTATTTCTCTGCTTATGTATTCCTTAATTTACCAGATCCTAAGGTCCCTGAATATTGGGACCACATTTTATACTCTTACATTCCCCAAAGGGGCTTCTGCCCTGGTGGCACAGTGGTAAAGAACCTACTTGCCAATGCAGGTAGCTGTGGATTCAATCCCTGGGTCAGGAATATCTCCTGGAGAAGCAAATGGGTACCCTACCCCAGTACTCTCACCTGGGAAATCCCACAGAGGAGTCTGGTCGGGTATAGTCCATGGGGTCACAAAGAGTTGGACATGACTTGGTGACTAAACAACAGCAACAATTTCCCAAAGAGCCTATCATAATGCCCTGACCTACGCATGGAGTGAAAATTATGGTCACCATTTACCTCAACTAAGACTGTCTCTTTATTACTGATACTCTAAGTCTTACTTCAAAGTATGTACAGGAATCATTTGTTCCTTGAATCTAAGGAGTCAAGTTTTTCAATTCTGGATATACCTGGCCATTATCTTTTCAGTTTGATTTTTCAGATGCCTATAAAGACATATGCAATCATCTCCTCATTCTGTTCTCTATCTCACTCTATTCTCCATGTCCCTGCATCTCCTCCTGTTTTTCCATCTCATTCTCTGTTGTACTCTGATGGCCTGCTCAGGTCAACTTTTAAAGTTTCTGATGCTCGTCTGTTGTCCCTAACCTGTTTAATCTGTCCAGTGAGTTTTCAATGTCATGACTATATTTCTAATTTCTAGATTTGTTTGGGTTTTTAAAACATTTACCTGTTACCTTTTTTGGAGTATTATATTCCTAGAGCTTTAAACCTTTATGTTCTGACTCATCTTAAATACTGCCTTACAGCCTCTCTTAGAGTGCCCCTTTCAGTTCTTGAAGATCTAAGTCCTGCTGTTTGTTGTTTACTAGCTCACTCGTACACTTTCCTTCTATCATTTATAACCCTGGCTTTGAAGCTCTTGGTCTTTACCTGTAGAAATCCTGTGTGACCAGGGTTGAGCGTGTATGTCTCTTGAGTGTTTTTATATTTGTGTCGTCTACGTACCATAGAAGTGAAGAGTCTAGGACTCTTTCTGTGTTACTTTCTCAGCTTGGAGGGTTTTTAGACATCCCTGATTAGGGTTTTTATAGACATCCTTGATTATATAAATTTCAATTCCATATCCATGTGAGCTGCCAGTCCATAAACAGATCTGAAGGGGAACCATCCCTCCATTCCCAAGGCTCTCACTGAGTGACAGGAGTATGTTTCCTTGACATCCTCATGTGTTTACTCTTTGAGAGTCCTGGCATTTTATGTGATCATTGAAAAGAAGGCTCTGCTACCTGCCCACAAATGGTTGTTAAAGCTCAAGACTTATTACAGAGACAAGTACAACCTTCAGGAAAGCCATCCTTGTTTCTCCCCTGTAATTTATAGTTCTCTGTTCGTTTTTTGATCCCCAGGAATTTCTCTTATGAAAGGAGTTATGAAATCAACTATTAAAGAAAGGAACAGAAAATGCTATTCAGGAAAAACACTGTGTTCTGGCCATAGTCTTGCCATATCATAAATTCGAAATCTAGAAATAACTAATTTTTTTGACCTTAAACTTCTTCATCTGCAATATGAGAATACCACCTAAAGATTCTAACTTATAAGATTAATGAGGCTCAGATGAGATAACGGATATAAAAACTCTGCAAACTACAACAGCATCCTACGAATACATGATGTTGTGACTATTAAGAAGTTTTTAAGAACTCTTTGTGCTCAGTAAAGACTTGGGACAACTGGAATTACTCTGTTCTAAATGATGTGTATAAGCAACATATCCATTTGAGGATCTGACAAAAGTTAAGGATCTGCTTCCTGGAAATCCATAAATATATGTCAAAAATTTGCATATCACTATAGTTGCTTCCCTGGTGGCTCAGACGGTAAAAGCGTCTGCCTACAATGTGGGAGAGACCGGGGTTCGATCCCCGGGTGGGGAAGATCCCTGGAGAAGGAAATGGCAAACCACTCCAGTATTCTTGCTGGAATCCCATGGACAGAGGAGCCTGACAGGCTACAGTCCATGGGGTTGCAAAGAGTCGGATACGACCGAGTGACTTCACTTCACTTCACTTCATAGAGTATCCTTAGGCTCCCTGGAAACAGGTATGGTAGTATAGTAAATGCATCTTGCATTAAGAATTTCTGTTCTAGACAGAGGAAGGTTAAAGTTCAAGTGATAGCTTCAAAAATCAAGATGGAATATATGCACATGTATATGACATTGATGGTCCTGGTGTTGCATTTTTAGAAATTTATAAAACTTTTTAAACAGAACAGCATAGGCACATGCCAAATCTTACTTACCTGTCTGGATTTATTAGAGATCGTATAGTAATTGCAGCCTTTAAACGCTGCTTGACATCTAGGTAACTAGAAGGTTCATCAAACATAAAACTATGAAAAAGAAAAGCAAACATAATATGAAAGGCAAGTATGATAATAATTCTATCTTGCATGTTAAAGCACTGAAATATTTCTGATTTAGCAAAAATCCCATAACGGTAAAAATTTCTGTATTCTGTTCAGAAGTAGAAGGAAGAAATTAAGAAAAGCAGGACGGCATATCAAGTATGGGGAGAGACTCACAGATTAGGCTAACTTACAAACTGTTATCTCCTCTTGAAAACTATTCTGATATATTCCAAAATAATTCAGAGTGCTTCTCTTATAATTGGCTGAAATCAGTTGCACTAAAGCAAACAGTTTTTGGAAAGGAGGGCCTTGCACAGAATTATAGAACACAGAGAAAAACTAGCCTACACTGGACGCCAGAGTAGAAGTATGGAAAAAGATGAGAGCAAAAAATATCTGGGAAATGAGAGACATTAAAAGGTAGGAAGGAAACTTGCCTTTACATTTGTCTCTCACGTGGCATGCCACCTGATTTAGGATAACCTGAGACCTCATGTTCCATTTGAACTATTAAAAACCTTGCCAGCCTGGTTGGAGAGCTTACATCTTAAAAAAATAATCTTCCTATGTATAAACAGAGTTTACAAAATACCTGACTTTATATTAAAAGGCTCTAGAATTCATAAGTTGTAAAATTTTTACCCCTGATGGGATAACAGGGGAATGGGCAATGGATGCACAGCTGCTTCAACATCTGAACTCAAAAGTTAAAACATTTAGTACTCCTTTTAATATCAACAATTTATCCCAAACCACTGCTCTTTTAGCAGCATTATAAATAAAAACTCCAAAGTAAGGATAACATTTATAAGAATATAAAGTCACCTACATATCAGCTTTCTGTATGCAAACGACCGCACAGGCAAATCTCTGCAACTCTCCTCCTGAAAGGTCTTCAACATTGCGTTCTTTCAGATGGGTTAAATCTATAAGAGGAATTGTCTTTAATGTTATTCTATTTTACCTCTTCAGGGTAAAATGTGCATTGCAAATCATCCTGTATTTGAATATTTCAGCTGAAAGTATGACAATTACTAGAGATTTTCCCAATTTCAGCAATCCATATAAAGACATCAATCTTTATGAGTTAAGTTTATGGCCTATTAAAACACATACACAAAATAAACACTTACCAAGCTGCTGACATACAATTGCTTGTGTCTTTGTTTCATCTTTTCGGTCCAAAATAGACCCCACTGTCCCCTGTCACAATATATCAGTAACAGTTACTATTATTTTCCTTCAATACTAATCCCTTCAATATTAAGAAGAGTCACAAAGTAAAACAAGTTTACTTTATCTTTCATATGTCCACCAACATTTCTAATACCCACTACACATCTTCTAAAAAGCAACTGACCTTTGCAGCCTTGGGAATCTGGTCTACGTACTGAGGTTTGATAATGGCTTTTAGGTCATCTTCAAGAATCTTGGTAAAGTAATTTTGCAATTCAGATCCACGGAAGTAAGTCAGAATTTCTTGCCAATCAGGTGGATCCTAGAAATGTATGTATAGTTACCTGAATTTAGTAATATAATTGCAAAGAGGATAAATGTTATACAAAGTAGAACATATATCCACATAGAATGCTTTTGCTTCTAATATACTAATAATACCAGAAGTGGATTTTTTTTTTTTTCAAATCAAGGAAAATAACAGTTAACAAAATCTCAGAATTATCAATTAAGTAGCATTAACACATTTTTAACTAAAAAGGAGTTTCGTTTATAGTTTCTCAGCACTAATTACACAAATAATCTTGAAAATAAGAACATTAAAAATAAAATCACACATACTCTCTCCTTCACAGCCTCATAAAACTGACCCAAGATACTCATTTTTATAAGGTGGTAATACATACATCATACTTCCCAAGGTTTGGCTTTTGCTTTCCTGCTAAAATTTTTAAAGCAGTTGACTTTCCAATACCATTAGTTCCAACTAATCCCAAAACTTCACCAGGACGAGGAATAGGCAACCTGTTACAAGTGTACAAAAATAATGAAACAACTCAGACTTAGGTAGAAAAAGCTACATAATACCAGAACGATGTCTTCTGATGCATTTGCACTCCACACACATTCATTAATAAGCCAAAAGAGAAATATGCCAGATATTATTGGCTATTAGGAAAAAACAAAAACAGCAGCCAAGATTAAACTGTTAATTGTTAGAAATGCATCCATGACCAATATTATTCCAAATTTTATTTATTCAACTTTCACTCACAGTATAAAGTAACAATTTTTCTTTACATATAAGGCTCAGTTTTAATGTACAATAAAATGCTTTGGTACAAAACTGCAGAGCAGTTGCAACCTCACAGTCTTTTTCCTTCTTTCTTTTTTTTTGGCCTGCCATTTACTTACAAGGAGAGAAGTGCCACATCAACCAGAAATATTCCACTTCATACTCCCTGCTGCAGTAGAGCCCCTTAAAGCTGGCAGGTTGAGAAATACCTTTTTATTAGTTAAATCTAGATTCCCCGATTCAAAATATTAGTGTTCAGCAGATTAAAAACCTCAAAAGAATGTCTGTCAATAACAGTATATGTTGAAGCTCAGGGTAATATTCTCTGTAGATCATGAGATTAATAGATAAATAAAATCAACACAAGGCCCCTTAAAAATTATTCTGGGGAGAAGGATTTTATAACAACAATGATTCTCACCCCAGTTGTATACTAGAATCACTTGGGAGCCTTATCAGCTTACTAATGTCCAAACTATACATCCAGAGATAAGATGTAATTCAACTGGGTTGAAATTACCTGAGCATGAGTACTTTTAAAAAGACTCTCAGGTAATTTTAATGTCAGCCTGAATGAACCACTGACATATACAATGCTATTCCACATGATGTTATAATATTATATTTTGCTTTAGTGGATGCAAAAGTTATTACCACTTTTTTCCCATTTTTTAGTTTCTCTGAAAATTTCAAATGTATTTTACTCTTGACTGAAGTAAAGAAGAATGTTGACTTGGAAATATACCTGTGAAGTTTGAAGGCATTGGCACAATATCGGTGTGTTGTTTCTTTTTCCAAGTTGCTTGGTAAGTTGACAATTGATAAGGCGCCAAAGGGGCATTTCTGTTATTTAAAATAAAGAATTAAGTTTCCATTAATTTTTAGAAATATATGCATGACTAAAATGAACAGATTAAGAAGTTTTTATAATTAATTTTCCAAATGTAGGAGTTTCACACAGATGTTAAGTACTGTTTCACTTCCTATCCTTAAAAAAGTTAAGTTACTCAAAGGCAAGAATTGTGACTAATAAATCTGTATTCCCCTTAGTAACTGGCAAAATGCTGGAGATTTAATCCGTTTAACACTTAGTGAAAAACCTTACAGACCTGGAGATAGATTTTTGCGTTTTTTAAAAAATATTATTAGATAAAAGAAGGTTAAGAGCAAGATAAAACTTGATTATCTGGCATAGCTCAGCCAGTAACGCTTCTGTCTGCAATGCTGGAGACCTGGGTTCAATTCCTTGGTTGGAAAGCTCCCTTGGAGAAGGAAATGACAACCCACTCCAGTATTCTTGCCTGGAGAATCCCATAGACAAGAGGAGCCTGGCAGGCTACATACAGCTCACGGGATGGCAAGAGTCGGACACGACTTGGTGCTATCTTTCTTTTCTATTGAGTGTACTATTTCATATACAGTCAATGAGAAATGTCGTCCCTTTATTTCCTTCTTTCTGTCTTCTGTATGCTTCCTTTTCAACTCTGTAAAGTCCTTTAAGGTCATGGTTTGTACCTTTCTTGGTCTATTTACATCTCAACAACAGATCGCATAGTATCTGCACAGAGCAAGGACTAATGTCTTTCCATTGTGATTTTTAACCATCCCACATGAAAAAGATATTCATATTCCAAGTGAGTAAATTCACATAAAAAGAAAAACATTTATTCATAGAAAAACTTATTCAAATGGTGACTGTCAATCAGATAAATGCCCAAGGAACAAGAATGGTAAAAATTGGAAGGTGATATAAGAGTGGTAATGTGGCTAGAAAAATTCCTTAGAAGTACAGATAAAATCAAAAGGGTACAAGCGAAATGTATAAATGCAGATTAGAAATCTGTTCAATGAGCTTAGGGAACTAATTCAAAAGTCTATATACAAAGATTTCAGTGAATTCCCATTTTCTAAGTTATAAGAACACAGAAGTTTAAAAAACAAAACTCCTATTTTCAAGCAAAATAATCAACCTCTAACAAAGAGTATTAATTCCTTATGCAAGATGGTTTTTTTTTTTTTTACAAATGGAGTCACTGCCATTTACAGAATTCTCTATTATTCTATCAATGTACATAAAATGCTTATTGGCTTCAAGTAATTTAAACTTCTCTTAATCTTCAAAGAAAAAATATCCAGGTTGTTCATATACATGCTGCATTTCAAGTATCCTAAGTGTTCAGGAAGTATACACTACTCCTGTCCCCAAAGAGATTCATTACATCAGTATCTTTTCTGCCATGGAGTACATACCCAAATTCCGGAATCTCAATATTCTATAGTAGACAAGAAAGAAAATAAAATCAAATATAGTGTTCAAAATAAGATTTCCAGCTCCCACAACATTGGCAGGCAAAAAATATTTGCTTATTTATGTCAAAAGAAATGTCTCCTGCTTATACTATCAAAAGAAGAAAAAACGCTTTCAGGTACTGAGCTTGGTACTTCTGGATACTTAAATGAAAATTCAGAAACCAATTTAAAATACACTTGAGCCTAATTAGAAAAAATAATAGGTGGTAGCCATATTCCAGGAAAGGTCCTTTCTAAAATATATTATGTGCAAAAAAAAAAAATAACTAATTTAAGAACTTTATACTCTGGCTCCTAAATATCTTTTAAGAACCAAAGTTGGAAATCCATCACTCTTGAAGAAAAGTCCTAATCAAACTATTCAATATAACAAAATCCGAAGCATTTTGAAAAATTACACTATTGGGATAAATTCAACAATAAAAGAATACAGCAAAAGCAGCACTTCAGGGTTAGGTTAAACTAAGAAAGTTTTTGGCTGTGTCCATTTTTATTTAAAAGTGTGAATTTAAAATTTAACAGACTTGAAAAAAATAATATATAATATGACTCATATTTTTTGTATTTATATTTCCAAAAAGTTCTGGTAAAGATCTGGAGAATGTTCTTCACATAAGAGGGTGAAAAAGAGAAATTAATTTTGATTGGAAATGGCTTTACAAAATTGCATACAGCAAGGATAACTTTTATTATTATTTTTTAAAAGGATAACGTTTAAATGGGGTGGCTTAATTGAAACTTCAATAATATTACTAATATAAGAAAACCATTTTTCTAAATTTGTATTATTTTTTCACTGTTTCATACTTGGATCTTTAAAAACAGTTATAATGTATTCATAATTTTTAAATTTCATTTTTAGGTTATAATTTAATACAATAAATAAAATATCACTTACTTTAATACAAATACCACAGCCAATACAAAGAGTTTCAGAAATCCAGGCTATTTTGCTCTGGGCGGTAACCTCTATGCATAATTTTCCTGCAAAGGAAAAGACAGAATTAAGACATTTCTTCTGATAGTCTAATTTTCTGACAACACTGTTATTTCAGCAATTCTGGTTCCAAATTTCCATAAAGAATCAAATTTTCAAAGATCACAAAAAGAAACACATTTGAGATAATATCTTAAATTAGTGCTTTGTATGGACAGACTGCTGGACTTATTTACTTATATGAATATTCGTCATGCAAGACAGAGGTGACTAATATGCTTATTTTAATTTACTACAAGAAGATGCTGGTTAAAGTATTCATTGTCATTGGGTTACTAAGTCATGTCCAACTCTTTGTGACCCCATGGACTGCAGCCCTCCAGGCTCCATCCATGGAATTTTCCAGGCAAGAATACTGGAGTGGATTGCCATTTCTTTTTTTTTTTAATATTTACTTATTTTTTATTTGGCTGTGCTGGATCTTAGCTGTGGCATGTGGGATCTAGATTCTTGACCAGGGTTCAAACCACGGCCCCCTGCAATGGGAGCATGTAGTCTTAGCCACTGGACCACCAGGGAAGTCCTAGGGGTTGCTATTTCTGATCTTAAAAGTTGACTAACCTGAATATTTAATCAACCAAATATGCCTTGACAATGGTAATGTACACCTGACAGGAGAATGAAATACATTAGCTAGATCAGGAAAGCTCCCCAAAGACATGCATCTAATACACAGACTAAATTAAATTTAGCATTAGGAATACCAATAATGGCATTTCTGAATAGCACAGTAGACTGTAAGATATGGCATCTAAAGTTTCTTTTAAGATTTAATAAGTTTATTTCTCACTAGTATATTTAAAGTAACAATATTTAGCATAACTTTTAAAGACTAGCAATTCTGAATTTTTGAGAATTTATTTAATCTTGAAAATGTAGCAAAAGCTCATGAATAGTCTTTCATACTAAGCTGTTTTTAAAAAGAATATTATCAAATGCAAACATCTTGGTAGTTCTTTCTTCATGACTTAAAGTAACTATAGGATTTTGTAGAACTGTAAGACTCTCACTAATTTGAACACTGGTTTGATTTTACAGTCAATGAACTTAAACAATACGTGAACTGTGAACTTCAAATGTTCAAACTGGTTTTAGAAAAGGCAGAGGAACCAGAGATCAAATTGCCAACATCCACTGGATCACTGAGAGAGCAAGAGAGTTACAGAAAAACATCTGTTTCTGCTTTACTGACTATGCCAAAGCCTTTGACTGTGTGGATCACAATCAACTGTGGAAAATTCTGAAAGAGATGGGAATACCAGACCACTTGACCTGCCTCTTAAGAAATCTGTACGCAGGTCAGGAAGCAACAGTTAAAACTGGACATGGAACAACAGACTGGTTCCAAATAGGAAAAGGAGTACGTCAAGGCTGTATATTGTCACCCTGCTTATTTAACTTCTATGCAGAGTACATCATGAGAAACGCTGGACTGGAAGAAGCACAAGCAGGAATCAAGCTTGCCGGGAGAAATATCAATAACCTCAGATATGCAGATGACACCACCCTTATGGCAGAAAGTGAAGAAGAACTAAAGACCCTCTTAATGAAAGTGAAAGAGGAGAGTGAAAAAGTTGGCTTAAAGCTCAACATTCAGAAAACGAAGATCATGGCATCTGGTCCCATCACTTCATGGGAAACAGATGGGGTAACAGTGGCAGACTATTTTTTTGGGCTCCAAAGTCACTGCAGATGGTGATTGCAGTCATGAAGTTAATAGATGCTTACTCCTTGAAAGGAAAGTTATGACAACCTAGACAGCATATTAAAAAGCAGAGATGTTACTTTGCCAACAAAGGTCTGTTGAGTCAAGGCTATGGTTTTTCCAGTGGTCATGTACGGATGTGACAGTTGGACTATAAAGAAAGCTAAGCACTGAAGAATTGATTCTTTTGAACTGTGGTGTTGGAGAAGACTCTTGAGAGTCCCTTGGACTGCAAGGAGATCCAATCAGTCCATCCTAAAGGAGATTGGTCCTGCGTGTTCACCGGAAGGACTGATGCTGAAGCTGAACTCCAATACTTGGACCACCTGATGCAAAGCGCTGATTCATTTGAAAAGACTCTGATGCTGGGAAAGATTGAGCGCAGGAGGAGAAGGGGACGACAGAGGATGAGATGGTTGGATGGCATCACTGACTCAATGGACATGAGTTTGGGTGAACTCCGGGAGTTGGTGATGGACAGGGAGGCCTGGTGTGCTGTGTGCCATTCATGGGGTCTCAAAGAGTTGGACACGATTGAGTGACTGAACTGAACTGAACAGGATCATTTAGTCACAAAGCATTAAAAGAAATTTAGAATAACATCTGGTCTTATTTTTACATTTTAAAGAAACCAACAGGGGAGAAAAGTGTACACTAAAGCCCAGAGAACCATGAAGATAATGTATTCTTTTAAAACTTTCTCTTATCCTTAAATGATTCACAGCTTACCCATTCGAACCACAGGGCAACTCTTCTTGCACTCCTGCCGACATTTCTTAGGTTTACATTTGTCATGGTTGACAATAGCAATTCTTGTTAATTTATCCGCCATGATTCTAAGGAAGTAAGAATATCCAGTTTCTCTATTAAAGAAAAGATTAACAAAATTATGGCATAGTCAGGGCAGTTTATTAAGAGAAGTCAGTCACAGGTATAAAAAGTTGAAGAGGAGGAGTATCACTATTTCAGATATTAATACCTGGAACTAATTAAAAAAAACTAGTAAAAGCAATAAAATAACTTGTTATGTCTGG
The DNA here is from genome assembly GCA_935064755.1 of Tragelaphus eurycerus. Lineage (NCBI taxonomy): Eukaryota > Metazoa > Chordata > Mammalia > Artiodactyla > Bovidae > Tragelaphus > Tragelaphus eurycerus. The sequence goes on along the minus strand of CAKXYN010000093.1, from coordinate 7,251,783 downwards.
AAAAACAAAATTTTACTTATATACCATTAATCAGAAAACTTATATGTAGAAGGAAAAAAATACTTTCAGCAGTATATACATGTTTGATGAAACTCAAAATTACCACTGAAAGACACAAAAGACCTGAACAAATAGAATGGCATGCTGTCTCAATTTTCACAAAAGAGAATAGTCAATATCATAGTTTTCAATCTTCCCTGAATTTATACATTTAATTCAATCTTAAAGGGAAAAAACCGAATCAGACAAATAAAATCTAAAGCAAAAAGTAGTAATAGCCAGGAAAATGGGAAAAGAGTAAGGGGTTGGGGAACTTATACTTGATATATGGAAAAAATTGATATAAGGCCTAAGTTATTAATGCTGATACCAGTGGATGAATACTGACCAATAAAATAGAACAGAAAGACTCGACATGAAACATACATATGATAAAGATGTTTACTTCCTCCCTCTAACTAATCATCACTTCATGTCTTATCTATTTGACTATGATACTACTGGAGAAGGCAATGGCACCCCGCTCCAGTGCTCTTGCCTCGAAAATCCCATGGGCAGAGGAGCCTGGGAGGCTGCAGTCTATGAGGTCGCTACGAGTCAGACGCGACTAAGCGACCACTTTTTTCACTTTCATGCATTGGAGAAGGAAATGGCAACCCACTCCAGTGTTCTTGCCTGGAGAATCCCAGGGACGGGGGAGCCTGGTGGGCTGCCATCTATGGGGTCGCACAGAGTCAGACACGACTGAAGCGACTTAGCAGCAGCAGCATGATGCTACTGATGGAAGTGGCAATTATTAAGGGTTTAACCATTATGTTGGTCAATTGGAAAAAAAAGTAAAAACTGCTTTCCCTGGGAACTGAAAATATGGTCAAGATGAATTTTATGCTAACTGCACTGATATGAAAAGGAGACCGGGGACTTCCCTGGAGGTCCAAAGGTTAGGATTTTGCCTTCCAATGTCCAAAAAACCAAAACATAAGACAGAAGCAATACTGTAACAAATTCAATAAAGACTTTAAAAGTGATCCACACACATAGAAGAGACCAAGTAACTACGTAACTGAAAGTGTGAAAGTTTAGTTGTTCAGTCATGTCCGACTCTTCGCGACCCCGTGGTTTGTACACTACCAGGCTCCTCCGTCCATGGGATTTCCCACAAGAGTGCTGGAGTGGGGTGCCATTAACTATATGTATATAATTTTGGAGAGTTTAAAGTCTTGATATTTAACAGCAATACAAATTACAAAGCTGAAGTCAAAGTTAACATAATCTTCTATATACTGGGCTTAGTGATAGAAATTAATTTTCTTAGAATGTGATCAAAGTAATTCCTAAAAGCACCTTACTACTCCAGTTTATTCCAATATGTAATGAAAGAACCTCAAGTCAAAAGATTATTGATCAACAAAGACATTCTGCTGGCTTTTTCTATCATGACTATGAACCCCCATCCAGATTTTTCTTGACCAAAAGCTTCCTCTAGCCGGTCCTCTCAGTTTATTAACCACTTTCCTCTAGTGAGCTTGTCTTTTACCCTACCCTAGCCCTTCTTCCTTTGGCCAAATCCTTTACCTCATCATTTTCAATAACTGAATTTTTCTATAACCGACCTTTCAAATAACGCCATTCTCCAACCACCATTTCTATCTTTTCACTTCACCACTCACATACATAACCATCCAACAACTCTTTGAACTCCCCTCATTCCTCAGATCTGTAACTGTCTCTGTTGCTGCTGCTGCTAAGTCACGTTAGTCGTGTCCAACTCTGTGCAACCCCACAGATGGCAGCCCACCAGGCTCCGCCGTCCCTGGGATTCTCCAGGCAAGAACACTGGAGAGGGTTGCCATTTCCTTCTCCAATGCATGAAACTGAAAAGTGAAAGGGAAGTCGCTCAGTCCTGTCTGACTCTTTGCGACCCCATGGACTGCAGCCTTCCAGGCTCCTCCATCAGTGGGATTTGCCAGGCAAGAGTACTGGAGTGGGGTGCCACTGCCTTCTCCAACTGTCTCTAGATTGTATCAAATTTCCACTGTTCTTCATACCTTTGTATCTTCGATGTCTTCTGTACCCACCTAAAATTGTCAGTCACTTACACCCTTATCTATAATTCTGGTTAAATTCAACTCTTCACCTGCACACAGATGACAAAAGAAAAAACAAAGCCATGCTGACCAGTATCATCTCAAGTGAACCTTTATGCCAATTAGCCATCACACTATATGTATTTCCATAGCTAAGTGCCTTTGCAAACTAAAAGATATCCATCCGCCAAGAAGGTTGCAACAACTTTTTCCTGTCTTTAACATCATCAATTATTCAGTCTTTCCCAGCTTATTCCCAGCATTCAAACACTTCATTATCTGACCCCAACCTCCTCCCCTGCTTTATTTCTCCACATTTTTATAGCAGGACTATGTAAAAATACAAGCTGGAATCAAGATTGCCAGGAGAAATATCAATAACCTCAGACGTAAACGAGTTGCTTACAGTCAGTGTTTCACAGCTCTCTAGGTATTTTCCAAGGAACCCATTGCAGACATTAGTGTCCATCATTCCATGAAAACAGCCCATCAGGTCATCACTGTATTTTCCATGACTAAAGCAAATGGTTGCCGGTATTTGCTTCAGGGTCTTAGCATTTTCTGCTCCCTTCGTGGGTAATGTTACTCCCACTAGTGGCTCACTCCTTCAAGTCTTTAATGTTTATTCTCAGTGAGTCTTCTCTAGCTATAAAACTGCCTTGTTCTATTCTTCTTAGCTCTTTCTACTATATTATATAGTATATATTTCATATACATGTATGTATACGGTATATATACAGGGTTTTCCTCATAGCTCAGTTGGTAAAGAAACTGCCTGCATTGCAGGAGAGCTCGGTTTGATTCCTGGATTGGGAAGATTTACTGGAGATGGGATAGGCTACCCTCTCCAGTATTCTTGGGCTTCCCTTGTGGCTCGGCTGGTAAAGAATCCCTGCAATGAGGAAGACCTAGGTTAGATCCTTGGGTTGGGAAGATCCCCTGGAAAAGGAAAGGCTACTCACTCCAGTATTCTGGTCTACAGAATTCCCCTTGTATAGTCCATGGGATCACAAAGAGTCTGACATGACAACTTACTGTGTGTGTATACGCATTTATGTATTCTCTCTATATACATACACATACAATATTTTTCCCTCGCCAACTACAAGGTACTCCATCATGAGTGCAGGAATTTTTGTTCATTTCAGTGGCTGGACCAGTGTCTATCACATAGTAGGAAAGCAAACATTTCTACTGAATGAAATGAGAAAATGAATTTAAATATAGTAAATGAATTTCCTACAGGTTATAACAACTTTAGGAGTCTTTGCAAGTTACCAATACATTATAGAGACAGTTAAACATTAAAGTATATTATTTTTAAAAATCACCCAAAATGAAACAAACATTGTACGTAACAGAATTACATTAATGGATAGGTTTACTTTACCTCTTTATAACCTTTAGAAGCTCATCTAAAGATCAGCATAAGAAAATAAGTGATTTACGAATTGCTACCAAAAAAGCTATCATTCTAGAAGAGACAATTCCCAAGAGACTGAAGATTTTTCAGCTATTAAAAATAATAAAACTAGAGATCATACAAATTATGGTGAATGAGCATGATTAACTCCCCTGCAGGGGATAAATCTTCATTGATTTATCAATGAAACTTTACAATAAGGTTTATTTCTACCAAACTACTAAACTGTTTCAACTGCAATTTCAAACCATTTAAAAAACCAAATGACTGTACGAGATGATTTTTATAAAATAAAACATACTAGAGATGGTTAATAAGCTGATTTATATTTTAAAATGATAAATTATAATGCAGTTAAGAAAAATGAATAGATTCTTTGTAGAACTGTTAATTAACAGAGCAACGTGTAGACGCTATTGTTAATTAAATTTCTATGTAAGTTTCAGGAATTGGGAAGAAGGATCCTCTCCTTTCTTTTTCAGCGAGAAAGACGCAGTACAGGAAAGCTTGGAGGGGAAGACTGTAGTTACAGACTCCTAGGAACAAATAGGGATCTGCTGCTGCTGCTAAGTCGCTTCAGTCGTGTCTGACTCTGTGCGACCCCATAGACGGCAGCCCACCAGGCTCCCCCATCCATGGGATTCTCCAGGCAAGAACACTGGAGTGGGTTGCCATTTCCTTCTCCAATGCAGGAAAGTGAAAAGTCAAAGTGAAGTCGCTCAGTGGTGTCCGACTCCCAGCAACCCCATGGACTGCAGCCCACCAGGCCCCTCCGTCCATGGGACTTTCCAGGCAAGAGTACTGGAGTGGGGTGCCATTGCCTTCTCCAGTAGGGATCTGAAGCTATCTCAAATCTGAAAACAAACTGTTGAAAACAGGTACTTAAACAATGACCTCCATCATCCTTCCAGCTGAGAGGAAAAAAGGAAGTGAGACATTTATAGAAAGCATTTGTAGTCTAAAGAAACTTAAGTCGAACAGTCGTGTCTGACTCTGCGATCCCATGGACTGTAGCCTACCAGGCTCCTCTCTTCATGAGATTTCCCAGGCAGGAGTACTGGAGTGGGTTGCCATTTCCTTCAGGGGATCTTCCCGATCCAGGGATTGAATCATCCGCTTTACCGTCTGAACCACCAGGGAAGCCAAGTCTTAACCACTGGATCATCAAGGAAGTCCCAGGAAGTTTCCCCGATAGCTCAGGTGGTAAAGGTTCCATGTGCAAAGCAGGAGACCCTGGTTCGATTCTTGGGTTGGGAAGATCTGCTAGAGAAAGGAAAAAGCTACCCACTCCAGTAATCTGGCCTCAAGAACCAGTCCATGGAGTCGGACAGAACTGAGCGAATTTTCACTTTGTAGTCTAAAACCAAAATTATTTCAATACCCTGTGAAAGCATATGAAAACGAATGATGCTTATGTCATGTGAAATATTCTAAAATTATATGCTATTGCAGGTTATTAAACTTACAAAACGTGTAAGTCAGGAGTGGTGCACAACTCTGATTTCAGAGTCTTAAACTGAAGACAATTAGAAGAGACACTAAATTACTATTGCTTTATCCATGCCTCAGCAATTATAGTAAATATTCTTCCTAAAAATATTTTTTATAGGGGAAACAAGGATTTTAACTAAAATAAAAACAAACAACACTTTTTGGTTCAGATAAGACAAGAGCCCTTGGTTAATACTGACAAAAACGAAGCATTATCGTCAAGTAGGTGGTATACAATGCATATTCTCAGAACCAGGGACAAAAGTACTGAGGGCTGCAAAAACAGATGCCACTGTCATAAATGCAGTTAGCAGTCCTGTGGAAGAGAAAGCACCCCTCCCCCCAATAAACCCACATACCGTGTTTTGACCGTTATTTCTCTCTCTTACCGATTTTACTGTAAAACATAAGAAAACCTGCTTAGGTAGTTTATGGGATGTGGGTATTAACTTTAGCCGTCGCGCCAACGATGCAAGAACCACTTAAGGGGAAATAAAGGTACTTTCAGTAAAGACATAGAACCTGATCTCCAGGGAGTTTAAGATATAATAACGGGGAAATCGGAGAAATCACCAAGTGTCATAAAAACTCTCGCGAAATGCAAAACGCGTTCAACTGGGAGATTCTTTGAGATCACCATGGTGACAGCAGAGTACAAGCTGCTGTGAGAAAAGTCCAGTGACATCTGGCCATCATTTCTATAAAGACTGGGAGTGGACGAGGAGGATCCGACTTCTTGGCGGTAAGATGCCGTGACTCATTCCATAATCCCCAAACCGCGAAGAAAAGGCTTCCCACCTGTGCCAGAAGAGCCGGGGCAGTAGGGGACGCTCTAAATTATAAAGGCGGCGTTCATAAACATTCAGTGCTAGGGGAGGCGCGGGGTCAAGGCGGGAGTGGAGGCGGCGGGGAGCGGACCACCGAGAGAATGGCACCTATATCCATTTCCATGTCCCTTGGCGGGGCTGCCGGGCCACAGCGGCCGAGAGCCGGGTGAGCTGGAGGGAAAGCGCGAGGCGCCCCCAGAGCGAGGCGGCACCCGCGCTCCGGCGATTCCAGCTGTCTCGTCCAAGCCGGCTGCCACGCGCCGCTGCCGCTGCCACCTGAGGCCTAACCAAAGGTTCTTGCAGAACGTCCCCACGGTGTTTAGACCGTGGCAGACTGCAGCTAAAAGCCAACCCCCTCCAGGCTATTCACGTACCTGGAGAAACAGATTCCCCTTGCGGAGGGGAACGCAGAGATCAAATCGGCGCTTGCTTTTCACTTCTCAGCCACACAGCGTGTTCCTGCGGCTACCGGCCAAAATGGCGGTGCCCAGCCGCCGCCTCACGCATGCCACAAGGACGTAATGCGCGTGCGCGCCAGGGCGCGCCAGGCGGAGCTATGGAAAGAGGTAGAGAGAGAGGCGGCTGGGACTGACGTCATTGTACTGCGACCCCAGTTACATCTCTGGGGAAGCGAGGCGGGCCTGCGAAGCCGAGTGGGAGTGGCGCGGAGCTGCGGCGGATCCAGAAAAACTCAGTGGCGGCAAGCAGAGTCCGCAAGCTGTAAGTGTGTGGGCTTTCCCCGACGGGGAGAATGGTTCTAGCTTAAGTGAACACCTTCTCTTTTCCATAGTCAGTGTTCTTTTACGCCATTTCCTCAAGGCCCTTGGGTCAGAAATGGATCCTTAGAGGTTTCCCATTTTAGTACTTCTGGCAGAGGTGTCAAGCAGAACCGACAGAGTCTAGACCAGACACTGCTCGCGGTGGCTTTCTCTCCTTGACCTTAGCTCCTGAACGGAATGGCCCGGAACCCATTCTTCTTCTTCGTGTTTTTTCCCCTTGGTGGCGTCCAGTGCCAGGTTCGGCAGGTGAATTCTGCTCCAAAATAGAGATGGGCCTTTTGGGGGGACAGTTTGACATTTTTTTGGACATTCGAAGATGTGACCGTAGGTTTAATTACGTCATCTTAGATCTTAACTTGCAGGTGGGAATACTTTAGCTTATTATTGAATTTATCCATTCATCCATGTACTCATTCAGAAAACTGCTAATGGATCATTTAAGCCTCAGTCCTTTCCAGTCTGTAGTTCAGTGTCTGGTATAATTTAAAGAGTATTAAGTGTGAAGAGTTAGGGAACAACTGAGATCTGACAGGAGGTGGATATCAAGGAGACGGTGTGCAAACCTTCTGGGCCAGGTTCATAATAGCATTTAGATATAACGATGTTTAGTAGTTGAAACTGCATTACTGAAGCAGTTTTACATGTTGTTCACTATCCAGAGGGGTTTTTTTTTTTTGTCCTCTCTCTCCCACATTTGGACACACTTACCAAGATTAACTAACAAAAGATGTGAAAGATGAAGTAAACTTGTGGCTTAGAATAGGCCTGTTACTCACTTCTAGACATTAAAGGCATTCTTCTGACTTTATGTTCCACGGTAAGAGCACATGTAATTGGAATTTTTGACATTTAATGAAGAGATGCGATTTTTCTCTGCATCACTTAACGGATTATTTAAGATGTAGACCAATATTTACATATTCTGGGATTAAGATTTCAGTCTGACTTTTTTAGGGAAAAAACTTAATTTGAACTGGAATTTCTGCTCATAGAGGTATAGAGCTGCACAGCATTGTAGAGTTACACATCAACCTCTTTGGCAGGAAAGGGGAAAGCCCAGACCCCTCAAAAGTCTAGACTAGTTAAAGTGAAAGTGAAGTCGCTCAGTCATGTCCAACTCTTTGGGACCCCGTAGGCTGCAAGGCTGCAGCCTGCCAGGCTCCTCTGTCCATGGGATTTTCCGGGCAACAGTACAGCAGGGGGCTGCTATTTCCTTCTCCAGGGGATATGCCCAACCCAGGGATCGAACCCGGGTCTCCTGCATTGTAGGCAGATGCTTTTACCGTCTGAGCCACCAGGGAAGTCTGGGACTAATTAAAGGAAGAGTCAACTCAAGAGTTGACATCCTGATCCTGTGGCGTTTTGACTACTATATTCTGCTGCTTTGCACAACTTGTAAGTCATAATATGTTATATTGTAGAAACAAAACTGAATTCTCAAGCCTTTTAAATTGCAGTGGTTATGTCAACTGCTTTTGAAAATAGATGGTTACTATCCAGGTTACATTAGTGATACACTGGATGTTAAAGTTTTACTACTTGTAGAAAGATGCTCAGGTCCTGGTGTAATGTGAATATTCTTTTTTTTCCTGCATAGAATATTTTTAAAATGACCACACCAAACAAGACACCTCCTGGTGCTGACCCTAAGCAGTTGGAAAGGACTGGAACAGTACGGGAAATTGGGTCACAAGCTGTTTGGTCACTCTCATCTTGTAAACCAGGTAAAACAAAACAGAAAGAAACTGTGTACACTGGACTGACTTTAATATTCTTTTTGTTTAGATGTGTGTGTGTGTATGTGAGTCACTCAGTCGTGTATGACTCTCGGCGACCCTTAGCTTGCCAGGCTCCTCTGTCCATGGAATTCTCCAGGCAAGAATACTGGAGTGGATTGCTATTCCCTTCTCCAGGGCATCTTCCTAACCCAGGGAGTGAACCCAGGTCTCCTGCGTTAAATGCAGATTCTTTACCGTCTCAGCCACCAGGGAAGCCCTTTGTTCAGAGGCTTTATTTTAATTTTAAAATCTAATTGGATTTTCATTTGTTATATATCTCTTCTTAATTGCTTTACTAGTATCCACTTGATTTTAACTGCACATGTTATAAGGTCCCTTTATCCTCCCCTCTTTTTGCTATGATTCAATTACTTGGTTAGCATTTTTTGACTGTTTCTCTGGATGGGATAAATGAATGATACATTTTTTGAGTGACTATATATCCTCAAATAACTTCATTTTACTCTTGGTTAGGATAGACTTCTCTCTCTTTTTTTTTCCCCCAGTGTGATAAAGTACATTTTTTTCTATTTTGAGAAAGGTGTCACTTCAGACTTTGACCAGGATGAAGTTGGATTAATTCTCCCCATTTAATGTGTTGTATTCAAGCTAGAACTCACATCACCAGGGACTGAAAATTTCTTTATGGACTTAACACTGCATCCTTTTCCTGGACCTAAAGCAAAATAAATATGTAGTGCTTTACAAATTTGCGTGTCATCCTTACACAGGGGCCATGCTAATCTTCTGGCTATCATTCCAATTTTAGTATACGTGCTGTCAAAGCAAGCACTGGGATCGAATTCTTGAGTGGCAGTCATTTTCTCAAAAAGTTGTGCGTTTTGGTTTACCATTTTCTTTTTTATCATGTTGCAAGTAAGACGGTGTATATCTGTCTGTCTTACTTGCTAAGTAACTTGTTCTTTCTTTCTATTGATTCTTAGAGTTCAAGACTTTTGCCAGGATACATGTGTATCTTTTCTCATCCATATAGCCTGTAATATGATAGGCATTTTCAATCTGTAGACTCAAGCTCAGAGAAAGTTTTTTAGCTTAAGGAATTTAAACAATAATGTTATTGATTCAGTAGTCATTTTCTCTCAGAAAGCTCTACTATTTAAACATTAAGACTCCTGAAACCATCTTCCCAACCTAGCCTCTTCTGTTTCCCCTTAAGATTCTTTTCTCTCTCTTTTTATGAGTAATTTGAGGTATAATTTACTTAAAACTCACCCTTTTTGTATGTATAGTTATATCAGTTTTAACAAGCACATCACAAATCAAAGCACCATCACAATTAAATATAGATTATTTTCATCATTTAAAGAAATTTCCTCATGTCTCTTTGTAGTCAGTCTTTTGCCCCATCTCAGACTACTGACAACTTGATCTGTGTTGTGTCTCTGGTTTTTACCTTTCTCAGAATGCCATATAAATGTAATCATATTTTATGTAGCTTTTGAGGTCTTACTTCTTTCACTTAGTATAGTACATTTGTGATTGTTCCTTTAGGAGTTGGTTCCTTTTTATTGCTGATTACTATTCCACTGTACGGATGTATCACACTGCTACCTATTCACCAGTTAATGGATCTTTAGGTTTGTGGTAGTCACCTTCCCAAATGGTACCCGTGATTCCTGTTTCCTGGTTTTCATGCCCTTCTGATGACCTCTCCCACATTGTGTCAGGGTTAGTCTCTGGGACCAGGAGAATATGGCAGATATGATGGTATGCGATTTCTGAGACTAGATCATAAAAGACCTCATGGCTCTGCCATGCTCTTGTTTGGATCACACCATCTAGGGGAAACTAGCTCCCGTTTTGTGAGGAAACAAGGGGACCCGTGGAGAGGTTGATGTGACGAGAGACATGACCTTCTGACAATAGCCAGTGGAGAGCTGGGGCCTCTTGGTAACAGTCATATGATTAAACTACCTTAGAATGGATCCTCCAGCCACTGGATGACCAAACTGGTCCCAGATTCCTACTGATAGAAATTGTAAAATAATGCATGTTTGGTGTTTCAAGGTGCTAAGTTAACTAAGATGAGGTTGCTTCCAATATTTGGTGATTATGGAGGAAGCTACCATAAGCATTCATGTACAGGTTTTTATGTAGACATATATTTTTATTTTTCTTGAGTAGATACTTAGGAGTAGAGTGGCTGGGTTCATTTATTTTTATTTCTTCCTTTCCAGTCTGTACCTTTTATTTCCTTCTCTTGTCTTATTGCATGAGCTAAGACTTTCAATATGATATTACATAGAAGTGGCAAAAAGGGTTGTTGTTGTTTAGTCATAAGTCGTGTCCGACTCTTTTTTTTTTTTTTTGCAATCCTATGGACTGTAGCCCCCTTTAGACTTCTCTGTCCATTGGGATTTTCCAGGCAAGAAGATTGGAGTTGCCATTTCTTTTTCCAAGGAATCTACCCAACCTGGGGGTTGAACCTGGATCTCCTGCATTTAGAGGTGGACCTTTGACTGCTGAGCCACCAGGGAAGCCCCAAATATCGTGTTGGCTGTTGTTTCTTGTGGATATATAAACTTGAGGAAGTCCCCCTAATTTCGGTAGATGTGCTGATAGAGTTTTGCCTTGAATGAATGTTGAATTTGTCAAATGCTTTCTCAACATCTCCTAGTATGATAATATGGTTTTTCTCATTTAGCTTGTTGTTTTGATAGATTGTATAATTTTAGAACATTGAACCAACTTTGCATACCTGGAATAAATTCCAATTGATTATGGTGGATAATTTTTTTATACTTACATTCAATTTGCTAATATTTTCTTGTGAATTTTTGCATCTGTGTTCAGGAGAGATATTATTCTTTAATTTTCCTTTCTTGCAGTGTCTTTGTCTGGTTTCATTTTTAGAGTAATGCTACCCTTATGGAACCAATCAGAAAGTATTCCCTCTGCTTCTATTTTCTGAAAGAAATTTTGGGCACTTGGTATTATTTCTTCCTTAAATGTTTGACAGAAGTCACCAGTGAAACCATTTAGGCCTAGTGATTTCTTTGGAAGGTTGTTAACTTTTGATTCAATTTTTATAATAGATATAGGCTTTATTCAGAGTACCTGTTCCTCCTTGTGTGAGTTTTGGTGGGTTGTATCTTTCAAGGAATTGGTCCATTTTATTTATCAAGTATGTGGGCTTGGAGCTCCTTATAATATTCTTTTATTACCTTTTTATCCATGGGATCAATAGTGATGGCTCCTCTTTTGTTTCTTACATTAGTAATTTATGTCTTCTTTCTTTTTTTCTTATTTAGCCTGGTTAGAGGTTTATTGATTTTATTGACCTTTTCAAAGAACCAACTTAGCAGTATTGGTGATTTTTCTCTATTAATTTCCTGTTTTTAGTTACATTGATTTTGATTTCTGATTTTTATTATTTCTTTCTCCTGCTTATTTTGAATTTAATTTGCTCCTCTTTTTCTAGTTTTCTAAGGTGAACATATTGACTTTAGAGCTTGCATCTTTTCTAATATATATATATTTCATGCTATAAACACCGTAAATTTCAGAAAGCACTACTTTCTGTTATTGATTTTTAGTTTAATTTTGTTGTGGTCTGGGAGTACAATTTGCGTGATTTCTATTTGTTTGAATGTTTTTATGTGTGTTTTATAGCACAAAATGTGGTCCATTTTGGTTACTGTTACACGTAAACTTGAGAATAACCATGCATTCTGCTGTCATTGGATGAAGCAATCTATAAATATCAAATTAATATAGCTGATTGATGGTGCTGGTTCAGTTCGGTCATACACTTACTGATTTTCTACCTGATGGATAAAGGCTTAAGATTCAGAGTCTAATATTCCTTTAGTGTCCTTGTTTTTGTCTCCCTGTTATCTTTGAATTTCTCTGTGCCAAAGCCTTTGACTGTGTGGATCACAATAAACTGTGGAAAATTCTGATAGAGATGGGAATACCAGACCACCTGACCTGCCTCTTGAGAAATTTGTATGCAGGTCAGGAAGCAACAGTTAAAACTGGACATGGAACAACAGACTGGTTCCAAATAGGAAAAGGAGTACGTCAAGGCTATATATTGTCACCCTGTTTATTTAACTTATATGCAGAGTACATCATGAGAAACGCTGGGCTGGAAGAAGCACAAGCTGGAATCAAGATTGCCAGGAGAAATATCAATAACCTCAGATGTGCAGATGACACCACCCTTAAGGCAGAAAATGAAGAGGAACTAAAAAGCCTCTTGATGAAGGTGAAAGAGGAGAGTGAAAATGTTGCCTTAAAACTCAACATTCAGAAAATGAAGATCATGGCATCAGGTCCCATCACTTCATGGGAAATAGATGTGGAAACAGTGTCAGACTTTATTTTTCTGGGCTCCAAAATCACTGCAGATGGTGACTGCAGCCATGAAATTAAAAGATGCTTACTCCTTGGAAGAAAAGTTATGACCAACCTAGATAACATATTGAAAAGCAGAGACATTACTTTGCCAACAAAGGTCCATCTAGTCAAGGCTATGGTTTTTCCAGTGGTCATGTATGGATATGAGAGTTGGACTGTGAAGAAAGCTGAGCGCTGAAGAACCGATGCTTTTGAACTGTGGTGTTGGAGAAGACTTGAGAGTCCCTTGGACTGCAAGGAGATCCAACCAGTCCATTCTGAAGGAGATCAGCCCCGGGATTTCTTTGGAAGGATGATGCTAAAGCTGAAACTCCAGTATTTTGGCCACCTCATGAGAAGAGTTGACTTATTGGAGAAGACTCTGATGCTGGGAGGGATTGGGGGCAGGAGGAGAAGGGGACGACAGAGGATGAGATGGCTGGATGGCATCACTGACTCGATGGACTTGAGTTTGAGTGAACTCCAGGAGTTGGTGTTGGACAGGGAGGCCTGGCATGCTGCGATTCATGCCTGTACCTTTGTAAGTGCTTCTCACCTTTTCTTACCCCACTTAGGTGAGACAGAAGGCTAGAGGAGGATGGAGTCAGGTATTTTCCTTGCCCTGCATCCGTTGTGCTGTGCTTTGCTTAGTTGCTCAGTTGTGTCTGATTCTTTGCGACCCCATAGACTGCAGCTCTCCAGGCTCCTCTGTCCATGGGATTCTCCAGGCAAGAATACTGGAGTGGGTTGACATGCCCTCCTGCAGGGGATCTTCCCAACCCAGGGTTCAAGCCCAGGTCTCCTCATTGCAAGTGAATTCTTCACTGTCTGAGCCACCAGGGAAGCCCTGTGTCAGCCTCTGGTGAAAAAACAACAGCAACAAAAAAACATTGGTTAGGCTCTGTTAAAAGAGTTTTCCTTTAAGTCAGGCCTTTGTTACGAGAAAGAGAATGCTTTTGATGTGATTCGTAATGATTACCTTCCTCCTTTGTCTGCCTCCTGTAGAATTTCCTGGAGAATTTTCTCTGATCTTTACCATGAAGAGAACCTGGTGGGGCTCCTAGTGGTAAAATCCCTGAACCTGTGGAGCACTCTCTGAGGTTGGACATCCAACTGTTTTCACTCAAGCAAGTTTGTGCTCAGTCTCCAGCAATTAGTCAGTTAGTAATTACTCTTAAGTTTTCCCTGTTGTTCAGTTTTCCGACCAGTTGCTAACTCCACTGATAGTTTCTGCTCCTGGTAAGATGTGATTCTCTGTTTTCTGTTTCTTCAGTTTTCTGAGTTGTGGTTTGCCTTGTGACCTCTGTTGGACCTAAATAATTATTGGTTTTCAGTTCAGTTTAGTTCAGTCACTCGGTCGTGTCTGACTCTGCGACCCCACGGACTGCAGCACTCCAGGCTTCCCTGTCCATCACCAACTCCTGGAGCTTACTCAAATTCATGTCTGTCGAATCTGTGATGCCATCCAACCATCTCATCCTCTGTCGTCCCCTTCTCCTCCTGCCCTCAATCTTTCCCAGCATCAGGGTCTTTTCAAATGAGCCAGCTCTTCTCATCAGGTGGCCAAAATATTGGAGTTTCAGCTTCAGCATCAGTCCTTCCAGTGAATACTCAGGGCTGTTTTCCTTTGGGATTGACTGGTTGGATCTCCTTGCAGTCCAAGGGACTCTCAAGAGTCTTCTCCAACACCACAGTTCAAAAGCATCAATTTTTCGGCGCTCAGCTTTCTTCACAGTCCAACTCTCACATCCATATGTGACCACTGGAAAAACCACAGCCTTGACTAGACAGACCTTTGTTGGCAGTAGTGTCTCTGGTTTTTAATATGCTGTCTAGGTTAGACATAGCTTTTCTTCCAAGGAGCAAATGTCTTTTAATTTCATGGGTGCAGTCACCATCTGCATTGATTTTGGAGCCCCCCCCAAAATAGTCTGTCCGTGTTTCCACTGTTTCCCCGTCTGTTTGCCAACAAGTGACCCAACCATTTGCCATGATCTTAGCTTTTTTAATGTTGAGTTTTTTGAATGTTCAGTTAATTCAGCTTTTGTATTTTTGTTGTTGTGAGAGAGAGAAACATTTTCTTCGCTCTTTACAAGTCAGGCTCTTTTTTCTTTTTCTTTTAAAATATGTGTATCTTTTTATTTGAAGTGGATTTAATATAGACAGTTTTTTCTTAAATCCAGTCTGACATTCTTTGTCTTATAACTGAGAGTGTTTAGATCATTTACACCTAATATACCTATTGGTGAAATTAGATTTAAAACTACTGTCTTGAAATTGAGGGATTTGTCCATTTTTTCCTCTCCTTTTTAACCTGATTTTGGATAAATTTAGTATTTTTTGTGACTCTTTTATCTTTCAACTGACTCATAAGTTATACCTCCTTTTTGAAATTTTCTGAGGGACTGTCTTAAGGATTTCACTATATATCTTTGTCACAGTTTACCTTCAAAATAATATACTACTACTATAGATAAGACATACAGATCCTTTAACAGTATACTTCCAATTTCTCACATCCTTTACGCTATTTTGACATACATTTTATTTTTTGCATATTTAAAACCTTCAGGATACATTGATGCTACTTTTGTTTTAAAAGGTCAGTAATGCTTTGTAGTAATTTAAAAACAAAACCTTTAACTCTTTCAATTTTGGGGACTTTTTATTTCTTTGAATACATCTAGGTTTCGGTCTGGTATCATATTCTTCCTGCCTGAAGAACTTTATTTACAGTTTTTATATTGCAGGTCTACTAGCAATGTTTGGTTGAAAAATTTTTCATTTTGATTTTTATTACTGTGGTATATTTTCCTTGCCTGAAATTCTAGGTTAGCATCTAGGTTATCTATCCTCTAGCATTCTAGGTGATCATCTCTATGTCTTAGAGATGATATTCTGTATCTTCTGGATTACATAGTTTCTGAAGAAAAGTCTGCTCTAGTCAATGTGGCTTTTTTTCCCCCTGCCTTCTTTTAAGAATTTATCTTTAATATTTAGCAGTAAAGGTATGAAGTGTGTGTATATGTTTAATCCTGCTTGAGATTCATTGAGATTCTTGGATCTTCTGGTTTGATGTCCTGCATTGTTTTGAAAATTCACTGCCATTATTTCTTCTAGCTTTTCTTTTGCCCCATCCTCATCTTTCTGGGAATCTAATTATACATATGCTTGTTGTTGTTCAGTTACTCAGTTGTATCCAACTCTTTACAGCCCCATGGATTGCAGCTCACCAGGCTTCACTGTCCTTAGCTACCTCCCAGAGTTTGCTCAAACTCATGTCCATTGAGTCAATGATGCCATCCAACCATCTCATCTTCTGTCACCCCCTTCTTCTTCTGCCCTCAAATCTTTCCCAGCATCAGGGTCTTTTTCAGTGACTTGACTTTTCACATCAGGTGGCCAAAGTATTGGAGCTTTAGCTTCACCATCAGTCCTTCCAATAAATATTCAGGGTTGATTTCCTTTAGGATTGACTAGTTTGATCTCCTTGCAGTCCAAGGGACTCTCAAGAGTCTTCTCCAGCACCACAGTTTGAAAGCATCAACTTTTCAGTGCTCAGCCTTCTTTATGGTTCAATTCTTACGTCTGTGCATGACTACTGGAAAAAACATACTTTGATTAGACGGGACCTTTGTTGGCAAAGTAATGTCTCTACTTTTTAAGACGCTATCTAGGTTTATCACAAGTTTTCTTCCAAGGAGCAAGCATCTTTTAATTTCATGGTTGCAGTCACCATCCACAGTGGTTTTGGAGCCCAAGAAAATAAAGTCTATCACTGATTCCGTTGTTTCCCCATCTGTTTGCCATGAAGTGATGGCACTGGATTCCATGATCTTAGTTTTTTTGAATGTTGAGTTTTAAAGCAGCAGAGCATTTAATTTTGGTAACCATTTGGTATTTGTCCCTTTACTTTAGGTGCTCTATTTTTTTCCCCTTTTTTTCCTCTTAGTGTTTTGCTTTGGGTTTTTTAATTGGTCTAGCTTCAAGTCTACTACTTCTTTCTTTGGCTTTATTGAATCTACTAATGATTCTAAGGAATCTTTTATCTTTGCTCTGTTTTTTATTTGTGGCTTTTTCATTTGACCCTTAAAGAAGTTTTTCCTATGTTGAAATTCCCTGTTTCTTTGTTTCATCTACCTTTCTCCCTAAATTCTTTAACATATTAATCATAGCTATTTAAAGTCCCTGTTTGTTAATTTAAACATCTGGTTCATCTCTGAGTCTATTTCTAGTGATTGCTTTATCCTTTGATAATATTTGTTTCTCTTGTTTGTTTGTGTGTCATAAATGTGCTGTGCTAAGTCATGTCCAGCTTCAGTGGTATCTGATTCTTTGTGACCCCATGGACTGTAGCCTGCCAGGCTCCTCTGTCCATGGGATTCTCCAGGCAAAATTACTGGAGTGGATTGCTGTGCCTTCCTCCAGGGGATCTTCCCGACCCAGGGATCCAACCCTCATCTCTTACGTATCCTGCATTGGCAGGTGGGTTCTTTACCACTAGCACCACCTAGGAAGTCTGTCATAATTGTTTACCAAATGCTAAACTGTGGAAAATTCTGAAAGAGATGGGAATACCAGACCACCTGACCTGCCTCTTAAGAAATCTGTATGCAGGTCAGGAAGCAACAGTTAGAACTGGACATGGAACAACAGACTGGTTCCAAATAGGAAAAGGAGTATGTCAAATAGGAAAAGGCAGAGGAACCAGAGATCAAATTGCCAACATCCATTGGATCATCAAAAAAGCAAGAGAGTTCCAGAAAAACATCTACTTCTGTTTTATTGACTATGCCAAAGCCTTTGACTGTGTGGATCACAGCAAACTGTGGAAAATTCTTCAAGATATGGGAATACCAGACCACCCGGCCTGCCTCCTGAGAAATCTGTGTGCAAGTCAAGAAGCAACAGTTAGAACTGGACATGGAACAACAGACTGGTGCCAAATCGGGAAAGGAGTACGTCAAGGCTGTATATTGTCACCCTGCTTATTTAACTTATATGCAGAGTACATCATGAGAAACGCTGGGCTGGAAGAAGCACAAGCTGGAATCAAGATTGCCAGGAGAAATATCAATAACGTCAGATGTGCAGATGACACCACCCTTGTTGCAGAAAGTGAAGAAGAACTAAAGAGCCTCTTGATGAAAGTGAAAGAGGAGAGTGAAATAGTTGGCTTAAAGCTCAACATTCAGAAAACGAAGATCATGGCATCTGGTCCCATCACTTCATGGGAAATAGATGGGGAAACAGTGGAAACAGTGTCAGACTTTATCTTTTTAGGCTCCAAAATCACTGCAGATGGTGATTGCAGCCATGAAATTAAAAGACGCTTACTCCTTGGAAGGAAAGTTATGACCGACCTAGATAGCATATTCAAAAGCAGAGACATTACTTTGCCAACAAAGGTCCGTCTAGTCAAGGCTATGGTTTTTCCGGTGGTCATATATGGCCGTGAGAGTTCGACTATGAAGAAAGCTGAGTGCCGAAGACTTGATGCTTTTGAACTGTGGTGTTGGAGAAGACTCTTGAGAGTCCCTTGGACTGCAAGGAGATCCAACCAATTCATCCTAAAGGAAATCAGTCCTGATTATTCATTGAAAGGATTGATGCTGAAGCTGAAGCTCCAGTACTTTGGCCACCTGATGTGAAGAACTGACTCACTGGAAAAGACTCTGATGCTGGAAAAGATTGAAGGCAGAAGGAAAAGGAGACAACAGAGGATGAGATGTCTGGATGGCATCACCGACTCAATGGATATGAGTTTGAACAATGGACGTGAGTTTGAGTGAACTCCAGGAGTTGGTGATGGACAGGGAGGCCTGGCATGCTGCAGTCCATGGGATCACAAAGAGTCGTTCACGACTGAGTGACTAAACTAAACTGAACTGAAACATTAGTAGATATTGAAAAAAATGGTATTTACACTCTGAAATGATTACCTCTTTTCTACTGTCAGACTTTTACAGTGGACAGTAGAAAGTGACCTGGGTTTTAGATTTTTTTTTTCTTTTTTGGTTTGTTTTGTTATGGTTACCTTCAGTATCATAGGCTTCAGATTCCTCTAAAGATTCCAGTGTTTGTCGTAGGGGCAGTTGTGCAAGAGGAATTTTCTTAGTGTCCCTCCTCCATAATCATTTTCAGTTCTCTCTCTATCCCTGGGCTTCAAGGGTATCTGTCTCCATGCTCTTGCCCTGCTTCCAGCAGTAAAATGTGATGGTTTTTACTCAGTGCAGAGGATCAGAGGCAGGACTTCTCTGTTTTTCTAGTCCAACTTCAATCCTAGATAGCTCTTGTGTGCCTGGTCTCCAGAATGGGACCTTCTCAGCATTTTGGTCCCTCCTACCTAGAAACTCTGGTCTTTGTGGCTTAGCTGGTAAAGAATCCACCTGCAACATGGGTTCGATCCCTGGGTTGGGAAGATGCCCTAGAGAAGGGAAAGGCTACCCACTCCAGTGTTCTGGCCTGGAGAATTCCATGGGCTGTCTAGTCCATGGGGTCTCAAAGAGCTGGACACGACTGAGCGACTCTCACCTCACTTTTCACCTACGATAGGGAAACTCGATCTTTCCTAGGGGAGAGTTTTCTGTCCTGTCCCAGAGGAAGGAGTGTTCCTGCTCCTTTTCCAAGCGTCTCGGGTTTTTTCCTTTCCTTCTTTCCCAGCAAGTCTGGATCTGTTCCGTGTGCTGGAGTCAGCAGGTTTGACTCTCTTGCCTTAGCAGCTAAAGTTCTTTTTCTGTAGGAGAGAAGGCTTTGAGGGGAGGGGAGGTTTTTGCTTTTCCTGCAGTGGCAGTCAGTCCCCTCCTCCACGCTTGTACCACTGACTTTCCAGTTTCCTCTTCTCCCCACAAAGTGTCCTCTTATGTGCACAGTGAGGGCTCTTAGAAAAGAATCTAAGAGTCAGTGTGAATTCACCGTGTGTGTGAGACTCCCAGGGCTACTGTTCTTCTATGACAGCCCACACTTAGCCTTTAGCAGTTTGTTAAAGTTCTACCTGATTCCTTTTTATGTGTGTATTGGGTCTCTGTTCCTTCCTCCCATGCTCTACCACAGTTGGGACTGGCTGTCCATCCTTTCTCTCCTAACCTGCGAACTATCCTTCTTGGGTTTCAGGGTATTTGCTTGCCGCATAGTTTTAAGGGCTCATGTCTCCAAGAAAAAATTATGAGATTTTAGTTTAGCCATTTTTTGTTGTAAGGGTGGTGCCTTTTTCCAGCTTCATAAGTTCTAGACTGCTTCAGAAGTTTCTAATATTCTTTATAACACCAAATGTTTCTGTGAATTTGCTCAAATTGAGTATCTTCTGTTGCTTTACTTAGTAGCATAATTCAGTTGGTGCCATGCTAATCTCAGTAACAGGATAGGAATCAGCGCCAGTTCACATTGTTTTATGCTGTGGGGCTTGGCAGAGGGCAGCACATGGAAGTCATCGGTTCCCTGAAGATGCCCCCACTGTCTGACATGTTGGGGCTGCAGGGCAGAACAAGCTGACACTGCCAAAAGAATGCTGGGACCACTTAAAATCGTGTTGGGGAAAGTCATGAAATTCATCAGTGCACCATCATGTGTTTCATGTCTGTGACTTTCAGCTTTGGCTTCACCAGTGAAGTATAATTATGTGATCATCGTTTTACATGTTATGAATGACTGAATACTCTTTATTAATGAGAAACAGCCTGAGAAAGTTGTTTAACTTTTACTTTGGTTCTTTATAGTAAGATGTTTTTCAGCTTAAGTCAGCAGACAGTTGCTGAAATCTCTAACACTGTTAGAGATTAAAAAATAAAAAAAGACCTTATTGTCAAGGAGTTCACAGTCTAGTGGAGAAAGTAATAATTAGTCATATTATACAATGTAGTCATGGATAACTTTTAGAGTGAGGTTCTGTTTTAAGTACTTTGCATGTATAAAGTAAACCATCTCAGTAAAGTCTCTGAAAGTCTATGAAGTATTATTTACTGTTATTGTTTTAATCGTTTTCCAAATCTGGAAACTAGAGCCCAGAAAAATTAAGTAACCTGGCAAATATCACCTGGTAAGTGGGGATGCTGGGATTCAAGGCAGCCAGTCTGCACTAGGTGGTACTGCTTTCCACTAAGTGTGGGCTCAGTTCAGTGGTGGCCGGAGAAGAGGCCAGGAGGATCACCGTGGAGGATCGGGGACGTGTTTATGGAGATGATTCACATCTGGAGTGAGGGGGTAAGGTAGAATGTCACTGAGGAAGGACCTAAGGTCAAGAAGAACAGTCTGTACAAAGATGTAGAGCCTAGCTGCTATGAGAACATGGTGCTTTCAAAGAATTGTGAACAGTCAGTGAGACTAGAACAGAGCAGAGGAGCATAGGTGGAACTAGTTCAGAAGAGAGCTGATCAGAGGGGACTTGGTTAAGCCGTTCATATTTCATTGTATATATAGTATGTGCCGCTGAACAATTTTAGCACAATAGCACAGTGTTCACATTTGAGAATTGTAGAGGATGGCCTGAAGTGAGGCAAAATTCGAGGTAAAGAACTGAGTTAAGAGACATGCAGTAATTCAGGCGAGCAGTAACAGAAGGGAGAATTTTAATAAACTTTCAAAATGTTAGTATCAGTCTTTGGGAGATACAGATGTACCTCACTGCTATAGCATGGTTGGTGGTAGATGGCTTTGCAAAACTGTCATTTTTTTCTTTGGAAATATTCAGTATCTCACTCAGATGATAGTTGAAATGGCTTTAGTAGATTCAGCTTAATTTAATACATATCAGAAAATTATGTTTATGTAAAAATTATATATTTTAATTGGAGGGTAATTACAGTATTGTGGTGGTTTTTGCCATACAGCAACATGAATCAGCCACAAGAAAATTATGTTTTAATTAGTGTAAGTTGATTTTAATCAGGAAGAACTATATAGGATAGTTTTCCATTATCTGGAATGACTGGATAATTTAGAATTCTGGGTAAATTTAATTTTTGATTCATCGCATGTTAATCAGAAACACTTGGTTTCAAAATGTATATGACTTTTGACAATATTTTTAAGCTGTCTCTTTTTCTTGTCACATTAAGTATGGCATTGTTGTTCTTGTTCATTTGTTCAGTCTGACTCTTTGTGACCCCATGGACTGCAGCCTGACAGGCTTCCCTGTCCTTCACTATCTCCCGGAGCTTGCTCAAACCCATGTCCATCGAGTCAGTGATGCAGTCCAACCATCTCATCCTCTGTCGTCCCCTTCTCCTCCTGCCCTAATCTTTCCCAGCATCAGGGTCTTTTCTAATGAGTCGGCTCTTCGCATCAGTTGGCCAAAGGATTGGAGCTTCAGCTTCAGTATCAGTCCTTCCAATGAATTTTCAGAGTTGATTTCCTTTAGCATTGACTGGTTTGATCTCTTTGCAGTCCAGGGCACTCTGAAGAGTCTTCTCCAACACCGTAATTCAAAAGCATCAGTTTGTGGGCTCTCTGCCTTGTTTATGGTCCAGCTTTCACATCCATACATGACTACTGAAAAAACGATAGCTTTGACTATATGGACCTTGGTCTGCAAAGTAATGTCTCTGCTTTTTAATATGCTGTCTAGTTTTGTCATAGCTTTTCTTCTAAGGAGCAAGTGTCTTTTAATTTCATGGCTGCAGACACCATCTGCAGTGATTTTGGAGCCCGGGAAAATAAAGTCTCTCACTGTTTCCATTGTTTCCCCATCTGTTTGCCATGAAGTGATGGGACTGGATGCCATGATCTTAGTTTTTTTAAATGTTGGGCTTTAAGCCAGCTTTTTCACTGTTCTCTTTTACCTTCATCAAGAGGCTCTTTAGTTCTCCATCGCTTTCTGCCATAAGAAGAGTGTCATCTGCGTATTTGAGGTTATTGATATTGATATTTCTCCTGGCAGTCTTGATTCCAGCTTGTGCTTCATCCATCCCAGCATTTTGCATGATGTACTCTGCATAGAAGTTAAATAAGCAGGGTGAGAATATACATCCTTGAAGTACTCCTTTCCCAATTTTGAACCAGTCTGTTGTTCATATCCGGTTCTAACTGTTGCTTCTTGACATAGTGAACTTAATAAAACCTGTTTTATTTCTGAGGGTTTTGTAGGACATGTGGGTCATTCTTATTATGAGCTTGTAAAAAGTTTAAGAAACTGGGTTTGAATACACAGTTTAGAATATATTTAGAAGTTCTTAAAAAATTAAAGCCAACAACCAAGAAAACATGGTCCTAATAACTTGTGTGTGCAAATATGTTTTTTTTTTTGACCTGAAATCAATGGACTGATAGATATTTCTCCAACAAAGGGGTTTATTCAGCATTAGCAGAAAATTGCGATTTGGGGTCTGCAGCCATGGCAAGCCACATGCAAGTTCCCATGTGACAGGGGAAGGAGCATACTTTAATAAAGAAAAGGAAGCGTGGGGTGAGGGGCTCTATAGTAAACAAATAATCCATGGCTTTTCATTGGCTGAGTCCCTACCAGGGAAGAATAAGAGTCTTTCTTCTTCTTCTTTGGCTCTGCTATGGTCCCAGGGCATGTCAGCTCTCCCTTCTGGTCTCCCAGCTCTGTTTAATTGAGCTTTCTGTTTAATGTTTTACATTTCCCTCTTTTGATTGAGATCTTTCTCAAGTTTGGTGGCACAAAGTGAATCATGTGAATCCAAGAGTCTGTTTCTTAGAGTTTGTTGGCACAAAGATTGGTTAGCAATCCCTGATAGGGTCCTTTCCAGCAGTGTTGAAGAGTTCTTCTGGAGGTTGTGTTTTACAATAGATGAAATCTTTAAGTTGTAAGATGTGATGCTTAAGGTCTTCGTCTCCCAGGAGCACACTGTGGAAAGGTTGCTGTACCAAAGTAGGGTTATTCTTAATAGAAGCAGTTAGGCCTTTGCAGTACTGGAGCGCCTCTCCTTATATTGGTTGTGGGTCAGAAGATGCAGGAGCCAAGTGCACTGGGCATCTCATGATTATGTCAAAGGGCGAGAGTTTATGAGTGGGTCTGAGACTTAGAAGGACCAATCACAGTGCTTCTGGCCACAGTATTTGGACGGACTGTACAAATTTTGCCAGTTGAGTCTTAATGCCTTTTGTGCGTTCAACTAAACTAGATGATTGAGGGTGGTAAGCATGATACAAGTGCTATAAGACTGGCCAAACCATGTCAACTTGTTGAAATACCTGGCCAGTATATTGGGTTCTTCAGTCACTGTAAAATTCAAGAAGAACCTCTTGCTGCTGCTCCTGCTGCTAAGTTGCTTCAGTCGTGTCCAACTCTGTGCGACCCCATAGACGGCAGCCCACCAGGCTCCCCCGTTCCTGGGATTCTCCATGCAAGAACAATGGAGTGGGTTGCCATTTCCTTCTCCAATGCATGAAAGTGAAAAGTGAAAGTGAAGTCGCTCAGTTGTGTCTGACTCTTCATGACCCCATGGACTGGAGCCTACCAGGCTCCTCCGTCCATGGGATTTTCTAGGCAAAAGTACTGGAGTGGGGTGCCATTGCCTTCTCCGAAGAAGCTCTTAGGTAGGAATCAGATCAGATCAGATCAGTCGCTCAGTCGTGTCCGACTCTTTGCGACCCCATGAACCGCAGCACGCCAGGCCTCCCTGTCCATCACCAGCTCCCGGAGGTCACTCAGACTCGCATCCATCGAGTCAGTGATGCCATCCAGCCATCTCATCCTTAGGTAGGAATAATCATTTGCTAAAGGGCTTAAGCCACAGAAAAGGAGTAGCTTATATGCAAGGCTTCAGTCTTGTAAAAAAACAGAGACCATGACTAAAACATTTATATCAGTGAGACAGAAGAAGTTGTATGTGATCCATTTGCTAGACCCCAAATGGTCCATTAAGCAGTTTAATATGTATAGGAGCAGTACAAACAAGCTTCCCTGGATTGTACTTCAAATAAGTGGGACAAGTGAGGTAGACACTCTGTAGCCTTGTTAATGTTTTCTCAGCAGTACTGATGCAACCCACTCCAGTGTTCTTGCCTGGAGAATCCCAGGGACGGGGGAGCCTGGTGGGCTGCCGTTTGTGGGGTCACACAGAATCGGACACAACTGAAGCAACTTAGCAGCAGCAGCAGCCATAGTAAAGATGCTGCCTCAACAGCATCAAGAGGAATTGTAATTGCTTACCCAGCACAATATTTGCCATTGTCACCTTTTAAATAACCATCAGTGAACCATGAGAAGTCAAAGTTACCTAGAGGAATTTACTGTAGGTCATCATAAGGAGTCAGGATGTGGTCTGTCAGCACTAAGCAGTTGTGAAGAACTTCATTAGTGACAGGAGCAAAGACTCCTGGGTTCAGGCTTTTACAGTGTAAGAGAGTCGTGTGAGGAACAGTGTACAAAGGACTTTTTAGGAGGTAAGGCAGCTGATTGAGAAATGTTAAGTATGAGAATTCAGGAGAGCTTCTACTGCGTCAGGTACCAAAGTGGTTAAAGGGGACTCCACAATGATTTTTTTGCTGACCTTAACCAAAAAGGCAGTGGCTGCAATAGCTCTAAGGCAAGTGGAGAGTATCCCTCTGCCACAGGGTTTAAGGCTGAGAGCTTTTAGTGGTGGCTGTTTTCCTGTGAGAAATCTTGAGAAGGAGCACAAAGAAGCAAATCATTCACATGTTGCAACAAAGCAGACAGAACCCCCAGGGATTTTATGTCATCCAGACCAGCCTTTGGGATTTGTGAGAAAAAAAGAAGGACCCTCAGTAAAACCCTGAGGTTTTATTATCTAGGTGACTTGTATTTCTTCCCAAATGAAGGCAAAAAGGTATTGGCTCACTTCATCAACTGGAGTACTAAAGAATGCACTGCATAAATCAGTTACAGTTAAAAAATTTATTCCTCATGGGAATGGATGTTAGTAACATACAAGGATTAGAAATGGCAAGGTGTCCAGGGATAAATAACAGTGTTATTTACTGCTAGTAGGTCCTGGACAAACCTTTACCAATAAAATGGGAGTTTTACAGGGATAATGAGGTCTTCGGAGAAGGCAGTGGCACCCCACTCCAGTACTCTTGCCTGGAAAATCTCATGGACGAAGGACCCTGGTGGGCTGCAGTCCATGGGGTTGCTAAGAGTCGGACACGACTGAGCAACTTCACTTTCACTTTTCATTTTCATGCATTGGAGAAAGAAATGGCAAGCTACTCCAGTGTTCTTGCCTGGAGAATCCCGAATCCCAGGGACGGGGGAGCCTGGTGGGCTGCCGTCTATGGGGTCGAACAGAGTTGGACACCACTGAAGCGACTTAGCAGCAACAATGAGGTCTTTAACCTTATAATCTTGTATTATTGGCTTTATGCCTTGAAAGATGTTTTTACCTATAAGGCATCGATTAATTCTAGGAAAAGGTTTTGAGGACTTGTTTGAATCTTGATGGGAGATGTGCTATGAATTTTGTTAGTATCAGTTGAAGATTTTGCCTATAAGGAGGGTAAGTAGTTGATTTAATGGGGACAAAATGCTCGGTGTTTCTGAAATCTGCTCTAGTATCCTCAGAGGTGGAGCAAACAAAAGATGTCAAAGCGTCATTTAATTAAAACGTCATTTAATTAACTGTTAAAAGGGTCAAAGGGTCATTTAAATTCAAATTTTAATTATTTTTAATTAAATAATGGAATTGAAATAATAATAGTTGAATTATTATAGTTTGTCTAGTGAAGGCTATGGTTTTTCCTGTGGTCATATATGGATGTGAGAGTTGGACTGTGAAGAAAGCTGAGTTCTGAAGAATTGATGCTTTTGAACTGTGGTATTGGAGAAGACTCTTGAGAGTCCCTTGGACTGCAAGGAGATCCGACCAGTCCATTCTGAAGGAGATCAGCCCTGGGATTTCTTTGGAAGGAATGATGCTGAAGCTGAAACTCCAGTACTCTGGCCACCTCATGCAAAGAGTTGACTCATTGGAAAAGACTCTGATTCTCGAAGGGATTGGGGGCAGGAGGAGAAGGGGACGACAGAGGATGAGATGGCTGGATGGCATCACTGACTCAATGGACTTGAGTCTCAGTGAACTCCGGGAGTTGGTGATGGACAGGGAGGCCTGGCGTGCTGGGATTCATGGGGTTGCAAAGAGTCGGACATGACTGAGTGACTGATCTGATTATTTAATTAAATTAAATAATACTTTGTTATTTTGCTGCTGTCAGTGTCTAATAATTTTTCCCTTTTGGAAAAAAAGAAATTCTGGCATGATAATTCTCTAAGCAGTCTCGGCCCCTAATAAATGAATAGTGGTGGAGGAACTGAGGGGGAAAAAAGTCTAAACTCTTCAAAGGGCCTAGACAAAAGGGAAAAGTTCAGGAACCTCCTGAGGATGATCAGAGATCCCCACTATTTGAAGGAACCTCCTGAGGATGATCAGAGATCCCCACTATTTGAACTGTTTTATTAGTTCTCTGAGTCAGGGGCTGTTTTATAGTAGTGGGGTATAGAGAGTGGCTCCACTGTCAGGACTGGAAGAGATTCCTTCCCATTCTGGAGAAATGTTTCTCCAGACTGACTGAGAGGGTTGAGAAGAGTCGCTGTAGCTCCTCAGACCCCATCATTGAAAATTGGGAGGACACTGGAAAGGCTGGTTAGAGGGCTGAAAGCACCTAAAGGGCTTCGATTTGGAGTAGTCTTTTTTCCAGTGTCATAACTCTTGGCAATAGTAGCAGAAACTAGGAGGGTTTTGGTTCTGTCTAGGAGCCTTCATTTATTAGAATTGAAAATTAAGGATTTAGGCAGTCTTCCTTTGAGATGACTCATCTAAAATGCTAGAGAACTAGCTCACCAGATTAACTGTATCTGGAGTGAACATAATTCTCCATTCTATCCTGGTCCTTTTTACTAGAAGGGCAAGAGTCAGCCCATTAATAAACAGAAGTAGAGGTGACCTGAGTGGGATCAACATTCAGATGGAGGGCCAGAATTTTCTTCAGAAACTGCCGGGACCAGCCGGCAAAGTCGAACGGTCCTGAAGAAGGGCAACGAGGCTAAGAAAATTGAAGATGATAGAAAAGATGGGGTCGAGAGGGCCAGGCAGTCAACCACGAGACAGGTTTTCATGCAACTGACAAAGTCTTTATTGAGCACGGTATCTTTATACTTTAGAACTGGGAAAGAGGGACACAGAAAATTTTTTGTGGATTACATCACCATCTTGTGATATTTTTCAAGGACTTGTAGCCTATTTTCCCAAGACTAGTTAAAAGCAAACATGGGAGTAGTAGGAGGTGCCCAACATCTTGGGCACTGCAAAGGGTTTCGTTAATCACTAAAACAGCACCTGCCAGGCCCAAGGACTCACATTTGGGAAGGAGATATCTTCCAGTTCTCAGGAGCAATCAGGGGTGGCGGGACAGAGAGCTATGTCTGTGTTCCCACAGACCCTTAGATAAGGCAGCTCCCAGAGCCATGCCTCCGGGCGGAGGCTCCCTGTGTCAGGGTCGGCCCCCCGCAAGAAACAATTAGAAGTTGATGATAATAATCACTGGAGAAGGCAATGGCACCCCACTCCAGCACTCTTGCCTGGAAAATCCCATGGACAGAGGAGCCTGGTAGGCTGTTGTCCATGGGGTCGCTAAGAGTTAGACACAACTGAGCGATTTCACTTTCACTTTTCACTTTCATGCATTGGAGAAGGAAATGGCAACCCACTCCAGTGTTCTTGCCTGGAGAATCCCAGGGACGGGGAAGCCTGGTGGGCTGCCGTCTATGGGGTCACACAGAGTCGGACACAACTGAGTGTCTTCACTTTCACTTTTCACTTTCATGCATTGGAGAAGGCAATGGCAACCCACTCCAGTGTTCTTGCCTGGAGAATCCCGGGGACGGGGGAGCCTGGTGGGCTGCCGTCTATGGGGTCACACAGAGTCAGACACGGCTGAAGCGACTTAGCAGCAGCAGCAGCAGCAGCATAATAATCATAAGGAGGTTCATCAGATTTTTGTATGCAAGTCTGAATTTTGTTCCAATCAACAGGCTTTGGAAAAGCCCCGGGAATGGCTCAGTGAGGCTGTTTATTGGTTGCTTGAGGCTGGTCACATAATAAGTTGGCAGGATGGTCTCCCAGTTGTAATTCTAGAGACCTTTCAGGATTTTCCCAATTAGTGGTTTTCATCTAGTGCTGGCCCAGGCCTTCACCAGTTATCTTTGAACTAGTTGATAGGAATCAGAGAAACCAGGTTGGTAAATTTTAATGACTGTATTAAATTCCTTAGTGAATATGTAAGAATCTTCAGTTACTTTGGGATCATTTTTGGCTTGGGATCAGTTTGGCTTACAGTTCAGTTTTGGTCTGGGGAATATAAGAAATTAAGGGTTTAATGTATATTATATGTGAAATAGATCACCAGTCCAGGTTCAATGCATGAGGCAGGGCGCTCGGGGCTGGTACACTGGGATGACCCAGAGGGATGGGATGGGGAGGGAGATAGGAGGGGGTTTCAGGATGGGGAACACATGTACACCCAGGGCTGATTCATGTCAATGTATGGCAAAAACCACCACAATATTGTAGTTAGCCTCCAATTAAAATAAATTTTAAAAAAATAAAGAGAAGACATACTTCTTCCCCCCACCCCCCCAAAAAAAGAAATTAAGGGTTTAGCCTTTAGATCCTTAGGAGGCTTAAAGAGGAACATTCTGACAAATTCTAAAGAAAAGGGAGTTGGCAGAGTTTAAGAGACAAGGGGAAGGTTGGCGAGAGAATTAGTATGGGAGAATTAAAGGAACAGAGGAGGTGTCGTCAGCACAGAAGAGAAAGAGCAAGATGGCACCAGAGGTGGAGTCTGGCCACAGGAGCTGCAGGAGGGTGACAAGATGGTGCCTGAGGTGGCGCCTACGAGCAGCCAAGGAAGAGGAGCCTGAGGCTTTAGGAGACATTTTATCTGTTTTTAATCATTTGTTTGCCTCAGTTCATCTTAAAATTTGATTTTGCAGAGAGACCATTTTAGACCCCTGACAATGTTGTGGAGCCTCAAAATACCAACCAAAATAAGCATTACACTCAGTTCTGGAAATTTTTGAGCTATTGTAGTCCAGTTCAGCTCTAAGGAAATTAAGTTAGGACTCTGAAAAGTTCTCTGTAATGGCCGTTGATATTCTAAATTGCCTTCGGTCAAGTTGGTCCATTTAGTTAGAAATGTGCCTGAGGATGGAGAAGGAAATGGCAACCCACGGACGGGGGAGCCCGGTGGGCTGCTGTCTGTGGGGTCGCACAGAGTCGGACACGACTGGAGTGACTGAGCTGAGCTGAGCTGTGCCTGAGGAAGGACTTGGGCTTTTAAACATAAAATCATCTAGAGTCCTCCCAGGGGCCGGGCACACTCAAAATGTTGAGATAACTAGGATCTCATTTCTCTGAAGTTTTTCTCTGGAGTAAAAGAACAATTTCCAAACAGCTTACAGCACAGACAGCTCAACTGAAACAACTTGCAGGCTAATTTCAGCCAGTTTGAAGGAGACAGCTTGGTTTGGAGGAGGCAAGCCAAAGACTTTTTTTTAGCCAGTTTCCGGAGGAGAGCCTCTTCCAAGGGAGTAGAATGAAGAAAACTGGAACAGTTTCAGGGAAATAGCCCCTGTTCCCAAATGAATGGGCCAAAGGTATTTTCAGCCAGCTTTGGTTGAAACAATCTGATCTCAAAATTAGAGTGACCTGCCAAATGAATACTTGTATACAAAACAAAGCCTTAACTGAACACATGAAGCCTTAACCGAAGAGATGAAACCTTAACCAAAGAGATGAAACCTTAAGATGGATCCCAGATAAAGCCTGGAGAGCTTCAAATGCAGAGGGCCTGTGCTCAGAATCCAAGAGAAAGACTTTCATAGTCCAGGGTCAGCGAGAAAGCAGCGAGTGGGTTCACTGTGGGTATTGTACCTGTTTGCTCACCAGTCCTGGACCTTTGGGGGCTCTTCCCCAGTCCCTGTGTGGGCCACTTCGCAGAACAAATATTTCAGAATATTTGTTCTGAAATAAATATTCTGCCAGATATTTCTCCAGCAAAGATGGGTTTGCTTAGGATCAGCAGAGTATTGCAATTCAGGGTTTGCAACCACAGTAAACCATGCGCAAGTTCCCACAATGGGGAGTAGCACCCTTTCATAGGGAGGAGAAGGAAGTGGGGAGGGCTTTAATAAACAAAGCCCATGGCTTTTCACTGGCTGAGTCCTTGCCAGGAAAGGAGAGGAGTCTTTCTTCTTCGTTTTGGTTCTGTTATGGTCACAGGGTGTCAGAACTCCTCCTCTGGTCTCCCTACTCTGTTTAATTGAGATTTCTGTTTATTAATTTTTTATGCTTCTAAGAATTGAGGACAGGAAAATTTTGGTTAATTTAAATTACACAGTACTGACCGTCCTGGGATGGAAGAAGCACAAGCTGGAATCAAGATTGCCGGGAGAAATATCAATAACCTCAGATATGCAGATGACACCACCCTTATGGCAGAAAGTGAAGAAGAACTAAAGAGCCTCTTGATTAAAGTGAAAGAGAGTGAAAAAGTTGGCTTAAAGCTCAACATTCAGAAAACGAAAATCATGGCATCTGGTCCCATCACTTCATGGTAAATAGATGGGTAAACAGTGGAAACAGTGTCAGACTTTATTTTTCTGGGCTCCAAAATCACTGCAGATGGTGACTGCAGCCATGAAATTAAAAGACGCTTACTCCTTGGAAGGAAAGTTATGACCATTCTAGATAGCATATTGAAAAGTAGAGACATTACTTTGCCAACAAAGGTCCATCTAGTGAAGACTATGGTTTTTCCGGTGGTCATGTATGGCTGTGAGAGTTGGACTGTGAAGAAAG
This sequence comes from Tragelaphus eurycerus, assembly GCA_935064755.1. Classification (NCBI taxonomy): domain Eukaryota; kingdom Metazoa; phylum Chordata; class Mammalia; order Artiodactyla; family Bovidae; genus Tragelaphus; species Tragelaphus eurycerus. Next base: position 7,220,260 of record CAKXYN010000093.1, on the reverse strand, counting down.
CTGAGCACCGAAGAACTGATGCTTTTGAACTGTGGTGTTGGAGAAGACTCCTGAGAGTCCCTTGGACTGCAAGGAGATCCAACCAGTCCATCCTAAAGGAGATCAGCCCTGGGTGTTCTTTGGAAGGAATGATGCTAAAACTGAAACTCCAGTACTTTGGCCACCTCATGCAAAGAGTTGACTCATTGGAAAAAACTCTGATGCTGGGAGGGATTGGGGGCAGGAGGAGAGGGGGATGACAGAGGATGAGATGGCTGGATGGCATCACCAACTCGATGGACATGAGTTTGGGTAGGCTCTGAGAGCTGTTGATGGACAGGGAGGCCTGGCGTGCTGCGATACATGGAGTCTCAAAGAGTTGGACATGACTGAGAGCGACTGAACTGAACTGAACTGACCATCCTCTTTATCAAACTTGCTGGACAAATATATGTAGTAGTTTTATATTTTGAATATATGGCTCTTTCTTTTTCATGAGAATTCATTTTCACTTGTGATTTTAGGATTTGGAGTGGATCAGTTACGAGATGACAATCTAGAAACTTACTGGCAATCAGATGGATCCCAACCTCATTTAGTGAACATACAATTCAGGTAATACATTTTTTTAATTTTTCAATTTGTATAGATTATAGACATTACAGTGAAGTACACTTAACTCTGCTCTTTATAAGCCTCAGGGATTATTTTTCTACTCAGTTAGATTCTGTGTTTTAAGTTTACTCTGTCTGATCCTTTATGAATTCTTTTTTTTTTCCATTTAATCAATACTTTTTGTTGAAGTATATAGTTGACTTACAACATTGTGTTAATTTCTGCCATACAGCAAAGTGATTCACTTATATGTGTGTGTATATATATATATACACACACACATTCTTTTTTTAGAATATTCTTTTCCATTATGATTTATCATAGGATATTGAATGTATTAATAGGTCTCTGTGCTATATATGGTAGGACCTTGTTGTTTTCTTTATGTATTCTTCATGGTATTTACACAGTTCCTTTTATGTAGATTTTTCTCAGATATACTTTGTAGAATGATTTATATCAGAAAAATATGCTTTGCTTGCGCCTTTAATGAATTGCCTTAAGTATACCAGAAGTTCATTAGGTATAAGCCATTCATGTAACTTCTCATATTTGTACTTCCATTTGGAAGAAAACTTTATTCTAACTTATTACCTCTAAGGACACTTTCAGTTTGGAAATGCTTAATTTTGGTGTAAATGAAAAACAACCATATGTTTGTCAGTTGCTTTGAATTTATTGATAGATCAGATCAGATCAGTCGCTCAGTCGTGTCCGACTCTTTGTGACTCCATGAATCACAGCACGCCAGGCCTCCCTGTCCATCACCAACTCCCAGACTCAAGTCCATCGAGTCAGTGATGCCGTCCAGCCATTTCATCCTCTGTCGTCCCCTTCTCCTCTTGCCGCAATCCCTCCCAGCATCAGAGTCTTCTCCAATGAGTCAGCTCTTTGCATGAGGTGGCCAGAGTACTGGAGTTTCAGCTTTAGCATCATTCCTTCCAAAGAAATCCCAGGGCTGATCTCCTTCAGAATGGACTGGTTGGATCTCCTTGCAGTCCATGGGACTCTCAAGAGTCTTCTCCAACACCACAGTTCAAAGGCATCAATTCTTCGGTGCTCAGCTTTCTTCACAGTCCAACTCTCACATCCATACATGACCACTGGAAAAACCATAGCCTTGACTAGACGAACCTTTGTTGGCAAAGTAATGTCTGCTTTTGAATATGCTGTCTAGGTTGGTCGTAACTTTCCTTCCAAGGAGTAAGCGTCTTTTAATTTCATGGCTGCAGTCACCATCTGTAGAAACCAGTTAATCTTGCTCCATATACACCATCTATTTTAACATTCTGTTTGTAGTATTTTTAGTTTGTTTTCATTGTCCTAGAATACAGATCAACACATTTCTTATGAAAAAACCCGGTAGTAAATATTTTAGGCCTTTTGTGCGGTCTGGTCTCAGTTGCAACTACTCATTAATGCCATTATAGCGTGAAAGCAGCTGTAGGCAGCGCATAATCACCGAATTTAGCTGTTCAAAATAGTAATTGTAAAGTGAAGTGAAGTCGTTCAGTTGTGTCCAACTCTTTGCGACCCCATGGACTATATATAGCCTACCAGGCTCCTCCGTCCATGGGATTTTCCATGCAAGAGTACTGGAGTGGGGTGCCATTGCCTTCTCCAGGGGATCTTCCAGACCCAGGGATTGAACCCAGGTCTCCTGCATTGCAGGCAGACGCTTTACCATCTGAGCCACCAGATAAAGGTCCTTATTTATTTTATACACAATAGTGTATGTATGTTAATCCCAAACTCCTTATTTATCTGTCTGCTCTCCCCTCCCGCACCGCCCTGTTTTCTCTGGCAGCCATACATTTGTTTTCTGTCAATTCGTGGATTTGTTTTGTAAATGAGTTCATTTATATCATTTTGTTAGTTTCTACTTGTGAGTGATATTTTATATTTGTCTTTGTCTGTCTGACTTACTTCACTTAATACAGTAATCTCTAGGTTTATCCATGTTGGTGCAGATGGCATTATTTCGTGCTTCCTTACGACTGAGTATTATTCCATTGTGCATATATACCATGTCTTCTTTATCCATTTGTCTTTGGACATTTAAATTTCTTCCTTCTTTTGACTATTATAAATTGTGCTGCAGTGAACATTGGGGTGCCTCAGTCTTTTTGAATTATAGTTTTCTCCAGATACATGCCCATGATTGGGGTTCCTGGATCATATGGTAACTCAAGTTTTAGCTTTTTTGAGGAACCTTTATACTATTATTCTCTAGGGCTTCCCTGATAGTGCAGTTGGTAGAGAATCTGCCTGCAATGCAGGGGACCCTGGTTCAATTCCTGGGTTGGGAAGATCCTCTGGAGAAGGGATAGGCTACCCACTCCAGTATTCTTGGGGGTCTCTGGTGGCTCAGATGGTAAAGAATCTACCTGCAGTGCGGGAGACCTGGGTTCAATCCCTGGGTTGGGAAGATCCCTTCTGGAGTGGAGAATTCCATGGACTCTATAGTCCATAGGGTTGCAAAGAGTCGGACACAACTGAGCAACTTTCACTTCCTTTCTCATATTATTCTCCATAGTGGCTGCACCAATTTACATTCCCACCAGACATGTAGGATGTTTCCTTTTTCTCCACACCCTCTCCAGCATTTATTATTTGTAGACTTTTTAATGATAGCCATTCCAACTTGTATGAGGTGATACCTCATTGTAGATTTGATTTCTCTAATAATTAGCGATATTGAGAATCTATTCATGTACCTGTTGGGCATCTGTATGTCTTCTTTGGAGAAATATCTGTTTAAGTATTCTGCTCATTTTTTGATTGAGGTTTTTTTTTAATTAAGATTTATGAACTGTTTGTGTATTTTGGAAATTAATCCCTTGTTGGTAGCATCATTTGCAAATATTTTCTCCATCTGTAGGTTGTCTTTTCATTTTGTCTATAGTTTTCTTTGCTATGCAAAAGCTTTATTAGGTTTCTTTTGTATATTTTTTTTATTTAGGCGACAGATCCAAAAATATATGGTGGCAATATATGTCACAGAGTGTTCTGCTTATATTTTCCTCTAGGAGTTTTACAGTATCTGCTCTTAAATTTAGGTCTTTGATCCATTTTGAATTTATTTTTGTGTGTTGTGTTAGAGAATGTTCTAATCTCATCCTTTTACATATAGGTGTCCAGTTTTCCCAACACCATGTATTGAAGAGACCATCTTTTCTCCATTGTATATTCTTGCCTCCTTTGCTGCAGATTAATTGACCATAAGTGCATGGATTTAGAGCTTCCCAGGTAGTGCTAGTGATAAAAAAACCCATCTGCCCATGCAGAAGATGCAAGAGATGCAGGTTCGATCCCTGGGTCAGAAAGATCCCTTGGAGGAGGGCATGGCATCCCACTCTAATATTCTTGCCTGGAGAATCCAATGGACAGAGGAGCCTGGCGGGCTACAGTCCATAGGGTCGCAGAGTCGGACATGACTGAAGTGGCTTAGCACACACACAGTCACACATTGACTCATTTCTGGGCTTTCTGTCCTGTTTCATTGAGCTATATGTCTGTTTCTGTGCTGGTACTATACTGTTTTGATGACTGTAGCTTTGTAGTAGTCTAAAGTCAAGGAGCGTGATTCCTCCAGCTTCATTCTTCTTTCTGAAGATTATTTTGACTATTCGGCATCTTTGTGTTTCCATACAAGTTTTAAAAATATTTTGTTCTAGTTCTGCGAAAACTGCCATTGGTAATTTGATAGGGATAGCATTGAATCTGTAGATTGCCTTGGGTATTATGGTAATTTTAACAATAATGATTCTTCCAGTCCAGGAACACAGTGTATCTTTCCATCTGTCTGTGTTGTCTTTAATTTTTTTCATCACCATCTTATGATGATCAGTTTTTGGAGTACAGGTCTTTTGCCTCCTTCAGTCAGTTCAGTTCAGTTGCTCAGTCATGTCTACTCTGTGACCCCATGAATTGCAGCATGCCAGGCCTCCCTGTCCATCACCAACTCCCAGAGTTTACCCAAATTAACATCCATTGAGTCGGTGATGCCATCCAGCCATCTCATCCTCTGTCGTCCCCTTCTCCTCCTGCCCCCAATCCCTCCCAGCACTAGGGTCTTTTCCAATGAGTCAACTAACTCTTCACGTTAGGTGGCCAAAGTATTGGAGTTTCAGCTTCAACATCAGTCCTTCCAATGAACACCCAGGACTGATCTCCTTTAGGACGGACTGGTTGGATCTCCTTGCAGTCCAAGGGACTCTCGAGTCTTCTCCAACACCACAGTTCAAAAGCATCAATTCTTCGGAACTCAGCTTTCTTCACAGTCCAATTCTCACATCCATACATGACTACTGGAAAAACCATAGCCTTGACTAGACAAACCTTCGTTGGCAAAGTAATGTCTCTGCTTTTGAATGTGCTATCTAGGTTGGTTATAACTTTCCTTCCAAGGAGTAAGCGTCTTTTAATTTCATGGCTGCGATCACCAACTGCAGTGATTTTGGAGCCCAAAAAATAAAGTCAGCCACTGTTTCCACTGTTTCCCCATCTATTTGCCATGAAGTGATGGGACCAGATGTCATGATCTTCGTTTTCTGAATGTTGAGCTTTAAGCCAACTTTTTCACTCTCCTCTTTCACTTTCATCAAGAGGCTTTTTAGTTCCTCTTCACTTTCTGCAAGTGGTGTCATCTGCATATCTGAGGTTATTGATATTTCTTCCAGCAATCTTGATTCCAGCTTGTGCTTCCTCCAGCCCAGCGTTTCTCATGATGTACTCTGCACAGAAGTTAAATAAGCAGGATTTGCCTCCCTAAGGAGGTTTATTTTTAGGTATTTTATTCTCATTTGATGTGATGGTGAATGAGATTATTTCCTTAATTTCTCTTCTGATATTTCATTGCAGTATATAGAAATGCAACAGATTTCTGTCTATTAACTTAGTATCCAGCAACTTTACTGAATTCACTGATGAGCTGTAGTAGTTTTTTAGTAGTGTCTTTGGGATTTTCTAGGTATAGCATCATGTAATTTTGCCAACAGTAATAGTTTTACTTCTTTTCCAATTTGAATTCTTTTTATTTCTCTTTCTTCTCTTACTGCTGTGACTAGGACTTCCAAAACTATGTTGAATAAAAGTGGTGAGAGTGGGCATCCTTTTCTTGTTCCTGAGCTTAGAGGAAATGCTTTCAGCTTTTTGCCATTGACTATAATGTTAGCTGTGGGTTTGTTGTATATGCCCTTTATTCTGTTAAGGTATGTTCCCTCTATGCCCACTTTCTGGAGTTTTTATCATAACTGGATATTGAATTTTATCAAAAACTTTACCTACATCTCTTAAGATGATGATATTGTTTTATTCTTCAATTTATTAATGTGTATTTCATTGATTAATTTGAGGATATTGAAATATCCTTGCATCTCTGGGATAAATCCCACTTGATCATGGTGTATGATCCTTTTACTGTATTGTTAGTTTTGGATTGCTAATATTTTATTGAGAATTTTTGCACCTGTGTTCATCAGTGATACTGGCCTGTAATTTTCCTTTTTTGTGGTATCTTTGTCCAGTTTTGGTATCAGAGTGATGGTGTCCTCATAGAATGAGTTTAGAAGTATTTCTCCCTCTGCAGTTGTTTGGAATAGTTTAAGAAAGATGTGTTAACTCTTCTCCAAATGAAGTTCATAGTTCCTGGCTTAGCTCTGCAGCCATCTGGTCCGAGACTTCTACTTGTTGGGAGTTTTTAAATTACTGATTCAGTTTGAGTACTGGTAATTCATCTGCTCATATTTTCTATTTCTTTTTGGTTCAGTCTTGGGAGCTTGTACTTTTCTAAGAATTTGTCCATTTCTTCTAGGTTTTCCCTTTTATTAGTTGCTCATAGTGGTCTCTTTCAATTCTTTATATTTTGTGCTATTGGTTGTAACTTTTCCTTTTTCATTTCTGATTTTATTGATTTGGTCCCTTCCCCTTTTTTTCTTGATGAGTTTGGCTAAGGATTTATCAATTTTGTTTATCTTTTCAAAGAAACAGCTTTTGGCTTCATTGTTCTTTTCTGTTGCTTTTTGGTCTACCTGCATGCTGAGTTGCTTCAGTCATGTCCAACTCTGTGACCCCATGGACTGTAGCCCGCCAGACTCCTCTGTCCATGGGATTTTCCAGGCAAGAATGCTGAAGTGGGTTGCCATGCCCTTCTCCAGGGATCTCCTCTGATCTAGGGATCAAACCTGCATCTCTTACGTCTTCAGCATTAGTAGGCAGGTTCACTAGGATTCATATAGAATTGCTATTATTTCTTGCTTAGATAGGCTTCCTTGGTGGCTCAGATGTTAAAGAATCTGCCTGCAACGCAGGAGACCTGGGTTTCATTCCTGGGATGAGAAGATCCCTGGAGGAGGGCATGGCAACCCACTCCAGTATTCTTGCCTGGAGAATCCCTATGGACAGAGGTGCTTCATGGGCTCAGTCCATGGGGTTGCAAAGAGTCGGATATGACTGAACAACTAAGTACAGCATAGCACTTGCTTAGATATTTGATAACCACTGAAGCTATCTGTTCCCAGTGTTTTTTTATGTGAAGTTGTTTTTTTTAAACATACAATTTATTATTTCTTTAATTTATTTTCTATGCCTGAATCAACTTTCTTTTTTGCCATAGCACAGATTTTCTCTTCAATTACCACTTTATGTCCCATTTCATTGATACATTTCTCCCTCCAGAAAAATATAGTTTTTTTATGCCTCAGTTGTCAACAGGCCTTAAAATTACTTTTTAGTGTAATTTTAATTTTATATTTGGGTATAGTTGATTTGCAATGTTGTGTTTATTTCAGGTGTACAGCCAGGTGATTTAGTTATATATATGTGTGTATATAACCCACTCCAGTGTTCTTGCCTGGAGAATCCCAGGGACAGGGGAGCCTGGTGGGCTTCCGTCTATGGGGTCGCACAGAGTCGAACACGACTGAAGCGACTTAGCAGCAGCAGCAGCAGCATGTGTGTATATATATACACACACACACATTGTTTCTCAGATTCTTTTCCCATATGGGTTATTACAGAATATTGAGTAAAATAGTAGATTCTTGTTGATGATCTGTTTTATTGAATCAGTTTTGATAAGTTGTTTTCATAATTAATCTATTGGCCCAAAGTTGTTACCAATATTCCGTTATTACAATAGTGTGATTTTTAAGAAAAATACATACTTGGTTATTCAGATGTCTCATATATACTTGGTCTTCATTCATACTTCCTGGCTCACAGCTCCCTGAACCCTTGGCATTTCCTGAATGATAAGAGCAATGGGATGATATTTGACGTCTTGCTCTCAGATTCTTGAAAACACTTAAGGGAAGGGGACTTTTGGATTCCCCTCAAGGGTGGGAGCTAGTTGTGGAACCAGCCATGTGACGAGAAGGTTGGAACTTGCAGTCCCACCCCGTGATTTCCAGGAAAGGGAGACAGTATTTTCCAGTATGTTCACATTATTCTGGAGAAGTAAATGGCAACCCACTCCAATATTCTTGCCTGGAGAATCCCATGGACAGAGGAGCCTGGCGGGCTACAGTCCATGGGATCACAAAGAATCAGACATGACTGAGTGACTGACACTTCACATTATTATTTCCCATTGCATATGTTCTTCTTTAGCTTTGCTACTTCCTAATCAAGAGATGGCAGCTATGAATCCTTTCTTGAAACTAATCAGGCCTTTGTGGATTTCTTGTCTAATAGAATATGGAAGTTATAATACCATTCTTTCTAAGACCTGGTCATAAAAGTCAGTTTCTTCCTTGTTCTCTGGCTGTTTAATGGATTCTTTCCCTTGGTACTCATTTACCATGCTGTGAGAAAACCTATATCAAATAGAGAAACCCATAAAAAAAAAGAATAAAAACCCAAGTCCTCAGCTAAGCTCCCAGCTGACAAGCGGCACAGCTTGCCAGCTGTATGGGTGAGCCACCTAGAAGCTCATCCTTCAGCTCTTCAGTCAAGTAGTCACACCCGATGCTGTGTTGAGCCTTCCCTTCTGGGCCCTGTCCAAATTCCAGATTCATAAACAAACAAAAAAATTATTTTTAAAGTCACTAAGTTTTGAGATGGTTTGTTATATACCTATCAGATCAGATCAGATCAGTTGCTCAGTCGTGTCCGACTCTTTGCGACCCCATGAACCGCAGCACGCCAGGCCTCCCTGTCCATCACCAGCTCCCGGAGGTCACTCAGACTCGCATCCATCGAGTCAGTGATGCCATCCAGCCATCTCATCCTCTGTCGTCCCCTTCTCCTCCTGCCCTCAATCCCTCCCAGCATCAGAGTCTTCTCCAATGAGTCAACTCTTCGCATGAGGTGGCCAAAATACTGGAGTTTCAGCTTTAGCATCATTCCTTCTAAAGAAATTCCAGCATTGATCTCCTTCAGAATGGACTGGTTGGATCTTCTTGCAGTCCAAGGGACTCTCAAGAGTCTTCTCCAACACCACAGTTCAAAAGCATCAATTCTTCGGCGCTCAGCCTTCTTCACAGTCCAGCTCTCACATCCATACATGACCACAGGAAAGACCATAGCCTTGACTAGGCGAACCTTTGTTGGTAAAGTAATGTCTCTGCTTTTGAATATGCTATCTAGGTTGGTCATAACTTTCCTTCCAAGGAGTAAGCGTCTTTTAATTTCATGGCTGCAGTCACCATCTGCAGTGATCTTGGAGCCCAGAAAAACAAAGTCTGACACTGTTTCCACTGTTTCCCCATCTATTTCCCATGCAGTGATGGGACCAGATGCCATGATCTTCGTTTTCTGAATGTTGAGCTTTAAGCCAACCTTTTCACTCTCCACTTTCACTTTCATCAAGAGGCTTTTTAGCCCCTCTTCACTTTCTGCCATAAGGGTGGTGTCATCTGCATATCTGAGGTTATTGATATTTCTCCCCGCAATCTTGATTCCAACTTGTGTTTCTTCCAGTCCAGCATTTCTCATGATACTCTGCATATAAGTTAAATAAACATGGTGACAATATACAGCCTTGACGTACTCCTTTTCCTATTTGGAACCAGTCTGTTGTTCCATGACCAGTTCTAACTGTTGCTTCCTGACCTGCATACAGATTTCTTAAGAGGCAGATCAGGTGGTCTGGTATTCCCATCTCTTTCAGAATTTTCCATAGTTTATTGTGATCCACACAGTCAAAGGCTTTGGCATAGTCAATAAAGCAGAAATAGATGTTTTTCTGGAACTCTCTTGCTTTTTCCATGATCCAGCGGATGTTGGCAATTTGATCTCTGGTTCCTCTGCCTTTTCTAAAACCAGCTTGAACGTCAGGAAGTTCACGGTTCACATATTGCTGAAGCCTGGCTTGGAGAATTATAGATACCTATATATGTTTTCTCTTTTTAAGTTACTATTTTTTAATTCCATCATTTCTATTTTTTCTTTAGCTGCCTAAATTGACTGATTTGTCCTTATTCAGTTCAGTTTAGTCACTCAGTCGTGTCCGACTCTGCGACCCCATGAATCGCAGCATGCCAGGCCTCCCTGTCCATCACCAACTCCCGGAATTCACTCAAACTCATGTCTATCAAGTCAGTGATGCCATCCAGCCATCTCATCCTCTGTCGTCCCCTTCTCCTTCTGCCTCCAATCCCTCGCAGCATCAGGGTCTTTTCCAATGAGTCAACTATTCGCCATGGGGTGGCCAAAGTATTGGAGTTTCAGCTTCAACATCAGTCCTTCCAATGAACACCCAGGACTGATCTCCTTTAGGGTGGACTGGTTGGATCTCCTTGCAGTCCAAGGGACTCTCAAGAGTCTTCTCCAACACCACAGTTCAAAAGCATCAATTCTTCGGTGCTCAGCTTTCTTCACAGTTCAACTCTCACATCCATACATGACCACTGGAAAAACCATAGCCTTGACTAGATGGACCTTTGTTGACAAAGTAATGTCTGTGCTTTTCAATATGCTATCTAGGTTGGTCATAACTTTCCTTCCAAGGAGTAAGCGTCTTTTAACTTCATGGCTGCAATCACCATCTGCAGTGATTTTGGAGCCCAAAAAAATAAAGTCTGACACTGTTTCCACTGTTTCCCCATCTATTTCCCATGTAGTGATGGGACCAGATGCCATGATCTTCGTTTTCTGAATGTTGAGCTTTAAGCCAACTTTTTCACTCTCCTCTTTCACTTTCAACAAGAGATTTTTTTAGTTCCTGTTCACTTTCTACCATAAGAGTTGTTTTTCTGATTCTTGATAGTAATTTTTTATTAGATGCTGGATATAGTAAATTTTACCAAGGTGAGTGTTGGATTTTTTTTTTTTTTTTAAAGAGAATTAGACTTTGCTCTGGCAGTCAGCTAAGTTACTCAGGAATAAAGTTGATGGGGTTTCCCTGGTGGCTCATTGGTAAAGAATCCACCTGCCAATGCAGGAGACATGGGTTTGATCCTGGGTCCGAAAAGGTACCACCTGCTGTGCACCACACTCTAGAGCCCGGGCCCCACAACTGCTCAGCCCACATGCCATAGCTCCTGAAGCCTGTGCACTCTAGAGCCTGTACTCTGCAAAAGAGAAGGCACTGCACTGAGATGCCTGTGCACTGCAATTAGAGAAAACCCCAAGCAGCAATAAAGACCCAGCAAAGCAAAAAGAACCAAACTGAGTTTCTTTATTTAAAAAAAAAAAAGAATCAACTTGATCTTTTTTAGGCTTGACTTTAAGCCTCTTTATTGGGAACCTAGAGTACCTTTTACTCTAGGGTGGAAGTCAGCAAACTCTTTGTAATGGGGTAGACAGTAAGTATTTTAGGCCTGGCAAACTATATTAGGGTTCAATAATACTGAACCCTAAAATTAAACAGACTTACCCATCCAGTCATGAAAGTGCTAGACGGGTGGAGCCAACCCCTATTAAATGTGTGATGTGAAGGTTCTAAGCGCATGTTTGCTTCCTACCAAACTCTTTCTCAGAGGAAGGGGAGAGTAGTGAGTGAGGGGAAAGAGAAAGGCGAGGAAGATTACTTATGTCATCAGAATGAACGTATTACACTCTTTCTTCTCCCCTGTTACAGCACTTTATCCTAAGATGCCTGGCATATAGTAAGCATTCAGTTATGGTGATTGTTATTATGATGATTTGAGCAACTTGAGTGGCTGTCAGTGTCTCATCATCTATGCATTTACCCTTCCCACATGCATTGCCATTGGACAAACAGCATGATTTTGTATGCAATATTAGTTTTTAAATTTACCACGAGATAAAATTTATAAGTAAATTTAAAAGGCTTTATGGAGTAATAGTTTTAAATTTTTGATGAGGCACAGTTTGCTTCACAAATCTAATGAAACTACATATATAGTATAACTATGAACTGGACATGGAACAACAGACTGGTTCCAAATAGGAAAAGGAGTACATCAAGGCTGTATATTGTCACCCTGCTTATTTAACTTCTATGCAGAGTACATCATGAGAAACACTGGGCTGGAAGAAGCACAAGCTGGAATCAAGATTGCTGGGAGGAATATCAATAACCTCAAAGAAGGAAATGGCAACCCACTCCAGTGTTCTTGCCTGGAGAATCCCATGGACGGAGAAGCCTGGTGGGCTGCTGTCTATGGGGTCGCACAGAGTCGGACACGACTGAAGCGACTTAGCAGCAGCAGCATGTAGATGACACCACCCTTATGGCAGAAAGTTAAGAGGAACTAAAAAACCTCTTGATGAAAGTGAAAGAGGAGAGTGAAAAAGTTGGCTTAAAGCTCAACATTCAGAAAACGAAGATCATGGCATCTGGTCCCATCACTACATGGCAAATAGATGGGGAAACAGTGGAAACAGTGGCTGACTTTATCTTTTTGGGCTCCAAAATCACTGCAGATGGTGACTGCAGCCATGAAATTAAAAGACGCTTACTCCTTGGAAGGAAAGTTATGACCAACCTAGATAGCATATTGAAAAGCAGAGACATTACTTTGCCAACAAAGGTCCATCTAGTCAAGGCTATGGTTTTTCCAGTGGTCATGTATGGATGTGAGAGCTGGACTGTGAAGAAGGCTGAGCGCTAAAGAATTGATGCTTTTGAACTGTGGTGTTGGAGAAGACTCTTGAGAGTCCCTTGGACTGCAAGGAGATCCAACCAGTCCATTCTGAAGGAGATCAGCCCTGGGTGTTCTTTGGAAGGATTGATGTTGAAGCTGAAACTCCAGTACTTTGGCCACCTCATGCGAAGAGTTGACTCATTGGAGAAGACTCTGATGCTGGGAGGGATTGGGGGCAGGAGGAGAAGGGGACGACAGGGGATGAGATGGCTGGATGGCATCACCGACTTGATGGACGTGAATTTGAGTAAACTCTGGGAGTTGGTTATGGACAGGGAGGCCTGGCGTGCTGCGATTCATGGGGTCACAAGAGCTGGACATGACTGAGTGACTGATCTGATCTGATACCTATGATTTCTGGGGCTGTCTAGACCTGGCTTACTGGTTGCTCAGTTGGTAAAGAATCTGCCTGCAGTGCAGGAGACTCAGGTTCCATCCCTGGGTGGGGAAGATCCCCTGGAAAAGGGGATGGCAACCCACTCCAGTATTCTTGCCTGGGAAATCCCATGGATAGAGGAGCCTGGCGGGCTACAGTCCATGGAGTTGCAAAGAGTCAGACATAACTTAGCCATTAAATCATAGACCTGAGGATTTATTTTAGATCAAATTAAATTTTAGATAAAAAATTTAAATTTTAGATCAAATTTAAAGAATTATAAACATCTACATGCTACTGTTAAATGGTGTCAACAGCAATGTTGAATAAGCTAAAATAAATAGAAAAGTGATGGTAGTTATGATCCTGTGAGGCAGGCAGACACATGTGTGAACTCCATCTCTGCTCAATTACTAGCTTTGTGACCTTAAGCCAGTTACTAACCTGAGTGTTACTTTTTTTTCCTTTAATCAGTAAAATTGAGATGATAATAGTTCCAATGTCACAGGGTTGAGGAGTCAATGAGATAATACATTTAATATAAAGCATTGATTCTGGGCCAGGCACAGAGTATATTCACTTATTCACTCGCTGTTTCTGCTGTTGCTGTTGTGTTTATAATTATTAGTGATGTTATTATCCTTTGCCTTTCTAACCTAACTCTGATTATCTTTAGGTTCAGTGACTAAATTATCCTGAATTTAATAACAGAGATGAAATTATTCTGAGCAGAAAGTTTGGTCCTTAGATCTGCTTTTGTTAAGAAAGAAAAAGGAATCCTTAAGAGTCATCTTCATGATCTTTGATCTTTCCATGATAAGAAAGACCTTTCATTGCCTGTTTATGGCTGGTGTATCAGGGAAAAGATCTTTTGTATGTCCTTCAAAATTTCCCCTTCTTCCTGTGTTTCCCCTCCTGTCTCCTTCCTGGCCCAGCAGACAGAGAATGATGTCTGTTTGATACCGCTGGCCTCTTTTGAAAATCTGGTAATGGCATTTATCCTGTCAGCAATTCCTGAGTATATAGCGTTTTACATCTTGATCTGTCTTTATTACTTGAGGAACAGCCCTTAACTTTCCCCATTCCTTTCTGATGAAAAGCTTAGGCTATAGAAGTTTGGTTCCCTCACTAAGCTACAGATCCCCTGCTGTTTTTATAGACCGACTTTTGACACAGACTGCTTCTGTTCAAGTAGCTCATTGTTATTAAGTGAGTGCCAGTTTATACCAGATCTTAACTTTTAAATCACGTTGAAATAGACTTCTTAATGGTTATTTTGGTTGCTGTTTAAATTGTCTGTTTTTTCCCCCAATGACCAAAATAATACATGCTTATTTTAAAACATTAATCAGAAAATACACAAATCATAAAAAAGAAAATAAGCTGTATGCCATCAGAATACTCACTTTTACTATTTTTGTGTGGTTCTATATAGGCCTTTTTCTGGATATATGTAGGTTTATATAACTTAAAAATTTTTTTGTTTTTCCCAAAATGACATCTTTTTTTTCCAGTCTGTTTAATAATCTGCTTTTTCCCTTCTTTAACTATATATCTATGTGTATCTTAAATAGTTGTGTAATATTTCATTGAATTGGTGTATTGTAATTTGTTTAATTCTCTATTGAGATGGACATTTAGGTTATTTATAATTTTCAGTGACTTAAGTGCAGGACCATGAACATTTCTCTTTATCTGTTTTAGAGTAGTTGTGTTATTATTGTCTTTTAATGCATTCTTAGAAGTTCTTTGTGAGTCAAAGACTTTGCATCTACTAAATGGCCACAAATGTACATTTCCTTAATCATATTTGGGTATTATCTGTTATTTTCATATTTCCCAATATGATAAAAAAAACACCAATGTCTGTGTTTTAATTTCCTGTTTCTTTGATTATTGGCGATTGAATATATTTTAATTTTTTTTGGCCACTAGCAGTTCTAAGTTGTATATTTTAAAAGAGTAGAGGTTTATTTCTTGCACTAAGTAATAAGATTATGCTTTCTAGTTTTTAAACATTTTTCTCTTTGCTAGACTTAGTTTCTCACTTAGCTAGTTATTTTCAAGTATTAACATAGGAAATTAAGTAAGTACTAACTAGAAAAGAAAACCAAGCTTGTTAGAATAATCTTCTTTGTCTAAAACACAAGTGAGGAGAACTGAAACTCTCAATGCTTATTTGTACTCTAAGGTACCTATTTTGGCTTAACTGGTCCTTCTTTAGCGTCTGGCTCTTGCCCATGTTCTAGATGAGAGATGTCTGTAAAAGTAATGTGTATCTGTTTTGTCACATGTTCTTCATTTTTATTATTGTTAAACGACATGGAAATCATTGATCCAAATACTCATTTTGGCAAAATATGACTTTTAAAATCAGAAGATAAGATGTTTGGGATATAATCTTTGCACATGATAAAAGCATATTGTTTTTACTTTATTGCTTTTAGAAGAAAAACAACAGTGAAGACATTATGTATTTATGCGGACTATAAATCTGATGAAAGCTACACTCCAAGCAAGATCTCAGTCAGAGTAGGAAATAATTTTCACAACCTTCAAGAAATTCGGGTATGTCTTTAAAATTTTTTTAAATATTTTGTCCGGTAACTTTTGCTGTTTAGAAGATGGTCACTTTTGACATTAAACAGATTAAAATGTTAATTTATAAAAGGGAAAGTGTTAATATTTTAGAAAACACTTTATATTTCTTATATTTTTAATTTTCTTCTGAACTCTGATTGTCCTCTGTATTTTTTCTCCAGTATTTTATTATGGAAAATTTCAGATATACAGAAAAGCTGAAGGAACTAAACAGTGAACCCCAACATACTCATACTCATATTCTAGATTATACAGTTGTTAGTGATTTGCTATACTTTATTATAATCTTTTCATTATCTCATTTTTGTGTGCATTTCAAAATAGGTTGTAGATGTTTCTACATTTCACCCCAAATACTTTAGCATGGTATATGATAACTAGAGTCATTAATATTTCTTTCTAAAGGTTCATTTTTTAAGGTAAAATTTATGTAAATTTTCACAGATGTTAATTACATTATTTGGTGAGTTTTGACAAATGTATAATACATCTGTATAGCCCCAACTCCTGTTAAGATATAGAACTTTCCATTACCCAGAAAATTCCCTCATATTTCTTTCTAGTCAGTCCCCATATCTGTCTTACCCTCAGTGGTAACTGTTGTGATTTTGTTTGTTCATTCATTCATACCACAAATCAGTTTTGCCTGTCCTAGAATGTCATATAAATGGAATCATATAGAGTATACATTTATGTAAAGATTCTTTCACTCAGCCTAATTTTTTTGAGATTCATCCATGTTGTTGCATGTATCAGTACTTCATTTTTTGGATTCCTGAGTTGTAATCCATTGTTTGAATAAACTACAATTTATTTATCTTCTGACAACTTTCTGAAGCCAATAGGACCATGCTTTTGTGACCTGAATTTTACTAATCCCCAAATATTTACATTCCAGAGATATTTTCAGTGATTTTGAAATATACACTTGGAAAATTGTGACCCTTATTAACAATTTTTCATTTCAGAAAATTTTTGAGCTCAAATAGTCATTAAAATCCTTTAAATTTGGTGGTTCTGAGAAATCTGGGAAGGACCTATACTTTTTGAAAGACTTCTAGTTAAATTGTGGCCTGGACTCTTATTTGACTTGGTGTTTATATTTAGATCTATCTACGTTTATATTTCTTCCCTGAGTTAGTAGTAGAATACTTAATAAAATCGTATTGTACTTTCATTGTTTTCTCATTAAGTGCAGTGTTTTCCTCTTGTGAAACTCGCTTGTACATTAACAAATAATAAGTAAGTACATTGTCCACAGGTATTATTGTTGTTTGATCTTCTTTGAAATAAATTCATTGCTTTTTGAGATGAATACTTGGTCTTCTTCCGGAGTTATCTTCCTTTATTTTTAAAGAGTAATTCTGTAAATTTTCTCAAGAACTAATTCGGTTTTGAAAAATTGCCATAAAAAAGGTAGTCTTATTCTAGTTTAAAAACCTTTCTTATTTTCTCTTGACAGACCATACTGGTTAATTTGTACTTCCTGTGCGTGAATAAATTCACAAATAGATCAGCTCTGAATTTTCTTCATTTAAATTTTTTTCAATTTTTACTTTTTTCATTCAGAATCATTAAAAATTTTATTATCATAGTCATATTGAACCATTTGCTAGACTTTTATTAGTCAATTAGTCATGTAACTAACAGTGCTTAAAGCCTTGAGATATTTACTTCTTGTACTTAATTATTTAACATTTTATATTTATCACATGATTGGGTCACTCATATTGAGAAACCTTTGGGAGCAGAGTCAGCTTGTTTTGATTTATAATTAAAGATTTGTCATACAGTTCTTCAGACAGGTTGAAATAAGTGAAACACCAGGAAGAAAAGGTTTTGATCCAAGATACATATGGTTGAATTGTCCAAAAAGAGCCTGTTAGAACAGTGCTGCTTTTCTTATCTCAGAATTGTTACAGAGACTGTTAAAAGGAAATGATGTAGTCAGAATTGGTGTTCAAAGCACATTTATATAATGTTAGCTTACATTTTGGAGAAGGCAATGGCAACCCACTCCAGTACTCTTGCCTGGAAAATCCCATGGATGGAGGAGCCTGGTAGGCTGCAGTCCATGGGGTCGCTGGGAGTCGGACACAACTGAGCGACTTTCACTTTGACTTTTCACTTTCATGCATTGGAGAAGGAAATGGCAACCCACTCCAATATTCTTGCCTGGAGAATCCCAGGGACGGGGGAGCCTGGTGGGCTGCCATTTATGGGGTCGCACAGGGTTGGACACGACTAAAGCTACTTAGCAGCAGCAGCAGCATGTATGGTATATATTTATAATGTCCACTAGATGTCACTGTTGTCCTTTAATTGCTGTTCTAAACTTAGTGTAGTCCTGGTTGCAATAGCTGTTTCAAGAGTGTATTAAAAAATTCTTTAATGCGTTTTGGGAACTGTAGGCTTCATGTCTGATTTCTAGATATGTGTTAAATATATGTTTGTATTTGTAAATTATAGAAACTTTAAAGACTATTTGGACCATTGTAGAATACTTTTAATCTAATCTTTGCTTTTATTATATCATTTAAGTCATGAAACATTAGCCATATAGAATAAGGGCTCTTTTAAATAGTCTCTAAGTGTGTTTATATTTCTGTGTAGTGACCACATAGCCTCATGAGACCAATAATAATAAATATTACCAGGTGATAATGTAAGTTGTTTTCCTGAAAAACTTAATGAACATACTGTTTCTCTGCCACAGTTCTCGCTAAGGAACCATAATTTTTGGATTTTGCTTTAAAATATTAGTGCTGCCTTTGCAGCTCATAGTATAAAGAATACTTTTATCTTTAATTATACATCTTTATATGTGATTTATTCTGTTTACCTTTTTCTTTTGTAAGTTAAAGAAGTTAAGAATTTGATAGCACTTTGTTTTTTAAGGAAAGATAAGCAAAGGATGGTTTTATTTTCTTAATGTTACTCCTCTATAACATCTAAATTGTTACTTTAAAAAAATCTTTGCTTTTTCTAACTCAGATACTAAGACAAGTGATTAAAATAGTGTGAACTTTTACGAGGTTTTTAGAACCATCATTTTATTAGTTATAGGACTGATTTAACTGAGTGGAAAATCCAACTAAATCTTTTTATATTTTTCCATGGATGCTTGCCCACCGGAGGGTGTAGTGTGTATTGGAGTGTTTTAATAGGTTTTCCTTTTTTACTAGAAATTATGGATTTGTTTACTTGAAACACTCTAAAGCCTATCTTCTGTAACTTTGTTATTGATTTGAAATAGCAACTTTGAAAAAAATTATAGTTCAGGGTGAGAAAAACTTATCAGTCATCCTGTTTATACAATTATTTCTAGTTTTCTAGCATACAGTTTCTTTCATCTCAGTTATAAAGTATGACATTATATGTAGATCTTTGTCTCCTCTGTTGAAAAATCTCTGCAAAAAGATCAGACCCTTCCTTTACTATTCTAGAATGCATATTTTAACCTGTATTCCTGAAGAGGAAGTTAAAACAGAAATTAAGTTTAGACTTTCTGTCTAATGGATGCAAGATACTGACTCTGGGCTTGGCCAGTTAGAACATTTTTTGTACCAGAGTTGAATTAATTTATGCTGCTCATTCTGCTTTCCTGTTTTCAAAATTATCTATCCTACACAGATTGGAAACCAACAGCCTAAGAACAGTTTATGTTTATAATTTATTGCTTCTGCAGAAGAGACTATTTCTATATGGAAGTAAGAATTTAGCATTTCAGAGTCTGTGTCATTATCTTTTCAATATATTTAATCTCAGTTCTGTTACTTTTATGCAAGAAATCATGTTCATGTTGTCCAGGAAGTTATTCTAGAGATGTTTTCAAATAAAGATATGGTTTCTTTTTAACTATTTAAATCCTTTGTATTTTAGCATTATGTTTTGGTTTAATGTTGTTCTTTTCCTGTGCTCTCAGAAGGGAAAAATATGTGTGAAGGAAATTTTTTGTTGTTTAGTGTGAGGAACCAGAATACTACTATGTATTAAATGTGATCATTTTAGAATACATCCCCAGCTAAAATCTAAGAAATTTTAAAATCTAAATTTTCTAGCTGGGCTAATAGATACATGTATATGTAATGGCTGAGTCCCTTTGCTGTTCACCTGAAACTATTACAGCGCTGCTAATGGGCTATACTCCAGTACAGAATAAAAAGTTTTTAAAAAAATTACTAAAGACAGTTCTCTTTTTATCTCTGTGTCGTCTCATTCCCATTTAAAAAAAAAAAAAAAAACTATTGTAGAAGTTTTTGTTCTCAAATATAAAACGAAAGTTGTATATTAAACATATAGTGGCAGCTCTCAAAATTACTTCTACACAGTTTAGGAAAAGCAACTTGTTAATTTAAGGTTAAGCAGATGTTTTCAGCATATGTGAAAGTTGTCCTTTGGTTCATTGTTAGTATTTTACTTCTAAAATTTGTAGCCACAAGAGGATAAAGTACTGATGGAGCCCAAAATTGAGCACTTAAGCACTTTTAAGCCTTGCTTTTGTCTTCAGATAATAAAGCTCTTACCAAGTGTTTTTTTCTTTTTTTAAGAGGAGGCTTGAAACAAGTCTTTAATGTTAAGAGAGCCATAATGATATTTTCCTTTTCTTCCATGTGGGCGAGCATTTTGGCTGTCTACCTTGTGTCTTAAATCAGTAGCATGGCTATGAGAGTCCATATATGGTACTTTGACAGAAGTGGTTAATAAGTCAGCTCTTCTGTTAAAATAACATTTACTATTATAATTTGCGTTCCATTAATGTGTGTGGTAGAGTGCAGAGATGCAGACAAAGGCTCTGACTCTCTCCATTGATCTTAAAATCTACTTTTATTTACTTTCTTATGAGAGGCCTATTTTAAACAACTTGATATAAAGTAGAATGATTTAGGTGGTATCTACAGACATAAATTGGTTTGATAAGACAGTGTTTAATTTACTGAGCCTTTGGAAAAAATAGTTTTTATTGAATTTAGCTAATTGGAAAGAAAATATTTTTAAAATCAGTTTTCATAACTAATTTTAGGACATTTTGAAATGAGTGTAGAATATTTTGGTGTGGTACACACAATTTTTTGGCTAGAAATAGTGTTGTCTTTTATCCCTTTCTAAACATAATGAAAAATATTCATAATTATCAGTGCGTACATTACTTATTTCTAAAATGGAGTTGAGATAACTATGCATTTGGCGTATGTTTCGTCTTGAAACTAAAATATATTACAGAATAGAATAGTATATATATTTTTACTAGAGGAACATTCTTGTATCTCTTGTTTTTTGTTTGACCACAAACTTAAACTATAGATTTTTTACATAGCCTGGCATTCCCATGTAAGACAAATTCTTACTTTGTTCAGTAAATATTTATTTAGAGGCTGTTAAGTGCCAGACACTGTATTAGGTACAAGGGATACAGCCGAGATAGCCACTATTTCTGCCTTCAAGCACTTGGCAGTCTGGTGGAAGAGACAGGCAAATAAATCAACAATTACAATTTAGTAAATACTCGCAGCGTGTATGAGAACACAATAGTTTAAAATTTTTTAAATTTAATGATAGTGATAGTTTGAAAATTTTTTTCTAAAAGAGGTGATGGTTCGACTGAATCTGAAGGATAGATGTACAGTCTCCTCAGGTGGAGAATAAAGTGGAGCTGTTTCAACATAAAGGTTCCATACAAAGGTATGGAAGCATGCAGATCTGGCGTGATGGAAGAACTGCCAGGAGTTTAGCATGCCTGACAGCTGGGTACGTGTGAGGCGTCTCAGGAAAGACTGGAAAAGTGTTGATTCTTTCAGCGTATTTACAGTGATGGTACTGGCCTGTGTACATAAGGAGTTTACCTTTTTTTGTAGAGTAAACGCATAATTGTTCCACTGAAAATGATATAGGTGAAAGTCAGATTGTGCCTGCTGTCAGACTTCTGGGGAGCTTAGACTTGAAATGAGGAAACATTGATAAAGTGAAATCCTGGCTATGGTGGGACTGGAGCAATGTGAAAACCAGGCATGTAGTCCTGTGAGTGCGGGCTTACTCATTCAATCGTGTCCGACTCTTTTGCCACCCTTTGAACTGTAGCCCACCAGACTGCTCTGTCCATGGGATTTTTCAGGCAAGAAAACTGGAGTGGGTCTCTATTTCCTCCTCCAGGGGATCAGGGTACAGATTACGAGGATTTAACTAAGGTGAGAGCAGTTGGGTTCAAGAGAAGGGATGTGTTTGAAGTAGAATCTAAAGGACGTGTGAATGATTGCTACCTGGGAGTATCTGCAGGTGATTCAAGAGGTAGAACGAGACATCTAGCATTCTTCTTATGTCTGGCGTCTGGTTGAATATTGCGATTTGATTGGAAATGGAATATAGAGTAAGGACCATAGAGGTGGGGATGGAGAGAAAGTTTAGGCTAATGAGATTAGTTTTGCCTCTGATTTCTTATATCTTTTCAGATGGAAGACTTTTCTGTGGATAGTCAGGTCCATGAAGCTGAACCCGAGGAGAAAAGTCTAGGTTAGAGGTATAGGTCAGAGAAGGCAATGGCATCCCACTCCAGTACTCTTGCCTGGAAAGTCCCATGGACAGAGGAGCCTGGAAGGCTGCAGTCCATGGGGTCACTAAGAATCTGGCACGACTGAGCGACTTCACTTTTACTTTTCACTTTCATGCAATGGAGAAGGAAATGGCAACCCACTCCAGTGTTCTTGCCTGGAGAATCCCAGGGATGGAGGAGCCTAGTGGGCTGCTGTCTATGGGGTCGCACAGAGTCGGGCACGACTGAAGCAACTTAGCAACAGCAGCAGAGGTATAGGTTTGGGAATCATCCATGTGTAAGTAGCAGCTTAGGTGTGAATTTCAATTTCATTCAAGGAGTGCGTATGGTTGAAAAGAATACCAGAGCTGAAACTGTGGGAAATGCCAATATTCAAGGATTGGGTAGTAAAAGGTCATCCAATGAAAAACGCTGAGAGGAACTGCCAGAGATGAGAATAAAAATCAAGAAAATATAATGTCACAGAACTGATAATGGTCAAGAACTCAGTTAGATAGGGACTGAAGAGTTTCCTTCCTAAGCCTGTGTGACATGTTGTAATAAGCAATGTATTTAATGCAGCTGTGAACTAAGGTAGTTCTTGCAAGTAGTTTAGTCACTCTTTGGAAGGATAGTTTCTAAATTTATATGAATAGATTGGAGACTAATGAAATTAATTTGCTTTTGTAGCAAGAATTCTAAGTTTTCCTATGATAGTATTTGTGCTAAGTAAGAAGATTCTGATGGGTATTCTTGTTTCATAAGTCTTTAAATTGGAAGGTTTTGTCCTGCTAATGCATACTTGAAGGAAATTATGAAGTCATTGGGGTTTCTTTCGAGAGCATTGTGCTGTATAGTTGCTTTTTTCAAGAGTATTTTCACAGCAGTTATGGAAAAATTGCACTTAAAAATTTTTTTTTTTTTTTTTTTAGGCAGAGTGACAGTAGTAACAGTCAAGGGCAAACAAAACAAAACCAAACCAGAATTAGAAAGCCCTTTATTTAACCCTGGGCTTCCCTGATGGCTCAGTGAAAAATCTGCCTGCAATGCAGGAGACCTGGGTTTGATCCCTGGGTCGGGAAGATTCCCTGGAGAAAGGAATGGCAACCTACTCCAGTATTCTTGCCTGGAGAATTCCATGGAGCCTGGAGGGCTACCGTCCATGGGGTCACAAAGAGTTGGACACAACCGAGTGACTGACACTTTGCCTTTATTTAGTCATATGGCAGGATGTGGGTTTCCCAGGAGGTGCTGGTGGTAAAGAACCTGCTTGCCGATGCAGAAGATGTAAGAGACACAACTGAAGCGACTTCACACACACACGTGCATGGCAGGATGTAAAACAAAAATACAATAAAATGTACTTTATTATGTGCTTTACTTACAAATATGAAAATGAGATATGGATTATCAACCCCTGTTATGTAAAGAAAGCTTACTGAGTGTGAGCAGCTGAATGAGCCAGGACTGAGCACCGGACTGAAAACGTAGCAGGTGCTGGGAACAGTAGACTTTAATAAAAAAGTCAAACCAGTAGTCAGTCCATAGCCTTGCCACTGACCCATGTTTATATACTTCACTTCAAAAAGATTATCTAAATAAATCCAATCGATTCCTTCTCAGAAAAAAAAAAAAAGTTTTAATTGTGATTAAAAAAAAAATAACCCCATAGAGTTTGTCATCTTAACATTTTTAAGTATATAGTCCAATAGTGTTAAGTATATTCACATTGTTGTATAACATATCTCCAGAATGTTTTCATCTTGCCAAACTGAAAATCTGTGTCCATTAAACAAGTCCTTGTCATTTCCCTGCCCTCAGACCCCAGTAACCACCAGTCTGCTTTCTGTCTCTGAATTTTACTGCTTTAGATACCTCATATGAGTGAAGGCATACAGCATGTGTCGTTCCGTGACTAGCATATTTCAGCTAGCACGATGCCTTCCAGGTTCATCCAAGTTGTAGCGTGTGACAGGATCCCTCTCCTTTCTAAGGCTAAGTCATATCCCATTGTATATATACACCAAAATCACTGAAGATGGTGACTGCAGCCATGAAATTAAAAGACGCTTGCTCCTTGGAAGGAAAGTTATGACCAACCTAGATAGCATATTCAAAAGCAGAGACATTACTTTACCAACAAAGGTTCGCCTAGTCAAGGCTATGGTCTTTCCTGTGGTCATGTATGGATGTGAGAGCTGGACTGTGAAGAAGGCTGAGCGCCGAAGAATTGATGCTTTTGAACTGTGGTGTTGGAGAAGACTCTTGAGAGTCCCTTGGACTGCAAGAAGATCCAACCAGTCCATTCTGAAGGAGATCAATCCTGGAATTTCTTTGGAAGGAATGATGCTGAAGCTGAAACTCCAGTATTTTGGCCATCTCATGCGAAGAGTTGACTCATTGGAGAAGACTCTGATGCTGGGAGGGATTGAGGGCAGGAGGAGAAGGGGACGACAGAGGATGAGATGGCTGGATGGCATCACTGACTCGATGGATGCGAGTCTGGGTGACCTCCGGGAGCTGGTGATGGACAGGGAGGCCTGGCGTGCTGCGGTTCATGGGGTCGCAAAGAGTCAGACACGACTGAGCGACTGATCTGATCTGATCTGATGTTTATCCATGCCCCTGACAATGGACACTCAGTTGCTCCCACCTCGAGATTATTGTGAATAATGCTGCTTTAAACACGGGTGGGCAAATATTTCTTTGAAACCCTACCTTCAGTTCTTTGGAGTATAAATCCAGAAGTGGAATCACAGAATCATATGGTAGTTCTATTTTTTAATTTTTTGCCTCTCTCCAAAGGATGGCTTATAAGAAACAGGCAAGTTAGCAGTAAGACCTGATGCAAAAACAGTAATTAGAAGAAGGAGGGGTAAGGTGAAGGGCTGTGCACCATTGAAGCTTTGAAGTTAGAAGATTATAAGCTGTGAGGTACAGGAGTGGGCAGGATGGCGTATGAATGGAGTGAGTATAAGGACAGAGACACCAGGAGAGAGACAAATAGGGTGGGACAAGTGGCTGCTGCCCCAGCATTTTTCATTTCCTGACCTTTCTGATACCTGGGTGTTTATTTTCTCCTGGTTTACCATGTATATATAAACTTTCCCATAATCTCCCGCTTCCTGTAGACTTTTGAGTGAGTTTTTGTCCCTGACTACTAAAATGACCCTGATTAGAACAGTAGTAGCAACAGAAAGAGCTGCACTCTTTTATTCCAAAACTTGGAGAATTTTTTCTTTTCTCTTTAGAAATCTTATTCTCCAGATTACCCTGCTTAAAGGTCTTTATAAAATCATTAAGCAAAAGCAATCAGCAAAAAGAAAAGCAGGTATTTATAAACATGTATGCCAACAATGGGCTTCCCAGGTGGTGTCAGCGGTAAAGAACCTGCCTGCCAATGCAGGAGACCTAAGAGTTGCAGATTCAATCCCTGGGTCAGGAATATGCCCTGGAGGAGCTTGCTAAGAAATAGCTGCTGAAAATATTTTTCATAATTTAAATATATATTGAATTGAGGTAACCTTACTCAAATTCTTTCTTTTTTTCTCTCAGCCTCTTATTTCACACGTGTTAAATGAAGAATTCGTATTCTCCAAATATTAGAGGCAAATAGTTGGTTTTTTTAATAGGACCAACGTTGCATTTGGAAGAGAAGAATTGGCGTGTCAATTTTGATTTTTTAAAAAATACTTATTTTTTTAATTTGCTGCTCCTGGTCTTAGTTGAGGAATGCGCACTCTTAGTTGCAGCATATGGGATCTAGTTCCCTGACCAGGGATTGAACCCAGGCACCCTGCATTGGGAGTGCAGAGTCTTAGCCTCTGGACCACCAGAGAAGTCCCTCAGTTTTTATTTAGATTGGATTGATGATCATAGAATCATTTTTGAGTTGTTGTGTTCACTATTATTTGTGTTTATTGTTAGCTCTGTGGTTCATTAAGTACTTCGTACACACATGTCGCTGTGCTAAGCAGTCACCACTCACAGTCTCGTTTTTCCTCTCCAAAGCTCACGTGGTGGTCTGATATCATCCCCATATTCAAACCAAGCTGAGACTTAGAGAGGTGAAGTAGATCTTGAGCTATAGGGCTCACGCCCAACATGAGAACGTTAGAACTGAAAGGAGCTTTAGAGGTAATTTAGTTCATCAGAAACTCAGAGGCTGAGCAAGCTGGCAGGTAACGCACCACCATTAATCCATGCCTTATCCAAAAGCTGTCCCCCTTTGGATAAGGCATGGATGAACGGTGGTACATTACCTGCCAGTTACTCAGCTGCAGCCGTTCTTACCTCAGGGAATATAGGTGCAGGGTTGCCAGTCTTGCAGTTTTTAAAGAGAAATCATAAATCTGGATTTGAATATGAAATTTCTCAATTTTTAAAACATGCTGGGCAAACAAGGTATATTTGCTGCTGGATGTGGCCACTAGTTAGCAGCTTCTTACCAAGTATGATGCCATTATTTACAAGCAATACACCACGAGGTAAAGTAAGCTGCCCAGTGTCACACAACAAAGCAGTTTTTTAGCTGGGAACCAACGAACATTATCTTTCATTTTTTTACTTAAAAAAAAAAAATCACATTAGATTACAAGTTACTAAGACATTTCATCAAGTTTTTCAGAAAAATTGAAATCTGTACCTGAGAAAGTGAGCTAGTTAGTACCAATTAGTAAGTGGTGGGATAGTTTGATTATTGAAATGTATTTAAAAATTGTTTACTCCCTTGGTATATCCTCTTGAAAATTATTGATACATGTAATGCTAAAGTTGTTGGCGTGTGTGCGTGCATGTTCGGTCACTTGAGTTGAATCCTATTCTTTGTGACCCTGTGAACTGTAGCCCACCAGGCTCCTCTGTCTATGGGATTCTCCAGGTAAGAATGTTGCAGCGGGTTGCCATATTCTCCTCCAGGGCATATTCCTGACCCAGGGATTGAATCTGCAACTCTTAGGTCTCCTGCATTGGCAGGCAGGTTCTTTACCGCTGGCACCACCTGGGAAGCCCATTGTTGGCATACATGTTTATAAATACCTGCTTTTCTTTTTGCTGATTGCTTTTGCTTAATGATTTTATAAAGACCTTTAAGCAGGGTAATTTGGAGAATAAGATTTCTAAAGAGAAAAGAAAAAATTCTCCAAGTTTTGGAATAAAAGAGTGAGAATATTGGAGTAGGAACTCTGGGAATATAAGCCAATTGATACTTTCTTCTGTGGCCGCAAGCATTTGTAGGTCATTGGGGACAGGATATCTTTCCTCTTATATTTCCAATTATAGTTGATGGTAGAAAACAGAAACAGTAGTTCAACTATCTCAGTACTATTTTCAGAACAAATTGTCTACTTTGTAATTAGCTTAAAAATGATAATTAGCTAAAATGCTAACTGATGCTAAGTCGCTTCAGTCGTGTCTGACTCTGTGCGACCCCATAGATGGCAGCCCACCGGGCTCCCCAGTCCCTGGGATTCTCCAGGCAAGGACACTGGAGTGGGTTGCCATTTCCTTCTCCAATGCATGAAAGTGAAAAGTGAAAGTGAAGTCGCTCAGTCGTATCCGACTCTTAGTGGCCCCATGGACTGCAGCCTACCAGGCTCCTTCGTCCATAGGATTTTCCAGGCAAGAGTACTGGAGTGGGGTGCCATTGCTTTCTCCGAATTAGCTAAAATGGTCCATAGCTAACCTTGATCTCGTGCTTAATTAAGTAGGGCAGAGGCGACCTTCAAAGTACTTCTGATAAAAGATCTAGAATCAGACTGAATGATACTGTAACTTTGAGACAGTAGTAGGGAAATTGTTTAGCTGTTAGCTGTCTAACAATTTTTATTGTCTGAAGCCTTATCTTGTTCTAAATTAATATGGTATTTCTTAAATAGCTGTAAATTTGCTACTGTCTTGTTTTTGATAATCAAGATTGTAAGTTCTTATTCTGGATTTTATATAATCTGTAGGTTTCCATTCTTTGCCACCAAGTGAACAAAATTATCATATAGTTGCAGATACCTCAGATTGAAATATATAACGCTAAGGGAATGAGAAGACAAGCCACAGACTGGGAGGAAATATTTGCAAAAGATATCTCTTGTAAAGCACTGTTATCAAAAATATACAAAGAACTTTAAAAACTCAGTAGGAAAACAACCTGATTTTAAAAATAAGCCAAAGAGCTTACCAAACATCTCATCAGAGAAGATAAACGAATAGCACCTAAACATATGAAAACATGGTCCACATCATATGTAATCAGGGAATGCGAACTGAAAAGAGATGATAGTACACATTTTATTAGGATGGCAAGAGTCCTGAGCACTTAGTGAAACCAGTCCTCACAAGGACATGGGGCAGAAGGAACTCTCACTCACTGCTGGTTGGAAGGCAAGATAGTGCAGCCACTTCCCTGGTGGCTCAGACCATAAAGAGTCCACCTGCCATGCGGAAGACCTGGGCTCAATTCCTGTGTTGGAGAGAGTCATTGGAGAAGGGAATGGCTACTCCCTCCAGTATTCCTACCTGGAGAAATCCATGGACTGAGGAACCTGGGGTTTCAAAGAGTCAGACACGACGGAGCCACTTTTGCGCTCTGTACTCTTGCTATATGATCCAGCGGTCTTGCATTTTGGTATTTACTCAGAGGAGTTGAAAACATCAGTCCAGTTCAGTCGCTCAGTCATGTCTGACTCTTTGTGACCCCATGAATCGCAGCACACCAGGCCTCCCTGTCCATCACCAACTCCCAGAGTTCACTCAGACTCATGTCCATCGAGTCGGTGACGCCATCCAGCCATCTCATCCTCTGTCATCCCCTTCTCCTCCTGCCCCCAACCCCTCCCAGCATCAGGGTCTTTTCCAGTGAGTCAACTCTTTGCATGAGGTGGCCAAAGTATTGGAGTTTCAGCTTCAACATCATTCCTTCCAATGAACACCCAGGGCTGATCTCCTTTAGGATGGACTGGTTGGATCTCCTTGCAGTCCAAGGGACTCTCAAGAGCCTTCTCCAACACCACAGTTCAAAAGCATCAATTCTTTGGCACTCAGCTTTCTTTACAGTCAAACTCTCACAGCCATACATGACCACAGGAAAAAACATAGCCTTGACTAGATGAACCTTTGTTGGCAAAGTAATGTCTATGCTTTTGAATATGCTATCTAGGTTGGTCATAACTTTCCTTGCAAGGAGTAAGCATCCTCTTTTCACTTTCATTAAGAGGCTTTTTAGTTCCTCTTCATTTTCTTCCATAAGGGTGGTGTCATCTGCATATCTGAGGTTATTGATATTTCTCCGGGCAGTCTTGATTCCAGGCTGTGCTTCTTCCAGCCCAGCGTTTCTCATGATGTACTCTGTATAGAAGTTAAATAAGCAGGGTGACAAGCCTTGACGTACTCCTTTTCCTATTTGGAACCAGTCTGTTGTTCCATGTCCAGTTCTAACTGTTGCTTCCTGACCTGCATACAGGTTTCTCAAGAGACAGGTCAGGTGGTCTGGTATTCCTATCTCTAAGAATTTTCCACAGTTTATTGTGATCCACACAGTCAAAGGCTTTGGCATAATCAGTAAAGCAGAAGTAGATGTTTTTCTGAACTCTTGCTTTTTTGATGATCCAGTGGATGTTGGCAATTTGATCTCTGGTTCCTCTGCCTTTTCTAAAACCAGCTTGAACATCAGAAAGTTCACGGTTCATGTATTGCTGAAGCCTGGCTTGGAGAATTTTGAGCATTACTTTACTGGCATGTGAGATGAGTGCAATTGTGCGGTAGTTTGAGCATTCTTTGGCATTGCCTTTCTTTGGGATTGGAATGAAAACTGACCTTTTCCAGTCCTGTGGCCACTGCTGAGTTTTCCAAATTTGCTGGCATATTGAGTGCAGCACTTTCAGAGCACCATCTTTCAGGATTTGAAATAGCTCAACTGGAATTCCATCACCTCCACTAGCTTTGTTCGAAGTGATGCTCTCTAAGGCCCCCTTGACTTCACATTCCAGGATGTCTGGCTCTAGGTCAGTGGTGACACCATCGTGATTATCTGGGTCGTGAAGGTCTTTTTTGTACAGTTCTATGTATTGTTGCCACCTCTTCTTAATATCTTCTGCTTCTGTTAGGTCCATACCATTTCTGTCCTTTATTGTGCTCATCTTTGCTTGAAAATTTCCCGTGGTATCTCTAATTTTCTTGACGAGATCTCTAGTCTTTCCCCTTCTGTTGTTTTCCTCTATTTCTTTGCATTGATCACTGAAGAAGGCTTTCTTATCTCTCCTTGATGTTCTTTGGAACTCTGCATTCAGATGTTTATATCTTTCCTTTTCTCCTTTGCTTTTCGCTTCTCTTCTTTTCACAGCTATTTGTAAGGCCTCCTCAGAGAGCCATTTTGCTTTTTTGCATTTCTTTTCCATGGGGATGGTCTTGATCCCTGTCTCCTGTACCATTTTACGAACCTCCGTCCATAGTTCATCAGGCACTCTGTCTATCAAATCTAGTCCCTTAAATCTATTTCTCACTCCACTGTATAATCATAAGGGATTTGATTTAAGTCATACATGAATGGTCTAGTGGTTTTCCCTACTTTCTTCAATTTAAGTCTAAATTTGGCAATAAGGAGTTCATGATCTGAGCCACAGTCAGCTCCCGGTCTTGTTTTTGCGGACTGTATAGAGCTTCTCCATCTTTGGCTGCAAAGAAGATAATCAGTCTGATTTCAGTGTTGACCATCTGGTGATGTCCATGTGTAGAGTCTTCTCTTGTGTTGTTGGAAGAGGGTGTTTGCTATGACCAGTGTGTTCTCTTGGCAAAACTCTTATTAGCCTTTGTCCTGCTTCATTCTGTACTCCAAGGCCAAATTTGCCTGTTACTCCAGGTGTTTCCTGACTTCCTACTTTTGCATTCCAGTCCCCTATAATGAAAAGGACATCTTTTTTGGGTGTTAGTTCTAAAAGGTCTTGTAAACTTATATCCACACAAAATCCTGAAAAATCCACACAAAATCTTGAAAACTTATATCCACACAAAATTCTGCACTCAGGTGTTTATAGCAGTTTTATTCACAATTGCTAAAACTTGGAAGCAACCAAGGCATTCCTCAGTAGGTAAATGGATAAATAAACTGACAATGGAATGCTATTCAGTGTTAAAAAGAAATGGATTCTCAACCCATGAAAAGACATGGAGGAACCTTAAATGTATATTCCTAGCGGAAAGATTCAATCTTGAAAGGCTACATATTGCATAATTTAACTGTGATATTCTAGAAGAGGCAGAACTGGAGAGGGGAATAAGAAGATTACAGATTGCCAGGAGTTGGGTTGATGGGAAGATGAATAGCTGGGACTGAGAAGATTTTTAGAGCTGTGAAGATACTCTTTGTGATACTATAAAGATGGATACATGTCATGGTATCAGATTGGTGCAAGCATAATTGTGGTTTTGGATGGTGAATTTTTATCATTTTATCTAGGCTCAAACACATCTTTATTAATCAAGATAGGGATCATTACAATCAACATATTCTTCCCAATGAGAAATAAGTTTGTTTATTTGTATGGCATAAAAATTTGTGCTCCAGGGTTCAACGAACTCTTAGAAAGCACTTTCTTCTATGTGGAATGCTTTGTAGAAGCATTTTCCCCCCAAAAAGTTGTCAAGATGCTTGAAGAAATGGTAGTCAGTTGGCGAGCCGTCAGATGAGGCAAAACTTCATAGCCCAGTTCATCCAGCTTTTGAGTGTTGATTAAAAAGTTGAAGTGTTGGTTGTGTGACGTGTGATCGGGTGTTGTCATGCAAAATTGGGCCCTTTCTGATGATCAGTGCCGGCTGCAGGCATTGCAGTTTTTAGTGCATCTCATTGATTTGCTGAGCATACTTCTCAGATGTAATGGTTTTGCTAGGATTCAGTAAGCTGTAGTGGATCAGACTGGCAGCAGAACACACCAAACAGTGGCCATGACTTTTTTTTTTGGTGCAAGTTTGGCTATAAGGGGCTTCCCTGGTAGCTCAGCTGGTAGAGAATCTCCTGCAATGCAGGAGACCTGGGTTCGATCCCTGAGCTGGGAAGATCCCCCGGAAAAGGGAATGGCTACCCACTCCAGTGTTCTGGCCTGGAGAATTTCATGGACTGTATAGTCCATGGGGTTGCAAAGAGTTGGACACGACGGAGCAGCTGTCACTTGGCTTTGGGAAGTACTTTAGAGCTTCTTCTCTGACCAGCCACTGAGCTGGTCTTCACTGGTTGTCGTATAAAATCTGCTTTTCATCACATCACAATCTAATTGAGAAGTGGTTCATTATTGTTGCATAGAATAGGAGAAGACAACACTTCAAAATGACAGTTTTTTTTTTTATTTTTGGTCAGCTCATGAGGCACCCGCTTATTGAGCTTTTTCATCTTTCCAATTTGCTTCAAATGCTATATGACCATAGAATGGTTGACATTGAGTTCTTTGGCAACTTCTTGTGTAGTTGTAAGAGAATTGGCTTCAACGATCTTCTTGATTGATCATTGTCAACTTCCAGTGGCTGGCTACTACGCTCCTCATCTTCAAGGCCCTTGTTTTCTTTGCAAAACTTCTTGGAACACCACTGCACTGTATGTTCGTTAACAGTTCCTGGGCCAAATGCACTGTTGATGTTGTGAGTTGTCAATGCCGCTTTACGACCCATTTTGAACTCAAATAAGAAAATCGCTTGAATTTGCTTTTTGTCTAACATCGTTTCCCTAGTCTAAAATAAACAGCAAGTAATGTCACAACCAAAAAAAAAAAAAAGACATAAAGTGAGAAATGGGCATTAAAATGATGTATAACATAACCACATTTATTTAAGAAAGTATTCTGGGGGGCGGTCCTAGGATGGCAGAGGAATAGGATGGGGAGACCACTTTCTCCCCCACAAATTGATCAAAAGATCATTTGAACACTGAGCAAATGCCACAAGAATGTATTTCAGTATCAGATGCAAAGTTCAACAGTGTAAAACCACAGTGTGTCCAATTCCGTAGAAGGTATAACATAGGAGAACTCTGAATGTGAGCTTTGGACTTCAAATGATTATGATGTGTCAGTAGAGGTCCACCCTCTCTAACATATGTGCCAGTCTGGTGCTGGATGTTGATAATAGGGGAGGCTATGCTTGTGTGGGGCAGGGGTATATGGAAAATCTATACGTTTGTCTGTGAAGAAGGCTGAGCGCCGAAGAATTGATGCTTTTGAACTGTGGTGTTGGAGAAGACTCTTGAGAGTCCCTTGGACTGCAAGGAGATCCAACCGGTCCATTCTGAAGGAGATCAGACCTGGGATTTCTTTGGAAGGAATGATGCTAAAGCTGAAACTCCAGTATTTTGGCCACCTCATGCGAAGAGTTGACTCATTGGAGAAGACTCTGATGCTGGGAGGGATTGAGGGCAGGAGGAGAAGGGGACGACAGGGGATGAGATGGCTGGATGGCATCACTGACTCGATGAATGTGAGTCTGAGTGACCTCCGAGAGCTGGTGATGGATAGGGAGGCCTGGCGTGCTGCAGTTCGTGGGGTCGCAAAGAGTCGGACACGACTGAGCGACTGATCTGATCTGATACGTTTGTCTCTCTTTTGCTGTGAATAAAAAACTGCTTTAAAAAATAATCTTTATAAAAATAGTATATTCTTTATCTCCCTACCACTGAGAGTAAGCAGTTTTCTTAGGGTTTAATTGGCACACTGAACTCATATAAAATAGTAATTATAACAAAATGACAACTAATGTTTTCCCTACTTCTTCCCTGAAGAAGAACATGCTTGCTAAATAAACAAATGAGATTTCATAATAATAAGTACCCTGATATTTTTTTCTGTAGAAAACATCTCCAATTTTATCATAGAAATCAATAAAATAATTAACAGACTTACAACCAGTAATTACTAAAAATGCTATTTTAGTATGTACATTTATTCTTATTTAGAAAGCAACTTTGAAAATACATAGATTCTAACCCTAAAATATTTAGACTAAATAGTGTGTTTAGTGTCTAATTTTCAAAGAATCCCTGTTCAAATAATCTTGTATTTTTAAACTTACTGAATTTCAGTTTTGTGTCAGTTTACCTAAGTATTCAGATTCGGTAGACTCCTCTGAAGTTGAGGAAAGGTACTCTGTGATTGTTTAATGGTAGATACAGAGTAAATTAAGTTTTTTAGGCAGAGTATATCATCCTTCATGATTCTAGTTTTGCTTTTTCTCCCATTTCACTTAATTGTAGTGAATCTTGCCAATCAATATGGGTTTTTTACATCGTTTTCTTATACACTAAGCTGGCGTGCTGCAGTTCATGAGGTCGCAAAGAGTCGGACACGACTGAGCGACTGATGTGATCTGATCTGAATACAATAATAACTGTGACCTTTGACTTATTCCCTTAATTGTACTTTCTTTGAGATTTGTGAGAAAATTGAATATTCTTGTTCAGTCTCTGTGTTGTGTCCAACCGTTTGCAACCCCACGGACTGCAGCACACCAGGCTCCTCTGTCCTCCACTTTCTCTCAGAACTTGCTCCAATTCATGTCCATTGAATCGGTGATACTATCTAACCATCTCATCCTCTGTCATCCCCTTCTCCTCCCGCCTTCAGTCTTTCCCAGCATCAGGGTCTTTTCCAGTAAGTCAGCTCTTTGCATCAGGTGGCTGAAGTATTGGAGCTTCAGCTTCAGCATCAGTCCTTCCAATGAATTTTCAGAGTTGATTTCCTTCAGGATGGACTGGTTTGATCTCCTTGAAGTCCAGAGGGCTCTCAAGAATCAAGTCGTCTCCAGCACCACAATTTGAAAGCATCAGTTCTTTGGCGCTCAGCCTTCTTTATGGTCCAGCTCTCACCTCTGTACATGACTACCGGCAAAAACCATAGCTATGACTGTACGAACCTTTTGTTGGCAAAATGATGCCTTTGCTTTTTAGTATGGTGTCTAGGCTTGTCCTAGCTTTTCTTCCAAGGAGCAAGCATCTTTTAATTTCATGGCAGTCACTGTCCGCAGTGATTTTGGAGCCCAAGAAAGTAAACTCTGTCACTGCTTTCACTTTTTCCCCTTCTATTTGCCATGAAGTACCCTTTAAATGAATAGTCCTTTTAAAAAAAAGATTGCATTTGGTTTCATTATTCACTAAGTATTATACTCATTTTAGATATTGCCATGGCACCCCACCCCAGTACTTTTGCCTGGAAAATCCCATGGATGGAGGAGCCTGGTAGGCTGCAGTCCATGGGGTCGCTAAGATTCAGACATGACTGAGCGACTTCACTTTCACTTTTCACTTTCATGCACTGGAGAAGGAAATGGCAACCCACTCCAGTGTTCTTGCCTAGAGAATCCCAGGGATGGGGGAGCCTGGTGGGCTGCCGTCTATGGGGTCGCACAGAGTCGGACACAACTGAAGCGACTTGGCAGCAGCAGCAGCAACTGCTTAAAACTTAATATGAAAGCTTTCTTTTCCTATGTTTTGGGAATACAATAAAGAGATATTATACATAAAACTTATGTAAAAAATGACTGAGTTGCCAGTAGTCTCAAAGCTTATTTTTAGATCTTCAGACTAATTTTCCAAGAGTTGAGTTTCTTCATTTTTTAAAATTGGGAATTTCTTGAAAACATGCATGTTCTCTAGCTATTAAAACCATTATACTTTGGCTGCATTATTTTATAAAATCGCTTTTATAGAATTTATCTTTAGTATTAACCAATAGACCTACTTTGAGACACATAAGAAATTATGAAATTTGTTGTAATTCTGTTAGGAATATTTTTGAGGATGTAGTCTAATGTATCACAAAGTGGCCTTTTTGTACAGATCCAGAGTAAAAATTTCCTTCAGATGTGAATTCAGGAAAAGCGTTTTGGTTCTTATTATACATGCGTGCGCACACACACACAAGTTCCTCTACTGAAGAACTTTTCAACTTAAGGACTTTAATAGACATGAAAATATAACTGTTGTAAGAGAGCAGTGGGTAGGGGGAGAAGTTCATCAGGTCTGTTAGTTACCAATATGTGGTATTAGCAGTTGATTTTTATAGTTAAAAATTCACACATATGACCAAATGGACTTAATGTTAACTCTTTGGACTATAATTAAATAGAAGAACCTCTGTACTGTCAGAACCAATAATGATACCCACTTTTCTTTGACTGCCAGGAACTGTGGAGCCAAATTTGTGACCCATTTGATAACAATTCTGTGTGTATTTCTGTGCCCTAATCTTTCCTTTCTGCCATTTAATAATTTTATGCTATATTTTTTATCACCTGCCACAAATCTTTGATAGCTTCCACTAGCACAGGGACAGTATCTGTCTTAATCACCCTCATGCCTAACTATGTGGCACACAGGTGCTCAGTTAATATTTGGGCGATTTTTTTTTTCTGCAATGGCCCTAGTATTTATTTTAAAGATAGCGGAGGAGCATCTGTTTTAGCTTTACTAAAGAAAAGAATTCATTTTCATATATGGCAAAAACAATATAATATTGTAAATTAAAAAAATAAACTAAAAAAAAAAGTATTCTAGGCAGATTAGTTCTTAAACCGATTCCACCCTGGCAGCCCCACTTTCTGGTGTAAGCGTATGATCCTAGAGAAGATGATGACCACAGGGAATATAATTTACCTCCTAGGAGAATCTAGGAGACTTGTAATTTACCTCTTATTCCTGGCCCAGTGGTGATAAGCTCAGGTTAAGTAGGATAAGAAAGGCACTTAGGGAGTAAGAACAGGCTGATGAATGAAAAGAAATCTCTGCCTGCCTTCACTTTTCAACTGTAGTATTTGGGAGATTGTGTCACATTTAAGATAATGAAAGGATAAAAATCAACTCAAAATTATTCTTAGCTAGTTTGTAAAATCTGGTTGTTAAACGTTAGCTTTAGCTTTATCCATTTAAAATTGTTGTCATTTCTCTGTGGAAGAATAATGAAAGGCATTGAGAGATGTTCCTGGCTGTAAAATACTTATTTTGAATGAAGAGTTGCCTTATGTTGAGAGAGAATTATCAAAGGCAAATATGGAATTCAAATTTAAAATTTCTGTTGACTAGGATCAGGATTATCAGTAGCATGAAATTACCATGACTCACTGAACTCCATTTAACCTGAAGTCATAGTCATTTGAAACTTGTTATTCCCCCAGAGTCATATTGTACTTGCCATTGAACACAGAGTTCTCTAACCTTGGCTTATGGGGGCAAAAAACCCAGTCTGTTTCATAATCTGCAGCCTGGGTTTTAAATATTGTATTTAAAGTGGGACAGAAGGATGAGACTTAAGCCAGAGGAAGGAACATGTTTCTGGATTGTCTTTGCCACATGCTGCTTTAATCTTAGGTTTTGGAGTCTGTCAGATCAGAGTTGAATTTGTGTACTATTACTTCTTTATTTTGTGATACGGTGCGTTTCCTCTGTCCTCTTAGAGCCTTTGTTATTTACTTTAAAAAATGAGAATCACAATACTTCTCTTGTTTGGGTGGTCATGAAGATTAAATAAGGTAAATTGTGTAAAAACATCTGCAGTGTATCAGATACTTAGTAAGTTTCTCAACATAAGTTTATGTCCTTCCATTCTTTTTTCTCAAGTTTTATAATGGCTGCTTGCTTTATCCTTACCCACAGTAAGGATACTCCTTTCCAAGATTGCACAAGGTTGGAAAGTGCTACATAAATGTGTCTTATATAAGGCTTCCCTTGTGGCTCAGCTGATACAGAATCCACCTGCAATGTGGGAGACCTGGGTTTGATCCCTGGGTTAGGAAGAGACCCTGGAGAAGGGAAACGCTACCCATTCCAGTATTCTGGCCTGGAGAATTCCATGGACTATATATCCACAGGGTCCCAAAGAGTTGGACACGACTGAGCGACTTTCACACACACACATGTGCTAGTAATGGAGAGTAGACAGGTTGTTTTGGATTCAGCTCCTCACTGTCAGACCTAAACATGACATGTTGCTTTTTAAAAATTTAGTGTTGATATTTGGCATTTGTGTATCAGTTGTGCAAAGTTAGATAGAGCATATCTATCTCTATGCTGTTTTCTAGTTGTTTTTTTGTTTTGTTTTTGTTTAAACCTTAATGAAATTTTCATTGGCATTGGATTAAACGTATAGAATAATCCTTTGAAACTACAGCATTATTTTGTGCTTTTTGTAAAAGAATAGTTTAGCAGTTTTAATCTTTCGGACATGATCCAGTTAATAGCGTAAAATCTGTTGGAGCACACGTTGAGCCCTTGTGTCAAAATATTGGAGCTTTCTTTACTAACTAAGGTAACAGCTTACTAATGTGGATACTTCCTTTGATTTTGTATTTTATTCTTGAAGCTTTTTGTGCTTATGACATTTATTTTGATTTATTTAAAAAATAAGCAAAGCTGACTTAATACTGATGACTCTGAATTCTGCTTCTTGGTCCTTATAAATCCTTTCTCTGGAAAATGTATTCTTTTGAATTAATACAGTATTTGTAGTAATACATTTATAGAGTAGGAGGGTATAAATGCCATTTAAAAATGTATTTATGTACATCTTAACTGCCATGACTTTTAGCCAAGCCAGTATTTTCAAAAAAGCTCTGTCTGTCCTGATTGCATAAATATTTTTGCAAACATTTCCACCGAGCAGTGAATGAAGCCCTGAAAGTCACTCTCGCCAATCTGAAGGCTCCTAGAACAGAGAATTTGAGAGCAGTATTTGACTTTTGGAAATGCACAGTATGCTCCTCCTGGGAGGCTTTTGCTTTTAGGGCAGTTTGGCCAAACAATTGAACAGATTGCTTCTGTTTGAAATTCATAAAGCAAAAATGGAGTTAATCACAATTTTTGCTAGGACATACGTTAAGTTGACTCGCTAGGTCAAATGATTTAAGAATTACTCTATGAAAAAGTTATTTAAAACTTAAAAACTTATTTTAAAAATCCTTTGGAAAGAAATTGATACCTTGATATATGGTATTAAGATAGCTTTTTACTTCTTTGTGGCCCAGCATAATAGACAATATCTTTGGCTTAGAAACTCGGAGTATTGAGTGTGACAGTTTAGATGATTTTTTGTGTATGAGCAGGTAATACATGGGCCCAGGCCTGTGTGTGGATCACTTACACATTCATATACGTGGGAGTACATTTGGGTTGGAAGTGAAATGAAAAAACTGGAGTATTGACTTACCATTAATAAAACTTTAGTGTTGATATAATTATATGGGTATCAGTTACCAATATTCATTCATCTTTTTCTACTTGTTGCTCCGTAATAAATTACTGGGCATCATTCTTTTACGGGATAGTTTTGAAGCTGGCAGTACTCTGTGGTCCAGATACTACAAGATGATACTGTGAGATGATGGGGGATTAGCTCATCACTTTTCTGCCCAAGTGATGTTGAAAGACGGCACTTTGGCAGACTGGATAGATTTGGCTTCATACATCAATTTTGCCACTTACTAGATTCCTAATGTATAGGATAAGGATAGCAGTGTTTTTCAGTGGGCTTCTGAGACAAGATAAAGTTTGCAAAGTGCTTATTTATGTTGTTTGACATGTAGCAAACACTCAATTAATGCAAATTCTCTTTTGTGCTTTTAAAAAATAAGCAATATTTGGCAGCTGAAAGATTTTGTGAGTATTTGAAGTAAAATACAAATTAATTTCCACAGTATCTTCTGTGCGGGAAGTAGTAGTGCTTTCTGCACCTTGTTAGAAATCTTGATAAAAAGGATTCTCCTATTCTATATTTAGTTGTATAAACCATATAAGCAAATGTAGACATAGCTGTTTATTGTTTTTCAAAAGCTTTAACATTTTTATGGTAAACTTCTATAAAATAGAAGTTGCTGTATATAATTTATAAATCATAATTTACAAATTAATTCAATTTTAGACAAATGTAGAGTTTCTATCATATAATCAACAGCCAGTTTTGGGGAAAATGACGTTACTGTGACATGTTATTAAGATAAACTTAAAATCCCATTAGATACCAGTATTGTCATGTTTCTAGAGGTTAATTGGCTGCATTCAGTTATAGATTATGAATGATTCCACTTGAATAATCCACTGAGCTATCAGGCAGAAAGACCAATAGTTCACAGAACTAATTGACCTTGTCAGTATAATAGGAACACTTTACAGATAAAATTCTCTTTGCTAACAACATTGCAAATGAAAACCCCAGAAGAAACTGTTATGTCCTATAGTGCTGTGATTCAGTTAGCAGACTGTGGTTGGAGGTGGGTCATGGAATGTGGAAGTTGGGGTGGTGAGGGGCATAAGGGATAGGAGGGAGAATTTTGGAGAGAAGCTAATCAGGCAAAACAGAGAAACACAGTTTCAGAATGATTTTAACCATCTTGAATTTCTAAAAACTGATGTCTTTGAATTTCTGTAAATTAGTGTCTTTAAGTTTTTTTTTTTTTTCCCACCCTTCTTCTGTATGTCTAGCTTCTTTTTTGTAGACCTGATAGTCATTATTGCAGTGAGTTCTGAGCAGGAAGAACACATCTTTGAGGAAGCACAGCTCTGTAACACAAGGATGAAACATGTTTGCCACGCTACTGTCTTGCTTTATTTACATGTTTTAGCAGCAATGTAAGAAGGATATTATCTGGGGCACCATTATATCCTGGATTCTAAAATAACTCTGTTTTTTGTTTGGTTGGTTTTTGGTACAGGTTTGGATTTGTGCCAGAGTGGGGGAAGGGAGCAATGTGGGGAAGAGATGCAGAATAAGAGAGAACAGTCATTTCATGACAGATTTTGATGTTTTTGTTTTCTCTCTCTCTCTTTTGGGGGTGGGGATGGAGGAGAGTAACGATGAAGACCATGTATTTTATTAAAGAACCAAAGCAATATATCCATCTGTCTTAAAGAATGCAAGTGTTTTTCAAATGCTTTAAGAAACTTAGTGAACCAGTATCAGGCCTTGGTCTTTAAAGGGGAAAAAACAAAAAAAAAAGAACTTCGCTTAAAACTCATTTGGGGTAATAGAGATTTATAAAATCAGCCCTGAGAAACTGTGCAGCCAATATCAGGCTTCATTGTAATACTGTAGGAAAGTGATAACATTCCTGTCTCATTTCCCTTTTTTAAAGAGACATCTTTTTCATTATAAGAAAAAGACAAATTGTTAAATGGGCTTCAAAATTAGTAATAAAAAAAAGATTTATAATGGAAAGAGTTGATGGTATATTTCACCTAGAGTAAAAAAGACAATGTGTAATAAGGGATTTTGTGGTTTTACAGCTCAGTGCATGTGTTTGAAAGCTGTTCTCTCAGCAACGTGGGTGGCAGGTTATGCTACCATATAATGTATTGTAGTTGGCTCTCCACACTTGTCAGGGTTAGTGTTCAACCACTCGGAAAATTTTCCCATTGTTCTATCATGTGAACCAAGACTAGTGTTGAATTCCCAATAACTTAAAAAAAAAAAAAAGAGTTTTAATTAGAAAGTTTGGAATTTGATTACATCTTATTGTTTTAATACAGTAATATATATATATTTTTAGTATTTTATCTAGTGTTGCAATTATTTTTCAGGACGAAAATAGCAAATCAAATTCATCTTATTCTTTTTTTTAAATAGATTTTTACAGAAATTTGTATACTGAATCTTGCCCTTTTTTTTCTGTCTTAACACTCTATTTCCATCTTAAGCATTTTGCTTTAGATGGACCATGGCTCTTGGCAGCTAGTGCATTTTTAGCAAATAATACTGTTTCTAGTAAGAGTTGCAGAGAAAAAAAAAAAAAAGCTTAGTGTGAGGTCCTTGTAAACTGAACCTTTGGAACATTACTTTATTTCTCTCCCCCCTCTTTGTGCTGCTTCTCTATTTGTGTAATGGTTATAAATTACATCCTTTGAAAGAAAGAATGAAAAACAATTTTGTTTTGTTATTTTTGTAGTTGATTTTTGTTTTCTTCTTTACCTGCTATTTTAAAGATACACAGAGAAATAAGCAATTATGGTATTGAAATTCCATTGTGCCAGCACCTCCAGAGCATAATCCAAAAAAAACAGAAAACCGCCTGCTGGGCTGTCTGCAGTATGCTTGTGTGAACATCAGTGTCTGCTGTTCACACATCATTTTTTTACTGAAAATTCCTCTCAGAATAAAGACTCTGTGTTTTCTGAGTGTAGTGAAACATTTGTTGGTCCTTATATTTTAAATTTGTGAGGAATTCTGTTTA
The DNA here is from genome assembly GCA_935064755.1 of Tragelaphus eurycerus. Lineage (NCBI taxonomy): Eukaryota > Metazoa > Chordata > Mammalia > Artiodactyla > Bovidae > Tragelaphus > Tragelaphus eurycerus. Next base: position 7,177,932 of record CAKXYN010000093.1, on the reverse strand, counting down.
TGGGCTAAGTTGTCATAGATGTATATTACACGATTGTTTCTGGCACATCAGGAAGTAGAGAAAAGGCATGTATGTTTATGGACTATAAAATAATGAAAAGCTTTAAATGAAATTATCAAGCAGTAAAGGTGAGAAATAACGAGCTTTTGTTGAAGAGATATATGAAGGATTGATTTAAATATTGACTTTTGCCCTTCAAAACCTATTTTATTTATAAAGTAAAGTATATCTTGGCGAGATGAATATACAAATATCATAAACATGTCCTGTACTTCAGGAAAAATTCAGATGTTTAATATTCAAATACTTAAATATGGTGGCTTCTTGACAATATTGATTTAGTAAAATCTTTAAAATGACCTTACCTAATTGCTCTAATCAAGAAGTATATTTGAAAATATATTTATGGGTCCTTAGATTAATTTTTTCACTTTTAATCTTATATACTTCATTTATTTTTATTCTTATTACGCTGCTGGTTTCTTATAAGACATAGATAGCAGATTTACAGAATATAATCCAGAGTGTTGACAGCCTCAACCTTTCTTTCAGACTCATAAAATATCAAAAAGAGAAAATATTTATGAAATAATAGGGAGCTTCAGGTTTAAATTTGGTGAAATGGAAGTTGATGTCCACAGTCTCCCATAAGGTTTTTTTTTTTCCTTAGAAACTTTCCATGCAAAAGTTAGTAAAGTTTTTGCTGAAACTGAATTTTTATCCATTTCAACTATTTTTCATCAAGAGAGAATTTCAAGTTGTTTTGCCTTTGAATTTCACTGAGTTTTCACCAGTTAAAATGCACTTTCACATTTTATAGTAATTGTATGAACCTTCTAATTATTGATTCTTCTGACTATTAAAATGAGATTACTGTCTGAAATCAGTTATCATATTTAGTCCAGTAAGCAGTGATGCTTGCATTCAGATCTCTCACATGTTCTCAATTTGCTACTTATTAGTTGTCTTAATCTTTCAGCCTTGTAGATGGAAGAGATTGTCATTTAAACAAGGTATATCTCAACATGCCTCCAAGAAAGTGGGGTAAGAGCACCAAGTCCTTAACATGCTAGTTTCCTAAGGGCCTAAGACTCCTCAGCCTGCTGATTGCCACGAAGCCTAATTGCTCACCGAGCAGCCTGGCACACTGCCATGCCCCCACTGGGCTGTTTGTTGGTGCTTGTGAATAGAACAGAAATGTCTTTGCTTTCTCTACTCAGTTGTCGCTGGTTGCAGTTTTAGGAAACAAGTTAACATTTTTCTTAAGATGATAGTCATTCAGGCCAAGGTGAAGTCAAACTATATATCTAAGCAATAAGCAGTAGAATTAGTTCAGTGCTTTTAAAAGTAACATAAAATAAAATTCATTACTTCTTACTCTATAATATTAATCTTGTAGACTCCACCTTGGCTATTCTAGACAGATGTTCTAGATTTGGGTAGACAATTTTGAAAGTAAATCTGCTGCTTCAGTTGTGCGACCCCACAGACGGCAGCCCGCCAGGCTCCCCTATCCCTGGGATTTTCCCAGCAAGAACACTGGAGTGGGTTGCCATTTCCTTCTCCAATGCATGAAAATGAAAAGTGAAAGGGAAGTCACTCAGTCAAGTCAGACTCCTAGCGACCCCATGGACTGCAGCCCACCAGGCTCCTCCATCCATGGGATTTTCCAGACAAGAGTACTGGAGTGGGGTGCCATCGCCTTCTCCGTTTGAAAGTAAAGAGTGCTTCTTTTTTGTACTTTTGTTAACAGTATCTGTTACATACATGAGTTATCGGGCCAATGGAAATCACCGTTCTTGCAAAGTGTATGAGGGATTACTTCAGTTATTTTGAAAATCCTTTATTGAGAGTATTAGAGATGTTTGCATTGCAGTTTTTAATGTACCTGGAGGTGTATATTGGGTTTTTAACCTCTGCTTGGATCTGTAAGAAGAACTTCATTTGTTCCCAACATCATGCTCTACTTCTAGGCAGCGTAACTAATAGGAAACGATGAGTGTTGTGGGACTTGCACACACTTGAGTTACTTTCTTTTCCTCCAAATCCGCTTCAGACTTCCATATCTCTTTAAAGCACATGTAGGGTTATACTTGAACTGCAAATAATTTATTCCCTTGTACTCATCTCAGAATATATCATAGCCTCATTTTTTATTCCAGAGAGACATACTACAAGACTACGTTATTCTTTTGGTGATGTTCAGGGTTTGGGCAGGGAAATCACTTTCAAGTCCTGGCTTCATCCTTCACCAACTAGGTGACCCTCAGCAAATTATATAACCTCTCTATGAACTCCAAGTTCCTCAGCTATAAATCAGGCCTGTGGCTTTGGGATGATTAAATCAAAGATCAGTTAATTTCCTGACACATGGTGGAGGTCACTAAATGGTAGCTGTAGGGAGCAAAGCCTTGGAAGCAAGTAGTGTTCTCCTAGGCTGTGAAAGCGTGCGCTTCTGTGCCTTTCTGTAAAATCTCATGAAACTAAGAGCTTCAGTTACACATAGCTGTTGGATATGCATTTGTATATTTGAGTTGATAAACATACCAAGAGCATGGGCTTTGGAGTTGTCTGCTTGTGTTTGGGTTCCTTCCTGTTTTGCCGCTTAACTCTGAACCTTGGAAAGTTAGTTTCTCTGGGCCTCAAATTTCTTGTGTATCAAATGAAGGTGAAATTAGTATCTCATATGGCTGTTGCAAAGCTGGAATGACTCAATACCTGTAAAACTCTTAAAACAATATTTGACAAAGAGTAAGTGCTCCAAACATGTTAGTTGCTATTAACTGTTATATTATCTCATAGAAGAGGAAAAATTGCAGAGCCAGAAAACTTGAATGGAATCAGCCTTAGTGATGTCTCTTTCATCCACTCCCAGATAATCCCCATTACTTTGCTTTCCAGTCTCCTTCAGAGCTCCACCTCTCCTGAAAGTGTCTGTAGGATTATAATGCAATCAGAAGTCTACTTTTTAGTTATTAACTCCGTAGGATTGTGACATACTTGCAGGAAAAATGTTTACATGTCTCTTGATCAGAAAGTATTTGTTGAGTTTATCACCTTCTACTTATAGGTCTTGGGTTAGTTTTTTAAACAGTCCTTTTAAAGACAACTTGATTGTGAAAAGACTTTTTAAAGGCTTCATGGAGATTCTAAACATCTTTTTTCTTATTTGCTGCTAAGTCACTTCAGTCGTGCCCGACTCTGCGTGACCCCATAGACGTCAGCCCACCAGGCTCTCCTGCCCCTGGGATTCTCCAGGCAAGAACACTGGAGTGGGTTGCCATTTCCTTCTTCAATGCATGAAAGCAAAAAAGTGAAAGTGAAGTCGCTCAGTCGTGTCCGACTCTTAGCGACCCCATGGACTGCAGCCCACCAGGCTCCTCCATCCAAGGGATTTTCCAGGCAAGAGTACTGGAGTGGGGTGCCATTGCCTTCTCCGTTTTCTTATTTAAATATATATTTATTTACTGCTTTATTAAGATAGAATTGTATGTCAATTCTGTTGACAAGTTGAGTGATGTACAGTGTGATGATTTGATACACATGTATTATTGTGAAATGATTACCCCCAGTAAAGTCAGTTAACACCCCCATGTCCTCACATAATTGCCATTTTCTGTGTGGGCAAGAACATTTAGGATCTGCTCTGTTAACAGCTTTGAACTATATATTAGTGTGGTTCATTATAATCACCATGCTGGATGGACATTAGGTTCCCGGAAGTTGTTCATTTGACAGCTAGTAGTTTGTTCCTTTTAGCCAGTATCTCCCCAGTTCCTTCAACTCCAGCCCCTGGCAGCCACCATTGTATTCCCTATTTCAATGGGTTTGTCATTTTTACATTCCACATGAGAACATACCATATTTGTATTTCTCTGAACTATTTTTTTAGAAGGTAGTTGGGTCTCTGTGTATCCTTCTACTTCAATTGGATTTTCTTAAATAAGCAATTATTCACTTAGTGGTTAAGTGATTTATATGAAAAGTATTTTATAGTGATTCTTTGGTATCTTAAATTACTGATTCCCCCATCTCTTTTCCAGTGGTTTGTAATCCAGCCGTAAGCCATCAAACTGCCTGTCTCCTTAGATATAATTCTGCCATGTATACTTAAAGGCTATTTTTAACTTTTCCTTGTTTTGAGTATTTGTTTACTATTAAGATTTATGGTGTTAAAATGACAATATATGTTTTAAATTTTGGAGAAGGCAATGGCACCCTACTCCAGTACTCTTGCCTGGAAAATCCCATGTTTTAAATTTGCTGTACCTTAAAAATTACTCACATATGTGAAAAGTCTAAATTTGTATGCTAGATGTACAAACACAAGGTTTTAACATATCTACCATGCATACAAATTCTGTTTCTCAGTTTTGTTCTAAGATAAAAGATAAACTAATGTAAAATGTAAATGAAATGTACATTTGTTTATTTTAGAGCTCATTTAATAGCAAATCATAATTTACTTGGAAGCTCAAAGACTGGGAAAAAGCTGAGCCTTGTATGGCAAGAGAAGCCCTGCAACTGTGTGCAGGCATGGCTGCAGTCGTTTCTTGTGTGCTTGGCACTCCTGCCTCCCCTGAGTCAGTAAAGCACCACAGACAGTTCGTGTGTGTGTATGTGACTTACTTAATGTAAGAAAAAGAACTTTATGCGCATCCCAAAGCTAAAGTATACCTCTTCCCATCCCTGTCATAATCCTTTTCATATCTTTTAGAGGTAATCACTGTCATAACCTTTTATGATAATTTCTTTGATTTTTAAAAAATAGTTTTCCCATCTTTGCCTGCATCCCCTAAGCAATAGATTCGTGTCTGTTTTTGATCTCTTAAGTGGTTTATTTGGTACTGTCAGATTTCTCCCTTCCCCCTCTTTTTTTTTTTTTTTTTTTGCCAACTTAATCAGTCTTATTCTTTAATTTTCAATTATACTGCAAATTGTCTTAAGTTTTCTTTTTTAAGTTTGTTTATTTTTGCTACCGTAAAATATGTGTGTAAGTTAAAAGTCTGAAAGGACCACGACAGCACTTACAAGAACAGCATTTCTCTCTGTACCCCACAACTTCATCCTACTCCTCAGGAATACGTCTCTTATTCTGAGTTATTTTAGCCATTTGGGGGAGTTCTTTTTGGTATTTGCTTTCATATTTCTAAATGACATATGTGCAGGTCTACATTGTGTGCACATATCTATAAAGACATGATCTAATGATGTCTTGTGCTCTGCTCAGTTGCTCAGTCATGTCCGACTCTGCAAGCCCATGGACTGTAGCCCTCCAGGTTCCTCTGTCCATGGAAGTTTTCAGGCAAGAATGCTAGAGTGGGTTGCCATTTCCTCCTCCAGGAGATCTTCCTGACCCAGGAATCGAACTTGCATCTCTTGTGTCTCTTGCATTGGCAGGCAGGTTCCTTCTATGAAATATTGGGATTCAGCCCTGTAATCGTATTTCTTCTCTCAAAAACTTCTCTTTATTTTCCTAGTGTAGTTTTTCTTGCTATTTACTAAATCATCATACATGTTTTCACTGTCATGACCACATTAGTCAAAATAAATCATTATTTTTCTAGAATTAGTGATTGCCTCATTTTTTCCCCTGAATTTTAAAAATGTTATCAGCTATTGATATATCCCTAAGTTCTCTGACAGATCTTTTGAAAACTTCTAGAAACAGTCATACATCCTCTCTCAGTTTCACATTTTTTTTTCATGTAAGCATCCCTACAGTACCTTCAGCCTGGCTACTGTGTCCATGTGTCAGTCAGTGGAAGTTCATTCAGAGAAGCAGAGCACTGGTGTATGCTTATGTGTGTATGTGTGTGTTTGAGGGCTGGTATTGTATAGAATAGTTTTGTTTGAAGGGTTTTGTCTTATACAAGTAAGAGTTGGTTAAATAAATTCTGCAAGGCTGTTGCTTTCATATCTGAATGCTAGAGCTTGAAATCCACAGAGCAGGAAGTCAGAAGTGAAGATGGTAAAGTGGTGAAGGGCAAGGGCAAGCTGGAACCCATACTCCAACTTGAGGAACTGAGGTCCACATCAGTTCTCACTGCCTCTCACCTGTGATGTCAGTGTGCTGTGGAAGGAGTGATGCCCTTTGTCATGGAGCAGACACACACTCATCTTGGGAGGCAGAGAACCCAGAGGACTCAGGGGAAGATGGAGCAGTTGTAGGCCCGGCTGCTGAGCCATGACAGCGGGGTGTGTCAGCATGTAGTGGCAACTTACGTGGGCTCCTAGTTTGATGATCTACAAAACCTGTAGACTCACCTACCTCCAAATGCAGAATGGCCGCTGCCTCACTCCTGCTGTCGAAACCTTGCACAAAAATCTCTCTCATGTCTCACCTAACCAGAAACATGCCAGGAAGGGAATTCCAGAAAATGCAGTTTAGGTTAGCACAGCTGGCATGTTAGAGAGCCACCGTGGTGGCCTTGCGACTGTTTCTCTTAGATCTCTGACTGATGGCCCCAGCTGCTGCTTCGGTATCCAGCACCCCATCAATGCCCCATAGTGAGCACAGCAGGGGTACTAACTGAGGCTCACTCCGGGGTACTCTGGAGTCCTCTGACAGGCAGCAGTGGCCTAAGGACTCCTCGTCACACCAGACTTTCACTAGAACTGCATTGTGGTATCACACGTCCACCCCACTCTCCTCCTTCCCCCATCTCCTTCTCCTGGGCTCAGACCTGCACTGCTGTCTAACAGCTCTTCCAGCCTTCCCTGGCTCCCTCCCCACTTTCTCTCACAGATGTTTCCTTTAATAAATTTCCTGTATATCTATTTCTGTCTTAATGTCTGTTGAGAGGACTTGGACAAACAACTATCTTCTTAAGACATCCTTTCAACATCATCTTGGGAATTTCCTTCATCTTTTTTGGTAGATTCCTTGTTCCTTGGGTCCCAGGTCTTCATTTTTCTTGACTTTCTTCCTCTTTTGGTGAAATGTATCCTCCATATGGGAGGTAAAACTGTTGAAACCTTGCATGACTGAAAACTTTATTTTAATCTCACCCTCGAGGGATGATTTGGCTGGGTATGGAATTCTTGTTTGGAAATAATTTTTCATCAGAATTTTAAACACATTCTCCATTGCCTCATAGTTTTCTGTATAAATGTTGAGAAATACAATGCCACTTTTGATTTCTGATGCTTTGCCTATGACCTGTTTTTCTCTGTAGAGACTTTTAAAATTGCTATACCTTTGATGTTCAGAAATTTTATGATGGTTCCGCCATGGTGTGTGCCTGTGTTTCCTTCATCTTACTGAGTGTTTGTGGTTCACACCAGTGTGGAAACACCTGTCCTTTAGTTCTGGGAAGTCCTCTTATGTTCCTTCATATTTTTCCTCTATTTTCTCTGTTCTCTCTTTCTGAATTCACATTTGTTAGCAGTGATTCTTCCCGCATTGAGCCACTGATTTTCTTATTGTCTTTCTCTTTTGTTTTCTCAAATTCCAAGCAGTTCATTTAATTTTGTATAATTAAATGTATGTGTGTTTGGGTGTTAGTTGCTCAGTCGTGTCCGACTCTTTGTGACTCCATGGACTATAGCCTTCTAGGCTCCTGTGTTCATGGGATTTCCAAGGCAAGAGTACTGGAGTGGGTCGCCATTTTCTTCTCCAGGGGATCCTCCAGAACCAGGGATCAAACCTGGGTCTCCTGCATTGCAAGCCGATTCTTTACTGTCTGAGCCACCATGGAAGCCCTGTATGTGTGTGTGTGTATATATATACACACACACACAAACATATACACATACATATATACATATATATATACACACACACACGTGTGTGTGTGTGCATGCACATGTGCATGCATGCAAAGAACTGATTCATTGAAAAAGATCCTGATGCTGGGAAGATTGAGGCCAAGAAGAGAAGGTGGTGACAGAAGATGAGATGGTTGGATGGCATTACTGACTTAGTGGACACCAGTTTGAGCAAACTCAGGGAGATGGTAAAGGATGGGGAAGCCTGGCGCGCTGCAGTTCATGGGGTCCCAAAGAGTCGGACACTACTGAGAGACCAAACAACAGTGTATATGTATATTTCTAAGACCTATTTTTGCTTCTTGGTCTTTTTTATAAAACAGCATTCTATTCTTGTGTTAAGGATGCTTTCCTTTATGAAGCTGAAGATATTAATAAAGCTTTGCTTTGTTTTTAAATTTCTTGTCCTCCCTTTATTGCTTCTCTTCAGATTTCCTTTTTTGTTTTTGCTTTTTTTCAATTTTGCTTTTTGTTTTTATTTTCTTTCTTTCTTTTTCTTTTTTTTACATGCATGGAGAGCCTTGGGTATTTTCTCATAGCCTAGGCGTGAGGCACAAATTAGCAGTTGGGGAACAGTTTGCTGCTCGTGATGGAATTTGATGCTAACCAGGCCTTAGAGCAGTGTGGTCAGGCTGGCACCCTCATCTCTTTGCACACAGGCCACCTTCTCAATGAGGCCTGTTGTGACCACCTTATTTAAAACTGCACACACCTGCCCTCTGGTGCTTCTGATCCTTCTTTTCCTGCTCTGTATTTTCCCCAAAGCTTTTTTCCCCTCAGAGCACTATTATTACCTAATATATTATATAATACCTTATTTATTATTTTTGTTATTATTTTTATTTTCCCTGATATCTTCCAACCACCTAGAATAGAGCCTAGCACAAAATAGGCATTCAATAAATATTTATTAAATTGGGGACACTCACATCACTGTGTGTACCTCTCATCTTACGAATTTGTTCTTTTTTCACTTTTCTCTTTTTCTTATGGTCTTATTTTTTTTCCAGAAAATAGTAATTCATTCTCTGGCCTAGAGGTGTAGGGTGGAGGATAGGAGGTGGGATGTGGAAGGGGCTCCAGGGTGATATGCCTGGGATTCAGCAGTCCTGTAGCTGAGCAAGATAAGAGAGCTGAGGTTCACTGTTAAATGTCTAGATGTTCACTCCATTAAAAAAAAATAATATGCTGCCATCTTGTCTTGTTTTACCTCAATCTAGATCCTCCCTTCGTTAACCTGTACAGATAATATGAACTTTTAGTTTTCTATGGCAGTAGGAAAGGGAGGGTCACCTGCCTACTTAAGCAGGGGACTGGTGAGAATCTTGACATCAAACTGTTTCCTGATTGGATAACTTGTTTTCCTGTTTGCATATTTGTTTATTTTTAACCTAACCTGACCCTCCTACCTTCAGAACTACCTGGTGCTTTCACTTTCAGCGATATTAGGGTACAGTGCACCGTGCTTCTTCTTGACTTCTCCCATCCTGCCTGCTTTTGTGGATTTATACATTTTTTAAATTCTTTAGCTGTCATTTTTGTTGGTGTCTGGGAGTCTATTATTTCCTAAACTATTTTGCAAAGCATTTATAAATTATGTTCATCAAAATGGTATGTGCATGAGAAATAATGGATGATTAGATATAACTCCTGAACGTAAATAAATTTCCAATAAATTGATAATTTCCTTTTACTACACCGGTCACAGTTTCCAGTAATCCAGGACACAGTTAAGTCCACACTTTGTTGACTGATGAACAGATTCTATTAGATTCGAGTGGTAGTATGATGGCATTTAAATATCCTCTTTGAAAAGTTTAAAAGTACTTGGTATATGTGTTTGTATACTTGTGTGTTTTCTCGTATCAGGAGAGATGTGAAAAAAGATATAAACCTAATTGGAATCTACAGTTAGCATTTAAGGAATAGAGTGTGGGGATTGAAAAGTAGAGGGCCATAAGTTGAGAATAGTTGTTCACATTAACCATGAGTGCTAGGATTTTGAAAATGAAACAAAATCTTGGTAAAAGGTTGTGTAGTTAGTGAACTTAAAGAAAAATTAAAGAACTTAAAGAAAAATTAGAGTTAGGGGGACCAGGCTCTCATGTGACACACCAGAAGTTCTTGTATTATTCTTATATTTAAAAATATAAAAAGATTTCACTGAACTAGAGCATATTCAAGACACTTGACCGATTTTAGATGACATATAGTCAATGTCCCTTTGCCCTCTTGTGATCTTTGGAATATTTTCAGAGTCAGTTTCCTGCACAGTATAAATTTGCTTTTGCCCTACTGCAGGTTATATGGCTAAAATGTGGATCAAGGACCATTCAACATGAGGCAGAGGAGATAAGCAGAGACTAGATCATGCTGTACAGTGTTAAGGATCATGGATTTATTCTTAACTATAATGAGAAACTAATGAAAGGTGTTTCAGGTTTACATTTTTGTCTGATGACTCTGATGCTGATCTGAGCTTAGACTGGAGGAGGACAGAAGCAGCTATGGTAAAATTGGTTGAGACATCACTAGAAACAGTCCTGGGCAGCAGGTGTTGCTGATTAAATGCCACGTGCCCCCATCTCCTTTTCTTGCCCAGACAGACCACTTCCCACAGTAAAGACAGAAAACGCCTGGTACTCCATTTCCAGCTTCCCTTGCAATTAGTGCAGAGAGGCATGTGATCCAGAAATGGCCAATGGGAAATCTGATAGCTTCAGGAAAACACTTCCCTCTATAATTAAAACAGGAGAAAGCCTTTTTGGACATTTGGTGTGTGAGAACATGATGCTTGCAGCTGCTGCAGAGATCATAGACAACAGAGTATGTATGACAGAGCAGAAAGGTCTGGGCCTTTTTTTTTTTTAACTTTTTATTTTTACATGGATACAAAAAGTCTACATGCTGTGTAAAAGGCTCATTGAGTTTTCATGAATTAAAGAAATCTATATAATCAGCAACCAATAAAAATCCAGAAACCCTCCTTATGCTTTCTTATGCACTCTCAAGGTTAATCATTATTCTGACAATATGGATTACTTTCACTTGGATTTTTTAAAAAATCTGTTTTGTTTTTGTTTTTATCTTTCAGTGGTTTGCATTAGGAGATGGCATCATATTTTGTATATACTCTTTTGAGTCTGGCTTGCTTTTACTTGGGTTTCCCTGGTAACTCAGATGGTTAAGACTCCGCCTGTAGTGCAGGAGACCCGGGTTTGATCCCAGGGTTGGAAAGATCCCCTGGAGAAGGGAATGGCTACCCATTCCAGTATTTTTACCTGGAGAATCCCATGGACAGAGGAGGCAAATGCGACTGATTGGCTAACTTTGTTTGTTTGTTTTATTCAGCATGTTTGTAAGAGTCATCTGTATATTTGGGTAGCTACAGATTGTTCATTTTTGTTCCTGTAGATCATTATGTTTTGTGAATATACTCCAACTTATTCATTTGACTGTTGGTATGTATTTGGGTGGTTTGGCTAGCTAGGGCTCCTGTGAATATTTTCATATACACACTGTTGAATATATGTATGCATTTCTGTTGGGTGTATATCTCTTTGATTTGTAGTAGTTCTTTAAATAGTTACGATAGGATTCCTTTCCTACACATAGGCATAGGCCTGTTTCTCAATCTGTGACTTGTTTTTTCCACTCTCTTAATTATATCTTTTGATGAACAGAAGTTCTTAATTCTGAAATAGTTGACCACTATTTGTTGATTGATAGTTTTTGTGTCCTGTTTAAGAAAATTTTACCTAATCCAGAGTTACAAAGATATTTTATTTTCTTTTGGAAGCTTTAGTTTCTGACTTTGACATTTAAATTCAAATTCATCTGAAACTGATTTTTTGTTTATGATGAGAAGTGAAGAAATCAAGATTATTATTTTTCCCTCAAAATGGAAATCCAGTTCATCCAGCATCATTGCTTAAAGAAACTTATATAAATAACAAACCTATATATAACAAAAATATACATAGTTTTGTGATGGATTTTAAACCTTCTATTTCTTCTTTTTGTTTATCTTTTCCCTACTGCACCAGTGAGTGTCATCTTTGACAAAAATCAGATGTCTTGTAAATTTGTGGGTTTGTTCCTAAACTCTGATCTCTTGGTTTGTTAGTCTGTCTTTGCACGAATTCTGTACTTTTGCGGTTATAACTTATGTTGACCTTATATCCAGTGGCTGTGCTAAACTTTCTTACTAATTCTAATAGTTTATAGGTTCTTTCTTAATTTTATAGATGTACAGTCATATAATTTAGAAGTAATATTGTTTTTTATTCCCTTCCAATCCTACTCATCTTCTTCCTTTCCTTCTGTCCCTCCCTCCTCTGTTCCCTTCCATTCATTTTCCTTGGATTATTGTACTGTTTATGACCTCCAGTATAGTGTTAAATAGAAGGGGTCATAGTGGATGATTGTCTTTTTATAATCTCTTTAGAAAAGATTTTAATATTTCTCCATTCTATATGATGAGGGTAGGCTATTTGTTTGAAAAGATGCCCTTTCATATTAAAGAGACTATATTCTGTTCCTATTTGCTTAAAGTTAAAGTCATAAATGGATGTTGAATTTGTCAAATACCTTTTTTTTTGTCTGACAATGATTATGTGAGTTTCTCTGTTTTTTTTTTTATTGAGTTCAGTTCAGTCGTGTCCGACTCTCTGTGACCCCGTGAATCGCAGCACGCCAGACCTCCCTGTCCATCACCAACTCCCAGAGTTCACCCAAACTCATGCCCATGGAGTCAGTGATACCATCCAGCCATCTCCTCCTCTGTCGTCCCCTTCTCCTTCTGCCTCTAATCCCTCCCAGCATCAGAGTCTTTTCCAAGAGTCAACTCTTCGCATCAGGTGGCCAAAGTATTGGAGTTTCAGCTTTGGCATCAGTCCTTCCAGTGAACACCCAGGACTGATTTCCTTTAGGATGGACTGGTTGGATCTCCTTGCAGTCCAAGGGACTCTCAAAAGTCTTCTCCAATACCACAGTTCAAAAGCATCAATTCTTCGGTGCTCAGCTTTCTTCACAGTCCAACTCTCACATCCATACATGACCCGTAATGTCTCTGCTTTTTAATATGCTATCTAGGTTGGTCATAACTTTCCTTAATAAAAGTCAATTACATTGATTAATTTTTAAGTGATAATCCAACCTTGCGTACCTGTGCTAAACTCCACTTAGTTGGACTTGCTACTCTTTTGTTTTAGATTTTCCTATGTTTCATAAGTGGTCTTTAATTTTTTTTTTGTAAAGGAGGGATATTTTTTAAATGTTTTTATGAGGCCAGAACAACTTGTTGGAAACAAAGTTGTTCTGGCCTCAAAAATTTTTTTAAATATCCCTTCCTTTTCTATTCTCTAAGCATTTGTGCAGAGTTCATACCATTTCTTTGTTAAATATTTGGAAGAATTGAATGGTAATGATGTCTGGACCTGGAGTTTTGCAATGGATTTTGAATTACAAGGCAATTTTTAAAATAGATATAGTTCTATTCAGATTTTCTATGTCTTCTTTTTGTTATTTTTGATAAGTTGTATTTTTCAAGGAGCCTGTCAACTTTGTCTTCTGATATTTGTGTGTATATACATATATATATATATAAAGTCTGTTGAGTCAATCTAATAAATTCTTAATTTCAGATATTTTATTTTCAGCTCTACCATTTCTATTTTAAAAGTATATTCTAATTCTCAGATGAAATTATCATTTCATTTATTTATCTTTCCCTCTTCTTAGCTTGGTTAATAATAGTAATGATTTTTTGATTGATTGCTAGGCTAGACTCTAGATCTGTGCTGTTCAGCCACGTGTGGCTTTTGGCTAATCTTAATTGAGATATATATGGTATAAGTGTAAAATGTCAGATTTTAGAGATTTGGTACAAAAAAAAGTGTAAAATAGCTCAGTAATTTTACATAGATCACATGTTGAAATGATACTAAAATGAAATTAATTTGACTTGTTTCTTTGTGCTGTTCTAAATAACTTCACAATGTGGCACATGTTTTGAGGGGAAAATAGGCTGTGTGCTTAAAGATCTTGAGGTTTCTAAGTATGTCTTTTCTGAAAGACTGCACTAGTCATAGTTCCATGTGTTTCTAGAAGCACCTGTCTATCTGGGCAAAACCATGATTTGTAACATCTCACCTTGCCCTAGAATCAACAAACACCCCTATGGTTCAAGTGAGTACAGAAAGACAAGTTACCTCCCTGAGGTTCTCCCCCCCCAGACTGTGGCCTCCTATAGTCCTCTTTGTTTTAGCGGTTCTCAGACAACTCTAAAATGATGATTTAAAGAGATGCTGGATCATCAAAAAAGCAAGAGAGTTCCAGAAAAACATCTATTTCTACTTTATTGACTATGTCAAAGCCTTTGACTGTGTGGATCACAATAAACTGTGGAAAATTCTGAAAAAGATGGAAATACCAGACCACCTGACCTGCCTCTTGAGAAACCTGTATGCAGGTCAGGAAGCAACAGTTAGAACTGGACATGGAACAACAGACTGGTTCCAAATAGGAAAAGGAGTACGTCAAGGCTGTATATTGTCACCCTGCTTATTTAACTTCTATGCAGAGTACATCATGAGAAACGCTGGGCTGATAGAAACACAAGCTGGAATCCAGATTGCCGGGAGAAATATCAGTAACCTCAGATATGCAGATGACACCACCCTTATGGCAGAAAGTGAAGAACTAAAGAGCCATTTGATGAAAGTGAAAGAGGAGAGTGAAAAGATTGGCTTAAAGCTCAACATTCAGAAAACGAAGATCATGGCATCTGGTCCCATCACTTCATGGCAAGTAGATGGGGATACAATGGAAACAGTGAGAGACTTTATTTTCTTTGGCTCCAAAATCACTGCAGATGATGACTGCAGCCATGAAATTAAGACACTTGCTCCTTGGAAGAAAAGCTATGACCAACCTAGACAGCATATTAAAAAGCCGACAAAGGTCTGACTAGTCAGAGCTATGATTTTTCCAGTAGCCATGTATGGATATGAGAGTTGGACCATAAAGAAAAATGAGTGACGAAAAATTGATGCTTTTGTACTGTGGTGTAGGAGAAGACTCTTGAGAGTCCCTTGGACTGCAAGGAGATCCAACCAGTCCATTTTAAAAGAGATCAGTTCTGGGTGTTCATTGGAAGGACTGATGCTAAAGCTGAAACTCCAGTACTTTGGCCACCTCATGTGAAGAGTTGACTCATTGGAAAAGACCCTGATGCTGGGAGGGACTGGGGGCAGGAGGAGAAGGGGACGACAGAGGATGAGATGGCTGGATGGCATCACTGACTCGATGGGCATGAGTTTGAGTAAACTCCAGGAGTTCGTGATGGACAGGGAGACCTGGCATGCTGTGATTCATGGGGTCGCAAAGAGTCAGACACAACTGAGCGACTGCACTGAGCTGACCTGTGGCCATTGTCAGTAGGAACAGTGTCTTCCTCAAACTACTCCATTCTCTTGAATTTAAAAAAGATGTATTTAGAGATATATTTACATTCGGAACTGCTCTGGCTGTGTCCTCTATCATGGAATCTTTCTGCCTGACTTTGCCTTGCCTTCCATAGATAACCCTATCCTTGGCTAGCACCTTTAGAAATTGTCTCTTAAAAAAGAGATATAAAATTTTGAATCATCAACATATTGCTGTTTAAAGCACCTGGAATCGTGGGTCTGGATGCAATCGTCTAAGACAGTTGTGTAGATTAAACTCTGTATTATGAGACCAGTTTTAGGACAGAACTATGAGGAATGCAGTGTTTAAGGAACAGAAAGAAGAGTGTCCAGAGAGATAAAGGAGATGAGAAAGATAGGAGGAAGAAGGTGAAGTTACAGAGGCTGCATGAAGAGAACATTTCAATAAAGAGGGCACATCAGATTATGTAGAAAGAAAAAGTTTCAAGTGAAAAGAATTCTATGGATTTAGCAATAATGAAATTTATATTATCTTATGACCTTACAACATGCCTATGAGGAAAGCTTAAAATTATATGGTAATAAAATTATACTAATTTTATTGATGATTTACAGAAATGATGATTTTATATCATTCATCCTGATAGATGGAGAAGTAAATGTTTACCGTGGAGAGGCAATTTGCTTAAACTCAAGAGTAGACGTGAAATTTAAATCTTGGTTTTCTTTTGACACCTGGTCTTTCACAGCACTACATATTTTTATCTGTTGCTATCATTTCTTGATTATTCATTACATGGAAAAGACTTTTCTCTTTTTAAAAGCTCAGTCATAATTTTATTCTGTGTGTATGTTGTTGTTTAGTCACTAAGTCATGTCCAACTCTTTGCAATCCACTGGACTACAGCACGCTGGGTTGCTTTGTCCTTCCCCATCTCCTGGAATTTGCCCAAGTTCTTGTCCATTGAGTCATGATGCTGTCCAACCATTTCATCCTCAGCTACCCGCTTCTCCGTTTGCCTTCAGTCTTTCCCAGCATCAGGGTCTTTTCCAATGAGTCGACTGCATGTGTGTGTATATAGTTGTTATATATTTGCTGTTTTTCTTTTCTTTGAGAGAATATTTTTATTTCTTCTAATTTTACTGAGAAATAATTGAAATATATCACTGTATAAGTTTAAGGTGTATAACATGATGGTTTGATTTACTTATTTTGTGAAATGATTACCACAGTAGGTTTAGTTAACATCCATTGTCTGACATGCTAGTAAGGTAATGCTCAAAATTCTCCAAGTCAGACTTCAGTAATACATGAACCGTGAACTTCCAGATGTTAAAGCTGGTTTTAGAAAAGGCAGAGGAACCAGAGACCAAATTGCCAACATCCGCTGGATCATGGAAAAAGCTAGAGAGTTCCAGAAAAACATCTATTTCTGCTTTTTGACTATGCCAAAGCCTTTGACTGTGTGGATCACAATAAACTGTGGAAAATTCTGAAAGAGATGGGAATACCAGAGCACTTGACCTGCCTCTTGAGAAACCTGTATACAGGTCAGAAAGCAATAGTTAGAACTGGACATGGAACAACAGACTGGTTCCAAATAGGAAAAGGAGTATGCCAAAGCTGTATATTGTCACCCTGCTTATTAAACTTCTATGCAGAGTACATCATGAGAAACGCTGAGCTGGAAGAAGCACAAGCTGGAATCAAGAATGCCAGGAGAAATAGCAATAACCTCAGATATGCAGATGACACCACCCTTAAGGCAAAAAGTGAAGAGGAACTAAAAAGCCTCTTGATGAAAGTGGAGTGAAAAAGTTGGCTTAAAGCTCAGCATTCAGAAAACGAAGATCATGGCATCCGGTCCCATCACGTCATGGGAAATAGATGGAGAAACAGTGGAAACAGTGTCACACTTTATTTTGGGGGGCTCCAAAATCACTGCAGATGGTGATTACAGCCATGAAATTAAAAGACACTCTTTGGAAGGAAAGTTATGACCAACCTAGACAGCATATTAAAAAGCAGAGACATTACTTTGTCAACCAGAGTCCATCTAGTCAAGGCTATGGTTTTTCCAGTAGTCATGTATGGATGTGAGAGTTGGACTATAAAGAAAGCTAAGTGCTGAAGAATTGATGCTTTTGAACTGTGGTGTTGGAGAAGCTTCTCGAGAGTCCCTTGGACTTCAAGGAGATCCAACCAGTCCATCCTAAAGGAGATCAGCCCTGGGTGTTCATTGGAAGGACTGATGCTGAAGCTGAAACTCCAATACTTTGGCTACCTGATGTGAAAAGCTGACTTATTGGAAAAGACCCTGATGCTGGAAAAGATTGAAGTCAGGAGGATAATGGGATGACAGAGGATGAGATGGTTGGATGGCATCACCAACTCAATGGACATGAGTTTGGGTGAACTCTGGGAGTTGGTGATTTACAGGGAGGCCTGGCATGCTGTGGTTCATGGGCGTCACAAAGAGTTGGACGGACATGACTGAGCCACTGAAATGAACTGAACTGAATTGTCTGATAATGAAAAGAAGAAAAAAATTCTGTGTGATGAGAACTCTTAGGACCTACTCTCTTAACAACTTTCCAAGGTATCGTATAGCAGTGTTAGCTATAGTCATCATGGTGTACATTTCATCCCTAGTACTTACCTTATCGGTTTTTCTTTTCAGTGATACTTAAGTCTGGCTAACTTGTTCTTGTCCTCCAGAGATTTTCTGCAATTTCTTAACATTTTTTCACCATTTTGGGCTTTTGATGAAATTATTGTTTTTGACATTCACTTCCAATTTAATTCCGAATAGTTTCTGTAGATTAGTAGAACAGTCTGTCTAGTTCTTATCTTTGTTATGCCTCTTTTTTTTTTTTTTTTCAAACAGGTAACTTTAAGATTACACCATTAAAAACTGTATAAGCTTGACTCTCCAGGAACTCTTTCTGGAGGAACTATCTCTCTATAAAAACTCTGGCCGACTTACAAGTCCAGAATTAATGTCTTGACCCTCTGTAGCAGAGTGACTGATTTTGACCTCAGGGTGACTTTCTTAGGTGGGGTCATCTTCTTCACTAGGGTCAAAGAGCTTGCTTTCCATAGTGAGCTCTTTTAGTTGGCTTCTGTCTTTCTTGTTAAGCTGCCTTTGTGGTATCCTTACTTTCAACAAATTTGGAACTTCTGAAGTTTCTTTTGGATCCTATTAGACTTTCTTTCTCTACAAGTAGGTCATCATTGCAGTTAACTGGTTGTATTCCTTCCGAAGTGGAAGGATGGTTAAAATGCCAGAATCTGCTGCTTCATGTATAACAGTTCTTGTATTGAGAGTCTGTAGAATTTTATCAACTCACAGCTATGGTTAATGAAGGACAATTAGGTGGTGAGAAAGGAGAGCAGAGGGCAGCTTTCTTGAAGCAATTTTCAAGTCATTGTTCCTTCTCTCATTTATTTTCCAGGGATATGTGATTAGCAATAGGAAACGACATATGAGCAGCTTTGTATTTGATATTTGATTTGATTTTCATTAACAGGTGATTTCTTTTTTTTTTTTTTTGTCCTTGTTAAGGTAAGCTTTGTTTATGGTGGAGTTAATCCTTTAAATCAACATATCTTTCCTTAGAGGATATCCTGAAATAAATCGGAGCCAGAGTAGAGCTAGTGTCCTAGAGGTTGCTGATAGGAAGCAGAAGATCTTGGAGCCAGGCTGAGAGATCACTTGAGAGAAACTTCATAACAGAAGTTTGCCAACCCCTGCCCTACATCTATAGTTAGCAGAATTGGGGGTATCTAGCCAATAAAAAATGTTAAATGGAAAAAGAGCCAAAAGGGGAGATGGTAAGAAGGAAGAATGAGCAGGAATATGGAAAATTTTACATTTTAATTGTGATGGAAATTTTATTTATTGACGTTCAAATCAGAAATGGGGAAAAGAAGAAAGTTAAACTGGCAAAATTTTATCTTTTATTAATTTTATGTTTAAAAATATAAACAATAGTGTAAATATTTTTCACTTAATCTATTTACAAACAATAGTGTAAATATTTTTCACTTATAAACTATATTAGCCTTTTAATCATTGTTATAAAAAAGGCATTAAAATTATATCTACTACACATATTTGAGTTTTTGTTTAATCCATGAAATAAGTTAAAATATGGCAGGATTAGAATAATAACTCTTTGGAGATGACTGAGAAGTTTGAATAGGGTACAACAGAACTGAAGTCAATACATGAGTTGTTTTTTATGACTCTCAGGCAATGTAGTTGACTGTGAAGCTATTTGAGAGATGTTAATAGCTATACATACTTTGTAATATACTTTTAGTGACTGAGATCAGTAATTTTCTTATGTTCTAAAGAAATAATGTACTAATAATGTTTATTGAATAATTTACTATGTTTACAATTCTATACTATCATGCCCCAAATTATACTACAGAATCTTAGTATAACTTCCATTACAGTGAAGCATTTACAAAATACTCTAATAATAGCATTGAGTCTATTAGGAGTAGATAGTCAATCAGAAGTAGAAGTAGATAGATAATTTGGTTTAATTTATTCAAAAGATGATGCTATTAAAGTGCTTCATGTCAGCAAATTTGGAAAACTCAGCAGTGGCCACAGGACTGGAAAAGGTCAGTTTTCATTCCAATCCCAAAGAAGAGCAATGCCAAAAAATGTTAAGACTTTTGTGTACCATTGAGTACCATTGTGTTCATTTCACATGCTAGCAAGTAATGCTAAAAATCCTTCAAGCTAGGCTGTAACGGTATGTGAACCAAGAACTCCCAGATGTACAAGCTGAGTTTAGAAAAGGCAGAGGAACCAGAGATCAAATTGCTAACATATGTTGGCTCATAGAGAAAGCAAGGAAATTTCAGAAAAACGACTGCTTCATTGACTATGCTTAAGTCTTTGACTGTGAATCACAACAAACTGTGGAAAATTCTTAAAGAGATGAGAATATCAGACCACCTTCCCTGTCCCCCGAGAGACATGTATGCAGGTCAAGAAGCAACAGTTAGAACCTGACATAGAACAACAGACTGGTTCAAAATTGGGAAAGGAGAATGTCAAGGCTGTATATTGTCCTCCTGTTTATTTAGCTTATATGCAGAGTACATCGTGTGAAATGCCAGGCTGGATGAATTACAAGCTGGAATCAAGGTTGTTGGGAGAAATATCAGTAACCTCAGATATGCAAATGATACCACCCTTATGGCAGAAAGTGAAGAGGAGCTAAAGAGCCTCTTGATGAAGGTGAAAGAGGAGAGTGAAAAAGCTGACTTAAAACCCAACATTTAAAAAACTAAGATCATGGTATCTGGTCCCATCACTTCATGGCAAATAGAAGGTAGAAAAGTGGAAACAATGACAGATTTTATTTCCTTGGGCTTGAAAACCACTGTGGATGGTGACTGCAACCATGAAATCAAAAGACACTTGCTCCTTGGAAAAAAAGCTATGACAAACCTAGACAGGGTATTAAAAAGCAGAGACATCACTTTGCCAACAAAGGTTCGTATGGTTAAAGCTGTGGTGTTTCCAGTAGTCATGTACAGATGTGAGAATTGGGCCATAAAGATGCCTGAGAGCCAAAGAATTGATGCTTTTGAATTGTGATAGAGAAGACTCTTGCGAGCCTTTGGATAGCAATGAGATCAAACCAATCTACCTTAAAGGAAATCAACCCTGAATATTCATTCAAAGGACTGATGCTGAAGCTCTCATACTTTGACCACCTGATGTGAATAGCTGACTCCTTGGAAACGACCCTGATGCTGGGAAAGATTGAGGTAGGAGAAGAAGGAGGTGACAGAGGATGAGGTGGTTAGTTGGTATCACCAACTCAATGGATGTGAATTTGAGCAGACTCCAGGAGATAGGGAAGCCTGGTGAGCTAAGTCCATGGGGTCACAGTGTTGGACCCAACTTAGTAACTAAACAACAGTAAGGAGTGGAACAGAATCTTAGTTTTACTTTTTTGTCATTCAGATCAGATCAGATCAGATCAGTCGCTCAGTCGTGTCCGACTCTTTGCGACCCCATGAACCGCAGCACGCCAGGCCTCCCTGTCCATCACCAGCTCCCGGAGGTCACCCAGACTCATACTCACCGAGTCAGTGATGCCATCCAGCCATCTCATCCTCTGTCCTCCCCTTCTCCTCCTGCCCTCAATCCCTCCCAGCATCAGAGTCTTCTCCAATGAGTCAACTCTTCGCATGAGGTGGCCAAAATACTGGAGTTTCAGCTTTAGCATCCTTCCTTCTAAAGAAATTCCAGGATTGATCTCCTTCAGAATGGACTGGTTGGATCTTCTTGCAGTCCAAGGGACTCTCAAGAGTCTTCTCTAACACCACAGTTCAAAAGCCTCAATTCTTCGGCGCTCAGCCTTCTTCACAGTCCAGCTCTCACATCCATACATGACCACAGGAAAGACCATAGCCTTGACTAGGCGAACCTTTGTTGGCAAAGTGATGTCTCTGCTTTTGAATATGCTATCTAGGTTGGTCATAACTTTCCTTCCAAGGAGTAAGCGTCTTTGAATTTCATGGCTGCAGTCACCATCTGCAGTGATTTTGGAGCCCAGAAAAACAAAGTCTGACACTGTTTCCACTGTTTCCCCATCTATTTCCCATGTAGTGATGGGACCAGATGCCATGATCTTCGTTTTCTGAATGTTGAGCTTTAAGCCAACCTTTTCACTCTCCACTTTCACTTTCATCAAGAGGCTTTTTAGCCCCTCTTCACTTTCTGCCATAAGAGTCGTGTCATCTGCATATCTGAGGTTATTGATATTTCTCCCAGCAATCTTGATTCCAACTTGTGTTTCTTCCAGTCCAGCATTTCTCATGATGTACTCTGCATATAAGTTAAATAAACATGGTGACAATATACAGCCTTGACGTACTCCTTTTCCTATTTGGAACCAGTCTGTTGTTCCATGACCAGTTCTAACTGTTGCTTCCTGACCTGCATACAGATTTCTTAAGAGGCAGATCAGGTGGTCTGGTATTCCCATCTCTTTCAGAATTTTCCATAGTTTATTGTGATCTACACAGTCAAAGGCTTTGGCATAGTCAATAAAGCAGAAATAGATGTTTTTCTGGAACTCTCTTGCTTTTTCCATGATCCAGCGGATGTTGGCAATTTGATCTCTGGTTCCTCTGCCTTTTCTAAAACCAGCTTGAACATCAGGAAGTTCACGGTTCACATATTGCTGAAGCCTGGCTTGGAGAATATTGAGTATTACTTTACTAGCGTGTGAGATGAGTGCAATTGTTCGGTAGTTTGAGCCTTCTTTGGCATTGCCTTTCTTTGGGATTGGGATGAAAACTGACCTTTTCCAATCTTGTGGCCACTGCTGAATTTTCCAAATTTGCTGGCATATTGAGTGCAGCACTTTCAGAGCATCATCTTTCAGGACTTGGAATAGCTTTTGTCATTACTGAGATTCATTATTGTATACTTACCTGGAAAATAGATTATTCTAGCCAGGAGTGCTTTTCCCCTCCTCTGAACTCCTGTGGGTATCCATTATAGTAGTTTCCTATTGTTGCTATAGCATATAACAAACACACTTAGTGGCTTAAACAACACACAGTTATTATCTTACAGTTCTGAAGGTCAGAAGTCCAGAATGGACCTAATGGATTAAAATCAGGTGTCAGCTAGGTGGGTTCTTTAATGGAGATTGTAAGGGAGAACTGTTCATTGCTTGTTCTATCTTTTAGAGGCTGCCCACATTCCTTGGCTTGTGGTTGCATCACTCAGTCTTTGCTTCCATCATCACATCTCCTTTCAGTCTCTCTTGGCCTTTCTCTTATAGTGACCCTGTGATTACATTGCACCTACCCAGGTAATCCAAGATAATCTTCCCATCCCCAGGTCTAACTTAATCACATCTGCAAAGTCATTTTGCTGTGTTAGTTAACATATTCAGGGAACTTGGGGAAGGACATGGACATGGCTAGGGGCCCATTATTCTTCCTACATCTTTCTCCTTTTATTTAGAATCATCGATGTCAGAGCTGAAAGGGGCATTGGATGAAAACTTGTCCAATCCCTTTACTTTATACATGAAAAAACTGAATGAAAGCAAAAAGGCTGTTTGTCTTTGTCTTCCTCTAAGGCTTTATTAAAAGATTTGAAACAAGGCCTTAGTTATGTTTTTTGTGCTTAACTGTACTTTTATCATAAGTATACAATATTTACTGCCTGAATGATTAAAAAGCTAGTCATAGAAACCAGGTATATCTTATTTCTGACTCAGCTATTTTAAGTTAGTGCTAATGGAAGTTTAAAAAAAGCTACTGACTGAAAATACCATGAAGGATAGGGATTCATTTATTCTTATATTTTAAAATTAAAAGAAAGAAATTATTCCATCTTAAAAATAACTACCTTTTTTAAGATGCCAATTCTCTGTCTCTTGCCCAACTCTCCTTTTGTCTACTCACCCTCCTTCATAAAAAATGAAAAGAAAGACTAAAGAAAGAAACAAAAAGAAGAAAGAAAAGAAGGGAGAGAAGGAAAAAAGATACAGTGGTGTTCACTTAATAGTTTTTCTAAGTAACTCATGGAATCTGGATTGAGTTTCTTTGATATTCATTGCTATTGGGATGGATGGATAAGTATTATCTGTAATAATATCATGTATTATCTGTAATGCACATCTTTCACATGTATTCAACCCAGGGATCGAACCCAGGTCTCCCACGTTGCAGGCAGATTCTTTACCAGCTGAGCCACAAGGGAATCCCATTCAATAACTAAGATAATTTAAAAATCAGTGTTTTATCTTTTAAAAACTGTTTCATAACTTTAGGAAAATTTTTAAAAATTTAGGTTTATTTTTTGAATTATGATTTTTCTTCTCTTGTTAAGGAAGGATAGTTTAGACTCTTGGTTAAAATAAAATGAAATTTTTTTTATCTGGAAAAACATTTTAAAAATCTAGATTTTAGGTTTAGGTTGTCATTCAGACTAGATAAATGACTTACTGTTTTCCAAGAAAAAAAGCTTTGTCTGATGCTTATGCAATGACTGATTTTCTTTTGATATTCTTATAGTTTATATAGAATCTGATTTATTGTTAGGTGAGTTTGGATATTTTATGCATGGTTCTTAAAATAAAATATACCAGAAGCATTATGTTCTGCATAAGGAGTCTTTTCTTACTTGTTATCAGCATGGTTTTCCATTGGCCCTATACATCTATACATGTCTAAATCTAAACTTGTATGTTATACAGTTCAGTTCAGTCACTCAGTCATGTCCGACTCTTTGCGACCCCATGAATCGCAGCACGCCAGGCCTCCCTGTCCATCACAAACTCCCGGAGTTCACTCAGACTCAAGTCCATCGAGTCAGTGATGCTATCCAGCCATCTCATCCTCTGTCGTCCCCTTTTCCTCCTGCCCCCAATCCCTCCCAGCATCAGGGTCTTTTCCAATGAGTCAACTCTTCACATGAGGTGGCCAAAGTACTGGAGTTTCAGCTTTAGCATCAGTCCTTCCAATGAACACCCAGGACTGATCTCTTTTAAAATGGACTGGTTGGATCTCCTTGCAGTCCAAGGGACTCTCAAGAGTCTTCTCCAACACCACAGTTCAAAAGCATTAATTCTTCGGTGCTCAGCTTTCTTCACAGTCCAACTCTCACATCCGTACATGACCACTGGAAAAACCATAGCCTTGACTAGATGGACCTTTGTTCGCAAAGTAATGTCCCTGCTTTTGAATATGCTATCTAGGTTGGTCATAACTTTCCTTCCAAGGAGTAAGCGTCTTTTAATTTCATGGCTACAGTCACCATCTGCAGTGATTTTGGAGCCCAAAAAAAGTCAGCCACTGTTTCCTCTGTTTCCCCATCTACTTCCCATGAAGTGATGGGACCAGATGCCATGATCTCCATTTTCTGAATGTTGAGCTTTAAGCCAACTTTTTCACTCTCCTCTTTTCACTTTCATCAAGAGGCTTATTAGCTCCTCTTCACTTTCTGCCATAAGGGTGGTATCATCTGCATATCTGAGGTTATTGATATTTCTCCTGGCAATCTTGATTCCAGCTTGTGCTTCTTCCAGCCCTGAGCTTCTCATGATGTACTCTGCATATAAATTAAGTAATCAGGGTGACAATATACAGCCTTGACGTACTCCTTTTCCTATTTGGAACCAGTCTGTTGTTCCATGTCCAGTTCTAACTGTTGCTTCCTGACCTGCATACAAATTTCTCAAGAGGCAGGTCAGGTGGTCTGGTATTCCCATTTCTTTCAGAATTTTTGCACAGTTTATTGTGATCCACACAGTCAAAGGCTTTGGCATAGTCAATAAAGTAGAAATAGATGTTTTTCTGGAACTCTCTTGGTTTTTCCATGATCCAGTGGATGTTGGCAGTTTGATCTCTGGTACCTCTGCCTTTCTAAAACCAGCTTGAACATCTGGAAGTTCATGGTTCACGTATTACTGAAGCCTGGCTTGGAGAATTTTGAGCATTACTTTACTAGCGTGTGAGATGAGTGCGATTGTGCAGTAGTTTGAGCATTCTTTGGCATTGCCTTTCTTTGGGATTGGAATGAAAACTGACCTTTTCCAGTCCTGTGGCCACTGCTGAGTTTTCCAAATTTGTTGGCATATTGAGTGCAGCCCTTTCACAGCATCCTTTTTTAGGATTTGAAATAGCTCAACTGGAATTCCATCACCTCCACTAGCTTTGTTCATAGTGATGCTTTCTAAGGCCCACTTGACTTCACATTCCAGGATGTCTGGCTCTAGGTGAGTGATCACACCATTGTGATTATCTTGGTATGTTATACAAGTTTCATTAAATACTGAATTGCAAATAATTCTATTTTTATTTTGTCTACTAAAGTGGTACATATAGGTGCTTAACAACTATAAAACCGTGGACCATGCCAGAAGTGCCAAATAACTGATAATGTTTATTATATTGTCATGTTCTCAGTGAGAAAAATCTTATTAATTATAAGTTAACTTTAGAATGCATTCGTTATAATAAATTATGTTTTGTTGGATGAAAACATAATCTGACTCTTCTTTTCTTGGCAGCAACTTGAATTGGTGGAACCAAGTGGCTGGATTCACGTTCCCTTAACTGATAATCATAAGAAGCCAACTCGCACATTCATGATACAGATTGCTGTTCTAGCCAATCACCAAAACGGAAGAGATACCCACATGAGACAGATTAAAATATACACACCAGTGGAAGAGAGCTCCATTGGTAAATTTCCTAGATGTACAACTATTGATTTCATGATGTATCGCTCAATAAGGTAACCTTAGAACAAAAGTCATTAAACATCTTATCAGTACATATTAAATCTGGTATCTTTATTTAAAAATTAATTATTTTGCAATTCGGTATGCATTGAAAAGTATTTTATTGTAACTTTAATAAATACATTTTGGGTCATAATGTCTTTATTTTCTTTAACATATAATAAGGCTCACATATTTTATAAATATTAAAAATGAACTTGAACCAATGATTTAATTTTCCTTATACCAAAAGAAAACCAATTGAACTGAAAAATTTTAAGATATACACAAGTACTTTTACTAACTAGGTAATTATTTTATATAGTGATCATGCATTAGAGTAATGATGTATTGCATGTTTGGGAACAAAACTATGTTTTATCAATAGATATTATCTTTAATATGTCAAAATTATTATTAGTTTTTTCTATCCAGAGGAATGTCTTATATAATGCTCAGTTCAGTTCAGTCGCTCAGTCGTGTCCAACTCTTTGCGACCCCATGTATCACAGCACGCCAGGCCTCCCTGTCCATCACCAACTCCCAGAGTTCACTCAGACTCACGTCCATCGAGTCAGTGATGCCATCCAGCCATCTCATCCTCTGTCGTCCCCTTCTCCTCCTGCCCCCAATCCCTCCCAGCATTAGAGTCTTTTCCAATGCTAGGCCTTAAAAAATTTTTTTTTAATTTGTTTATTTGGTTGGATCGAGTCTTAGTTGCAGCACACAGGATCTTCCTTTGGGTCACACGGACTCTAGTTGTGACATGGGTTTAGTTGTTCCACAGCGTGGAATAACTTAGTTCCCCAACCAAGGATTGAACCTGTGAACCCCTGCATTGCAAGGCAGATTCTTAACCACTGGACCACCAGAGAAGTCCCAATACTAGGCCTTTTAAAAAACTGTCAAAATAAGCTTATCATTCAGTGTCTTGTGAGAACCACTCTGATTTGGGGAGTGTTACTAATTGTATCATAATTATTGTACTTTCATGAAATATTTTTAACCTTAGTTGTCTACATCCTAATGTGTCAGATTGCTACTATAATCTATTGTTTATCCTAATTCTGATGCTGTTTATAGGATATTTGGTTTCAGATTTGTGTCTGACACTGAAGTCCCATTTCTTGAGGGATAATGTAGCTCACAAAATTTTTTAAAATATGTTAAATTATTCTTTACATATAAAAATATTTTAAAGGTGCTTAAATGAGTTTTCTTTCCATGGTTTAACATGAATCCATTTGATTCTTTATGTTTTCCCCAATGCTGCTTGCTGTCCCATATTTCTGACTTTGAGGGAGATAGAACTTCCCTATTTTTTTTCTTTTTGTGGCTGTGCTACATGCTTGTGAGCTCTTAGTTCCCTAATCAGGGCTCAAACGTGGATCCTTGGCAGTGAAAGCATGGAGTCCTAACCACTAGACCACCAGGGAATTCCCGCCCCTTATTGGCCCTTGTTTGGGAAAGATTCCTCAGAGGTTCTTGCATTAGTGGGCAGACCGAGGTCTTAAATTAACAAAGTTTAAAAAATAATTATGTGTTTGATTTTATTGTGGTAGATTTGATTTATTGTGGCCACTGATTTATGTGGATGCTATAAAAAATGGTTTCATTTTTTTGACTAAGCAGAATCTCAGCTCTTTTTCTATGAGTTCCACAAAGAGTTTGTTATTTTCATTTTCTCCTTAGAGTAAGAAGCATGGTAGGTGACTATATGGTCAGCAAGAAGTCTGTAACCAAAACTCATTTGAGATCAGCAAATTAATCCCAAATACAGATGTGGGGTACTGGGAGGGAAAGAAGAGAGAGCTGAAGAAAAACATGGATAGGAGTTTTAAAAACAGGAGCGGATGAAGGAAGTAAGAAGAGTAATATATAGTTGGCACTGTATTAGATGTTCTGTGTTAGTCTGATAAGGAAAAATTCATGTAAACACAAGGTCTTCATCTAAGATACAGAGAAATCTAATAAAAGTTACAGGAGGTTTTATTAGTAATAATTATCATTTATCAGATGCAGTCTGTTATTTCCTACTATACTAATAGGTTGTGAAGAAACTCCTAAAATTAGTAGGGATTAAGAAGATTGTTGGGAAAATCAGTATGTTTTCTGCTTTTGTTCCCTTTCCCTGCTTTCCATAAGCCAGCTGGCTGACTACCTCATTAGGCATAGGAAAACTTGGTAGTGAAGGATTATGGAGGTAATGGTTCCCCTTATTTTAAGGATTATCTGAAGTACAATAACAGTGCATAATTACCTGAAGCAGTTTTATTTATCTTTTGAGAGTAAATTATATATCCAATAAAAGATTTGTGTCTAGAATATATAAAGGACTCTTATTAGTGAATAGGAAGAAAAAATCCAATTAAAGTGAACAAAAGATTTAAGCCAACATTTCACCAAAGAAGGCATATGATTGGCAAATAAGCATATGTAAAGATGTTCAACTTCATTGGATGTTCAGTTCAGTTCAGTCACTTCAGTTGCTCAGTTGTGTCTGACTCTTTGCGACCCCGTGAATTGCAGCACACCAGGCCTCCCTGTCCATCACCAACCCCCGGAGGTCACCCAAACTCATGTCCATCGAGTCAGTGATGCCATCCAGCCATCTCATCCTCTGTCGTCCCCTTCTCCTCCTGCCCCCAATCCCTGCCAGCATCAGAGTCTTTTCCAATGAGTCAACTCTTCGCATGAGGTAGCCAAAGTACTGGAGTTTCAGCTTCAGCATCATTCCTTCCAAAGAAATCCCAGGGTTGATCTCCTTCAGAATGGACTGGTTGGTTCTCCTTGCAGTCCAAGGGACTCTCAAGAGTCTTCTCCAGCACCACAGTTCAAAAGCATCAATTCTTCGGCACTCAGCTTTCTTCACAGTCAAACTTTCACATCCATACATGACCACTGGATGTTAGTGAAATGCAAATTGAAATCTTAATGAGATACCATTTCACAGCCACTAGAATGTCTGTGATTAAAAAGACAATTGCAAGTGTTAGCAAAGGTATGGAGAAATTGGACCTCATGTCAGACTGCTGATAAGGATGTAATTGATATATAAACAATGTTGATAAGGAATTTGGTAATTTTTTTTAAAGTTTAACAGATGCATATTATATGACACCAAGAGAGTGTATGTCCATGCAAAGACTTGCACATGAATGTTCATAGCAGCTTTATTTGTAGTACCTAAAAATTGGAAGCAAAGCATATGTTGTTCAACAGGAGAATGTATAAACAAATTGTGGTAAATCCATGTAATAGAATACTACTCAGTAATACAAATAAATGAAGTTAATTAATACATGCAACAATGTGGATAAATTTCCAAAATAATTATGCTGAAAGAAGCCACTAAAATGACTATAGTCTGTATGATTCCATTTTCAAAAAATTCTAGCACATAACTCATCAAGTGATAGAAAGCATATCAGTAGTTGCATTGGATGGAGTGTAGAGAGAAGTCAGAGGGATGAATTACTTGAGCAGATGACAGAAATGTTCATTATCTTGACTGTGGTACTGGTTTCACAGCTGTATACATACACCAAAATTTGCCAAGTTACACATTTAAAATGCCTTAATAAAGCTGACTTTTAAAAAATAGCTTATTCTACCTGTTTCACATAAGAATCACCCAAAATGCTAAACTCAACGTAGTTATATTTCTTACTGTATAGAATCTGAGAATATAAAACTAGCATTGGCAATCTATTTTAACAGTTAATAAAACAATGACAGCAAATTCATGGGCTCATCTGCAATCAGTATACATTTTTGAGTATTGATAAAATGTGCAGTTGTGAGATTTAAATGTTTTCATTTCACATGTAATCAAAGTATTGGACACTTTAAAAATCAGTTTATCACCTGAGGAAATATTGTCACAAGAGACACTCCATAAAACTGTGGAATTATAAAATACAACAGTTCATCGAAGAGTAGTAAATACCCAACTTATGAAAACACTAACATATATTGAGTGTTGAATTAGATCTAATAATAAAACCAAAGTAAATCTGATGCAGACTTTGCTTTCCAGTTGCTTTTAGTCTACTGAGGGAAATAATAGGTCTCTGATAACCAGGTCAGAATTTAGAGTGGTAAGATCACTCTGTAGAAAAGAGTTGACATCCTGTTCAGGAAGTTAGAGGTAAAGCTGGAGAAGGCACTGTGGAGGAGGTGGAATTTAGGAAAGAAAGACTGTTTGTAACATCAGCTAACTTACTCACTTTCCAAGCTTATTCTCGAATCCAGACTATCGTCGCTTTTACATGAATAACAATGATTAATTTGAAACAGATGATTTGTATGTAAGGAATCCAGTGATGTTTTGTACTTTTGAAAGCTTCCAATGATTAAAACACAGGCCAGTCTTGAAAAGTAATTTTTGACACCATGGCTCTGTCCTTTTTGTTATTATGACCACTAGTTACAAATTTTTATGAGTATAAAGTTTTGACTCAAATACAGATATTTGATGTGTTTCTAGTGTTAGAAAATCCTGCTTCAAATTCTTAATGTCTTATTATATGTCATTTTTAATTGACTTCTTGGTTATTAGCTTGTTTCATCAATTTTTAAAACGATGAGTTGCAGAATATGTTAAAGCATTAGGGAAAATAATACTTTGCAGTTGTGGTTACTTAGAGACACTTTTGCTTTGTGGATCTTTTAAAGCAAGGTTACCTTCTTTTGCCCACGTTGTTTTGGCTTTCCTCATTTCTGCTATGACTCCCTGGGGTATGGTGTTTGGACGTGTTCGCTGTACAAGGCTGTTTACCAGCCGTCTGCAAGGAGGCTCTCTGTGCTTCACGTTCTGCCATTTAGTTGAGCCTGCTTCTGTGCAGTGGTATCTAGAAAGCATTAGAGAGAAGACAACAACAACAAAAGCCTCAGGGATTACTTTATTAATTATCCATAATAATGACTTATTCTATTAACAGGTCATATCTAAAGGCTAATTAATTAGGACTCCCCCCACTATAAATTCAAGAAAATGTCTATAATCCATGGCAATATTATATGAAGAGTTGAAATTATTTTTTAGTAATATTAACCAGTCTATATTTTAGTTTTATGTGTAAGTACCCTCCCTTTTTTCTATGGCTGATCCTACAATGGTTGTTTATTTTCTCTTGTCCTTTCTGGTTAATAGAACCGATTTACTATTTTGCCAACATAAGCAAAATTACACCAATTTAAAGGTAGTCTACCTGCTTATGAAATCTTTTTCTGAGTGAATTAATATTTCAGGAAATGATATTTCACACCGTGTATCATTGAAGCTCTAGTATTTACCATCTCGGTTGTTTTAATTATTGCACTGTGGCTGTAAACTTTCCACTGATGGAGTTCAGTGATCATCGTAAGATGTTTTTCCACAGTGCATTTACTTTTCCAATGTTGAGAGCAAATTACGATTCTCTCTCTGTGGTCCTAGAAGTAACTCCCCCAACTATTTTTATAGACTTTATTCTGAGACTGGCTATCCTCTTTACCCTGGCATTCATCTATAGCTGGAGATCCAGATTTTAACAGATCATTTCCTGTTATTACTATAGCAGTATCAAAATGCTGATTGCTTACCAAGAAGCAAAGTATTCAAAAGACTGAATTAGAGCATTGAGCCAGCTGTTTGTTTTGCAACTGTTAAAATTCTTGAAAATCACAGGTTAAATGGATGTGCAAACAGCTTAGTAAAAAGAAGGATGATTATAAGCAGTTAAGTTATAACAGCTGTTAAGTTATAACACACTCAGGTGTGTATCAAAACAAAGGAAAGGGATTTTACTTTTTAAAACTTTATTTCTTTATCAGTAACTGATAAGAGATGCAAAGAACTTATTCTTCAGAAGTCTTCTTTCATTTTTTCCCATCATCTGGGCTATTTGGAACAAAATTCATTTCTTTCTTGAAATCTTCAACTGCTAGGCTGGTATTTGGTTGTACTTTTGAATCTTCTCCTTCATCTTTCTATACTCAGTAACTGTAAACCCTGAAGATTCTTCTCCACATGAATTATCACTTTTAGTTTCACCTCATTCACATCTTTCTAGGTCAATTCAGTCTTACCAAAAAAAAAAAAAGAAAAGGTAGCAGATAAAACTTTCTAATCTTGCAAACTGGAAAAGATGCTAACAACCCTGTACTTTAATATGCATGTGCATTCCCACAGGTAGGAAATGAGTATCACACTAAACAGGAAACTCCGGTGTTCGCTTACCCTGTCTAACTAGTTCTAAGCCAGTCTCCTAGACCCACTCTTACTACTGATTCTAGTTCTGAATTCCTTAGCTGCTTTTAGCCACTTCTGTTTGTTTGTTCTTGGCCCTTTGGAATTTCATGATAAGGATTAATTTTCTAAAAGAAATGTTGTATTCTTATGTCATTTGGGGTACATTTTCTCTATTTTAATCAATTGAATAATAGTCACTATCCTAGACTATCTCTAATAACAAAGCTGATCATTTTAGTAACCCTGTGCCAATGAAGAGCGATAAATACAGTTTGGCATATAACATTTACTAAGGTTGGAAAGCATGCAACACATTTTATAAAGATTTATTTAGATGGAAATAATTGTCATTTTTTTGTTATTAAGGATACTTGATTATCCCTATTAAATAAAAAAGATGTTGATTCTACTTTCCAAGAGAAAAATTATCTTTTTTCAAACAACATGTATGATTATATTCCTTATATCCTGTGTAGAATATAAATAAGTAGAAAACGTATTTCCTATTTAGAAAGAATTTATAATCTAGCTGATGATAGCTAGGAACACAGACACTCATGCATACTTAATAGAAGGTAGTATTGAGTTAAACAGATAAGTATCTTTTTAATAAGGATAAATATCACCAATGCCCAGGGTAGTCAGTGAGGTTCTTATGAAAGAGAAATTCATGCACGTAGGGTATCTTAAGAGGCCTTCGTGCCAGCTTATGTACAAGTTAAGAAATAGTGAAGGTGAAGGTCAGAGCATCACCTTCTTTCTTGACAGACTACAGATTGATGGATGTGTTTTTAAGTCTTAGCTAATTTGGGCTTTTCTAATAATGAATCCTTAAGATTCAGGTCATAACTGGCTGCACTGAATGAGTCAGGAGGCTCCCTAGAAGGAGGATGGAATTTTATTTTTCCTATATTTACAAATCAAATGTTTACCTCCTCAGGGATGGAGTATCGGGGTAGAGAGTGGCTCAGAGTAAAGGAACCAAGTTTGCTTTTAGTTGGGAGTCATCAGGAGTAGGGAGGAAGTGTTTCTAAATTTATACACTGGTTCCAGAACAGCATGCAATTTTAAGTAGAGATAAATGATAGGGCATTTTAGGCATGGAAAACTGAATTTGTGGAGGGATGAGGAGATTATATTCAGATTACAGTAAGCAAGGTTTTAATTTTAGTAACGTGTTAATTTAGGATGAAAGGTAGGGCAGAATGGGGTGAAAGTTTAATCTTCCCCTGTTAGGTATGGGTAACTAGTTTTATATGCTTATATTCCTCTTATATTTAATGCTATATTATTTTTTAGAAAATTTATTGGTAGGTAATTGCTTTAAAAATAGTGTGCTGGTTTCTGCCGTACATCAACATGAATCAGTCACAGGTATGCATGTGTCTCCTCCCTCTTGAACTTGCTTGCTATCTCCCACCTCAGTCCACAGAGCACTGGGTCGAGCTCCCTGTGTCACACAGCAAATTCCTGCTGGCTGTCTGTTCTCCGTATAGTAACATGCGTGTTTCCATGCTGCCCTCCATCCCACCCTCCCCTTCCCCCACTGTGCCCACACGTCTCTTCCCTATGTCTGCATCTCCACTGCTGCCCTGCAACAGTGGGTTCATCAGTGCTGTCTAGATTCCATATGCATGCTTTAATATACAGTATTTGTCTTTTTCTTTCTCACTCTACAGTGGCTCTAGGTTCATCTACCTCATTAGGACTGACTCAAATGCATTCTTTTTTATAGCTGAGTAATACTCCATTGTATTTATGTACCACAATTTCTCTATCCGTTCATCTGTCAATGGGTGAATTATCTTCCATGTCCTAGCTACTGTAAAAACTGCTGCAGTGAACATTGAGATACATACATCTCTTTCAATTATGTTTTTCTCAGGGTGTATGCCGGAGAAGGCAATGGCACCCCACTCAAGTACTCTTGCCTGGAAAATCCCATGGATGGAGGAGCCTGGTAGGCTGCAGTCCATGGGGTCGCTGGGAGTTGGACACGACTGAGCAACTTCACTTTCACTTTTCACTTTTATGCATTGGAGAAGAACATGACAACCCACTCCAGTGTTCTTGCCTGGAGAATCCCAGGGACGGGGGAGCCTGGAGGGCTGCCGTCTATGGGGTCGCACAGAGTCGGACACGACTGAAGCGACTTAGCAGCAGCAGCAGCAAGGTGTATGCCCAGTACTGGCATTGTTTGGTCATATGGTAGTTTTATTCCTAGTTTTTTAAGGAATCACCATACTCTTCTTCATAGTAGCTGTTTCAATTTACATTCCCACCAACAGAGCAAGAGGGTTCTCTTTTCTCCACGTCATTTCCAAGTGCTATATTTTTATTAAAACTTTGGAAGAGAAAAGATGCAATATGGTAGCCTAACACCTACCACCATTGTAAGTTGTGAAGACGACTATGGAACTTAACTATTTTTTTAAACTAGTTTTATGTAAATCAAAAGATTTATTTAACATTTGTCTTTATTAAGATTGGACCTTGAAGAAGACTATCAAGTTTGCCTGGGGTGAACAGTTGGGTGGAAATCTGTGCTTTTCCAAAGGGAATTGCTCAGTGGATGATTCTTGTGGAACCACAGAAATGCCCACTCATTGTTCCAGGTTCTCTCCTTTCATTCCAGAGATTTAGATAATAAAGGGAATTCTTAGAAAAATCCACTTGAAAGCAAAACTATCAGAAATTATACACAGCTCCAAATAAGGCTCTCAAGTGGCCATTATAAAAATATTTGACTTTTTGGATGTGTTATGTGTTTAAACAAAGTCATCATTTAGTAGAAATACAACTTGAGTCCTTTGGGTCCAATTTGTGCTTGTCTTACATCTAATTACTTTTAGATTCAAAAATAAAGACTTCTTTTAGAAATGAAGAAGTCTTTGAAACAGTATTCTTCATACTATGTGTGTGTGTGAGTCACTCAGTCGTGTCTGACTCTTTGCAACCCCATGGACTGTAGCCCACCAGGCTCCTCTGTCCATGGAATTCTCCAGGCAGGAATACTAGAGTGGGTTGCTGTTCCCTTCTCCAAGGAATCTTCCTGACCCAGGGATCAAACCTGGATTTCCTGCATGGCAGGCAGATTCTTTACTGTCTGAGCTACCAGGGAAACCCATTCATACTATAATCCCTTTTAAAGATATCAAATATCTTTTCAGATTTACATCATGAAATATACTAGTGATATGAAGAATGAGATATGAAGAATGATATAGTGTAAGCACAGTTTCTTGATTTAAATAATAGAAACAATTTTGCATATGCTCTTTGTATAGCTGCTGCTGCTGCTAAGTCGCTTCAGTTGTGTCTGGCTCTGTGCAACCCCATAGATGGCCTCCTACCAGGCTCCTCTGTCCCTGGGATTCTCCAGGCAAGAACACTGGAGTAGGTTGCCATTTCCTTCTCCAATGCATGAAAGTGAAAAGTGAAAGTGAAGACGCTCAGTCGTGTTCTACTCTTAGTGACCTCATGGGCTGCAGCCCACCAGGCTCCTCCATCCATGGGATTTTCCAGGCAAGAGTACTGGAGTGGGGTGCCATTGCCTTCGCTTTGTACAGCTAGTGAATACAAGAAATTTTTAACGTGTGTGAAATTTTCTATTATTTGCAAGCTTAAAGGAAGTAACTCAGTAATGTAGGAATTATATGAGCACCTAAACCCTATCTGTGTAATCTTTGACTAAAGATTTTATCAGCTGCTTTCCTTTTTAGTTGTATGTGTGTGTGTAGCATAATGTATATACAGTGAAATGCACCAAACACTAGCTCAATGAATTAGGTCAAAGTGGACACCCATGTCCATACCAACGGCTAAAATACCTCCTTGAAGCCCTCTTCATGTGCTATCTCAACCACTGTTCCCTTCCTTCCCTCTAAGATTGACCTCTACCCCTAATGTAATATCTATATGTATTAATATATACAATGTGCAGTATATTTTCTTTTGTGTTGGTTTCCTTTTACTCAGCATGATTTTTGTAATATATATTTGTATTACTGTATCTTATAGCTGTAGTCTGTTCATTTTTACTGATATATATCTAGTATTCTATTGTAGGAATATTGTTTTTGTTTAGTCTCTAAGTTGTATCCAACTGTTTTGTGACTCCATGGACTGTAGCCTGCCTGCTAGGCCCCTCTTTCCATAGGATTTCCCAGGCAAGAACACTGGAATGGGTTGCCATTTCCTTTTCCAGGGGATCTTCTGGACCCAGGGATCAAGCCCACATCTCCTGTACTGACAGATTCTTTACTGCTGAGCTACCAAGGAAGCCCCTCTTGTAGGAATCTACAATAATTTGTTTACTCATCTACTCATGTTTGTTACTGTGTTTTCCCATTTGAAGCTATTACAAATAATGCTGTTATGAACTTCTACTACCTGTTTTTTGACTCATATCACATGTGTGTTCCTGTTACGTATGTATATAAGAGCCTTATACCTCACACAAAGGGTATATGTATGCTCATTGTTTATAGATAATGCTTCATCATTTTCCAAAGTGCATGTAATCATTCACATGTCAACAGCAGGGTATGAGTCCCTCCTGCTCCACCTACTCACCAATTTAGTATTGTTGGTCTTTTAAATTTTAGCCACTTTGATGAATGTAGTGTTGTCTTAACTGTAGTTTTAATTTTCTGTTCGTAGTAGTTAATAAGATCAAGCCACTTTTCATATGTTGTCAATTTGGATAATGTCTTTTGTGAAGTATTCTAGTCTTTTGTTCATTTAAAATTTTTATCTTGTTTTCCTTGTTGATTTATAAAAGTGCTTCACATATTCTGGTTATAAATGCTTTGACAGTTATCAATGTTGTAACTGTCTTCTACTCTATGGTTTGCCTTTTTCATTCTCTTAAAGATGGGATCTCTTAATGAACAGACATTCTCACTTTTAATATAAACTAATTTATTAATCTTTTCCATGATGTTTAGTGATTTTTGTGCAGTAGGAAGGCTTTTCCAACCTGAGAATTGTACAGATATTCTCTTATATTAGCTTCTAAAAGCTTTATTTGCTTTGTTGTGCAGACTTAAGTGTGTGCAATCCATCTTAGATGATGAGTTAAATTTCAATTTTTTATTCCATATACATTGACCCAGCACCACTCATTGAAGACCATAATTTCCCACTGCTCTACAATGATGTCACCTTTATTTCAAATCAAGTGTCTATATGTGTATGGTATGTTTTTGCATTCCCAACGCAATCCAATTTGTCTCTTGCACCAAAAACATACTGTCTTATTACTGTTGATTTGTAACACAGTTTGATACCAGGTATAGGTATATCAAGTGCAGTCTGTTCCTCCTTAACACTCTCTCAAGTATTCTTGACATTTTTCATTATTATTATATACATTTTGAATTCAGCTTTTCAGGGTACATGCATGCATGTGTGGACACAAACACACACAAACTGGATGGATAGAATTTTTCTTGGGAGTGTTGTGAATCTATACATCATTTTGATAATTTATGCTTCACTTCATGGGATCACAAAGAGTCGGACATGACTTAGTGACTGAACAACAACAACAACATGCTTTTACAATGTTGTCTTCTAAGTCACTAAAAACTCCCATATCTTTGTCTTTAATTTCTTTCCATGATGTTTTATACATTTTTAGGGAGACATCTTGTACATGTTTTGTAGATTTACTTCTAAGGATTTGATTTTTTGATGATATTATGGATGATAATTTTTAAAAATTTATTTCGGTAAATAGAAGTAAAATTAATTTTTTATTTTCACTTTATATCTAGCAGATTTGTTACTTACCTCTAATTAGAATTTTCTGTAGATTCTTTTTACATTTCTAAATGATGGCTATTTTATTTCTTTTCTTTTTATTATACTTTTACTTATTTTATTGCCTTTTTATACTAGCTACATCCTCCTGTGGTATATTGAAGACTGAGATATTAAATTGAAAACATTGAGAGCGGTCATTCTTATCTTGTTTCTGATCCCAATGGCAAAGCTTTCAAGATTTCACTGTTTTGTATGTTTGCTTAGGTTTTTTTTTTTGGCGGGGGAGAAATACTTAATATTGATAAAATCAATGCTAGTCACTTGTATTTCTAAATAATTCTTTTATTTGTTTTTAAATCATGAATGAATATTGAATGTATAAGATGCTTTCCTTGCACCTTTTGAAATAACCATAAGATTTTTTTTCTCTATTTTATACTGTGTTGAATTCTATTGGATGATTTTTGAATGTTAAATTAATCATCTTTCCTGGAATAAATCCTACGTGTGAATCACTGGATTTGCTAAAAATTAGTGTAAGACTTTTTCACCATGAGTGAGTTGACCTGTGATATGCCTTTCTTTTGTACTGTCCTTGTCATGTTTTTGGTTTCATAAAACAAATGGGAAAGTTTTTAAATTTTTCTGTTTTTTGGAAGAGTTTGTGTAAGACTAATGGTTTCTTAAATACTTTATAAAATTCACTATGAAGGCATAATTATAGGTTTAATTGTTAATTTTAAATAGATGGAGAACTATTCAGATTTTTATACTTCTTTTTGTGTAAGTTCTGGTAATTTGTATTTTACTGGGAATTTATCCATTTATCTATATTTTCAAATTTATTGGCATAAGTTATTCATAGTGTCATTTTATGATATTTAGAATGTCTGTAGGATCTGTGGTGGTAGATTCCTCATCATTCCTGACTTTGTTATTTGTGATGTCTCAATTTTCTTCTTGTCAGCCTCTGTAGAAACTTACCAGTTCTGTTAGTCTTTTCAAGACTTAAATTTTAGTTTTATCCTATTACGTATATTTGTCCTGTTTTATTAATTTCTGCTTTATATTTATTTTCTTCTACTTTCTTTGGACTTGCACAGCTCTGATTGGTTTAATATGTTTTAATACATATCCCTTATCTTCAGTTAGAACATTTTCTAACTTTTATAAAAAGGTTTCTCTTTGACCCATCATTTATTGCTTAATTTTCTGTCCAAATATATGGTAATTTAAAAAATATTCTTTTATCATTTATTTCTAGCACAGTGACTCTGTGAAAGGAAAACATTTTTTGAAGTTTGTTGAAACTTGCTTTAGTAGCCCAGCATGTACTCTAATTTTTATTCATGTTTCATACAAATTATATATATATATATAGTGCTCCATATATGCTCCATAGGTCAGGTTTATTAATTGTGTTGTCCAATGTTATATATTCTGATTATTTTGTCTGCTAATTCTATCCGTTAGTAAGAAAGTTGTATGAAAATCTTCCACATGATTGTGGACTTGCCTACTCTTTCCAGTAATCCTGTCAATTTTATCTTTATATATTTTGAGGCTCTGTTACTAAATACCTACACACTTAGAATTATTATTTCTCTCTGAACAATCAAACTATGTATTATAAAGTGTACTTCTTTGTATTTAGTCATTTTTTTTTGCCATGAAGTCTGCTTTGTCTGATTTAATAAAGCTATGCTTGTTTTCCTTTGATTAGTATTTAAATGTTATATCTTTTTCCATTCCTTTTCTTTCTGTCATTTCATATCCTTATACTTCTTACATGTTTTTTGTAAATATATATTTTTTTCATACACTTTGACTCTCTGGTAGGAAAAAATCTATATGGCTTATTTGGAAGATAGTTCTTCCCAAACCAATGCAAGTAGGAAGTTTGACCTGTATCTTCCTTCAGGGAAACAACTGATGAATTTTGAATAGATAGGTGAGTGTAGGATAGGTACATGTTTTGTATAGTTGGGTACATTTTGAATATTGAATAGATAGGTACATTTTGAATAGATAGGTACATGTTTTACTAGGATTAAATCAGTAAGATTCAACTGGAGCAGGAAGCACTGGAGGCAATAAAGATAGGTTCTGTATGCTTTAAAATAATGCAGTGTCTAGAACAACCAACGGTACTTAATAAATGATAAGCTTACAGTCAAATATTTTATGACTAAATGAGAAACCCAGGTGTGCTGTGATGAGAGACCAAAATAGGAAGTGACAGGAAATGACTGGAAATATAAAACAGACAAGATTCATTGTCTGTTTTAAATGTGTCTAGGCAGAAATTTTAAGTGTAGACGTTGATTTAAACAAACATATTGATATCATGCTGAGATATTTATATAGGTATATTATATGGGGGCCTCAGAAGGATAAATTAGGCAAGGAGAAAATGGTGAATATATTCATCATTGCATTGCAAATTGTTATATATAGGGGAAATAGTTATATATAGTTATATAGGGAAATAGTTATAAATAGTTAAATATAGGGAAAATTTTAAAGAAGAGTATAACACTTTCCTTCACCACCTCTCCCAACTTTCAAGCGACCATGTTAGTTCTAATTTATAGATTATATTCTCCAGATCCTGTATAGGTGGTTGCTTGCTCTGTGTTTTTCAGGTACTTTTGAAGAAAGAGCCTCAGTTTACACA
Source organism: Tragelaphus eurycerus (assembly GCA_935064755.1). Classification (NCBI taxonomy): domain Eukaryota; kingdom Metazoa; phylum Chordata; class Mammalia; order Artiodactyla; family Bovidae; genus Tragelaphus; species Tragelaphus eurycerus. Next base: position 7,136,765 of record CAKXYN010000093.1, on the reverse strand, counting down.
TTTCCAAGAGGAGGCCATTTTCCCTGCAGTAGTTAACTCTTAAGTGCTTTCACAACTGTATATTATTACATGGTTTCAAAATAATTCAGTGGTAAAAATATAGTTCTTTATATACCAGACCACTTTACCTGCCTCCTGAGAAGCCTGTATGCAGGTCAAGAAGCAGCAGTCAGAACTGGACATGGAACAATGGACTAGTTCCAGATTGGGAAAGGAGTAGGTCAAGGTGGTATATTGTCACCCTGCTTAATTAACTTCTATGCAGTTAATTAACTATCATGCAAAATGCTGGGTTGGATGAAGCACAAGCTGGAATCAAAATCCCTGGGAGAAATATCAATAACCTCAAATATGCAGATGACCCCCACCCTTATGGCAGAAAGTGAAGAGGAACTAAAGAGCCGCTTGATGAAAGTGAAAGAGGAGAGTGAAAAAGCTGGCTTAAAACTCAACATTCAAAAAATTAAGATCATGACATCTGGTCCCATCACTTCATGTTTCCAAACAATGGAAACAGTAAGAGACTTTATTTTGGGGGGCTTCAAAATCACTGCAGATGATGACTGCAGCCATCAAATTAAAAGATGCTTGCTCCTTGGAAGAAAAGCTATGACCAACCTAGACAGCATATTAAAAAGCAGAGACATTACTTCACCAACAGAAGTCCATCTTGTCAAAGCTATGGTTTTTCCAGTGGTCATATATGGATGTGAGAGTTGGACTATAAAGCAAGCTGAGCGCCGAAGATTTGATGCTTTTGAACTGTGGTGTTGGAGAAGACTTGCCAGTCCCTGGGACTGCAAGGAGATCCAACCAGTCAATCCTTAAGGAAATAAACCCTGAATATTCTTTGGAAGGACTGACGCTGAAGCTGAAGCTCCAATACTTTGGCCATCTGATGTGAAGAACCTACTCGTTGGTAAAGACCCTGATGCTGGGAAAGATTGAAGGCGGGAAGAGAAGGGGAGGACAGAGGATGAGATGGTTGGATGGCGTCACCTACACGATGGACATGAGTTTGAATAGGCTCCGGGAGTTGGTGATGGACAGGGAGGCCTAGCGTGCTGAAGTCCATGGGGTTGCAAAGAGTCGGGAACAACTGAGCAACTAACACTTTCATTTTTTCACTTAGACTAATTAGTCATTGATAATTCTTTTAGCCATAATTCTTTAGTAGTCTCTATCAGCTACTTCTATTGTGTTAATATTTTCAATTTTAATCTGTTATTTGGCTACTGAATCTGCCTATTATATATATGGCCTCCCTCATGGCTCACTGGTAAAGAATCTGCCTGCCAATGCAGGATACACAGGAGAGGCAGGTTCAGTCCCTGGATCGGGAAGATGCCCTGGAGGAGGGCATGGCAACCCACTCCAGGATTCTTGCCTGGAGAATCCCATGGACAGAGGAGCCCAGTGGACTACAGTCTATAGGGTTGCTAAGAGTCAGACACGACTGAGGGACTAAACTACAACAAGATATGTATATGGCTTCTGGCTTCGTAGATGACGTGTGATATAAATTCAGTCCTCTATTGTGCAAGGCCATATTCTGAATTCTCAAGAGATTTATTTTACCCACTCAGAGCCCAAGCACAGGAAAATGGGTTTCCCTATTGTCTATTGCCTTCATTTGCTGTCTGGGCAGAATTCTTCCCCTCAACTGAGTGTTTAGACCTTCCAATTTCATGTGGGGATCTTAGTTTCAGTTCTCTATTTTCAGGAGCCAACTTATCTATCCTTTGCTTTCCCTTAGAAACCGAAGTCCTGGATTGCAACTCTTCCTCACCACTCCCCTCTGAGGCAAGCACAGGGTAACCTCATCGCTAGTCCAGTTTGAAGTAGCTTCATTATTCCTGGCACCTGGATATTTTTCTTTTATAATATATGAGCTTAGCTGTGCATTTTTTTTTTTAAGTTTATGCAAATTTTCCCAGCGTTTCCAGTTGATCTAGCAGGAGAGTTTTTAATGTATAGTCTGCCATATTGCTGAAACTCAAATCTTGAATTCTTTCCACATCTACAGAGTTTTTTATAAATATCATTGACTTTTCACAGTTGGAGTGGGCTTAAAGTGGCATATTTTCCCTCTTTTGATTTAATTTAAAAAACAGTACTTGATTCTGATACTACTAGACCTTTGCACATCATAAATTCAACTCAGAGGCACAAGGAGAATAACTAACTTTGAAGGCTGATAAAAGCACAGCCCTTTTATCTTGGTCTGAGAAAGTAACCCTGAGAATACATCCCTTGTGAATAAATAATGCCAAATTCAGTATGGTGAGTATGTTGGGGTCCAGGGGAAAGAGAAACTGAGAATGAGATCATTAGGGCTTCAATTACATTTGTAATGTTTTATTAAGCTGTGTAGTATACCCAGGGGCTTATTATATTCTTTATATTTTTAAAAGTATATATCTGAGACACTTCATCATAAAAATAATTATAAAAGAGATTGTCACCATAGTGAAGTCGTACTGTGTATTTCATTTACTGGAAGATACACAGGGCATTTGTCATCGTCATGTGTGTGTGTCAAGCACAAAGATAGTTTTCCATCCTAATGAGATAAAGAAAGGAGTAAGTTACTTCAACTACTGCTAAGATTTAGTTATTTCCGTATTAGACTCTGTTTCTCATGCCTGTTAAAAATGTCGCATGACTGACCATAAATTTTAACCTACCCAGTGATCATGCTATTTCCAACATGGGGAATAATTCTAGATTATCCAGAATAGCAGCAGGATATATCTGAATCCTCTTTTGTGTTAAAAAGTCCCTATTAAATGTTTTTGCAACCAAATATTCTGCGGACGTTCTTTGTTCATGCTGACTACAAGCATTACTGTTTAGTGATCTTGTTCACGCATATCTCTTAATCTTGGAATAGGCAAAGAGGAAGGAAAGGTTGGCATATTAGAGGGCCCAGATTCTTTCGCATGTTTACTTAGGCTGGGTACTCGACTCGACTCCTTGTACAGACTCCCTCTTGTCCTCACAGCATTGAAAATAGTTAACATTTGGGGCTCCACTGGTGGTCTAGTGGTTAGGACTCTGTGTTTGCACTGCAGGAGGCACCAGTTCAATCCCTGGTCAGGGAACTAAGATCCTACAAGCTGTTGGGCCAAAAAAAAAAAAAAATCACTAAGTACTTTCTTTGTGCTAGTGGTTATGATAAAACATTCTTGATGTATTATTGTAGTTAATCCCCACTATATCCTATAATTATCATTATCCCCTTTTTAGAATGAGGGAAACACATTGATTAGCTTAACGAGATTTCACAGTTACTAGAACTAAGTTGAATATTCTAAGTAATTATGAAGGAGCTGTCTTCTCTCTGTCATATATATATATATATATCAGATCAGTCACTCAGTCGTGTCTGACTCTTTGCGACCCCATGAATAGCTGCACGCCAGGCCTCCCTGTCCATCACCAACTCCCAGAGTTCACTGAGACTCACGTCCATTGAGTCAGTGATGCCATCCAGCCATCTCATCCTCTGTCGTCCCCTTCTCCTCTTGCCCCCAATCCCTCCCAGCATCAGAGTCTTTTCCAATGAGTCAACTCTTCATATGAGGTGGCCAAAGTACTGGAGTTTCAGCTTCAGCATCATTCCTTCCAAAGAAATCCCAGGGCTTATCTCCTTCAGAATGGTTGGATCTCCTTGCAGTCCAAGGGACTCTCAAGAATCTTTTCCAACACCACAGTTCAAAAGCCTCAATTCTTCGGCGCTTAGCCTTCTTCACAGTCCAACTCTCACATCCATACATGACCACAGGAAAAACCATAGCCTTGACTAGACAAACCTTTGTTGGCAAAGTAATGTCTCTGCTTTTGAATATGCTATCTAGGTTGGTCATAACTTTCCTTCCAAGGAGTAAGCATCTTTTAATTTCATGGCTGCAGTCACCATCTGCAGTGTTTCCTGTAGCCTAGGCAATTCATTATATTCTTTATCTTTGTGTCCCAATCCTGCACCCGCCCCTCTCTCCTAACATTAGTGATGTGGGGAGGGTTTTATTTGGTTAGGTCAAAGGTGAGAATCCCAGTACAATATTGTCCTTTATATAGTCTTTGGTATGACAGAAAACATAGAACCAGAGGCTACTTATCTATCTTATCCACACATACCATCAGCAACAATAGGTATTCTACCATGGTCAGAGGCAGCTTATTTTTACAAGTATTCTGCCCTCCAGCCACTCTTGTATCCTAATGAACCAGTCTGCTTTTCACTGCTCATCCATCCTGTCTTTTCCTGTTTCACATTTTACTGTTTGTAAATAGAAATCCATTTTATAACAGCTACATCAATCTTTCTGATGCTCTAGTAATATTAAGTTACAGCTATGTGGTATTCAGAGACCTTGATGCTGGGAAGGATTGAAGGTAAAAAGTGATTTACAGATTTACAAACTCATTGCTTTTCAGCAAAGGAGTAAGAAAGAAGGGAGAATGAAGGGACAGAGAGATAGGCAGGAGGAAAAACTGATCCAACGCAGATAAAATTATTCACTTCTATTTCTCTCTGTGACTTAGAGAAGATGCTTGTGTGACTATTTTGTGAACTTAACAACTTTGAAATCAAGTGATTTCATTTTAACGGAGCCTTGTAAAGAGCAAGGGATTGCTTTCCCTCAAGTTTTCTTAGAGAAATTCACATATCTCCAAATTTCATCTCGAAATTTTATTTATATTTCTGACTGGGGCTTGTGTTTAATTATGTTGGCCTGTTTCCATAATTCTGGGCTTGAGGGCACTTAGACATTTAGGGGCCCTTCATTAGATTAGCAATAAATCATAAATGAGTAAGTATAATCTCAATTACAATAATGCTTCCTCTATCCAGTTTACCACTGGCATCTATATGTGATCTAAGCTAAATCCTGCTGCGATAATATTATAATAATTATTAACAAGTTAATAATAACATTGGCTCATAGGACCCAGAAGCATGATTTAGGAGTGTGAGCAGATGTTTTCTTTTGCCTTCAGAATTTCACAGGTGTCCAACAACATTGTAAATGCAAGAAGGGGCCAGTCTAAGGACAAGTGCCCTGGGGTGACCAATAAATAGTTCTGCTTGCGTGAATATTTTACTGTTTTGTAGTTTTAGAAATCCGTAATTAAATTAAAGGTCTTTTGGAAAACTGTGAATCTCTTTCTCCAAACTTTCTTAGAAAGATTCAAGTATTTTCAGGGTGCTCCCTGAAGCTACATTTTGAGCTCTATTTGATTTCTTGGGCAGCTGCTCCTTCACTACCCTCTTCCCTTATGTTTCCGATAAGAAGGGTACAAAATTTTATGAGGAATCTTTTGCAGTTCTTTTGAAAATCTTTAATAAAATTTTCTTTGAAAAATTTATTCCATTTTCTGTACACAGGAAGTGAATAATTCAAATATTTTATAAGGTCCTTTATTGTTTACAAAGAATATTTATGCCCATTGCCTCATGTAGATGTTTAAAGCAAATTTGTCAGGTAGATAATGTAGGTCATCCCATAATACAGAGGAAGCTGAAACCACAGATAGTAAATGACCTAAGTCTTCTGACTGTTCATCTAGCACTTTTTCTTTATTTCAACTTATTCCTTGACCATAGCCTTGACTAGGCGAACCTTTGTTGGCAAAGTAATGTCTCTGCTTTTGAATATGCTATCTAGGTTGGTCATAACTTTCCTTCCAAGGAGTAAGCGTCTTTTAATTTCATGGCTGCAGTCACCATCTGCAGTGATTTTGGAGCCCAGAAAAATAAAGTCTGACACTGTTCTTTCCTGTGGTCATGTATGGATGTGAGAGCTGGACTGTGAAGAAGGCTGAGCGCCGAAGAATTGAGGCTTTTGAACTGTGGTGTTGGAGAAGACTCTTGAGAGTCCCTTGGACTGCAAGAAGATCCAACCAGTCCATTCTGAAGGAGATTAATCCTGGGATTTCTTTGGAAGGAATAATGCTAAAGCTGAAACTCCAGTATTTTGGCCACCTCATGTGAAGAGTTGACTCATTGGAGAAGACTCTGATGCTGGGAGGGATTGGGGGCAAGAGGAGAAGGGGACGACAGAGGATGAGATGGCTGGATGGCATCACTGACTCGATGGATGTGGGTCTGAGTGACCTCTGGGAGCTGGTGATGGACAGGGAGGCCTGGCGTGCTGCAGCTCATGGGGTCGCAAAGAGTCGGACACGACTGAGCGACTGATCTGATCTGATTCCTTGACCAACTGCCAATGAAAGACTTCCATTTAAATATAGATTCTTGGGTTTTCATGCATGTGTGTGTGCGTGCTAAGTCATGTTCGACTCTTTAGACCCTATCCTATAGACCATATAGGGTCCTCTGTCCACCAGGCTGCTCTGTCCATGGGATTCTCCAGACAAGAATACTAGAATGTGTTGCCATGCCCTCCTCCAGGGGATCTTCCCAACCCAGGGATTGAACTTGCATCTCTTACATCTTCTGCACGGGCAGGTGGGTTCTTTATCATTAGCACCACCTGGGAAGCTCATCTCTAATATTGATTTTTTTGAAACTTTATGGAATCATTAGAGCTATAAAGGTTGTTTGAGGGACAATCAGTAGTTGATAGCAGTCTACCATTAACTGACTTTGCTTTCTTTTTCTGTGTATGTTCTGGGTCTCAGAAGTACAAGACCAAGTGTGAATGAGCTAAGGGGACCCTTCATCACTAAACAAGCATTTAACTGATTCTTGCTGAATGGTAAGCATATAATAAATGACAGCTTCAAAGAATATTTCAACATGATACAAAGGGAGAGTCTTAATTCAAAATTATAAGATGTCAACAGCTTCATTACTGAAAGTTATGTGGGGATGAACTCACTTCTGGTTGCTTCTTTCTAGAACTTTGGTATTCTTGATATTCCTGTGTCATTACACAAGAGCATTGTTAGCTCCAAGAATACAACTGTGGTGCCCAAAGGTTGTAAACTCTAACACCATTGTGTTTATTTTTATGAGAATTAGGTCAAGATTAGCCTAAGCAATGGGGAAGGCAATGGCACCCCACCCCAGTACTTTTGCCTGGAAAATCCCATGGACGGAGGAGCCTGGTAGGCTCTAGTCCGTGGGGTCGCTAAGAGTCGGACACGACTGAGCGACTTCACTTTGACTTTTCACTTTCATGCATTGGAGAAGGAAATGGCAACCCACTCCAGTGTTCTTGCCTGGAGAATCCCAGGGACAGGGGAGCCTGGTGAGCTTCCGTCTATGGGGTCGCACAGAGTCGGACACGACTGAAGCGACTTAGCAGCAGCAGCAGCAGCAGCAGCCTAAGCAAAGGCATGAATAATGTAGGATCACAAGCAAAATGGGAAGTCTTCCCTTGTAGTTCAGTTGGTGAAGAATCTGCCTGCAATGCAGGAGACCCAGGTTCGATTGCTAGGTTGGGAAGATCCCCTGGAGAAGGAAATGGCTACCCACTCCAGTATTCTTGCCTGGAGAATCCCATGGACAGAGGAGCCTGGCGGGCTACAGTCCATGAGGTTGCAAGAGTAGGACATGACTTAGCGACCAAACCACCACCACCAAGCAAAATGGGAAATAAAATGTATTTTATACTGAATCTTTACAAATGGATTTTGCAAAGAACCATTAATTAACTGTAGTCCCAACTGGGGATACATTTTTAATGATTTGCAGGAAGTTTAGGAAAAAGCTAGATAAAAAAATTCTAGTCCCAACTGCTCTATAGCTGGGAATTAAAATAACCTGTGAATTTTTCTAACCAAAATACAAATACTAGTTATGAAATATTTCTTTTACTCATTGCCAATTCTTTAATAGTCCATTAGGTATTTCTAGGAGGTGGAGTAGTTGAAATGAAAATTTGAGCTCAGAAATCTGAAAGGCCAGAATCTTGGATAAACTGGCTGAGGTGAGATAGACCTGGGTGTGAAAGGAGGCTTTTTCTGTGGTAGATTTGCCTTCGAACTGGGCATGTGTTTCATTTGGGTAAGTCTTTGAAAGTTCCAGGAATCACTGAAAAAGGAGAGTTGAAGAAACTTTGAAATAACGACTTTAATCCTACTGCAACTGAAGAGCAGACTATTTCATGGAGAAGGCTGATGCTTCTGTAACTCTTAGCTTAACTTCACTGTCCTTTGCATCTTAAAAGTTAAGTTACTCAGCTTGGTTACAGAATCCACTCTTTAAACCCATTCCATCTCCACATTAGACCCTTGTTATAAAACCAAGTTTCTTGTATACTACCCCTCTAGATGGATTGGGATAGATATGGGCATTTGGAATTGACAGATATACACTGTTATATTTAAACTAGGTAACCAACAAAGACCTACCATGTAGCACAAGGAACTCCGCTCAATATTCTGTAATAACCTGAATGGGAAAAGAATTTGAAAAAGGACAGATACATGTATATGTATAATGGAATAATTTTGCTGTACACCTAAAGCTAATACAATATTGTTAATCAACTGTACTAAAAAAAATATATGAGAAAGTAAAGAAAAAGAGAAAGAAAGCAGTTCCTTTACAGGGGCCCCTTCTTTCTAAGCCCACTTCTAACATAGGGACACAGGCATTATATTTATACCTACATTAAAAAGAAGATGCACTCATATGTGGCCTTATTTCATTGAGAACAGTTTTCACTTTCAGTTACAACTTTTATTCTTTTTTCTATATGACCACTTCTTTAAATAGCAGCCATTTCTAGTTTCCTTCTTTAAATACCACCTTAAGAAATAAAGCTAAAATAGGTACCTTGAACTTTTTTGTACCGTCGAGATTTTATTTCAAAAAAAGTGAAATCAAATTTCCTTGAGGCGAAAGCCAAAAATTCAGCTTTACTCAAGGTTCTTCAAGCTACTGGTTACCCAAAGCGGGGGGAAGAATGAGATAGAATTATGGAATGTTAGCTCTAGGCACCATTTAGTTTAATCTCTTAACAGTCAAAGAAGCTGGAGCCCTATTGGCCAGCCAGTTCTCTGGTAGGTTATACAGATGGGTAGAAGTCTGTGGGGATTTCTTTCAACTCAGAACGATGTTGAACCCTGTGTATTTGGTTGGATTTGGCTTGAGAAGTGGTGAAAGAAGGGAGGCTGAGGGAAAACAACCCATGACAGCTTTATGGCCACCTCGTTAAATTAAATCCTTCGCTTGACACTGTATTGCTTTCTTTGCTGGGTGTGGATTGACAGGTATTGATGAAACGTCTTGGTTCTAACTCAAAATGCGGGAGTGACAAGTTATAACTTTGACAAGTTGAGGTTATCAACAAGCCACAGGGTGAGTCTGTGGATCCCAGGCTGTGCAGCAGCCATTCCACCACCTCTAGCAAGCCTTTTGCTTTAACAGGGATGCACTTGATCTCTTCACCCTCCAGGAGTAGATTAAGTGCTTCAGTAAATGTGCCATTAAGATACTTCATTGTCCTAAGCCATTAATACACACCTCAGAGACACTGGAAGCTGAGGACCTTCAGCCACCCAAGAAGCAAGCATATGAATAGCCCAGAGGAATGCCTAATGCTGTATCTGTGTTGATATTTCATTATTAAACACAGTTTAAAAATTGCTCTAAAGTAATTTTACTATGGCTTTGAATAAAACCAAAGTGGATACAATAGCAAATTCCTTTCCAAACTACTCTAAATGTCTACTTTGTTGTGGTTCTGACTATATTAATTCCTTGACCTTGGGCCTGAGTCAGGCTAAAGGGTTTAGCCTTTTCACCACCAACTAAGCCTTTTTGAGATTTCACTTTCTTATTGAAGAAGCTAAATTCGAAGGATTTTAGAGATGTTTACTGTGAATGTACTTTTTTTTTTTTAGTTGTTTTTTATGTGGACCATTTTTAAACTGTTTATTGAATTTGTTACAATATTGCTTCTATTATGTTTTTTTGGATTTTTGGCTACAAGGCCTGTGGGATCTTAACTCCCTGACCAGGGATTGAACCCACACCCCCAGCGCTGGAAGGGAAAGTCTTAACCACTGGACCACCAGGGAAGTCCCTAGATGTACTGTTTTGTTCTCTGCTATTTTCTTTCTTTTCTTGACATAATTCTTACAATAATAGAATAACATGATAGGAGAATTTTAAACCACATTGAACCCAAGAGATATTTAACTCAACTCTTCATTTTAGAGGTGAAGAAATCATAGGTCAAAACTGTGAAGGCACAATTTTCGTGTTGCCTTTTTGCCTTAAAGGGATTTGGTATCTGTAGTTTATTCTTTTCTTAAAACTATGAACTTATTTATCCTCTCTAATCCTTAGTCACAGTTTGGTTTTCATCACCTTCTAGTGATCGACTGAAGCGACTTAGCAGCAGTAGCAGCAGCAGTGATTGATATAATGTATTAAGTGTGAAAACTTAGAAACAAAGAGATGACTTGGCAAAGTCAGAGAGATTGAGGTAAGATAGAGAAAAATTTGGTGTTAATTTTGGGGTGCTAGTCCTGAGGAAAGACTCTTTTTTAAAAAGATTTATACTCATTCCTTTTGATATTTAAAGAAAATTAAAAATCTGCATTTCCACATTGATCTTTAATATTTTCTGTGGTTCAAGAAAGTCTTCTGAGAGTCAGATACATCCTGCAAATTTTGTAGAACAGTCTTCAAATGGCTCACCTGGAAAGACACATGGACTTATTAACTGCAGGTAATTTTATAGCTCTCTTGTCTTTGTTGAGAGGAAGGGGTGGTTATGATTGACTTCAGTGAATGACTATGCTAAATTGACAGAACCAATAATGGATGTGAATGTAGGAAAAGTGTTGTCCATGGAGAGCCTCTTGAAAGGAACTCTTGTGGTACTAATATCCAATCATGTAAGAAGCTGTCTGCCTCCTCATATAATGATCACTATGTATTCTACAGATTCAACTCATTCACTAAGTTATTGTTGTTGTTCAGTCACTAAGTCGTGCCTGACTCTTTGTGACCCCATGGACTGCAGCCCTCCAGGCTCCTCTGCCCATGGGATTCTCCAGGCAAGAATACTGGAGTGGGTCGCCATGTCCTTCTCCAGGGGACCTTCCCAACCCAGGGACTGAACCCAAGTCTCGTGCATTGCGGCATGTCCTTTACCATCTGAGCCACCAGGGAAGCCCCAAGTTAGGATCTAGTAATTCTTATTATCACTTACAGTTGAAACAACCAAACCAAACAAAAGCCATTGCTCTTAGGCAAACGCTTTTTTCCCTAATTAGCTCTCAGGATAGATTTTATCTGAAAAATGAGCAGGTTTCAGGTGTTTATTATTCAGAAATAAAATAGTTAAGAATAATGAAGTCATGGGATTTTGCATGATTTTTTTACATTTTGTTACTTTTATTATTTCAATTTTTTAAAATATCAGAAATAAAAACCAAAAAGTGACATTTTATGGTGATTTTATTTTCTGATCAGATCCTTTGTTAGTGTTTCCATAATGCCATATCATAATACCACTGAATTTCATTTCTATTCAAGTGCACACATTTCTAGGGATCCTAGGCATCAGGAATACAACAGTGACCGATAGCCCTATCAATCCTGTAAAACTATGTAATATTCATTTGCACTCTCTTATCCACTATATCTTAAGTTGTCCCAGGACAGAGACTGTATCTTACTCATCTTTGTGTCTCCAGTTTATAGAACAGTGATGCACTCAAAGACTATCTTTCGGATGAATCTGTAAATTAAGCTCTATAATCCTGGTGTCCCTCTGAATTTCCTCTGAGGGGCATAGAATTCCAATTCTGGATGTATAAAATAGGGGAGTGTCCTAATTTGGCATCATAGCTCACTTCTGTATAACTTGATACTGCTGTTAAATAAACAGGGTGGATGCTGCAAAGCATAAGAAACAGTGAAGTATGCGTCCCTATCCAGGCTGAGGACATGGTTTTATTAACACAAACCAGGATTTTCCTTTAGAAGCTGCAGAACCTGTTGTTGCCTATTTACTGTCAGAACAGTTTAACATCAGCTGTGCTACAAGGAAAACCATTGTGTTTGACAGACATTCTCCAGTATTTAAATGAACAATACTAAGTAACCCCATACAACAGGTCAACTCATTCAGCTATTGGAATGTATATTTTGCAGCCAACCTACCCGGGTGGGTCCATGCAGACACAATTCTATTAAAAAAAAAAAAAGCAGACATTCACCAAAGGCTAGGCTGAACTGCTTTTATGGTCAAGGCAGCCAACTGGTAGTTTTTAAGAGTGGCTGCTTGGTAGGAACCTCCCCTCCTCCCAGCTTAGCCAAGGGGATCCTAATCCCTCCTCCCAGCCTGCTGCTTGCTCAAGATTACAGGAGTCTTGAGATTCTGAATAAAACTGCCAGCTGTCTTGACAGGAATAGAGATAAGAGAAGCATTCCTGTGAAGAGGGAGTGGCCTGGGGTAGCAGGGAATGGAGTAGGGTTCTGGGAGGGAGCTGAGGGGATAAAAACCAAAAGAAACACACCCCCAGAACAAGTTCAGAGAAGCGAACAAAGGCAGCTCAGCGCCTGGGTCAAGATAGGAGAGACCACCAGGGTGGCGCAGGAGGACGGCCAAGGGGGATGTAACTGACTGTGCACATGTGTCGTGGGAGAGAGCCTTAGGAGGGAAGGGCTCAGCTACCCACCCCGTTTCTGTCTGTGCATCTAGGGCCTAACTCGCAGGGAGAAACCATTGCTCTAATAATTTGTTGTTGTTCAGTCACTGAGTTATGTCCGACTCTTTGTGACCTCACGGATTGCAGCACACCAGGCGGCTTCTGTCCTCCCCTAATCTCCCGGAGTTTGCTCAGATTCATGTCCATTGAGTCAGTGATCCCATCCACCTGTCTCATCCTCTGCCTCCCCCTTCTACTTTTGCCATCAATCTTTTCCAGCATCAGGGTCTTTTCCAATCAGTTGGCTCTATGAATCAGGTGGCTAAAACTTGGGAGCTTCAGCATCAGTCCTTCTAATGAATATTCAGGCTTGATTTCCTTTAGGATTCACTGGTTTGATCTCCTTGTAGAACAAGGAATTCTCAAGAGCATATTAAGAGATAGAGATATCACTTTGCTAACAAAGGTCCATATAATCAAAGCTATGGTTTTTCCAGTAGTCGTATCGATGTGAGAATTATACCATAAAGAAGGAAACTATAAGCAAGGTGAAAAGACAGCCTTCAGAATGGGAGAAAATAATAGCAAATGAAGCAACTGACCAAGAATTAATCTCAAAAATATATAAGCAGCTCATACAGCTCAATTCCAGAAAAATAAGTGACCCAATCAAAAAATGGGCCAAAGAACTAAACAGACATCTCTCCAAAGAAGACACACAGATGGCTAATAAACACATGAAAAGATGCTCAACATCACTCATTATCAGGGAAATGCAAATCAAAAACCACAATGGGGTACCATCTCACACCGGTCAGAATGGCTGCTATCCAAAACTCTACAAACAATAAATGCTGGAGAGGGTGTGGAGAAAAGGGAACCCTCTCACACTCTTGGTGGGAATGCAAACTAGTACAGCCACTATGGAGAACAGTGTGGAGATTCCTTAAAAAACTGGAAATAGAACTGCCATATGACCCAGCAATCCCACTGCTGGGTATACACACTGAGGAAACCAGAATTGAAAGAGACACGTGTACCCCAATGTTCATTGCAGCACTGTTTACAGTAGCCAGGACATGGAAGCAACCTAGATGTCCATCAGCAGACGAATGGATAAGAAAGCTGTGGTACATATACACAATGGAATATTACTCAGCTGTAAAAAGAATGCATTTGAATCAGTTCTAATGAGGTGGATGAAACTGGAGCCTATTATACAGAGTGAAGTAAGTCAGAAAGAAAAACACCAATACAGTATATTAATGCATATATATGGAATTTAGAAAGATGGTAACCATGACCCTGTCTGTGAAACAGCAAAAGAGACACAGCTGTAAAGAACAGTCTTTTGAACTCTGTGGGAGAGGGAGAGGGTGGGATGATTTGAGAGAATAGCATTGAAACATGCATGTTATCATATGAGAAACAGATCACCAGTCCAGACTTGATGCATAAGACAGGGTGCTCAGGGCCGGTGCACTGGGATGACCCTGAGGGATGGGATGGGGAGGGGAGGTGGGAGGGGGGTTCAGGATGAGGAACACATGTACACCCATGCCTGATTCATGTGAGTGTATGGAAAAACCACTACAATATTGTAAAGTAATTAGCCTCCAATTAAAAAAAAAAAAGAAGTCCGAGCAACAAAAAATTGATGCTTTTGAACTGTGGTGCTGGAGAAGGCTCTACCGATTGGGTGGCTGACATAGAAGAGCACAGACACCACCGAGACTGGCTCTCAACCTATGGAAACACTCTGAGCAGTCAGAGAGATGATGCCGTTCCTAAAGGAATTATTGCCAAGTATGAAGCCCGGTGACTAGTAACACCAGGCTTCAGAATGTCTCAGGCCCAAATTATCTTTCATGTTTATGGCACAGAACCCTTGACTGAATTCACAGAATCCTCGACTGAATACTCATTTGAGGATATGAGCAGAGTCAACAATACTTTTTTAAAAGAAATATTTATTTCGCTGCCTCGGGTCTTAGTCGCTGTGCATGGGCTAACCACCCTCCCCCGCTCTGCCCCTCACTGCCCGCCAGCATGCGGGATCCTTGTTCCCTGACGGGGCATGAAACCTGCATCCCCTGCCCTGGAAGACAGAGTCTTAGCCACTGGACTGCCAGGGAAGTCCCCATCATTACTTTTTTGAGAAAATAATTTGGCCTTGTTTATAAGGAAAACACATGTCCCATTTCTGCACCAGAATGCAGAATGTCTAATACGGAATATCAGGTTGTCAAAAATTTTGAAAACATAAGGTCAGTTCTATCACACAGGGATCTCTGATGTAAAAACGGGGCTCTTTTTGAGTGAGCACCATGGATTAGCGGTGTCTCAGGTACCAGGAGAGAATTCAGTTATGAAATGACGACAATTCGATTGCCAACGCATGGCTGAAATATCTGTTAGGTTAGAAAGATCAAGTAAACACTGTAGGAAAAAAAGTCTGTTTTAATGGAAAATTGTGTCTCACCTGTAGCCTACCTTTCCAAATAATCTGTTTCTAGTCTGGTTTGTTGTCATGGAGTCCCTGTAAGTTTTAGGTAACTGATAGATGTGTGTTATGTCTATTCTACTAGTGATATTATTTTCCTGTCTCACATGAAAAAGCTAGTTTTGGCCCTCTAAACTCAGGACTAGTTTACTCCTTACAAATTTGTGTTTAGATTTTTCCTTTGAATGGTTATAACATCTGTCTGGTTCTCTCATATAATTTGTTAAAAAATCTTTAACACATGTTTATTTTTATACCTCTATGGGAGTCTTACATTTACCTTTTTCTGAAAATTATCGTTTAGTCTCTTCTGCTAGACTCTCAAAGCTAGACTCTTACCCTGTTTCTCAACTAGGGGTAAGAAGGGACACTAATAGTTACATATTTTATAAAATGTTCAGGTGACCCAAGGAATCTCTGAAGCAAATTTGTACTCCAGCCTAGCTTAAGTCCTACCACTAGCCTGACACTTTAATTGTTTATCTAGACATTCAGGTGCTCTCTCTGGTACCTATATCCTTTCCTCATCACCCAGACTCTTGTAGGCTTGTTCTCTCCATGGAGAAGTAGCATCAGAGCTTCTAAGCATCCATAAGGCAAAGCTTGCCTATTTGGATATGTTGCAAACTGCCCTAAAGCTGCTTTTTTGAAGAAGGTGGATTATATTAATCCATAAATATAATGGCTTCCCCTCCCCACCTCCATTTCCCAACTATTAAAGAGCCAAAAGAGCTGAAAGTTTCCCTGATAAAGCTGAAAATGACAAATTATATCTTAAGATGACATTTTCCCCATGTAAGGAACTGTTAAGAACTATAAGGAAAACTTATTTTGCTCAAGAGCAGAGTATTTGGGGTATTGTGACTTAGTTATTATTATACAATAATAATTGTAGTCCAATCAATGGTTACTGAGACCCACTGTGAGCTAATAACTCTGCAAGAAGCTCAGGGTCCAAGACCAAGTAAAACAAAATCTCTGCCTTCAAGGAGCTCGCAGAAGAAAAACACATGTGCACCACTAACCATAAAATACTTAGCAGTGTGAATGCCATGGGAGAAACAAAATGGGTCCGAAAAGTGAATATGATTTCTTGGTAAAAAAATTTATCTACAATTTTAATTGAAGGATTATCCAGTCACACTACAGATGAGGAAACCAAGTCCCCCAAATGTTATAGGATCACAATTCATCCATAATGTAAGCAAGCATAGATAAAAGTTATAGTGGGTGATCGCAAGATAATTGAATGGCATGTACATTTCCACTCTTAAACTAGAGCTGCTATTTCTTCCATATAGTGAATTAACCTGCAAAAGTGGGTTGCTGTGTTTCCAGCCTACTTCTGAATGTAAAGGAGTCATTTGTAAAAGGCTTTTGGCAGGCTAATGTCCCAGGCCTGGGGGAGAATTTACTGTTATCTGAGCTGTTATCTGAGCTGCAGTCTTGGGAGGTCTCCCCGGGCTAAGCGGACAATCCAGTGTCTGGGGAGGCTGGGATGGTAGTGGTGGTGGTACCCCTCGCACTGTCTGCCTCCTGGGCTGGCAAGAATTTGGCGGAGTGAGGGCTACAGCTTTTCTGGCTGAAGTTCAAGGCTGGGCTCCTATCCCAGCAGGGAGCTAGGGTGAAAACCAGAAGCTGGGCAGAAGGCCAGTGAGATCAAATGGTAGCTCATTCCCAGGAGTCTCAATTCACCTCCAGGAGCATTGGACAAACTGCTTCCAGATTCTGCTCACTCGTGAGCTGGAAGCTTCTGACATGCGGACCAACTGAGCCATTCCCAGCTGAGATGGGGAGCAGCTGGGTAGTGTCAGGACACTCAGGGATTGGCAGGGATGAGCATAATCTGTCATAGACTTGGGGTTTCTTATATAAAAAATATACCTGTTTATAGGAGAAAGTACAGAAAAAAAAAGAGGAAAATTTAGAATGAACAATGAATTCAAACACCTTCAGGCTTTTTCATGTATGTGTGTATACACACATATATAACAAATGAAGGTAATATTGTATGTGGTATTATTGTTTTTCCAGCCAATATTTTGTACACATTTTTGAAATTATCGAATGTCTATTTTTTATTGGAAATAACTTTTATTACACAAATATAATGGACAGCTGTCTAAATTGATCTTCTCCCTGTTTGTATAATTAATTTTAACCCTAATCATGGAGAGGATTTAAGAGTTGAGGGGGATGTGGTAGTCATCCTGTCACTCTCCCACAGATGCAGAAACCGAGGTCCAATTTGATTGAGTGATTTGCAAGTTTAAACACAGCAGGTTTAAGCAGAAACAAGGCTAAAGACACTCCAGGGTACTTTATGCTGTACAGTGATACCCTGAATTATTTATTTCATGTGAGTATGGCTTGTCTGCTTTGCCAGAGATAGTGTTATGTGATGCCTTGCTACTTTAAGTGTGTCTGCCAGCCTTAATGGCATCATCCGGGAGCTGGTTGGAAATGCAGATTCCCGGGCTCCACCCTAGGTCTTATGAATCGGAACCTACCTCTAACCAGATGCCTGGGTGATTCATATTCACATTACAGCTTGAGTACCACTGGAGAAAAGATCATTAAATATCCATGGTTGCTATGGTGTTTGTGACCCCACCAACTTCTTATGTTGAGACCCAAACCCCAGTGTGATGGGGCTTGGAGGAGGGTCTTTGGGAGATGATTAAGTCACCAGGGTTGAGCCCTCCATCTGTGAATCAGGAAGTGGGTCTTCACCAAATACCAAATCTCCTTGGCACCTTGATCTTAGACTGTCCAGCCTCCAGATCGGTGAGAGATACACTTCTGTTGTTGATATCTGGTATTTTGTCATAGCATCCTGAACAGATTAAGACAATGGTATTACTTGAGTCTTTTGTTAATAGCAATGGAAAGTGACTCCAAGTACCTTAAAGGAGAAACAGGTGTGACAGTATTTGTTAGAAAGAGACAGGTGTACTGGAAACCAAACCTTAGAGATTAAGCTTCTAAAGGACATTAGAAGTGGAACATGGTTGACCCTGTTGGAGAGCTCTCCCATAAGCCTGATGCCCAGTTTCAGGGTCTTTACATAAGTTTTGGGGTTTCCTGGTGGCTCAGACGGTAAAGAATCCACCTGCAGTGCAGGAGACCTGGGTTCAGTCCCTGGGTCAGGAAGATACCCTGGAGAAGAGAAAGGCTACCCACAACAGTATTCTTGCCTGGAGAATTTCATGGACAGAGGAGCGTGGTGGGCTATGGGGTCATAAAGAATCAGACGCAACTGAGTGACTAGCACTGACTGTGTGAGTTTTAAATGTGCGTATGTGAGAGTACGGAGAAGGCAATGGCAACCCACTCCAGTACTCTTGCCTGGGAAATCCCATGGATGGAGGAGCCTGGTAGGCTGCAGTCCATGGGGTCGCTAGGAGTCGGACACGACTGAGCGACTTCACTTACTTTTTCACTTTCATGTATTGGAGAAGGAAATGGCAACCCACTCCAGTGTTCTTGCCTGGAGAATCCCAGGGACGGGGGAGCCTGATGGGCTGCTGTCTCTGGGGTCGCACAGAGTCGGACATGACTGAAGCGACTTAGCAGCAGCAGCATGTGAGAGTAAGGGGGCGATGAGGGAAAAGAGAGAGAGAGGGAGAGAAAGAGAGTATTTTTGTTTAGGTTAGGTTTTATGTTCTCTTGATCAGTGACCAAGGCGCAGGGTCATGTTGCAGCATGGCCACTGGACCTCACTGCTACAACTGTGATACATGCCCAGAGATGGGAGATGGTTCAGAGATGGGTATCAATACAAAAGTTGCCTGCTGTAATTTTTAAACCAAAGTGGTCACATTTTCCATAACTAGGGATAAAAGTATTTCTAGTCTTTCTACCTCTGCGGCCCCTGTTTCTCTGACTTTCATTGTTGCAATTTTTCCATCAACGAGAGCATACATTCTACTGATTTCAGCAATTAACATTTTGCTGATGACACCCAAATGTGCCTCCAGCTTGAATCTCTTTTCTGAGTTCCAGCCTCCTATCTCCAAATGTTCTGTCACTACTTAAAGTTCAACAGGGCCAAAACTGAGTTCATCATATGTCCTTCCCAATTTCTTTATTTTTATCAAGATGTGACTGTTTTCCATGATAACTAGCATCTGTGCCTCCTTCCTTATTTTTCAAATGCCAAATCCTGAACTTTAAAATGTGAATTTCTTTAATATCTCCCTTGCATCCTTGCTGCCAACCAGAATGCAAATCCTTATCCTTTCTCATTACCTAATCATGACCCTCCTCCTTTCCCATCTTTCTGTCTCACCAGTAGATTTTTCTTAGACTTTACTTGTATCATCTATAGCCTACTTCAGAAAATATTTAATGTTATTTCAGGGCATTTTATATATAGGTCCGAGGTCATCACCACAAGATAACATTAGTCATTCAAAGATCCCCATTGTCAGGGATGTACTTAAAAATTATTTGAAAAGACAATTTTTCTAGAAATGTTCTATGAAACATTTAATAGATGCTAATCTATTAAATCTATTAATCTATTTAATTAACATCCAATAGAGTAGACAACTCTATTACAAATGAGGGACTTCTGTGGTGGTCCAATGGCTAAGACTCCACACTCCCAATGTAGGGGGCCCAGGTTCGATCCCTGGTAAGGAAACTAGATCCCACATGCTGCAACTAAGAGTTTGCAGACTGCAATGGAAAGTTATGCATGCTGCAACTGAAAAAAAAAAAACAAAACCCACATGCCACAACTTAGACCAGGCACAGACAAATAAATAAATAAAAATTTCAAAAAATAGTCCTTTCCTTAAAAAAAGAAATGAATAGCATAGTGCTGACATAAAGAATAATATGTTAGTATAACCGTTAACCTATTAAAGGAAAAATTGTTTTCTCTATTCACACAGACACTCTGACACCAAATCTGTGGGTTTTCTACAAGCAATTCTGTATCTGTCTGGACACCCAACTGGGTGTTCTATAATTTAGTTATAAGGCTAACT
Source organism: Tragelaphus eurycerus (assembly GCA_935064755.1). NCBI lineage: Eukaryota > Metazoa > Chordata > Mammalia > Artiodactyla > Bovidae > Tragelaphus > Tragelaphus eurycerus. Next base: position 7,116,680 of record CAKXYN010000093.1, on the reverse strand, counting down.
ACCTGAAGTGAGCAGAGACCCCACAGATCAAGTGCTCTGGTGTACAACACTGCCCCTTGCTTCAGATGCCAATCCCAAGTCCAAGCTCCTGACTAAATGGCTATGTCAGCTTAAAGAAAAATGCGCAGCGTGAGAGTTGGGAGCTTAAGTTTTATTTAGGGTCTTTTAGTTGACAGTAGCCCAAGAGACAGTCTCTCAGTAGCTCTGAGGAAACCACTTAGTTTTAGACTAACCACCTAAGACAGAGGGAAAGCCAGCTTCTAGATGATTTTGGCTAGGGAATACATGCAGTCAGGCATAAGGAAGTGAAAGTGTTAACGGCTCAGTCATGGTGGACTCTTTGTGACCCCATGGACTGTAGCCCACCAGGTTCCTCCTCCATGGGATTCTCCAGGCAAGAATACTGGAGTGGGTAGCTATTTATCCCCTTTTCCAGGGGGTCTTCCTGACCCAGGGATTGAACCCAGGTTTCCCACATTGCAATGCAGTCAGGCATGTATCTCAGGAAGAGATTACTGCTACTCAGAAGGAACAAACATCTCTAGTTAATGATTTTAGTGCTTTTCTGCTCTGGGAAGATGTAGGAATCTGAGTTCATTAAACTTTCTGAGATACACCCTAAGAGGCTTGTTTTCTAAACTTTTACTTTTAAACACAGTCATATAAGGAAGTATGTAAAAAAATAGAAACTGATAAGCATAATTTATTTTAGGTTTCAATCATTTTCTGTTCCCTAGAGAGATCCTCTAGGTGAGACATTCTTGACTCCTGGTCTCATGATATTGTTCACAGTATCATCGTGAATGTGTATGGTTGTATGTTTAATGTGTGAGCACTTTCCTAGAGAGAGGACCATAATTTTATTCAGATACTCAAAAGAGTTTTTGATTAAGACAGGGATGTCTTCTTTATGTCTAGATTCCCAGTATATACAACAGACCCTTTTACAATAATAGGTATGCAATAAAGATTTCTTAGATAAAGCTTATTTATTTCTGAATTCCATTCCATGTATAGCTTTAAAGTGTTAGATAACTATTACTTAGTTATCAGATCAGATCAGTCGCTCAGTCGTGTCCGACTCTTTGCGACCCCATGAACTGCAGCATGCCAGGCCTCCCTATCCATCACCAGCTCTCGGAGGTCACTCAGACTCACATCCATCGAGTCAGTGATGCCATCCAGCCATCTCATCCTCTGTCGTCCCCTTAGTTATAGACTGTTTTATATAATCCACTGATTGTTATGTAATTCATTATTTCATTTTAGTTTCTTATCCATGAACCTAGATTGTAAGGACAAAGATCATCATGCCCTATGTTTCTTTTCTTTCTCATATAATACCCAGCACAGTGCCTTGCATCTAGAAAATTTAAAAAGAAGTCTGTTAATTGGCTTGTCTCACTGGCTCATTGACCTAGGAATTTAATTTCTATATCCTTAAACAGAAATGTGAAGGGCAGATCCACAAGTGGCCTAGTGAATATGATGGAGACCTGAACAGCTACTACATCCTTCTAAGGCGACTTGCAGGTCCTTACACTTATGGGAATACAAAAAAAGAATTACTAATTTCATTCATGTTTTTTTCACTGCCTACATATTCATTCATTGATTTATTTAACAAATACTTGTTGGGTTTCTACTCTGTATCTGATGCTTTCTGAGGCACTAAAGAAAAAAGAAGATGGTCGTTCCCTGTCATTAAAGAGTTTATAGCCTAGTGTAGGACCAGACCTGTAACAGTGAACTGTGATGCACTATGCTGGGTCCTGTTATGGAACTAGCTTCAGGATGTCATCAGAGAGTAAATGAGTAGCTACGGAAATCCTGTAAGTCTTTATAGAAGAGGTGACGTTTGACATGTGGTGAATCAGACTGACATAAGCTTTTATCTTCTGAAACTTACAATGTAGCAGAGAGGGCAGAAGTTAAAGACACGGTGCAATGTGGGCATTTAATACGGGACCTTACTCTGAGAGGGAGGGAGCAGGTATCCAAGGAAGGTAAGCTGAGCCTTAAAAGATACACATAGAGGGGCTGGACAGGAGAGGTAAGAAGAGATGGGGGAAAAGACAGAAAAAAATTCTGGGACAACTGAATATTCACATGCAAAAGAATCAAACTGGACTTTTACCTCACACCATATATAAAAATTAACTCAAAATGGACCAATGACATGAATATGAGTTACATGCTGTAAAACTCTTTGAAGAAAGTTCCATTCAGTTCAGTTGCTCAGTCGTGTCTGACTCTTTGTGACCACATGAACTGCAGCATGCCAGGATGCCCTGTCCATCACCAGCTCCTGGGGCTTGCTCAAATTCATGTCCATCAAGTCGGTGATACCATCCAACCATCTCATCCTGTGTTGTCCCCTTCTCCTTCCACCTTCAACCTTTCCCAGCATCAGGATCTTTTCCAGTGAGTCAGTTCTTCACATCAGGTGGCCAAAATATTGGAGTTTCAGCTTCAGCACCAGTCCTTCCAATGAATATTCAGGACTGATTTCCTTTAGGATTGACTGGTTGGATCTCCTTGCAGTCCAAGGGACTCTCAAGAGTCTCCTCCATCACCACAGTTCAAAAGCATCAATTCTTCAGTGCTCAGCCTTCTTTATAATCCAACTCTCACATCCATACATGACTACTGGAAAAACCATAGCTTTGACTAGACAGATCTTTGTTGACAAAGTAATGTCTCTGCTTTTAATATGCTGTCTAGGTTGGTCATAAGTTTTCTTCCAAGGAGCAAGCGTCTTTTAATTTAATAGCTGCAGTTACCATCTGCAGTGATTTTGGAGCCCAACAAAATAAAGTCTGTCACTGTTTCCATTATTTCCCCATCTATTTGCCATGAAGTGATGGGACCGGATGCCATGATCTTAGTTTCCTGAATGTTGAGCTTTAAGCCAGCTTTTTCACTCTCCTCTTTGATTTTCAAGAGGCTCTTTAGTTCTTCTTCATGTTCTGCCATAAGGGTGGTATCATCTGCGTATCTGAAGTTATTGATATTTCTCCCGGCATTCTTGATTCCAGCTTATGCTTCATCCAGTCCAGCATTTCCCATGATGTACTCTGCATAGAAGTTAAATAAGCAGGGTGACAATATACAGCCTTGACATACTCTTTTCCCTAATTGGAACCAGTCTGTTGTTCGATGTCCAGTTCTAACTGTTGCTTCCTGACCTGCATACAGATTTCTCAAGAGGCAGGTCAGGTGGTCTGGTATTCCCATCTCTTTCTGAATTTTCCACAGTTGATTGTGATCCACACAGTCAAAGGCTTTGGCATAGTCAATAAAGCAGAAATAGATGTTTTTCTGGAACTCTCTTGCTTTTTCCATGATCCAGCGGATGTTGGCAATTTGATCTCTGGTTCCTCTGCCTTTTCTAAAACCAGCTTGAACATCTGGAAGTTCATGGTTCACGTATTGCTGAAGCCTGGCTTGGAGAATTTTGAGCATTACTTTACTAGCATGTGAGATGAGTGCAATTGTGCAGTAGTTTAAGAATTCTTTGGTATTGCCTTTCTTTGGGATTGGAATGAAAACTGACCTTTTCCAGTCCTGTGGCCACTGCTGATTTTCCAAATTTGCTGGCATGTTGAGTGCAGCACTTTCACAGCATCCTTTTTTAGGATTTGGAATAGCTCAACTGGAATTCCATCACCTCCACTAGCTTTGTTTGTAGTGATCCTTCCTAAGGCCCACTTGACTTCACATTCCAGGATGTCTGGTTCTAGGTGAAGAAAATGTTTCTTTCTTTGAAAAAAATGTAGGAATAAATTTTGATGGCCAGGGATTTGACAATTGATTCTTAGATATGACACCAAAAGCACAAGCAACAAAAGAAAAAAAAAAGTGGACTTCATGAAAATTAAAAACTTTTGTACACCAAAGGGCATTATCAAGAAAGTGAAAAGATAACCTACAGAATGGGAGAAAGTATTTGCAAAATATTTATCTCATAAGGGCTAGTATCCAGAATATATAAAGAACTCTTACAGCTCAACAACAGAAAGACAAACAGCCCAGTTTAAAAAAATATCTGTAAAACAGATATACAAATGGCCAACTAGCATATGCAAAGGGTATAATCAAAATATTAGATAATAACAAGAATTGATGAGCAAAAAAGTCTACAAACAATAAATGCTGGAGAGGGTGTGGAGAAAAGGGAACACTCTTACACTGTTGGTGGGAATGTAAATTGATACAGCCACTAGAGAAGATGGTATGGATATTCCTTAAAAAAACTAGGAATAAAATCACCATATGACCCAGCAATCCCACTCCCAGGCATATACCCTGAGGAAACCAAAATTGAAAGAGACACATATATCCCATTGTTCACTGCAGCACTATTTACAATAGCCTGAACATGGAAGCAACCTAGATGTCCATCAAGAGATGAATGGATAATGAAGTTGTGGTACATGTACACAATGGAATATTACTCAGCCATAAAAAGGAATGCATTTGAATCAGTTCTAATGAGATGGATGAAACTAGAACCTATTGTACAGAGTGAAGAAAGTCAGAAAGATAGACATAGTATTCTAATGCATATATATGGAATCTAGAAAAATGGTACTGAAGCATTTATTTACAGGGTAGCAGTGGAGAAACAGACAGAGAAGAGACTTATGGACATGGAGAGAGGGGAGGAGAGGGTGAGATGTATGAAAAAAGTAAGATGGAAACTTACATTACCATATGTAAAATAGATAGCCAACGGGAATTTGCTGTATGGCTAAGAAACTCAAACAGAGGCTCTGTATCAGCTTCGAGGGGTGGGGTGGGGAGGGAGATGGGAGGGAAGTTCAAAAGAGAGGGGATATATGTATACTGATGGCTGATTCAGGTTGAGGTTTGACAGAAAACAACAATATTCTGTAAAGCAATTACCCTTCAATAAAAAAATTAAAAAAAAAGAGTTGATGAGGATATGAAGAAATTGGAACCCTCATTCATTGCTGATAGGAATGTAAAATAGTTGAGCTGCTGTGGAAAACCATTTAGTGGTTCTTCAAAAAGTTAGTAGTTAAGTTACAGAGTTACCATATGACTTGAAATTCCATGCTTAGATATATACCCCAAAGTAGCAAAAAACAGGTGTTCAAACAAGTGCACGTACAAGCACATTCAAGCTGTATTATTCACAATATCCAAAAGATGGAAATAGCCCAGATGTTCATTGACAAATGAATGAATAAACAAGTTGTAGTATATATGTACAGTGGAATATTATTCAGCAACAAAAAGGAATGAAGAACCGATACTTGCCACAAAATGAATGAACCTCTACAACATTATGTTAAATGAGAGAAACCATACCCTAAAGGCCACACATTGTATGGTTCTATTATATTTACATGAAATGTCTGAAATATGCAAATACACAGAGAGAGAGAGAGAGCAGGTTGATGGATGCTGGGAGATGAGAGCAGGGAAGAGAGAGAAACTACTTAGTGAGTAAAGGGCTTTACTTTGACTTTTTTTTCAAGGGTGAGGCATGCCACATGGTTTGCAGATCTTAGTTCCCCAACCGAAAATTGAAAGCACAGAGTGAAAGCATGGAGCCCTAACCACAGGACTACCAGGGATTTCCCTAAAGGGTTTTACGATGGTGTGATGGAAATATTCTAGAACAATACGGAGGTAGCGCTTGTACAACAGTGTGAATGTACTAAACGCCACTGAATTAATCATTTTAAAATGGTTAATTTTGTCCTATGTGAACTTCACCTCAGTAAATTTCTTTAAAAATTATGTTATCAGTGGTCTATAAAGCTGAGGCAGTGGAAATTGTCTATGTGAAGGCAGAAAGACTCTAAAAGAGTCTGAAGCATTGAAATAAGATAATTGTGGCCCAAATGTAATAAACTCAATAGAAGAACTAAAATGTAGGCTGGAGTGGGTAGACAGAGGCCAATATTGAGGTGTTAATAATAAGGAATTTATTAAGAGGAAAGAAGGATATGTCGTCATGATATAATTCATGTCTTTTAGAAATTTTCTCTGATGTGTAGAGAGTAGATGTTACAGGGTCATGGAGCATTCAGGGAGTCTGTTTGAGAGGTTATGTTAGAGATCTAAGCAAGAGACAATGGTGGCTAAATCTAGGATGAAAGCAATGGGAAATAAAGGGACATGAAAAGATTTGAGAAATATTTAGGAGCTAAATGTTTGATTAAATTTAGAGGTGCTGTGCTGTGCTCAGTTGTGTCTGACTCTTTGTGACCCCATAGACTAGTCCACCAGGCTCCTCTGTGCATGGGATTCTCCAAGCAAGAATACTACAGTGGGTAGCCATTTCCTTCTCCGGGGGATCTTCCCAAGCCAGGGATCAAACCTGCGTGTCTTACATCTCCTGCTTTGGTAGGTGGATTCTTTCCCACTAGTGTCACCTGGGAAACCCAGACATAGAGATAGGATTGCCAAATACAGTTACATTTAATTATTTGGGAAATATTAATACAAAAATTTAACTTTAGGAGAAGTTGAGGGACAGGGAAGCCTCTCATGCTGCAGTCCATGAGGTTGCAGAGTCGAACACGACTGAGTGACTGAACATCAACAACAAAACAAAATTATTCATTCTTTGTTTTTTAAAAATATTTTTTGATGTGGATAATTTTTAAAGTCTTTATTGAATTTGTTATAGTATTGCTTCTGTTTTATATTTTGGTTGTTTTGGCCATGAGGCATGTGGGATCTTAGCTCTCCAACCAGGGATAGGACCCTCACCCCTTGCTTGCAAGACAAGGCAGAGTCTTAACCTCTGGACCACCAGGGAAGTCCCTTCATTGCTTATTGAAATTAAAATTCAGTTGAGTGTCCTGTATTTTTAATTGCTAAATTGGGTAACTCTACATGGAAGGTAAAGGAAGAGAGAATTCTGACATTTTGATTTCTGGCACCAGCACCTGGCAGGTGATATTTGTTCTTACTGAGACTAGGAACACTGGGGGAGGAATGGATTTTTCTTGGAGGAGGAGGAAGACATCACACATTCAATTTGAAAGTAACTGTATGGTCAGTCAACTAATAAGATTTACAGAATCACTCAGGGAGTGTTTGCAGAATGAAAAGAGAAGAATGTCCAGGAGATTATAGGCTCATCAGTAATTAAAAGGTGATCAGAGAAAAAGAAGCCTGCAAAGGAGACTGAGAAGGATCTAGAACACTGGAGGATGAGATCCAGGATGGTGATTGTGTGGAAACCCAAGTTGGAAAGGGTTTCATGGAGGAAGAAGTGTTCTACCCTATAAGGTAGAAGTTACAGAGAAGTCAAATCACTTTTGATTGAAAAGAGACTAGCAGTATTGGCAATTATGAGATTTGGAAATACTTAAGAACTACTACTACAAGAGAAGACTTTATACATGGACATCACCAGATGGTCAACACCGAAATCAGATCGATTATATTCTTTGCAGCCAAAGATGGAGAAGCTCTATCCAATCAGCAAAAACAAGACCAGGAGCTGACTGTGGCTCAGACCATGAACTCCTTATTGCCAAATTCAGACTGAAATTGAAGAAAGTAGGGAAAACCACTAGACCATTCAGGTATGAACTAAATCAAATCCCTTATGATTATACAGTGGAAGTGAGAAATAGATTTAAGGGCCTAGATCTGATAGATAGAGTGCCTGATGAACTATGGAATGAGGTTCGTGACATTGTACAGGAGACAGGGATCAAGACCATCCCCAAGAAAAAGAAATGCAAAAAAGCAAAATGGCTGTCTGGGGAAGCCTTGCAAATAGCTGCAAAAAGAAAAGAAGCGAAAAGCAAAGGAGAAAAGGAAAGATATAAACATCTGAATGCAGAGTTCCAAAGAATAGCAAGAAGAGATAAGAAAGCCTTCTTCAACGATCAATGCAAAGAAATAGAGGAAAACAACAGAATGGGAAAGACTAAGGATCTATTCAAGAAAATCAGAGATACCAAAGGAACATTTCATGCAAAGATGGGCACGATAAAGGACAGAAATGGTGTGGACCTAACGGAAGCAGAAGATATTAAGAAGAGGTGGCAAGAATACACAGAAGAACTGTACAAAAAAGAGCTTCACGACCCAGATAATCATGATGGTGTGATCACTGACCTAGAGCCAGACATCCTGGAATGTGAAGTCAAGTGGGCCTTAGAAAGCATCACTAGGAACAAAGCTAGTGGAGGTGATGGAATTCCAGTGGAGCTATTCCAAATCCTGAAAGATGATGCTGTGAAAGTGCTGCACTCAATATGCCAGCAAATTTGGAAAACTCAGCAGTGGCCACAAGATTGGAAAAGGTCAGTTTTCATCCCGATCCCAAAGAAAGGCAATGCCAAAGAGTGCTCAAACTACCGCACAATTGCACTCATCTCACACGCTAGTAAAGTAATGCTCAAAATTCTCCAAGCCAGGCTTCAGCAATATGTGAACCGTGAACTTCCTGATGTTCACGCTGGATTTAGAAAAGGCAGAGGAACCAGAGATCAAATTTCCAACATCCGCTGGATTATCGAAAAAGCAAGAGAGTTCCAGAAAAACATCTATTTCTGCTTTATTGACTATGCCAAAGCCTTTGACTGTGTAGATCACAATAAACTGTGGAAAATTCTGAGAGAGATGGGAATACCAGACCACCTGATCTGCCTCTTGAGAAATCTGTATGCAGGTCAGGAAGCAACAGTTAGAACTGGTCATGGAACAACAGACTGGTTCCAAATAGGAAAAGGAGTACGTCAAGGCTGTATATTGTCACCATGTTTATTTAACTTATATGCAGAGTACATCATGAGAAATGCTGGACTGGAAGAAACACAAGCTGGAATCAAGATTGCCGGGAGAAATATCAATAACCTCAGATATGCAGATGATACCACCCTTATGGCAGAAAGTGAAGAGGAACTCAAAAGCCTCTTGATGAAAGTGAAAGTGGAGAGTGAAAAGGTTGGCTTAAAGCTCAACATTCAGAAAACGAAGATCATGGCATCTGGTCCCATCACTACATGGGAAATAGATGGAGAAACAGTGGAAACAGTGTCAGACTTTATTTTTCTGGGCTCCAAAATCACTGCAGATGGTGACTGCAGCCATGAAATTAAAAGACGCTTACTCCTTGGAAGGAAGGTTATGACCAACCTAGATAGCATATTCAAAAGCAGAGACATCACTTTGCCAACAAAGGTTCGCCTAGTCAAGGCTATGGTCTTTCCTGTGGTCATGTATGGATGTGAGAGCTGGACTGTGAAGAAGGCTGAGCGCCGAAGAATAGATGCTTTTGAACTGTGGTGTTGGAGAAGACTCTTGAGAGTCCCTTGGACTGCAAGGAGATCCAACTGGTCCATTCTGAAGGAGATCAGACCTGGGATTTCTTTGGAGGGAATGATGCTCAAGCTGAAACTCCAGTATTTTGGCCACCTCATGCGAAGAGTTGACTCATTGGAGAAGACTCTGATGCTGGGAGGGATTGAGGGCAGGAGGAGAAGGGGACGACAGAGGATGAGATGGCTGGATGGCATCACTGACTCGATGAATGTGAGTCTGAGTGACCTCCGAGAGCTGGTGATGGATAGGGAGGCCTGGCGTGCTGCAGTTCATGGGGTCGCAAAGAGTCGGACACGACTGAGCGACTGATCTGATCTGATCTGAAGAACTACATCCAGTGCCATCAATTCATGGCAAATAGATGGGGAAACAGTGGAAACAGTGGCTGAGTTTATTTTTCTGGGCTCCAAAATCACTGCAGATAGTGATTGCAGCCATGAAATTAAGACGCTTACTCCTTGGAAGGAAAGTTATGACCAACCTAGATAGCATATTAAAATGCTGAGACAGTACTTTGTCAACAAAGGTCTGTCTAGTCAAGGCTATAGTTTTTCCAGTAGTCATGTATGGATGTGAGAGTTGGACTATGAAGAAGGCTGAGCACCAAAGAATTGATGCTTTTGAACTGTGGTGTTGGAGAAGACTCTTGAGAGTCCCTTGGACTGCAAGGAGATCCAACCAGTCCATTCTAAAGGAAATCAGTCCTGAACATTCATTGGAAGGACTGGTGCTGAAGCTGAAACTCCAATATTTTGGCCACCTGATGCAAAGAACTGACTCTTTGGAAAAGACCCTGATGCTGGGAAAGATTGAGGGCAGGAAGAGAAGGGAACGACAGAGGATGAAATGGTTGGATGGTATCACCGACTCAATGGACATGGCTTTGGGTGGACTCCGGGAGTTGGTGATGGACAGGGAGGCCTGGCGTGCTGTGGTTCATGGGGTCGCAAAGAGTCAGACACGACTGAGGGAATGAACTGAACTGAACTGAAGAACTCCTTTGGTGTGATGGTTCAGGGAAGGAATGCACAGATCTAAATTTAATGGATTATGGAATGACCAGGTAAGGAAATAGGAGAACCTACAAATTAGTATTTGAAGGAGTTTTGCTGGAATATTTAGTCAGTGGTGGTGGTAGAGAACATCAGTTCTGTATTCTATATGTTGTCTTCATCTGATAATTTACTTTCTGCAGAACACTGAAGCAAAAAAATTAATAAAATCCATTTTCTAGACTGTAGACAAATGTAAAATGAAGGCATTCAGTTATTCAAGGTACTTCCTTTTGTTCTGCTGAGGAAGACCACAACTTTCTGAATGAGAATCAACTTTGATGTAAATAGTACCACTACAACTAGACTCTAGACAAATGAAAAATGAAGTTTTCCTCCACCCTGTTCTTAAAAAAAAAAAAATTTGTTTAATTTTTCAGTTTCAGTGATTAATTTTTTAAATTTTTTATGTTAAAAGTTTTTTTGAATTAAAATTTTTTCCCAGTGATTTTTATAGTCATTCTTTTTAATATATGGAGGGTTGATTAACTGTATTTATCACTTTATAGTATGCAGGACAGGTGTGTTTGTGGCTTATGAGCTAGAGATAGGAGATTGTGTCAAATGCTAAGTCAATTAACAATGATTTGGTACATAGTGAAGCCTGCTGCTGTTGCTGCTAAGTTGCTTCAGTCGTATCCGACTCTGTGCGACCCCATAGACAAGACGGCAGCCCACTAGGCTTCCCCGTCCCTGGGATTCTCCAGGCAAGAACACTGGAGTGGGTTGCCATTTCCTTCTCCAATGCCAAGAAAGTGAAAAGTAAAAGTGAAGTCGCTCAGTTGTATCCGACTCCTAGCGACCCCATGGACTGCAGCCTACTAGGCCCCTCTATCCATGGGATTTTCCAGGCAAGAGTACTGGAGTGGGTTGCCATTGCCTTCTCTGGTAGTGAAGCCTACCATGTTATAAAAAACAAATTTAACTTAAAGGCAAAGAAACACTAAACACCCAGCTAATTTATGGCAAAGCATACTTAGTTTATGATTTTGGTTAATACATACTTTAACTAGAACAGTGTTCTATGCTCATTTTTATTAAATACTGTAGGTGTTTGCTGGGGCATGAGGTAATAACCCAAATACAATTAAAATGACCATAAAATTAGGGTCTCCACACAGGCTCCCAAGGATGGGTCTGTTTGAGGCTTCTAGTCATCAGCATTGGGTGGTCCGCTATTGGTGCATGATACTTAAATAGAGCTTTTTCCCCTTTAGGTCTGTAAGGTGTTAAGGTGTTTTTATAAAACCCCATAAACCCTCGTTAAACACTTTTTTTTTTTTCATAAAGAAAACTTCAATCTTTATTTGACGTATTTTCTGTGGCACTATTTTGGCATTTTAACAAGTTCTTTAAAGAATCACTCTAATAATTGCATGCACCTCTGGGTGGGGGTGGAGAGGTATTTATTCAGGTTTTTGTACATCACACTGCCTGATCCACTAAGCAACAAGCACAGCATTTTTGGTACACTTTAATTTAATAAGGAAAAAAAAGATCAAAAGAATCTCCAGGTGGAGAAAGTTAGGCTAATTTGGGTGTTGCATATTAACTGATTGAAAGGAAGGCTTGACTACTGACTGAATTAACTATAATTCAACTGTATTAGATTATTTACTACTGCAAGGGCTCCCAACACTGCAGAAGAAATAACAGCACGTTTCCCCACCTTGACACTCCTTATTCCCTTTCCCTCCTTTATGACCCCTGCCTTTGAAAATAGTGTATAACATTTGTTGTGTTTACTTTTTTTGTGTCTGTCGGAATGTAAGATTTATGAGAAACAGACTTTGTCTTTTTGTTCACTGTTGAATATTTTTATTGTCTAGGTCAGTGCTTGGGGCATAATGGCATGCAATAAATATTCCCTGAATGAATGAATGAATGAGTAAAGGAGTGAATGAATAAATCGCATTCTATTTGTTTTCCAAGGTATAGCATGAATGTCAGCTCTCTCAGAGTCCAGGTTTCATATGCATGTAAGTTTCTCGTAAAGATCTAATTTCTCTCCCCTTTCACTCCACTTTTGAATCACAGAATCTTGGCATCATTAGGAATAATATTTGTATGTTTATAGGAATCACGTGAAGTCAGATCATGGTTTTTTGATGATGTCATGAAGCACTATTCCATATAAATACATTGGCACTCTAGAATTCCTTCCAAGTAAAAACAGGTGGTCATGTTAACTTTTTTCTTTTTTCTTTTTTTTTTACTTTAAAAGAAAGAAAACACCTCAGTTACAGCAATGTGGATATTTGCAGACTCTGTATTTTTAAAAAATATTTAACTGAGGAGGGGAATTCTGGGAAGATGGCAGAGTAGAAAGCACCAGAAATCTGTCCTCTCACCTAGAAAACAACTGCACTAGAAGATGCAATTATTTTGTAATCTGGAGTCTGTAGAAAGCTTGCAGCTTCCAGGAAAAGGCTTGAACAGTAAATTGCAGTTAATTTTAATTGATTTCAACTGTTAGCACTGTAGCAGCTCCTCCCTCTCCAAAGCACCAGCCAAGATAGACAGCTGTGTACTTGATCTTGGAGCAGCTTGAATGCAGTTTGCAAGAGCAAAGGTAGGCATTGAGGACTCTGTACTCTAAATATTGAAGATGTGTTCTGATTGCTTCTTCTGATTGCCTGATCATGGAAGTTCAGACACAGAGGTGACCAACTATTATTTGTACCACCCCCCTCCAATGTTGAAAGCCTTTCTGCCTCTGGTTCAAGTGAATTCCAGGGAAGGTAATGAGTTGCCACCTTCCTTTTTTTACCCTCCATTTTTCTCTTTTTCCTCTTTTGAACTCAGACGTAGAAGAAAAGGACATTCAAAAGGAACTGCATATCCAGGGGGAATTATACAGTCATTACACATGCCTAGGAAAAGGCACAGGCTCAGAAAAGCCCTGCAAGGACCTTAAGTTTACACTTCAGGGTAAGCTTAATCAAAAATAAGACAAAAACTAAAACAAGCAGACCCTTTAGAAAGGAGGAGAATCTAATTTTGAGAGAACCACATTATTAGAGTCAAACATCCATTTTCAACAAAATAAAATTTCAAGATATATAAAGAAACAGGGATGTATTGGCCAAAGGAAAGAAAGAAACAGAAACGATCATTGAGATAGACAAGAAAGACATACTGGACAAAGATTTTAAAACAACTGTGGTAAAAATACTCAAAGAACTAAAGAAAGATGTGGGCAAAATCGTAAGAACAATGCATGAACAAAATGGAAATGCCAATAAAGAGAAAATTTTAAAAGATGCCCAAAAGAAATTCTAGAGTTGAAAAGTACAGTAACTGAAATGAAAAATTCACTGGAGGAATTCAGTCATATTTGAACAGGCAGAAGGAAGAGTCAGCAGCAAACTTGAAAATAGGAAAATGGGAATTATCAAGTCTGAGGGACAGAAAAAAAAATAATAAAGTTCAAGAAAAGTGAACAGATCCTAAGGGACCTATGGGACATCATCATGTGGAACAACTTATACATTGTGAAAGTACAACAAGGAGAAGAGTGAAAGGGAAGGAAAGATTATTTGAAGAAATAAAGGTCAGAAATCTCCAAAATTTGGTGAAAGAAGATAAACATCTAAGGTTGATGAAGTTCAAGTAGCATGGATTGAAAGAGGTTCACACTGATACATACATTTTAAGAAACAGTCAAAAGTCAAAGACAAAGAGAATCTTAAATGCAACAAGAGGAAAGAAAATGGTAACGTACAAAGTGTCCTCAATAAGATTATCAGTAGTTTTATTATCAGAAAATTTGGAGGCAGGAAGGCAATGGGTGTATATTTTCAAGTGTTAAAAGAAAGAATCTGTCAACCAAGAATCCTATATCCAGCAAAACTGCCCTTGAAAAGTGAAGGAGAAATTAAGACATTCCCAAAATCTGAGCTATTTCTTTGCCAGGAGACCTGCCTTGCAAGAAATCCTAAAGGGAGTCCTGCATGTTGAAACAAAAAAATACTAGACAATAGCCTGAAACTTTATGAAGAAATAGAGATCTTAGTAAAGGTAAGCATAAAGATATTTATTACAGTTAGTATTACTGTAACAATAGTCTGCAAGGAGATCCAACCAGTCCATCCTAAAGGAAATCAGTCCTGGGTGTTCATTGGAAGGACTGATGTTGAAGCTGAAACTTCAATATTTTGGCCACCCGATGTGAAGAGCTGACTCATTTGAAAAGACCTTGATGTTGGGAAAGATTGAAGGCAGGAGAAGGGGACAGCAGAGTATGAGATGGTTAGATGGTATCACCAATTCAATAGACATGAGTTTGAGTAAACTTTGGGAGTTGGTGTTGGACAGGGAGGCCTGGCGTGCTGCAGTTCATGGGGTTGCAAAGACTCAGACATGACTGAGCGACTGAATTGAACTAAACAATAGTCTATGATTCCTTTTATTTTTTTTGTTTTCCTCCTGATTTAAGAGGCTAGTACATTTAAAAAATTTCTTGGTGTAAAAGTATTGTAACTTTTGTCTGTAACTTCACATTTTGTTTTCTACATAATTTCAAGAGGCTAATGCATTCAAAAAATAAATTATTAGTTTAAGTTTTGGACACATAATATACAAAGATAAAATTTTGTGATACCAATAACTGAAAGAAGTGGGGACATACCTATAAATGAGCAGAGTTTTTTTTTAATGTTTTTGGAGTAAAGTCAGTATGAATTCAAATTAGAGTATTATAAGTTTAGGATATCAAATGTAATTATCATGATAACCACAAAGAAAACAGCTATAGAATATGCACAAAAGGAAATTATAAAAAAATGAAAGCATTTCACTATAGAAAAATTAGCTAATTTTTACAAAAGAGACTGTAATGCAGGAAATGAGGGACAAGAAAGCTATAGAGCATATAGAAAACAAAAAGCAAAATGACAGAAGTGAGTCCCTCTTATCAACAAAGACTTTAAATGTAATTTGATTAAACTCTCCAATCAAAAGACAGAGATTGGAAGAATGTGTTAATAAACAGAGCCAACTAACTGCTGTCAACAAGAGACTCATTTTAGATCCAAAGACACAAATAGGTTGAAAATGAAAGAATGGAAAAAGTTATTCCGTGCAAATACTAATCAAAATTTAGCAGGGGTGGCTATATTAATATTAGACAAAATTGACTTTAAATCAAAAAGGTACAAAAGACAAATGAAGACATTGTATATTAATAAAAGATTCAGTACATCAATAAGATATTACCATTATAAATACTTATGCACCTAATAATGGACCATCAAAATATATGAGGCAAAAATTGACAGAATTGAAGAGAGACATTTTCTACAATAACAGTTAGAGACAACAGTGTTGTTGTTTTTTCAGTTGCTAAGTCATGTCTGACTCTTTGCAACCTCATGGACTGCAGCACACCAGGCTACTCTTCTCCTCCACTGTCTCCTGGATTTTGCTCAAATTCATGTTCATTGAGTCAGTGATGCCATCTAACCATCTCATCCTCTGCCGCCCCCTTCTCCTTTTGCCTTCAATATTGCCCATCATCAGCATCTTTTCCAATGAGTTGGCTCATTGCCATCAGGTGGCCAAAGATTTTTAACTCTCAATAATGTATAGAGCAACCAGACACTAAGGAAATAGAGGGCTTGAACAATGCAGTAAACCATAATAATAGGTGTAATACAGGACACTCTATTTAATAACAATGAAATACTCCATTTAATAACAATGAAATACACATTTTTGTCAAGTGAATTTGAGATGAGTATTCTCCAGAATAGACATGTTACATCACAAATGAAATCTCAATAGATCTAAAGATAAAGATATCATACAATTATCTTGCACTCATTTGACATGCTAGCAAAGTAATGCTCAAAACCCTTCAAGCTAGGCTTCAATAGTATGTGAACCAAGAACTTCCAGATGTACAACCTGGATTTAGAAAAGGAAGAGGAACCAGAGATCAAATTGCCAACATCCATTGGATCAAAAAGAAAAACAATAGAATTCCAGAAAAACCTTTACTTCTGTTTCATTGACTTCACTAAAGCCTTTGACTGGGTGGATCACAACAAACTGTGGAAAATTCTTAAAGAGATGGAAATATAAGACCACTTTACCTGCTACCTGAGAAACATGTATGCAGATAAAGAAGCAACAATTAGAACCAGACATGGAACAATGCACTGGATCAAAACTGGAAAGGAATACAACAAGGCTGTATATTGTCACCCTGCTTATTTAACACATATGCAGAGTACATCACACAAAATGCCAGGCTGGACGAAGCACAAGTTGGAATGAAGGTTGAGGGGAGAAATATCAATAACCTCAGATATGCAGATGACACCACCCTTATGGTGCAAAGAGGAATTAAAGAGCCTCCTGATGAAGGTGAAAGAGGAGAGTGAAAAAGCTGGCTTAAAGCTCAACATTCAAAAAACGAAGATCATGGGATCTGGTCCCATCATTTCATGGCAGATAGATGGGGAAACAATGGAAACAGTGGCTGACTTTATTTTCTTGGGCTCCAAAATCACTGTGGACAGTGAATGCAGCCATGAAATTAAAAAACACTTGCTCCCTTGGAAGAAAAGCAATGGCAAACGTAGACAGCATATTAAAAAGCAGAGACTTTATTTTGCCTACAAAGGTCCACATAGTCAAAGCTATGGTTTTTCCAGTAGTCAGGTACGGACATGAGAACTGGACCAGTAAAAAGGCTGAGCGCTGAAGAACTGATGCATTCAAACTGTGATGCTGGAGAAGACTCTTGGGAGTCCCTTGGACTGAAAGAGATCAAAGCAGTCAATCATAAAGGAAATTAACCCTCAATATTCATTGGAAGGACTGGTGCTGCATTGGAAGGACTAGTGCTGAAGCTGAAGCTCCAATACTTTGGCCACTTGATGTAAAGAGCTGACTCATTAGAAAAGACCCTGATGCTGGGAAAGACTGAACGCAGGAGAAGAGCAAGACAGAGGATGAGATGATTGGATGGCGTCATCAACTCAATGGACGTGAGTTTGAGCAAACTCCAGGAGATGATGAAGGACAGGGAAGTTTGGTGTGCTATAGTCCATGGAGTCGCAAAGAATTGAACATGACTGGGCAACTGAACACAACAACAACGTGAAGTGTCTTCTCTGACCACAGTGTAATGAAGTTAAAAATCAGTAACAAGAAAAACTGAAAAATTCACAAATTTGTGGAAATTAAACAATCAATGGATTAAAGAAAATAATCACAAGGGAAATTAGAAAGTGCTTAGAGATGGGAATACCAGACCACCTGATCTGCCTCTTGAGAAATCTGTATGCAGGACAGGAAGCAACAGTTAGAACTGGTCATGAACAACAGACTGGTTCCAAATAGGAAAAGGAGTACGTCAAGGCTGTATATTGTCACCATGTTTATTTAACTTATATGCAGAGTACATCATGAGAAATGCTGGACTGGAAGAAACAGAAGTTGGAATCAAGATTGCCGGGAGAAATATCAATAACCTCAGATATGCAGATGACACCACCCTTATGGCAGAAAGTGAAGAGGGGCTAAGAAGCCTCTGGATGAAAGTGAAAGTGGAGAGTGAAAAGGTTGGCTTAAAGCTCAACATTCAGAAAACGAAGATCATGGCATCTGGTCCCATCACTACATGGTAAATAGATGGAGAAACAGTGGAAACAGTATCAGACTTTATTTTTCTGAGCTCCAAAATCACTGCAAATGGTGACTGCAGCCATGAAATTAAAAGATGCTTACTCCTTGGAAGGAAAGTTATGACCAACCTAGATAGCACATTCAAAAGCAGAGACATTACTTTACCAACAAAGGTTCGCCTAGTCAAGGCTATGGTCTTTCCTGTGGTCATGTATGGATGTGAGAGCTGGACTGTGAAGAAGGCTGAGCGCTGAAGAATTGATGCTTTTGAACTGTGGTGTTGGAGAAGACTCTTGAGAGTCCCTTGGACTGCAAGAAGATCCAACCATTCCATTCTGAAGGAGATCAGCCCTGGAATTTCTTTGGAAGGAATGATGCTAAAGCTGAAACTCCAGTATTTTGGCCACCTCATGCGAAGAGTTGACTCATTGGAGAAGACTCTGATGCTGGGAGGGATTGAGGGCAGGAGGAGAAGGGGACGACAGAGGATGAGATGGCTGGATGGCATCACTGACTCGATGGATGTGAGTCTGAGTGACCTCCGGGAGTTGGTGATGGACAGGGAGGCCTGGCGTGCTGCAGTTCATGGGGTCGCAAAGAGTCGGACACGACTGAGCGACTGATCTGATCTGATCTGATCTAGAGACAATTATTATGGGTTTCCCTGGTAGCTCAGATGGTAAAGAATCTACCTGCAATGCAGGAGATAGGTTTGATCACTGGGACAAGAAGATCCCCTGGAGAAGCAAATGACAACCCACTCCAGTATTCTTTTTTTTTTAAATGATGATAAATTTTGGTACAATTTGTATTGATAATAATATATTATGCAGTATTATAATATTTTTCTTTTTTATTTTAAATTAATTATTTTAATTGGAGGATAATTACTTTACAGTATCATGGTGGTTTTTGCCCTACATTAACATGAATAAGCCTCGGGTGTACATGTGTCCCCCATTCTGAACCTCCCTCCCCCACTTCAGTATTCTTGCCTGGAGAATTCCATGAACAGAGGACTCTGGTGGGCTTCAGTCCATGGAGTTACAATGAGTTGAATAAGACTGAGTGAATCTCATTTTGTGTGTGTGTGTTTGTTTTTTAGAGACTATTATAGACTGAATGTTTGTGTCCCCCTCAAATCCATATATTGAAAATTCAACCGCCAATGTATGTGTATTTTGAGAAGAGACTCTTAGGAAGTATTTCGGGTTAAACGATGTAGTAAGTGCAGGGCCTTGAGCTGATAGAATTAGTATCCTTTTAAGAAGAAACACCAGAGCATTCTATCTTCCTCTCTTTCTTCACTCTTCACTCACCAGAGAAAGGCCATGTGAGGACACACTGAGAAGGTGACCATCTGTAAACTAGGGAGAGAGCTCTCACTTTGATCCTTCCAGCTTCCAGAATTGTGAGAAAATAAATTATTGTTATGTAAGCCACAGAGTCTGTGATATTTTGTTAACACCTGCCCTAGAAGATAGATTTTGGTACCATGAAGTAGGTTGCTGCTGTAAAAAAAAAAAACAAAACCTGAAAATACAGAAGTGGCTTTGGAACTGAATAAAGGGTAGAGGCTGGAAGATTTGGGGATACTTGCTAAAAAGAAATAAGCTTCAATTGCCATGAAGGGGCTCTTGGTAGAAATATTGATGTTAAAGGTGTTCTGCTGAGGAATCTTAAAGCAAAGAGGAGAGCCTCCACCTTCTTAGGGAATACATAAATAATCATAAAGAGAATTTTGATAGAAATATATATGTTAAAGGCCATTCTAGGGAGATCTTAGATGGAAATGAAAAACAGGTTATTGGAAATTGGAAGAAAGGCGATCCTTGTTATAAAATGGCAAAGAAGTTGACTGACTTGTGTTCTAGTATTTTGTGGAACATGGAAGTTGTGAATGATGAAATTGGATATTTAGTTGAGATTTCTAAGCATAATGTTGAAAGTGAAACCAGGGCCTCTTGACTGCTTACAGTAAAATGCAAGAGGAGAGCTATGAATTAAAGAAGGGGTTGTTAAACAAAAAAGAACCAGAACTTAAAGATTTGGAAAATTCTTAGCCTTTTCATATTGCAAAAAGACAAGAAAGCATGTTGTAAAGAGAACACCAAGTGTGGTTAGACTGTAACTCAATGAAAAGATTATGGGATTATAAGAGCAGAAACACTACCAGTTTGAATGGAAGGGGACAGGGGTGAACTAAATGAAAGAAGGCTTTTGGAATTCTTGGATTTTACAGGAAAGGACCATATGGCTATTTGGCTGTGAACATGTGCTATTCTTCAAGAAAAAGGAAGAATGGTTTGAAAGATAATTCAGAGATCATCAGGGTCAGGGCCTCGGTTTCAATGGGCCAGACAGCCTCTTCCCAGCAGAGCTGTGGGGACAAGTTCCTGCCTGGAAGAACTGCAGGGGTGTGGCTCTTGCCCAGTAGAGCTGTGGAGCTGGGGCCACTGCCCCAGTGAGTCCAGAAGGTGGGTCAACAATCCCAGTGGGTCCAGAAGGCAGAGCATCAGACAAAATAGGGTTACAACTGGGCCTTAAGATCTAATGTAATTTGCCTTGCTAGATTTTGAACTTGCTTGGGAGCCATCACCCCTTTCTTCCTTCCAGCCTTTCTCTTTTGGAATGAGAATGTCTATTCTATGCATGTCCCACCAGTTGTATTTTGGAGGAACATGACCTGTCTGGTTTATAGCTGGACAGGAATTTTGCCTCAGTACAAATTGTACCTGGAGTTTCACCCACATATGATTTAGATAATTTTCAGATAAGGATTTGGACTTTAAACTTTTGAATTTGGTATTAAGACTTTTGGGCCCGTTGAAATGGAATAAATGTATTTTGCATGTGAGGAGGACATGAATTTTGAGTGCATAATGTTATGGACTTAAGGTTTATGTCCTCTCAAAATTCATATGTTGAAGCCCTAACCCCGCTGTGACTGTATTTGGAGATGGGGCCTCTAGGGAAGAACTAAGGTTAAATGAGGTAAGAAAGCAGTGTCATGATCCAATAGGATTAGTGCCTTATAAAGAGATATCAGAGAGTTCTTCCTGTCTCTCTATGTCTCTCTCTCTCCACATGCATAAGAGTTCATGTTAGCACATAGTAAGGATAAAACCCAAAAGGAAAGTTCTTACCAGATACCAGCTCTGCAGGCCCTTCATCACTCCCTAAAACTGTGAGAAAATAAATTTTTCTTGCTTAAGCCACCCAGTCAATGATTTTCTATTACAACATCCCAAGTTCACTAAGACAGAGACAAATCAAAATGAAAGCACAGCATACCCTTAAATGGGATGCTGTGAAAATAGTGCTAAGGGGGAAATTAATGGTTATAAACACATTAAAAAACCAAAAAAATTGTAAATCAAATAAACTTAATTTTACAAATTATGAAACTAGAACAAGAAGAATAAACTAAACCCAAAGTTAGAAAGAAGGAAATAATAAAAAGTAGAGCAGAGATAAATGAAATTGAGAATAAAAAAGCAATAAAGAAAATCAACAAAACAAAAAGTTATGTATAGTATTGAAATGGGTATGAAAATGGATGTGATACATTCAGATGTTTCAATAAGTGTTCTAATTAAAAGCAAAAAAACAAACCAAAACAAAAAGTTGATTCTTCAAAATGATCAACAAAATGTACAAACTGTTAGCTAGACTAAGAAAATAAGAGAGAAGAGTCAAATTACTAAAATCAGAATTGAAAGTGGGAACATTGCTAATGACTTTATTAGAATTAAAAGGATTATAAAAGTACTGTAAGTGATTGTATGCCAACAGATTATATAATTTAAATGAAATGAACAAATTCTTAGAAATGCCAAACCTACCAAGACTGAATCATGGAGGATTAGAAAATCTGAATAGAGCTGTAACCAGTAATGAAATTGAATCATTAATCAAAAATCTCCTAACAAGGGAATCCCTGGAGCTGGTGACTACACAGGTGAATTCTACCAAACATTTAAATAAGAATTAATATCAATCCTCAAACCTTTCCAAAAATTGATGAGAAGGAAATACTGGAAGGTTATGACCAACCTAGATAGCATATTCAAAAGCAGAGACATTACTTTGCCAACAAAGGTTTGTCTAGTCAAGGCTATGGTTTTTCCTGTGGTCATGTATGGATTTTTAGAGTTAGACTGTGAAGAAGGCTGAGCACTGAAGAATTGTTGCTTTTGAACTGTGATGTTGGAGAAGACTCTTGAGAGTCCTTTGGACTGCAAGGAGATCCAACCAGTCCATTCTGAAGGAGATCAGCCCTGGGAGTTCTTTGGAAGGAATGATGCTAAAGCTGAAACTCCAGTATTTTGGCCACCTCATGCGAAGAGTTGACTCATTGGAGAAGACTCTGATGCTGGGAGGGATTGGGGGCAAGAGGAGAAGGGGACGACAGAGGATGAGATGGCTGGATGGCATCACTGACTCAATGGACGTGAGTCTGGGTGAACTCCAAGAGTTGGTGATGGACAGGGAGGCCTGGAGTGCTGTGATTCATGGGGTCACAAAGAGTCGGACATGACTGAGCGACTGATCTGATCTGATCTGACCATTACACTGATAACAAAGCCAGAAAAAGAAACTACACACAGAAAAAAGTAGACCAATATCTTATGAGTGCTGATGCAAAAATTGTCAACAAAATACTAAGAAACTGAATTCAATAGCATATTAAAAGGATTATACACTGTCACCAAGTCAGATTATTTCTGGAGTACAAGAATAATTTAACATATGAAAATCAATGTAATATACCACATTAACAGAATGAAGGGGGAAAAATCCATATGATCATCTCAATTGATGCAGAAAAAAGCAACTGACAAAATTCAACACCTTTTCATGATGAAACCATTCAACAAACTAGGAACAAAAGGAGACTACCTGAAAAACATAATAAAAATAATATAAATATATGAAAAAACCCACAGCAAACATCATTCTCAATCATGAAAGGCTGAATGCTGTTCCTCTAAGATCAGGAAAAAAGTAAGCATTCCTGCTTTTGCTATGTCTGTTCAATGTCTGAAAAGCAGAGACATCACTTTGCTGACAAAGATCCATATAGTCAAAAATAAAAGCTATGGTTTTTCCAGTAGTCATGTACGAATGTGAGAGTTGGCCCATAAAGAAGGCTGAGCACTGAAGAACTGATGCTTTTGAACTGTCTTGCTGGAGAAGATTCTTGAGAGTCCCTTGTACTGCAAGGAGATACAACCAGTCAATCCTAAATGAAATTGACCCTGAATATTCATTGGAAGGACTGATGCTGAAACTGATGCTCCAGTACTTTGGCCACCTGATATGTAGAGCTGACTCATTGGAAAAGACCGTGATGTTAGGAAAGATTGATGGCAGGAGGAGGAGAGGGTGACAGAGGATGAGATGATTGGATGACATCATTGACTCAAAGGACATGAGTTTGAGTAAACTCCAGGAGATAGTGAACGACAGGGAAGCCTGGAGTGCTCCAGTCCATTGGGTCCCAAAGAGTTGGACATGACTTAGCAACTGAGCAAAAACAATTCAATATAGTATTGAAAGTCCTATCAAGAGCAATTAAGCAAGACAAAGAGATAAAAGACATCCATTTGAAAGAAGCAAGTAAGATTATCTCCATTCGTAGATGATAAGATCTTACATGTAGACTCTTTTTCTGCCCAGAGCTTTAGGTCAGATCAGATCAGATCAGTCGCTCAGTCGTGTCGACTCTTTGCGACCCCATGAACTGCAGCACGCCAGGCTTCCCTGTCCATCACCAGCTCCTGGAGGTCACCCAGACTCACACCCATCAAGTCAGTGATGCCATCCAGCCATCTCATCCTCTGTCGTCCCCTTCTCCTCCTGCCCTCAATCCCGCCCAGCATCAGAGTCTTCTCCAATGAGTCAACTCTTCCCATGAGGTGGCCCAAATACTGGAGTTTCAGCTTTAGCATCATTCCTTCTAAAGAAATTCCAGGATTGATCTCCTTCAGAATGGACTGGTTGGATCTTCTTGCAGTCCAAGGGACTCTCAAGAGTCTTCTCCAACACCACAGTTCAAAAGCATCTATTCTTCGGCGCTCAGCCTTCTTCACAGTCCAGCTCTCACATCCATACATGACCACAGGAAAGACCATAGCCTTGACTAGGCGAACCTTTGTTGGTAAAGTAATGTCTCTGCTTTTGAATATGCTATCTAGGTTGGTCATAACTTTCCTTCCAAGGAGTAAGCGTCTTTTAATTTCATGGCTGCAGTCACCATCTGCAGTGATTTTGGAGCCCAGAAAAACAAAGTCTGATACTGTTTCCACTGTTTCCCCATCCATTTCCCATGCAGTGATGGGACCAGATGCCATGATCTTCGTTTTCTGAATGTTGAGCTTTAAGCCAACCTTTTCACTCTCCACTTTCACTTTCATCAAGAGGCTTTTCAGCCCCTCTTCACTTTCTGCCATAAGAGTGGTGTCATCTGCATATCTGAGGTTATTGATATTTCTCCCGGCAATCTTGATTCCAACTTGTGTTTCTTCCAGTCCAGCATTTCTCATGATGTACTCTGCATATAAGTTAAATAAACATGGTGACAATATGCAGCCTTGACGTACTCCTTTTCCTATTTGGAACCAGTCTGTTGTTCCATGACCAGTTCTAACTGTTGCTTCCTGACCTGCGTACAGATTTCTTAAGAGGCAGATCAGGTGGTCTGGTATTCCCATCTCTTTAAGAATTTTCCATAGTTTATTGTGATCCACACAGTCAAAGGCTTTGGCATAGTCAATAAAGCAGAAATAGATGTTTTTCTGGAACTCTCTTGCTTTTTCCATGATCCAGCAGATGTTGGCAATTTGATCTCTAGTTCCTCTGCCTTTTCTAAAACCAGCTTGAACATCAGGAAGTTCACGGTTCACATATTGCTGAAGCCTGGCTTGGAGAATTTTGAGCATTACTTTACTAGCGTGTGAGATGAGTGCAATTGTGCGGTAGTTTGAGCCTTCTTTGGCATTGCCTTTCTTTGGGATTGGGATGAAAACTGACCTTTTCCAATCTTGTGGCCACTGCTGAGTTTTCCAAATTTGCTGGCACATTGAGTGCAGCACTTTCACAGCATCATCTTTCAGGACTTGGAATAGCTCCACTGGAATTCCATCACCTCCACTAGCTTTGTTTGTAGTGGTGCTTTCTAAGGCCCTTTTGACTTCACATTCCAAAATATCCGGCTCTAGGTCAGTGATCACATCATCATGATTATCTGGGTCTTGAAGCTCTTTTTTGTACAGTTCTTCTGTGTATTCTTGCCACCTCTTCTTAATATCTTCTGCTTCTGTTAGGTCCACACCATCTCTGTCCTTTATCGTGCCCACCTTTGCATGAAATGTTCCTTTGGTATCTCTGATTTTCTTGAAGAGATCCCTAGTCTTTCCCATTCTGTTGTTTTCCTCTATTTCTTTGCATTGATCACTGAAGAAGGCTTTCTTATCTCTTCTTCCTATTCTTTGGATCTCTGCATTTAGATGTTTATATCTTTCCTTTTCTCCTTTGCTTTTCGCTTCTCTTCTTTTCACAGCTATTTGTAAGGCCTCCCCAGACAGCCATTTTGCTTTTTTGCAGAGCTTTAGGTAGATACACTTTATTTCCACAGCTCAGTTAGTAGATTTTGTCTAGTCTTTTTTTTTTTTTAGTTACTAGACGCACTCTTGGATCCCTGACCTTATGTATGCAGTTCTGTTTTACCTCCCAGGATAAAGGTCTAGCCTTGAATTCCTTTTCTTCCCCAGGTTTGACACTCTAGCTCTTGGATAGTAAGGCTTATCACTGGTCCTCATTACTTAGTGAACCTCTTTTTTTTTTTTTGGCTTCTGCTTACCACTTTCATTAGTTTGATAGGGCTGCTATAACACAGTACCCCAGACTGGGTGACTTAAACAATGAAAATTTATTGTCTCGTAGTTCTAGAGGTTAGAAGTCTGAGATCAAGGTGTCTGCACGCTCAGTTCTTTCTAAGGGCCCAGAAAGAAAATCTGTTCCATGCTTCTCACCCAGCTTCTGGTACTTTGTTGGCTATCTTTGATGTTCTTTAGATGGAGAAGGCAATGGCACCCCACTCCAGTACTCTTGCCTGGAAAATCCCATGGACGGAGGGGCCTGGTAGGCTGCAGTCCATGGGGTCGCTAGAACTCGGACACGACTGAGTGACTTCACTTTCACTTTTCACTTTCATGCATTGGAGAAGGAAATGGCAACCCACTCCAGTGTTCTTGCCTGGAGAATCCCAGGGACGGGGAACCTGGTGGGCTGCCGTCTATGGGGTCACACAGAGTCAGATACGACTGAAGCAACGTAGCAGCAGCAGTGTGTAAGAACATCACCCTAGCCTCTGCCTTCATCTTCATATGATGTTTTTTACATGTGTGTGTGTCTGTGTCTAAACTTCTTTGTTTTATAAAGATACCAGCCATATTGGATTAGGGGCTTGCTCTACTCCTATTATGACCTTATCCTAACTCAAATAATTGCATTTTCAGAGAAACTAATTCCAAATCAGATCATATTCTGAGGAACTGTGGGTTAGGCCTTCAGTGTATGAGTTTTGGGGAAGGCACAATTCAACCCATAAAACTGCTTTTCAAGTTCCTTCTTCATTTCTAGCACCTGCATGTTTTCTTTCAAAAATTTATAACTCAGTTATTTAATCTTGTTTGGTTGTACTGTTTTGTTCAGCATAGGTTTGTATTTGAAGTGAGGGGGCAATGTCCCACATCAGTAAAATCCACAAATTGACTGGAATTTTGTTTTTCCATGATTTAAATGGTAAGAAAATTAAAAAAGAATCACCAACTAATATTTTAAAGAAAATTAAATAATTAATGGCATAAAGGAAGGGACATAAAATGTAAAAAAGATATTAACAATAAGAAAAGGTAGATTTGAAAAATAACAGAGCTTCTAGCAATGAAAAATATAGATATTCAAAATACAAAATTCAATGGATACATTAAACTATATGCTAGACCCAACTGAAGAAAGAGTTCGTGAACTGAAAGTTTGATCTGAGGAGGTAACAATCATGCAGCACAGAGGGGGAAAACGGGAGAGAAGGTAAGAAGAAAAGAGTAAGAAAGAGAGGTTGAAAAATGATTTTAATTTAAAATTAATATAGTTTTAACTTAAAAGTTAAAATGAGATCAGATGTTTGCTTCATGAGGAGCTCCAGAAAATATGGGAAGAATAGAGAGAACTAGAAATTCCCATATATGAACAGATAAAGCAGGGACTTTTTCAGAATTGAGAAAGGCATTGATTTAGAAAATGTCAACTGTGGTTAATTTCTAATTATTCAAGAGTTGACACTTGCCCCACTGCCTAGGTAAGAAAATGCAAAGGAAGATTTTTGATTTTGTGTTGGTATCTCTGGGAAAAGATTTTGTTGTGGAAGAGGTTGAAACCACTGGCTATGAGGTAAAAAAGACTTATCTGAAGCCTTCTTATATTTTTCTTCATTTCCAGCTCATATTAACAACAATGATAAAAATTATGCCCTTTTAGTTTTTGAATGATATAGCATCAAACTAGAATTTAGTGCATTTGTGATATTGAGCAGGTTAATGAATTAAGTTCAACTTTCCCCTTAAAGAAAATTTAGAAAATGTTTAGACTTGGAGCTATGGACATACATTCTTAGGGTGTGGATTATAATGTTAAACTAGTACGCAGTTCTTATTCTGAATGTAATTCTTGTTTTGAGATTTAAACAATAAACAATATTTTATACATATTTTTGCTTAAAGTCACATTTTGTCATATTTGGCTGAAAAGCATATAGTAGAATCAGCACAGTGCCTATCCAGTGGAAATATGAACGGGACCACACAAAACGGTTCCACTGTGTCATTTTGTTCAATGTGGCTTCAAGAAAATAAACTTTCCTCACCACAAAAACTTGCTTGTCGTTTCCCACTTTTTAAAATGATCACTTTTAACTTTATTTCCAGCACCTTATCCCTTTTCTAACCGTTGTCTACTCTAAAGTGATTTGTTTCTTTTGCTCTGGAATCCCTCGTTCTTCATTTTTTTTTTTAAACCACATTTCTAACTATAAAATGCATATTATTAAAACATGTTAAGCTTTTGGGATAGTTTGATGTTGGTAATGTAAGACTTTTGGCTCATTCACTTAGAATTTTGTGGTATTTATATTTTCAGTATATTGGATATTTTTTCTATGTGTTTTAACTTTTAGAGATTTTCTTTTAGTGCATAGTTGAGAACGGGCTTAATTCTCTAAAACATTCAACTTAAATTTTATTCAGTTTTCTTTTTCAGTCTGTTTATCAGACAGTATATTGATGGGCATTTTTTTATCTGAGAATCTTAGATTTTCTTGATTCTAACCCAAGACATAGAACTGAGCTTCAAAACAGACATGAATTATTTCCAGATATTCTAATAGGTGAGAGACAGAGAAACAGCCTCATGTGCCTTGTACCAGCAGAAGTGCAAGACTTGGGCAATCATGATACTATTTCCAATCCTTCACAGGCTATATTTTCTAAATGGTAACATCCTAAACAGAACCCAATATTCTGATAAGGATTTGGTACAGAATATTGTTGAGGGGAATTTTAAATTCCTAATGTCATTCATTTTAATACATCCTTATATCACGTAATGTTTTTACTTATTTGCTTCCCAATTGCAGTTCCACTGAAAATTTGGACCAGACAGTTCTCTGTTGTGGACAGCTTTTGTTGTGTGTAGGATGTGTAGTAGTTCCCCTGGTTTCTATCCACTAGATGCCAGTAGCACCCTCCTCAATCATGACGGTCAAAAATGTCTCCAGACAAACTGCCAAATGCGTCCTGTGTGATAAAACCATCTCTCGTTGAGAGCAACTGGTTTAGGGCATTGTATTGCTAACTCATTGTGCTCGTGATCAAATCTAGTCTCGACTCACTCCCAGGTGTTTTGTCCTTAAGGTTTACCCGTCAACTATGCTTTATTCTGCATATGAATGATTTATTTTAGTTTCTAAGCATACACATTTTGTCTTCATTTTCACCTCATTGTATAAGAAATTTACCCATCTCATCAAAGTCATTTGAAACTTATCTTTAACAGAATACAAACAACTTTATATATTCAGTGTTTAAAAATTTCAAACATTAGTGAAGATAAGAAATGTAGGGATTATCCCTGTGAAGCACAACTTGGAAGTGTTCTCCAAATTGATAATGTATCACTAGTAATTGGCCTTGGAGAAGGCAATGGCACCGCACTCCAGTACTCTTGCCTGGAAAATCCCATGGATGGAGGAGACTGGTAGGCTGCAGTCTATGGGGTCGCTAAGAGTTGGATAAGACTGAGCGACTTCACTTTCACTTTTCACTTTCATGCATTGGAGAAGGAAATGGCAACCCACTCCAGTGTTCTTGCTTGGAGAATCCCAGGGATGGGGGAGCCTGGTGGGCTGCCATCTATGGAGTCACACAGAGTCGGACACGACTGAAGTGACTTAGCAGCAGCAGTAACTGGCCTTTGAATGTGACCCCCAAATCAGCCATTCATTTCTTTAATATAACACGGCCCCAAGCCTACTTTTCTAAATGTCTTTAATTTTGTTTTGTGAAACAATCAGAATGCCCTATCAAAATCAGGAAAGATTACATCTGTACTTACTCCATTTAATTGTCTCTCAGAGTTTCTTTTTCACACAGTCACAGTGGTTGCTTGCTAGTGAGAGTGGAATCTTTCTTGAATTACAGAGGAGGGCACTGTATAGTCTGTGCTATCCTTTGAAAATGGGGTATACTGAGGATGGTCACATTTTTATAAGTCACAGATGGGGAGGAGTGGCACTTATCTTATAGACAAGAAAACCTATATGGTAGGCAGTGCAGTGGTAAAGAATTGGCTGTCAATGCAGGAGACATAAGAGATGCAGGTTCGATCCCTGGGTTGGGAAGATCCCCTGGAGAAGGGAATGGCAACCCACTCTAGTAATCTTGCCTGGAGAATTCCATTGACAGAGGAGCCTGGCAGGCTACAGTTCATGGGATTGCAGAATCAGACATGACTGAACACTAACACTCTCACTTTTTCAAGCATTGTCAATCATCTCCCAGACTTCTTCCATCCCTCCCATTCTTCCTTCATTTGTTTGTTGTCCATTGACCTAGTTAGTCAACTAACAATTACTGATTACTCACTGTGTGCCAGGCATTAAGAACACAATGAGAAAAACAGTAGGGACCTTGGTTTCACATAGCAGAGAGACAGGTTCAAGGAGTAGGGTGAAGGAGAGAGGTGCTAGTGGTAAAAGAATCCATCTGCCAATGCAGGAGATGCAAGAGCTGTGGGTTTGATCCTTAGGTCAGAAAGGTCCCCTGGGGAAGGACATGGCAACCTGCTCCTGTATTCTTGCCTGGAAAATTCCATGGATAGAGGAGACTGGCGGGCTGTAGTCCGTGTGGTTACAAAGAGTCGGACACGACTGAGCACACAGACACAACAGCAACATGTGAAAGAGACAAGTGAAGAGTTATCTGTATTACAATGTACTGTATGTGGTGATATATGCTTATATTCCATTATAGGAATGTGCATGAGAGGTGGTGCCAGGGAGTGCTTCTCAGAGTGATGTCTAAATTCAGAATTAGGAATTGTTCTGGAGAAAAAGTGGGAAAGATATTCCAGGTTATAGGAGGGGGATGCAAGAAGACATGATTGGGGAAACACAAATGATTCAGTCTTGATAGAAAGTTCTCCTCTTTCATCAGAAATAAATTGAGGAGGAGACACTGAATATAGACCACCCGTGATTTATATAAGTATAGTTAGTGCCCACAGCTCATGACTATTTGTTTTTTCCTCCCAAGTGTTTACTGGCATTGGGAATATCTAAAAATTGTCACATCATTTTTGAGTGGATATTTCTTTATGGAGACATAGATGGCTTTTTCTAATGGAGTATCAGCTAAAACACTGTTGCTTGACATGATGCTGACTTTCAAGTTGGCATTAATTTATTCTATTTCTCTATGAGAATAATACCATAATACCACATTATGCCATTGTATGCCAGTATTTTTAATTGTCATGCCCAGTGAAAAAAGAAGGTAGACACTATATAACCACTGTTTAAATCCCAAGGAAATAAACATTCTCTTTCACTTATTCACAATAGTGACACCCTCTTTTCTTTCTATGTCTGTTTTCTTTTCTCATTCCTTATTTTCTAATTCATTCTTTCTCCACCCCAGTACTTTTGCCTGGAAAATCCCATGGACGGAGGAGCCTGGTAGGCTCCAGTCCGTGGGGTCGCTAAGAGTCGGACACGACTGAGCGACTTCACTTTCATTTTTCACTTTCCACTTTCATGCATTGGAGAAGGAAATGGCAACCCACTCCAGTGTTCTTGCCTGGAGAATCCCAGGGACAGGGGAGCCTGGTGAGCTTCCGTCTAAGGGGTCACACAGAGGCGGACACGACTGAAGCGACTTAGCAGCAGCAGCAGCAGCATTCTTTCTTTATCTCTGGCTTTAGAACTCTTGCCTTCATCCTACCATATCTTGTTATATATAAGACTAGACTATGCTGGCTGTTCTTTAAGGGGATAAAGAATTAGATCATAGATAATAAATAATCCTCATATTTGCTTATAGATGGGCAGAATTGTTTTTGTACCAGTTTATTATAAGTTGAGAGCAGAGACTAATCTTGCTCATCTTTATTTAGTAATTCAAAAAAATTAAACCAAGACATGGATAACTACCTCAAAATTACTATCCTATAGTAATTTTGCAGATAAGGGAAGATGTAAAATAAGCAGTGGCCCTGCAGAGAGTTTGTAATAAGTCAAAGAATCTATCAATATCAAGCATGATGCTTTGAATTGATTCTGCATGTAATTTATCAATAATATACAGAATAATTGAGGTCATTGGGTGATTTTTTGATCCAACTGTTAATTGAATTTCTCTTTAATTTTTTAAAATACGTGGTTATAATACATTCAGTTACAATGGATGTTCATTTCTGCCCCAATTTGATTCCCTATATTAAAGTTTTTGTTGTTTTATTCTATTTTCCTATTTACTGTCATCACTGCTGGTGAGTGCATGCCAAGTTGCTTCAGTCATGTCTGACTCTTTGTGACCCTCTGGACTATAGATCACCAAGCTCCCCTGTCCATGGGATTTTCCAGGCAAGTATACTGAAATGGGTTGCCATGCCCTCCTCCAGGGGATCTTCCTGACCCAGATATCGAACCAACATCTCTTTTGTCCTGCATTGGCAGGTGGGTTCTTTACCACTAGCACCACTTGAAAAGCCCTCAATAATATATAAAATATTCCTACGTGCTTTCAAATAACCATTCTTATAGTTGAAAAACCATGATATATTCTTGTACGTTGCAGCAATGATTGCTATTTCAGTGATAGTTGACATTTCTAGAATTTACATTGGGAAGATATAATTTGCTGTCATAAACTCTCCTTGATATCGTAAGCATGTCCTACACAGCCTCTCTTGAGAAGGCTTGGCTCACACTGCTAGGCATCAATATCTAAGGTAGCCGGAAAAAAGAGGTGAGATAGCCTTGGTTTTGTAGAAGGAAATTATGGCCCTCAAAGATGTCCATGCCCTAATCTCTACAACCTGTTAATGTACTATGTTACAGGGCAAAGAGGAATTAAGGTAGAAGACAGACTGAAGATTCCTACTCAGCTGATTTTAAAATAGGTGACTTTGATGTAATCCCACGGGCTTTTAAGAGTGCAAGTGGGAGGTAGGAGAAGTCAGAGTAGAGAGATGTGAAAAAGTCTCAATCCCTTGCTGGATCGGAAGGTGGGAGGAGGCCAGAAGCCAAGGAACGTAGGCAGCCTGGAGAAGCTCAAAAATATAAGGAAAGAGTCTTGCTTGGAGCCCCCAGAAAGGGATGCAGTCTGTTGACACCCTTATTTTAACTCAGTGATACTCATGTCAGACGTCTGACCTCCAGAACTGTAAGGTAATAAATTTGTGTTGTTTTAGACTACTGTGTCTGGTTAATGATTACCAGACCAATGATATACAATTACAGACAGGGAGTTGAGAGATTGGATGGAGAATTCATCCAAGTGGAGTCTACCACAAGACCAACTTTCCTGTGATTTAGAAGAAAAAATTATATAAGAAGAATTAGAGCGTTGGAATATCAAACAAGATCTCTTCTAATTAGACATAAATAGCCTTTGGTAATGGCAAAGTCTGATGTAAACTAAGTGCATCTGAATAAAGAACTCACATTTTGCTAAATCCATTCATCAGTTCTTTTTTGGCTGTTCTTTCTAGGGGGTAAGAATAAGATTACACTCGACATATCGACAGCCAATTTTCTAAAACATTTGTTTATTTATGGCCGTCCTGGATCTTTGTTGCTGCATGGACTTTTCTCTAGCTGTGGAGAGAGGGCGCTACTCTCTAGGTGCAGTGTGCAAGTCTCTCATTCTGATGGCTTGTTGTGGAGCACAGGCTCTAGGCTCATGGGCTTCAGTAGTTGCAGCACGTGGATTCTAGAACGCAGGCTCAGTAGTTGTGGCACATGGCTTAGTTGCTCTGTGGCATGTGGGATCTTCCTGGATGAGGGATCAAACCCATGTCCGTACATGGGCAGGCAGATTCTTTACCACAGAGCCACCAGGGAAGCTCCAATAACTGACTTTTTCATGATACTATAGCAATCACTGGATCAATTGTCACAGACTCAGAGTATGAGTTCAATATTCCCTGTTTGGAACTTTTGTCGTCCTAAGGTTTTCCTGTGATTTGTGGAAATACTGCTTTCTAGGATTTTGGTTTAGTAGGAAATGTTTTTGTTATTTACTATAGAATCCCAAGAAATGACATCCATGGAAAAATGTAAATTCCTGTACAACTTCCATAGAGTTGTGCATAAAAACTGACACAAACATTTAGAATAACATTTAGTAAAATTTGATGCTGTAAAGAGCAGTATTGCATAGGAAAGTGGAATGTTAGGTCCATGAATCTAGGCAAATTGGAAGTGGTCAAGCAGGAGATGGGAAAAGCGAACACTGACATTTTAGGAAAAAGTGAATGAAAATGGACAGGAAAGGGTGAATTTAACTCAGATGACCATTATATCTACTACTGTGGGTAAGAATCCCTTAAAAGAAGTGTAGTAGCCATTGTAGTCAACAAAAGAGTCCAAAATGCAGTACCTGGATGTAATCTCAAAAACGACAGAATGATCTGTTTGTTTCCAAGGCAAACCATTCAATATCACAATAATCCAAGCCTATGCCCTGACCGGTAATGCTCAAGAGGCTGAAGTTGAATGGTTCTATGAAGACCTACAAAACCTTCTAGAACTAACATCCGAAAAAGATGTCCTTTTCATGATAGGGGACTGTAATGCTAAAGTAGGAAGTTAAGAGATACCTGGAGTAACAGGCAAATTTGGCCTTGGAGTACAGAATGAAGCAGGGCAAAGGCTAATAGAGTTTTGCCAAGAGAACACACTAGTCATAGCAAACACCCTCTTCCAACAACAGAAGAGAAGACTCTACACATGGACATCACCAGATGGTTGACACTGAAATTGGATTGATTTTATTCTTTGCAGCCAAAAATGGAGAACCTCTATACAGTCAGCAAA
The DNA here is from genome assembly GCA_935064755.1 of Tragelaphus eurycerus. Classification (NCBI taxonomy): domain Eukaryota; kingdom Metazoa; phylum Chordata; class Mammalia; order Artiodactyla; family Bovidae; genus Tragelaphus; species Tragelaphus eurycerus. The sequence goes on along the minus strand of CAKXYN010000093.1, from coordinate 7,082,012 downwards.
AACAAGATCAGAAGCTGACTGTGGTTCAGATCATGAACTCCTTATTGCCAAATTCAGACTTAAATTGAAGAAAGTAGGGAAAACCACTAGACCATTCAGGTATGACCTAAATCAAATCCCTTACAATTATACAGTAGAGGTGACAAATAGATTCAAAGGATTAGATCTGATAGACAGAGTGCCTGATGAACTATGGACGGAGGTTCATGACATTGTACAGGAGGCAGGGATCAAGACCATTCCCAAGAAAAAGAAATGCAAAAAGGCAAAATGGTTGTCTGAGGAGGCCTTACAAATAGCTGTCAAAAGAAGAGAAGTGAAAGGCAAAGGGGAAAAGGAAAGATATGCCCATTTGAATGGAGAGTTCCAAAGAATAGCAAGGAGAGATAAGAAAGCCTTCCTCAGTGATCAGTGCTAAGAAATAGAGGAAAGCAATAGAATGGGAAAGATTAGATATCTCTTCAGGAAAATTAGAGATACCAAGGGAACACTTCATGCAAAGATGGGCTTGATAAAGGACAGAAATGGTATAGACCTAACAGAAGCAGAAGATATTAAGAAGAGGTGGCAAGAATACACGGAAGAACTATACAAACAAGATCTTCATGACCCAGATAATCACAATGATGTGATCACTCATCTAGAGCCAAACATCCTGGAATGTGAAGTCAAGTGTGCCTTAGGAAGCATCACTACAAACAAAGCTAGTGGAAGTGATGGAATTCTAGTTGAGCTATTCCAAATCCTAAAAGATGATGCTGCACTCAATATGCCAGCAAATTTGGAAAACTCAGCAATGGCCATAGGAGTGGAAAAGGTCAGTTTTCATACCAATCCCAAAGAAAGGCAATGCCAAAGAATGTTCAAACTACCACACAATTGCACTCATCTCACACGCTAGCAAAGTAATGCTCAAAATTCTCCAAACCAGGCTTCAACAGTACATGAACTGTGAACTTCCAGATGTTCAAGCTGGATTTAGAAAAGGCTGATCAACCAGAGATCACATTGCCAACATCCGTTGGATCATCGAAAAAGCTAGAGAGTTCCAGGAAAACATCTACTTCTGCTTTATTGACTATGCCAAAGCCTTTGCCTGTCTGGATCACAATAAACTGTGGAAAATTCTGAAAGAGATGGATACCAGACCACCTAACCTGCCTCCTGAGAAATCTTTATGCAGGTCAAGAAGCAACATTTAGAACTGGACATGGAACAACAGACTGGTTCCAAATTGGAAAAGGAGTACATCAAGGCTGTGTATTGTCACCCTGATTATTTAACTTATACACAGAGTACATCATGAGAAACGCTGGGGTGGATGAAGCACAAGCTGGAATAAAGATTGCCAGGAGAAATATCAATCACTTCAAATATGCATATGACCCTACCCTTATGGCAGAAAGTGAAGAAAAACTAAAGAGCCTCTTGATGATAGTGAAAGAACAGAGTGAAAAAGTTGGCTTAAAACTCAACATTCAGAAAATGAAGATCATGGCATCTGGCCCCATCAGATCAGATCAGATCAGATCAGTCGCTCAGTCATGTCCGACTCTTTGCGACCCCATGAATCGCAGCACTCCAGGCCTCCCTGTCCATCACCAACTCCCGGAGGTCACCCAGACTCATGTCCATCGAGTCAGTGATGCCATCCAGCCATCTCATCCTCTGTCGTCCCCTTCTCCTCCTGCCCCCAATCCCTCCCAGCATCAGAGTCTTTTCCAATGAGTCAACTCTTTGCATTGAGGTGGCCAAAGTACTGGAGTTTCAGCTTTAGCATCATTCCTTCCAAAGAAATCCCAGGGCTGATCTCCTTCAGAATGAACTGGTTGGATCTCCTTGCAGTCCAAGGGACTCTCAAGAGTCTTCTCCAACACCACAGTTCAAAAGCATCAATTCTTCAGCGCTCAGCCTTCTTCTCAGTCCAACTCTCACATCCATACATGACCACAGGAAAGACCATAGCCTTGACTAGGCGAACCTTTGTTGGCAAAGTAATGTCTCTGCTTTTGAATATGCTATCTAGGTTGGTCATAACTTTCCTTCCAAGGAGTAAGCATCTTTTAATTTCATGGCTGCAGTCACCATCTGCAGTGATTTTGGAGCCCAGAAAAATAAAGTCAGCCACTGTTTCCACTGTTTCCCCATCTATTTCCCATGTAGTGATGGGACCAGATGCCATGATCTTCATTTCACTTCATGGCAAATAGATGGGGAAACAATGGAAACAGTAACAGACTATTGTTTTGGGGTTCCAAAATCACTGCAGATGGTGACTGTAGCCATGAATTCAAAAGACACTTGCTCCTTGGAAGAAAGGATATGACCAACCTAGACAGCATATTAAAAAGCAGAGACATTATTTTGCCAACAAAGGTCTGTCTAGTCAAAGCTATGGTTTTTCCAGGAGTCATGTATGGATGTGAGAGTTGTACTATAAAGAAAGCTGAGCACTGAAGAATTGATGCTTTTGAACTGTGGTGTTGGAAAAGACTCTTGAGAGTCCCTGGACTGCAAGGAGATCCAACCAGTCCATCCTAAAGGAGATCAGTTCTGAATATTCATTGGAAGGACTGATGTTGAAGCTGAAACTCCAATACTTTGGCCACCTGATGCAAGGGACTGAGTCATTAGAAGAGACCCTAATGCTGGGAAAGATTGAAGGCAGGAGGAGAAGGGGATGACAGAGCGACTGAAGTGAGCTGTATCACTTTCCTCCTCTAGTCCATTAATATTGCTAACTTTACCCTACTAAATATATGCAAAATCCGTGGTATCCTATTTTGATGCCAAAATGAGAACTTAAAGCTATGTGGAGTATATTTATTTTCTAAAATATTATCTTTCAGAAAGGAAAAGCATTGATGGTTTCTTGCTTGTCACTAGAAAAACGGTCTTCTATTGGCTCTGGACTTTATTTTGTGGAATGTCAGTTGTTAGTTTGTGCACTCATATGTCACAGTAAAAATATTCTCTTGCTTTTTTCTTTTAACCCGTATTATTTCATTTTCGTTGAAGAAAATTATTAACCTATATTCATGATTGGTGTGGTAAATTGATGAAAAAATTGGTCTCAATTCTCTATCCCTTTTTGTAATGATACCCTTTGCAATATGATTTTATAACATCTTCAGTCCCCTAAATCTGGGATGGCTTTGTGACTTGCTTTGATCAAAAGAATGAAACAGTAGCAACAGTTATGAAATTCAGTTCAGTTCAGTCGCTCAGTCATGTCTGGCTCTTTGCAACCCCATGAATCGCAGCATGCCAGGCCTCCCTGTCCATCACCAACTCCTGGAGGTCACCCAGACTCACGTACATCGAGTCAGTGATGCCATCCAGCCATCTCATCCTCTGTCGTCCCCTTCTTCTCCTGCCCCCAATCCGTCCCAGCATCAGAGTCTTCTCCAGTGAGTCAACTCTTTGCATGAGATGGCCAAAGTACTGGAGTTTCAGCTTTAGCATCATTCCTTCCAAAGAAATCCCAGGGCTGATCTCCTTTAGAATGGACTGGTTGATCTCCTTGCAGTCCAAGGGACTCTCAAGAGTCTTCTCCAACACCACAGTTCAAAAGCATCAATTCTTCAGCGCTCAGCCTTCTTCACAGTTCAACTCCACAATCCATACATGACCACAGGAAAAACCATAGTCTTGACTAGATGGACCTTTGTTGGCAAAGTAATGTCTCTGCTTTTGAATATGCTATCTAGGTTGGTCATAACTTTCCTTCCAAGGAGTAAGCGTCTTTTAATTTCATGGCTGCAGTCACCATCTGCAGTGATTTTGGAGCCCCCAAAAATAAAGTCTGACACTGTTTCCACTGTTTCCCCATCTATTTCCCATGAAGTGATGGGACCAGATGCCATGATCTTTGTTTTCTGAATGTTGAGCTGTAAGCCAACTTTTTCACTCTCCACTTTCACTTTCATCAAGAGGCTTTTGAGTTCCTCTTCACTTTGTGCCATAAGGGTGGTGTCATCTGCATATCTGAGGTTATTGATATTTCTCCCGGCAATCTTGATTCCAGCTTGTGTTTCTTCCAGTCCAGCGTTATGAAATTAGGCCTTCATTATTTCAACTCTCTCTTGGACACCTGTCTCCTCTATGAGAATAAGTCCAAGCAGCTTGCTTGAGGATGATAAACTATATGAAATGGGGCCAAGGTGTCCATGCCTCTGAGAGCCAGCACCCAGAAGCGTAAGTTACACCCATCATTAACCTATGGCTCACCAGAGTGGTAGAGGAGAACCCATGTAAGACTAGAGAAATCCCTCAGCTGAATCCAGCCTAAACTGTCATCAAAGAATTTTCAGGTAAATTGTGTGGTCTTAAGCTATTACTTTTAGGTTGGTGTGTTATGCAATCAGTAATTGCTAACTGATGCAACATGGAGGCCTATGAACGCCCTGAAATTTTGTTAAGATTTGGTGTCTATTTTTGTTTTTATAGGAAGAACTTTTAGCATTTAGCAGTTCTTAGACAGCTGTGATCTAGAAATGTTTTATAAATCATTGCCTTTCTTATTGATTTAGTGATAGACTTAATCACATTCACCTATTACATGAAACTATTTGGATTCTGATGAAGATAACTTTTCATTAGAATGGAAATAAAAACAACAAACAAACAAAAAACAAAAAGAAACATTTCATGAGTATATGTGTGCATGCCCATGCACACTTCTGTCAATTGAACTGGAAATCTTTGGATCTTTTCTCTAGGTAATATATCTTTGATATCACTGATTGTGTAGTACTGAAGTCTTTTGTGCATTGCTTATAATTAAATGCTAGAGATATATAATTAGATTAAAAGATGAATTTCAAATGCTAATTCTCTGCTTAATCAGATTACCACCGCAGATTACATTTTTTACATAAATTCTTTGATGAATTTGCTATTAAAATACCTTCATAATTGATGGTGTAGGATGCTCTTTCATCCCTTGCCACTTGGATCCTCATTCTGAGCTGATCCCTTCCTATTTCACAGAGAAAAGGCAAATCATCAGAAGGGACCTTTGTCAACTCTCAGATAGGAAAGCAATCATGTGAAGTCAATAAAACAGGTGACATAATGACCTGTTGCTTAGTCAATAAAGCTGATGGAAGCTTTAGCAATTGTCCAATTGTTTTAACATTGGAAAGCTATTTTTTTTACTTTATTTTACTAGATTCCTGTCCTGAAGGTTAAGGAGTATTATATTATTTTCTAACTGATGTCTGTGTTGTCCTTGGTGGGCCGATGAGGCCAACGCACAGGCTCTGCTTGAATGCGGAGCATTTGCTCTGCACTTATCTACCATGTGCCAAACCTTGAGAGCCGTGCATTTTCCTCAAACTCAGATCTTCTGGCTCATTGTCAGTCAAGTCATGCCAGAGCTGCTAGCCAACAAAAGCATATAGGGAAAATAAATTTGTCATAGGAAAAGTACAGAAAAGTGATCACTTTCGGGCAGGACTACAGTAAGAACACTGTTAGGCTGCATTGCACTAATGTTAAAAACAAAATGCCTTGCCAAATATCTTTAAAAAAATTTTGTTTTTGGTGTGTGTCAATTAAAGTGCAAGTGTTTGGATACTTTGAGCATAGAATTAGACCCAAATTCAATTATCCACAGTAAACCATGGATACTGGCAAGAATTATTTATTCAGGAACCAAGATGGTTTTGTTTTAACCCTTCCCCCACACCCAAGCCAATGTGTTTTCACTAGCCAGTGCCCAGGTGTGAGTAGGGAGAGGTGGGGGAGGGGCAGGTGGGATGGCTTGTATTTCAGTAAAGCATAGCAGGTGTAATGGTGGTCTCAGAGAAACACCTCCTTTCTTTCCACAGAATAACAGGTCATTTTATTGAGAAAAGAGCTGCGTTTTCTCCAGCACTTACACCTTAAAGCTTCAAATTCAGACCACATAGAGAGGATTTCCAGTGAGTACAGAAGGGCTGCTGTAAATGCCTAGTGGCTGGGAATGTAGGTTTCTATCAGTGCTTTGTCTCTCCTCTAAAGGAAAGCACAATAGTCACAGTTTTGTTCCCTTTTTTGGCTCTCAAATACTTGGAAAAGCATTAAAAAAGATAAAAAGAAGGCTTCCTTGGTGGCTCAGACGGTAAAAAGTCTGCCTGCAATGCAGGAGACTAGGGTTTGACCCCTGGGTTGGGAAGATCTCCTGGAGAAGAGAATGGCAACCCACTCCAGGATTCTTGCCTGGAGAAGCCTATGGACAAAGGAGCCTGGCAGGCTACAGTCCATGTGGTTGCAACAACAACACTTTTAAAATTATTTTCATTTTTGACCACACTGTGTGGCATGTGGGATCTTAGTTCCTTGACCAGGAATGAAACCCATGCCCCCTGCATTGGCAGTGTGGAGTCTTAACCACTGGATTGCCAGGAAAGTACCCTGATTCTACAAGATTGTATCACCCAACACGTTGAATGGAATAGAAAGAGAAATCTGAGGGGTCCTTCACATGCCATATTTGCCACAAAATATGTTTTGTACATTGCTCTGACAGGAACTTGATGTTTGATGGGTTCATATATTGATGCCGTGAGGGCCTGGCACCAGAATTTTCTCAGTGGGCAAAGTAGGTGCCTGTTACCCAGTGAAAAAGGGAATAAACCACACATAAAATCTATATAGCATGCAGCAGTTATAGAAGGTCCTTTATTCCTTCCAGATTCCCCAAGTCACGTGTTCTTTGGTTCCATCTGCATCCTTTCTTTTCTTCAGCAAGGTGGCCGTCAGTGTCAATTTCCACTAGATATTATCTGTATAAATATTTCAGATCTGCAAGATCGGAGCTACACACTGTGTTTTGCCCTGACCCACATGTCTCCTTAAGGAAGGCTGTGTTTATCACATATCATCTTCAGGAGATGAACATGATTTAGGGACTGCTGTTGTGCTTGTCCTGGGAGGTACGTGTTGGAATGAAAAAATCCCACACAAAGAGATTAGGCACAAGTTGAGCGCTGAAGTTGCATGCTCTGTTTCCTTTCATTTTTTTGTTTTTAAGAAAATGTTCTCAGATTTTCCTCTTACATCAACCCAAGATAGTCTTCTGAGCAACTTAAAATTTTTCGGCTGCCTCCACCCTCTGTTTTTGGATTGGTTTTGTTTTTGAACTCTTGTGGCCACTTAGTTATTTACTAATGGTTGAAGAAGTATCATAAAGCAGCAATGTTACTTGCTAGATATTCATAAATACTGATACACACAGAAAATATATACACACATCCACTCATGTATAAATTGATCTCTGAATGGATTCTAAGCTAGCAGGGAGAGAATATACAATTGATCTCATGCAGCTAAACTTGTTTGGATAATTTTTTCTTATAACAAAAAGAACTTTTAAAAAAGATTCTGCAATAGATGAACCTTAAAATTTTTTTTCTTAAAAGTATTTTGTGTCATACAGACATGCTCAACTATTTTAAAATTTTACTTAATCTGTTTCAATTTAGGCTTTTCAGAAACTTTAGGGCTTAACTTTTTCCTTAGTTTGTATGATGATTATCTACAGCTTAGAAGCAAGAATGCAGGCAACACTGGAGTCCCCGAAACAAACTTGGTTCTCTGAATTGTCATCACTGACTTTCTGAACTTGGTCTGAAATCAGGGATATAAAAATGTTAGTATTTAGGAAAAGTTAGGGAATCATATGGTTGTAATTTGAGCTATACATTAAATGCCATAGAATTTTATAGTTAAAAGAATTCTATGGTGAATATGTGTATATGTATGTGTGTGTGTGTGTATATATATATATATATATATATATATATATATACATGAAAAAAGTGAAAAGTGAAAATGTTAGTCACTCAATCGTGTCAGACTCTTTAAGACCCCCATGGACTGTAGCCTGCCAGGCTCCTCTGTCCATGAGTTCTCCAGGCAAGAATACTGAAGTTGGTAGCCGTTCCCTTCTCTAGGGGATCTTTCTGACCCAGGGATCAAACCCAAGTCACCTGCATTGCAGGCAGATTGTTTACCATCTGAGCCACCAGGGAAGCCTGGTGTAAAGAACTGTCTTGGAATCTACTGGAGTTTATTTTGGATACAAATCCAGACCTTCGTCTTTCTGGCTGAGGTGATGCCCTTCTCTTTTGCAGATTCCTAGCTTCGCAGCTAGTATTATCTGTATCATGAGTTCCATTTTATTACTCACAAGGCATACAATCCTCTAACATGACTTCTGAAATTTTACACTAAAGTTCCCTCAGTGGTACCTGACCATGAAGTCTGAATTCATCTGCCCTGAGAAAGTCCAGCCCAAACTGGTCCAAATCATATTCAAATTTTCTTTGAATCTTTTACCTCCAATATTAATGCAACATTTATACTATGATTCATAACAAGTCCTTGCTTACTTTAATGTAAAATGTTTAAAATGACTTCCCATTGTGTAAATTTGGTGCATTAGGAAGAGGTGCCAGGTTCATTCCAGCATATCCTGCATGGCTCTAAGACAGTGAAGAGGATTCACATTTTTATCCATTCATTCATTGACATATTTAGCAAGTGGTTTCTTTTTTTTTTTTTTTTCGAGTGCTTCCTCTGTGTTCAGCACTGTGCAAGGTACTGAAAGAAGAGACATTCTTTCTTTAATGATTTAATAATCTAGTGCTGGGGGAACGGGGGAATAAACATGGAAACTCTTAAATATAATAAAGTCCATCAAGGCTATGATTGAATTGTGTACAGTTTACACAGGTGGGAGTTTGGAGATGTTTCAAACTTGGAGTCCTTGGTGGTACAGTGGGAGGGGAAAGGCGTGAGATGAGAGATAGTAGAAGCTAGACTGTATTGGGCTTCATCTGGCATATTTCCGCACAGACTTTGTCTCCCAGATAGGAATCCCCAAAGAGTTTTAGGTGTGGGGCTGATGTTATCAGTTTCATAGAAAAGCAGATAATGAATGGAAGAAAGCAAGACTTGAGAGAAATGGGTTAGGTGACGCTAATAAGAGTCTGGTACAAAGTGATGATGACTTGAACTAAAGCCATAAAATGGAGGATAAAGATATCAGACTTCCCTGGAGGTCCCATGGTTAGGGCTCCGTGCTTCCACTACAGGGGGCACTGGTTCGATCCCTGGTAGGGGAAGATCTCACGTGCCAGGTGGCAAAAATAAAAAGAGGAAGGGCCATATGTGGGACATGTTACAAGAGCTAGAATTGACAGAACTGGGTCATCAATGTGATGTGGGAGGTGAAGAGAGAAAATAAGAGTTTAGAATGATTCTGGGGTTTTGGTGGGGGATGGCAAATAGTGCCTTAACTTAATACAAGAGGAAGATCATTTTTGTTTATCTGTTGGTTGATCCTGGGTGTTTGCCTTTGCCAGCACAAATGGTGCACCTTGTTCCATCACAAGAGCCTCCACAGGGGCAGCAGGAAGTGTGCATTTTGAGACAAAGAATGGGCGTCTTCCTCAGTGACTGAAGTACCCGCTGATCTCTAAGTTCTGCTACCTCTGCTCTTGGCCAGCCTCCCATTGAGGCCCTCAGATGGATACTCTGCCCAAACATTTCCAATTCCAGCCTCTGCTAACCCAACGCCAAACTTTTTAAATTCAGTATCATGGCCATTTCCTTCCCTATCTAGGCAAATAATTATCATGAGGCCAAGCAATCTCTAAAGTGATAGCGACTAATGCCACTGCTAGGCTGTCTGGCCACATTCCTGTAAATGCAGCTGAGAAGGAAACTATGAACCAAACCAAGTTGCTTTTACTCATGGCTCAGCAGGAGGATGAGCTTCATGCTGGCATCCTCCTTGTATTCCATATGGTCTTAGGGACCATATGGAACCCCCAGTGAGCACCAAGTATTCAGTGGTCTTGATACTGACTAGGGTCCTTGGCCATCCCTAATCCATAGAAATTCACTAGAGGCCAGATGAATGATTCAAGCAAGGCTTTATTGGGGCCCCTGTGCCAGCTGCAGGAGAGAGTGAAAATAAGTGTTCCCTTGCTCACTCTCCAACAAGGTAGGGGGAGCGAGCTCATTCCTTATATGGGGTGAGGGTAGGGGTGTGACCAGAGGTTGGTCTGGAGAGGTGGCTTAGGTGGTTTGCCCACCTCTTTTGTGGTATTCAGTTCAGGGGGGCATGTGCTCCTGACACCCAGTTTTTTGCTCCTAGCTCTTCAGAAATGGTTTTTTATTTTATTTTTTGTCATTTTGTATCTTTTGGTACAGGACTGCCCCAGGGCATGCACACATTTATTTTTAGTCCCATATGGTTTCTTTGAATTTTGTATCTCAAGGAGAGGTGTGTCTAGGTGCAAGGTTTGCAGGACTGCAGCAAAGGGTCCCACCCAGGTCTCAGGCCTGTCTCAGTTCTGTCAGAGACGAGGAACTCTGCATGAAAACACCCTCCAATCTGAAAGGCACTGCTAACAAAGCTGCCCGATCTGGGCCCATGAGGGGGAAATTATTTTCCTGGTTAAGTGTCAGGTCAGTTTATTTCTCTCCCTTGTTTCTTGTCTCAGTGCAACAAAAATTTGGAACAATGGACTAAAAGGGTTTAAAACAGCAGACAAGTTACAGCTTAAGTAGACACATTTTTTATTAAACAGACACTCCCGAGATACAGGAGCAGGCCAACCCTCAAAGAATCGTCATAACAATCCCTCTTGACTTTACCCTTTTCATACTTCCTGTCTCTTCCTTTTGGATGTGCCCTGGGTGGGCTTCTCGTTTTGATGGCTTTTTTTTTTTTGTTGCGGAGCACAGGCTGTAGGTGCCTGGACTCCATGGTGGTGGCTTGTGAGCTCTAGAGAGCAGGCTCAGTAGTTGTGGTACGTGGGCTTGGTTGCTCCACAGCATTGAAGGATCTTCCTGAACCAGGGATCAAACCCATGTTCCCTGCAGTGGCAGATGGATTCTTATCCACTGTACCACCAGAGAAGTCCCCCTACCTTGTAGCTTCTGGAGATGGCTGGCTTTCCTTGGCACGCCTTGACTGTGGCCTCATCCCTTTAGTCTTTATCAGCATCTTCACATCACTATCTCCTCTGTGCATTTGTGTCTCCTCTTCTGTTTGTTACACATCCTACAAGGACACTTGTTATTGAATTTTGGGGCACCTTGGATCATCCAGAATGATCTCCTTGTCTCAAGACCCTAACTTAATTAGATCTTTAAAGACCCCCCTTTTTTTTTCAAATAAGATAACATTTACACTTCCACAGAGTAGGACATGAAATTTCTTTTTAGGTGACTGTCATACAGCCTACTACAAAAGGGGTCAAGAATAGAGGTAGAAGGAAGAGTCCGAAAATAAGATATAAAGAGACTGGAGGAAGGAAGTGAAATAAGAAGTGAAATTGGAGTGGGTGGTCAGAACCCAAAGAATTCTCACCTAGCAGCCTCAGGACCCGCAATAGGGATAGGCCTGAAGATAGGAGAGAAGTGAAATATTCTAAAATGGCATGATGTGGGAGGAAACGTTGACAAAGAACAGATGAAGGGCAAAGGGGCGAAGATGTGGGTGAGATGTGGGGGATGATGTGTTCGTGGATCTTACACTTGTAGACTTGACCATATCTTTATGCACATTTTGTTATATTTTTCATCAAGAGGATGCAGTAAAACAAAACAATTAGAGCATCGAAAAAAGAAAAGCGGGCTTTCTAGTAGCTCAGTGGTAAAGAATACACCTGCCAGTGCAGGAGACATGGGTTCAGTCCCTGATGGGGGAAGATTCTATGTGCTGCGGAGCAACTAAGCCCACGTGCCACAGCTACTGAGCTTGAGCACCCGTGCTCCCCAAGAGAAGCAATGGCAATGAGAAGCCTGTGCATCACAACTAAAGGGTAACCCCCGCTCTCTGCAATTAGAGGAAAATCCACGCAGCAATGAAGACCCAGCACAGCCCCCAAATACACAAATGCAACTGTTTTTTAAAAATGTTTTAAAGGAAAAGCAAAACAAATGCCCATGAAAATGAAGCAGCAGCCTGCTAACTTCGTCTAGACCAGCCCAGCAAATCCACTGCTTTCTCACCGTGAAACCTAGGGCAACACCGGGTGGCTAAGGCGCAGCCAGGATTAATGTGGGAGAGAAGGGAATGAAAGCCTTCAGTCATTGGGAGCTCCATGGGGAGCAGGGCAAATTGAGCTGCATTTTCTTTGGCTTCTGATCTAAAGTTTCTCTAGAAAAGGCTTTTCGAGGAAATGAGAGAAATGCCAAGAAGGGGAGTGTGCTAACTGTGGGGTAGATAAGCCTCTGAACTGAACATACTGTACTTGTCCAAATGATCAAACCATAGGAACAAACTTCAGTCTGTAACTTTAGCCTTATTATCATTTTAAAAAATTAACAGGGGGCTATTTACTGGGCACCAGCCATGCGTTGGCCTCCATATTGCTCTGAGTCCATATTTTGATGGAAATAGTGCCAGCGTTTATATAAATGACTCCAAGCAAGTTCTGATCTTGAGTCTTCCCACAGTATACCATTAAACCCATGTCCAAATGTGTAGACTTTCATATGATCAGAAGAAAGGATCAGACATTTTTTTCTGGCCTGTTTATAAGTCCGTGAGTTTAAATGGAATCTTGATACTTGGATTAATGGAACAGAGATTAGAAATGAACAAGATTTTGTTGTCTGAGTCCATGATATTCATTTCTTGGTTCCTCAAGTTGAAAGCTGAAATGATGTGGGTTACAGTACCTTGTAGTTGCTAGATTTCATGTTCTGTGTTTGTGTCCTCTAGGCACCAGGAGCCAAGAGAGTGGCTGTATATACCTTATAGTAGGACTTCTCAAACTATATTTTTTTTCATAATTTTAGTAATAGCTAATATTTATTGAACACTTACTCTGTGACAAGGTCTTCAGTCTGTCTTTATAGCAACTTAAGATTTAGACATTTTTACATTATCCTTATTTTTTTTAAACGGGCTTCCCTGGTAGCACAATATTCTTGGGCTTCTCTGGTGACTCAGATGGTAAAGAATCCACCTGCAGTGTGGGAGACCTGGGTTCGATCCCTGGGTTGGGAAGATCCCCTGGAGTAGGGAATGGCTACCCACTCTAATATTCTTGCCTAGAGAATTCTATGGACAGAGGAGCCTGGCAAGCACCCTGATGCTGGGAAAGGTTGAAGGCAGGAGGAGAAGGGGACGACAGAGGGTGACGGGGTTGGATGGCATCACTGACTCAATGGCCATGAGTCTAAGCAAGCTCTGCGAGATGGTGAAGGACAGGGAAGCCTGACATGCTTCAGTTCACAGGGTCACAAAGAGTTGAACATGACAGAGCTACTTTCACACACAAGTATTTAAAAAAATTTTTGCTCTATTTTTTATTTTGGGCTGCACTGGGTGTTAGTTGTTCCTGCAGGATCTTGGTTGCAGTGCATAGGCTTCTCTCTAACTGTGGCATAAGGACTCCAGAGCCTGGGTTCAGTAGTTGTGGCACAGACTTAGTTGCCCCTTCACAGCATGTGGGATTTTAGTTCCCTGAGCAGAAATCGAACCGGAACCCCCTGCAGTGGAAGGTGGGTTCTTAGCCTCTGACCCACCAGAGAAGTCCCTATCATCTTTATTTTATTGGGACAGAAGGATTAAACAATATGCCCAAAGTTGCAGTGTTTTTAAGGGTTGAAATCCGTATTCAAACCTGGACAGTCTGACTCTGGAGCTAAGCAACTACCTCTTCATTGCTATTACTTTGCCTAGTTTGTCTTCATAATGTCCAATTCCTGTCCCACCCCTCTACAATATTGCATTCTTATAGTCACAAATAATCATCTAATCATCAGTTCTTAATGTCCCCTTCTTGACTTCTCTATAATTTTCAGTACAGTCTGTTTTGAAGCATTCTCTTCCCTTGATATCGGTAAATATTCTTGTTTTTCTTCTGCCCTTTTCAACACCTCTATCTCCTTTTTGGACTGTCTTGCATTTTTCCCTCTAAGGGAGGGTTTGTCTCAAGCCTTCAAATCTGAGCCCCAATCTACATATAGTACTTTAATCTCCTTTAGGAATAAAAGATCCTTAAAGGAAATTCTCTCAACAAAACCCCTTTTACACTAGTAGAGCAACATACTGTAACTTCCACTCCAGGCCCAGCCTGGGGTTAGTGCTTCTCAAACTGTAATGTGCTTATGAATCTCCCGGGAATCGTGTTAAAATGTGGATTCTGTAGGTTTGGGGATGGGCCTGAGATTTTTGCATTTCAAACAGGCTCCCAGATGACGGATGCTACTGGTCCAAAGGATATATTTTGAGAAGCAAGATGTTAGACTATTTTTTTTAAATATTTATTTATTTACTTGGCTGTGCTGGGTCTTAGTTGTAGAACTCAGGGTCTTTGATCTTTGTTACAGTATGTGGGATCTTTAGTTGCAGCATGTGGGATCTAATTCCCTGACCAGGGATTGAACCTGGGCCCCTTGCATTGGGAGCACAGAGTCTTAACCACTGGACCACCAGGAAAGTCCCCAGGCTATTTTAAAAACTTGTAGAATACTTGCATATTGATCCAAAAGTTTGTGGACCTGTAAATACAGGGTCCGAAAAAATCATGTATAATAATAAGCTGGAAATGTTTCCCTTATCTTTTGAGAAGATTCACAATTTTTTAGATTCTCAGTGTCTTCATATTGACCATAAATCCACTTAGTTTTCTCTGTGGTGAGTATCCAGCAATTAAAAGGAGCCAAAATACCTACTGTAAAAATAGTGAGAAATTTCTTAGTTTTGAGGTTGATGGGTTCCAAAAGTACATCCCCAAGAATGTATAGGATTTTTCTTTTCTTTTCTTTTTCTTCTTAATATTAAACCTCATGAAGAAACTAGACAATCTCTTGAGAAGATAGAGCTTTTTGTTTTTATAATCAAGATTTCAGTTGTAGTCTTAGAGGCACTTTTACTTAGATTAATTAAGCTATTTGTAGAGTTAGCTATCAGAGAAGATTGTATTGGTTCCTTATTCAGCATCCATGTTCTTCCTTCTTTTCTATCAAAATGCAATTTTGTGAAAGTATTACCCCAATACCATGGAGCTACATGCTTGGGGATAACTGATGCCTCCCCAGCTCCAACAGTGGGTCTAGTCCACTGAAGGGAAATCTCATTCCTTTGGCCAGTGGTGACTCAGAAATGAGATATAGAAGCTCCCAGGGGAGGCGTTTGGACACATTTTCTTACTCCTAGGAGAGATCCACAGGACAGAAAAGTCTGTCATCTGTATTTTATGAGGATGCAAGCTCTGAAACTGCCGAAATCATCTTGCAACCAGCTTGAGAATAAAGCCATCAACAGTGGAGAGATGGAGCGAACTGATAATATCATTAGCCACTGACTTAACCAATCTCACAACCTTCCTGACCTCTGGGCCTTTTAATATGTGAACTAATTTCTATTTTGTAGTATTCTGCCTAGTCTGGTTTGAGATCTCTGTTACTAATAATTGAAAACATCCTTCCTTTTTTTTTTTTATCTTCACACCAAATAAAGTTGAGAAGGACAAGGCCTGGGGAGCACACATCTCTACATAACTCGCTCTTTGAATCCTCAAGAGGATCACAGTGCAGCACGAATACATAATGATCTTATTAAAGCTATAGAAACTCAGCTTGGTGACACTGAAATAACCAAGCACAATGATTCTCATCTGCTTGATGAATAGATGAATTTCTTGAATGTTAACAAAGTTTTTCCCCAAAATATATTATTTAAATAAATTTTCACATTACACTGATAAATCTGAGAACCAAGCAGCTTTTTAAAACATTGATTTATTTACTTTTATTTTCCATTTTACGTACTTTGTGTGGCTCCTGATGAGTGGCCCTAGATTATTCATGACTGCTTCTACTGTGTGGAGGTATATTTTAAGAAAAACAAGTCACCAGCCACTCTTTCTGCACTTTGAACACACACATTGCTAGAGTGGATACTGTTCAAATGTGAAAAATTAGAACTCACGTTACAGTTCAGGCTGCTGCAATGCTTTGACACTGGCTTCTCCCAAAAGTAAATAGTCTGAGTTTGTTGATCATTTGTTGTTAAAACTCCATTTGTGAGTGTTGTGAAACATGAAATAATCTGTACATTTGCAGCACTGAGAATGATGCTGTGTGAAGCAAAGTGGCTGAAGAATGACTTCTTTATAATAGCATATGGCAAATCTCTCTAATGAGAGGCAGTTTACTGGACAAGCCTACACGTGGTCCTTGACAGCAGGTGTCTGGAGAAAATCCTGTGAACATTTTCAAGTATACTGTTACTGGCAATTGGCAAGAAAAGGGGGAAGAGCTGAATGTGGAGGATCGAACCAGAAAGGGGAAGAAAATGCAAAACGATAATGGAAGAGAGGGGGAAAAAAAGAAAACCTAAACTCCCCAGCTCACCAGCTTGTTTCTGCATTAAGGAAGCGCATAAATAACTCCATTAGAGGGCACTAAACATGACATATTACCTCCATGGAAGAGAAAGGTCTTATTGTGCCCACACCACTAAGTTACCTACGGCTCCTTTCTCAATGGAGAATGGATGCAAGTGACCAGCTCATGTCAGTGGGGAGTTTAATTAAACCACTCAACGCTGGTCTGCAGCAGCTGAGAATGAAATTTATTGGGGGAAAATATTCATTTGGACAAGTTTTACATGAGGGTTTTGCATCCCATGCTTAATGTCAAATGCAGGGCTGTCACTCATAATTGTGTTCTTGTGCGCTTGAACAAAGGCGCCTGGTCCAGGAGGTGAGTGGGGGCTGCCGTCAAAGCCGCGTTGCACTTGCCAAGCCGGAACCCTGGCTGAGCGCAGCGTTTGCCGGGAGCCAGGGGTGCATTTTTTTTTCATCCCACAAAGGTACTTTCTTCAGTGAAGCCATGGGCTCTCCCACAGGGGCATCTTTTACTAATTCGCCAGATGGGAATGAGGGACTCTTTTTTTTTTTTTTTTTTCTAATGGCGCTTTTTCTAATTGGTCCACCTTGAGAAGACACCTTTCTTCCCTCTTTGGCACAAAGGCACATATAAACGAACAGCTGCCCTGTTCAAGAAAGCTGAGTGTGCCCCCCAGATTGGACCCTAGGAAAAGGCTAACAGAGGGCGATGTGCATGTGGCTGCGGATGTGTAGTAAGTTAGGTTTATACTTCGAGAACTCTTATTTTGGAAGGGTGGCCATGGGCTTGCTCTGTGCATGCCATTCCAGGATTGGCCTAGTCTGCTGATGAAAGTTAATCAGTTGCAGGAAGAAGGAATAAGCTTATGTCCCTGAAATGTGGACTCTATAATCTTACCTTTCCGTTGCCACCGAGTGTCCCCTGGTCTGGTTGTCTTAGGAATGCAAAACGGGCAGAGTTGATGGGGAACAGTTTTTCTTTTATTCCATACAACATATTACACTTTATGGATGACTAGAGAAGGGGCGAAAACAAAGCAATCAAGAGCAAAAAGAAGGACTTCCCTGGTAGTCTAGTGGCTGAGGTTCTGTCCTCCTGCTGCAGAGCGCCCATGTTCGATCTCTGGTTAGGGAACTAGATCGCATATGCCGCGACTAAGAGCTGGTGTAGCCAAATAAGTAAATACATAAGCATTCTTCTCCTTATCACAATGTTAGTGACTTTTTTTTAACTCTTTCATTAATTCCTTTGCTTTGAGAAAAGGCACAGTTCTCAAAAATTCTATTCTTTACCAATGTGGTCAATTTTATTATTTAATATTACTCCGATTACTTAGTCTCCTTTCCTTATGAGAAGATTGTACATTTTTACCCTACAGTTCCCACTGGTTAAGAAGTATTCTTCCAGGCTCCCTGGTGTCTCAGTGGGTAAGAATCTGCCTGCCAATACAGGGGATATGGGTTCGATCCCTGGCCCCAGAAAATTCCACACATGGAGAAGCAACTAAGCCCTTGAGCCACAACTACTGAAATCCAAGAGCCCACGGTCCACAATAAGACAAGCCACGGCAATGAGAAGCTGGAGCACCACAACAAAGAGTAGCCCCCAGTCACTGCAGCTGAGAAAGCCCGCACAAAGCGACAAAGACCCCACGCAGCCAAAAAATGCTAATTAATTTAAAAAAAAAAAGAAATATTCATCCTTGTCCCATTGGTATTGGGTTTGGCCATGTGGCTTCCTTTGGCCAATCATATCTGAGCAGATGTGCTCAGATATAAATAGTTGGCATTTACATTTACAACTCAGTCTTACCTATGCCACAGATTTACTTCCCTGCGGCACTGAGAATGACATATCCTTTATAAGGGCTGCTTCCCAGGCCTGGATCTGAGAATGAGAAGTCCTGTGGAGCAGACGTGCAACCTACCTGCAGCCTACGTGTAACACCAGTGCCAAAAAAAGCCTTTATTTGATACGTCACAGAGATTTGATAGATCATTTGTTATTATAGCAAAGCTGTCCTAACAAAAATCTTACAAGAAGTGGCATTGGCTTTTGGTCAATGTATGGCAAGAAAACTTTATTATTATTATGTTTTTTTTTGATTGTTGAAGGTTTTATTTTTTTCTGCTCCCCCATAAGCTCTGAGTTCTAAAACCAAATCTTGATCAAAAATATCATGGGGGAGAATGGCAATCTACTGGCTCGGCCAAAATGTTCTTTTGGGCTTTTCTGTCACATCATGTGGAAAAACCAGAACAAACTTATTGGCCTGCCCAATATGATATGGAGTGGTGACTATTTGGTGTATTGTCCATCCACAATCATTTGAAGGCAGAAATACACTGAATGTACCCATGACTTTCGGTGAAGATGTGGTAAAACAGAATGTCCCTGAAGTGCCGTGATTACTATTAGATAGATTAGATTAGACAAGTAACTGTAAAGTAGTGAACTCAGAAAAGAATTACGTAAGCGGGGATGAGAGGAAAAAGAGAATTTAGAAGGGTTGAGATTTGCAGGGTTGAAATATATAACCATTTCTTCCATCAACCAGTAAAAGATAAAATTTAGAAATGCTTTGAGTTCTGGGAGTAACAGCAGTCAATTAAAACTTAATCTTGGTTAAAGGTCATGATGACCACATCCTTTGTTAAAATCTCTAAATATATTATGGCATCCCCCTCCTGCAAAGAAATTGTCTCAACTGGGCAGAGTGGATCAGAGAAGAGAGAGAAGGGCATGCTTCTCTGATAAAAGACCAACAATCTTGAATTGCCTGTAAGGTAAGGTGGGGAGGAGTGTCTTGAAAAAAAAAAAAAAAAAACTGTGGATGTGGCACAGGGCTCTGCTGCTGCTGCTGCTAAATTGCTTCAGTCATGTCCGATTCTGTGCAACCCCATAGACGGCAGCCCACCAGGGTCCCCCATCCCTGGGATTCTCCAGGCAAGAACACTGGAGTGGGTTGCCATTGCCTTCTCCCGGCACAGGGCTCTCACTAGAATCAAATAGGTATAGAGCCAAGAGTATTTTGTGTATGTGCGGTGTGAGGGGGGAGAGAGAGAGATAAAAAGATCGTCAAAAGAGCTACCAGCTTGAATTAGAAGAAAAAAAGAAAAGACTGTTCAAGACATAAAACCAAACCTTTGGGTCCTTGAATATCTACAGGCAGAAAGCAGGCTGAGAAGGATGCTGACAAAGACCCTCAGCAGCCCTCTTTTTGACTAGTTCCCCTTCCCATCTCCACTCTAGTGAGAATTCCTCCCAATTCTTGGAGGAATCACCCTCAATATCTGGGTCAAACAATCCCTCATCTCCCACCCTTGATATCTGATCACCCTGGCTTGCCTTCAGCAAGAACTGTGTTACCTTGTTTTCACAAGTACCTCTCGCCTTGATGTCTTCCTCTTAGTGATTTTCCACCCATTGACCCCTTCATTCTGCTTATTGACCGTAAATCCCTACTTGTGCTTGCTATCTGCAAGCTGAGCCCATTTCTCTCCCCTATTTCAGGAGTCTTGATGTCAGGAGTCTCAGCAACAATCGAAGTGGTCCTGAATAAAGTCTTCACCATTTTAGCAAGTGTCCTTAGCAGTGCTCAGCCACAAAGGAGGAGATGCTGTCCAGTGGCCTCTGCAGACGAGGTCAGGGAGGATAATAACAAAAGAAGGTCCTCTGGAAGGGCAGAGGCAAGAGTCATGGAGAGAATGACTTGTAGGAAGTAGAACTAGTGCTGGATCCAGGAGCACTTACTCTCCACTGAGAAGGAGGCCTTTGCAACACTTTGCCCCGGAGGTTAGCATGGTTATTGGTAAGTGATCAATACGTATCTCCCTTTCTTTCTGAAGGGTGTTTCTTACTGTTATCATATTTCTGAGATATTACTATGTCTTGTGTTTGTAACTTGTGGTTTAGTCCATGTCTCTGAAGAGAGACTAGACCTACCCAGATATGGAATAGAGACAATTAGGAGAGCCTGGACTTTTGAGCACGATTGGATGGAATTGCGCACTTGTGCAGAGGACGAGAGCAACTCTCCATGATCCAGAGGGTGGACTAAGGTAGCCTGTGCCATTGTCCCCTCTCTAATTACTCTCCCTTTTCCTTAAAGAAGATGATTCATTCATCCTGACTCATTGCCATGTGATTTGCAGGAACCCTCCCCATCTTCCCTGCCACCATAGGAGGGGTGTACTTTGTGGAAACAAGCAAAGACCACCCAAAGGAGAACAAACAGAGGCTATTTATTCAGAGGCTGCTACATAGCAAGGCAGTCAGCCTCCATCACTTGCCTTTGGCAGAGAGTCAAAGGCAGGCAAGGGAGCAGGAGAGCTATTTTATAGTGAAAGAAAAGGAAGGCTTCAGGTATACTGATTGAGGTTGTTGGCATGGAGACCCTGGAGGCAGGCTCGCTGGAAACGGGGAATGTTGTGTGATTGGTTTGGGAGGATATTTGGCTTCTCTGGTCAATCCTGAGTTGGAAGCAGGGGCAAAAAAATCTGGCAATCATTGACCAAGCGCTGACCATGTGGAGCTGATTGCTACAGATGTTGTGGTTTGGCTTCCTGGGCTGGTTGCTGCCGAGGTTGGAGGTCAGGGTTTTATTGCGTAGGTCTGGCCATTATCCACTTGTGTGTTCAGTCTCCACTTTATCTCATTGACATTGAGCTTAGCAACGGGAATTCTTCAGCCAATAGGATGTGAGTGGGCATCCTATACGTCATGTTTGAGCAGAAGGCTTGAGAGCCCTTGTGTGTTTTATTCTGAACTTCTTTCCCTTCTGCTGTGAGATTGGCATTTCTGATGTAAGGGGCTGCTTCTTTAATCTGGGTTCCCGAATGTGAAGACACGTGGAGCAGGGCCATTGCCTACCCTCTGCCAAAAACACAGCTGCGGTGGACCTGGAGTCTCCGTGAAATGTCAATGAAAAAATAAACCATTGTTTTGAAAGCCATTATCAATTGAGTATCTTTCTTTCTTTTTTTTTTTCGGTCGAGTTGCACAGCTTGTGGAGTCTTAGTTCCCCAACCAGGGATCGAACCCTGTGCCCCTGCAGTGGAAGCACAGAGTCCTAACCACTGGACCACCAGGGAAGTCCTGAGGTTCCTTGTTTAAGCAAAGAAGCTAACTAATGCAGTCATCCTAGATCAGAGAGACTCTGATGGTTCCAGAGCTTAAATAAAGAGTTAAAGGCATGGTTTTTTGTATATTAAGAAACAGAATATCTGCACCAATGAATAATCATAATAAAGATATTGATAACAGCAGCCACCATCTATGTAAAGTAGGCTTGTTTGAAGGCGCTCAGTCGTGTCTGACTTTGTGACCCTCTGTCAATGGAATTCTCCAGGCAAGGATACTGGAGTGGGTAGCCATTCCCTTCTCCAAAGGATCGTCCCAACCCAGGTCTCCTGCATTGCAGGAAGATTTTTTTACCATCTGACCCACCAGGGAAGCCCAACATCTATACTTAGTCATTTAAAAATTTCATGTAGTTCATGAAAAAAATGTCATTTACCAGAAATTCTCTTAAGAATCTGTCTTTCTAGAATAATACTCAAGTGACTGGCAAGGTGAGACAGTGGGAGGATGTAGGTGGGACAGAACTCCTTTGAACAAGTAGAGGGGTGGTTTTTTAGGTCGTTGTTGAACCAGAGAAAAAAGGAGACAAAGACAAGAGGGAGACAGGAGGTGGAACCAGTGAGGTGGGAAAACCTGGGGCTCAGTGTGGTCTATTAGCCCTTCCCTCTAAATCTCAAATACATTTGTGAAACTGATGCAGTGTCTGGGTCAGAAAACTTGGTGAACCTGCAAGGGATTGGGGCTTCCCTCCAGATTGGTATGCTGAAGTTGCCTGATGGGTGTAGAGATGTCAAAGTAGAGATTACTATGGCCATGGGACACTACAGGGAGTTATAGAAAGGGGTTTTAATGGTCACAGGCTGAAGAGTTGGACCAAATTTAACTAAATTTCTTAAGTCTTAGAGGGCTGCTGTTGGTAGAGAAATGGCATTAACCAAAGCCTACATGTAAATACTATTCCCATTTCACCAATGAGGAAACTGAGACCCGTAACAGTGGCATAACTTGCCTTGAATCATGCAGTGAGAGATTTGAATAGATGGCATCAAAGTCTGATAGGAATTCTTTTAAGGCTGTGCTCTTTATTCTGTTATTCTGATTCCATGTGAAACGTAAATCTTGATGATATATTGGTAGCCTCTCAGGAAAATTTTAATAAAGGTAATTATTTAGGGCAATTTTTACTAAAAGTCTTCCTTTCTTAATGAAATTTTAGTATTGTGCCTACTTGGCTGTATTCAACACCCCTTTTAAAAACCGCAAATTGTTCATGTCACTCCTGGCTTAAAACCCCGTGGAGGTGAAGGATCAAGTCCAAATCCCTTCGTGGGGCCCCCATGTCCAGGCTGACCTGAGCTACCAGGCCCCCCGCTCAGCTCACACCACACTCTGCCTCTGTCTGAGTTCCAGCTGCAGTGGCTTCCTCAAAGGCACCACTGTACTCTTGCATTTACCCTTTTCCTAGAAGGTTCTTTCCACTAATCTCACACTCTTCTCAAAAAAGAAGGGAAAAAAAAGACTTTCATGGAACTAAACCTACTCATCTTTCAGGTTTCAGTTTAAATATTTCTCTTCAGTGTAACCTTTTCTCATGCCCTGTCCATTCCCTCCAGATTAGCTCATGTCCTTTTGTTAAGTATTCTCATAGCTCTTTGTGGCGGCGTTTAGTTGCGAAGTTGTGCCCATCTGCAACCCCATGGACTGTAGCCCGCCAGGCTCCTCTGTCCATGGAATTTTCCAGGCAAGAATACTGGAGTGGGTTGCCATTTCCTTCTCCTTTATAAGTGCTTACCTTGGGTTGTCACTATCAATATACATCCGTATGATCATTAGCTTAATGAGAGGAAGTACAGTTATCCTGTTTACAAGAGAAAATGACGAGGTCACATCGCCTAGATTCAAGCCTCGATTGTGGGACTTATTAGCAGGGAGGGCCTGGCCCTGTTGTGTAAGATATGTGTCTTCTTTTCCTCTTCTGAATAATGGACATGAAATAATAGTACCTACTTCTGGGAAATCACTGTTCCTCTCCCATCTCAAACAGATCACTTTTTAATCTGATTCTATTTATTTATCTTAATTGAAGGATAATGGCTTTACAGAATTTTGTGGTTTTCTGCCAAATAATCAGCATGAGTCAGCCATAGGGATACAGATGTCCCCTCTCTCTTGAACCTCCCTCCCATGTCCCTCCCCATTTCACCCCTCTAGGTTGTTACAGAGCCCCCATTTGAGTTCTCTGAGTCACACGGCAAATTCCCATTGGCTATCTATTTTACATATGGTAATGTAAGTTTCCATGTTATTCTCTCCATACATCTCACCCTCTCCTTCCTCCACCAAGCCCCACCCCGCCCACCCTGTGTCTATAAGTCTGTTCTCTATGTCAAAATAGATCACTTTTGATGTGTGGGATTTTTCTCCCCATAACAGTACAACTCAGGGACTTCCCTGGTGGTTGAGGGGCAAAGACTCCATGCTCCCAATGCGGGGGCCCGGGGTTCAATCCCTGGTCAGGGAACTAGATCCCTGACACAGCTAGGAGTTCTCATGCTGCAACTAAAGCTCTCACATGACACAGCTGAGATCTGGCATAACCAAATAAATAATAAAAATAAATACTTAAAAAAATTAAAAAGCAATACAACTCAGTTTTCAGGTGGAATCTACTGGATGTCCCACAACTTAACTCAGCTATGACTCTGCACAAACTTCACAGGTTAAGGGCTCAGTCCAGCTAGACCATCTCTATTTCAGACACCAGTCACAGTTGGTGGGTCCCCAGGGTACCTACAACCTTTGTCTGACTTGGCTACAAATCTGGGGTTTCCGTAATCCCCTCCTCAGGCTTAACGATAAGTTACAATGGCTCTCAAAACTCCAGTGAACTTATACTTGGGTCTTCCAGGTGCTGCTAGTGGAAGAGAACCAGTCTGCCAGTGCTGGAGACTTAAGAGACACCGGTTTGATCCCTGGGTCAGGAAGATCCCCTGGAGAAGGAAATGACAATCCACTCCAGTATTCTTCCCTGGAGAATCCCATGGACAGAATTAGCCTAATGGGCTACAGTCCACAAGGTTGCAAAGGGTTGGAAATGACTAAAACAACTTAGCACACATGCATGCACCATTTTATTACAAAAGAAACAGAGGAATGACCAGACGAAGAGGTCCATTGGTGAAGTCTAAAAGGGTCCTGAGTTCAGGAGCGTCTGTCCCTGTGGAGTTGCATTTTGCCAACCTGGAAGCTCATCAAATATCTTCATTCAAGAGTTTTTTACAGGGCCTTAATTCCCAGCCCTGCTCCACCCACTACTTCTGAAAAAGGTTGGTGACTGGGGCTGACCATTATCTCTTAGACTTTCTGGTGACCAACCCTGCTATGAAGCTGTGTAAAATAAACTCCGATGTGATCCTTCTTCATATGGATGTTCTGAGCGCTAATTGAGTCAGTTCTGTGGAGTGCTTTGCTGTTGTTGTTGTTTAATCAGATCAGATCAGTCGCTCAGTCGTGTCCGACTCTTTGCGACCCCATGAACCGCAGCACGCCAGGCCTCCCTGTCCATCACCAGCTCCCGGAGGTCACTCAGACTCGCATCCATCGAGTCAGTGATGCCATCCAGCCATCTCATCCTCTGTCGTCCCCTTCTTCTCCTGCCCTCAATCCCTCCCAGCATCAGAGTCTTCTCCAATGAGTCAACTCTTCGCATGAGGTGGCCAAAATACTGGAGTTTCAGCTTTAGCATCATTCCTTCCAAAGAAATTCCAGGATTGATCTCCTTCAGAATGGACTGGTTGGATCTTCTTGCAGTCCAAGGGACTCTCAAGAGTCTTCTCCAACACCACAGTTCAAAAGCATCAATTCTTCGGCGTTCAGCCTTCCTCACAGTCCAGCTCTCACATCCATACATGACCACAGGAAAGACCATAGCCTTGACTAGGCGAACCTTTGTTGGCAAAGTAATGTCTCTGCTTTT
Source organism: Tragelaphus eurycerus (assembly GCA_935064755.1). Lineage (NCBI taxonomy): Eukaryota > Metazoa > Chordata > Mammalia > Artiodactyla > Bovidae > Tragelaphus > Tragelaphus eurycerus. The sequence goes on along the minus strand of CAKXYN010000093.1, from coordinate 7,056,583 downwards.
GAATATGCTATCTAGGTTGCTCATAACTTTCCTTTCAAGGAGTAAGCGTCTTTTAATTTCATGGCTTTTTAAAAAATATCTTGGCCCAATTTATTTACTTATTTTTATTTTTTTAAACTTTTTGACCACTTGGCATATGGGATCTTAGTTGCTTGACCAGGGATTAAACCCAAGCCCCTGTAGGAGAATCATGGAATCTCAAGCAGTAGACTGGTAGGGAAGTTCTTCTATGGAGAGCTTTGTATGAAGAGGGATCATTCTTCAATTTAAATGAGAAACAGACTTACTCTTACAATAGTTTCCTTGCAGGTTAAGCAAATCAAAAGATAAATGATATATAGAAGTGCACATACATCTTTCAGGACTGAAGGAAATTGGTATACTCAGAGATAAACAGATTGAAAGTGTCATTTTGTAATATGGCTTTTTATTGGAAGTAGAATGCTATGGTTGTAAAAAACTAAGTTTAAAAAAATGAGTTTCAGTATCCTCTGATCTACTTGATGAATGATATGTAATTATTGCTTGTTAACCAGTATGAACGAAAGTTAATTAAGTTGAAGGTCAAAAACTTAATATAATAAATTTAGTCAGGGGAAAACATATTGACAGAATCTAAAAGACAGTATTTTATTTTTTAGTTAGTCATGTGATATTTTATAATTTCTCTCATTTCTGTAGTCAACAAATATAGCTTATTGTGTATTAGAATAGCCAAAACAATTTTTGAGAACATCCTGCGAAACTTACCCTACCAGATATCAAGGCTTATAAAAATCAAGACAATGTGTTGCTGCTGCAAATACAGAAAAGTAAGCAATCAAAAGCAAGAGGACCCAGAAAGAGTCCTGCGAGTATATAGAATCCTGGAATAGGACAGAAGTAGCATAACAATTTGGAGAAGGCAATGGCACCCCACTCCAGTATTCTTGCCTGGAAAATCCCATGGATGCATGAGCCTGGTGGGCTGCAGTCCATGGGGTCTCTAGGAGTTGGACACGACTGAAGAACTTATCAGCAGCAGCAGCATAACAATTAGTGCAGTAAGAATGAACCACTTAACAGACAGTTCCAGAATAATCAGTTATCCACATGCAAAACATAAAATCACATTTCTATCTCATAAATCCACAAAAGTAAATTCCAGACCAGTTACAGAGGTAAGAATGAAAAAGTTCAAGACCTTAAAAGAACACACAGAAAAATATCTTTAGTCGGACACTACTGAGCGACTTTTTCTCCTTTGCTTTTCGCTTCTCTTCTTTTCACAGCTATTTGTAAGGCCTCCCCAGACAGCCATTTTGCTTTTTTGCATTTCTTTTCCATGGGGATGGTCTTGATCCCTGTCTCCTGTACAATGTCACGAACCTCATTCCATAGTTCATCAGGCACTCTATCTATCAGATCTAGGCCCTTAAATCTATTTCTCACTTCCACTGTATAATCATAAGGGATTTGATTTAGGTCATACCTGAATGGTCTAGTAGTTTTCTCTACTTTCTTCAATTTCAGTCTGAATTTGGCAATAAGGAGTTCATGGTCTGAGCCACAGTCAGCTCCTGGTCTTGTTTTTGCTGATTGTATAGAGCTTCTCCATCTTTGGCTGCAAAGAATATAATCGATCTGATTTCGGTGTTGACCATCTGGTGATGTCCATGTATAAAGTCTTCTCTTGTGTTGTTGGAAGAGGGTATTTGCTATGACCAGTGCATTTTCTTGGCAAAACTCTATTAGTCTTTGCCCTGCTTCATTCCGTATTCCAAGGCCAAATTTGCCTGTTACTCCAGGTGTTTCTTGACTTCCTACTTTTGCATTCCAGTCCCCTATAATGAAAAGGACATCTTTTTTGGGTGTTAGTTCTAAAAGGTCTTGTAGGTCCTTTGACTGTGTGGATCACAATAAACTATGGAAAATTCTGAAAGAGATGGGAATACCAGACCACCTGATCTGCCTCTTAAGAAATCTGTATGCAGGTCAGGAAGCAACAGTTAGAACTGGTCATGGAACAACAGACTGGTTCCAAATAGGAAAAGGAGTACGTCAAGGCTGCATATTGTCACCATGTTTATTTAACTTATATGCAGAGTACATCATGAGAAATGCTGGACTGGAAGAAACACAAGTTGGAATCAAGATTGCCAGGAGAAATATCAATAACCTCAGATATGCAGATGACACCACTCTTATGGCAGAAAGTGAAGAGGGGCTAAAAAGCCTCTTGATGAAAGTGAAAGTGGAGAGTGAAAAGGTTGGCTTAAAGCTCAACATTCAGAAAACGAAGATCATGGCATCTGGTCCCATCACTACATGGGAAATAGATGGGGAAACAGTGGAAACAGTATCAGACTTTGTTTTTCTGGGCTCCAAAATCACTGCAGATGGTGACTGCAGCCATGAAATTAAAAGACGCTTGCTCCTTGAAAGGAAAGTTATGACCAACCTAGATAGCATATTCAAAAGCAGAGACATTACTTTACCAACAAAGGTTCGCCCAGTCAAGGCTATGGTCTTTCCTGTGGTCATGTATGGATGTGAGAGCTGGACTGTGAAGAAGGCTGAGCGCCGAAGAATTGAGGCTTTTGAACTGTGGTGTTGGAGAAGACTCTTGAGAGTCCCTTGGACTGCAAGAAGATCCAACCAGTCCATTCTGAAGGAGATCAATCCTGGAATTTCTTTGGAGGGAATGATGCTAAAGCTGAAACTCCAGTATTTTGGCCACCTCATGCGAAGAGTTGACTCATTGGAGAAGACTCTGATGCTGGGAGGGATTGAGGGCAGGAGGAGAAGGGGACGACAGAGGATGAGATGGCTGGATGGCATCACTGACTCGATGGATGCGAGTCTGAGTGACCTCCGGGAGCTGGTGATGGACAGGGAGGCCTGGCGTGCTGCGGTTCATGGGGTCGCAAAGAGTCGGACACGACTGAGCGACTGATCTGATCTGATCTGACTGAGCGACTTCCCTTTCACTTTTCACTTTCATGCATTGGAGAAGGAAATGGCAACCCACTCCAGTGTTCTTGCCTGGAGAATCCCAGGGATGGCAGAGCCTGGTGGGCTGTCGTCTATGGGGTCGCACAGAGTCGGGCACGACTGAGGTGACTTAGCAGCAGATAAGACAGAGAAGCGTGAGCAATGAAGGAAAAGCTTAATACATTTAATGTCAAACTTTGTTGTCTAGCAAAAACTTCAGTAAAATGAAAAGGCATGCCACTAGATAGAAGGTATTTGCCATAGCCAAGATTTAGTAGCCTTACTGTATAAAGTACTCACATAAATCAATAAAGAAATAAGCAATTCAACACAAAAATGAGCAGATTCACTGAATTTGTTCCCTGTGGACTATAGCCCGCCAGACTCCTCTGTCCATGGAATTCTCCAGGCAAGAATACTGGAGTGGGTTGCCATGCCCTCTTCCAAGGGATCTGCTTGACCCGGGGATCTCCTGTGTCTCCTGCATGGGCAGGCGGGTTCTTTAACTAGCACCACCTGGGAAGCCCAGTAGTCTCTTTCTCCAGAACTGAGGGACAACCTTATAAGGTTTTAACTGTATACGGTTTAAACTGGTAATATCTGCTGCAGCTGCTGCTAAGTCACTTCAGTTGTGTCCGACTCTGTGCAACCCTATAGACAGCAGCCCACCAGGCTCCCCCGTCCCTAGGATTTTCCAGGCAAGAACACTGGAGTGGGTTGCTATTTCTTTCTCCAATGCATGAAAGTGAAAAGTGAAAGTGAAGTCGCTCAGTCGTATCCGACTCTTCACGACCTCATGGACTGTAGCCTAACAGGCCCCTCCATCCATGGGATTTTCCAGGCAAGAGTACTAGAGTGGGATGCCATGTCCTTCTCCAGGTAGTATCTAGTACAGTTTAAAATGCATACAGTTGTCCCTCAGTTATGGGGGAGACTAGTTCCAGGACCCAGCAGATACCAAAATCTGTGGACACTCAAGTCCCTTATATAAAATGACATAGCATTTGCACCAAACCTTTGCACATCCTCCTGTATACTTTAAATCACCTTTAGATTACTTGTAATACCCAATGCAGTGTAAATAGTTGTTAATACAGAGCTAGAGCTATGTAAGTAGTTGCTGGTGTGTGACAAATTCAACTTTTGCTTTTTGGAACTTTCTGGAATGGAACGGTGATATTTTCAATCTGCAGTTATTTGAATCCACAGATGTGGAACCCATGGATATGGAGGGCTAACTGTATATGCCATGACCCAGTTAGTACACTCCCAGGTATATACAGTGGAGAAACTGACGTGTGTGCTCTGTATCAATTAGGGTTCATTTTCAAGGAACAGAATCCAGTCTAACTATAAAGCAGACAGGTGTTTATTAGAAGTTATTTAATGGCTTTAGAAAATCCCATGGATGGAGGAGTCTGATAGGCTGTAGTCTATGGGGTCGCTAAGAGTTGGACACAACTGAGCGACTTCACTTTCACTTTTCACTTTCATGCATTGGAGAAGGAAATAGCAACCCACTCCAGTGCTCTTGCCTGGAGAATCCCAGGGATGGGGGAGCCTGGTGGGCTGCCGTCTATGGGGTCGCACAGAGTCAGACACGACTGAAGCGATTTAGCAGCAGCAATGGCTTTAGAATTTTCAAGAAGGCTAAAAGCTCTAGGCTGGGCTTTCAGAAACGACTCCCCCAAATCATGGAATTGGGCCAGCAAAGGAGCTGCCACCTCATCTATGGTCAGGACACCTCTGGGTCCAGAATCTTGTTGCTGCTGTCAGAGTCAGTAAGTTGTCACAGGAAGTAACTGTCATACTCAGGAAATCATCACAGTCAGAAAGTTACTGCTATTGCTGCTGGATCCAGATCAATGCCGTGTCTGCTGTGATCCACCCAACAGAACAGATACCTTGCCCTGGCTCTCGACATCTGCAAAGCTCATGACTGGCCCCTGGGATGCGGCCAGCACACATGGCGTGATCATGCTTGCCAGCAGAGAATACCGAGCACAGACAGGCAGGCTCTGCTTCCCTTTTGTGTCCCAAATCTTGAGTTCATCTGATTGGCAGAATGTGAATTAATTATACATAATCACTAATTTCTGTGATTCTTCTTAGAGATGTTGTATTACCTTTGATTTGATATTTTGGAAGGGACTAGTAGTTCTGGAAGTTTCCATTGGGCTTTTCTGCCATATATAATGGACTTCCCTGGTGGCTCAGATGGTTAAAAAATCCACCTGCAATGCAGGAGGCCTGGGTTCAGTCCCTGGGCCAGGAAGATCTCCTGGAGAGGGAATGGCTACCCACTCCAGTATTTTTGCCTGGAGAATTCCATGGACAGAAGAGTCTGACAGGCTGCAGTCCATGGGGTCACAAAGAGTCAAACATGACTTAGTGACTAACACTTACACTTTTTTCTCTATATATTATAGCCATAACTCCAGAAGTCAGAAAACTATGTGAGGATTCTTCTAATCATTTTTTTTTTTCAAGTCTGCATACAGGTATGGAGATATAACCACAAGATGTGTTCAAGAACACACCGGGCTCAGTGTGAGATCAACTTGGATCAAAATTCCATGTATCGCTTGACCACAGTAAGTCCCCCTTCTTAGTAGTTGACCACAGGAGCAATGCTGGACCTCAAGGATTAGCATTCACTTAGAGTCAGAGCCCAATAAGTCTTTAGATAAAGATCTAGATAGTTCCCTTTTCCTGGGGCACAATTATGATAGTAAATATCAACAGGTCTTTGGGGGCAGCCTAGCTTATGGCCATGTCTCAGCTCTCAGCTTCCTTCTTCAGGTGATCCTGGCTTCCTCATTCATGGGACTCTGGTTCTCAGATCTTGGAACTGGGCCAGCACCCTTGGTTCTCTGTCATTTTGATTCAAGCCAGGCCTCCATTTATGAGTCAAAGAGGCTTTGGGACTTTGTTGAGTGGTATGGAGAATAGAGCAGACTGTTCTATCATCAAACCCTTGCTTTCTATGTAATGAGTCTATTCCTTTATCTCTAGTTGTTACCTGCTGCTACATGATCTTTGCTACTCTGGGTTGGCTTTGTCCTTATTTAACTTGGGGTTCTATTTCTGAGTGACTTCCCTGGTGGCTCAGATGGTAAAGCGTCTGTCTACAATGCAGGAGAGCTGGGTTCAATCCCTGGGTTGGGAAGATCTGGAGAAGGAAATGGCAACCCACTCCAGTACTCTTGCCTGGAAAATCCCATGGACGGAGGAGCCTGGTAGGCTACAGTCCGTGGGGTCGCAAAGAGTTGGACACGACTGAGTGACTTCAGTGTCACTGTCCGTGTCTATTTCTGAAGAAATATCACTGCCTTGATCCCCAACCTGCAAAAACTGAGGCTGTGATGATTTCCAATGTTTTGGTAAAGAGAAGTCCTCTGAGCACTTTCAAGGCCCACAGCTATGAATAAGTCAGGCAAGCACGTTAAGCTTTCTCCGACTTCCCTATCTCCCAAAGTCTCTGAAAACTTTCCTCTACCTTGTATCAAGGAATTTCTAGTAACTAGCTTTATTTAGTGTAGGCCACTGTTGAATTCAGGTTCAGTTAACTAGGTACTGCTACTGCTGCTAAGTCGCTTCAGTCGTGTCCGACTCTGTGTGACCCTATAGACGGTAGCCCACCAGGCTCCCTCGTCCCTGGGATTCTCCAGGCAAGAACACTGGAATGGGTTGCCATTTCCTTCTCCAATGCATGAAAATGAGAAGTGAAAGTGAAGTCGCTCAGTCGTGTCCGACTCTTAGCGACACCATGGACTGCAGCCCACCAGGCTCCATCCATGGGATTTTCCAGGCAAGAACACTGGAGTGGGTTGCCATTTCCTTCTCCAATGCATGAAAGTGAGAAGTGAAAGTGAAGTTGCTCAGTCGTGTCCGACTCTTAGCGACACCATGGACTGCAGCCCACCAGGCTCCATCCATGGGATTTTCCAGGCAAGAGTACTGGAGTGGGGTGCCATTGCCTTCTCCGTAACTAGGTAAGTGAGCACTTAAGACTACTTCCAGCTCTGTGAACTAGAGCACTGAATCCAGAGTCTCTGGTAAATGCATGTATATTCCGCCTCAACTCTCACTCTCAGAATCCATCCTCACAATCCTCTAGGTATTTATTCATTTGTTTTACTTTTTGAAATTTAATGAGTTTGTTTTTATTGGAGTATAGTTGACATACAATTTTGCGTTAGTTTTGGGTGTACAGCAAAGTGATTCAGTTATGTGTATGTTTCTTCAGATGATTTTCCATTATAGAGGACTATGAGATAATTGAATATTGTTCCCTGTATAGTGCTATTGTTTATATATTTTATGTACAGTAGTTTGCATCTGTTAATCTCATACTCCTAACTTATCCTTTCCCTTTCTCCTCTGGAGAAGAGAATCGGTACCTCTCCAGTAATCTCTCCTGGACAGTTCCACGGATGGAGGAGCCTGGGAGGCTGCGGTCCATGGAGTTGCAAAGAGCTGGACACGACTGAGTGACTAACATTTTCACTTTCACAACCATAAGTTTATTTTCCATGTCTGTGAGTCTGTTTCTATTTTATATGTAGATTCATTTGTATTATTTTTAGATTCCACATATGAGTGACATATAATATTTGTCTTTTTCTATCTGACTTACTTTACTAATTATAATATTCTCAGGTCCATCCATGTTGCTCCAAATGGCAATATTTCACTCTTTTTTAAGGCTGAGTAATATTCCATTGTACTCCTTGGAAGGAAAGTTATGACCAACCTAGATAGCATATTCAAAAGCAGAGACATTACTTTGCCAACAAAGGTCCTTCTAGTCAAGGCTATGGTTTTTCCTGTGGTCATGTATGGATGTGAGAGCTGGACTGTGAAGAAGGCTGAGTGCTGAAGAATTGATGCTTTTGAACTGTGGTGTTGGAAAAGACTCTTGAGAGTCCCTTGGACTGCAAGGAGATCCAACCAGTTCATTCTGAAGGAGATCAGCCCTGGGATTTCTTTGGAAGGAATGATGCTAAAGCTGAAACTCCAGTACTTTGTCCACCTCATGCGAAGAGTTGACTCATTGGAGAAGACTCTGATGCTGGGAGGGATTGGGGGCAGGAGGAGAAGGGGACAACGGAGGATGAGATGGCTGGATGGCATCACTGACTCAATGGACATGAGTCTGAGTGAACTCCGGGAGTTGGTGATGGACAGGGAGGCCTGGTGTGCTGCGATTCATGGGGTCACAAAGAGTCGGACACGACTGAGCGACTGATCTGATTTGATCTGATCAGATCTGATGTATAATACATCTTCTTAAGCCAATCATCTGTTGATAGGCCCTTGGGTTATTTTCTGTGTCTTGGTTATGCCTGGGTAACATAGTGTTAAGCTTTATAAGATAACTGTCTTGGTTATTGTAAATAGTGCTCTATTTGATAGTAATTTTGATAGTAATATCACTTTTATAAAGAGAATAAGGTATTTTAGTCTTTTGTTGTAACTGGAATTTTATTTTTTTGATAGTTTAGAAAATTCCTTTCATCTGTACAACTCATTATTGATAATGCCATGTAAAGTTTTAGAACTATTGCCAAATTGTTTAGAAAATTGAGAAAACCACTGTTAAATATCTCATTTTTTTACATGAACTCTAAGATTTGGAAGTTTTCTACACATTGGCCCCTGGCTCTGTCGGTTTTAAACTTTGCTGCTCTTCTACCACTCAGCAGAATGTACAGGCATGTTCCGGCTGTGGTATGATCTTTGGATCTGTCTTCTCATATCACAAAGCCAGATGAGATCACACACTGGGCATTAGGAGACATTGTAAACACAAAACTGTGCCTGTTAATCTAAACGTACCTAACTCAGTTTTTTCTTAACTAGACCCCAAAATGCCTAAGGCCACTCCATCAACAGTGGAAGCAAGTGTAACTGAGGGGAAATTTGAGTGGAAAGAGATGGTAGCCTTAATTTATAGTAGTTAAAATATCTTCTGCAGTTTTTAAAAAACACATAAGTCCATCTCTGATGGTAGAGTATTGAGTAAAATCATTAGTAGGATGAAAAAATAGACCCTTGGTTGAACTTTCAGGTATGACATCCAAAGCTACAGGAGAGAACAGATGACTGAGCCATAAACACAAACCATCCAACCCGCTGAGCAAGAAACTGCAGCAATCAGAAGATGATCATGTCATCAGGAAGCAGTTGCTGCCACTGCCAGTTCCAGACCCACAGCAGAGCTGCCGTGATTCACATTGACAAAACATGCATGACACCCTGCCTCTCAAACCTCATGAGTAGCTAGACACTAGGACCCCTTCCATCACTGTGTGAAAAAACCCAGTACCTCCATGACCACATTTATCATCAGCAGCAGAAATGGCAGGCATACAGAGTCTATCTTACTATCATGTTGAACATCTTTCATGGTTGTCTTTGATCGGCCAGACCTAATCACACGTGGATCTCGTGCTATGAGGCAGCCTGGTAAATTTTTTTAAATGATTATTATTCTGGCTGTGCTCGGTCTTCATTACGGCACATGGGCTTTCTCTAGTTGTGGCACCCAGGCTGAAGAGCGTGTGGGCTCCCTAGTTGTGCCTCACAGGCTCAGTTGCTCATGGCATGTGAGATCTTAGTTCCCTGACCAGCGATCAAACCCACATCCCCTGCATTGGAAGGTGGATTCTTAGCCACAGGACCACCAGGGAAGTTCCCAAGCCTAGGTAACATAGTTTTATGCCTTTTAAGATAACTGAATTAAAGGAAGCCCACAGAAAGAGCATAGAATAGATATTGTTCACCAAGGTAGTGAATGCAAAACAAGAGATGCAATAATAGCGTACGTTTATTGAAACTTTCAATGCTCTCATTTCAAAAAAGCGGAAAGAAGGAAACCCCTGAGCGTTCCCTGAAAAGCATATGTCTAATTAAGTAAACTGGTTTATTCATATAATCATCCTGTTCAACTGTTAAATTGAATGAACTGGAACTAGATGGATGAATAGGAATATATCTTAGAAGGATAATGTTTTTCATAAAAAGCAAGTTGCAGAAGGATTCATAAAGAACAATAATTTCATACTAAGTACAAAGAGAGGAAATCAGTACTAAGAGATACATATATAATAAAGGTATAAAAATGGGCTTGAGACTAATCAACAGCAGATTCTGGACAGAGTTCCTGAGTGATCCAAGGAAGTGGTTACTGGAGTTCTTGATTGCATGCACATTTTGCTCAATCCCAGGGGACACCCTTCACGTAAAATACAATGGTCATCACCCACAGGGGTTATTCACATTCCATTCTAAGAAAAGTACCTTCTGCAGTTGCTCCACAGGGCAGCCCCATACTCTGTATTCTCTGATGGCAAGTGTGCTCAGTAGGCGGTCTGTTTTTAAAAAGCTGGATGAGATGAGTATACCATTGTCCATTACAATATTTTCTACAAATTTGTATAGATAAGAAAGGTTTTATAATAAAATACACTATGGATCACAATACAAAGTTACAATTTCACCTTTGAAATTCTGTGTAGGCCGATCTGGGAAACAGCATCTTTCAAATTGATAAGTTTGATAACCACGTTCCACTTCACAGCTCTTGTTCCTAGAGTTTTATGCTGAATGATGAGACATACTGTTTTTCAGTGATAGGCCTCGTTTTAGCAGTTCTTTGGTATTGATGGACCAAAAGAGGCTAAGAGAGCAAGGCCTAAGTGTGTAATAAATGATCCTAACTTTTTTTTTTTTTCTTTTTTTTTTTTTTATTTTTTTTATTTTTTTTTATTTTTTTTTTATTTTTACAATATTGTATTACTTTTATTATACATCGAGATGGATCCGCCACCAGAATACCCGTGCTCCCCATCCCAACCCTCCTCCCTCCCCCTCCCACACCATCCCTCCAGGTCATCCCTAACTTTTAATGAGAATTTTTAAGAACTGACTAATGGCATTTTGAGGTCATTAATTTTCACTGGCCTTACTGCTTGGGCTCAGGATTCTGATAGTTGAACAATAATTTTTCTAGTTGAATTTTTTCCCCTTTGTCTTAAATACAACAATGATAGTTATTATCAACATTTATTGAGTACTTAATGATGTACTAGGCACTGTTGTAAGAGCTTTATATACAGTAATTCATTTAAATCTCACAACAATTTTAGGAGGTAGGTGCTTTTATTATCTTCATTTTACAGATGAGAACATTGAGTAATAAAGGTTAAAGAACTTGTCCTAGGTCACAAGACCTAAAAATGATAGCGCTGAATCCAAGTATCTTGTTGTTTTAGTCACTAAATCTTGTCCAACTCTTTTGCAACCCCATGGATTGTAGCCTGCCAGGCTCTTCCATCCGTGGGATTTCCCAGGCAAGAATACTGGAGTGGGTTGCCATTTCCTTCTCCTGGGGATTTTCCAAACCCAGAGATTGAACCTGTGTCTCTGGCACTAGCAGGCAAATTCTTTACCACTGAGTCACCTGGGAAGCCTGAATCCAAGTATAGCTAACCCTAAAGCTTTTGTAAATGTTCTATCTCTAAAACACATTTTCCTAAATCCTCTTAAATAGTTTTTCACGCAGATGCTGTAGAAGTAGATTCCCCACTTTCCCTTAACCCCCACTTTCCTTTCCAGATTTATGTACCTTAAATATTTAATACCATAGGAGATATAACTTTCATCCAAGTGAGAAAGTCACTCTAGAATATCAAGTTGAAGATTAGTCAGTAGACAGAGGAAATTCTAATGTTACTCTGGAATCCAGTAAAATTTATATACACCAAACCCACACATCTTTAAAGTGAGGATTTCTGAATATTAGTTTCATATTATTTACATAGTCTGGTGAATATAGCCTTTTTGAAAGTTCCAAACCTATCTCTCACTCTGTTTTTTTGGTTTGTATAACCAATTGTTTGACCACTTCTAAAATTACTCTCCAAAGCTACATGAAGAACCACCTCAAACATTCCCATCTAGTGCATTTATCAGGGAGAAAGACATCTGGTGAGAAGCAAAGTGTATTCATGGAAATATTATGTTTTCAAAAACAAACAAATATGAGCAGTGAGACCTAGGGTCCTGGTTCAAAGATTTGGGGTATTTTGTGCATCGTTTGTATGAGTGTGAGCCAAAGCCTTCCTATTTTTAATAGTTCATTTTAGAGAGATTAAAAAGTGATTTCTCTGAATGTTGACAGAGAAAGAAAACTCAAAGAGGCCTGTACACTCAACCTTGGCCCAGCGCAGTAGCCAGGGGGTTAGAGGTTGCTGTAGCAATGACCTACATTACATAATGCCTCCCATCTGCCCACAGATGTGTGAGTTTGCTCAAATGTTTTATTAGATTTTTATTATACATTCATACAGCTCCAACCCATCTGCATTTGCCAACCTGGGTGCAATTTCTAAACTATCTAATCCATTAACTATTCAATACATGCAGATATATATTGAGATACATTCTCTGACCAAATCCTTGGTACTGTTTGGGTGATACCGACACACGTTTCATGGATATAATAAATAAAATTGATAAGGGGGCGATGATGACAGAGATGTCTATCTGGGTCAGCTCAGAGCCAAAAAAACTTTAAATGAGAATCAGTGTTGCGTGGTTGATAACATTCATCTTACTCCCATCCTTTCATCATCTGATCTTCAAGGAAACAAGACAAGGAAAACAATACTAAAACAAAAACAGTTCACATCAACTTTGCCTTAGTTCAGGCAAAAATATCACAGACTGGGTGGCTTATAAACAGCAGACATTTATCTCTCTTTTGGAGGGTTCTGTAGCCCAGATTGTTCTCCAGATAGTTCTGGAGGCCAAAAGTCCAAAAAGGAGGTGCCAAAATTGGTGGGTTCCAGGGAGAGCCTTCCTTGGGGTTACAGACAGCTGACTTCTCCTTGTACCCTTATGTGGTGGATGGCAGAGAGGGGAAGAAAGCTCTCCTGAGACTCTTTTAAGGGTACTAATCTCATTCACAAAGAATTCACCTTCATGGACTCATGTAATTCCAATTACCTCTCAAAGGCCCCACCTCCTAATACCATTACATTGAGAGGTAGGGGTTTTTTGGGCTTGTATTTAAATATCCACCCATTGTGGTTTATTCATATAGTGAAAAAACAATACCCAGTTGTGGATGTGACTGGTGATAGAAGCAAGGTCCGATGCTGTAAAGAGCAATATTGCAAAGGAACCTGAAATGTCAGGTCCATGAATCAAGGAAAATTGGAAGTGGTCAAACAGGAGATGGCAAGAGTGAATGTTGACATTCTAGGAATCAGCAAACTAAAATGGACTGGAATGGGTGAATTTAACTCAGATGACTATTATATCTACTACTGTGGGCAGGAATCGCTCAGAAGAAATGGAGTAGCCATCATGGTCAACAAAAGAGTCCGAAATGTAGTACTTGTATGCAATCTCAAAAATGACAGAATGATCTCTCTTTGTTTCCAAGGCAATCCATTCAGTATCACAGTAATCCAAGCCTACGCCCCAACCAGTAATGCTGAAGAAGCTGAAGTTGAACGATTCTGTGAAGACCTACAAGACCTTTTAGAAATAACACCCCCAAAAAGATGTCCTTTTCATTATAGGGGACTGGAATGCAAAAGTAGGAAGTCAAGAAACACCTGGGATAACAAGCAAATTTGGCCTTGGAATATGGAATGAAGCAGGGCAAAGGCTAATAGAGTTTTGCCAAGAGAACGCACTGGTCATAGCAAACATCCTCTTCCAAGAACACAAGAGAAGACTCTACACATGGACATCACCAGATGGTCAACATCGAAATCAGATTGATTATATTCTTTGCAGCCAAAGATGGAGAAGCTCTATACAATCAGCAAAAACAAGACCAGGAGCTGACTGTGGCTCAGATCATGAGCTCCTTATTGCCAAATTCAGACTGAAATTGAAGAAAGTAGGGAAAACCACTAGACCATTCAGGTATGACCTAAATCAAATCCCTTATGATTATACAGTGGAAGTGAGAAATAGATTTAAGGGCCTAGATCTGATAGATAGAGTACCTGATAAACTATGGACAGAGGTTTGTAACATTGTACAGGAGACAGGGATCAAGACCATTCCCATGGAAAAGAAATGCAAAAAAGCAAAATGGCTGTCTGGGGAGGCCTTACAAATAGCTGTGAAAAGAAGACAAGAGAAAAGCAAAAGAGAAAAGGAAAGATATAAGCATCTGAATGCAGAGTTCCAAAGAATAGCAAGGAGTGATAAGAAAGCCTTCTTCAGTGATCAATGCAAAGAAATAGAGAAAAACAACAGAATGGGAAAGACTAGAGATCGCTTCAAGAAAATTAGAGATACCAAGGGAACATTTCATGCAAAGATGGGCTCGATAAAGGACAGAGATGGTGTGGACCTAACAGAAGCAGAAGATATTAAGAAGAGGTGGCAAGAATACACGGAAGAAGTGTACAAAAAAGATCTTCATGACCCAGATAATCATGATGGTGTGATCACTGACCTAGAGCCAGACATCCTGGAATGCGAAGTCAAGTTGGCCTTAGAAAGCATCACTACGAACAAAGTTAGTGGAGGTGATGGAATTCCAGTTGAGCTATTTCAAATCCTGAAAAGATGGTGCTGTGAAAGTGCTGCCCTCAATATGCCAGCAAATTTGGAAAACTCAGAAGTGGCCACAAGACTGGAAAAGGTCAGTTTTCATTCCAATCCCAAAGAAAGGCAATGTCAAACAATGCTCAAACTACCGCACAATTGCACTCATCTCAAACGCTAGTAAAATAATATTCAGAATTCTCCAAGCCAGGCTTCAACAAAACATGAACCATGAGCTTCCAGATGTTCAAGCTGGTTTTAGAAAAGGCAGAGGAACCAGAGATCAAATTTCCAACATCTGCTGGATCATGGAAAAACCAAGAAAGTTCCAGAAAAACATCTATTTCTGCTTTATTGACTATGCCAAAGCCTTTGACTGTGTGGATCACAATCAACTGTGGAAAATTCTGAAAGAGATGGGAATACCAGACTACCTGACCGGCCTCTTGAGAAATCTGTATGCAGGTCAGGAAGCAACAGTTAGAACTGGACATGGACCAACAGACTGGTTCCAAATAGGAAAAGGAGTACATCAAGGCTGTATACTGTCACCCTGCTTATTTAACTTCTATGCAGAGTACATCATGAGAAACGCTGGGCTGGAAGAAGCACAAGCTGGAATCAAGATTGCTGGGAGAAATAGCAATAATCTCAGTTATGCAGACGACACCACCCTTATGGCAGAAAGTGAAGGAGAACTAAAAAGCCTCTTGATGAAAGTGAAAAGAGGAGAGTGAAAAAGCTGGCTTAAAGCTCAACATTCAGAAAACGAAGATCATGGCATCTGGTCCCATCACTTTCTGCGAAATAGATGGGGAAACAGTGGAAACAGTGACAGATTTTATTTTTTGATGCTCCAAAATCACTGTAGATGTTGACTGCAGCCATGAAATTAAAAGACGCTTACTCCTTGGAAGGAAAGTTATGACCAGCCTAGATAGCATATTCAAAAGCAGAGACATTACTTTGCCAACAAAGATTCGTCTAGTCAAGGCTATGGTTTTTCCAGTGGTCATGTATGGATATGAGAGTTGGACTGTGAAGAAAGCTGAGTGCTGAAGAATTGATGCTTTTGAACTGTGGTGTTGGAGAAGACTCTTGAGAGTCCCTTGGACTGCAGGGAGATCCAAGCAGTCCATCCTAAAGGAGATCAATCCTGGGTGTTCATTGGTAGGACTGATGTTAAAGCTGAAATTCTTCAGCTACCTCATGCAAAGAGTTGACTCATTGGAAAAGACCCTGATGCTGGGAGGGATTGGGGGCAGGAGAAGAAGGGGACGACAGAGGTTGAGATGGCTGGATGGCATCACTGACTCGATGGATGTGAGTTTGAGTGAACTCCGGGAGTTGGTGATGGACAGGGAGGCCTGGTGTGCTGCAACTTATGGGGTAGCAGAGTGTCTCGGACACGACTGAGCAACTGAACTGAACTGAACTGATAGTGACAACAAACTATAACATCACAAATAAAAATGAATGAAAAATTTCAAACACTGCTACTGCTAAGTCGCTTCAGTTATGTCCAACTCTGTGTGAACCCATAGACGGCAGCCCATCAGGCTCCACCATCACTGGGATTCTCCAGGCAAGAATACTGGAGTGGGTTGCCATTTCCTTCTCCAATGCATGAAAGTGAAAAGTGAAAGTGAAAGTGAACTCGTTCAGTCGTAACCGACTCTTAGCGACCCCACGGACTGCTGCCTACCAGGCTCCTCCATCCATGGGATTTTCCAGGCAAGAGTACTGGAGTGGGGTGCCACTGCCTTCTCTGTCAAACACAATATTGTGCAAAAGTCAAAGTTATGGAAGAACCCATATGAAATACTAGTTGAAGACATGCATCACTATACTTTTTTAAAACGGAGGTATAGTTGATTTACAATGTTGTGTTAGCTTCATGTGTATAGCAAAGTGACTGAGTTAGCTATATATATGTGTATCTATTCTTTTTGAGACTTTTCCGTTTTAGGTTATTACAAGAAAATGACTATAGTTCCCTGTGCTATACAGTAGGTCCTTGCTATTTATCTGTTTTATATATAGTAGTGTATATCTGTTAATCCTAACCTCCTAATTTTACCTCCCTCTTCCTTTCCCTTGTAGTAACCATACATTTGTTTTCTACATCTGTGAGTCTATTTTGTAAAGTTAATTTGTGTCCTTTTTAAAGATTCTGCATATAAGCGATATCATGTGGTATTGTTTTTCTCTGTCTGATTTTCTTCACTTAGTATGATAATCTATCCATGCTGCTGCAAATGACATTATTTAATTTTTTTATGGTCCATAGTCCATTCTTATATGTACCATATCTTCTTTATGGGAGTTGGGATTTTAACATATACATTTGGCAGAGCAACACAAACATTCAGTTTATTGCAAACTCCATGTAATTTTTTTTTCACTGATAAAAGTGATTTGAACAATTTTTTTTCTCTGTTCATTTGGACTTGTGAGTAATAGAACTAAGAGTTCTCTCATTCTGACACCAATAATAATAGCACCTTCATCATTCTGAGCCATCGCTACCATGAGTAGCTTGAGAGGTTCGGGATGAGAGTTAGACCCTTTTCCTTCTCCACGAGAAGAAGCCATATCTATCTTGTTCACACCCCAGCTTCCATCATGAGACTCAGTGTGTGGTGGGCCCTCAATAAATATATACTTAGTGATGGAACAGACATAGGTTTGTACTGGGTGTGTCTTTTCTGGGTAGCTCCTAGTGACCAAATGCTTGACGAGTCAATAGATTTCTAGTCTACAGCCCACTTTATATTTTGTGGTAGAATTTTAGTTAGTCATAACTACCGTCCGTCATAAAAAATGCAATCTTGGAACTCCTCTGAGATCCTAAGAAAACTTTCAATTGCGTATTAGAGATTCCATGCTGGATAATAGTGGCTTTCTTAGGCTGAATTATTCATATGGTTAGTTGGAAAGGTCTGTATAATAAAGCTGGATGATTTTCATCTTTTGATTTAAGGGTAGGATTTGTAGGAGACTAATTTTATTCCTTAACTTAAACCGAGAAAGCTTTTTTTTTTCCTAGTATTTCTGGCAGCCCTCTATCAATGGTTGGAGTTTCTCTCTTTTACAGTCACATAAGCAACTGTTCTCTTCAGATGCCATTTGTGAATGTAATATATTTTCAAGTTGTTTGTTCCAGTACAAAATGTGCTTCACATATACTGGAAAGTCAAGAAACAACGCCTTCTCTTTTATATTTTAGCATGTGCAGAATTCATCATGAAGTTATCATGTGATTCGTTATTTCACTTTTAGTTAAGAGGAAAGTAACATCAAAAACAACGTGAAGTAGCATTCGTCTGGTGGGTAGGTCCCTGACTTCCTAGTTCGGATTCCATGCCTGGCCAAATTCAGTCAGAAGAGAAGAAATGTTTGCAGGTGTCATGGGATTCCTATGCTTCATTTGTACTGGGCAGCCTTATAAAGGGGAATTTCTGTATGTGAAGCCAATGTTGATTTGTCAAAAGAAAGCATCCTTGAGTCTCAGGCGGAAAATAAGGTATTTGGTTATACGAGAGGATGAGCCTAGCAGATGGTAACCCACCAGAAGATTCTTCCCTGAAAAATTGTGATTATTTTCCACATAAGGAAAGAGACAAATGAATATCATTTTGAAACCTGTATCTGATTCTGATTAAGCACACCAACCAAAAATGCATCTACCTACATCATGTTAAAAGAAATCCAGTGGGGCTTTGACAGCATGTGAGCTATTCCCATTGACCTTCTTTCACTGAATGTTTCTCACACTTATTTGCTCTTTATTTTTAAGTTTGTAAAATGTGTTCCCAAGCCCTTTAGGATAAAATCAACAATAGTGCCCAGGGCTCCAGCTAAAGATTCCCAGTGGGAGGGTCTGAGCCTTTTGTTCTGGACGATCTAATAGAGTGCGAAGCTGACACAGAAATGGGAGGATCATTCAGCTAAAATTAAAGTCTTTGTCCCTTCATTAGTTGAACTTGAACTTCATGTTTCTGAAGTTCTGCTAGGTTACTTTTTCCTAAAATTCTGATTTACTCAAGATGAACAGGGAAGCTTGCTAAAATCTCTCTTATTTTTAAAAAAAGAGGGTGCAAAAAATCCCATTTGTTTGGTTTAGCTAATATTCCTGATTTTTTAAAATGAAATTTTGGAAAAATTAACTTGAATCTCAAGGGTACATTATTCTTAATCATTAATAAAGGGATTTTTTCCCCCCAAATTTCTGATTAGAGACTTCATTTTATTTTATTAGTTTGTTGACTTTCTCAGCCCCACTGGGAAAGGTGAAGAGTCAACAGCCAGGCCTTTATGTGATTAATGAGCTAATGTGATTAAATAAAATTTATCTTTATTATTTTTGGTTTGAGGGAACTGTTGAAAGTGAGAGGAAACTTTTGACCATAAGTTTTATTTTTGATCTCCTAACTGCCATTTCAGACTTGCTGTATCTTATTTCTATTATCAGCTCATTTCTTGCTTTCTTCAGTTGGCAGAAGAAAAGTGAGAAAATTAAAATACAATGATTGAGGGTGTGCAGATAAGTGACTCTGGCATTTCTATGATATTGATTGTACAATTCCTTTGTACTTCCAAATTGCTGGAAGAGTTTATTGCCAAAGCCAGTGAAACTTGGTCAGATTCTGATACAGTACTCTCTATGAGGTAGCAGTTTTCCTTCTTTTTGAGAATGGAAATTTCTCCTCTTTCTATCTCCCTGGTTACTTCATTCATCAAGACATGATCTCAGTTCTTCTCTATTATCTTTCCAAGTGAAGGATGGTAGGGAAAACTAGGGACAAGCCTGATCAACTGAAAAGGAAATTTCATTTCATATTTTTTAAGGCTTTATTAAATTCTTTGCATTACACAGAACTCCCTATGTTACCCAACTTTGTGTGTGCAAATTCTTACTACTCACAGCGGGAGGTAATAAAGATTCTGTAAGATCTTCCAATTTTAAAGGAAATTGGACAGATAATGGGCCATTACTGTTTTATTAATATTACTCTGATCAGAGCAGATGTTCAAGGTGATGACAGTGAACAGGAGGAATGAACTATGAACATGCCATTGAATAAATTAACATCAAATTCGTGTTTTAAAAAAGTGCAATTAGGTATAAACATTGACTTATCTGAAGCTAAAAAAAAAAAACACAAAAAAACCCACCAACCAAAACAGCCAGCCTCTCCCCTACCCAAAAAAAAAAACTTCAGAAAATACTTAGGGAATCTCCATTATGTGCAGACCCCAGGGAATAGTAGGGTCCTATGAGAATAAAAAGATGGATAAAGCTTTAGATAAGGGGGAAAGATACTGGCTTATAAAGAGCTATAGCAGGAGGCAAAGTATTCCATTTCTCAAACCTCTTCTCTGATTTTAACCAGAAGGTCATAATTCGGATGCCTACAGGGAGCAGGCAGGTAAATGAAACTACTGAACTCAGTGAGAGGGGAGGCTAACTGAGAGACACATGGTCATTGCTAGGGTAGCCGTGACTTCTCAGTTCTCTCCAATTATTGCCAAGTGGAAACATAAGCCCAGTGTTGTGATAACTTCTAATTTTTCAAGAGAAGCTGGAAATTGATTTTGTTGGATGAAATTGCCCAATTTGGGGGCAGTTTGAGTTTGTTCAAATGTAGTCAGATAACACCGTTTTAAAAAAACATTGTCCAAGGCAAACAAAGCTCATTTATTGGCTTGGCCAAAAAACAGGCTGCCGTCTGTGACTTCTGCTTTTCTCCCTGTCTTCAGGTTTGATTTCATCCATTCCTATCAATTATAGCTTATATGCCTATAGCTTACAAATTAGATATGTCTTGGTAGCTATTGGTGCTAGATGATCCTGCTTGGGTCGCTTTTAAGGATACCTCTTAGGCTCTCCACTGGTTTTCTTCTTGCTTGGACAAAGTGTTGATTCAAGTAGCATTGATCTGGAGGAAGACAAAATGGCAGAGAGGAAGGACCTTGAGTTCACCTCCTGTCATAAGCACACCCAAATCACAACTAACTGAAGAACAACCATCAGTAAAGACCAGAACCTACTAAAACAGGTGTTCTAAAGATAAGGAAGAAACCACAATAAGATGGTAGGAGGGGCGCACTTGCGATAAAATCAGACCCCATACCCTCCAGGTGGGTGGGTGATCCCCAAACGAGAATAAGTATATCGCAGAAGTTCTGTTCTAGGAATGAGAATTCTGAGCCCCACCTCAGGCTCCCCAGCCTGTTGTAGTTGTTGTTGTTCAGTTGCTAAGTCATGTCTGACTCTTTGGGATCCCATGGACTGCAACTTGCCAGGCTTCCCTGTCCTTCTCTATCTCCAGAGTTCACTCAAACTCGTGTCCATTGAGTCGGTGATGCCATTCACCCTTCTCTGTTGCCTCCTTCTCCTGCCCTCAATCTTTCCCATCATCAGGGTCTTTTCCAATGAGTTGGCTCTTAACATCCGGTGACCAAAGTATTGGAACTTCAGCTTAGGCATCAGTCCTTTCAGTTAATATTCAGGGTTGATTTCCTTTAGAGTTGGCTGGTTTGATCTCCTTGCCATCCAAGGGACTCTCAAGAGTCTTCTCCAGCACCACAATTCAAAAGCATCAATTCTTTGGCGCTTAACCTTCTTTATGGTCCAACTCTCACATCTGTACATGACTACTGGAAAAACTGTAGCTTTGACTATTCTGACCTTTGTCAGCAAAGTGATGTCTCTGCTTTCTAATACGCTGCTAGGTGTGTCATGGCTTTCCTTCCGAGCAGCAAGTGTCTTTTAATTTCATGGCTGCAGTCACCATCCACAGTGATTTTGGAGCCCAATAAAATATAATATGCCAATGTTTTCTGCATTAGGAGTAGGAGCCCCCAAATCATTTGACTCTGAAGGTCAGTGGGGCTTAATTGCAGAAGCTCCACAGGACTGGGGGAAGCAGAGACTCTACTCTTGGAGGATGCACACAAGGTCTTGCATGCCATGGGACTCAGGGCAAAAGCAATGGCTTCGTAGAAGCCTGGGCCAGACCTACCTGCAGGTCTTTGAGCGTCTATGGGGGGGAATAGTAGGGGGCAGCTGTGGCTCTCTCTGGTGTCATAAAAGCTGTTGGTAGACATATCAGGGAGCGTTCATCTGCATGAACTCTTGCTGGAGGCAGACGTTTTGCTTGTGTTAGTAGCACCAAGACTTAGCCCCACCCAACAGCGTATAGACTCCAGTGCTGGAATACCTCATGCCAAACGACTGAAAGGATGGGAACACAGCTCCACTCATCTGCAGACAGGATGCCTAAAGACTTTCTGAGCCTATAGCCACCTGTAGACATACGGGGCCCTGTCCAATAGAGAGACAAGACCCAGCTCCATCTACCCACGGGCGGGCACCAACCCTCCCACCATAAAGCTTTCACAAGTGCCTCGACCAGCCTCACCCACCAGGGGGCAGACACCAGAAGCAAGAAAACTATGTCCCTGCAGCCTGTGAAACTGAACTCACAAACAGATCAGAACCTACCCCAGGACGAGCTGGTCCCTGGCCTTTGGGGGATGAGATGGGAGTGTACTGCTGGGACACGTGGGACATCCCCTGCAGAGGGCCACTTCTTCATGAGAAACATGACTAACATACTACATATGTAAAATATAAATGGAAATTTAAGCAAAATGAGATGGCAAAGAAACATGTTCCAGACAAAGGAACAAGATAAAACCCTGGAAGAACAACTAAGTGAAGTGACAATAGGCAACCTACCTGAGAGAGGGTTCAGAGTAATGATTGTAAAAATGATCCAAGAGCTCAGGAAAAGAATGAATGCACAGAATAAGCAGTTACAAGGAGTTTTAAACAAAGAGTTAGAAAATATAAACAGCAACCAAACAGAGTGCTGCTGCTGCTGCTAAGTCGCTTCAGTCGTGTCCGACTCTGTGCGACCCCATAGATGGCAGCCTACCAGGCTCCGCCATCCCTGGGATTCTCCAGGCAAGAATACTGGAGTGGGTTGCCATTTCCTTCTCCAGTGCATGCCAGTGAAAAGTGAAAGTGAAGTCGCTCAGTCTTGCCTGACCCTCAGCGACCCCATGGACTGCAGCCTACCAGGCTCCTCCATCCATGGGATTTTCCAGGCAAGAGTACTGGAGTGGGGTGCCATTGAGTAGAAGAATGCAATAACTGAAATGAAGTAGCAGTGTTTTGTGTGGAGCTGGTCTGCAAGAAGCATGTGCAGGATGTCAATAGCATGGAATGGAGACCTACCTGCATTTGCAATCCCTGTGACAGAGTATTGCCCTCAACCCCCAGCTTTGGCTCATAGGACTTGGCTGCCAAGGACACCACTTTTGCTCCAAGTACTGAGAAAAGACTGGTGATTCTTTAAGCAACTTTGGACCAAGGTATGATTTTCTAAGATGACTTCAACATTTCATGGTTAGAACATATGTATAACCCTCAGTTTTCTCTTATATACTGCCCTTCTCCCGTAAACTCTTCAAATTCCTTAGAAGTTGCAGTCACTAAGCCCCAAATCATCACCATTTTTGTGAGCTCTAGTCTCCCTAAATTTCTCTAAATGTTGACATTTTGTTGCCTATGAGTGAGTATTTTGTTCCAGTGACTTGTCTATGAATGCTTGTGAATGGTGGAGCAAATATGTTTGTGCTACCTCAGTAAACTCATCCCAGAAAACTTTTCTAACATTACAGTCAAAGTAGTTGCTCCATCAATGGATATACTTAAACAGTTTTCTCTTAAAATATGTTTTTGTTAAATGTACTATTGACACTAATGAAGATTCCATGAGTGTATGAACAGGTATTCGACAATAAATATTGGTTGAATGACTGCTGATAATATACATTCTCTAGTGTATATATCCGGAGAAGGCAATGGCACCCCACTACAGTACTCTTGCCTGGAAAATCCCATGGATGGACGAGTCTGGTGGGCTGCGGTCCATGGGGTCACTAAGAGTCGAACACAACTGAGCGACTTCACTCTCACTTTTCACTTTCATTCATTGGAGAAGGAAATGGCAACCCACTCCAGTGCTCTTGCCTGGAAAACCCCACAGACGGAGGAGCCTGGTGGGCTGCAGTCCATGGGGTTGCTAAGAGTCAGACACGACTGAGCGACTTCACTTTCACTTTTCACTTTCCTGCATTGGAGAAGGAAATGGCAACCCACTCCAGTGTTCTTGCCTGGAGAATCCCAGGGATGGGGGAGCCTGGTGGGCTGCCGTCTCTGAGGTCACACAGAGTTGGACACAACTGAAGCGACTTAGCAGCCGCAGCAGCAGTTTATATATATATATAGAGAGAGAGAGAGAGAGAGCACGCGGACAAGAGAGAGGTGCCTATGCACTGATGCACACATTCATACACACGAATCATTGTATGTTTAACTATTGAAAATGATCTAGCAAGTACTATAACCTGAGATATATAGAAACACCTGTGCTTTCATTCATCTATAAATCAAACTCCAATGCTGCACAATACACTTTAATTATTTCTAAAAACTTTAACATTTTTCTGTGTGACAAAGGAATATACCTTTGTTTGTTGCCATATTGTTATACATATATTGTTTGGCCATTTTAATACAAGCGAAAGAAAAAATGAGGAGAATCCAATTGTTTGTGGGTTTTGTATTTTGTTATTGAATCAGAAATCTCAAAAGAGGCTTCTAAACATCTATCAGCAAGGTTAATAAGTTTTTTTCAAATTAAGAGATTGGGTATAGCATGACTTTAAGCTGCTAAATTTAAATAACCTAGATTAAATTAATATAATCTAATATAGAAGCTTATCTCCAGCTTATTTTACAGTTACTTAAGTATTTTGTTAATTATGATATGTTCACATTCTTATTAGCAATGTTATATATGTATGATGGATTTGATTTAGGTCATACCTGAATGGTCTAGGTTCAGGTATGACCTAATCAAATCCCTTATGATTATACAGTGGAAGTGAGAAATAGATTTAAGGGCCTAGATCTGATAGATAGAGTGCCTGATGAACTATGGAATGAGGTTCGTGACATTGTACAGGAGACAGGGATCAAGACCATCCCCATGGAAAAGAAATGCAAAAAAGCAAAATGGCTGTCTGGGGAGGCCTTACAAATAGCTGTGAAAAGAAGAGAAGCGAAAAGCAAAGGAGAAAAGGAAAGATATAAACATCTAAATGCAGAGTTCCAAAGAATAGCAAGAAGAGATAAGAAAGCCTTCTTCAGTGATCAATGCAAAGAAATAGAGGAAAACAACAGAAAGGGAAAGACTAGGGATCTCTTCAAGAAAATCAGAGATACCAAAGGAACATTTCATGCAAAGATGGGCACGATAAAGGACAGAGATGGTGTGGACCTAACAGAAGCAGAAGATATTAAGAAGAGGTGGCAAGAATACACAGAAGAACTGTACAAAAAATAGCTTCAAGACCCAGATAATCATGATGATGTGATCACTGACCTAGAGCCAGACATCTTGGAATGTGAAGTCAAATGGGCCTTAGAAAGCATCACTACGAACAAAGCTAGTGGAGGTGATGGAATTCCAGTGGAGCTATTCCAAGTCCTGAAAGATGATGCTGTGAAAGTGCTGCACTCAATATGCCAGCAAATTTGGAAAACTCAGCAGTGGCCACAAGATTGGAAAAGGTCAGTTTTCATCCCAATCTCAAAGAAAGGCAATGCCAAGGAGTGCTCAAACTACCGAACAATTGCACTCATCTCACACGCTAGTAAAGTAATGCTCAAAATTCTCCAAGCCAGGCTTCAGCAATATGTGAACCGTGAACTTCCTGATGTTCACGCTGGTTTTAGAAAAGGCAGAGGAACCAGAGCTCAAATTGCCAACATCCGCTGGATCATGGAAAAAGCAAGAGAGTTCCAGAAAAACATCTATTTCTGCTTTATTGACTATGCCAAAGCCTTTGACTGTGTAGATCACAATAAACTATGGAAAATTCTGAAAGAGATGGGAATACCAGACCACCTGATCTGCCTTTTGAGAAATCTGTATGCAGGTCAGGAAGCAACAGTTAGAACTGGTCATGGAACAACAGACTGGTTCCAAATAGGAAAAGGAGTACGTCAAGGCTGCATATTGTCACCATGTTTATTTAACTTATATGCAGAGTACATCATGAGAAATGCTGGACTGGAAGAAACACAAGTTGGAATCAAGATTGCTGGGAGAAATATCAATAACCTCAGATATGCAGATGATACCACCCTTATGGCAGAAAGTGAAGAGGAACTAAAAAGCCTCTTGATGAAAGTGAAAGTGGAGAGTGAAAAGGTTGGCTTAAAGCTCAACATTCAGAAAACGAAGATCATAGCATCTGGTCCTATCACTGCATGGGAAATAGATGGGGAAACAGTGGAAACAGTGTCAGACTTTGTTTTTCTGGGCTCCAAAATCACTGCAGATGGTGACTGCAGCCATGAAATTAAAAGACGCTTACTCCTTGGAAGGAAAGTTATGACCACCCTAGATAGCATATTCAAAAGCAGAGACATTACTTTACCAACAAAGGTTCGCCTAGTCAAGGCTATGGTCTTTCCTGTGGTCATGTATGGATGTGAGAGTTGGACTGTGAAGAAGGCTGAGTGCCGAAGAATTGATGCTTTTGAACTGTGGTGTTGGAGAAGACTCTTGAGAGTCCCTTGGACTGCAAGGAGATCCAACCAGTCCATTCTGAAGGAGATCAGCCCTGGGATTTCTTTGGAAGGAATGATGCTAAAGCTGAAACTCCAGTATTTTGGCCACCTCATGCGAAGAGTTGACTCATTGGAGAAGACTCTGATGCTGGGAGGGATTGAGGGCAGGAGGAGAAGGGGATGACAGAGGATGAGATGGCTGGATGGCATCACTGACTTGATGGGTGTGAGTCTGGGTGACCTCCGGGAGCTGGTGATGGACAGGGAGGCCTGGCGTGCTGCGGTTCATGGGGTCGAGAAGAGTCAGACATGACTGAGCGACTGATCTGATCTGATATGTATGATGTATATATATACATATATATAGTGAGGTTCCTTATTATAAGTGGATATAAATATGATTTTAAATAAACGTACTTTCTTTGAGAATTTTTAATCTGCTTCTTATCAGAAGTAATTTAATGGTCTTTTTTCAAGCCTCAGACTATGACTGATAGAGTTAAAAATATGAGACACTGCAACTCTGGTCTTCTCTTCTTACTGGCTTGTGCTCGGATTATTAGTATTATTTTTCAGTTTGTGACATTTTGGTAGGAATCTTTTTAAGCCACCTGTTCATTTTATGAGATTAAATTTCATGACAATGGTTAAATCTATGAGAAGGGAACACATAGAGAGAGATACATTGCAATACACTGAATGCGTGAGGACTTCCGTGGTGGAGGCTCTGCACTGTTCAACAGGATCCTTTTTCCTCTTCCTGGGCTGATAACCAGGTACATTTCTCGCCCCACTCCTCCCCTTTGTGGTTTACGTGGCTGTGAGACCAAGTTCTAATCAAAGAAAGGGGAGCTGAAACAATATGTCCCTCTTCTAGGCTGGGACCAGAAAAAACATTCCTAGGGCTGATTCTCCATGTCCTGTCCTCCTTTGGGCTGGGAGACACGCAGATGGCCACGCTGACCCTGAGTGGAAGTTGGCAGCGTTTCATTAACCTGAGTGCCTGAGTGACTTGAGCTACTCTGCTGATCTGATCACCAGAATGACTCCCTGAGCTAAAAATAAACTTCTTTTGTGCCAAGCCATGACATGTTTGGTCCATAATTACTGCAGCCCGGCCTCCCTGCATGGAGGCAACCTGTGTCACACCCTCAGCACGGTGGAACCCTGAGCTTCCTTCAGGAAGACTCCCAAGCCCCAGGTGCTACAGGATCCTCAGTCTACATCTGAACCAAGGTGACCACACCTGGGGTCATTTTCACTTTAACTGTTAGCGAGACTTACTCTCTAATTTTTTTAGATAAAAAGTCAATAGAACTAAAAGTTCTAATATTTCTAACTGCATCCTGGGATATGCTGCACTTAGCAACTATTACATTAAGAAACGACAGTCTGTGGATTTCGCGTTTCTTCACTGGGTCAGCCTTGTGATTGCTTTAAGATGACAATGGAAGTAGGAGTTTGGCATTGTTGAGATGCATTATTCTGTAAGAAGAGGGAAAGAGATCTGATTCTCATTCTCTTGGCAACAGAAATAAGAACAGCGTGAAATGTGACTTTCATTTGTTTTTCATTGTATGTATGCCTTACATGGGATTTCTGATGGACCTTACTTACTCCGTAGATCCATCAGTTGTTAATCTGCCATGGGCAGAGAGTTTCGATGTTGCTACCATTTTCTTTTTTCTTTTTTAAGTGAATGATGGGAAATAGAGTTACATTTGAGTTCCATTCTCATTTGGTGGGAGACTGGGCAATGTGATCCAGCCCAGATCGGACTCTCTCTCACTGGGGTTAGTTTTTGCTTGTGAAAGAATGCTCTTCAGTGAGCTCTGTCCCCTGTCCTCCCACCCGTGGAATAAATCACAAATGCAGAAGAGAGCTGCAATCCAGTTGAGACACTGCCACTAAATAGCTTCATCCTATTTTCCTGGCCCCTTTCCCACCTGCCCATCTTCATTTTATATGAATCAATATTAAGCAAATCTATAACCACCCAAAGTAGACGGCACTTTTAAAATGAGCAGGGCAGGCTGAAGCTCTACACCCTGGTTGACAGAATTAAAACTGATGAGAGAGTAAAACATTACTTCAAATGTTTGCTTAAGGATGGGGAAGTTGGGCCCAACCCCTTTGTATAGCCAAATGTTACATGGAGCATTGTAAAATCAAATTCTCACATCTTCTTGTCCTCCCATTAGACCACATTAAACTCTGGCAGCGAGGCCAGCCCGCCTTGGTGGTTTTCTGATCTGTGGTTTGCACTTGGCTCTCCTCACAGGCTTTAAAAATGATTTTATTTTGTGAATAGCCAGTGATAGTCAGACTCTAGAGTAAACTTGCCTGGGCCAACATTTGCAGTAATAACATTTCACATTATCAAGAGTTTCCTGAAGGACTGCAAAGAACGAAAACAAAGAGGAGCCTTTCTGTAGTGGTTGTTTTTCTTCAGATGCTGGTAACCTCCCGCGTGGAGAGGCTGTGAATTTAGGCTTTGAAAAGCTGTTCATAAGCATCTACAGTCTTGTGCCTTTAAGGTGAAACTGGAGAACTGGAACAGATTTGCGTTTTCTTGTTCCTTGCCTTGTTGAATATGTAGCTGATTCTTCCTTCTTTTCTCGAGTGGCTTTTTTTATTATCTCGCCTAGCCTTCTTGTGGCTGGGAGGTGGAAGGTGCTGGGCTGGGGAGAGGTTTCCCTGGGGGGCAAGGAAGGGAATGTTGAGGTTAGGTGAATCTATCGAAGAATTCCTAAGAAGGACTTTCTCAGAGCTCTTCTAGTGTTTTTCACCAAAAAATATGTATGCTGCTTGTATGATGAAATGAAAAACAATCTTTGAAGTAAAGCATGCAACTGGTTTCCTAGACCATCTGATGATGAAAATGATGATTATGATCATAATGATGAAAAATAATAAATAAATGAGTTTAAGAAATTTAAAATGAATGTCAGCTAGGTATATACTACCTTGAAGTGTTTAGAGATTCAATTTCTTTTATATTTAGTTTCTTTAGTTTATTTTTAAAATTGTGGTAGAATATACATGGCATAAAACTTTCCATTTTACCATTTTTAAGGGTACCATTCAGTAGGATTCAGTACACTCACATGGTTGAGCAACCATCCACCTCCAGGCCTATTTTTCATCTTACAAAACTAAAGCCCTGTACCCATTAAACACTAACTCGTCATCCACCCCTCCTCTCAACCCCTGGCAAACATCATTCTTCTTTCTGTTTCTATGAATTTGACTAGTCTAAGTACCTCAGAAGAGTGGAATCATATAATATGTCTGTTTGTCACTGGCTTATTTCACTTAGTATAATGTCTTCAAGGCTTATCCATGTTGTAACATGTGTCAGAATTCTTTCTCTTTAAAGGCTGAATAATACATCATTGTTTATAAAGGCCGTGTTTTGTTTATCTATTTATCCACAAATAGACACTTGGATTTATAGATTCAGTTTTTTCCAACTAAGTTTGAATGGCAAGGCCAATCTTTTGGAGAGAACTGAACAGTCATCCATATTATCTTAGTTTGAAATTCTTATAAGCCAAGCCAGATGGTCAAAACTATATCAATTTACCACATTGTATTTACCAAATGTCATAAGTGACTTCTTTATCACTTTAAAAAATTGTTATAGTCTTTTATTATTACACAGATATGTCCCTGTAAAAAAATAGACATATAGAAAAATTTAAAGACAAATATAAAGGACACTTGAAAATTGTAACCTGTTAATACTGTGAATATTTTGGGGGTTCATGATATAAAAAATGATATAAATCTAAATATAAGAACTATAGATATAAATATAAAGAAGGATTTTTGTAGTTTTGCAGAACTGGGAACATGTTTACCACTTGAAAACTACCTTCCTCAATTAGCAATATATTGGGAATAAAAATATAGCTGTATTTTGGTAGCTTTTAAATACTTTAAAGTAGTAGGAAGGTAGCTATTTTGAAGTAAAGGAAGGTAGAATACCCTTCCTTCACAGGAACACTCAGAATACTAATTTAGAAAAAAGTGAGAAGTTTCTAGTTGAAGTGGGCAATAGAATTCCAGAATTTACCATCTCAGGATCAATAGTTCCAGTGGTTTTTGAGGAATCTTCAGAAACCCTAAGACTCTGTTGTGGGTTAAATTGTATCTCTCCTCCCAAAGATGGTGAAGTCCAACCCCAGTGCCTGTAACCTGATTTGGAAATAGACTTTGCAAATAATCAAGTTAAGATGAGGTCATTAGGGTGGGCTCCAATCCAATATGACAGGTGTCCTTACAAAAAAAGGAAAAGTTGAACACAGAAACAGGGACAGATACACATACACAGAGAACACCATGTGGAGGGGAAGGTGAGGTGGCCCCAAGCCCGGGAGCCCCAGAGATCACCAGCCACACAGAAAGCTAGGAGAGAAGCATGGAAGGGGTTCTCCCTCCCAACCCTCAGAAGGAGCTGACGCTTGAGGCACCCTGACCTAGGACTCGTTCTAGCCTATAGAACTGAGGCAATACAGCTCTGCTGTTCTAAGCCACCTAGTTTTTGGTACTTTGCTGTGGCAGCCCTGGAAAGCTAATGCAGACTCCCAGAACCATGATTTGAGAACCACTGCATTACGCATGCGTGTGTGTTCAGTCGCGTCTGATTCTCAGCGACCCTGTGGACTGTAGCCCGGCAGGCTCGCCTGTCCATGGAATTCTCCAGGCAAGAATACTGGAGTGGGTTGCTATTTCTTCCCCCAGGGAATCTTCCCAATCCAGGGATGGAACCCAGGTCTCCTGCATTGGCAGGCGGATGCTGTACTGTGAGCCAACTGGGAAGCCCCCTATTGCGTTATACTATCATGTTAAAAAGCCTACAAGTATTCCATTGTATGGAAAAGCATAATCTACTTAATCATTCCCTTATTAATGTACATGAATAGTGAGACTGTCCCAATATTTTAAAGAATGATGCTGTGACACCCTTTTCAGTAAATCTTTGCATATCTGCTATGTTGTTTTCCTTGAAATAATGCACCAGAGGAGGAATTGTTGGATTTGAAATTTTGGTATTTTCTGTCAACACGCTGTCTGGAAAGCTCATAATAATTTATTCTCTCCCAATAGTGTCAGAGGATACTCTGACAGAAAGTACCCAATATACATTTCTCCACATCCTTACTGGGTATTGTTACTCTTCCTTTTTTAAAATCTGAATTTAATGTTAATTTTTTTTTTTTTTTTTTACCAAAGTAATACATGCAGATACTTAAATAAATGAATGAGTTTTAGGAGACTTGCAACAACAAAGCCCTGCAGTCCTAGATACATCCCTCTTGACATCAGTGGCACCACTATCAATTCTTAATTCTCACAGCTTCGTCTGGCTTTCACATTTATATTTCTAAATATAAACATTTCTAAAGCACATGCTACTTCTTTTTTAAAGTTTTAGATATTATCTACTGACTTCCTACTATGGAAGCTAAGGAATTGGCTTTCATATATAAACAACTCCTCTTCTCATCCCATTTTCCCAAACAGGTTCTCAGCACCATTTTGGTTAAATCAGTATTTAGACTTTACCTTTAACATTACTGCGAAAATATGTATTATTTGCCACTGAGTCATATAGTGTACTCTAATTCAATTAATTTTCTTAAATAACTCTCCCCCAAGTTAATAGTTAACTAACTTTTTCTCTTTGCTTACTTTTCTAGAGTCCTATTACTAATTCACATGAAAACGCTGCTGAAGAAGTCTCCATCTCTTCATAATACATGCTAGTACTGTTCTATCAGTTTCGTCTCTTCCTTTTCCTTGGAGTTATCCTTCCTGTAGCCGTTCAACCCCCTACCATTACTCTCTAGATCTGATGCACATCTGTCAGCCTGGATTTTTCTTCCACCAGATTTTTGGGGCTTTCCGTTGCCTTTTTCCTGTGTTGAATCACCTGTTTCCTGGATCATATGTCTTCCTTGCGGTAGAATAGTTTCTACCGAAGCATTACAAGAGTGGCGGAACCTTTCACTTTAGTGAGAATGATCTTTATGATTCATGGAGGGCATCATGTAGGTTTCTGGCAGTATCATCTATCAAGTTGCTTAACACAACTTTTCTTATCAGGATAATCAGTAATCTTAGTAAAAGTCTTTTCATATGTACTGAGAGAATGATATAATTTTTCTCTTTTAAGCTCTTAGTGTTGTGAATTACAGTAAAGGACAGGCTAATGTTAAACTATCCCAGCATTTCTGTGAGAAAGACTACTAGTCCATGATGTAATTCTCTTAGTGTAGTGTCGAGTTAAATTTCCTAGTATTTTATTTGGCATTTTTGCCTCTATTTGTCTTTGGGTTTCTTGTTTTGTTTGTGGGTGGTTGTTTCTCCCTCTATTTTTATCTGGTTATGATTCAGTGTTATGCTATATTTATAGAATGAGCTGAAAGCTTTCCATCTCTTTTTATGTTCTTAAACAGTGTAAATAATACAGGAATTATCTGTTCTTTGCAGGTTTAATACAGTGTGCCCAGAAGATCATCTGGGCATTGTGCCCTTTTTAGGGTTTCTGTTACCTCTTAAATTTCTTTTGTGGTTATTGGTCTTTTCAGGATTTCAGTTCTTTTCTGAGTCAATTTTGACTACTCAGTTTTTCCTAAAGAATAATCAATTTCAACTAATTTTCAAATTTATTTGGTATAAATTTATATTTGACTTGCTTATAATTAATTTTTTCCATATCTTTTCTTTCTCAATCCTAAAATTATGTCTTCCTTCTTCACCATGATCACATTTGACAAAGTCTGCTTATTTAGTTGCTCTTTTAAAAGAACGCTTATAGGAAGAACTAGCTTTTCATTTGATTAGTCATCTACTTATTTTTGTTTACTACTTTCATGTTTATTAACTTATTTTTTAGCTTATTCAATTATTTGTTCCTCCTCTCTGTCTTTCTCTCTGTCTTTAGCTTGAATTGGTTCTTAGTTCATTTAGTCACAGGATCTTGCTCCTACTCCAACATGTAGATTTTGATTGTATTTGCATCAGTTGTAGATTCTTGAAATATGTCGATGTAATTTATGCCAATCAATATAAATGTTCTAATAATTTTTTTAAATGTATTTGACTGTGCTGAGTCTTTGTTGCTGCACATGGGCTTCCTCTGGGTATAGCAAGTGGGGGCCACTCTCTAGCTGTGCCGTGGGCTTCTCACTGTGATGGTTGCTCTTGTTGTTGAGCACAGGCTCTAGGGCTCGTGGGCTCAGTAGTTGTGCAGCTGGGTTCAGCTGTTCCTCGGCATGTGGAATCGTCCCAGACCAGGGATTGAACCCATGTCCCTTACACTGGCAGGAGAATTCTTAACCACTGACCACTAGGGAAGTTCTAAATGTCCTTAATTACTTTTATCTTTTTATATTTTTTTTCTTATATTAATATTCCAAAATTATTTGTCTAGTGCTAATCTTTTAAATTCTTTGCAGTAGATTTTTTTCTGAGTCATTGTATTTTACACATACCTATTATAATCATCATATAGCTGGCTCCTGCCTCCTGTGTCTTTGCTCTGAACTTAGCTGTATTTTGTATTATGATTGCTGATATGCTTGGATTTATTGTTTCCATTGTATTTACTGTGCATTTTTTCTTTTTCTTTCTGATTTTCTGTCACCGTCTTCCAGCGTCGAATTTTGGAGATGAGAAAATGGATACCAATCCGATTCTTATTTTTTTGTGAGCAACTCCTTACTCTACTCTTGACATTTTTAAGATTTGTTCTTTATGCTTGGAGTTCTGAAATTTCACCAGAATGTAGTTAAGGCATTTTTTTCTTCATTACTTCTAAAGCTTTAAAATCTTTGTATTCATTACTTTGGATAATTTTATTTTTTAATAATTTCATTTTCATCATCTTTCTTCTGGAGTTTCTATTTGGCATGTGTTAGAACTCCTGTATCTATTTTTCATGTCTTCATTTTTTCTGCTTGCATATCGTACCATGCTGTAGTGTTGTGTTTTGGGATAATCTTTCATTTCAGTCCTCCAGCTAAAATATTTGATGTTCCTCTATGCCCATACTCCTGTTCAGTCTATGTATTGAATTATTTAAATCAATAATTGTATCTTAAATTTCCAAGTCTTTCTAAAATAATTTCATATTATTTTTCATACATAGATGTTTTGTGAATTCAATATATTTAAATCTCTCTGAGTATATATATACTCTGATATATGTGTATGTGTGTGTCTGTGTTAGTCGCTCAGTCCATCCAGCTCTTTGCGACCTCATGGAATTCTCCAGGCAAGAATGTTGGAGTGGGTTATCATTCCCTTCTCCAGAGGATCTTCCCAATCCAGGGATCAAATCTGGGTCTCTTGCATTGCAGGCAGATTCTTTACCATCTGAGCTACCAGGGATGCTCAGTATTTGTGTACCATATAGTTTATATATGTACCATTTAGAGGCCCAAATAGTTTCTTTGCGAGGTGGGATATGGATGTATATAATTGTGGGGAAAGAGTTATCTGTCTTTAAATGTATGTGAAGTTCTCACTAGGTCTCTGTACTGAAGATTCAATTATTTTTATAAATTCACTTTTTACCTACTCTGTTCTTTGTGCAAAAAAAAAAGAAAAGAAACACATCTATGCATCTAGGGAAACATAGTTGAAATACAGTTTTTAAGATAATGAAAGTTAGTAATGCTCATTATTTAATAAATTTTGTAAAGTACAAAGTAAAAGAAATACATACATATATATGTATTTAAAAAAAAAAAAAAACAACTTTTCTGATGGTTCCCTGAAGCAAGCAGCATTCAGCAGTAACATTTTCTGCATCTCCCTAAGTGAGAGAAATTCTGCTCTCAGGGCCAGTCAAGCTCTAGGGTAGCCAGGGAAACAGGCTGACTGAAATTCGCAGAATACGTTTTGTCCTAATTAGGTAGGCTTCACCTAGGGAGGTTCCCCTTTGGTGAATTTTCAGTGGAACATAGATATTCTTTCATTCTTTGAAAATTTTGGGAATCCCTCCATAGGCTTTTTCTGCAGACTTTCTCACAATTCTCTAATTTTGTTCCTTTAGCATCCACGACCATCTGGCCAAACCATATTCTATTGCTTATGAATGACTGAAGAATCCATGCGTACATGCTAAGTATCCTCATTCGTGTCTGACTCTCTGCAACCCTATGGATTTAGCCTGCCAGGCTCCTCTGTCCATGGGATTCTCCAGGCAAGAATACTGGAGTGGGTTGCTGTGCCCTTTTCCAGGGGATCTTTCTGACCCAGGGGATCAAACTCACATCTATTTTGTCTCCTGCACTGGCAGATGGGTTCTTTACCTGGGAACCCCGAAGAATCCATACCTATCTCTATCTCTCCTTTCAGAAAAAGTGAAGAACTAGGAACACAGCTTATAGTTTTGCCTGTTGGAATCCTGATGATCTGACAGTGCTGTCTCAAACACCATTTCCTCTAGTTGGGCTTTATGCATACCTCCAGGAGGATATGCTTCCTCTCTCCTTTCAAATTGCTTCACATTTTATACTTTTCTCACGATACCCCTCTTACTTCACCTGGCATCACTGTAATATTTGCAAATCACTAATCACCTTCTCCTATAGCACAAAGATCTTGGCATCATTTCTTACTCATTTTTATGTCCCATGTAATACTAACAAAGTATTTTAGACATGTATGTCTAGTAAATATTTGTTGACCAATTGAAATACATCCATTAACACTCTAGTAGATACTGTGCTAAATATCAAGATGAATATAGATTGTACCTTTCAAAAAGTTTGTAGACTGTTCATATTGAAGGATATCTCAGTTCTGCATCTTCAAAGAGGACAAAGTTTATAATATTTCAAGTGGCACTATAATGAGTGGGTTGTGCTCTTTATAACCTACTGTAATAGAAGTGTGCGGATAAGGGAATTTTTTTCCTTAGAGCTCATTTTTTCACGAATAAGGCTTTACCACAGGAACTACTTGAGCCATAGGAAAGAGTTAATAAAAGTGCCACAAATTTGTTTTTTTGCATCTAATTTCTGCATTTCAGACTCTTTTGTTGACTATGATGTCTACTCCATTTCTTCTAAGGGATTCTTGCCCACAGTGGTAGATATAATGAGTTAAATTCACCCATTCCAGTTCATTTTAGTTCTCTGATTCCTAAAATGTCGATATTCACCCTTGCCATCTCCTCTTTGACCCATTCCAATTTGCCTTGATTCATGGACCTAACATTCCAAGTTCCTATGCAATATTGCTCCTTACAGCATCAGACTTTACTTCCATCACCAGTCACATGCACAACTGGGTGTTGTTTTTGCTTTGGCTCCGTCTCTTTGTTCTTTCTGGAGTTATTTCTCCACTGATGTCCAGTAGCATATTGGGCACCTACCGACCTGGGGAGTTCATCTTTCAGTGTCCTATCTTTTTGCCTTTTCATACTGTTCATGGGGAGTACATCATGAGAAATGCTGGACTGGATGAAGCACAAGCTGGAATCAAGATTGCCGGGAGAAATATCAATAACCTCAGATATGCAGATGATACTACCCTTATGGCAGAAAGTGAAGAAGAACTAAAGAGCCTCTTAATGAAAGTGAAAGAGGAGAGTGAAAAAGTTGGCTTAAAATTCAATATTCAGAAAACTAAGATCATGGCATCCAATCCCATCACTTCATGGCAAATAGATGGGGAAACAATGGAAACAGTGACAGACTTTATTTTGGGGGGCTCCAAAATCACTGCAGATGGTGATTGCAGCCATGAAATTAAAAGACGCTTGCTCCTTGTTAGGAAAGTTATGACCAACCTAGACAGCATATTAAAAAGCAGAGACATTACTTTGCCAACAAAGTCCATCTAGTCAAAGATATGGTTTTTCTAGTAGTCATGTATGGATGTAAGAGTTGGACTATAAAGAAAGCTGAGCACCAAAGAATTGATGCTTTTGAACTGTGGTGTTGGAGAAGACTCTTGAGAGTCCTTTGGACAGCAAGGAGATCCAAGCAGTCCATCCTAAAGGAAATCAGTCCTGAATATTCATTGGAAGGACTGATATTGAAGCTGAAACTCCAGTACTTTGGCCACCTGATGTGAAGAACTGACTCATTTGAAAAGACCCTGATGCTGGGAAAGATTGAAGGTGGGAGGAGAAGGGGACGACAGAGGATGAGATGGTTGGATGGTATCACTGACTCAATGGACATGAGTTTGAGTAAACTCTGGAAGTTGGTGATGGACAGGGAGGCCTGGCGTGCTGCAGTCCATGGGGTCTCAAAAAGTCAGACAGGAGTGAGCGACTGAACTGACTGACTGAAATTTGTTTTCCTTTCTCGCCAGAACTTCCCAGGTGGCATTAGTGGTAAAGACTCTGCCTGTCAAAGCAGGAGCCAACAGAGATACAGGTTCTATGCCCATGTTAGGAAGATTCCCTAGAGCAGGAAATGGTAACCCACTCTTGTTTTCTTGCCTGGAGAATCCCATGGACAGAGGAGCCTGGTGACCTACATAGAGTTCATGGGGTCACAAAGAGTTGGACACGACTGACCACATCAAGCACTAGCCAGTCCTAGCTTAAACACTGTGAAAAAGCAGCTTTGGGCTATATTAGTTATGATAGGATCTATTCTGCCTTCTCAGTTTCTGCAGTACATGCAACTTCATAGTGTGTTATTCTCACCGTTTTATGACAAGTAACTGGTGACACCCCTCCCCCTACCCACACAGCTCCCCTTCTTCCTTCTGATGGAAGAGACTCCAGATTGAGTTTGACTCCACTTGGGCCATCTTCAGTTGAATCGGCTGTTGACTTGTCGAGGCACAGGGTCTTTCTTCTGCCATATTCTATTAGGAAGGGAAAGTGCGTAGAGAAGAAACCTCTTGTGCCAGATTCTATCCAGCTGCTGGTTGTGCTTCGGGAAGTGGAGGACGCCAAGAAGGAAAGGGAGAGGTACAGTCTGTGGCGACTTTGAATCCACAGACTGTGGGTATATAAATTTCTGTACTCTGCCTGAATGAGACGGATGTTTTGCAGCCTAACAGAAGATGATCTCTCTATGAAAACATGGATGTCAAGTGTCATATGCAGACATGAGCGATGACTGCCCTCTGTTGTTCCTGAGCTTGGAGAATGGGTGCCAGTGGAAAAATCAACGAGTCTAGCTGTCACTGAGGAAAGCAGGGAGATTTTTGTTTTTATCTTCTGCCAGTCTCCAGTCACCAATGTGCAGGCTACATATGTTTAGAATTAGCAAGTAACGCTGTATCCTTCATTTCTCCATTGCCCATCTCCCACTCTTGAGGTTGCTTGTGCAAAATGGAACTAAGCTTCCATGGTCCCTGGAGGTCACTCATCTCTCTTTACAGGTGCAGTGGAAAGAGCTCCCCACAACTTAGGTCCTCCAAATGACCACCTTGCTTACTGAGCTCTCCTTAGGTCTGGACCTCTTTTATTTTCATAGCTTTCCAGAGGGCTAACGAGTTTTTAAGAAACACCTGTAGCAAGCCCCAATTCTGCACAGCCACCTAAGTTTTCAGAGAATGTTTTCAAGAGCACTGTGGTGGTGGTGGGGAACCAGGGGTGGAAGGTGGGGGGGCAAATTCCTTGCCCAGATAAATGGAATAAGGACTATGAGGGAAGTTAATCCAACATTCACATTCACTTTTTTTTTTTTTTTAACTGATATACCCAAGCTCTAATGCCTTCATTTCCCCTTCATTTGCAACAGCAAAGCCTCCTTGACCAGAAAAATAAATGCACAGTTGGCAAGAGCTGAATAGAGGTCTGCTTAAATGATTCTTAATTTATGTTAAAATGCTAAGAGCAGTTTTCCAGGTCCCTGTTGAGTACCTCACGAAATGAAGTTTCAAATCCTACCTTTAAAAAGGAGCTAAAAGACTGAAAAACATTCCCTTTAATTTTAGCTGCCCCAGCTCGATCTTTTAATCTTGCCCCACTGAGATCCAGCAACTGGATCTTAGAGCCCTGGTCTGGAAGTCAGAGACCTGTTTTCTCTTCTCTCCTCCAAAACAACAACAAAAAAATGGTGTTGGTTGGAAGTCATCAAACTGCACCTTTGCTTGTCTTCTTAGACACTGGACAGTGACTTGATGAAAGTATGTAAAGTATCCTAATCACGTCATCGGAAAATAGTGTTTCTTGGTATTTTTTTACATTTGTAACATGTTATTCTTCTTCTTTTAATTCTTGTCTTCTTGGAAGGAAACCATGAAGTAATCGATTGTTTAAACTGTGAACTCTTTACACTCTTGGTTGTTCTGGCCTAATCTTTAAACCAGGTTGATTTTCATCTGCCACTCAACATATTGAAGACATTTAGCTTAAAATTTTAACAAAGTTTATTGAACAAAGATATAGTCATGGTGATATACACCAGGAGATAAGTGCTTAAAAATAAATATTGAAACTTATTTTTTCATTTAGTTTAAATGTGCTATTTTTAAAGAAAATTTATAACAGGCTTTCTCCAAATAAATAGAGATATCTTTTAAAATGATCTTTACAGAAAGGCCATTTCATAACTTGGGATAATAGCTGTCAATTATTATCCTTAACTGAGGTGGTTAATCATCCAATGCAGTTCTGGCTTTTTTAAAAATCATTTTAAATTTTTTAAATTTAGGTTTTTGCCTATAACTATGTTGAGTTCCATAGGAGATCATATCTTATGCTCATACAATTTATAGTTTAGATCAATGTGTGTGTGTGTGTGTGTGTGTGTAGTGGGGGGTATAACACAAATGATCAGTGTTAAATGAGGCATGCCAATTCTTTTTAAAAAATGTTTAATTTTATATTGTAGTACATTGATTAACAATGCTGTGTTGGTTTTAGGTATACAGCTAAGTAATTCAGTTATATATATGCATATATCTTTTTTTTTTTTCAAATTCTTTTTAAATTTAGGTTATTATAGGACATTGAGCAGAGTTCCCTGGGCTATACAGTGGGTCCTTGTTAGTTATCTATTTTATTTTATTATTTTTAAATAAATATTTATAGAACATTTGTTGAAGACCTACTCAGTCTCTAGGTACAAAAATAATCATG
Source organism: Tragelaphus eurycerus (assembly GCA_935064755.1). Classification (NCBI taxonomy): domain Eukaryota; kingdom Metazoa; phylum Chordata; class Mammalia; order Artiodactyla; family Bovidae; genus Tragelaphus; species Tragelaphus eurycerus. Next base: position 7,016,303 of record CAKXYN010000093.1, on the reverse strand, counting down.
AAACATAAATAGTTTCCAGTTGAGAGAAATTGCGTATGTGAAAAGGAGCTGTGAGTAGCCGAGGGTATCTCTAATTGTTCAGATGGTGTTTGATACTCCTTCTTATTTGGGGGCTTTATAGAATGTTGCTGTGGCAACAAAGTGAAGGCCCCATAGGCTTTTTTTTTTTTTTTTTTTTTCTGGCTGCACCACACTGCTTGTAGGATCCTACTTCCCCAACCAGGGCCTGAGCCCAGGCCCTTGGCAGTGAGCTCAGAGCTCTAACCATTGGACCACCCGGCAAGTCTTTGGTTATCTATTTTAAACACAGCAGTGTGCATCTCTCAATCCACGGTTCCCAGAGGCACACTGATTCTAAATGCAAGCAGCTCAGAGAAGAAAGACAAGGGGAACATTTAAAGGATCATGACTACAATTTCAGACTTAGGCTAGGTAGGAGAGGAGAGATTGGGGATGTGAAAGCAATGTCAAAGACTAAAGCGAGGTGCTCCATAGCTCGGCATTCAGTTCTCCGCTAGGCATGCCCACCTAGACGGCTCCAATCTAAAAGCAAACGGAGTGAACTTACCGCCTTCTCTATGAAACTCTCTCCTTTTGGGTTCCAGAGCCCAGCAGGGGAACACTAGTACCCACCCAGTTTCTTAGACTGAAAAACTGGGAAGGATCCTAGATTCTCCCCCATCCCCTTCTTTCTCTTCTCTTCTGTCCTTCTCTCTCTGCCCTGGGGCTCTTTTGAGAGCTGCCAAGAAGGTCACTGCCACAGGTCTGAGGTCAGCTCCATGTCGTCATGATCGCCTATCCTCCCCCTCATTTCAATTCTCCTTGTTCATTATTGCTTTCGAGAGATGCGTTTCTGAATTTCTAACCTTGGCAGGAACACTGTCAGATCCGTGAATGGATCCAGATTGACTACCCAGTTCTCCCAAGCCCTTTCCTGAGGTAAAGCTTCTGACTTAGTTTCCAAGTGTCCCCACATGGCAGTCCACCTCTGGCCAGGCCAGCCAGCTCGGACACAATCTCTGGTTATGGCCCCAGCTTTCTTGATGCCCTCTTGTCCAGTCCTCCTCTGTCTGCCCTAGTTTGGATGTTCAAAATCTTTAGCTTGGTAGATTACGTTAACACATGTGTGTGTTGGTTGCTCAGTGGTGGTCGACTCTTTGTGACCCCATGGACTGTAACCCTCCAGGCTCCTCTGTCCATGGGATTCTCCAGGCAAGAATACTGGAGTGGGTTGCCATGCCCTTCTCCGGGGGATCTTTCCCAGCCAGGGATCAAACCTGGATCTCCTGCATTGCAGGCGGATTCTTTACCATCTGAGCCACCAGGGAAGCCCAGATTGAGTTAGTAAGTTCAGCCAATATTTACTCTCCCTCATCATCCTATGGGTGGAGAATCCCGCTGTGCCCTCCAGACTCTGAGCTTGGCCATGAAGCTTAGGCTAGTGTGGTGTGGACAGAAGGGACGGTGTGCAAGCTCTGAGCAGAGGCTTCAGGAAACCTTGCACGTTTCTGCCCTGCACTCCTGCCATCCACCCATAGGAGAGCGTGGCACAGAGAAGCCATCGCACGTTCATCCTGGGTCCTGAAATGAAAGACCCAGGGAACACGTGTGAATCAGCCAGGCCCAGCTCAGTTAAAACCAACCCTCAGTTGACCCGCAGATGCATGAGTGAAAAATAAATGTCTGTGATCGTAAGACACCAAGGTTTTGGAGGAAATGAATATTTGTTGTTATAAACCACGGAGATTTTGGATTGTTTATTACTGTGGTAAAACCTGACAGATTTATCTGAATTTTTCAGAACCTCCTTCCTAATCTTCCAGTCTCTAGTCATACCTTCCAACTGTCTATCCTTCACGTTAGATTAAATAAAAATTCTTCAGTAGCTCATGTCCCACAGGATAAAAAACCAAGATGGAATAAAAGACTTTTATGCTCTCCTCCCACTTTTTTCTGTCTTGCTTTTTAAACTCTAGCTATACCTCACACCCTTATGTTCCTATGATTCACATATTTGAATTATATTTGTCTATGTTTCCTTTTGCAAATGCTGTCAATTCTAAGTCCAGTACGTCTGTCTGATCCCCACTCTCAATCCAGCACATTCACCTGCAAAATTCTGATAAGTTTTCAGTGTTGCCACATCTGAGCATCTTCCCTGGCTTTTCAAAGCTCTGAAAACAATTTGTACAATTCCAAGAGAGGACATTTTGTTTTGAAATAGATTACTTTTTTTTTTTTTTTTTAATCTCTCTTTCTGTTAGATTGCGAACAATTTGCTGATAACAAAGTTTCTCTCTTCGTGTTTTTACTCTCAGGACTTAACAGTAAATGAACCAATAAATGTTTAGTTGGTTTGGAAATTTAATCTGCATTTTGTCTCTATCATCCAGTTGAATCACTTACACTGAATGTAACACTGAATGTAAGTGGTTCTCACCAAGATGCTACTTCTCGAACTATGCTTGAATCCTCGAATGAACATTCTCACACACCCAGTGACCAGGTTAAGAAATGAAGCATTTCTAGCCCCCTCCTTCTTCTCTTACTGGTCACTACAACATTTTGGCAGAGAGAAGCACTGTTCTGACTTCTAACACCGTAGATTTGTTTTGCCTGTTTTAAAACAATACATGAATGGAATCACAGGTGCACTTTTGTGTCTGGCTTCTTTTGCCCAACATTATAGTTTGCAAAGATTCATTCAAGCTGCTGTGAACAGCAGTAGCTCATTTCACCTCTGTGTAGCACTCCATGGCATACATAGAACACATTTTATCTATCCATTCCACCATCAACAGATATTTAGATTGCTTCCAGTTTTTGACTCTTATGAATAAAGGGATTATGAACATTGTACTCTGTGTCTTTTGGTGTGCATATACGAATTTCTGTTGAGTATAAACCTAAGAGTGGAGTTTTCGGGCCACAGAGTATGTATACATTCACTTTTGACAGATACTTCTAGACTCTTCTTCAAGGCAAGTGTACCAATTTGTGTCCCCATGAGTGTGTGTGAGAGTACTTATTTGGCATCCTCACCAACTCCTAATATTTTCAGTCTTTTTAACTTTAGTGATTCTGGTAGATGTGCTTTGGCTTTAATGTAGGCATAACTTTTTTCATTTTGGCCATGCCATGTGGCATGCAGGATCTGCCCCAACCAGGGATCGAGCTCATGCCCTTTACATTGGGAGTGTGGAGTCTTAACCACTGGACCACCAGGGAAGTCCTGTTTTGGCTTTAATTTGCCTTTCCCCAATGACTAATGACACTGAACACTTAAATAATATGTTTATTTAATATTTAGATATATTTTGTGAAATCCTTTTTTTTTTCTATCAGATTACCTTTTCCTTATCTATCTAATATTTTATACTATGTTTTGCTTCTATCTTCCCAATTGAGATTCGCTTATAATTTTCCTTTGTTATATTTTGATCAAGTTTTGAGTCATGGTTATTCTGGTCTCATAAAATGAGTTGAAAAATGTTCTTTCTGTAGTCTCTGGAAAAGTTTATTTTTAATGTGTTTTATGGAAGTATAGTTGATTTACAATGATGTGTTAATTTCTGCTGAACAGTGAATTGATTCAGTTATATTCTTTTCCATTATGGTTCATCACAGGATACTGTGTTATATAGTAGGACTTTGTTGTTTATCAATTCTATATATATGGAAAAGTTAAATGTGAGAGTTGTATTATTTCTAATTTCTTCTCTAAAAGTCAGTATGTATGCATGCTAAGTTGCTTCCGTTGTGCCCAACTCTTTGCCACCCTATGGACTGTAGCCCGCCAGGCTCCTCTGTCCATAGAATTTCCCAGGTAAGAACACTGGAGTGGGTTGCCATGTCCTCCTACAGGGGATCTTACCGACCCAGGGATTGAACCCCCATCTCTTATGTCTCTTGCATTGGCAGGCAGGTTCTTTACCACCAGCACCATCTGTGAAGCCTAAGAGTCAGTATGAAAGTGAAAGTCACTCAGTTGTGTCCGACTCTTTGTGACCCCATGGACTATACAGTCCATGTAATTCTCCAGGCCAGAATACTGGAGTGGGTAGCCTTTCCTTTCTCCAAGGGATCTTCCCAACCCAGGGATCAAACCCAGGTATCCTGCATTGCAGGTGGATTCTTTACCAACTGAGCCACAAGGGAAGCCCAAGAATACTGGAATGGGTAGCCTATCCCTTCTCCGGGGGATCTTTCTGACCCAGGAATGGAAGCGGGGTCTCCTGCATTGCAGGCAGATTGTTTACCAACTGAGCTATCAGAGAAGCCCAAGAATCAGTATACACAGTGCTTAAGCTTATGGACCTGGGAATCAGACTGCTGAGACTGAATCATGGCTTTCTGCTTTCTTATCATGTGGACTTTGGAGAATTTATATAACCAATTTGCTCCTCAGCTTTCCCATCTATAAAATGGGGGTAAAAAAGTACCAATGTTATAAAATTATTGTCAAGACCGTAAGAGTTTTACATGTCAAACTTTTAGTAATGTGCTTGGCCCATAGTAGGAGTTTAATAATAATTAGCTATTATAATTATTTATTCATCAAATCAGTGCTTTGGTTGTAATACAGTCTTTCATAGAAGCTGAAGCTGTATTCTCTTTATGGTGTTGGTTCAACAAGAAGCCTTACGTGGGTTGAGGATCTAAGTACAATTTTCTAAATGGGATGCCAAAAATCAAATTCTTCTTCACACTTGGCTTTTTCTCTGTTTTGTGAAATATGAGGCAAAAGACATCAGAAGCTTTCTGTAGAAACAGTACCCAGAGAAAGACACAGATCTTAGTCATGGTACTTTCTGCAGTGTTGTAGGTGGGTGTGGGTCCACACGGCAGATAATCCAGTGGTTAGAAAGGAGTCAGGACTTTTGATTTTCGCTGCCTGGGTAACTGACCTCAGAGATTCACAGTTTTTCTTTTTAACAAAAGGAAGCCCAGCCTTCCCAGGGTGTGGTTTGAATTCCTGATTTGGCGGTTGTTAGGGACTCTAAAAATGCTGTGGAGCTTTAAAGTGAAGATAGAATCATTACTATGCAAATCTTTTTTTTTTTTTCTTTCAGCCTTTGTGCCCCTAAAACACCACTTAAGTGGGATGTCTTTTTTCATCTGGCTTAGAGCCGAGATTTAAGACACATGGTTCTCTGATTAACTCTGAAACCATTAGCACCACATCTTCATCAGGAAAACCACAGAAATTAGGGTTAAATGGGTCCCCTTGTGACTTTTCTCTTTTTTCAGCTTTACTGGTTTCCCTCTGCTTCCACTGTGTCTTCTCTCTGTCTGCTTTTTATTTGGGAACATATTATCTGTTCCAGATCTCCACGCATAGTCTTATTTTTGCATAGTTCCTGACCTATAGTAAGTACTTCATGTAGGCAGTGTCCCTCTCAGTCATTTTCTTCTGAGCAACAAAAGACAGAAAGGTAACAAAAACTGCTGTAGATTCCTATTGTTTACAGGTGTCTGGTCTCCTGAAGACAATTGTTCCCCTCTGCATGCTCAATACAGCTACAGAAATCTCTGCCATTTCAAAAAATAATTTTTATAATGTTGTGCTTTCACGTAACCTCATCTGTTATAGCACAGATCGTGTGTGCATGCTAAGTCGCTTTAGTCGTGTCTGATTCTGTGTGACCTTGTGGACTGTATTCTACCAGGCTCCTCTGTCCATGGGATTCTCCAGGCAAGAATACTGGAGTGGGTTGCCATGCCCTCCTCCAGGGGATCTTCACGACCCAGGGATTGAACCTGTGTCTCTTTCTTCTAACCTGCATTGGTAGGCAGATTCTTTACCGCTAGCACCACGTGGAAAGTCAATCACACTTGTGATTATGTGCACTTAAAATAGATCATCCCCTTTGTGCAGCTCCTACCAAGCTAAGATTTCATTATGGATACTAATCTTTTTCTTTTGTTCTACTGATATATAACCTTTTCCTTCTATGTGTGTGTCCTACTTATATTTTAAAAATATTTTGATTACATAAGTATTATATGAATACAGTCTCCTTTAAAAAAACTTAAGACATTATGAAGAAAACTAAGATCCTCTGATCAACACTTTCAATTTGGAATAGATCTTTTTCAGGTTTTTAAAAATATTTCTTATAAATGGGAACTAAGATCCCACAAACCAAAATAATAATAATAATACTTATTATTATTCTTAAATAAAGTCGGTGTCTGACAATTGTGTCATGTTCATCAGTTCTTTTTCTATATTTGTCTATGAATTTTTTCTCCTGGACATATAGTGACATTTTCATGCCTCTTTGTCTGCCTGATTATTTTCTTATTGGATTCTGGACACTTAATCTTACATTGTTGAGCTCCTGATTTTGCTGTCTTCCTTTACAAGTGTTGTGATTGTTCCGGCAAGCGGTGAAACTATGCAGTGCATTTCATTCCTCTTGATTTTTTGAGCTTTGCTAGGGTATGTTCTGGAGAAGGCAATGGCACTCCACTCCAGTACTCTTGCCTGGACAATCCCATGGACAGAGGAGCCTGGTAGGCTGCTGTCTATCGGGTCGCTAGAGTCGGACATGACTGAGCGACTTCACTTTCACTTTTCACTTTCATGCATTGGAGAAGGAAATGGCAACCCACTCCAGTGTTCTTGCCTGGAGAATCCCAGGGACGGGGAAGCCTGGTGGGCTGCCGTCTATGGGGTCTCACAGAGTTGGACACGACTGAAGTGATTTAGCAGCAGCAGCAGCAGCAGCAGCAGGGTACGTTCAGAACAGTCTTCACTCTAGTGCTAATTTAGCCCTAGTATAAAGTCTGGTCTCTCTGAGGTCTCTGCTCTTCATATCATGAAGTTTCTTTACTCTGAGTGTTGAACTATTCCTAGCCCCATCCTGGGAATGCTTCAGCCCACTGCTTTCCTACTTTCAGCCTCAAGGAGTTTTAGTCCTTGGATGTGGAGATTGGTACTCTGCCAAACACTCCAGAGAACTCCTTTGCAGATCTTTAAAACGGTCTCTCCAGTTTCCTCATCTCTGGTGCTCTGTTTCATAAATTCTAGTCACCTGGATGTCCCTGAACTATAATCTCTGTTCCTCTTAACCCTGTTAAGATACTGAAGATATTGGGGTGTGTCTAATCCCTTCCTTGAGCTCCCTAGACACAGTCACCTGGCAGAAAGCCAAGAAGATCCTAGGATTTACCTTCCTTGTTTCCCTCTTTCCAAAGATCACAGGCTAATGCTACCCACTGCCCAAGGTCTGAACAGAGTTACTTTATGTATTTTGTCCAGTTTCCTTGTTATTTTCAGTGGGAGGGTAATTCTGTTAGCCTTTCCATGATATTTTTGCTTTCTATTAACCATATTTAAAATTATTTTATTCTTTCCTTCTTTTGAAGCAATTGAATTTCTTTGTTTCATAATTTTACTTTTTGGTCTAGAAAATGTCCTGTTCTTCTAGTAGTCACCCTTGAATTTAGGTTTCTTCCAACGAGGATATTGGATCAGAGTTACCACATGCACTGCACAGGCTGTGTACTTAATGACTCTAGGGAAAATCACTTATATGTACTTGTGCAGCATTACAGCTGGTATACATTATAATCTATACATATTTGATCATATTTTTATTTTTCATTACTATTGAATGATAGTTTGTATGGATATAGTACTTTATGTTCAAAATTATTTCTCTTTAGATATATAAAAATAACACTTCATTAAAAAGTAGTCACCTATTTTACTTTTGAGATTTTGGATATAAATCTGATTCTCCTTGCATTTTAGATGATCTATGTTTCTGGTAGCTTTTAGGATTTTCTCTTTATCCTTGATATACTAGATTTTCAGTGCCAGTACTCAAAGTATAGATTTTAAAATGTTTTTTTTTTTTTTTTTTTTTCCTGCTTGGCAGTCTGTTGTTTTTTTTTTTTTTTTTTTAAAGGAATCATGATGTTCTTAAGTTCTGAGAAAATTTTGTTATTATGACTTTATTTATTGCTTGTCCTATAATGTCTCTGGGGCTTCCCTGGTGGCTCAGTGGTAAAGAATCTGCCTGCAAATGCAGGATACACAGGTTCGATCCCTGGGTTGGGAAGATTCCCTGGAGAAAGGTGTGACAACCTATTTCAGTATTCTTGCCTGGAGAATTCCATGGGCAGAGGAGCCTGGCTGGTTACAGTCCATGGGGCTGTAAGAGAGTTGCACACAAACTAGCAACTAAACAATAATTACGACAACAACAATAATCTTTCTAGTCTGTTTGAAAGTGCATTCTTGCTTAGTTGCTTCAGTCGGGTCTGACACTGCGACCCGGTGGACTGTAGTCCGCCAGGCTCCTCTGTCCATGGGATTCTCCAGGCAAGAGTACTGGAGTGGATTGCCATGCCCTCCTCCAGGGGATCTTCCCCACCCAGGGATGGAACCCACATCTCTTATGTCTAAACAAATGTTGGTACTTTTGTATTTATTCTTGTCATTCAAATTTTTTTCATTAAAAAAAATATTATTTTTTTTCCTGTGGGCTACGATTCTTCAGCCACATTTTCCAGTTCAGTAGTTCTTTAATTTTGTAGTAAAAGAATTACTTTAATTGATAATTACTCCATATATTAGATTTTTTAAAAATATTTTTATTTTTAAATAATTTTAGCTTTAAAAATGTGTTGTAAAGTTCAAGTTCCCATATACTTTCACTCAGCTTCCCTTAATGTTAACATCTTATACAATCATAGTACAATTATCAAAACTAATACACTAACATTGGTACAGCAGTGTTAATTAAATATAGACCTTATGTGAATACTACCAGTTTTTTCCATTGATGTTCTTTTTTGTGTTGTGTTTCAGGATCCAACAGAAGATCTCATATCGTATTTAGTTGTCACATCTTATTCTCTTCCAAACTGTGACAGTTCTTTAGTCTTTCACTGTCTTTCATGAACTTGGTGCTTTTAAAAATAGCGTTGTTCCCAGAGGGATGGTACGGGGAGGGAGGACGGAGGAGGGTTCAGGATGGGGAACACGTGTATACCTGTGGTGGATTCATGTTGATGTATGGCAAAACCAATACAATATTGTAAAGTAATTAACCTCCAAAAAGAAAAATAAATAAAAATAAAATAAGTTAAAATAGCATTGTTGAGGTATAATTAATACTGTAAAGTGCACAGATTTAAAATGGATAATTTTATATTTTTGCATATGTATACACCTATGAAACCATCACCCCAATCAAAACAATGAACCCACCCATTGTTACTGAATTCCAGAATGTCCTTGTGTCCCATTGGAATCCTGCTCCATTGCCTTCCTTCACCTCCTGTGACCTGGCAACCATGGATCTGCTACCTCTCACTTTAGGTTTTTTTTTTTTTTTTTTACATATTAATGTAATTTTTAAAGGTTATAATGCATTTATAGTTATTGCAGAATATTAGCTATATTCCTTGTGTTGTGCAATACATCCCCGAACATATCTTACACCCAACAGTTCACGCCTAGCACTCCCTACACCTACCTATCTGTTCCCACCCACCCCTGTCCCCACTGACAGCCAGTAGTTTATTCTCTGTATCTGTGGGTCTTTTTTGTTGTTATATTCACTAGCTTGTATTTTTCAGGTTCTACATATAAGCAATATCATACAGTATCGGAGAAGGCAATGGCACCCCACTCCAGTACTCTTGCCTGGAAAATCCCATGGACAGAGGAGCCTGGTAGACTGCAGTCCACGGGGTCACGAAGAGTCGGACACGACTGAGCAACTTCACTTTCACTTTTCACTTTCATGCACTGGAGAAGGAAATGGCAACCCAGTCCAGTGTTCTTGCCTGAAGAATCCCAGGGACAGGGTGCCTGGTGGGCTGCCGTCTATGGGGTCGCAGAGTCGGACACGACTAAAGTGACTTAGCAGCAGCAGCAGCAGCAGCATACAGTATCATTCTCTGTCTGACATTTCACTTAGCATAATGCCCTTCAAGTCCATCCACGTTGCTACAAATGGCAAAATTTCATTCTTTTTTATGGTTTAGTGGTATCCATTGTATATATACACTACATCTTTTTTATTCATTTATCTGTTGATGGACACTTAGGTTGCTTCCATATCTTTGCAATTATAAATAACGCTGCTACGAACATTGGGGTGCATATATCTTCTCGAATCAGTGATTTGGGGTTTCTTATATATATATCCAAGAGTGGGATTGCTGGGTCATATATAGTAGTTATAGTAGTTACAAAAAGAGCTTCACAACCCAGATAATCACGATGGTGTGATCACTGACCTAGAGCCAGACATCCTGGAATGTGAAGTCAAATGGGCCTTAGAAAGCATCACTACGAACAAAGCTAGTGGAGGTGATGGAATTCCAGTTGAGCTATTCCAAATCCTGAAAGATGATGCTGTGAAAGGGCTGCACTCAATATACCAGCAAATTTGGAAAACTCAGCAGTGGCCACAGATTGGAAAAGGTCAGATTTCATTCCAATCCCAAAGAAAGGCAATGCCAAAGAATGCTCAAACTACCACACAATTGCACTCATCTCACACGCTAGTAAAGTAATGCTCAAAATTCTCCAAGCCAGGCTTTGGCAATATGTGAACCGTGAACTTCCTGATGTGCAAGCTGGTTTTAGAAAAGGCAGAGGAACCAGAGATCAAATCACCAACATCCTCTGGATCATGGAAAAAGCAAGAGAGTTCCAGAAAAACATCTATTTCTGCTTTATTGACTATGCCAAAGCCTTTGACTGTGTGGATCACAATCAACTGTGGAAAATTCTGAAAGAGATGGGAATACCAGACCACCTGATCTGCCTCTTGAGAAATTTGTATGCAGGTCAGGAAGCAACAGTTAGAACTGGACATGGAACAACAGACTGGTTCCAAATAGGAAAAGGAGTACGTCAAGGCTGTATATTGTCACCCTGTTTATTTAACTTATATGCAGAGTACAGCATGAGAAACGCTGGACTGGAAAAAACACAAGCTGGAATCAAGATTGCTGGGAAAAATATCAATAACCTCAGATATGCAGATGACACCACCCTTATGGCACAAAGTGAAGAGGAACTCAAAAGCCTCGTGATGAAAGTGAAAGTGGAGAGTGAAAAAGTTGGCTTAAAGCTCAACATTCAGAAAACGAAGATCATGGCATCCGGTCCCATCACTTCATGGGAAATAGATGGGCAAACAGTGGAAACAGTGTCAGACTTTGTTTTTCTGGGCTCCAAAATCACTGCAGATGGTGACTGCAGCCATGAAATTAAAAGATGCTTACTCCTTGGAAGGAAAGTTATGACCAACCTAGATAGCATATTCAAAAGCAGAGACATCACTTTGCCAACAAAGGTCCGTCTAGTCAAGGCTATGGTTTTTCCTGTGGTCATGTATGGATGTGAGAGTTGGACTGTGAAGAAGGCTGAGCGCGAAGAATTGATGCCTTTGAACTGTGGTGTAGGAGAAGACTCTTGAGAGTTCCTTGGACTGCAAGGAGATCCAACCAGTCCATTCTGAAGGAGATCAGCCCTGGGATTTCTTTGGAAGGAATGATGCTAAAGCTGAAACTCCAGTCCTTTGGCCACCTCATGCGAAGAGTTGACTCATTGGAGAAGACTCTGATGCTGGGAGGGATTGGGGGCAAGAGGAGAAGGAGATGACAGAGGATGAGATGGCTGGATGGCATCACTGACTCGATGGATGTGAGTCTGGGTGAACTCTAGGAGTTGGTGATGGACAGGGAGGCCTGGTGTGCTGCGATTCATGGGGTCGCAAAGAGTCGGACACAACTGAGCGACTGATCTGATCTGATCTGATCTGATAGTAGTTATATTTCTAGTTTTATGAGAAATCTCCATGCCATTTTCCACAGAGACTGCAACAATTTGCATTCCCACCAAGAGTGTAGAGGGGTACCTTTTTCTCTCAACATTTGTTATTTGTGTTCTTTTTGATGATAGCCATCTGACTGGTGGCCCAGATGGAAAACTGTATGTCTACAATGCAGGAGACCTGGGTTCGATCCCTGAGTCAGGAAGATCCCCTGGAGAAGGAAATGGCAATCCACTCCAGTACTATTGCCTGAAAATTCCCATGGACAGAGGAGCCTGGTAGGCTCCAGTCCATGGGGTCGCAAAGAGTTGGACACGACTGAGCAACTTCACTTTCAGTTTTCATTCTGACAGGTGTGAGGTGATATCTTATTGTGATTTTGATTTCCACTTCTCAGACAATTAGTGATGTTGAGCGTGTTTTTATGTGCCTCTTGGCCATCTGCATTTCCTCTTTGGAAAACTATCTATTCATTTCTGCCCATTTTTTAATCAAGTTGTTTGCTTTTTGATACTGAGTTGTATGAGCCATTTATGTAGGTTGGATATTAACCCCTTCCTGGTCATATTATTTGCAAATATTTTCTCCCACTCAGTAGGTTCTCTTTACCTTCTGTTTCCTTTGCTGTGCAAAAGCTTTTTAAGTTAAGTCCTATTTGTCTTTGCTTTTATTTCCTTTACTTTAGGAGATGGATCCAAAAAACGTATTGCTATAATTCATGTCAAAGAGGGTTCTGCCTATGTTTTCCTCTAGATGTTGTATAGTAGCTAGTCTTACATTTAGGTCATTAATCCATTTTGAGTTTATCATTGCTTATAGTGCTAGAGAACATTCTAATTTCACTATTTTACATGCAGTTGTCCAGTTTTCTCAGCACCACTTTTGGGAGAGAGTTTCTTTTCTGTATCGTATATTCTTGCCTCCTTTGTGTAGATTATTTGGCCAGATTAATTCATAATTAACCACAGTAAAATTAGTTTTAATTTTATGGAAATTCACATAAATGAGAACTCCCTTGGTGATCCAGTGGTCAGGACTCCATGCTTTCACTGCCTAGGGCATGGATTCAGTCCTGGCGGGAGAACTAAGATCCCACAAACTGTGTGGAGCAGCACCCACAAAATTTATATAAATGAAGTAATACAGTATAGTATATACTCTTTTTTGGGGGGCTGTCTAGCTTCTTTCTTTCAGAATAATTAATCATACAACGCATGTGTGCTTAGTCACGTCTGACTCTTTGCAACTCCATGGACTGTAGGCCACCAGGCTCCTCTGTCCATGGAATTTTCTGGGCATGAATACTGCAGTGGGTTGCCATTGCCTACTCCAGAGGATCTTCCCAACCCAGTGATCGAGCTCGAGTCTCCTGTGTCTCCTGCACTGGTTGGTGGATTCTTTACCATTGAGCCACCTGGGAAGCCCATCAATAGTTCATAACTTTTCATAACTAAAGAGCATTTCATTGTATTGATTGATGCACCATAGTTATATATTCATCTGTAGATGGACATTTGGGGTTGATTCCCATTTTTGGTAATAAAGAATAGCATTGAAATATGTATAATATCATATCTGAAATGAGTCGCCAGTCCAGGTATGATGCCTGATAACGGATGCCTGGGGCTGGTACACTGGGATGACCCAGAGGGATGGTATGGGGAGGCAGGAGGGAGGAGGGTTCAGGATGGGGAGCACATGTATACTTGAGGCGGATTCATCTTGATGTATGACAAAAGCAATGCAATATTGTAAAGTTAAGCAAAATAAAATTTTAAAAAAAGAAAAAATAATAAAAAAAAAAAGAAAAGAAAAAAACTTTTAAATAAAAATTAAAAACAAATTTGGCATGGAAATTCCTGTACAAATGTTTTGTATGGGCCTATACCTACATTTCTACTGAGTCAGTGGGTAGGAGTGGAATATCTTGATTGTACGACAGATGTGTGTTTAACAATTTAAGAAAACTGTCAAACTATTTGTGAAGTGGTTGTATTATTTTAGACTCCCTCCAGCAGTTTATGAGATGAGATTTCTCCTTTTTCCACATCTTCACCAACAATTGGTGTCATCAGTCTTTTTACTTTTGGCCCTTATAATAGATGCATAGTAGTGGATTATTGTAGCTTTCATTTACATTTTCTAAATGACTAAGGATGTTGAGTACTTTTAAAGGTGTTTAGTTGCCATCTGCATATCTTCTTTGGTAAAGGATATGTTCAAATATTTTGTGCATTTTTGTTGTTGTGTTTGATTTTCTATAATTGAGTTTTAAGAGCTCCTTATTTGTTCTGTCGGAGAAGGCAATGGCACCCCACTCCAGTACTCTTGCCTGGAAAATCCCATGGACAGAGGAGACTGGTGGGCTGCAATCCATGGGATCGCTAAGAGTCGGCCATGACTGAGGGACTTCACTTTCACTTTTCACTTTCATGCATTGGAGAAGGAAATGGCAACCTACTCCAGTGTTCTTGCCTGGAGAATCCCAGGGACAGGGGAGCCTGGTGGGCTGCCATCTATGGGGTCGCACAGAGTCAGACATGACTGAAGTGATTTAGCAGTATTTGTTCTGTATTCAAGTTCATTGTTAGTTATATATTTTGTAGGTATTTTATCCTAGTCACTGTCTTGTTTTTTCATTCCCTTAACAGCATCTTTCAAGAGTCAGACATGACTGAGCGACTAAACCACTGAGTCTACCTCTGCTGCCTCTTAATCCTCAGTTGCAGGCCTTACTGTTCCTCTTCCTTAAGGGAAAATGAGGCTTTGACTATCTTCTCCCTGTGTTAAACATACATGCATACTTTGTATCCTCAGCATACTTCTCAGAATAGCTGTATATTTATTTTGTTGAGAGCAGTATTTATTGCTATTGTCTTTATGAATTGATAAAGGCTACGAAATAACCTATGACAGACAACTACTTGTGTCTTATGCTTCTTGGAGTAAACAACTTTCTTTCTGGGGGCATGGAGGATTATTTGCTTAGTTTTCTAGGTATATGTCCAGCTCCAAACCCTGCCAACTGAACGTCTGCTGACGCTCAGACATAACAGGCACTTAAGGTAAAATTTCACATTTTTGAAGGAATTTCATGGACAGGTTGTCCTCTGTTACTGAAGAGAGGTCATTCTAGGATCCCCAGCACCATCAGTTCAAAATTCCTTTTGGCCTGAATTTCCTGTTTTCAGAATCCTATGTATTACTCTTTGTTCACGCACTCCTTCAGTTTGGTGGAATATAGCCTCTAATAACTTCCTGAGAAAGGATCTGTGGGAGACAGATTTATGAGACCTTACATGTCTAAAATATTCTTTTCCTCTACCTTCACACTTTATTGATAGTTTCTTTGGATACATATGCCTAGGTGGTAAATCCTTTCCTGGATAATTTTAAAAAAACATTTCTCAATTGTCCTCGAGATTTCAGTGTTGCTTATAAAAACGTGGAGGACATTCTGATTCCTGAATTTGTATATTTTTATCTGTTTTTACTCCTTGGAATCTATCAGCAAACCTTCCTTAGATTAGCACCATCCCCCTGCCTCTGTATTCAGTGGTAACTTCTGCAGTAACTCACAGACTTATTGGAGATTCTGTGGTCTACACTAGATTGGGATTGGCTTTTCTCTACAGGTAGCTTAGGAGTTGAGACACTTATTTAATTCATGTCCAGTGGCTTTCTAGCTTCAGATATTTTATGGTGTCCTTTCCTATTCTCACCTTGTGGATTGTTGCCTTAAAAAACTTTAACCATATTTCAAAATGGACCCCCAAAAATGTGTGTGCTCAATTGGCTGTGTTTACCCATGGGTAGGGCTTCCATGGTAAAGAATCTGCCTACAATGCAAGAGACCCTGGGTTGGGAAGATTCCCCTGGAGTAGGGCATGGCAGCCCACTCCAGCATTCTGGGATCACAGAGATCTGGACACAGACTAAATGACTAAGAACAGCACAGCCGCCATGGGTATCCTGTTTTTTTTTTTTTTTGCCCCACCACGTGGCTTGCAGGATCCTGGTTCCCTGACTAGGGATCAAACCTGTGCCCCCTGAAGCAGAGGCATGGAATCCTAACCGCTGGGTCACCAGGGAATTCACAGCATTTTTTTTATTGATGTATGAAATATATAACGTGAGCAAAACACACTTTTTTTAAGTTTACAGCTTGATGGATTTTTTCATCTATCTATCTACTCACCTACCTTGGTTATCTGTCTGTACATCTATCTTAATCATTAGATAAATTAGGAGACAGATTATTTCTAGCATCCCCAAAAGAAGCTTTATGTTCCTTCTGTGTCAATACCGATTCCCTCTTGTGATCTCTTCTGACTTCTATCACCATCAAATAATTTTGCTTGTCTTTTTGATTAATAGGAAGGTAATTATTATGCAGTCTTTTGTTTTGGGCTCATTTCACTCAACATACCCTCTGAGGGATTTGTCACTGTTGTTACATATATCAGTAAAGCAACTCTGTGCTGAAGCTGACTCATTTCAGCTTGCAATTGTGTGTCTGACTTTCTGATTCTGTATTTTATAACTTCATGCTGACAACATGAAATTGGCTATATTGGAAGTATTTATTCCATAAAAGTTAGAAAACACTACCAACCAGGACTTTTTTCCTCCTTAAGGAGCCAGTTGTTAAACGTTTTTGAGCATATCACTGCAGTAGTTTTTTTCTTTATATTGCTGTGTCATATTCCATTATATGACTATAATATGCTACTTATTCACTGTCTTCTTGATGGACATTTTTGTTATTTCTAGTCTTGCCTATTATGAATAAAGCTGCTTTGAGCATTCTTATTCATATCTTTTAAATAACATATGTATTTATTTCTTTTGGAAGTATTTACACTTGGAAGTATGATCGCTGGGTCATGCATTGGGTAGTTATTTTGTTTTAGGAGATACTGCCAAACAATTTTTTAAAGAAGTTTCACCAGTTTACACTTCCACCACCAATGCAGTTTTTGCACATTCTTGTTAACTCTTGGTTTATCAGTCTTTTCAATTTTGCTGGAGGTGTGATGTCTCTCATCGTGGTTTATATTTGCTTGCCTTGATGAATAATGAATTGGGATCTCTTTCCTTACATTCAGAATCTTAGCCACTGGGCCACCAGGGAAGTCCCCCAAGTCCTTTAAATTTCCATGTAAATTTTAGATTCATTTGTTAATTTCCAAAAAAAAAAAAAAGGAGAGAGAGAGAAAAGAAAAAGAAAGATCCTTGCTTAGGTTTGGTTTTGGATTTTATTGAATCTATAGATAAATTTGGAGAGAATTAAAATATTAATGATCTTGAATTCTGCCAATCTATTTACATGGTGTGTCTCTTAATTTATTTAGGTCTTTAATTTCTCTTTAATATTTTGCAGTTCTTAGCGTAGTGGTCATATACATCTTTTGATAGATTCATTTCTAGTTATTTGATTTTTGAATAAAATTTGTATAAAATTGTGTTTTTAAAAATTTCACTTACCAAAGTTAGGTCCTAAAAAACACAATTTATTTTTATATATCAATTTTGTTTTTAGTGGTACTTTAACTTTGCTTATTAATTCTCATAGTTTGCAGATTGCTCTTGATTTCCATGTAGTTGTGTTTTCTGCAAATAAGGGTAGAGCATTTTTCTTCTTTTCCAATCCTCATACTTTTCCCTTCCCTTTTTTTCCAATTGCACTTGAGTAGGGCCTCCAGAACAATTGTGAAAATGTTTGATAATGGTGCACATTTTTGTCCTTAACAGAGTGGTACTGGCATCTGGAAGGGAGAGGCTGGAGATGCTGCTGAACGTCCTACAGTGCACGAGCCATACGCCCACAACCAAGGATTATTCAGTCATAGTGTCAACAGCACTGATCTGAAAAACCCTGGCCTAAAGGAAAGTAGACTAACAGCTCATAGACCTTAGGGCATGGCTGCTAATATTTATAACCTTGACCTTGAATCATTCGGGAAACAGATTATAATCAGCACACTCCAAAATGTAAATCAGTCTAGAAAAATTAACATAAAAATGGTTAAGATTTGCAATGATTTGGGGCTTAAAAGTCTGTTTCAATTGTCTAAAAAATTAATTTATGTGGAAGATCTCATTTGCAAATCATGCCAAATGCTAGAAGTATTACAGAAAGGCAAGACCTCTTTACAATTTTTATATTGTTCAGCGATAATTTAAAAAACACTTCTGGCTTGCTGGTTTGATATTTGCATAAAGAGAGTATTAAAAAAAAAAGTTCTAAAACAAACTGTGGTTTGGACATCAGGGCCCCAGTGAACATTGTTCCTGTCTATAGAGACTTACATAATCATGGACATGGACCTCAGCAGCATCTCGCTATCAGCTGGGAGCTCACTCAGAAGGGGCTTCTCGTGCAGACCCATCATCTCTTTCACCTTCAGGGCAGAGGCATCCTTACCTGGGGCATGGAGGAGCCAACTACATTTTGGTGTAATTGTAGCAGCTTTCTGGAATTCTTCATGGGCTGGAGGAGCTGGTGGAGAAGGTGATATGGAAAGGAATTATGCAGAAGTTCAGGAAAGCATAAACTGTGCTGAAAATAAAAAGAATATGCAACAACATCTGGAAATTGATTGAAAAAAAGGCAACAACTAAAAATGCATCTGGTGAAGAGAAAACAAGACCCAGATTGCCACGAATCTGGAAAGATCTGGAGACTAGAGAAAGTTCTATTTAAAAAAAAAAAAAGAAGAAGACGACGACCCTGTGGCTATGCACCAAGAAGCAAACAAAGTTGTTTGGCTTCCTGACCCAGAAATCTCTGTCTGTATCTCAGCACGCTTTCTGTTGTGAAATCCACACAGGAAGGAAGCCAGAAGAGCCATAAATTCCTGTGATAAGGAAAGATCTTACTGCTGTGGCAGGACCCAAAAGGCGCAGAGCTGAATGGAGGCTGTCTTTGGAGCTAACAGGTCATCTCTTAGGCAGAAATAAGCAAATTTCATTGCCTCTTTGCTCACTGCATTCCACCCATCTCCTCAATGGACTATCTTCTTGAGTCCTAGATCACAGTGGCTCAGATGATACTGGCTTGTGAAGTGGCCCATGTGTATTTCTCGGTGTGTTTTTATAACACAACGGTGCGTGATAACCACTTTGGCCGCACTGGTCATAAATCACGCTATCGCCACAGTCTCTGATCATGCAGAGCCGATCACGGTCCTCCCTGTCCATCTGAAGAATGAAGAGAGCCTAGCATTTCCCAGTGGACCTTGGTATTCTCATTGGAGTCACGGAGGGATGACTGTGTAGTGCAATCTTCAGTTACAAAGTGAATGTCCTATCAAGTCTCCAGGGACGATGAGGTGAAGACCACCAGAGCTGCTGGCTGCTGTTTCTTGTGGAGACTCCAAACTAGGACAAAACGCCCTTCTCTGTTAGGATTGCCCTTGGATTGTTTGTCAAGAACCTGGTCATGTTTCTCGGGAAGCTCACACATTTCTTCCTGCTGTAGTGTTTTCATCCTTGATTAGCAAGCTCTTAGTTCTTTTGGGAGAGGAAGCTTGGCCCACTCTGTAACACTGAGCCTTGAATTTCAAAGACGGATGCCTTTTGTAGTCCCTGTTATATTTACTAATCTGTGGAGAGGAGTAAGGCAGGAAAATGTTCCATTTGGAAAGCATTTTGCCTCCGAAGACAAGAATGACACAGTACACAGAAAACCACTGTTATGGATTGAATCCATCCCCCCCCCCAAATTTGTAACTCTCAGTGCCACATGATTTATTTGAAATAAGACATTGAAAGAAGTAATTAAGTTAAAATGAGGCCATTAAGGTGGGCTCTAATACAATATGGGGCTTCCCAGGTGGCTCAGTGGTAAAGAATCTGCCTGCAATGCAGGAAATGTGGTTTGATCCCTGGGTCGGGAAGATCCCCTAGAGAAGGAAATGGTAACCCACTCCAATATTCTTGCCTAGAGAATCCCCATGGACAGAGGAGCCTGTCAGGCTACAGTCCATGGGCTTGCAAAGAGTTGAACATGACTGAAGTGACTAAACAATACAACATGACTGGTGTCTTTATAAAAAGAGAAGATTTGGACCCAGAGGGACAATCATGTGAAGATATACAGATAGACGGCTATCTGCAAGCCAAGGAGCAGGACCTCAGAAAAAGCCAATGCTGCCGACACCTTGATCTTGGACTGCTAGCCTTCAGGACTGGGGAGTGAGTACATTTTCATTAAGCCATCCAGTTGGTGGGTAGTTCATTAGGACAGCCTTAGCAAACTAATACACCCATAGAGAGCTTGATGCATTTTTCTGGATACACTATAGGGAAATATAGAAGTGAAGGGCTTCCCTGGTAGCTCAGTCAGTAAAGAATCTGCCTGCAATGCAGGAGACCTGGGTTCAATCCCTGTGTTGCAAGGATCCCCTGGAGGAGGACATGGCAACCCACTCCAGTATTCTAGCCTGGAGAATCCCCATGGACAGAGGAGCCTGGTGGGCTACAGTTCACAGGGTCACAAAGAGTCGGACACGATAGAGCAACTAAGCACAGCACAGCACATAGAAGTGAAACAGAAAACCTGGGTTAGGAAGCAGGCTACCATTGTAGGCCCCTGGGGCTCATTCCCACAGGAGAGTCCTGGGATGGGGTACAGAACAGACCTCAGAGGTGTTGCTCTTACCCAGAGTAAAATTGCCAGGTCCTGTTAGCTCTTTGTTGAACATTTTGAGGGAGTGCCAAACCATAATTCACAGAGGCTGCATCAATTTAAACGCCCACTAGCAATGTTTCAGAGTTTTAATTCTCCACGTCGTCATCAATATTTGCTATTATCTATCTTTTGTTATAGTCATCCTAGTGGTTATAAAGTGATATCTTGTGATTTTTATTTGCATTTCTCTAGTGAGTAATGATTGTTGAGCATCTTTTCATGTGCTATTTTCTTTGGAGAAGTAGTTATTCAAGTCTTTTGTTAAATTTCTAATGAGGTTATTTGTCTTTTATTGTTTAATTGTAAGAATTATGATTTGGGTACCATTTGTTGACAGATTATTCTTTTCTGTATTGAATGGTCTTGGTACCCTTTTCTAAATCAACTGATCATAGATGTATGGGTTTATTTTTGGATTTTCAATTCCATATGGTTGATCTACATGTCTGTCTTTATGCAAGCACTACAAAGTCTTAATTACTGTGGCTTTAAAATAAATTTAAATTGGGAAGCATAAATGTTCCAGCATGAATGTTTTTTCTGTAAGATTATCTTGGCTATTTTGAGTTTCTTGGATTTCCATATGAACTTTAGGATCAGCTTGTTAATTTCATCAAACAGAAAACTTCCTTTGCATTTAGTTTTTTCCTCTAAACGTGCAAGGATAGGTTATTGATCTGAGATCTCTCTTTTTCTTAACATAGGCATTTATAGCTATAAACTTTCCTCTAACAACTGCTGTAAGTACTTCCATAAGTTTTGGTGCATTATGTTTTAGATGCATTCACCTCAAAGTATTTTATAATTTCCCCATGATTTCTTCTTTGAAACATTGTTTTTTAAAGAGTGTGTTGTTTAATTTTCACATACTTGGGGATTTTTCCAATTTTCTTCTGTTATTGATTTCCTATTTCATTCTGTTGTGGTCAGAGAATATACTTTGTATGAATTCAAGTCTTTTAAATTTACTGATACTTATTTTATGTCCTAACATGTGATCTCACCTGGAGAATGCTTCATGTACGATTGAGGAGAATGTGCATTGTTCTGTTGTTGGCTGGTGTTCCATAGATCTCGGCTAGGTGTACTTGGTTTATAATGCTATTTTGGTCTTTGATTTAGTTGTTGACCTTTTATCTAGTTGTTTCATCTTTTATTGTAAGTAAACTATTGGAGTCCCCAGCCGTTGTTAAATTGTCTGTCTCCTTTCAATGTTGCCAGCGCACCAAAATATGTATTTCGGTGTGCTGTTATTAGTTGTGGTTGTCTTTTGAATCAGATAGGAGGGAAAAAAGCAAGTTATAAACAGAATTTTATTTAATCCATCTTTTATTTTTACCCATGTTGTTACCTTTGGCCACTGCCTCTTCTTGATGAGGGTGAAAGAGGAGAGTGAAAAAACGGGCTTAAAACTCAACATTCAAAAAACTAACATTATAGCATCCAGTCCCACTCATGGCAAATAGTTGGGAAAACAATGGACATAGTGACAGACTTTATTTTCTTGGGCTCCAAAATCATTGCGGACAGTGACTGCAGCCATGAAATTAAATGACACCTGCTCCTTGGAAGGAAAGCTATGACAAAGCTATGCTGTGCTTAGTCACTCAGTCGTGCCCAACTCTTTGCAACCCCCGTGGACTGGAGCCCATCAGGCTCCTCTGTTCATGGGATTCTCCAGGCCAGAATGCTGGAGTGGGTTGCCATGCCCTCCTCCAGAGGATCTTCCCATCCCAGGGATTGAACCCAGGTCTCGTGCATTGCAGGCAGATTCTTTAGCTTCTGAGCCACCAGGGAAGCCCATGACAAAGCTAGACAGCATATAAAAAGCAGAGACATCACTTCACCAGCAAAGGTCTGTACAGTCAAAGCTATGGTTTTTCCAGTAGTTTTGCATGGATGTGAAAGTTGGGGCATAAAGAAGGCTGAGCACCAAAGAGTTGATACTTGTGAGCTGTGGAGCTGGAGAAAACTCTTGAGAGTCCCTTGGACAGCTAGGAGATCAAAACAGTCAATCCTAAAGGAAATCAACCCTGAATATTCTTTGGAAGGACTGATGCTGAAGCTCCGTTACTTTGTCCACATGAAGCAAAAAGCCTACTCATTGAAAAAGACCCTGATACTGGGAAAGACTGAGGGCAGGAGGAGAAGAGGGTGGCAAAGATGAGATGGTTGGATGACATCATCAACTCAATGGACATGAGTTTGAACAAACTCCAGGAGATGGTGAAGGACAGGGAAGCCTGGCATACTGCAGTTCCTGGGGTAGTAAAGAGTTGGACAGGACTTAGTAACTGAAGGACGCTGTTACCTTTACTGGCACCAATTTTTTCTCATATAGATTGTAGTCACTGTCTGCTGCTGCTGCTGCTGCTAAGTCGCTTCAGTCGTGTCCGACTCTGTGCGACCCCATAGACGGAGGCTCACCAGGCTCCCCCGTCCCTGGGATTCTCCAGGCAAGAACACTGGAGTGGGTTGCCATTTCCTTCTCCAATGCATGAAAGTGAAAAGTGAAAGTGAAGTCGCTCAGTCGTGTCCGACTCTTGTCCTTTAATTTCACTTTAGTAAATTTTCTTTAGTATTTCTTGTAGGGCAGGTCTTAAGTTTGCTTATGGTTTCTCATTTCCTTCTTTCAGAAAGAAGACCATGTAACCATTCAAGTGGCTATAAAGTCATTAGAAATGACTGATAAAATGATAAAACAATAATAACTCTTTATTACAGAAATATTTCATGTTCTTTGGAAACACTGTAGTTATTTTACTTTAAACCAGTTTTAAAAGTTCTTGTTTTTAAAACTGAAAAAAAAAATCTTTTATAAGAGTGATGGAAAAATCCTTCCTGAATGTAGCAATACTAATAATTAAATTATGAAAAGCACTTTGTTTAAATTATGAAATAAATTCTTTGTGAAATCAAACCTGGATCTGTAAACAATGGTATTTGCTTTAAAAACTGAACAAATAATGGAAAGCTTAGATAAAGGCACAGAACATAATTCTTGAATATTGAGTGGTACGATTGACTTTCATAATTCCTTTCAAAGTGTTTTATACATATTAATTTAAACCTCACAAGTGTTCACTGGTAGATCATTTATCCACAAGTGTTGGCCTGGAAATTATTTATCCTAGAGTTAGGAGACGGAATTGAAGATACAACTATGGAGTCTGGGGTCACAATTTTCTTACCAGAAGCAAATGTTTTTTGCCTCTGAATAGTTCTTGACTTTTAAAAAGAATAATGCACATTTTCCTAATAGCATTTACATTTAATCATGAACAACGGAGAATCCAGTGTAGGCCTTGGCACGTGAAGAGGGATATTCAGTGGCCTTACATCATAGAAACACATCCATTTGTAGTGCACAGTATTCACACACTATTTCTTTTTTATTTTATTTTTTTGGATGATAGTGGTATTCTAGGATTCTAGTTCTCTCTGACTCTTTTATTTAATTTTTTAAATCATGCAAGTGTGATAATGCATTTACAAGAGACTTGGACAACACAGAATAAAGTTTCCCTATATATTACAATTATTTTTTAAGTAGACAAATTAAGGTTTTTAGTTGGAACTTCAGTATCAAACTCTCAATAATTAACAGAATGAATAGACAGAGAAGTAGAAAGATAGAGTAGACCTGAAAAACACTATGAACCAATTCAACATAAGATTTATACAATTTTTACACAACAGTAGGATACAAATTCTATTCAAGTTCCCATAGACTATAAACTAGGAGACACTGAAGTATATCTAGGGACTCAAAACATGGTGCAAAAATGTCATGGTCTAAAGGTATTGAAATCACACAGAGTCTGTTCCCTTATCACTGTTCACACACTGTCTCTAGTCTTGTTCATTGCAGACTCTCGTGTTTCCTCAATCAGGTAGGCAAAGGACCAAGTTCACTCCTTCAAGTCCCTGAGGAATTGACTGCTGTCATAACACATCAGCTGCTATCATTGGACCCAAGCACGCATTGTAGATCTTACTTAGAATGGTACTTTGCTCAAAGCCTTTCTGGAGAGTTTCTTCTCAGCGTGACTCATCAGGAAATTTTCTCAGAAATTTAGGGGCTATCTGGGAGGTCCAGCCACTAATGATCTACCTTCCTGTTCAGACAGGATATTTTCCCTTAGCCAACTAAAGAAATCCCTTTTATAAAGAGTTGTCCTGCTGAGCTTTTGCAGGATTAAGTGCCTAGTGGAGTGCCCTCTACCAGGGAAAGCTGGAATGGATTTGGTTTATTTCTTAGCTCTGTGGAATCCATTTTGAAAACTGTCAGCCAAAGCAGATTAACAGAGCGATTACCATAAGCTATTTTGTGGACTTCATCCAAGTTCTGAGGGCTTGAACTCAAGTCTTTCTTGTCTTGAATGTCATGCATTTGAACAGGAAGGAGTAAAATGACCCATTTTGGTGCATCTTGGCAGTTTATTAACATCAGGTCTAAGGCTAACCCAGTATGATTTTTTTTTTCCCAAAGGAAGTCTTATTGATAGAGGAGTTACTTTTTCCCAAGATAGCTCCATTTAGCAGGTTACTTGAGGTCTAGTTTATTTACTTCCTCCACTAAGTGGAAGGACTTTAAAGCAATGTTGCAGACATGTCCCAGAAAGTTCTCTTGAAACAGAGAAATTAGAATTGTCAGTATTTGAGTAAGGTCAAGGAGTTTAACTCAATTATGCCTCTGGGTTTCTGTGACTACCTTACTCTACACTTCTCCCTGGGATGGAGTTTATTTTTCCAGGCAGACAATGCATTAAGAATGTATGTTGAGCGGCCTGCCTGGTGGCTCTGCATGGGTTCCATCCCTTATTGGAAAAAGCCCCACGTGCTGCAGGCCAGCTAAGCCTGTGCGTCCTAACTATTGAGCCTGTGCTCTAGATCCTGGGAACCACACTCCTGAGCCCACCACCCTAGAGCCCACGCTCTGTAACAAGAGAACCCATCACAGTGAAAAGCCCGCACACTGAAGAGTAGTCCTTGCTCACTGCAACTAGGGGAAAATTGGCGCAGTGGTGAAGACCCAGCACAGCCAAAAATAAATAGGAAATTTTTAAAAAGAATGTGTTTTTGTTTTTATCATCATGTCTCAGTTGCAGAAGTGATTTGGTCACAGATCTTCAGCTGAACCATCTGTGGTTTCTTGATTTGGAGAAGAAAGGGAGATGCTCTTTGGACTTGGACATGACAGAGGATAGAGTCTTTGAATTCCATCTAACATGGCAGGGGAGGAGGATGAAGCACTGGGGCTGGTGGAAGAAGGTTGGAGTGTTTGAGCCTGAATCGAATGAAAATGCATGAAAGGAAGTAAAAGGAATAATATTCAGTTCAGTTGCTTAGTCGTATCTGACTCTTTGCGACCCCATGAATTGCAGCACACCAGGCCTCCCTGTCCATCACCTACTCCCGGAGTTCTAGGATGTGGCAAACACTATGATTGTGAGGGAAAGTCCATTGCTTCTATGCATTAATATCTTATGGAATATTGGGTTCAAATTATGTTTTTCTTTAGTTTTTATCACTGAATAAGGGCCTTTTGAGTCCATGGTTCAATGTAAGTGGCATTTGGGGCGATCCTGGCTAATTAAGAAATTAGTCAAGATGCTTTAGAAATCATGTCATCAAATACAAGTCGAAAATATTTTCCCAGCTATCTGAAAAATAAACCAGCAAAAAATGAAAAGGTCAAGTTGCTATAAACCTTTTGGCTTTTGTTATGGGCAGTTGCAAATAACATCACTCATTCTCAGATAACTGGAGCTTGAGTTACATAAAATAAGCCTTCGGAATTAAGCTGATGGGTGGTCTTTAGCTTGTTACTCCGGCACTTGGGTACCAATACTTAATATTCATGATTAAATCCAAGGAGAAAAATTCTTGAAATTACAACCTCCTTTTGTGTTTGGAGAAGAATCTAGTTACAGCCAAAATTTTCATTTTACCAACATGTTTTAACCTCACTTAACAGAAAAGGGGTAGACTTCCAAGTACTATTCAGTGTTTACCTTTGGTTCGCCTGCTGGAGAATGTGACAGGTTTGCAGATGTGTTTCTAATGCAAAGATAAGGAACCTGTTTCTCTCTTTCTCTTGCAACACAACACCTCACAAAAGCCTCTATAGTGCAGATCCAGCTGTTGGGAGAGTTTAGGCATAAAAACTCTGCAAACATGTAATCTGTTGTCTCCTTGGTGCACCTATGAATGTCTGCCTTTCACAGATAGGTGCCCTTATTTATAAACTTCTCCCGTGAAGACAGCCAGAGGTGTGAGCTGTGCCTGTCAGGGTGAATGATGGGTGCAGAGGAGTACAGAGGAGTAAATAGTGGGACTGTCCTGAGTTAAAACCTGAACTCTTCCAGTCCCTCGGGGCAGGACACCTGGAGCTCATTCTGCCAGGTCACCCTAACAGGTTTTGTCAGATATGGCCCGTGGTGAGAAGTAAATAAATAGACTGTGTGTATGGGAGGGGAGGGCTTCCCAGGTGGTGCAAGTGACAAAGAATTTGCCTGCCCGTGCAGGAGACATAAGAGAGGTAGATTCGATCCCTGGATTGGGAAGATTCTCTGGAGGGCGTGGCAACCCACTCCAGTGTTCTTGCCTGGAGAATCCCACGGACAGAGGAGCCTGGTGGGCTACAGTCCATAGAGTCACAAAGAGTTGGACACTACTGAAGCAACTCAGCACACACACACTTGAAGGGGAATGGGATAAAGGATGTTTGGGGAATTTAATCCAACCAGTGACTTCAAAATGCCTCTTATGACTGAAAACAGAGCTCTCGGGCAGGGGTGGTTCTTTGATCGTTCACTCAGGTGAGGCCCCCATGCCATGAGGCATGCCTTCAACCTACTACCCTGCCAGCCTCACTTCTCATTTCCGCCCCTTTTGCTCCTTGAAATTCAGGGTTGAAACCAGGGTGAGGTGGGGAGATAACTTGGAAAGAATCACTGGGTGGCTTTTGACACATTGGTTGGATCTTTCACAAAGGCGATTGATCACACATTGGTTTTCATGCTTGTGAAATGTGAAATACTCTTTTCTCTTTTATTTTGAATTTATGTGACTACTCATCAAATCCAAGAATTAGTGTCTGATGGTTTAAATAAACCATTATAATAACATGACTGTATGCAGTTTGTCTCTTAAGAAAGAAAGCTTAACTTAGATACCATAATTAAGTTAATATTTTTTTAATTTTATTTTTTAAAAATTAAAAATTTTTAAATTTTTTGAAAGATTTTTTTATACGACCCATTTTCTTTAAGTCTTTATTGAGTTTTCTACAATGCTGCTTCTATTTTATGGATTTTTTTTTTTTTTTTTTTTTTTGGCCATGAGGCATGTGGAATCTTACATCCCTGACCCAGGACTGAACCTGCATCTCTTGCATTGAAGTTAAAGTCTTAACCACTGGACCACCAGGGAAGTCCCTAAATTTTAATTAAAAAAAAAAAAAAATTGAAGTATAGTTGATTTACAGTGTTTCAGGTTTACAACAAAACAATTATATATTTGTATATAAATATATTTTTTTCAGATTCTTTTCTATTATAGGTTGTAACAAGATATTAAATATAGTTCCCTGTGCTGTACAGGAGGTCCTTGGAAGCTAGTCTTTGTAGGTGGCAAACACTGGGCAAACAAGCTCCTCTGTTGTAGAGGAAAGGTTTTATAGTTAGATACGTCTGATTTAAACTTCTGTTCCAGACTCTATTACATGTGAATGACCTTGGACAAGTGGTTATACGCTGTGCCTTAGTGTTCTGCCTCTGTGAGATGGGGTATTACTGTTTCTCTTGAGTGCTGTGATAGTGAGTCCATGGACTGTACCTACGGAGCGCTCATTCTGATGCAGAGGGTGCCTCCGTGCACGTTAGCACCTCCCTTCAACAATTCGTGATAGAACCTCTTTTAGAACAAGGATTATACCAAGGGGGAGGAGAAGACAGGATGAACTGGGAGGCTGGGATTGACATATGCACTCTTGGTACCATGTATAAAATAGACAACTAATGAGAACCTACTGTATATGCCAGGAATTTACTCAGTGCTCTGTGGTGACCTGAATGGGAAGGAAGTCCAAAAGGGAGGGGATGCATGTATGTGTGTGGCTGAATCACTTTGTTGGACAGCAGTAACTAATACAATGTTAGAAAGCAATTATACTCCAACACAAATTAATTTAAAAAAAAGAAAAAGAAGGATTATCCATGTTGCAGTGTCTCCAAAAGGTTATCTTCTTGGTTGCTTTTTAATCTGTAGAAAAAATTTCCCTGGATGCAGAGTTTTCTGCTGTTTTTCACTCTCTCCTGGAAGAGACGCTGAGTACAGAAAGCAACAGTTAAAAACAATGTTTGGTGACTGGGAAATGGATAGAAACATGAGAAGTATCCTTATCAGGAAGATTTTTTTCCCCCTGTTCTTGGAAATTTGGTTTTCCCTCATTAAACCTATCTCCAGGGATATAAGCATGACTTTTCTCCACCCATGTGTCAGACATTTGTGATGATATTGATGCCTTGTGTGATAGAAATCTAATTTTGGGGATAATAAAGGAAGAATATTAGAGCTGGAAGAAATTATCCCTGTTAGCAAAACAGGACACTGATGGGCCCAGAAGGAATTTGGGAACCTAGAGATGTCACATGGTGAGTTCATGGCAGAGAAAGGATTAAAATCCAGAATATTAGATTTTTAACCCAAAGCCCTTTATTTCAGAAAGGGTGTTTCATTATAAATGTTTGTTTTTCTCTCAGTTGCTGCTCTTGGTGAACTGGAAAGATGGAAGCTGATATTAAGAAGCTGGGCTTTTTTTTTTTTTTTACTGTTCTTCAAGAGGTCTTCTAAGTGATTTGAAAGAGCAGAGTCAGGTGGATTCGAGTTGGAAAAAGAATGGCCTTCCCAGATTGGAATCCCCACAACAGTTTCTGTTTGGGGCAACTACTGGAACATCATACCTTGAGTTTCTCACTTATTCTACTCATCAGCACACTCACTGATTTTAAGGAGCAAAAAAACCATATAATTTGGGGGAAATCAGAAGAAGTATTTCTTAAAGCTGTGTAAGGAACAATCTCTTATATGGACTTGTTTTGATTGCTCTATGAAACGAAATCATAGTGAGATTTCTCAGGCTTTACAACTATGAATTAAAAATTAACAACCAATCTCTGGCCAAAATTTGCTCCCTAACCTGTGTTCCGCATCTTGTTCCAAGAGCAGCACAGCCTGCCAAGCATACCGGATGGCGCATCGGCAGTGAGAACTGGAAAGGAGAATTTTGCCCTGAGTTTAAAGGTGTTATTTTTCCCATGGTTTGATTTGCCTGGCATTCTTTGCCTGGCTTTTTTTTTTTCCTTTTCCTTTGGAAGGAAAGGGAGAAATGAGCATTGCTGATGAAGTCGAGAGGGCGCTGAGGCTGGCTGGCTTTATTACTTTTGGCAGATGAATGGTGTGATGTGGTTTTACTTCCTATTTGCAGAGCCTTTCTAGAAACCTGGGTTCTGTTCTCTGGTGAGTCCTCCTTGTCAGTTTATATATATTTTAGAAAGAGAAAATGAAAATGCAAAAGGTGGAATGGAATTTTTAGAAGCAGATTGTTAAAGAGAACCAGAGGACCCCATGGGAAAGCAGGAGCATCAGAAGAGATGGCGCAGAAGACGATTGTCAGCATCCAAAAACTACTTTTCTTTCTAGCACAGAATTTGTAGAATTTGCATGTGTGCAGTCTCCCTTTGACTGCAAGGAGATCAAACCAGTCAGTCCTAAAAGAAATCAACCCTGAATATTCATTGGAATATTGGAAGGACTGATGCTGAAGCTCCAATCCTATGGTCACCTGATGCCAAGAGCTGACTCACTGGAAAAGACCTGATTCTGGGAAACATTGAAGGCAGAAGGAGAAGGGGGCAACAGAGGATTAGATGGTTAGGTAACATCATGGACTCAATGGACATGAATTTGAGCAAACTCTGGGAGAGAGAAAAGGACAGGGGAACTTGGCACGCTGCAGTCCATGGAGTCGCAGAGTTGGACATGACTTAGCGATTGAACAAGAAGTCTCTCTCAGAAACCTATTGTAGCTAATAATGACACTAGAAAAAGCATCAGTTACGAATGACGTGTGTGGCACATCCCAACTTATCAGCAGCTTTTGGCACACATTATTTCATTTAAAAAAGAAAGGAACACAAAGCAAACTTTTGAGGATTCACAGTGAAACCCCCAGGGCTTGGGCCCAGGATGATGCTCTAGTATGGAATAGATGAGGAGACAGTGGACCTGGCCTCTGGTGAACGGTTTGGGCTCAGCTCACTCATTAAAGCCTTGGATAAGGCACAAGCCCCGAGGCCTGTTTTCCTCATTTTTAATGTGATAAAATTATATTGAAGATCTCTAGGAATCCTCTCAGCACTAATATTCTAATTCTGTGATCAATTTCTCTGGGTGGGGAGAAATTTTACATCTTAAACAAGGCACACTTTGAATGTTGCAAGACTTACTCTGCTCTTTGAAGAAGTCCCTTCTTGCAGCCAACAGTCTTTCTGAAGGTTTACACTTGATTTACTAAACCATTATCTTTTCAAGCATGCAGCTAGTTAAAAAAATTAGAGCTATCATCACCCTTGCTTCTATTCTGAAATGAAAAATTCTCCCCGAAAAGATTCAAATGGGAGTGTGTCCTGCACTTATTGTGTAACTACCTGACAATGTCACAGGTCTGGAATCCATTATTGGATGCCATAAACCAACTCTTTTTAAAAAAGAATCTTAATGCATTTTTTGTTAAATTTTTATTCAAGTACAGTTGAGTTATAATAGTATGTTAGTTTCAGGTGTACAGCAAATTGATTCAGTTATACATATATAGCTATCTACCCTTTTACAGATTCTTTTCCCTTATCAGATCAGATCAGATCAGTTGCTCAATCGTGTCTGACTCTTTGCAACCCCATGAATCACAGCATGCCAGGCCTCCCTGTCCATCACCAACTCCTGGAGTTCACTCAGACTCACATCCATTGAGTCAGTGATGCCATCCAGCCATCTCATCCTCTGTCATCCCCTTCTCCTCTTGCCCTCAATCCCTCCCAGCATCAGAGTCTTTTCCAATGAGTCAACTCTTTGCATGAGGTGGCCAAAGTACTGGAGTTTCAGCTTCAGCATCATTCCTTCCAAAGAAATCCCAGGGCTGATCTCCTTCAGAACGGACTGGTTGGATCTCCTTGCAGTCCAAAGGACTCTCAAGAGTCTTCTCCAACACCACAGTTCAAAAGCATCAATTCTTCAGCGCTCAGCCTTCTTCACAGTCCAACTCTCACATCCATACATGACCACAGGAAAAACCATAGTCTTGACTAGACGGACCTTTGTTGGCAAAGTAATGTCTCTGCTTTTGAATATGCTATCTAGGTTGGTCATAACTTTCCTTCCAAGGAGTAAGCGTCTTTTAATTTCATGGCTGCAGTCACCATCTGCAGTGATTTTGGATCCCCCCAAAATAAAGTCTGACACCGTTTCCACTGTTTCCCCATCTATTTCCCATGAAGTGATGGGACCGGATGCCATGATCTTCGTTTTCTGAATGTTGAGCTTTAAGCCAACCTTTTCACTCTCCACTTTCACTTTCATCAAAAGGCTTTTTAGTTCCTCTTCACTTTCTGCCATAAGGGTGGTATCATCTGCATATCTGAGGTTATTGATATTTCTCCCAGCAATCTTGATTCCAGCTTGTGTTTCTTCCAGTCCAGCGTTTCTCATGATGTACTCTGCATATAAGTTAAATAAGCAGAGTGGCAATATACAGCCTTGACATACTCCTTTTCCTATTTGGAACCAGTCTGTTGTTCCATGTCCAGTACTAACTGTTGCTTCCTGACCTGCATACAAATTTCTCAAGAGGCATATCAGATGGTATGGTATTCCCATCTCTTTCAGAATTTTCCACAGTTGATTGTGATCCATGCAGTCAAAGGCTTTGGCATAGTCAATAAAGCAGAAATAGATGTTTTTCTGGAACTCTCTTGCTTTTTCAGTGATCCAGGGGATGTTGGCAATTTGATCTCTGATTCCTCTACCTTTTCTAAAACCAGCTTGAACATCAGGAAGTTCACGGTTCACATATTGCTGAAGCCTGGCTTGGAGAATATTGAGCATTACTTTAGTAGCGTGTGAGATGAGTGCAATTGTGTGGTGGTTTGAGCATTCTTTGGCATTGCCTTTCTTTGGGATTGGGATGAAAACTGACCTTTTCCAGTCCTATGGCCACTGCTGAGTTTTCCAAATTTGCTGGCATATTGAGTGTAGCACTTTCACAGCATCATCTTTCAGGATTTGGAATAGCTCAACTGGAATTCCATCACCTCCACTAGCTTTGTTCTTAGTGATGCTGTCTAAGGCCCACTTGACTTCACATTCCAGGATGTCTGGCTTTAGATCAGTGATCACACCATCATGATTATCTGGGTCGTGAAGATCTTTTTTGTGCTGTTCTTCTGTGTATTCTTGCCACCTCTTCTAATATCTTCTGCTTCTGTTAGGTCCACACCATTTCTGTCCTTTATCGAGCCCATCTTTGCATGAAATGTTCCCTTGGTATCTCTGATTTTCTTGATGAGATCTCTAGTCTTTCCCATTCTGTTGTTTTCCTCTATTTCTTTGCATTGATCACTGAAGAAGGCTTTCTTATCTCTTCTTGCTATTCTTTGGAACTCTGCATTCAAATGTTTATATCTTTCCTTTTCCTCTTTGCTTTTCGCTTCTCTTCTTTTCACAGCTATTTTTAAGGCCTCCCCAGACAGCCATTTTGGTTTTTTGCATTTCTTTTCCATGGGGATGGTCTTGATCCCTGTCTCCTGTACAATGTCACGAACCTCATTCCATAGTTCATCAGGCACTCTATCTATCAGATCTAGGCCCTTAAATCTATTTCTCACTTCTACTGTATAATCATAAGGGATTTGATTTAGGTCATACCTGAATGGTCTAGTGCTTTTCCCTACTTTCTTCAATTTAAGTCTGAATTTGGCAATAAGGAGCTCACGGTCCGAGCCACAGTCAGCTCCTGGTCTTGTTTTTGCTGACTTTGTATAGAACTTCTCCATCTTTGACTGCAAAGAATATAATCGATCTGATTTCGGTGTTGACCATCTGGTGATGTCCATGTATAAAGTCTTCCCTTGTGTTGTTGGAAGAGGGTGTTTGTTTTGACCAGTGCATTTTCTTGGCAAAACTCTATTAGTCTTTGCCCTGCTTCATTCCGTATTCCAAGGCCAAATTTGCCCGTTACTCCAGGTGTTTCTTGACTTCCTACTTTTGCATTCCAGTCCCCTATAATGAAAAGGACATCTTTTTTGGGTGTTAGTTCTAAAAGGTCTTGTAGGTCTTCACAGAATCGTTCAACTTCAGCTTCTTCAGCATTAGTTTTCCCTTATAGGTTATTACAAAATATTGAGTAGAGTTTACTGTGCTATACACAGTATAGTTCTTGATGTTTATCTATTTTATATATAGTAGTGTGTATATGTTTGGAGAAGGCAATGGCAACACACTCCAGTACTCTTGCCTGGAAAATCCCATGGATGGAGGAGCCTGGTGGGCTGCCGTCTATGGGGTCGCACAGAGTCAGAGATGACTGAAGCGACTTAGCAGCAGCAGCAGCAGCAGCAGTGTGTTTATGTTAACTCCAAACTCCTAATTTATCCCTCCTCCACTCTTTTCCGTTTAAGCCAACTCCTCTCTTCTCTCTCTCTCTCTCTTTTTTTTTAAGCCAACACTTCTTGAATATAATTCTAAGCCTGGAAATCTTCGATCTGTACACATGGAGCCTTGTTGTGTTACTTAAAAAGAAGTTTTTGTACAGTAAAGAAAATGAAGAGCAAGTGTGCAGAAAAGGAAAGGAAAGGATGAGTTAGCTGTGTTTCAGCAATGATCTGAAGTGTGAGTGTGTGTGTCTGACCCAAGGAAGATGGCAATGATCGAGAGGTTGAGTGTTGCAAATTCAGAGTTTAAACATTAAAAGATAGGAATCTTGCCTCTTTAACTTGGGATATATGATTTTTCTGCACACTTGTTCTGTGTCCATACACCTTAAAAGGATATCTTAAAACCTTTAAGAGCACACTCACTGTAGCATGGGAGACAGAAGGGAAAAATACAACAAGAATATTGTCTTTAGTGGAATACCAGTTTCTGGGTTTGGTGTTTCTAGATCTATTTCAGAATCCACCTATAATGCGAGAGACCTGGGTTTGATCCCTGGTTTGGGAAGATCCCCTGGAAGAGGGCATGGCAACCCACTCTAGTATTCTTGCCTGCAGAATCCCCATGGACAGAGGAGCCTGGCAGCCTGCAGTCCATAGGGCTGCAAAGAGTCAGACACAACTGAGCGACAAGCACAACGCACAGATCTGTTTCTCCTTAGTTTCCAGGAAAAAACACAGCTTGTCATTGGGAGCTGTATTTTCCATGTCTACCTTGTTCTTTTTCGAGAGTAGCTTTTTATTGTTAATTTTAAGGATTCTGTTTCATAAGCAAACATTTTTAAAGTTAGCCTCTTATTTTGGAGTAGTTTTATTAATAGAGTTATAGAAAAGTTGCTCAGGCAGTACAAAGGTTTCTTAAATATCACTCACTCCGTTTCCCTGGTGTTAATGTCTACATAGCCATGCTACAGTAGACAAAACCAAGAAATCAGTATTAAGATATTGATTTGAGCTAAATCCATGAACTAAACTCCAGACTATACAGATTTCATCTGTTTTCCACTTGTGTTCTTTTTCTGTTTCAGAATCCAATCCAGAGTCCCACATGGCATTCAGCTCACCATGTTTTACAGAGGTGAACAGAAGGGTCTGGGGAAGACCCACGGTGCCTTTTAGAGGTATTGCCTTTTATCTGGATTTTCCCTCTTGTTCTAGAGGTGGTATTGTGCAGTGATTAGCTAGACTCTACTTTTTTTAAAAATTTTATTTTATTGATGTATAGTTGTGTTGTTGAAGTAATGTACTAATTTCTGCTCTACAGCAAAATGATTCAGTTATCTATATATATTTATATGTTTATTATTTATTATATGTTTATTGTTTATATGTTTATTATTATTTATTATTATAATTATATATAATATATTATATTATTATTTATTCAGTTACTTATATACTTATATGTTTATTATTTATTATATAATATATTATATTATTATTTATATATTTATATATAAATAACTGAATCATTTTGCTATAGAGCAGAAATTAGTACATTACTTCAACAATACAACTATACATCAATAAAATTTTTTAATATATATATGGGAGAAGGAAATGGCAACCCACTCCAGTATTCTTGCCTAGAGAATCCTGTGGACAGAGGAGCCTGGTGGGCTGCTGTCCATAGGGTCTCAGAGAGTTGGACACGACTGAAGCGACTTAGCATGCATGCATGCATTGGAAAAGGAAATGGCAATCCACCCCCGTGTTCTTGCCTGGAGAATCCCAGGGACGGGGGAGCCTGGTGGGCTGCTGTCTATGGAGTCGCACAGAGTTGGACACGACTGAAGCAGCTTAGCAGTCACAGGTTATTGAATATAATTCCCTGTGCTACACAGTATGAGCTTGTTGTTTATCTATCCTATATATAATAGTTTGCACCGGCCAACCCCAAACTCCCACTCCACTTCTCCCTGTCCCCCTCCCCTTTGGCAGCCACTGTCTGTCTTCTGTGTCTGTGTAGACGCTGCTTTCCTGACCCATCACTGATTCCCCAAGGTAGCTTTGGCTATTCTTCCATGATAGTGTCATTTGCAACCTCTATTACAACACTCATCAGGCTGGACTGCAATCTCACTCACACGTCCTGGGAGTTGTGTAACATTAAAGCCATCTCGGGGGCTGAGAAGGATTGCTGGCCGTTCAGGCAATGTAGTTCGCTTCAGCTGGCTTTGGGGGCCTTGAGGAAGGGCGTCTTGAGACCTCTGCTTATGGCTAGACTCTCAAACTACAAGCCCCAAGAAGTGGGGGACTGTTTCTGTTTTGCTAACTACAGGCTTTCCAGGTCTAACTGGTGCCTGACCCAAAGGAGGCTCTTCATAAATATTTGCTGAATGAACAAACGAATGAGAAGGTGAGAAGCTGCGGAGCTGAAGGAACACCAGCAGAGACAGGGAACACCACAGCTGGCAAAGGAAGAGCGTTTGGCCCTCTCGGTCCCCACCCAGGCGGCCTTGGCATCGAGAAGGAAGGAATCCTCCTCTCCCGTGGGGGGCAGCTCCGAGTTCTTCAGCTGTTCTGAGTTGGAAGGCTCCCCTCACTACATCACACCTGGCTATATTTCAAAGATTAATGAACAGCGTCTTGTCAGGTTTAATATATTGCACTCGGGGAGTTTACTTTGACGATGTAATCATAAATTCCCTGAGCTGCGAATTACACCTTAAGGACTTAAATGAAGTCCTGGTGAGACGCAAAGAAACAGGAATCAGCGTAAAATGTAAAAAGTGCCAGTTTTGAGAGAAAACTGTAAATTTTCTAGGACATTAGGTTTCAAAAGAAGGATTACACACAGACTAAACAAAGTAGAAGTCATAAAAATTTAAAGACACCACAAAACATAACAAAAATAAGATCCTTTTTAGTTATGACAGAATTCTAAAAGGAAACTTACACCAAATTATGCCACCCAAGCAGAGCCATTAATTAACCTAATGAGAAAATATGTTCCATTTCCATGGCCAAAACATGTCAGGAAGCCTTTGACATTTTAAAATAGGAAAAAAGAAAGAGAGAGGTGGGGGTGGGGGGTGGAGGGAGGGAGGGAGAGAGAGAGAAAGAAAGAAAAAGGTAGTTGTACCATTCTAAAAAGGTTTAAACGTTCACTTATCAGTTCAGGAAATCGAAGGTACTTTTCATAATATTCTCAATGACCCTTTGGGAAATTTTTGCAATTGTTGCATAAATAGAATGTGGATTACAAAAACAGTATTGGGAAAAAGAATTTGAAGTCAAGGGAACCATCAGGAAACCAAGGATCAGTGTCTGAAGTGGAAGCTTAGCCACTGACCTTTGGGCAGAACTTCAGAAGATGAGCTTAAGTAATATGGACAGAGAGAAAACAACGACCTCCCTCCCACCCCCTCCCCACCAAACCTACACTGACCCAAGGAAAGACTCAAGCAAAGCATGGAGATAGAAAAATATGTATTCTGAAACAGACCAATGACAACGATAATTCCCCAACTCCTCTTTCTGTCTCCTAGGGATTCTATTGGTTCTGTGACTCACGTTGCTTCCAATACAACCAAAGTCGTTTTCTCTCTGGAGGGCCATATTCCACCCCTTTCTTCCTGGGCCCTTCCTTGCCCCATATCGCCTACCAGCTCTCAGTCTAGAGGTTAGTTACAAGGTCTAGACCTGGGTAATTCACTGACGAGCTCTTTTTCCCTCCTGAGACACGGAGATAATAATATTTCCCATATATTTTTCAGAAGTTATTTTAAGGATTAGTGAGGTCATGTGGGTAGTGCTTTGAGGTCTTCAGATGAAAAGGGCCGGAGGAGGCCAACATATCATTAGCCAGCTTTATCCAATTGCTGTATATTCTTATACCAGTGTAGTTACAGTTGAGAAGGTATTAGTCAGGGGTTTATGTATTTCTCCCCAAGATTACTCTTAAAACTGAAACTGCAAAGTAGTCCCAGTTGTGAAAGTTGAAACCAGGGTAGGTAACGAAGGCCGTAGGCCTGATTCCCAGGCATCCTGGACAGGGCTTTGTAGCCTGGACAGGCTCCAGGTTCTACCTTCTCTGGTGACCTTGGGGGCAATTTGCCCTTGTGCCCTTTCAGAGGTGATAGACAGTTAACAGAGTCCTGGCAGCTCTGGGAATATTGCCTCGAGGTCTGAGGTCAGAGATGTTTTTCCAGCCTATGCTGGGAAGGTAGTCTAATTCCTACCAGCCTATTGATGTTGCCAATCATTTTAGGAAGGAGGTTCTCCACTTGACTGATTCCATTCGAATACAAGAAACGACTCTTGAGTCCATCCTTTTTCAGCCCGAGGTATCACTGAGTTATCCATTCATCTCCCTTCGAGGATAACCCCAAGACCACTAGAAATGTTCAAAGACGAGCCTGTGCTATGCTATGCTTAGTCTCTCAGTCATGTCCGACTCTCTGAAACCCCATGGACTGTAGCCCTCCAGGCTCCTTGGTCCATGGGGATTCTCCAGGCAAGAATACTGGAGCTGATTGCCATACCCTCCTCCAGGGGATCTTCCCAACCAGGGACTGAACCCAGGTCTCCTGCACTGCAGGCAATTCTTTACCATCTGAGCCACCAGGGAAGCCCAAAGATGTGCCTAGACTTCAGGAACTCCAGTGCTCCTTGGCCTGGTGTCCACACTAGGGTATTAAGAGCTTAACTTTGAGGATTCTGAACTTGTCCGAAGATCATATTATTGAACCAGAAATTCTTTAAATGAAGGTTGAGGGGATTCATCTTTTTAAATGTGGAAAAAAGCGGATGATTTTTATATGGTAGTTGCAGTTTGATGATGAGAGGGAAACCCATCATCATCATTTCAATTCAACTCATCGTTTCAATTTGGAAATGAACTTAAACTCTAATTTGTGTTGAATACATCAGACGTATGGACTCGAGACTTGTTGATTCTGAGATCTAGATTTGGAGACAGTAGCTAAAATTCTTTAGTTCACTTGAGTGAATCTTGAGACTGTCTTCCTTATCCGACTTCAGGATGAATTTCCTGGAGGAAATGAAGATATTTAGTGCTGAGTACCACCAGGGAAATGTCTGATCTGGTAGGTCTGAGGAGGGAGCTGAGAATTTGCCTTTTCACAAGTTCCCAGGTGATTCTGGTTGCTGCTGGTCTGGGGTCATGCTTTGGGAACCATTAAACTAAGGGTACAAAAGCAACCATTAAACTAAGGGTACAGGCTCGTAGAATCTGGAGTCTAAACTAGACTATACCCAGGACGTTGACATCACTTGGAAGCTTGTTAGAAATGCAGAGTCTCAGGTCCCACTCCAGACC
Organism: Tragelaphus eurycerus; assembly: GCA_935064755.1. Taxonomy (NCBI): domain Eukaryota; kingdom Metazoa; phylum Chordata; class Mammalia; order Artiodactyla; family Bovidae; genus Tragelaphus; species Tragelaphus eurycerus. The sequence goes on along the minus strand of CAKXYN010000093.1, from coordinate 6,976,742 downwards.
TTTTGTATTTAAATTTGCGTTTCATAAGATGTCCAGGTAATTAATGGGATTTCCCTGATGGCTCAGACAGTAAAGAATCTGCCTGCCATGCAGGAGACAAGGGTTCAATCTCTGTGTCGGGAATATCCCCTGGAGAAGGGAATGGCAACCCATTCCAGTATTCTTGCCTGGAGAATCCCATGGACGGAGGAGCCTGGTGGGCTATGGTCCACAGAGTCACAGAGTCGGACACGACTGAGCAACTAACACTTTCACTTCCAGGTAATTAATATGGACATGGAAGTTTGAGAAGCACCACTCTCAAGCCAAGTACCCCTGTACTTGACTGCCCAGTAACCTATAAATTGTTCTTAATTCTCAGGCGGAAAGCTCTCTCAGTGACATAACTTTCCATTTGAATACAGCTCTGATTGACAATAACCAAGGACTCCAGTAGAATCAGCATAGCACAATAAAAAGAAAACTCATCTCTCACTCATATCTCATCAAAGAATGAACTGGGACCTATAAAAATGGCCAATGAACAAATTCAAATGACTTCAGTACACAGACAAGCTCGCTTGTGTCACAGGAACCAAAACCCTAGGAGAGAGTCTATACTTCTGAAATCACCTGTGGGGTGACTCCTTGTGAGCAAGAGTCCCCTGAACCAGGCGGGAGCTCTTGGGTGTTCACCTTTTAGCTCTGTCGTACAATTCTATAAAGCAGCAATGTCAATGCCTCTCTCGGCAGGGCCAGCCACAGCTCTCCCTGTGTGAAGGCAGGTGTTCGACATCAAATAACACTGCCCTGGACCTGAGCAACCCAGAGAAAAATGTAAATGAAACTAAACAGTTATGATAAGAACCAGTCGAGCACCCGGTCCACCCTGCCCCCAACTCATCCCACCCACCTCTCTTCTTTGCTCACAGAGCTGAAAGGCCAGGAGTTGTCTTTAGAATTTCAAATACTGTTTGGAAAAAACAGATCCTACAAACGTCAGAAATCAGGGCAGATGAATTGATGGTCCTGGCCACAGAGGATATTACCCACAAGAACCCACCAAGCTATCCAGTGAAGGAGACAGCAGCCTGAAGTTTACTACACGGGGCAGATCTGTCCTCTCAAATAACTGGTGCCTCTTCCATGGGTTTGTTCTAGCAAGCCATTCATTCAACAAATATATATACCCAGTGGTAGGGTCTACAGGAAATACGAAATGAAATACCTTGTAGGGGGAGTAAGTGTGAAGATAAAGTAGAATGCAAGGTTAAGAGTGTTCAGGAATCTCTGCAGAGAATCTCCGGGTGGATGGGAGAGAATCTTAGGGTACCAGTCTCTGAGATGAAAGAGATGGGAGCCACAGCAGTATGAGCAGAAACTGGTGACTGGAGTTTGGATGTACTTATCTCTTGGGGTCACTCTGCTTTGATTTCCAATGGAAACCAAATTTCCAGCCCCCGTGTAAGCAGTTTGACTACCCTGGGCCAATATGCTATGAAAAAGCTAAGACTAACCTCCATAGAGAGACCACAAGAGGACAGGAAGGAGAGTGCTATCTTGCCAAACCTGTTGGGGCAGCTCCACTCACCTCCTGAGGGCAAGGTCATGAGAACTTCCAAGCAGAAGACACCCAACCAAGCCTCTCCTCAATTCCTGTCCTAAAGAAACTTCAAGATATAAGAGAATGATTACTTTTGCTTTAAACCACTAAGTTTGGAGTGATTTGTTGCGTAGTCATTGATACGTGGGCTTCCCAGGTGGCACCAGTGGTAAAGAATCTGCCTGCCAATGCAGGAGACGTAAGAGACGGGGGTTCGATCCCTGGGTCGGGAAGACCTCCCTGGAGGAGGGCATGACAATCTACTCTAGTATTCTTGCCTAGAGAATCCCATGGATAGAGGAAGCTGGGGGGCTACAGTCTATAGGGTTGCAAATAGTCAGATACGACTAAAGTGACTTAGCACGCACACGTGCATTGATACACACAACAGCTAAGAAGGAAATGAGCAGGTTGATGGCATACAGAGTAACTAGGAACGAGAGCTACTTTAAATGGGGAGGCAGGGAGAGGCATAGAAATCCCATCTCAGGAGGGAGAGGTGAAAAGTTTGGAAAAGGGCATCTCAGGCAGAAGAAAACACCAAAATATTAAGGGGGGAAAGGACTGATCCTTGTTATGGAGGCCAAATGAAGAATAAAGCTGGAGATGCAGGCAAGAGACAGTTATGCAAGGTCCTGGAGGGACTCCTAAAGAATTTGGTTTTCATTGGAGAACCATGGGGTGACTTAAAGCCACTAGCTAACCCCAGTTCATGCCTATTACTCCAGCTACCTTGATTCCAATGCTCTCCCCTCCAGAGGACACCCCACTCCCTTTGTGTATGATATCAATCCAAATCATAGGCTTCCACATCCAGTGGAACCCAAAACCTAGTGTTATCAAGAGACAGTACATCCACAACCCCAATCACCAGTTTCCACTCTTCCTGCGATGGTCCATGTCCCCTTTATCTCAGAGATTGGCACCCTCTTCTCTACGGGGTTTGGTTATTCTTGGACCACTGGCCCAAAGCGGGTGTGCATTCATTGTTTAGCTGAATGTTGAATGAATGCCCAAATGTCAGGATAAATGGACGGGTCAACTCATTTCTTTCACAAAACTAAAACATATCCTTTGTGAAATGGTCTTTCCCCCTTTGACTCACCCACTTTCTAAAGGATGTAGTAATAGCTACACAGTGGCAGTAAGACATCTCCCCTTACGCCTTTCTCCCTTTAAACTGACATTTCTCCAGTGCTGTTTGGTTCTCAATGGAAAGACACGAGCATTCGGAAGGTTTCCTGTGTTCCCTACAGGTTCTGGGCTAGCCTTCAGTAACTATTCATCAGTGGATTGGTGGATTCTTATAAGTTATGCTCGATCCCTTACAGCACTAGCCTGGATATACAGTGTCTTCTGGTCCTAATGTCAGTTTTTATTGTTCAAATGAAAAGAGAAACTATGTAAGAAGGAAACGTCTCAGTTTGTCCCTCCTCCTTCCCTCCGTTTTCATTCTTTGATTTTTCTCTCATTATAGAAATGTAGAGGTGGGTTTGTTTTTTTTTCTCAAACTCTGGCAATCAAACTTCCCTTTCTCCCTTTATACTTGTGGTCAGTATGACACATTGATATGAATCTTTTTTTGAAATCTAATTTTGTAGAGAGAACTCATTAGGGAGAATAAATCACTATGAGTTCCTAAGTGAAAACAACCAGAGGTGAAACACTACTTTAAAACAAAATTCTAAGAGATAATCATTTCTCACAATGGAACAAGGGAATATATGAAGTCAGTCATAAAAGGAAAAACAAATATCATATATGGAGGCATGCATGTTGAATCTCGAAAGATGGTATAGATGATCTTATTTGCAAAGCAGAACTAGAGACGTAGACATAGAGAACAAATGCGTGGATTGGGAGATTGGGATTGACATGTGCACAGTAAAATGTATAAAATAGATAACTGATGAGAATCTACGGCATAGCTCAGGGAACTCTACTCAGTGCTCTGCGGTGACCTAAATAAGAAGGAAATCCCAAAAGGAGGGGTTGTATGTGTAACCAATTCACTTTGCTGTACAGCAGAAACCAACACAACATTGTAAAGCAACTATTCTCCAATAAAAATTAATTAAAAAAGAAAAGAAAACGAGGGACCATAGAGGCCAGTCTTCACATGCATCCACGATGAGGTAGGGGTGCAAAGTAGGTAACAAATACAAGTTCACGTCCAGAATGATGTTCCATTTGCAGCATGAGGGAAATGCATAGCCCTCCACAATGGCTGTGTTGGATGTTCAGCCTGCCTTTGAAAAACCCTGCGAATTCTCTTTTTACCAAAGTTGGTAACGTAGTGAGTCCAGCTAGATAATGAGCAAACTTACCAACAAAGCATGCTTTCATTGTAGTGTATGAAACTCATCATCAGAAATAAATGTTTGAAAATAAGATGAAAATAAATATTATTATTAACTTGGGAGTCACGTTGTGGGAGGCAACCCAAATACCTAGAAATCTGGAGTGATTAGGTCATTGTAATCTTAATCAGTTTTTTTTTTTTTTTTAAAGGATAGACAAGACTTTCCTGGCACTACAGTGGTTGAGACTTCGCCTTCCAATGTAGGGGATGAGGTTTGATCCCTGGTCAGGGAGCTAAAATCCCACATGCCTCGCAGCCAAAAAACCAAAACCTAAACCAAAAGCAATAATGTAACAAATTCAGTTGACTTTAAAAATGGTTCACATCAAAAAAAAAAAAATCTTAAAAAAAAAAAAGAAATCTGGATAGGCAAATTGCAATCAACTCCAAGTCCTCTTACCCCCTTTCTGTTTACTGTTGAAACAGTGACATGGTCTGTTATGCTAAAGAGATAACTGGTCAGCTCGGTCTATCAGACTGCCAGTAAGTTGATTTTGCATCCTTGAAACACCATTTGCACACAGAGCACGTTCACTATGTCATCTCATTTGACGTTTGCAAAACTGTGGTAGTTATCATTATCCTTATGTCCATTTTATCAAATATGATCTACATGCTGCTGCTGCTGCTGCTAAGTCGCTCCAGTCGTGTCTGACTCTGTGCGACCCCATAGACGGCAGCGCACCAGGCTCCCCCATCCCTGGGATTCTCTAGGCAAGAACACTGAAGTAGGTTGCCATTTCCTTCTTCAATGCATGAAAGTGAAAAGTGAAAGTGAAGTCGCTCAGTCGTGTCCGACCCTTAGCAACCCCATGGACTGCAGCCTACCAGGCTCCTCCATCCATGGGAGTTTCCAGGCAAGAGTATTGGAGTGGGGTGCCATTGCCTTCTCCGATGATCTACATAGAGACGATGATTTCTTGCAGATGTTAGCCTTCTCGTGTCTGTTGAATGAAAGAACACTGGTCAGTGACTTCTGAGATTCAGACTCAGTTTTCACTGCTGGCCCTGCAACGCCACCACTGTGTCATTATCCAGTCCAAATTATCTTGGCCCTTGAACTATGAGTGCAGATTAATTTACATGCTGAGTCGCTATCAGATCAGATCAGATCAGTCGCTCAGTCATGTCTGACTCTTTGTGACCCCATGAACTGCAGCACGCCAGGCCTCCCTGTCCATCACCAGCTCTCGGAGGTCACTCAGACTCACATGCATCAAGTCAGTGATGCCATCCAGCCATCTCATCCTCTGTCGTCCCCTTCTCCTCCTGCCCCCAATCCCTCCCAGCATCAGAGTCTTCTCCAATGAGTCAACTCTTCGCATGAGGTGGCCAAAATACTGGAGTTTCAGCTTTAGCATCATTCCTTCCAAAGAAATCCCAGGGCTAATCTCCTTCAGAATGGACTGGTTGGATCTCCTTGCAGTCCAAGGGACTCTCAAGAGTCTTCTCCAACACCACGCTAAATCGTGTCCAATTCTTTGCAACACTGGGATGGTAGCCCACCAGGCTCCTCTGTCCATGGGGTTCTCCAGGCCTGAGTACTGGAGTGGGTTTTCATGCCCTCCTCCCAACTCAGGGATTGAGCCCGTGTCTCTTGCATCTCCTCCATTGGCTGGTGGTTTCTTTAGCACTAGTGCTACCTGGAAAGCCTGATTAATTTACATAGTCATCGTTGATTCACAGACGTCCAGTTAGACTAGCACATGACCTTGAGTTACATTCTGAGGTCAAAGGAATATAAGAATGACTGTCTTGGCTCATTTGCCTCATATTCTATGGCCGACGTTCTTCCTGAGAGAATGCTGTTGCTCTCTTTGAGGGCATCCTTCAAATTTACGTGTATTTCAACTTCAGTATCCACTTAGGGCTTTTCCTCTTACTCATGTCCACTAGGAAAGGAAGGCATCGTTTAGCTTAATCCTGTAATTCCTTAGTCTAACAATTTGAGGTCCCTTTTGGAAGGAGTTGGAAAGATAAATAAAATTTCCTAATAGTTTGCTAGAGAGCGATCTGTGGCAACACTGGAATGACCTGGGAGCTGATTAGCAATGCAGACTGTTGGGATCCACTTCATACTTAATGAGTCATAAATTGATTTTCCCAAGATTCCCCAGACACCTGGTAAGAAAGGACATTAAGGTGTGAGAAGCACTGGTCTGAAAGACAGGGTAGTCCTTAGACACAGCATCTGAGGTTGGAGAAATGAGCGCCTCCTTTTGGAGGTTTGATGCTCTGGTGGTTCGCGTTGGTGTTGCCTGCTGTTCAAGGTTTTGGGCACTAGAGGGGGACATTGGGCTGCATGGCTAAGTGAGCAGGGCCTCTCTCCAGGAAGCAAATGGGCATCTTGACATGATGCGCAATTAAACCTTTTCTTTTTCAATCTCTTGTACGAAATTTAGTCCAGTTACCAAAGAGGAACTGACACTTAGCATGAGCTATGTGCCAAGCATCGTGCCAGGGCATTTACACGAAGGGCTTCTTTGAATCCTTAGAGGTACTATTTATTGGTGTACTTTAAAAGATGAAGACTCTGATGCTGGGAGGGATTGGGGGCAAGAGGAGAAGGGGACGACAGAGGATGAGATGGCTGGATGGCATCACCGACTTGATGGACGTGAATTTGAGTAAACTCTGGGAGTTGGTGATGGACAGGGAGGCCTGGCGTGCTGCAATTCATGGGGTTGCAAAGAGTCAGACACGACTGAGCGACTGATCTGATCTGATCTGATCTGAAAGATGAAGACATTGGAGGACTTCCCCGGTGGTCCAGTGGTTAAGCTTCTGTGTTGCAATACAAGCAGCGTGGGTTCAATCCCTGATCAGGAAATTAAGATCCCCCACCCCACCCCAGTACTTTTGCCTGGAAAATCCCATGGATGGAGGAGCCTGGTAGGCTCCAATCCATGGGGTCGCTAAGAGTCAGATACGACTGAGCGACTTCACTGTCACTTTTCACTTTCATGCATTGGAGAAGGAAATGGCAACTCACTCCAGTGTTCTTGCCTGGAGAATCCCAGGGACAGGGGAGCCTGGTGAGCTTCCATCTCTGGGGTCGCACAGAGTCGGACACGACTTAAGCGACTTAGCAGCAGCAGCAGCAGCATGCCATGCAGCCAAAGAGAAAAAACTAAAGATGAAGAAACCGGGGTTCGGGAGGTAGGGAAATACACTTAGGCTCACACCACTGAGAAGTGACAGGAAGTGACAGAGCAGGGATCGGGCAAGGTCCTCCTGACCATGAGCCTGAGCTCCGACCCTGCACTGCCTCCTCCTCACTCTTCTCAGCAGCGCTTCACATCGGGCATCACAGTAACCAGTGGCGATCCCTTTAAACCAGCAAGGAATTACGAAAAATTCTCTACATTTTTAATGCACTTTTTTTGTGAGGCAGGAGAGCCCAAAGGTTATTGCACAGGCTTTATTCTGCCCAAAACAGAAGCCACTGGCTAGAGATGGTGAAGAGCCCTTGAAATGTGGCTGTTGTGATGGAAAAATGGATATTTAATATGTTTAATTCTAACTAGTTGACTTTTAAACTCTGGTAGTTGATTATTGGAAAGCTTTAAAATATGTTTGGAACAGCTTGGGGGTGTGACTCTACTTTTTCAACTGTCAAGTTTTTTCATTAAAAATTTTGGGTCTATATGTATAAAATGTATATGTAAGTATTAGTCACTTAGCCTGACTCTTTGCGACCCCATGGGCTGTAGCCTGCCAGGCTCCTCTGTCTATGGGATTTCCCAGGCAAGAATACTGGAGTGGGTTGCCATTTCCTTCTCCAGGGGATCTTCCCAACCCAGGGATTGAACTCGGTTCTCCCACATGTCAGGCAGATTCTTTACTGTCTGAGCCACAAATTGAATGATTTTGCTGTACACATGAAGCTAACACAATGTTGTAAATTAATTATTCTTCCAGTAAAAATAGAAAAAAAGATTTTAAAATTCTGTGTCTGAATGAAGATGTGCCATAAGTGTAGCATACACACTGGTTTTCATGGACTCTGTATAAAAAAAGGAATGTATTTATTAAAGTTTCATTAATAAACAACAACAATTCATATATCAGTTACATGTTAAAATGATCATATTCTGGGTACGGAATTACATAAAATATATTACTAAAATTATTTTCACCTGTTTCTTTTTACTTTTTTAATGTGGTCACTAGAACATTTTCAATGATGCAAGTGGCTCACATAACTTTTCTGTTGGACCCTGTGGCTCCAGAGCCGTTTGTTGGGTTCAAATCCTTACTCTACCACTCAAAGCTGTGAGAACTCTGTAGGTTTCCATTTCATTTGTAAAATGGTGTAACAGTACCTACCTCACATGGTTGAGAAGGTTAATGAGTCAATATATGTTAAGTGCTCATTGGGTGACAAGTCTCCATGCGCCTTGTATGTTTCTGCACCTCTGATAAGCAGAATCTTGTTGCTTTGTGTAGTTCAGTCACTAAGTTGTCAGACTCTTTGCGATCCCATGGACTGCAGCACGCCAAGCTTCCCTGTCTTTCACTGTCTCCCAGAGCTTGCTCAAAGTCACGTCCATTGAGTCGGTGATGCCATCCAACCATCTCTTCCTCTGTCACTTCCTTTTCCTCCTGCCGCCAATCCTTCCCAGCGTCAGGGTCTTTTCCAATGAATCACCTCTTCGCATCAAATGGCCAAAGTATTGGAGCTTTAGCATCAGTCCTTCCAATGAATATTCGGGGTTGATTTCCTTTAGGATTGACTGGTTTGATCTCTGCAGTCCTAGCAGAATGTTTTAAACTATCTTATCAAAGATTACTTGTGTAGTAAACAGCTGCTGGGAAATGGATGTAGCTTCTCCCTCTCATACAAAGATCAGGTGTGTCTGTCTGCTACTTTGAAAGATTTGGTTGCCCTAAGTGCAAAGTTCCTCTTCTGAAACTCAACCTTTTCTACGTGTGCAAGAATCATCCTGTGTAACCCTGTGTGAGCACTGGGGCTTGAAGGACTAGTTATGATCATGGCTACTTCTATGAGAAATAAGCTGTCCTTTGTCTCTGACTCAGAAGTCTTCTGTCTTCTGCTTGTGTCTGAGACAGAGTGGCAGGCTGACTTGTCTTCTTCACTAAGTAGAGTGAAACTAACACCTGAAACTAACACACATTGTTAATCAACTACACTCCAATATGAAACCGAAATTTAAAAAAAAAAAAAAAAAATCTTGGACTCTTAACAGTTTGGGGCAATACTTAGAAATAGGCATCCGGAACACAGCACTGTGTTAAGTGTTAGATATTATTACTGTTACCTGCCCCTCCCCCTACTTCCACTTAGTGCAGCTGAATCACTGCTAATTTCTGCCTTTTGTGTCCCCTTGTACTTAGGGAGAGAGCATGTCCTCACTCTCTCTTTGGACCTCTGGCATTCCCATTGGTTGGACCTTGTCAGTTACCCCTCCTGGTGGTGTCTTGTTGCATGCAAATTGTTAGAGCTGAATCTTATAGATCAGCTTGATGGATTTGATTTTCTCTCTCCAAATATTGTTTCTTATAGCTTATTCTCTTCCAGGAGAATTTTCTAGAACTAGATATGAAGGCTCATGGTAGTACTCTATGCCTGGTGGTGCCCCCAGTTCCTCTGATTGTACCTCCTCTCCTACAGAGGACAGTTTGGCACATGAGAAGTGTCAACCAGCACTTCTCTCCACCAAAAATTCTGTCCAGTGCTATTTCTTCACCTTTTTTCATTAAAAAAAATTTGGGGCTGTACCACGCAGCATGCAGGATCTTAGTTCCCAGACTAGGGATCGAACCTGTCGCCCCTGCAGGGGAAGCACAGAATTTTAACCACTCGACTACCAGGGAAATCTCACTGCTTCACTTGTTTACACTCAAGAGATGTGCATACACGCAATCACAGAGGGCAGTTTCCACATATGCATGAGATTGATTTTGACTGTACTATAAAACTATACCTAGAGTTAAGAGCTTTATTGGTTTTGGTCAAAGGACAATGTAAAAAATTTCAGAGCAAAGAGTATATACAGTGTACTATTTGGAATAAACTACAGGGTCAAAACAGAACAAAGCTAAAGGGAATGTGAAACATTTCAGTGTGAATTATGTTTAAAGGATAATCACACAAACACATCACTGAAATGTTTTAACTGAACTCTCTGAATTGTCTTTAGCTCTGGTTTTTAAAGTAGCCAATATAAAGGGACACCTTACTTTTATACTGGCAACTGACATATAAATTTAATTAAAATTAAGAACCTGATGCTGGGCAAGATTGAAGGCAAAAGAAAGGGGTGGCAGAAGATGAGATGGTTCGATAGTATCACCAACTCAATGGACATGAGTTTTAGCAAACTCTGGGAGACAGTGAAGGACGGGGGAGCCTGGCATGCTGCAGTACATGGAATTGCAAAGAGCTGGACACATCTTAGCGACTGAACGGCAACAAATAAAATTAAATATTCATACCAGCCCCATCAAGTGCTTGAGGGCCAAATGTAGCTCATGACTACCATATTGGACAGTGCAAATATAGTACATTTCTATCATGAGAATTTCCATTGAGGAGCCTTGCTGTCAAATTACATAAATGTTGGAATCAGGCGGTAAGTATTATTCATTAGCAAACAGCATTAAAAGTTACATCCAAGGTTTTTGGGACAGAATTCTAGACATGTTTGCAACTCTAAGCAATATGATTGATTCTGGGCTTTAAGATAAAGGTACGAAACTTCAGCTATGAAAATTCAACACAACATAGAATTCGTTTTCTATTTTGTCAGTGGTTATATCTTCATTTAAATCTATCTGCTCACAGTGATATTTTCCTTTTTAAATGTTTTCTCTTGACAGAAATCTCCCACAGTTTTGTTATGACTGCGTACCATCTTGGCACAATTTACAGAGCTTAAAACTAGCGTATACTTTATTTATGGTGCACATTGCTTTTACAACCCAATTTATTTTAACAGATTGATGAATTGCAAAGTACATAAAAATATTGTGCGTGTTTGTGTCATTATGATACTATTGCTGAAAAAATCACATTGGCTACAGTAACAACAGCAACAACGACGGCTCTAGCATGTTGGGGATACCTGACTGCCAGGTACACATGTTTACCCCGTGTTGTGTGTATATTCTAATCAACTCAGCTCAAGCCTGGAATGAAGACACAGGACATATGACTGTTTCTGTTTTGGTGACAGAAAGCCATTTCCCCACCAAGTTTTTGCATTATTAGTATTCTATCCTTGGAGAAGGAAATGGTAACCCACTCCAGTATTCTTGCCTGGTGAATCCCATGGACAGAGGAGCCTGGCAGGCTACAGCTCATGGGGTTGTTAAAAGTCGGAGATGAGCGACTGAGCCCATTCTGCCCTTGAAACCATCCTCTAGATCCTTGAGCTTCAAAATGTGGTCCAGGAACCAGCATTATCATCACTTGGGAGTTTGTTAAAGGCACAGAATCTCAGGCACCCCCAGACTCTGTGTCTGCAGAAAACTAGAGGCACACTAAAGTTTGTGAAACTTTGCTTTAGACACCGAAGATGAGACATCGGTACTTCTGATGCCATTTCTAGGGCAAGGTGTTACAGACTGAATTGTATCTCCTTTCAAAATGCCTGTGCTGGAGTCCTAAGCTCCTATACTTCAGAATGTGTTCTTATTTGAAGTTAGGGCCTTTACAGAGGTAATCGAGTTAAAATGAGGTCATTAGAGTGAGTCCTAATCTATTAGGACTTGTGTGCTTATTAAGAAAAAGGGGAGAAATTTGTATAAGACCCATGGTGTCTACAAGCCAAGGAGCAGGAACAGAACCTTCCCTCCCAGCCCTCTCTGAGGAACCAACTCTGCCAGTACCTTGATTTCAGACTTCTAGTCTCTAGAATTATGAGACAATAAAAACTTTTGGTGAGTAAGCCACAAATTTGTAAGGGCAACCCTAGTGGACACTAAATGGTTACTCTTTCTTCTGTACCATGACTTGTCCACCTTTTTAGATGATGTTTTAGGCATTTATATTGTTGTATCTGCTCAGATATCACCCTTATGGCAGAAAGTGAAAAGGAACTAAAAAGCCTCTTGATGAAAGTGCAAGTGGAGAGTGAAAAAGTTGGCTTAAAGCTCAACATTCAGAAAACGAAGATCATGGCATCTGGTCCCATCACTTCATGGGAAATAGATGGGGAAACAGTGGAAACAGTGTCAGACTTTATTTTTGGGTGCTCCAAAATCCCTGCAGATGGTGACTGCAGCCATGAAATTAAAAGATGCTTACTCCTTGGGAGGAAAGTTATGACCAACCTAGATAGCATATTCAAAAGCAGAGACATCACTTTGCCAACAAAGGTTCGTCTAGTCAAGGCTATGGTTTTTCCTGTGGTCATGTATGGATGTGAGAGTTGGACTGTGAAGAAGGCTGAGCACTGAAGAATTGATGCTTTTGAACTGTGGTGTTGGAGAAGACTCTTGAGAGTCACTTGGACTGCAAGGAGATCCAACCAGTCCATTCTGAAAGGAGATCAGCCCTGGGATTTCTTTGGAAGGAATGATGCTAAAGCTGAAACTCCAGTACTTTGGCCACCTCAATGCGAAGAGTTGACTCATTGGAGAGGACTCTGATGCTGGGAGGGATTGGGGGCAGGAGGAGAAGGGGACGCCAGAGGATGAGATGGCTGGATGGCATCACTGACTCGATGGACGTGAGTCTGAGTGACCTCCAGGAGTTGGTGATGGACAGGGAGGCCTGGCGTGCTGCAGTTCATGGGGTCGCAAAGAGTCGGACACAACTGAGCAACTGATCTGATCTGCTCAGAATATGGTATCTATCAATCAGGTAGGGTGCCTACAGCAGTCCTCTTGGGAACACAGTTTGTGGAAGAGACCATTATGTTTCTAACAGGAAGGAGCAAAACTGTTTATTGAGGGCCCTGGAAGGAGGGGCAGCCTCCTTGTGACAGTGGGTTTCTTCAGCAAGAAGAAAACTGGCCACAGATCAGTGAGTGTGTTAGTCACTCAGTCGTGTCTGACTCTTTGTGACCCCATGGACTGTAGCCCGCCAGACTCCTCTGTCCATGGGATTCTTCAGGCTAGAATACTGGAGTGGTTTGCCATTCCCTTCTCCAGGGCATCTTCCCAACCCAGGGATCGAACCTGGGTCTCCTGCATCTCCTGCATTAGCAGGAGGGTTCTTTATCACTAGCGCCACCTGGAAAGTAGATCAGAGAGTGCTTTAGAAATCAGAAGAGAGAGCTGCAGGAGACATGAAAGGATTATTCAAGAATACATCATACCAGGATGGGAGGAACAGGAAAAAGTGATTCGGAGAACCCAGTGAAAGCAACAAAGAACCATAGAGGGTAGAAGTGGCTGGAAGACTGGGAAAAAGTGGAGTGTCTTTTCTAGTCATTTAGCTCCCACAAAATGCAGTGGAGTAGTTAAACTATCTAAGATATGGAATTTCTAATCTGCAATTCACATGGATCCTGGGGTTAGGCGTGTCTAATAATATTATTATTATTATGGGATTTCTTTGGAAGGAATGATGCTAAAGCGGAAACTCCAGTACTTAGGCCACCTCATGTGAAGAGTTGACTCATTGGAGAAGACTCTGATGCTGGGAGGGATTGGGGGCAGGAGGAGAAGGGGACGACAGAGGATGAGATGGCTGGATGGCATCACTGACTCGATGGATGTGAGTCTGAGTGAACTCCGGGAGTTGGTGATGGACAGGGAGGCCTGGCATGAGGCGATTCATGGGGTCGCGAAGAGTCGGACACGACTGAGTGACTGTACTGACTGAATACTAATACCTGTTAGAGCTGCAGGAACTTCTCTCATTTGACACATAAGGAAACTGAGTCCTACTGCAGTGAGAGGCTTACCCGGCATCGCTCGGCTGATTAGCTGGAAATATGAACCGGGGAATCCCATCTCGCAGCCGAAGCTGAGAACTCCTGCCAGCACACCCGGCATACACAACTTTTGGAAGCTGTAGATCACAGAACAGTGTCTATGATCATCTAAATTGCTTTACATGAAGCACATGGATTTTTCATCAAGTAGTTTTAATTATAAGGCCATAAATATGTCAAAGGCGTCATCAAATATCTGGTGACATCTTATTAAATTACAAAAGTGAGCTCAAGCAGTTTCTGATGTGGCCATAATCCCAAGAAGAATGAGTTTTATAGTCAAGTGCTACTCAGGCTTCTCTCCCAGCCCCTAGTTTCCCCCTTTTAAACTGTATTAATCATAGAAATGATCATTGAGAAATCAAGCATAAATCAAATTATGAAAATATTGAAGAAATATTGTTATCTAAATTATTTTTCTTCCTTTGATCCTTTCATTTCTTTAAATGCTGGTAGAATTTAATCTCCAGAGAGACCCTTTCAGACCTTCAAATAGGGGGAAAAAAATGTATTTTTTTCTGATGAGATCTTGTAGTTGCTATTTTAAGCTGTACTTCCATTGGAATTAATACATTAGTCTAAAATGAAATTCAAAAAAAGAAAAAAATATGAATGTAAGGAACAAGTTCAGAGAACTCTCTCTCATATTAGCTGTCCAACTCCTGGACAAATGGAAGCTCATAGGTTTAACAGTACAAAGGTGAGCTATGAGATCTCTTAGTGACAACTGGGGGAATGATGGCCTTTTCCATTTCCATATATAACCCTGCAACTACTTAGCAGTAAGTAAGGATCCCTTACTTTGAAGGTAGGATCCCTCTGACTACATGTTGCTGTGATCATGTTGGGACTCTAGGTAATGGTTTCTTAAGGTATTCTCCTAAAGGAGATCTCATCGTGTTCCTTTGTAATGCCACCTGTAATCTCTTTTCTCATCTGTGTCTAAGTCACTCTTACTAACATATGTATCATTTATATATTTATTTTCCATCTTTTGGCCATGTTGCACAATGTGTGGGACCTTAGTTCCCTGAACAGGGATCAAACCCGGGTCCCCCGCATTGGTAGCACAAAGTCTTCACCACTGGATCAGGGTCTAAAAAAGGAAACGAGAAACTGCTCCTTGTATTTATGACAAAGGGAATTTAATGCAGGGAATTGATGACACTGTTGACAGCAGAGGAGAAGGCAATCAAGGGACATGAAGAAACCCAGAGAGATGGTTAGCATCAGGAAAAGAACCACTTCCATCCTTAGGCTGTTATTTAGAACTAGCACCCAAAAAGATGTCCTTTTCATTATAGGGGACTGTAATGCAAAAGTAGGAAGTCAAGAAACACCTGGGGTAACAGGCAAATTTGGCCTTGGAATGAAGCAGAGCAAAGGTTAATAGAGTTTTGCCAGGAGAATGCACTGGTCATAGCAAACACCCTCTTCCAACAACACAAGAGAAGACTCTACACATGGACATCACCAGATGGTCAACACTGAAATCAGATTGATTATCTTCTTTGCAGCCAAAGATGGAGAAGCTCTAGACAGGCAGCAAAAACAAGACCGGGAGCTGACTGTGGCTCAGACCATGAACTCCTTATTGCCAAATTCAGACTGAAATTGAAGAAAGTAGGGAAAACCACTAGACCATTCAGGTATGACCTAAATCAAATCCCTTATGATTATACAGTGGGAGTGAGAAATAGATTTAAGGGACTAGATCTGATAGATAAGAGTGCCTGATGATCTATGGACAGAGGTTGGTGACACTGTACAGGAGACAGGAAACAAGACCATCCCCATGAAAAAGAAATGCAAAAAAGCAAACTGGCTGTCTGAGGAGGACTTACAAATAGCTGTGAAAAGAAGAGAAGCGAAAAGCAAAGGAGAAAAGGAAAGATAGAAGCATCTGAATGCAGAGTTCCAAAGAATAGCAAGAAGAGATAAGAAAGCCTTCCTCAGTGATCAATGCAAAGAAATAGAGGAAAACAACAGAATGGGAAAAACTAGAGATCTCTTCAAGAAAATTAGAGATACCAAGGGAACATTTCATGCAAAGATGGGCACGATAAAGGACAGAAATGGTATGGACCTAACGGAAGCTGAAGATATTAAGAAGAGGTGGCAAGAATACACAGAAGACCTGTATAAAAAAGATCTTCACAACCAAGACAATCACGATGGTGTGATCACTGACCTAGAGCCAGACATCCTGGAATGTGAAGTCAAGTGGGCCTTAGAAAGCATCACTACGAACAAAGCTAGTGGAGGTGATGGAATTCCAGTGGAGCTATTCCAAATCCTGAAAGATGATGCTGTGAAAGGGCTGCACTCAATATGCCAGCAAATTTGGAAAACTCAGCAGTGGCCACAGGACTGGAAAAGGTCAGTTTTCATCCCAATCCCAAAGAAAGGCAATGCTAAAGAATGCTCAAACTACTGCACAATTGCACTCATCTCATATGCTAGTAAAGTAATGCTCAAAATTCTCCAAGCCAGGCTTCAGCAATACATGAACCGTGAACTTCCAGATGTTCAAGCTGGTTTTCGAAAAGGCAGAGGAACCAGAGATCAAATTGGCAACATCTGCTGGATCACTGAAAAAGCAAGAGAGTTCCAGAAGAACATCTATTTCTGCTTTATTGACTATGCCAAAGCCTTTGACTGTGTGGATCACAGTAAACTGTGGAAAATTCTGAAAGAGATGGGAATACTAGACCACCTGACCTGTCTCTTGAGAAACCTATATGCAGGTAAGGAAGCAACAGTTAGAACTGGTCATGGAACAACAGACTGGTTCCAAATAGGAAAAGGAGTACATCAAGGCTGTATATTGTCACCCTGCTTATTTATTTTATATGCAGAGTACATCATGAGAAACGCTGGAAGAAGCACAAGCTGGAATCAAGATTGCCGGGAGAAATATCAATAACCTCAAATATGCAGATGACACCACTCTTATAGCAGAAAGTGAAGAGGAACTAAAAAGCCTCTTGATGAAAGTGAAAGAGGAGGGTGAAAAAGTTGGCTTAAAGCTCAACATTCAGAAAACAAAGATCATGGCATCTGGTCCCATCACTTCATAGGAAATAGATGGAGAAACAGTGGAAACAGTGTCAGACTTTCTTTTTCTGGGCTCCAAAATCACTGCAGATGGTGACTGCAGCCATGAAATTAAAAGACGCTTACTCTTGGAAGGCAAGTTATGACCAACCTAGATAGTATATTCAAAAGCAGAGACATTACTTTGCCAACAAAGGTTCGTCTAGTCAAGGCTATGGTCTTTCCTGTGGTCATGTATGGATGTGAGATTTGGACTATGAAGAAGGCTGAGTGCCGAAGAATTGCTGCTTTTGAACTGTGGTGTTGGAGAAGACTCTTGAGAGTCCCTTGGACTGTAAGGAGATCCAACCAGTCCATTCTGAAGGAGATCAGCCCTGGGATTTCTTTGGAAGGACTGATGCTGAAACTGAAACTCCAATACTTTGGCCACCTCATGCAAAGGATTGACTCATTGGAGAAGACTCTGATGCTGGGAGGGATTGGGGGCAAGAGGAGAAGGGTACAACAGAGGATGAGATGGCTAGATGGCATCACTGACTCAATGGACGTAAGTTTGAGTGAACTCTGGGAGACAGTGATGGACAGGGAGGCCTGGAATGCTGTGATTCATGGGGTTGCAAAGAGTTGGACACGACTGAGTGACTGAACTGAACTGATACCTATTATTATTATCTTCCTCATGGCAAGTAGGCAGGAGCTGCTCTAGGTCTGTCATGGATTCTAAGTAGAAGATATATTCTTGGGAGATTTATAATCTGGTTGGAGATACCAGGCACATGCAGAAAATAGATTGAGATTAAGAGCTAAACCTCAGGGACAGAGTCTCAAAACTGGAAGGGCCAGTGGCTGAGTAAAAGAGACTTTCTGTGCTTCCTGGGCCATTGAGCGGGCTTCCTGGGTGGAGTTAGTGGGAAAGAAACTCCTGCAAATGCAGGAGACATAGAGATGGAGGTTCAAACCCTGGGTTGGGAAGATCCCCCAGAGGAGGGCATGGCAACCCACTCCAGTATTCTTGCCTGGGAAAGCCCATGGACAGAGGAGCCTGGTAGGCTACAGTCCGTGGGGTCACAAAGAGTTGGACACAATCAAAGTGACTTAGCATGCATGGGCCACTGAGGAATGAGCTAGGGGATGCTTTTCATGGAGTTTCTTTGCCTAACTTAACACTTCTGGAGAGTAACTTGATTTCAAGGACTCTATCTGTGAATTAAGCACCTGTAACATATTTTTTTCTCAGAACAATCTTCTCTTCTAGGGAAACAGCTTTACCTGCCAGTCAGGGACATATTTGTTCAGGAAGAAAGGAGATCGAGATGAAAGCATTTTGGTCTTCTAAAGAATATAGGCAGATTTTTAATTCATGTTCAAAATACCATAGCTGATCTTGTACAAATACTCTTGATACAACTGACTGGAAACCAAATGGCCAGGTCAATGAGGTTTTACGGTAACTGCAATCACCTTTTTTCCATGTCTCTCCTCTTCTACGTGCTTCTTTCTCTCAAGACTCTTGACTGCTCTTTTGCATTCTTCACTGATTAATTTTTTACTTTTTTTAAAAGGATCAGATCTAAGTCATTTACAACTTATAAATTTAAGTCAGTATTTGTACCCAATGAAACTGACCCTTAACATTGCAATATATTTTGGGAAGTAAACTTTTGAGAATAGACCATGAAAAGTGAAAAAAGGCAAGAATAGTTTGAACAAGAAGTTTGAGTATAGAATATTTAAAAATTAGTGTTTATATAGTCAATATGGATACTTAAGAAAAGCTTTAAAAATTCTACAATAAAAAATAATTTTAAAATCGCACATGTACATTAGATCATAAGATAAAGTTTAATACATTTGATCATGTTAAAGGACACAAAACACAGCCAATCTAACCAAATTTCAGGCATGCATTTACATAAATATATTAAATTAAGAAAAGAAATTATACACTTAAACATCCTTTTCACCTAAAAATCATCAAATCCACAGATCAACAATAAAAACCAATTCTCTGCATTTATCACTTCAAGATACAATTGTTCTATTTTAAAGATAACACAAATACACTTGTTAGAATTTATATGCATTATACATATATTATATATTACATAGATAGTGTGTATACATATGTAGTGTTTGTACAGATAGATAAATATATATACACGGGTGTGTGCACACATACAGATACACACAGATGTATTTTAGGCCATCTGTACTATCACTGCTGGATTTTGATGTTGAACTGAATTAGAGCAGTTGGGTGCGATTACTGTCTTCTGCTTCAAATGCACCCACTGGGCTCACAATCTCCCATTATAAACATCCTTGCCTTTTCTATAGTACATAAATAGTGCTGGGCACTTTAATAAATCTTTGTTAAATTAATGAATGGATGAATGGCTGAGTAATAGAAGATCAAAAAGAACTAATATGATAGTAACTTGGTAAAGTAAGTCAAATTAATGCAAATATAGAAGGATTATCTAAGCCGACGACTTTGTGTGTTACTTTTCCAAAGAACATTTATAGAAAACAACTCGTGCATATATTACCTTGCTTTCTTACATGTGTACCTGCTTTTCTGACTTGTTCCCACAGTCTTCTGCCTCTTATTAACAGAAATCCAAGCAAAGTATTTTCTGTGAGTAAGGTTACGGACAGATTGCCCTAATTGTCAAAAATCTAAAGGAAAATCAACAGCTAGGAAAACCAAAACTTAGAACACTTTAGCCATTCTAAAGTTAAAAGATAAAGTTAACCATTCTTTAAAACTGGACAAAATTAATCACAGATAAAGCCAGGAAAGACATGGTTTCTTTACCAGCTTCTTTTATGCTTATTAATTATAATGATTTGATAATTTTTTAAAATTTTAATTAGCTGGGTTTCTTTTAGGTAGACTTCTTTAGCATGTCCTAGGGAATGAACTCCAAAAATCTCATAGAACCTCAGTAACATTTATCTTGTTACTCCACAGTTCTTGGTGAAATGCAAGTCCAAAAATGTCCTATGAATTGAATGAGATGTGGGAAATACCTGATATAAGGCTGTTAGTTTGATTTCTCAATAATAGTATTATGAATGGAATGTATTAATGTGTTAATAGTTTTAACTATTAAAAACTATTATACATAAACTACTATACATAAACTCCTAATTTATTCTATGAAAATCATGTCTCTGATTTTAAGAACATAAGGTGAAGAAATACCTAACACACGTTTGGGCATAGACTATACCAAATCTGATCACACATTGTTCACGTGAATGCAAACTCTTGGCTAGTTATTTTTTAGTGCAAAGGGAAACGTATAAGAGTTAGTTTCTAACTGTGAAGACAAAGCTTATTTTCTTTTTAGCCATTATGAATTTTCCGTCCCTGTTAATATTATTTTTTATCTTGTGTTAAAACTTTTTTTAAGTTAAAAATTTTTTAACTTGAAAGATTATAGTCAATTGAAATAACTGACCATTTATATTAATTTGCTTGTGTATAAGTAATATAAAATCTACATATGCAAAAAAATACCCTGACCAAAATGTGATGTCTGACTTTGTGATGTACATGAGATGTACCTGAGAACTCATATTGAATTGGCATCATTTTTTTGTTGTTGTTGTTGTTAAAAGCAGTGACAAGTTTTAAGCTTAAGCTTTATGTTAATAGAAGGGATCATTATTTTTTATTGCTTTCAATCAACTTGTAGATGATTTATACAAAAGAAAGAGAATGTATCTTTCTTTTGGGTGCATCTTGGGCTTACATTTAATGAAGAATCAAAAGAGCTCATCTGATAAATAAGTAAATCTCTTCATAGTCACTAGGGAAATGATCACTATGCTTGAGAAGAAAACAGTACAACACTGTCTCCCACTCTCCTGAGTACACTGTACTCCCCAAAACAGTTATTTTAAGACAGTTTTCAAAACCTATGAGTGGCTATTAAGAGCAAGAAGTGTTGCAACTGGTTAAGATTAACGTCCAGCAGGCTTTATGGTCATGTTTTTAATATCTGTAATATCAAAATGCTTCTATTATTCGGTTGCTCACCTTCTCTGCATCATATTAATTATAAGAGGTATGACTAATTTGTGTTTGTGTGATAAAGAGAAAGAAGGTAAGACAGAATATATTTCTTTAGCATATTCTAATGAGAAACTTTCTAGAGGTATTGTCTATAGTCACAGTAACAGGCCCACTAACTTCTTGTAGGTAATAAAGAAATGGGTACATTTTCAAGGCATGGCAACTTTGGTCTGAGTTCTTTGCAAGTTCATGTTTCAGTCCAAGGGTGGGGTAAAAAGATTCTGAAGTCTCCAGTGAGGGACTATTTAATTTTTTCCTCATCGATTTGGGATAGTCTTACTTAAGATTATTCAGCCATCCGTAGAGATGGTTGTTGTTTGAAAAGGAAATAGCCGCTACCTTTCCTTATTGTTAACTCTCCCTGTTGGACTGGGGACATTCTTTCTAGCATCCAAGATGGAACCCCAGCTGAGCTGGGACATCGAGGCTGGGAGTCATGTACACTTTTTGTCACTTCTTTCAATGACTGCAATAGGTCAGTCTAGTCTGTTCATCATTGTCTACTGTTCTTTATGATTTAGCATTTGAACAAATGTGGTACTAGGAGAGGAATTTTTCAGGAAAATTTTTCAGGAATTTTTCCGGCAAAATCAATAGCAACCTGCTCTAGGATATCTTCATTAGTGTCCTGAGGACATGTCTGTTTAGTCAAAACCAATAGAAACAGAGACGAGAGAGGGTAACAAGAAAAGGGATATATGGGTGTGGGGGAAGAAAAAAGAGAGAGAGAAAGATATCATAGGTAACATTCTATAGAGATGTTTAGAAACTTTAATTTATTGAGCAGCCAAATATAAATGCCTATAATATACCTTATTTTTCCTCTTAAAAATTTAGTCTTAGTTTTTATGTTTCAAAACTAAAAGAAACTAATACAGTTTAAACTAATGTGTACTTTGAAAGACCCTAGATGCAGCATCTAACCTAAAGTAGATTTCTTTTTAGTTTATGATTTGGAGATAAAAACAATATTACAAAATTGTTAAAAATTGTTAGTACATTATTATGTAATTATTTTCAAATAAATAAATAGAGAAGTGCTTACTCTTAAATATATAAATGAAAAGGAGGATGGCTTTCTATTTAAGTTGTATGTGTACGTTTCTTTGCTCTTCTTTATGAGATAGTCCATTAATCTGAGAAAACTTCTGAGTATTTCTTTGTGATAAAATAAAAGGTATATTTTACAATAGTCATAATGAAGGGAAATTCCAAAAAGAAAGCTAGAGATGGAAGCCCTTTTTATCATTATTCAAGTTTCTTAAATCTTCCCTTCTTTGTACTTTAATGATGTGTCAACTCATTTGTCTTCTTATTACCTCAAATAACTAGCAAGAAAACGAAGTTCTATCAACCAGAACAAGGGGTTGCTAGAAGTAGTGGCAGAAAATATTTTGCTCCAACTCTTTATAACTGCCATCATAGCATTTTACATTAAATTGATCCCCAAAGCTTAAGCTCTAGAATGGAAAAAAGGAATAATAATTTATATTTTCATGTTTATTGTATCTTTATCTCCCACATCTATATTCATACAGAGGACATTTTCTTTCATTTTGATTATGTGCTTTTTTACTGACTAGATATTGCCATTCATGTGATGAAACGATTATTTTTCCTTAGCTCATACTTTTTAACCAATTCCTACTTGCCTCTCATCATGAATTATTTAAGATCATTCTCAGTCACATATATATTTAAAATCTACTTGAAAGGAAAGGTCAAAAGTTTTTTTTTGAAATGATCACTTAGTTTAAAATATGTAGGTATTAATCTGCCTTTGCTATTTACTTCTTTCCTAGGAACAGAAAGAAATTACTCCAATGAGTGTCTTTGCTGGGGTTTAATGTCTGTGGATCTGTTTTCTTTTTAGAAAATTTTGATCTTTTATTCTAATGACTCCCCACAGAAAAGGGAACGATACCTGGGGTACATATGTTTTTCTAAGTCATTTGAAACTCTTTTACTTGGGAAAGGACGATCTAAAAAAAAGCTGGGTCTGGTCAATTTAATCTAGATATTTTTAAACAGGAGAACTAATGGCAATAGAACATCTTTACTTTTATAAAGATTCTTTTGGAAAAGATGGAAAGATTCAAGATGTCAGAAAAAATGCTGTTTTTTTGTTTTTTTTTTTTTTTTAATTTGGCTGAATATATGGCAGTATCCTTATTGTTTTCAGTGAAACTATGAACAGGAGAATGTGTAATAAAACTGCACGATTTGACAGATTTAGACAGCTGGCTCCCTCACAAGAAGCTCACATTTTGTGAATGTCACCCACGTTGAATAAGAGATGAGGAGATGGTAGGGTCCATTTACAAAAATGGTTGTCAAGACATTTTTTTTTTTTAATTGTAAAACTTTCTGTGATGGAATTCAGTAAAAGGGCTATGAAGAGAAAGCCACAGGGACAAAAGACTGCTATTAACCTACAGATGCGGGCGACGGCAGGGTTCACTGCGCAAGATCTGTCACACTGTTGGGCCAATGAAGTGTTCGTGTGACTAGAAGGGACCACCCCTTTTCTGGGGTAAGAGGGCAATTTGGTCTCCATGCTCATTTAATCCTGAGATTTCTTTGAATAGACTGTCCATTGAAATCTAAATTGTGCAAAATTATGCATGCACTTTTTAATGCAGGCTATTGTTCACTAAGCACTGAAC
The DNA here is from genome assembly GCA_935064755.1 of Tragelaphus eurycerus. NCBI lineage: Eukaryota > Metazoa > Chordata > Mammalia > Artiodactyla > Bovidae > Tragelaphus > Tragelaphus eurycerus. Next base: position 6,953,083 of record CAKXYN010000093.1, on the reverse strand, counting down.
CAAGACTTGTCAACCCATTTCCACTGGGCATGAGGTCACTTGAAACTTAAGCAATCATATATGGCAGACAAGAACAGGGTACTTAACCAAACTTTCTACTTGGTGGTTTCTCCCTGTGCTTTCATTGCAAATCTCTCGCCTTCCAACAATAAACAAATATGAGTTGCAAGGTTTTGTTTATTTTTTAAACTGACGCTTCTGTTCTTAAAGGTAAGGAGTAGGTTTGGGAAGTCAATCTGTGTTGTATAATCTGCCCTGCTCTACAATTTAGACTCTGGAGGGACAGATGTTAAAGAAGGGCAACTGAAAGTGGGGGCCCACGTGTCATGAGTCGATGTTGCTTCAGTGGTGCAAAATGTCCTGATAATTCTTTATAATCCACACATGGCAGGCTGACTTCAAAAACCACGAAGAGAAGCGTCTACCTGAGTTTCTGCAGTTTAAGTCAGAACATGGCATTTCTTGCAAAACCCAAAAGAACATTTACAGGATATTTATTCATACATGAACCAGAGAGGATTTTCATTGAGTTCTGAAGGAATGTACACATTAAAAGTCATATTTGGCAAGAATGAGCATATTAAAAATTCGTACAAGTGACAGCTTACATAGGCAAGATTTGTTCAAAACGAGTGAACTCTTTTTCCAGTGAGGTTTGATTCAGTGTGAAACCCACAACATTCTAATCACATATACTCTGACAGGCTTGCTATGGTGAAAAGCATTTTACGAATGTTTAATGCTGGAATTTTATAATGAGAGGCTGTTTTCTTGCTTTTTCATCCGTCGTTAATGATTACATGTTGGCACAAGGATACATTTGCTAGATTAGATCCACAGCACATTAAAGGCTGTTTGCCTTCTCACTCCCCTTCTTTCCAATTAAGTTGGTGAAAAATGTAACTTTAGTATTTTACAGGACAGGGTAAAGGTGTTTCATCTAGGTGATGTCTATATTATAAAAATAAAATAAAAAATATAAATATGTAACACAAACCCAGTGCCTATTGTTAAATAAACTATACAATAAAAGCAGACCTTTTAGGAAGATTGGTTTTAGAATATGCTGTTATGATTTAATTAGAAAACACTTGAAAACTATCTTGAAAGTAAGCTAGAGTAACCAGATTTCTCTGCCAATAAAAAGGTAAGTGCGTTAACATTCTATAATTGGATACATTGATAAAAATGCGGATTTCAATTTTATACCATTGCCCACTTAGAAATTAATCAGGGCTGAAACATTCTCTCATATTATAGTCCTTTAATATTAATATAAAAATATGGCCTTTTAAAATTCAATCCATCAGATTGCACAGTAATGTTTTAAAACTCCACTGAAGTAGACTTCAGTGATTACAGACAGAAAATTCCTGGGAAGTCAAATAATCTCTTCTGGTGACATAAAAATGCCGTTACCAATTTACAATGGAATTTCCGGGGAAATTACTCCGCGCAAGGAAATACATATTTTTAAAACCCATCTGTTATGCAACCACACGCATAGGGGTTTTGAGTGTGTGTGTATATGTGCATATGTGAACAAACATGCCAATATACACACACAAGACCTGCACATTTCTGGAAATGACTTTTAAATTAACCAAAGAAAATGAAATCACAGGAGTGTATAGCAAGATAACAGTTGTTCTTTTTAATGACAGGATAAAAAAATAAATGCCCACTGGAAAGGAATAGTCAAACAGTCCCAGAAACTATACAATGTAACTTGTTAGATCCAGCAAATAAGATGTCATGTCAATGATCTGATCAAGAATACCTGCCCTGGTCACTCTGCGGAGGTTTCTGTCCACTTGTTCACACTGAGCACCAAGATATCCTTTTTTACAGAGGCACTTGTTGGGTCTAACACAGACACCACCGTGGCAACACGCTGGCTCACACTTCGCTGGAAGAAAAAAATAGAGCAGTACAATCACGTTCCATTCTGTAGGTCAGAAACGGCACTGAATATGAGGCCAATAAATATTTGATGAGTAAGGGAAGGGAGGGAAAGAGGAGAAGAGCAGTCTCAAAATGACCCCAAAGCTAATAAATACAAAGAAAGAAGATTTTGGACTTCCAATTATTTGGGGGCCAGAATGCAGCAGACAGTGGGAGATATTTCTAGAGAAGCGGATCACCCAGATCATGGGAAATAATTCCAATCCATTATAGAACTGACTTTATGCAAAACAAAGATCCTGATGCTGGGAAAGATTGAAGGCAGGAGGAAAAGGGAACAACAGAGGACAAGGTGGTTGGATGGCATCACCGACTCAGTGGACATGAGTTTGAGCAAGCTCTGGGAGATAGTGAAGGACAGGGAAGCCTGGTGCAGCCTGGTACAAAGCAGTCCATGCAGGTCGCAAAGAGTTGGACATGACTTAGTGACTGAACAACAACATCAAAACAAGAATTTCAGTTCTTTAAAACTTCTGTTTCCCTAGGGCATCTCCAACAGAGTCTTCCAAGTACCTCTGGTTTCCTTTCCTCCTGGCTAGGACCTCACGGTGGGAAGGGCATGGCCAGAGAGAAAGACCCAGAGGCTGGAACATCAACAGTGTAACAACAAGAAACGGCTAGTTTTTTATTTTGGTTGGAGGAAGGATCCATTATGTGGATTCCCTTGGATTCTTCCCTTTCCTTGTTCCCAGGGGGTGCATGGTATATGTCTCATTTCTGATTACACCTTGAAAACCTTTCTTGAGGGTAGTAAGGTTGCCCAGTGAAAGAAGTTTTGAGCAATCCTTTTCAGGGTAGTCTACAGCACAGGACTGCCTCTGAAAAGAATGTTTACCACTACAATATAGGTAGGGAATGTAAAGATTTACTGTTAAAATGAGGTGGAGATACAAAATTGAGCCTGTAACTTAGTCTCTTACTGATAGGATGAATCTAGGGTGTGCAGCCACTGTAGATAGAATCAAATTCCTTGAATACATGTCCTTACACTTCTCAGGGACAGTTCTTTTAATCTTTTCCAATGCATTAATATAAATCCAGGGGTCTGTGGCTGTTATATGGGAAAGAAACAACACGGAGAAAATAGACTATAATAGTCTTTTAAATCTGTGGGAGATGAGCAAACTATGTGAGTATATGAATAAAGTTCTTGGTTGGGTCAAAACCAAAGAAAATATATTACTTTAATAAAATGATTCTGGCTTAATCTTATATATTCAAAGTATTTAAATTGATTTAATGAAAAGATAAAAAATACTTTATGAAAATATGAATTTTCATTTATATGATATATTATTATTTCATTTATATCATATATTATTATCATATATGGTATATATGAAGCCACCTATATTCAATATTATGTTTACCCTAAGCCTAACATATTGTTACTAGCAGGCATTCAAAAATTTTTTCTTATCCAATGACTTGAGGTGACCTAAGAGTCAAATACAAGCAAAATATAAGTAAGGGATAAGACAGAATGGACACCAGATAAAAGAAGTCAAGAGAAAAAGATATTATCAAGCATCAGAGGAAACAGTGGGAAAAGATATCATCAGGAATTAGAATATTATTGCATTTAAACACTGATCCTCATTTTTTGGCCAACTAATAAAAAAATATAGAATATGAATATTTGTTTTAAATAATGTAATTCTTTTATTTCTGCTGTTTCAATTATGATACCTTTTTCCTAGATATGTAACCATGGTTAGTGCTGAAGTAATTTAAGCTTAAAATGGATATTGTCTATGTGACTTTAAATACTGTTTATTTTGACAATATATAAAGTAAGCAATGTATGGCTATAGTATTTTGAAACAAATACATGTTTAGAATAAAGAGAGGAGATGGCCTTTATGAATGATTGATACTTTTAAATATTAACATGGGACTTAGAATTTTATCAGCAAGAGAGACTTTAATGTTTGAAATCTTTTGTAAATAACACGTATATGCTGGTTATTGAAAACGTTCTTTCAACATACCCATCTTAAACTCTAGGTCTCTAAATTAATCTAACTGTCTTCACAACAGGTAGAATTTAAACACAACTGCGTGTATTTGTGGAAGTCACAAGTTAAAGGATAGAATAACCCTGGAATGAAACTCTTTTGCTCTCTGAGCGGCTGCACACCTAGCTGATGGTCGACAAGGGAGTGGCAAAAAGAAGAAAGAAAATCTCATAAAATGACTCTAGATAACTGCATTTTCCCTTTTCCTATAAAAGCAACAACTTAAAACCCCTATTTTAGTGCACTGCAGCAAGAAAGCAAGCAACAAACCGAGGGAGGGCCTATATGGAGTGTCTGAAAAATTCTGGCACTCAGAAAGGGACTCTGTACACACAGGCCATTGCTGCTGTTGTTCGGTCGCTCAGTTGTGTCTGATTCTTTGCGACCCCATGGACTGCAGCACACAAGGCTTCCTGGTCCTTCACTAACCTCCAGGAGTTTGCTTAGACTCACGTCCATGGAGTTGATGATGCCATCCAGCCATCTCATCCTCTGTCACCCTCTTATTCTCCTGTCTTCAATCTTTCCCAGCATCAGGGTCTTTTCCAGTGAGTCCACAGGTTTAAAATCTCAAATCCGGGACTGAAAGCCCACAAGGATGATCTGGTTGGGCTGTTTTCACTTTTGATTTTGTGAAAGAAGTCAATTATCTTTATAACTAACTTATATAAATGAATTATTTACATTAGGAAAATGGCAAAGTCTTCATGTATAAATTCAGAAACAAGCTGAGCATTACTGTAAATGGCTACAGTTTTATCTTATTTGCCTTTTTCTATAGGGGGACTGTACCTCTCGGTTTGTGGGATCTTAGTTCCTGGAGCAGGGATTGAACCTGGGCACCCAGGAAGCTTGGAGTCCTAAGCACTGGACCTCTGGGGAATTTCCCCTTTTCATGTTATAGCTGAAAAGTTCATACCCTTTTATCAGCATTCTCCCTATTTTCCCCGCCCCTAGCCCCTGGCAACCACTTTTCTGTTTTTGAGTTTGACATTTAGAAAAACAAATTCCACATATATGTGATTATCATGTAGTATTTATCTACTGTCTGGCTTTTTCACTTAAGATACTGTACTCAAAGTCTATCTCCGTGTTGTCAAGAACGGCAAGATTTCCTACACAGCTGAATAATAGTCACAAACGTGTTTGTGTGTGTGTGTGTGTGTGTGTGTGCATTTATGTATATAAAACATCTTCTTTATCCACTGAGAGTCACTTGCATTGTTTCCATATTTTGGCTACTGTGAATAATGTTGCTATAAACATGGGTATGCAAATATAAATATCTCTTTGAGGTCCTTTTTTCACTTACTTTGGATAAATACTTAGAAATGGCACGTTGGATCATATGATCGCTCTATTTTTCAGTAAATGGCTACAGCTTTGAACATTAGATCACTCTAGAAAAAATAACTAACGTTAAGGTCTTCAGTTCCTAGAGGCTGTCCCATGCCCTCTCTTTCCCAGGGACAACAGAAATTCTAACCGATTCTGCAGAAGTCCCCTTCCCAGCCGGGACTGCAGCAGCACGTTCCTGTAGGGGTGCAGTAGCCATTCCGACAGAGCCGGGAGCACTCGGATGTTAGGGTCTGGGCGGGCTGGACCACGGCCCTGCATTCCTCAGGCATCAGAGGTCTGCATCAAAAGACAAAATCAAAAGTGCATTTTGGTTGAAAATCAGCACTGGGACAAAATTGAGCGATTTTGTAGCTTACAAAGCATGTCTCTTCCTTTCTATGGAAATTTTTCTTTTAAGTCACTCAGACAGAAAGGTCATCAACTTTCTAAGAAAACATACACCCGTGAGAAAACAAAATAACCAGTTTTGAACCAAAGGGAACACATTAAACATGGTTAAGAAACTTTATCATGATCAAGATTCACTGATTAAAAATGTAATTACATTACACCCATATTTTGGTGGGGCTTCCCTGGTGGCTCAGTGGTAGAGAATCCGCCTGCAGGGCGGGAGACAGGAGAGATGCACGATTGATCCCTGGGTGGGGAAGATCCCTGGAAAAGGGAATGGCCACCCACTCCAGGATTCTTGCCTGGAGAATTCCATGGACAGAGGACCCTGAGGGGCTACAGTGCATGGGGTCACAGAGCGGGACATGACTGAAGCGACTGAGCACACACACAATTTGTTGGCATCTAAGAATTCCTAGCAATTACAATTTAAAAAATGAAGATGTTTGGATATTTTAAAGCTTTTTTTTTTTTTTTCTCCAGGACTCCAAAAATTTTTAGGAATAGAAAAAATAGGCATATTTGGCAATATTAGGGGGCTGAAGGCAGTCATTAAAATGAGTGCTTGTAGCCTAAAAAGCTTTGACATTGCTTTTTATTTCATTTTCATGTTTCTTTTGAGATGCTTTTCCCCAGAATGACTGGTCTTGAAAGGACATAAATAATACATGTGTGTTTCTGGACTCAAAGTTTAAACTCTCTATGCAATAAATGATCTACATAGAGAGATTTTTATATACGTATGTGTATATGTGTACATACATATTTTTATAACTTTACTTTATCCTGCTATAAAGGACAAGAATGGTAATAGTAGCAAACAAAAGTATCTTATCTGTCACTTAAAAAGTCACAGACTTCGTTTTAACTGCTCAACAACTGCCATCATTTAAAGAAGGACCAAGCTGCCTTCAGAAAATTGTCATAAGTCTTCATGTTTTTGAGTGAGAGGTTATCTTTCAAGGTGGTTCAGGCTAGAAGCATGATCCTAACTGCTCATTACCTCATCTTTGAGAAAAAATTTGCAATGGCCCTTTGCTATCAGTCACGGCTACCTGCACCTCAGTGTGGTGAGAAAGCTCTTTTCAGGGAAGGAATGTAAACAAACGCTTCATCACCAGTCAAATCACCACCGTGAAGAAGGCCAAGTCAGTTGGAGTCCTTAAGTACCATAACAAAGAAGGTGATAATTATGGGTCAGGACCACCACAGAGGTAAATGATACAGCTTTCTGAGAGAAGCAAATAATTAGGCCCTGCAGCCTCAGTTTTTTTGAGACAGGTTATCTTGTTATGCCCCGTGGCAACGTGAACTGTGATAATAATTTGAGGTCTGATTCTGAGACTGTTTCTACAATGACTCAAAACCGTATTTAAAATATCCAATGACTTCTTTAGCTCCTCTCTCCAATTAAAACCCACTCTCTGTTGAAAGTGTTGTTTGGGATGAGCACATACGCACTGCTATATATAAAACAGATATCTAATACGAACCTAATGGATAGCACAGGGAATTCTGCTCAATATTCTGCAATATTCTAAATGAGAAAAGAATTTGAAAGAGAATAGATACATATATATGTACAACTGAATCCCTTTGCTGTACACCTGAAACTAACACATTATTCATCAACCATACTCCAATATAAAATGAAAATTTTTTAAAATGAATTACTGATTTTTGCAACTATTGTGACAGTTCAGAAAACTCCCTTAAATTGACTCAACCTCTTATTTACATCTAGAAATGGTCCAGTTTATGTGAAGGTACTTAAGACATTCTACATTTTCACTCTGAACACACTATCTAATATTTTCCTTGTCTCTTCCCACCAGCCCATGCCCTAAGAAGTCTTTCTGGGAGTAAGGGCAGAGGGTGATATGGTGGATAAAACATTAAATGGCCAAAGAAAGGGAGGGAAAAATCTTTGCCTTCTTGTTTTGAATAGCCCAAGTCTGCTCAATTTTTCCCTCACATAAAATTCTTATTTTGTTTGAGATACTATGGTGGCATTTTGACCATCAGAAGAGCAGTTTCTCAGAAGTCATGATGTTCTTCTGAATTATATCACCACATTTACTGAGTGATATTCAGTAAATAGGTATTGTTCACATTTTCCTGGTAACTGAGATTCTATTTATCCAGTTCTATTTAGGCTACCCACTCCAGTATTCTTGGGTTTCCCTGGTGGCTCAGCTGGTAAAGTCTCCCACCTGCAGTGTGGGAGACTTGGGTTCAATTCCTGGGTTGGGAAGATGCCCTGGAAAAGGGAAAGGCTACCCATTCCACTATTCTGGCCTAGAGAATTCCATGGACTGTATAGTCCATAGGGTTGCAAAGAGTCAAACACGACTGAGTGATTTTCATTTTCACTTCATTTGTTACTAATGAACAAATGTTACATGTGAACTAATGATTTTCATTTCACTTCATTTGTTCATGCCCTTTCCAATTTATTCAAGAAAAGAGACCCAGAAGTAGTGTCAGGAATATGTTACATGTGATGGAAAATGTGCAGTCACTTAGCTCACATGCTACTTGATTATATGGTTTACACCTGAGCAGATGAATCTAAAGAGAAGACACCATGTGATCAAGGATGTAGGTGACTTCGATCAAACAGCTACAACCAGAAGATGTTGCCTATTTGAAGCAAAGTATAGGGTCATTGAGCCACGTGCACTGGGAACAGAGAAGGCAGTCTGATGCACGGGGATTTACAAGTATGGTTTTTCGGGGCAGGATATCTGATCCTTGTTTCCAGGCTGATCCTCCAATTAGACAGTTTGATTGATTTTCACCAAACATTCAAATGTGTGTAAACTCATTTGAATTCTAATTTTTTTTTTTAATTTTGCTTAAGAGAGAACAAATACTTATCTATCTGTAGATGTGATTGCTTCATGCTTGAGCTTGTTTAGTTTATATAAGACTGTGTGGCTGTCATATATAAACATGATTCCCTTAAATTTTTATTTAATTACCTACAAAAATAACTTTATTCTTTTATGAAGTTGACAACTAACGTTACTCGGCATGTTAAAAATCCGCCCCTCCCCCTTTTAACTATTATTCTATTGGGAACCCTTGAACATGAAAATGTACATCCAACATAGCCCATCACTTATTGGACCTCACTTTCCTTAAGGGATGAGGAGTCCTATTTCTTCTTTCCCTTCCCCATTGAGATAAAAGTTTTCTGAGGGCAAAATCTGTATATGCAGTTCTCTTCAAGTCTAGTCATTGGCTGCCAAGCACTATACTCTTCATGGGGAGAAGACAAAAACAAAACAGTATCCTGATCCTCATGGAGACCACTGTGGGGCAGACAGGCAAACACAGGACTGTAAGGCAGTAGGGTCTTTGTTATGATAGAGGGCATATGGAGTCATCAGCAATACAGCTGCTGCTGCTAAGTCGCTTCAGTCGTGTCCGACTCTGTGCGACCCCATAGACGGCAGCCCACCAGGCTCCCCGTCCCTGGGATTCTCCAGGCAAGAACACTGGAGTGGGTTGCCATTTCCTTCTCCAATGCATGAAAGTGAAAAGTGAAAGTGAAGTTGCTCAGTCCTGTCCAACTCTTCGTGACCCCATGGACTGCCGCCCACCAGGCTCCTCTGTCCATGGGATTTCCAGGCAAGAGCACTGGAGTGGGGTGCCATTGCCTTCTCTGCAGGAATACAGACGAAGGTGCAATTAATTTAGGGTTGAGGGATACTATGCTGCTGCTGCTAAGTTGCTTCAGTCGTGTCCGACTCTGTGCGACCCCATAGACGGAAAATCACCAGGCTCCCCCGTCCCTGGGATTCTCCAGGCAAGAACACTGGAGTGGGTTGCCATTTCCTTCTCCAATGCATGAAAGTGAAAAGTCAAAGTGAAGTTGCTCAGTTATGTCTGACTCTCAGCGACCCCATGGACTGGAGCCTACAAGGATCCTCCGTCCATGGGATTTTCCAGGCAAAAGTACTGGGATGGGGTGCCATTGCCTTCCCCGGAGGGATACTATAGAAAGATGATATTTAAGCTACCAAAGTATTTTATCTCCTTGATTACTTATAGTCCTAGGAGGTAGGAAAATACCATGGAATTTCAATATGTTTATTGAACTAAATGCACACAGTAGAAACTTTTTCAAATCTAGAATATACATTCCATGAAGACCAATAATTCCCTCTCTTCTCTTGTGTCTTTTCAGGACCCAGAAAAGTGCACAGCACATGCAAGATGCTTATTAAAAATCTGCTGAATGAATGAAATGAGTAATTTTAAAAGAGTGTTTGGTTCCTTAAAATTCTGTTGAGTGATGATATTAGGTACAGACAATTTAGGGGAGGCATATGATTAAAATTGAATCACTACGCTTTTATATCGTAAGCATAAACTAAAATCATTGTATTTCTTTCTGTTGCCTAAATTAACTCTCAAGTCTTAAAAAATTCTTCCAAGGCACAATTAAATTCACTTTAAATAAAGCATTTTTACACTAATTATAATTGTAACAAATAAACAACAGGCTAAGAAGTAGGCAAGACATGAAGAGATAAGATCATTTTCTCCTTCAATTGGGAATTAAGTCAACACATCAAAATTCATTTTTCTAGTAATATATTTGATAAAGCTGGACAAAGACTGTTGGAGAGCTCAACCAGTTCTTTTCTCCACACATACTCTTTGTTCTAGGGACATTTCTTCCTTACACTGAATGAAGTAAGTTTCCTTTACATGGAATAAATAAGAATTAAGAAAAGGGAATAGAAGAAGTAAATGTGAATTTTATTGTCACCTTGAAATAGACCATCTCGTATTTCAAAATTATTACATATACACACCTAGATGGGATCTAAACACAAATCTAGAGTATATACCTGTGATAGATAAACTCATTTTTCATTCTTAATTTTTATTGAACTGGGAATTTGGGCATTTTAATATAGGCTTAACAAGAATTGCTTAAATAGTATTCTCCTTTTAAACAATTATTTTTTAAACTTTTAGACCCTTATGTCTACTGAATGAAGTCTGAGATAGCTTTCAAAACAGAAAACTTACCTAAGAAGATATTTAGGTTTTTAATAAAGAATATATCATGTCCATTTGTTGACAGGTGTTCTCCATAATTCTCAGAAATTTAATTTAAATTTCCTAATTAGAAAAACACATTTCCTAATCCCTTTACACATGACAAATAATGAAACACTAAAGGGTTAGAACAGAAAACTACCCAACATTTCCTAATCTATAAAAGCATTGTTTTCAGAAATGTAAGACATTTTCTTAGAAATCTACTTTGATTCATTTTGTGTAGTAGTACAAAGCTTTAGCAATGGCACTCCACTCCAGTACTCTTGCTTGGAAAATCCTGTGGACGGAGGAGCCTGGTAGGCTGCAGTCCATGGGGTCGCTAAGAGTCGGACATGACTGAGCGACTTCACTTTCTCTTTTCACTTTCATGATTTGGAGAAGGAAATGGCAACCCACTCCAGTGTTCTTGCCTGGAGAATCTCAGGGACGGGGAAGCCTGGTGGGCTGCCGTCTATTGGGGTCACACAGAGTCGGACACGACTGAAGTGACTTAGCATAGCATAGCATAAAAGCTTTAGATACTTTCTTGAAATAAAGGAGAAAATTGAGAAACCCGAGTAATTTATAACACACATCATACCTTGATGATTTTTTGTGAATAGCTAAGGCCAGTGGTGACTGTCTCTGTGTAGTGGGTTAAAGAATGATTTTAATTTTAGGATCTTCAGTTTAATAAGTGACTGACTCAATCAATGGGAAGTCTCTATCCATCTGTATGGACGCACAGGGATAAGTTCTGTCTTAGCAGGCCTGATCTTCAGAGTGAGTGCTGCAGAGACCGAACTATTGTGTCTTTTATAAAAAGTAAAGTGTTCATTCTGAAAATTTTTTAAGGGGTTCAGATTTTAAATTCATGTCATTGTAAAACAAGGTACACTGATCATGAGTAATACTCTTTTATAAGATTCTGAATCATTGAAAGTTTCAGAAGATGTGCTCATTCTTCAGCTTCTCTTACACAATGTTCTGCTTTAGGTGATTTAGGAAGGTGATGTAAGAACCGTCTTACTCTTTTTTTTTTTTTTTCTTGTGGAATCTTATTTCTCTGACCAGGGATCAAACTCAGGCCCTCAACAGTGAGAGAGCAGAGTCCTAACCACTATACCACCAGAGAATCCCCTTATTCCTTTATCCACAGTCATGTTGGGACACATGGAAAAACTAAAACCTTTGCAAAACTATTTTCCTTTTTTTTTTTTTTGACAACTAGTCATCTTTATAATAGAAAGTAGAAAATTAAATTATACAATTGCTGCTGTTTAGTCACTCAGTTGTGTCTGACTCTTTGTGACTCCATGGATTGTAGCCTGCCACGCTCCTCTGTCCACGGGATTTCCCAGGCAAGAATATAGGCGTAGGTTGCCATTCCTTCTCCAGGGATCTTCCTGATCTAGGGATCAAACCTGTATCTTCTGAATTGGTAGGAGGGTTCTTTACTACTGAACCCCAAAAATTATAAAATGGGGAATAATAAAAGGATCTTAATGGAAATTCTAAGGAGGAATAGAGAAAATATTTCTAGTCTACTACTTGCAATTGGAGAACTGGCGTATGTGTGACTTCGGCATTATTTACATAGCCTAAACTGAGCTTCTGATAGCCACACCTCAAACCTGACCCTCAGACTTCCCAGGTGGTGCTGGTGGTAAAGAACCCACCTGCTAATGCCGGTGACGTAAGAGATTCAAGTTCGATTCCCAGGTCAGAAAGATCCCCTGGAGGAGGGCATGGCAATCCACTCCAGCATTCCTGCCTGGAGAATCCCATGGACAGAGGAGCCTAGAAGGCTACAGTTGATAGGGTTGCAAAGCATCCGACATGACTGAAGTGACTTGGCATGCACATAACCCTGATCCTCCTACAAGGAGGGAGGAGCTTCTCTATTTCAGTTAATGGCAGCTCCTTTTTTTTTTTTTTTTGCCAAACTATTTTCATGTTTTCTTCCAATTCTCAAGACGTAGGAAAAACTGTTAAGTCTAAATCCTCATTACTCAGTGTGACATAGAACAGCAGCCTTAGCACCACCTAGGAGTTTGTCAGAAATGTAGAATCTCAGGCCCCTCCCAGACATACAGAATCATAGCCTGCACTTCACTCAATTTATCAAGAGATTTACGTGCACAGTCAAGTTACAGAGGGACTTTTCTAATTTTGGGCCATTCCCAGCCAATGGTGATTAATGGGGGGCCATAAATTAATGTGGTCAGGAGCTTCCAGGACTGAATATTCTGGAATCTTTGACTAGATGGAATATGACCCCTGCACAAGGAGGCAGCCTTCCTGCACCACCAGATTTGATGGCTTAATGGACTTCCTCACTATGGAAGCATTTGGATACATAGGTGATAAACCATAAACATGCACTGGTTCTAAAGTCATGACTCAGCACTTTTGCCTCAAAAAAAAAAAAATTAAGAAAATGGAAAATTTCTCATGATTGGTGAGATTTTTACTATTTTCCCATTTGTATAGCTTGAGGCATAGGAATGAGCTCTAGTATATTAATACTGTGTCAATTTTTAAATACTCATTTTAGGGTCTTTCTCCAAGGTCAACATACAAAGGAATTTTTGTTTATTTTCAATCTGGATAATTTTTTTTGGTTTGGTTAGTCACTAAATTCTTCTTATTCATGTTGACATTTCTCTTTTCAGTGTCAGTTTACCCATGAGGAGTAGAAGTTTGGATTCCGACTACATATAACCATTTTGTAGCACCTGTTAAAATGATAATACACCATACAAATTCAATTTGGCTGTGAGGAATCTTATATATTCATAATATAATCCTATTCCAGGTCAGAGAACAGAGACTATGGAATCTGTTTCTGTGTAATCATGCAATACTGGTTTCACAGGACTTCATGGCTATATAGAGGGCAATACACATTTCCTAACAATATTTTTCAACTATCATTTGAGATCTATCAAAAAATTGACTGTTTTAAGAGCTACCTGCTTTCATTCCCTTCTTAAGGAATGCCTTCTTTGATATTATATCACATGTAGGCCACTTAGAAAAATCTTTTTATGTGTGTCCTCTGTAAACCCTGATATTGGGATGAAGGAAAAGAAAATAAATTCAAGAATACTTCTGAAGTTATATACATTATTGATCATATTAAACATTATTAATTTTTACTGTATATTTCTATAATTCAAATTTAGAATGGGGAAACCAGTGCTCTACCTTATTTCTCAAACCACTGCATTCTTCTGAAAGGCACTGAAGAGCGGAGCAAGGCTTGGGCTCTTTGCTCTGGGTCCAAGGTTGACTTTGTTCTAAGGTCTGTGACTTAAATGCTGAGCATGTGATCACTCAGACATAGGAGTGTCCATAGTGTGTCCATACATCTGTTCCCCCATAGTGCCCACTCATTTGTTATCTATGTCTGTGTCGCTATTTATGCTTGGCAGATAAGATCATCTATTTTGGGGGGCTCCAAAATCACTGCAGATGGTGACTGCAGCCGTGAAATTAAAAGACGCTTACTCCTTGGAAGAAAAGTTATGACCAACCTTAATAGCATATTCAAAAGCAGAGACATTACTTTGCCAACAAAGGTCCATCCAGTGAAGGCTATGGTTTTTCCTGTGGTCATGTATGGATGTGAGAGTTGGACTGTGAAGAAAGCTGAGCGCCAAAGAATTGATGCTTTTGAACTGTGGTGCTGGAGAAGACTCTTGAGAGTCCCTTGGACTGCAAGGAGATCCAATCAGTCCATCCTAAAGGAGATCAGCCCTGGGATTTCTTTGGAAGGAATGATGCTAAAGCTGAAACTCCAGTACTTTGGCCACCTCAATGATAAGAGCTGACTCACTGGAGAAGACCCTGATGCTGGGAGGGATTGAGGGCAGAAGGAGAAGGGTACGACAGAGGATGAGATGGCTGGATGGCATCACCGACTTGATGGACGTGAGTCTGAGTGAACTCCAGGAGTTGGTGATGGACAGGGAGGCCTGGCATGCTGCAATTCATGGGGTTGCAAAGAGTCAGACATGACTGAGCGACTGAACTGAACCGAACTGATATCATTTTTCTAGATTTCACACATATGCATTAATATAACAATATCTGTTGGACTGCCTAGTGCTATTGTTGTTCAGTTACTCAGCTGTGTCTGGCTCTGCAACCTCATGGACTGCAGCACCCCAGTCTTTCCTGTCCTTCACCATCTCCCTGTCTTCAACTCTGCTCAAACTCATTGCATCAGTGATGCCATTCAACCCTCTCATCCTTTGTCATCCCCTTCTCCTCCTGCCCCTTTCCCAGCATCAGGGTCTTTTCCAATGAATTGGATCTTCGCATCAGATGGCCAAAGTATTGGAGCTTCAGCATCAGTTCTTCCAATAAATATTCAGGGTTGATTCCCTTTAGGATTGACTAGTTTGATCTCCTTGCTGTCCAAGGGACTCTCAATAGTCTTCTCCAGCACCACAGTTTGAAGGCATCAGTTCTTCAGTGCTCAGCCTTTTTTCTTGTCCAGCTCTCACATCCATACATCAGTTCAGTGCAGTCGCTCAGTGTCTCTGACTCTTTGCAGCCCCATGAATTATAGCATGCCAGGCTATCCTGTCCATCACCAACTCCCAGAGCTTACTCAAACTCATGTCCATAGAGTTGGTGATGCCATCCAACCATCTCATCTTCTGTCATCCCCTTCTCCTCTTGCCTTCAATCTTCTCCAGCATCAGGGGCTTTCCCAATGAGTGAGTTCTTCGCATCAGGTGACCAAAGTGTTGGGGTTTTAGCTGCATCATCAGTCCTTCCAATGAATATTCAGGACTGATTTCCTCTAGAATGGACTGGCTGGATCTCCTTGCAGTCCAAGGGACTCTCAAGAGTCTTCTCCAAGAACACAGTTCAAAAGCAGCAATTCTTCAGTTTTCTTTATAGTCCAAGTCTCACATCCATACATGACTACTGGAAAAATCATAGCTTTGACTAGATGGCCTTTGTTGGTGAAGTAATGTCTCTGCTTTTTAATATGCTGTCTAGGTTGGTAATTGCTTTTCTTCCAAGGAGCAAGCATCTTTTAATTTCATGGCTGCAGTGATTTTGGAGCCTCCCAAAATAAAGTCTCTCACTGTTTCCATTGTTTTCCCATCTATTTGCCATCAAGTGATGGGACTGGATGCCATGGTCTTAGTTTTCTGAATGTTGAGTCTTAAGCCAACTTTTTCACTCTTCTCTTTCACTTTCATCAAGAGGCTCTTTAGTTTTTCTTCACTCTCTGCCATATGTGTGGTGTCATTTGCATATCTGAAGTTATTGATATTTCTCCCAGCAATCTTGATTCTGGGTCATCCAGCCTGGCATTTCACATGATGTACTTTGCACATAAGTTAAATAAGCAGAGTGACAATATACAGCCTTGATGTACTCTTTTCCCAATTCTGAACCAGTCTGTTGTTCCATGTCCAGTTCTAACTGTGGCTTCTTGACCTTCATGCAGGTTTTGCAGGAGGCAGGTGAGGTAGTCTGGTATTCCCATCTCTTTAAGAATTTTCCACAGTTTGTTGTGATCTACACTGTCAAAGGCTTTAGCATAGTCACTGAAGCAGAAGTAGATGTTTTTCTGGAAATTCTCTAGCTTTTTCTATGATCCAACAGATGTTGGCAATCTGATCTCTAGTTCCTCTGCCTTTTCTAAAGCCAGCTTGTACATCTGGAAGTTCTCAAGTTCACACACTGTGGAAGCCTAGCTTGAAAGGATTTTGAGCATTTCTTTGCTAGCATGTGAAAAGAGTGCACTTGTGCAGTAGTGTTAACGAGATTATTAGAAAGTTCACAAATACCTGCTCAGTTTTGTTCAATGGTTAAAGATGCAACCCGAATAAAAGCAGATACCGAAGCCACTTACACCTTCCAGTAATTTCATATTCAACTTTATCCTTATGAGATATGACCTTGTTACTCCCAAGTTTAGAAGATTAGAACATGGATGAAAATATGAAATAACTCTCATACAGCCTAATTCAAGATAATCTGGAATTCTTTTCTAGCATAGATTTTTACTCAATTGGTCCTCTTTAGGAACAAAGGGAGCTAGGCAGTATATTTCAGGCCCTTTATTAACCTCCCTATCCAAACACCACCACCAAGATACACAAGTATCTAAAAGGGTGTGTGAATTGCCTTCATTCAACTTTATCAGCTTAACTCAATGTATTTATTTCCAGGGGAAAATTAGGAAATGAAAAGTATATATTTCCTTGAAAGGAAAACCTAGGAGAAATGACTAATGAAACTAGATAAGGTTGTTTGCTTTTAGGGAGAAACAAAGTCCAATTTTATTAAATTGCCTTAGGTGTTTCTTGTACTATTTTTGTTATGTCCTTAATTCAGAAACTGGTCTACTGTAATTATTAGAAAAATAGGCATTTACTTTAACTCAGTGGACTTGTTCCTGAAAAATCTTGTACTGCTTAATAAAAATAAGGTTTATAGGAAAAATAGAGCTGGGGCAGACTCCTCAAGATCTATGCAACTCCGTACCTAACAAAAGTAAAATGTGGTGCCATGGAGAGGGTATCCCAGGGATACCAGAGATCACCTGCGGGTGGAGGAGAGATTCACTCAGGGGAGATCAGAAGCACACAAAATATTGTATATTATTGCATAAATATGCAATCTAGAAAATGGTGTACATGATATTATTTGCAAAGCATAAATAGAGACACAGATGTAGAGAACAAATATATGGATACCAAAGGGGAAAGGAGAGGGGTGGGAGGAATTGAGAGACTGGGATGGACACACACACACACACAGTTGATACTATGTATACAATAGATAGGGGTTTCCCAGGTGGCTCAGTGGTAAAGAATCCACCTGCCAAGGCAGGAGAGTCAGGCGACATGGGTTCAATCCCTGGGTTGGGAAGATCCCCTGGAGGAGGAAATGGCAACCCACACTGTTCAGTATTCTTGTCTGAAAAATCCCTTAGACAGAGGAGCCTGGTGGGCCACTGTCCATGGGGTCACGCAGAGTCAGATACGACTGAGTGACTGAGCATGCAAGTCTAAAACAGGTAACTAATGAGAATCTGGTGTACACCACAGGGAACTGTACTTAATGCACTGAGGTGACCTATGTGGGAAGGAAGTCCAAAGGGGAGGCATACATACATATGTATGGCTGACTCACTTTGATGTATGGCAGAAGCTAACACAACATTATAAAGCAACTGCTTCCCTGGTGGCTCAGTGGTAAAGAATCTGTCTGCAATGCAGGAGACCTGGGTTTGATCCCTGGGTTGGGAAGATCTGGAAGAGGGCATGGCAACCCACTCTAGTACTCTTGCCTAGAGAATACCATGGACAGAGGAGCTTGGCAGGCTGCAGTCCTTAGGGTCACACCATTGGACATGACTGAAGCAGCAGCATACTCCAATAAAAATTTAAAAAACACACACACACACACAAAACCAAAAACCACAGAAGTGAGGCTTTGATCTCAGGAGGAAATGAAACCTGCGAAGAGCCATGCAATGGCCCTGGGGCTGGGTGGGGGAACTCAGTGCCATGCTTCTTTCTTGTTTTAACTCAACTGGGGAGGCTCCTTCTGTCTGTACAAGTCAGGCTGAGGCCTTGTTCCGCTTGTCATTCTGGCTTTAGTTGCTTGGAAAGCTACATAATTTACATGTTATGCAACCATCCTTTTCTTTTATAGGTGAGTTAATTAGTCTGAAAGAAAATCACAGCATAGCAGAACAGACTAGATCAGGAAGCCAAATTATGCTGAGTTTTACCCACCTTGGTACATATTGGCTTCTGGACCATTAATTTGGCAATTTATAATTTACCATGTTTTGACATAATTTTGTTGTTCCAGAGTGGCAATATTTATCTCTGAGAACATTGCTAATGTTTTAGACAATGTGTACAATCTCTTGATTTAAGATAAAAATAAGCTCCTTAGAGAAAAGGACTAAATTCTCATGTATATTCTCCCTTCATAATGCATAATGGAGTCTACCCACTCCAGTATATTCTTCAGCTTCCCTGGTGGCTCAGCTGGTAAAGAATTTGCCTGCAATGCAGGAGACCTGGGTTTGATCCTTGGGTTGGGAAGATCCCCTGGAGAAGGGAAAGGCTTCCCACTCAAGTATTCTGGTCTGGAGAATTCCGTGGACTGTATAGATCATGGGGTCACAAAGAGTAGACACGACTGAGCGACTTTCACTTTCACTTCACTTTCATAATACATAATACGATACCTTGCACACAGGAGACAAGCCAAAGATACCTGCAGACTCATTAAATCTCATGATTTAATCTTGTATAACTAGACTTACTCTGATAGGATAGAAAATAAAAACTGAAAAATTAGGGTTCAATAAAAAGTCAGTGCAATTGCATCCTAATATCCAAATTCTATTCAGAATTTTATGTCCAAAATAAATATTTTTAACTTAAAAACTTAACTTATAAGCCACAAGTGATAAAAATATTAGACACTAAATAAGAAACAATGGTGACCAATGTTTTAAATGGGAAGTAAGATTTGAAACAAGTTTCTGTCCTTCAAAATAGCACAAAAATGTCAGCTTAAATTCTCTTTGAAGACTATCAAGATGACAAATTTTCAAATTTTGATGTTACACCTTTCGATTCACTTGTCAATACTGATAAAAACGAGGCGTTTAAGCAACTGTTTTTTTAATCAAGTAAAGTGAATTAGTTAAAAAAAATGATGCTAGGGTACAATATGTCTCTTTAGAAAGTGCATCTTCCTCTAGAAACCATTTTTTACAAATTTATGTGGCTGTTCCATGCAAGACTAAATGTCTTTATTTCAAGAACTGCAATATCTGATGATATACTGTCTTACAATAAAAGTATGATATTCAGGAGGTCTGGTAATAACAGATTTCCACCATTGTCCCAGGCAGGGAAGAAACATGGATACTGAAAAGAAATGCTTTTAATTATCCTTCAATAAAAAATAAATTATTAACAAAATAAACAAAAAAGAAAAAAAAAGAAATGCTTTTAAAAGTTTTTGACTCAACAAATGAGTCTCTTTTTGAAGAATACATTTTTAGCTACTCATATTCTCCATTTTCTGCCTTTTTAACAAATGCCACTTGTAAGTGACAATTCAATCAAGTTTTCATAGCAATCTGTACAATTACTCTAGGAACTGATATACTAACATTCAAAATTGATAGTTTAAGGAAGACTATATATTTAATATAAAGCAGACAATTCCCTTGAATACTGTGGTCACATGTGACATCTTCAGAAAATAGGATCTAAATATAAGAAGTCTTATAGTATAGGCTTTTAAAATAACAGGATCATTTCAATAAAAATTTTAAATAAATTACGATATAATATTTTGTATGTTCTTGAAATAGGTGATGGTGCTACATAGACTTGTATGGACTATTTGAGTGTCTTTAAGTATGTCTGTGTACATATATATATACATACAACAAGTCTTGGTAAAGAATGAATAAAATTCCAGTTACCCTTAGACCATTACCATATATTATGTATACATTCTCATCCGTTCATTAAAAGTTTATCTTATCCCATTCTTTTGTAATATATCTTTAAATTTTCAGATGCTTCTGGCAATTTAGGAAGGATTTGTTAGCTAAAAATATTGTGTACCACAATATAAGCTATAGCATATTAAGAATAAAATGTAAGCAGGCACTTGAGTGCATGCCATTTTTGGTGATTGGAAATGTAGAAAAACCATAGCAAAAATGTGGACCATGCTTCCCTTGTCTTTTGGACTTCAAATCCACCACGCTGAATGGATTTTTATAAGGCATATACTTGTTCATGACCTCTAGTGTTAAGAAATTCTGTCATGTTTGAAAACTAGTCCCTCATGGAGCCTGTGTCCCTGTTAATAGCTGAAAGGTCAATGGAGCTGCTAAACAGTTTGTATTACTGTCAGGGTGGCCACGAAAACACCGCCTGCAGCAAGAGGACTTGGCAGCTGGGTCAACAGGCACTGTGGGGATTTATCAACCTAGGGAGGCCACTTGCATAAAACTCTGACTGATGAATTGGGACTAGACTGGCTTATTGGGCTAAACCCTCTCCATTATGCACGGCTTTCTTTAGGATGGCAGAGCTGCCTGCCAGCTCCCTGAGACATATGCGAAGGATAAACAGAACCAATTTCCTCTCATGAAGTGATTTTTGTGGAAAAAAAAAAAAGCACTCTTCAGCATCCAGCATACTAAGGAGTAGGATGAAGATATTAAGAAAAAAGTAAACAAAGAACAGTGAGGAGGGGGCACAGTGGGGAGGAGACAGAAGAGCAGGGTTTTTTTTTTTTAATATTAATACCATCATATTTATTAGTGTCCAGACTTCCAAATAACCCGTACCTAAACAGAAGAACACTGCAAACTGTTACTAGCAGCAACAGTCCTTAAACAAAAAGGGTTTAGGTGAATTAGGAGTGATTTCAAGATAAGATTAAAAGTCATAGTTTTTCTTTTAGCAGCTGGTATATGAACAGTAAAACCATAAATACACAGACAGCCCGGTTTAGGCAGGAGGGCAGTTTTTGATATTGGTCATACAGGAGTCTGGAGATAGGATGTTTCTGTAAAATAACCTCTGAAGCTGGGAATTTGCATTGTTAATTTATAGACCTCTTAAGGGAATGGGCTGAGTAATTTGAGTGGGTATAGTAGATAAGTAATGTGTTAAAACAGAGAAAGACTGGGTACATGGTAATTAACTCAGTATGTTTAAGAATGATTTTGTTAATTCCTGGAGAAATAACCCTGGAAATATTTCCAGGTCAAAAAGGGCCTTTAGTTTCAGTTCATCTGAAACAAAAACTAAAGAATCTTTTTCAATAGTGTGAAAAGATTTGCATTCTATATAAATGAAGCTTGGTAAATTCATAACTCTTAGAATTCTTTGATTTCCACTCCTCAGGAGCACTTGTGTGATTCTGAAAAGATTTAACAAAGAACGTGTCTCTAAGACATGACTTGAGCAATTGAAAACGAGACTCAGAGTTCTTTCCCTGGTGTCTCAGACAGTAAAGAACACACCTATAATGCAGGAGACCTGGGTTCGGTACCTGTGTCAGGAAAATCCCCTGGAGAAGGGAGTGGCAACCCACCGGTACGCTTGCCTGGAGAATCCCACAGAGGATCCTGGTGGGCCAAAGTCCATGGGGTTGCAAAGAGTTCTTTAAAACTCCGTGGACATCCTGACCCTGATTTTGGCACTAAAACAACCTCACAAGTTGTGAGATAAATCACCTGAAGTAATTCTTGAGTGCATGGAATGAACACCAATGGTACGAAAGAATAGCATAGGCTTTAAATCCATTGTATTATCTTCACAGCGCTCTGCGAGGCAGAAGCAGAATGCTCACCTGCACTTGATAGCCAGGCAGAGGAGCAGTGTGGTCGCATCCACATTCCAAGATTCAGAGGCAAGACCATCTGACTACTGGGCCTTCCAGGATCAACTTCCTCATCTTAACCAGCCACAGAGGGCACTACTAAATGAAACTAAAATGATGGCCCAGTTCCTGTGCTCTATGCATTGACATGCTGGCTGAAGGAGCCCCAGACCAGGGCACGCAGAATCCAATAATCGAGGCTTCAGGAGACCTAGTGAGGTGGGCCAGTAAACTGGGAGATTGGCATTGATTCAATCCTAACTCCACTCCGCCACAAGACTTAATTTTTCTACCTCTGAAGGTATCCCCATGCTAAGATGGAGGCAACGTTCATCTCTTTTCTGCTTTTCCCTTAAAATCTCTTATGTCCTAGTTAAGCTGTAGGGAAAGCTGGTTGTATTCTCATGGAAGTTTCCTTTGATTACAATGGCATTTTGTGTTTTTTTATAATAGGTTATCAAACCATCCTTTCTGAGAAGGATGCCCACTGTAAAGGAGTTTACATTTATGTCACTAGTTAAGTCACATAGGTTGGGGGCTCCCCAGGTCGCTCAGTGGGTAAAGAATCTGCCTGCAATTCAGGAGATGTGGGAGACGCAGGTTTGATCCCTGGATTGAGAAGATCCCCTGGAGGAGAAAATGGCAACCCACTCCAGTATTCTTGCCTGGAGAATTCCATGGACAGAGGAGCCTGGTGGCCTACAGTCCACAGGGTCATAGAGAGTCGGGCACCACAGAGCGACTGAGTGCTCAAACAACAGATAGCCTGAGACCAGACTGTCCTTACAGATGGAGGTGGTAATGCTGGGACCTCTCTGATCTTGTCAAAATGACCCAAGAATATGGCACATGATTTATAAATTTCTGCATCTTCTTTTTTAAAAATTATTTTTTGTTGGAGGAAAATTACTTTACAACGTTGTATTGGCTTCTGCAGTACAACAAACGTGAATAGCTCTATGTGTTCACATATCCCCTCTCTGGTGAGCCTCCTTTCCCTCCCGCCCTTCTAGATCATGTCAGAGCACTGAGCTGAGCTCTCTGTTTCACACATGGTATTACTCTCTCAATTCATCCCACCTTCTCCTCTCCTTCCACTGCTGTGTCTACAAGCTTCATTTTGGGGTGTGTGTGTGTGTGTGTGTGTTTGTGTATGCAGGAAAAAGAGAGAGAAATCACAAATCTTATGGTGTGTGAGAATGGAACTTCTATGATACAATACAGAATATAAGATTTCTATGATTTCTAGTTCTCTTCTTTTAGAGCCATGAGACAACTGATAGTTGAAATTTATTCTGAAAACATTATTCGAACAAGTCTGGGGTTCCTCCACAAGAATGCAGCTAATCTAAGATTTTAATTGGAATGAGATATTTGTTGTAACAAGAAATGTCTGTGGACTACTATTCTTCTTCTTCTTTTTTTTTTGGTTGATGAGGCTTTTTCTTCAAATTCTCCCTTAAGTGTTTTAGAAAAGCAGTTGTGCCCTGAAGCAGACATCCTATTAACACTGTGAGGGTAGTAATTTGCTTGTGTTTCCAAAATAGCCCCATTCACATATACTAAAGTGTCTGCTTACACAGAACTTCCACTCGTGTCGGGAGAAGTACTATAATAATAAACGTTGGCATCCAAATCGAAACAGCATGCGGCTCCCAACAAGTGTTTATGAAAACATTTGTTTTCTTACAGTCAGTTTAATTTTGAAATGTATGCCTAGGCCTGTGTACAAGGACGGTGTCTCTGGGACTCTGTTAATCCCCCCCACCTCCTCAAAACCAAACACACCTCTTAACCCTGGCCCCACACGTGACAGGACTCAGCAGAAACAGGCAGCACAGCGAAAAGTCAGGCTTTTGAGGTATGTCACTCTGAGACCACCCTTCGAGAGGAGGCCCCGCGATCGCAGAGCCAAGGCCCCTCACCGCAACCCTGGTAATTAGACACTAATAATGGACTGAAGGTGTAACATTCACCTCAACTCACCACCAACAGACTAAACAATCCATAGGAAGAGAGAAACCTTTCTGTGAGGAGCAAGAATGAGTAATACAGCAGAAAGCTTGCAAAAGTGTATGGACTTTGACAATCACAATGGAATAACAATGGCTATTTCAAAACGAATGGCATTAGATCCGAGTGAAACCCTAGACCGCATTCTGAATTGTTAGAAGGCTGCTAGTTCATGAATTAACATTGGTTTGATGTTTGTTCCTAATATCGCCAACTTCAATAGTTAGTTCATGAATTAACATTAGTTTGATGTTTGTTCCTAATATCGCCAACTTCAATAATCACCAAGGTGTCTGATTTCTGATTTTTTTTTTTTATTCGTTAGTTTGCTTCTCATGAAGGACACTCAAGGAGGAAAAGAACCCTTACAGCGTGTAGATGGGTACTTCTCTTATTGTGAAAGAAAATGCATACTGTTAAATAGAGAAGGAAAGCTATCATCATCGCTGTGTGACAGATGGGTATATATGATGTCCTCTATCACGGACCATTTAGCATTGATTATTCCTTTTTGTTCTGCTACGCCAACGTCAACCTATATTTTTCTCAGGAAAGGCAATGAATGCTTTCTGGGATGGAAAAAGGACAAGAACCTCCATTTGTTAGTCAGTGATTTTTTTCAGAAAAACATACACCATTTATAACCTACAAATATTTTTAAAGGGGAATTAAGTGAATGCTTTTAGTAAACTTTTTGGATTATTGGAATGTTTTTCTCCTAAAAGAGATTTGAAATTTGGGGATTTCAATTTGCACATGGGCTCATGAGGCTAACTTAGCATAGAAAGAATTAGAAATTCACTGACACAGTGGTGTTTTAAGCATCCTTGAGAATAATACAGACAAATCTCACAGATAATGTTGGGCAAAAGAAACCAGAAACAGTTGAGTGCATCTTATACGATTCCACTTATACAAAGTTCAAAAATGTTCCAGGTCAGTTACTCGTATCCAACTCTGTGAGACGCCATGGATTGTAGCCTACTGGGCTCCTCTGTCCACAGGATTTCCTAGGCAAGACTACTGGAGTGGGTGGCCATTTCCTCCTCCAGGGGATCATGCCCACCCATGTGAGATCGAACCTGAGTTACCTGCATTGGCAGGTGGATTCCTTACCATTGTGCCACCTGGGAAGTTCAAAAATGGGAGAAGCTAACCTATGCTGTTAGAGGTCACAGGATGATTGCTCTTGGCAGGGGAGGTAACTGGAAATAGGAATGAGGGGTCTTCAGGCCACCTGTATCCTTCCATCCCTTCTTCTGGGTGCTGGTTACAGTGTGTGTCACTTATGAAAAACTGTCATACTGTATGCTTATGATTTGGGGCCTTTTCTGAATGCATGCTTCAGTAAAAAGTTTGAAAAAAAAAAAGGATTAAAAATTCATGGCACTGTGAAGCTAGAGTCTGACCACAACTGGTTCCACAGTGGTCATATATGTGAGTATACTGAAGTCCTGCAATAATTGTTTCTAAACTTACACCTAAAATCTATTTGACAGTATGTAATTTTAGTGGCCTCTGAGAGTTCTGATTTTATCCATGAAATTAACAACTTACTCGTGATGACCCAAGATAATTTGAAAGCTGAGTGTGTGCTGACGTTGGGTTAGGTGGGTAGAGGGTAGCAGGGGAGGGATAATTATATTCTCTAAAGGATGAAAACATTCATATCTTCCTTTTGCTGAAGTCAATAACAAAATACTTCCGTAGTTTTCGTTTGTTTGGTCACAGAAGCTGTGAGCTTCCAGATAGCTGTGAAATGAGGCTTTGATGTTGAATTGCCAAAAAAACTTTCCTTGCATGTGAGCATGCTCAGGTGCTCAGTTGTGTCCAACTCTTTGCGACCCCACGGACTGTAGCCAGCCGACCCTGTAGTCAGCGGCTCTCTGCTGACTACAAGGATGCTACGGCTATGTACATGATCAAAATAACGCTTTTGAAGGTCAGGGTATTGAAGTTTAAGTTTTAGAGACTGGAGCTGAGGGTCTCTCAGGAGAGCACTCAGCAGATGGACAGGGCAGAAGTGATCATCTTTGAGTGCTAATTGCAATTCCATCACTAATTTGAATCCACTTGAATAACTTAGAGAATATTACTTGACTTAATAGAATATTAAAAAAAACCTCACCTTTTGGGATCGATAATTTTGTAGAGTTTTCCATTGTGAGTCTGGGTCATACTTTTACTACTTGATAGAATGTAAACTTCACCTATGGAGAGAGAAATACAGTACATTAGCTCACAGTATTGTAAGGTTTTACCTTCTATTGACTGCGTGTGTATGCTCAGTTGCTAAAATCGTGTCTGACTCTTTGCGACCCCATGGACCGTAGCCCACTAGACTCCTCTGGCAATGGGATCATCTTGGCAAGAATACTAGAGCAGGTTGCGATTTCCTCCTCCAGGGGATCTTCCTGACCCAGGGATCAAACTCAAGTCTCCCATGTCTTCTGCATTGGCAGGTGGATTTTTTTTTTAATTACCGATTCTTTACCACCTGGGAAGCCCCACGTGTATGTCTATATGTATGTTGGGCTTCCCAGGTGGTGCCAGTGGTAAAGAATCTGCCTGCCAATGCAGGAGACACAGGAAATGTGGGTTCAATCCCTGGGTTGGAAAGATCCCCTGGAGGATGGCATGGCAACCCACTCCAGCATTCTTGCCTGGAGAATCCCACAGACAGAGGAGCCTGAAAGGCTACAGTCCATGGGGTGGCAAAAGAGTCGGACACGACTAAAGTAAGTAAGCACACACAGTACATACATGTATTATATAGTCATACATCCTCAGAAGATCACTGGCCTGAAGATGATGGGAGCTTCCCAAGTCCACCCTCAGTGACTCCAGTCACTTCTTCCCACGTCTCCCCATTGCTCTGTATGAGCAGAGAGTAATCTCCCACCTTGGTGACGGCCACAGCCTCCTAGCTGATCTCCCTGCTCTTGCTCTTATTCTTCTAGGCTTACTCTCAGTATATCAGCTACAGAGATTCCTTACAAGGCAGGCGAGAGTGTATAAACTGGATTACACTCCTCTGTATCAACACCCTCCAATGACTTCTGATTTCCCTTCAATGGCTTCTGCTCTCTCTCCAAGCTAAGGCTGAGTCTGGACAGAGCTCTATGACAATGCGCCCCCTTATTGCTCTGATGCCATCTGCAATGTTTTCCAGCCTCACTGACCTCCTGGCTTTGGAAACGGGAGGCAAGTTCCTGGCCCAGCATCCTGTTTCAGGCCCCTGCTGTCCTAGGCTGCTCCTGTCTTAGCATCTGTCCCAGGTCCTGTCTGTCAGTAATCACCACTAGGTGCATTTCCCCCCTTTCGCCTGTGCTTATGTCATCCTTCTTGACTGTACTGTTTATTTGTTTTAATAGACCTTTTTGATTTGGACCATTTTTAAAGTCTTTATTAAATATGTTACAATATTGCTTCTGTTTTATGTTTTGGCCTTTTTTGGCTTTGAGGCACGTGGGATCTTGGCTCCCTGACCGGGGATGGGACCCCGGCACTGGAAGGAGAAGTCTTAGCCACTGGACCACTTGGGAAGTCCCCTTATTGTGTTATTTAACAGTACACTTGTCCCAACTCCTAGTACACTTTGTACCAACTCTCTCCTCTTAGGAAAGAACCACTCTCGTTTATGACCATTCCTTCCATATACCTCAATACACAGAACTGACCATATGAATAGGGAATTAGAAGTTGTTTTTATGATTATATGTTTATGAGGCTTTAAAATTTATATTTGGTTCTCATTCATGAAATAGTCTTTGATTTAGTTTATATTTCTCTATTTTACTCTGTTATTATGTATTAAGCACACCCTACTGCTTTCTCACTTCTGGAAAGGATATTATGGAACTAATAATAAAAACAAACACAACAGAAAAAATGGCATTAAAAAACCAAGGAATGTAAGAAAAAAAAATCATATTTGTTTCATCAACTACTTTATGTAGTTTACCACATTTAATCCTTAAAACAAACCCATTCTGATTTTATGATTAAAAACATACACACATACACACATCCAGAAAAAACTCATTAAGAAAATCTAACTCAATTTATTATATGGCTGTTAATTAAAAACCAAAGAGTTTACATTAAAGAGTGAAAGTATATTTACTCTAAATTATGAAATATATATGATATTTTTGTTTTGGACAGTAAGAACTGCGTGTGCTTCATTTCTGGTTCTCCTCCCAACACTGTATTAAGTATGGACAGATATTTGGACATTTTAACCACGGTGGAGTGACGGTAGAAGGATAAATGATGGTGAGTTATTGGCAGTAAGGTCTGGGGCAACCAAAATGATTCATCAAAATGATTCTAAATACTTATCTCTAACTCTGTCACAAACAATTTGATCCTAATTTATACTTTAAAATCAGAGTTTGCCAGTGACGTTTAAATTACATTACAGAAGATTGAAGTGAGAAAGGGTATATTTCTGGTTCATTTGAATGGGGTAGAAGAATTTCAAAGCAAACTTAAATGCAAGATGCTTGCAATGCTAAAACAAGAAAAAGACAGATTGGACTACTCTTCTTTGAATCCCTATATTCCAGCAGCTCTGAAATCTGTGTTTTGTGTTGCAGGAATCTAGTTTGAATTCCTTGGCAACCTAAGTGAATGGCATGGAGCTATTTCTGATGAATTCTCTATTTGGTGGAGTTAAACCAAATCTGAACATTTAGAGTAAATAATTATGATTTAGATGAAAACACAACTTTTCTTTTCTAATACCTAGAAATTCATGTCCGAGGCTAAAGGAGCATGGTAGCCATTGTTTATTTGGATATTGCTCTTTAAAGGGAATCATTATGATAGCTACATTTATCTCTGAAGTTTAAAACTGGTACCATTTCACTTTTTGGTAGCATTCCAATTATCAACTTCTTTTTGCTTTTTAAACTGCATACATTTTGATAATATATCAACAAATAAATTGCATGTTATACTGGAGATTATCAAGGAGAAGATAATTTTCATTCTGTTGGAAAGCAGCTCTATAAACTCAGATTATTTCTAGCAAATTTCATGCCCTGATGGGCAAAAAAAAAAAAAATTAGGAAATGAAGTGAGATTTGGATTGCAACATATTTTAAATTTATTTTAAGAGACATGGATAAGTGTAAAGGTTTTCAGATAGAGAATATGGACAAATGACTTAAGTGTTTCAAAGATATCAATAGCCATTTGAAATTTTCTCTCTCTTTAAGATTCAAAAATTCTCTTTTGTTTCCAACTCCCATCTTTCTGCTTTGTTTCTTTCATGTTTCTGGAGTAGAAATAAGATTTAAAGACCCCCAGAGAAAGATTATTGGAAGTGAATACTGAACTGGTCATCTTTGCGGGAGGTTACATTTCCAACAAATGGAGGTTGAGATTATTTTACTTGTTTTTCAGAGTAGAACAGAGCCTCTTGGGCAAAGATCGAGAATGGAACTTAACAGAAATAGTTTGTACTGTACCTAATTCGTCTTCTCCAAATCCCAAAATGTGACCTGAAAAGTAACCTCTACAGGAACCACCGTTGCCAAGACAGAGTGGTTTTTCTTGCCATTGCTTGCTCACAGGACTTTGCTGGAGGGTTAAGAAATTCCTACAAGAAAAACATACCAGGAACCTATGATGAAAATGTGCTTTTGCCTAAAAGACACAATGACATGCTTAAAATAAAGTTTGTAACAATTCCTGTGCCATGGACCTGGCTTCTAAAGGGAAAAATAATATAGCCCAAAATGTGTGTGAATACTCTGAAAGTCCCATGTGAGGAAGAAGTACTTAAAGATGACATTTTGTTTGGAGGGGGTGGGTACTAAAAGTACCTGAGTATGAGAAATACCCTCCCCTTCATCTGGAGAATGATACTTCCTATCCAGGACTAGACATCATGCTGTGCTATTAACCAGGGAGAGGGACAGGGGAAGAGCACAGTGTCAGTTCACTTTTCTATTTCCTTTTAGTGACCAAGCAAATCAGCTCTGCCATATGCCTGAATGACAGTGACTTGGGAAACAAGATCTTTATTTTGGGCTTCATTACAGAGTTTCTTATAATTATTGACAATGTGACCTCTAAGCTTTAGGCTAATATTTAATTTTGCAGTATTCCTATCAATAGAGAGAAAGTAAGGTCTGTTGCCAAAAGTCCTCAAAGTCTGGCAAAAAAAAAAAAAAAATTCTTAGCCTTCCAGTAATTTTTAAAATATTTATGTAACTCATGTAAAACTACATTTCTTCAATTTACTCATGATCATGGTAAATTTATGTTAAGGATGAAGGGAAGAGCCTAAACAATATGAAATGTCCATCTGAAGACTTCTCCGCTCTTAAAAATTATTTTATGAATTTGATCAAGTCTGTTTCAAAAGCATCTTTTAGGAAATTCTTTAATTTCCCCACCATACATGGTAGAACTAAAAGTAAATAATAGGATTCCTTCATGGTCCAGTGGTTAAGAATCCGCCTGCCAATGCAGAGGACGGGGTTCAATCCCTGGTCCAGGCAGAGGCAGATTCCACATGCTGCAGAGCAACAAAGTCTGTGAGCTGCAACTACTGAAGTCCACGCTCTAGAGCCCTTGAGCTGCAACAAGAGAAGCTACCTCAATGAGAAGGCTGTGTTTGGTAACAAGAGAGTAGCCCCAACTCACGGCAACTAGAGAAAGCCCTTGTGCAGCAAGGAAGACCTAATGTAGGCAAAAGAGAAAAAGAAAAGAAAGACTAACTTGCAGAATTGGAAAAAAAAATTAATAAACAATAGTTTTTATGTGTCCCACACCTGACCTCCAAAGGGTGACATGCATTTGAATATTTTCTGATGATGTGCACGATAATCAATGGATATGTCATTCGATCTATCAAACTGTGGTGTCAGGAAGCCTACCCATTACGATCTCCAAACACGTAGCTTCCGTAGAGTCTTTCTGACTGGCAGCCTCGGTAAACAAATCCACCAACCAAAGGACCATTACTGAATGGCTTGAATTCTAAAAGTGATGGCTCACTTTCTGGAAATAAATAGACATAACATTAGATCAAATGAAACATATTTTTATAAAGGAAAACAAGGAAATGGCAATCCACTCCAGTACTATTGCCTGGAAAATCCCATGGACAGAGGAGCCTGGTAGGCTACAGTCCATGGGGTCGCAAAGAGTCGGACACGACTGAGCGACTTCACATTCATTCATTCAATGTAGGCCAGGGGGCTTCCCAGGTGGCGCTAGTGGTAACAACCCTGCCAATGCAGGAGACGTAAGAGATGCGGGTTCAATCCCTGCATCGGGAAGATCCCTTGGTGGAGAGCATGGCAACCCACTCCAGTACTCTTGCCTGGAGAATCCCATGGACAGAGGAGCCTGGAGGGTTACATACAGTTCATGGGGTCACAAAGAGTCAGACATGACTGAAGCCACTTTGCACGCATGCACACACACAACGTAGGCCGTGCCACAATTACTACGGTAATACTACAGTAATTTACTCTAACTCGGAAATGTGTTCCGTGCTGCATAAGACAGATTCTTGCTATAGATCTTTAGTGAAAATAATTAACCCTTTTGCTTAAATATTATAAAATGTACAGGGCTTCCATGCATAGCAGAATGAAACAAAAATGCTCTGCAAACGCTTATTGTTATTATAACTTTCAAGACATACCAAATTTTCAATGACAATATCTCTGAACATTTTGGAAATCGTGGACTTTAGAACTAAAATACTTAAACAAATAATACTCAATTTTTTAATATTGAATTTTTTGCAGAAATACTTCTGCATATACCTCCTAAACTGAGTCAAGCCTCTGTCAAATTCTATAAAATTTTTAAAAGTTTACACTTTAATGAAAATAAAGGCATGGTACATAAAAGGTCTTCAAAACCACATTTGTTGCATATTTTAAAACACTGTTACTTAGTCAAGTAATATCTTCCTTTAAAATGTTTTAAGAGTTTTGTTTATATGATCATGTGGTTAACAAAGTCTATTAAAGTCACTCCTTCAGAATTACATGTGAATAGTCATGTATCTCAGTCTTTTCATGCATGTCATTATGTTCTCAAATATAAAGATGCCAATTACGATGAAAAAGATACAAAGCCATCTGGAAATTAATCTGAAAATTACTTATTACATACTTAAATTAATCACTATCAACAGGAAGTCTTTTAGGCAAAAGCTTTTGTGGAAAGACAAAAATTCTAAAGTTCTTCCCGCTTCCCACATGATTATGGTGAATAGGTGAATGTGTGCGCAGTCACTCAGTCATGTCCAACTCTTTGCAACTCCATAGACTGTAGCCCTCCAGGCTCTTCCGTTCATGGGATTTTCCTGGCAAGAATACTGGAGTGGGTTGCCATTTCCTTCTTAGGGGACCTTCCTGACCCAGGGATCGATCCCAAGTCTCTTGTGTCTCCTGCACTGCAGGCTGATTCTCGACCGCTGAGCCACCGAGGGTGCCTGATGATGGCGAATATGATAGTATAAAAAGGAGAACAATCAAGATTTAAATGAATTTAATTTAATCCTCTCCCAGGGTACTGAGAGGCAGCAAAACTGAATCAGGCCACGTGGGTTCAAATCCAGATCCTGTCACTTTACGTGGTGTGACAAGTAACCTTTCTATGTCTCAGTTTTCTCATCTGTACCATGTGAACAGTAAGAGTGCTTCTAGGATTTCTCTGTAAATGAAATGAGTGAAGCTTTTAAAGTACTTATTACAGGCCCCAGCATGTAGTAAATGCTGTGGATGTGGTTATTTGTTTTTCGTTTTTTTTTTTTTTTTTTTCCTGATTTACTGAGGTATAATTGACAAATAAAATTTGATATATATAATAGTAAAAGAATTATGCAGCTGTGTTTTTAATATATAAATGTAGGGCCATCCATACTGTAATCAGTTTCAGCTGAACCCAAATTAATGTGATCGTAGAATTTAGTTTAATTTACAAATATAGCTAAAATTCCCACAGGTTAGTGACTCATTAGATTTTTTTTTCTAACCACATTATTCTTTGGTTTGGCTTTTATAAGATGCACACACACATACATGAATACCTGAAAAAAAAAATGACTACTACATGAACCAGCACAGCTGCTTCATTCCTGGTACTAAATAAATATCTGTATTGAATGAATAGAAGAAGCAATCAATTCAATAATCTTCATCTCTTATGTTCCCTGAATCATAATCATATTTGATATACCATTTCCTCCAAAATGAGTAAATACAAAAATGTGGAAAAATATTAACTTTATATTTTAATATGTATCTCAAACACGCTAATAATTATTTCATTAAAAATAAGTTCTAAACATTCCATCTTCATGACTTGGGTAAATAACAGGTTTTTATAAGTCTATTACTTTGTTTTCTCTAGAATAAACACTTTTAAAAAATACATTCTTATTTGAAACACATAATTTTCCTAATTGCTGAGACTAGTCTGTTGGGTATTGAGAAATTTCTTACCCTTAACACTTATTTTTTTCCTCTGTATATAAGATGTTAAGACAAGTTCTCTCTTATATATTAAATAAATAGAAGGTATTCATCTTGATTCTCAGATGAGCAAAATATAAACTGCTAACTTTTGAAGACCCATTAAATTTTTTGGACCTACAGAGCAGCATTCAATCCATGGGGAGGGTAATTACCCAAATGGAGCCCCTAGGGCTTGTAAGAATCATTGGACCTTTAAGAAGCCAGCAACTGATTCTGTTACCACTGTTAGGCCAGTGTTCTGATGCTTTCCTAAATGCTCATTTTGCAGAAATCCTTTTCTCTTCAATTAATACACTAAAACAAAGCCCGAATGAAAGCCCAAATCAACAAATTATGCTCTACTTACCATAATCTTTCCCCTTTATGATCTGTAGGATTCTGGCCGATGAGCTGTTCTTTCCATTGGAGTCTGAACAAAGGATTGTTAAATTGATGTTTATATCAGTGGGGTGTCGATCCACAGCACATCTGTGACAAAAGTGGGGACACTCATGAATTCCTACCCGGGTGTGTTCCAAACTCAGAGATTCCTGACACAGGAACCCTCTGTGGGTTGGCAAGGATCCTAGGGAGGATTTAGTTTGGAATCTCTAGAAACCGCTGAAGGAAACATCCTGTTTGTTTACTCTGTTGAAGTTTAATGAGCTCTGGAGTGTATTTCTTAATTTCTTTTGGTACCCCCCTCCATTATGAACGTGCATACTGACTTAAAACATGTGTTAGTCTGTTGTTAAGGGAAAGCATGGATATGATACCTGGGTAACATACAAGAGTAAGGACAGTGGTACCATCAACTCATACCTGCAACACACGTTACAGGATATGTGGTCCCTGAGTTGTGATGACCCAGCATTATGATGCTGTGGAAGTATCTCATGGTCAGTAGAAACTGTACTTTGAGTTTTGATCTTCTCTCAGACTAATGACATGTGGTCCAATACTCTCTTGTGATGCTGGGCAGAGGCAACTACAGTTCCCAGCAACCCATGCCATCACCAGAGGAATCAATGATGCATAGACAACCACTCTGTATCCCTACAACCATTCTGCTTTCCACTTTCGGTATAACATTTGATAAATATTGAAATATTTGATATTTGATAAATATCTCATGAAAACATGAGACATTCAATTAAATGGGCTCCCTGGTGGCTCAGATGGTAAAGGATTGGCCTCTAATGAAGGAGACCCAGGTTCGATCCCTGGGTCGGGAAGAACCCCTAGAGAAGGGAATGGCTACCTACTCCAGTATTCTTGCCTGAGAAATCCCATGGACAGAGGCGCCTGGCAGGCTACAGTCCGTAGGGTCGCAAAGAGTCAGAGACTACTGAGTGACTTTCACAGACACACATTCAATTAAATAGGCTATGTGTTAGTAGATTTTGCCTAACTGTACACTAATGTAAGTATAGTGAGCATGTTTAAAGTGGACTAGACTAAGCTATGATGTTTGGTAGGTGAGGACCATTAAGTGCCTTTTCCACTTATGGTATTTTCAATGTACAGTGGTTTCACTGGGACTTAACTCCACTGTAAGACAAGGAAGGTGTGTATTAGTTATAGTATTAATTTTGTGTTTCTTTTTTTAAAAAATGTGGAACATTTTTTAAATGCCTTATTGAATTTGTTGTAATACTGTTTCTGTTTTATTTTCTTATTTTTAAGCTATGAGGTACTTGGGAATCTTAGCTCCCTGACCAGGGATTGAACTTGCACTTGTTGCATTGAAAGGCAGTCTTAACCACTGGACCACAAGAGAAATCCCCTGTGTTTCTTAGATAGAATCAGTACATTCTAAAGTGTGGGCTGCCCTAACAAAGGGGAGCGTGCCTTCCAGTTTAAGGAATAAAATAAAGCTGGCCTCCACAACCACTGAAGTCCTTCACGTGGACTCTGACTTCATGTTTACCTCTAATCTGCAGCCAGAATACTTCTGTGACTTAAGCCACTGAGGAAAGAAACTATTTTCACCCTCTTTATCACTGTTATTTCTGTTACTTATCAAATCCAGGAATATAAGGAGGGCTCAATATTTGTTGGATGTTTCAGCCAATGAGTGACCAGGTATGGGGAGTGTAGGTTGCGGGAAGAATGAAATTGAATAATAGTTTTGAAATTTTCAAAAATTTGGAAAACAGTCCTGTACTGTTTTCAGATTTCTTAAGCTTGGCATTACTGACATTTGGTGCCAGACATGTCTCTTTTTCTGAGAGGAAAAGGGGGCTGTTCTGAGCATTGTAGGATATTTAGCAGCATCTCTGGCCTCCACCCACTATGTGTCACTGGCATGATCTACTCCTAATTTGTAGAAACCAAAAATGCTTCTAGACACTGCCAAATGTCCACTGATGGCAAAATCATCCCATTGGGAATCACTGCTTTAGGCCAACAAAATACATTCGTGACAGAAACAAAATCATTGGAAATTTTAAAATAAATTAAAAAAAATTTATTTAAATCCAAGAGTAGGGTCTGGAACATAAGTGACATAAGATGCATTTGCAGCAAATATTTAAATAACAACAATGAAATAAAACCTGGTGGGGCCAGATGATCTCATTCACATTAGAGGAACTATAAGCCGGACAGTGCAAACAGTGTCAGACTTTATTTTTGGGGCTCCAAAATCACTGCAGATGGTGATTGCAGCCATGAAATTAAAAGATGCTTACTCCTTGGAAGGAAAGTTATAACCAACCTAGACAGCATTATTACAAAGTAGAGACATTACTTTGTAGAAAAAGGTCCATCTAGTCGAGGATATGGTTTTTTCAGTAGTCATGTATGGGTGTGAGAGTTGGATTATAAGAAAGCTAAGCGCTGAAGAATTGATGCTTTTGAAGTGTGGTGTTGGAGAAGACTCTTGAGAGTCCCTTGGACTGCAAGGAGATCCAACCAGTCCATCCTAAAGGAGGTTAGCTCTGGGTGTTCACTGGAAGAACTGATGTCAAAGCTGAAACTCCAATATTTTGGCCACCTGAGGCGAAGAGCTGACTCACTGGAAAGACCTTGATATTGGGAAAGATTGAAGGTGGGAGGAGAAGGAGACAACAAAGGATGAAATGGTTGGATGACATCACCAGCTCAATGGACATGGGTTTGGGTGGACTCCGGGAGTTGATGATGGACAGGGAGGCCTGGCATGCTGCAGTTCGTGGGGTCACAAAGAGTCGGACATGACTGAGTAACTGAATTGAACTGAAGCTTGATCTGCCAAAGGTGGGTAGCTGTTTTGTAGCCATAGTCCCTTTCTTGTCCTCATTAATTCAGTGATTCCCAGAATACAATGTTTGGCAGGGATCATGACAGACCTGCTGTGAATTAAGGTGCAACTAAGTCCATAGAGGGTGACCAATTTTTCCTGTATTGCTTTTCTTTTAAGATGGAGAAACTCTGACCAAGAAAACAATTTGACCTGTTTCTAACAAGAAAGAGGAAATCTGGAGGAAAAGGTGAGGTCTCCCAAACGTGGAGTCTCTGGAGGCCGTGAGATCTAGCTCTGGCTGAGTACCAAATTCACTAAGGTCCACTTGGCCCTTTTAATCTTTTTTCAGTTCAGTTTAGTCTCTCAGTCGTGTCCCACTCTTTGCGACCCCATGGACTGCAGCATGCCAGGCTTCCCTGTCCCTCACCAACTCTGGGAGCCTACTCAAACTCACGTCCATCATGTCGGTGATGTCATTCAACCATCTCATCCTCTGTCATCCCCTTCTCCTCTTGCCCTCAATCTTTCCCAGCATCAGGGTCTTTTCAAATGAGTCAGTTCTTCACATCAGTTGGCCAAAGTATTGGAGTTTCAGCTTCAACATCAGTCCTTTCAATAAATATTTAGGACTGATTACCTTTAGGATGGACTGGTTGGATCTCCTTACAGTCCAAGGGACTCAAGAATCTTCTCCACCTTTTTTAGTTTCTTATATAAAAAGAGCCCAGATGGAGAAACCTCTCTATATGATACTATTGTTGTTTAGTTGCTAAGTTGTGTCCACTTCTTTGTGATTTCACGGACTGTAGCCTGCCAGGCTCCTGTGTCCGTGGAATTCTCCAGGCAAGAAAACTGGAGCAGGTTGGCATTTTCTTCTCCAGGGGATCTTTCTGACCCAGGGATTGAGCCCATGTTTCCTGCATTGTAGGTGGATCTTTACCACTGAGCCACCTAAGAAGCCCATATAATACTATCAGATCAGATCAGATCAGTCGCTCAGACGTGTCCGACTCTTTGCGACCCCATGAATTGCAGCATGCCAGGCCTCCCTGTCCATCACCAACTCCCGGAGGTCACTCAGACTCACATCCATCGAGTCCGTGATGCCATCCAGCCATCTCATCCTCTGTCGTCCCCTTCTCCTCCTGCCCCCAATCCCTCCCAGCATCAGAGTCTTCTCCAATGAGTCAACTCTTCGCATGAGGTGGCCAAAATACTGGAGTTTCAGCTTTAGCATCATTCCTTCCAAAGAAATCCCAGGGCTGATCTCCTTCAGAATGGACTGGTTGGATCTCCTTGCAGTCCAAGGGACTCTCAAGAGTCTTTTCCAACACCACAGTTCAAAAGCATCAATTCTTCGGCGCTCAGCCTTCTTCACAGTCCAGCTCTCACATCCATACATGACCACAGGAAAGACCATAGCCTTGGCTAGGCGAACCTTTGTTGGCAAAGTAATGTCTCTGCTTTTGAATATGCTATCTAGGTTGGTCATAACTTTCCTTCCAAGGAGTAAGCGTCTTTTAATTTCATGGCTGCAGTCACCATCTGCAATGATTGTGGAGCCCAGAAAAATAAAGTCTGACACTGTTTCCCCATCTATTTCCCATGTAGTGATGGGACCAGATGCCATGATCTTCATTTTCTGAATGTGGAGCTTTAAGCCAACCTTTTCACTCTCCACTTTCACTTCATCAAGAGGCTTTTGAGTTCCTCTTCACTTTCTGCCATAAAGGTGGTGTCATCTGCATGTCTGTGATTGATATTTCTCCCAGCAATCTTGATTCCAACTTGTGTTTCTTCCAGTCCAGCATGTCTCATGATGTACTCTGCATAGAAGTTAAATAAACATGGTGACAATATACAGCTTTGACGTACTCCTTTTACTATTTGGAACCAGTCTGTTGGTCCATGACCAGTTCTAACTGTTGCTTCCTGACCTGCATACAGATTTCTCAAGAGGCAGATCAGGTGGTCTGGTATTCCCATCTCTTTCAGAATATTCCACAGTTGATTGTGATCCATCCAGTCAAAGGCTTTGGCAAAGTCAATAAAGCAGAAATATATGTTTTTCTGGAACTCTGTTCCTTTTTCCATGATACAGCAGATGTTGGCAATTTGATCTCTGGTTCCTCTGCGTTTTCTAAAACCAGCTTGAACATCTGGAAGTTCACGGTTTATGTGCTGTTGAAGCCTGGCTTGGAGAATTTTGAGCATTATTTTGCTAGCATGTGAGATGAGTGCAATTGTCCAGTAGATTGAGCATTCTTTGGCATTGCCTTTCTTTGGGATTGGAATTAAAACTGACCTTTTCCAGCCCTGTGGCCACTGCTGAGTTTTCCAAATTTGCTGGCATATTGAGTGCAGCCTTTTCACAGCATCATCTTTGAGGATTTGAAAAGCTCAACTTGTATTCCATCACCTCCACTAGCTTTGTTCGTAGTGATGCTTTCTAAGGCCCACTTGACTTCACATTCCAGGATGTCTGGCTCTAGGTGAGTTTTCACACTATCGTTATTATCTGGGTCATGAAGATCTTTTTTGTCCAGTTCTTCTGTGAATTCTTGCCACCTCTTCTTAATATCTTCTGCTTCTGTTAGGTCCATATCATTTCTTTCCTTTATCGTGCCCAACTTTGCATGAAATGTTCCCTGGGTATCTCTGATTTTCTTGAACAGATCTCTAGTCTTTCCCATTCTATTGTTTTCCTCTACTTCTTTGCATTGATCCCTGAAGAAGGCTTTCTTATCTCTTCTTGTTATTGTTAGGAACTCTGCATTCAGATGCTTATATCTTTCCTTTTCTCCTTTGCTTTTCGTTTCTCTTCTTTTCACAGCTATTTGTAAGGCCTCCCCAGACAGCCATTTTGCTTTTTTGTGTTTCTTTTCCATGGGGATGGTCTTGATCCCTGTCTCCTGTACAATATCATGAACCTCCATCCACAGTTCATCAGGCACTCTATCTATCAGATCTAGTCCCTTAAATCTATTTCTCACTTCCACTGTATAATCATAAGGGATTTGATTTAGGTCATACCTGAATGGTCTAGTGGTTTTCCCTACTTTCTTTAATTTAATTCTGATTCTTTACCCTAATGTAATGTAATGGGTGGTAATGATGGGCCAGTGTAGGTTTCTCAATTGAAACAAATGAGCACTTGTGTGGGGCATGTTGATAGTGTGGGCAGCAATGCTTGTGTAGGGGTTGTATGGGGAAATCTCTGTGCTCTCTGTTGAATTTTGCTGTGAATTTCAAACTAACCTTAAAATTAAAATGTCTTTTAAAAAGAGGAGAGGAGGCACCTGATGCCAGCTACCTGAAAGTGCTGGCTGACCGTTATCAGTAAGAGGATAAGCACAAGATTCTTGGCCTGCTGCTCTGTACCAAGGTGCTGAATAAGAGTCAGCTTTGCTCTGTAGCCAACAATTCTGGATTTTGGTTTCCTTTCTGTTTTATTAAATCCTCCTCTGCTTGAAATACTTTTGGAGGGAGGCAGACTGTTCAGCCCTCTGCCGCCGGAGGATGTAAGCCTCCACAGCACAGGCACTGTGCCACATGTAAGGTCTGTAAAGCACTCCGCCCTGTGTTTTTACACTGAGGGTCGGGACTCCCCGGGAGGGGTGCGTGCAGGGTCCGGTGGGACTGTGGTGACTCGGGCTGTTCTGACTTCAAACTGCTGCTTTGTGGTGGTATCTGTGCATTCTGAGCTCCAGGAATGGAATGTGACAGTTTCCCCCACATCCTGAACCCACCTTAAGTATTCCCTGTCGCCCAGATTTTAAGATCTGCTGAGATGCCAAAAAGGAAATGAACTGTAGACTTGCACTTTGATGGAGGGGAGATGAAGGGTAGGAGGGATTATAAAAGAAAAAGCTCGAGAAATACTCACCTTGCACATAATGAACACTCAATAAACATTAAATAGCAATAATAACTTAACGAGTAAATGAATAAATGTGGCCAGATATCCCTTAGTATGAGTCACAGACCACAGACTGAATGAAGCCTTCATCACAGAAATGCTATACAGTATTATTCTTCCTTGCATTTTTCAAGTGTATCCCAAATTTCTCACTCTACATGCTTCTTTTTTTTTGGCTGGCGCCGAGTGGCATATGAGATCTTAGTTCCCCAAGCAGGGATTGAACCCATATCCCCCACACTGGACGTATGGAGTCCTAACCACTGGAGTGACAGGGAAGTCCTTCTCGTTAGTGGTCGTTTATGATTCACTGTAGCAAACAGTCAATCTGAATTCCTTTAACATTTATCATCTTTTTCAAGTAAAAAAGTTAACATTTAGCTCAACTCCTTCCAAATGCCACCGAGTCATCTTATATTAAGTGAAGCTACAATAATAAGAACCATAATTTATTTAAAATCTATCAGGTGTGTCAGACACTCTAGTGCTTCACTTAAAGATTTGTACTTAATCAGTAGAACATCCTTGCAAGGTGGATATTACCATCCTTATTTACTGTATAAGGAAATTAACATTTAGAAATGTGGGTTCAATCTCTGGGTTGGGAAGATCTCCTGAAGGAGGGCATGGTAACCCACTTCAGTACTCTTGCAGGGAGAATCCCCATGGACAGAGGAGCCTGGCGGGCTGCAGTCCATGGGGTTGCAAAGAGTCGGGTATGACTGAACAACTAAGCATGCATACAAGGACAGCACAGGAAGAGATGGTCAGATAGCATCACTGACTCGATGGACATGAATGTGAGCAAACTCTGGGAGATACTGAAGGACAGCAGAGCCTGGCATGCTACTGTCTATGGGGTTGCAAAGAGTCAGATACAACTTAGCGACTGAACAACAGCAGA
This sequence comes from Tragelaphus eurycerus, assembly GCA_935064755.1. Classification (NCBI taxonomy): domain Eukaryota; kingdom Metazoa; phylum Chordata; class Mammalia; order Artiodactyla; family Bovidae; genus Tragelaphus; species Tragelaphus eurycerus. The sequence continues at coordinate 6,911,316 of CAKXYN010000093.1, read as the reverse complement.
GACAAAGGTTTATTATTTGTCTGAAGTGTTCAATTTGAAGTCTTGATCAGGACACTAGCCCACCAGTGTTTATCTAATAAGAATGCTCCAAAATGTTAAGGTGATTTTTCTCTGTGAATTTGTCCTTTGTCTTATCCAATCTGCCTTCTCAATCTGCTTCACACATTAATAGAACAAACAACAAAATCCTGGGTGACAACGAACCAGTGTGATTTTAGCAGCATAGTGTTGGCTGAGACTCTGCTCTGTGCCTGGAAACTCTCTTTTCCCCACTTTGTGAGTCCCTGCTCTGTGGTAAGGCAGGAGAGAGAAGAGGCTTGTATTCTCACCTGCCTGGATCATGGAGGCCATGGGCAAACACTTCTGGGGGCTGGTTGGTGCTGTTGAAGTGCGGGTTGCTCCTGGGTATGGAGTACGGCGCGTGGCACATATCAGTATCCACGTCCAGCCGGAGCACAGAACCTGTGAAGTCGCTGAGGAATCAGAGGACCGCGTAAGAGCTTTCCGTTCTTGTTACATATTTCAACTACACTAAATGCAGGGAGGTTGCTCTATGGCTAAAAAAAATAAAAATAAAAACCACCTCCCCTCATTTGAGAAAGAACTATTAACGTTCCAAATTCCATGTTGTGGGAAATGCAACCAGAGACTGTTTTGTTTCAGATCAGCACCGAGACACACACAGCTTGACGGTGACGGAAGGCTGTGGCTTCGGTGGGGTAATGCCTTTGGGATCCATCCTCTAAGATGTTTTTTTCCAATCCACGTGTTTAACGACCCCTGAGAAGTTCCACTGAATGACATCAGTCCATTAGGTAGTGTGGAAGGTAGCTGCTGTACAACCCCCATGGGAGGAACTGGTGTGAGGACATCTCAGAAGAGCGACTTTCAGAAATACTACATCGGCAAATTTATTGAATTCCTCTTCATGTTAAAAATGCAGATACTGATAACAGTTAAATAATTTAACAAAGGTGATCTAATTCAGCTTTTAATTCACTTAAAGCACTTTACCATCAAGGGGCACCTGTTTTTCTGTTGTTTTTTACCTTAATCCATCCATTTCTTCCATATCATCCAGTGTGATCATCCCATCACCGAGGATGATGTACAGAAAGCCGTCAGGACCGAAGAGCAGCTGCCCCCCCAGGTGCTTTCTGTGGAGTTCCGCGACTTCAAGAAATACTCTGGCTGTTCGTAGATCAACTTGATGGGGGTTCTTCCTACGTGGTGGGGACGAAACAAATCATGACTGTGAAATTTGTCAGGTGAACCCACAAAAAGTAAATAGGATACAAATACGGAAGCACACACGTGGCATGTAAATAAGCAAACATACTGAAGGTGAAGCTAATAAAAATTACTGAAAAATTACGTTAGTTTCTAGGTTTCCCAAGCGGCGTTTTAGAGGAAAGAGAATTGTAGAAAATGCCAAAGCTACCATTTTCTGCAATTTTCCTTAAAGACACAATCGGGATGTTCAGCCAGATGGAGACTGAGGTTTAACTATTGCCACCTGATGGTAAATTATTTGTAACTTCTAAACAAAAAATTACAAAGACACAGTGAGAAAAATAATATCAACCATCTTTTAATGATACCTGGATACTGTGTATTCCACAACTCTAAGAATATGATCATGAGGCCCCATAGCCCACCGTTCTTGGTTGGTGGTATAAGACACATATAGCTTTCCATTTTTCTTGTAATTGGGATGGAATGCAAGGCTTAGCAGTCCTCTTTCATCTCCTCCCTGCAGTCAAATGAAAAACACAAAGAATTGTGAAGTTAATTATGTTCTTTATTGTGTTTAAACTGGAACCCCCAAAAGAGTCCCTTTCTTCTTCCTGGATAATCTTTGTCCAAACTCCTTTCTTTCCTTCCTTGCCTACTGCACGCAAAAAAAGATGATAAAACATTTCACTTTGCAGAACTCTTTCAGGGTTAGAAACAAGACAGTTGTCTTGTGTGGTTATCTATGCACAAGACCCTTTGAGTGATTTGTGTATGTAATCTGGGGAAGCTAGGAAGACAAGTTTAAGTGCAGTGAAGAATTCTTTGCTGGGTTACTAGGTTGCTTGTAGTTCACAGAAGACAAATAAAAAGGTTCATAATCAGCAGTCACTTCTAATCCAAGTCTCCCAAACCTAAAACACAGTGCGGGCTGCCAACTCCCACTGTCTTGGCAATCTATTTAGAAAACAGTTAAATTGCTTGTGTAATATGTAAACCTTTGTTTTACCCTGGAGGCATCTACATCAGTTGTCACAACCATGGTGGTCTGTTCGTCATAGCTAGGTAATAAGCAGCCTTGGCCTAGAAATGAGGTATTTTTACATAGATCCTTTTGCTGCCTTGAGTTTTTTCTTTATAGAAAGATGGAGAAATGAGAGGAGAGCTAAAAGCCAGAGCTGGGATGGGGGTGGGAAAAATCCTAGAGAGGAAAGGGGACACTAGGAAATAAAAGAAAAATCCCAAACAACTTTCTTTTGTTATTATATGTATGTCAAGAATTGTATACATTAGGCATGCCAAATGCTGTAACAATTAAAACATCATCGTGTGCTTAAATAGAAAGGCATTTTATCTTTATTTTCTGCTAATTCAGCTTGATGAAACTCAATATGGTCTTAGCATTTGTTTTATCCCACAAGTAGTCTAGGAATTTCTATAATGAAATCAAAGTATCTAAAATTATCAAGATCAGATACTTCAAGTTCACATCCTGGTAAGCCAGTGAGCAATTCGCCTGTAGTTTACGGAGTTATGTACAATGACAAAAAATGTGACTGAACCTCCCCTTAGGACATCACCTTATCCATGCTATTTCATTAAACAGCACATCTCTTAGGGTGAAAAGCTGTAAGTTACTCCTTAGACGTGTCAGAGAAGCAAAACCAGTCTCTAATACTGCAATTTCTTCACTGGGTTATACTCCATCATTCTCCTGCCTTTGTTCCCCAGAATAGCTTGTGTTACTAGAAATGTATGATACTGTTTGTATGCTACATGGATTTGTGAATTTCAAGTTCTAGGCATAAAAGTTTACTTTTAATAAACATTATTTCCTGGAATAGAGAAAAACTGCTTTCATACGTATGCCATCCAAAACAGAAACATCCAAACGTTAAGTGTGTGTAAGTAATAAAGTGGGTGCAAATATCCCATAACTACCAAGTTATTATTCAAATGTCCAAAAAGCCAGCCTCTTCATCTGCGTATCACAATATGATTAATTTTAATTTTAACACGAGAACTATCTCACTGAAGGGTAAGTCTTTATGACTTTATGAATGAGCCTGTTTTTTGGGGATTATCTTATTATGATGATTTCAATATTGACTCATCTCTCTTCTTACATCTTAATTAAACAGATAGCTTTTGCCTTTCTTATGAGACATTGAAAACAGGGATGTGTAACTAATATTTGATTATAGAAAAACCACTGCACATCTAAACCTCCCTGATGGCTGAGGAAGGAGGACTAGGGGTGGGATTTAGTTTGTAATTAATTCCTCTTCCGGATACATCCCCCTCTAAAGCTGTGAACACAGGTTAAGTACTGCTGCCCACTTCACAAATGTTTGTGTTCCACTAGAAGAAGGTTTTGTTGAAAGTAGTTCTTTTGTAGTCTTTAATCAAATCATCTGAAAGACAATTTGAACTGGCTAGCAACAGTGCTGTGCTGGTTGCTTTTTGGGAATTAGGTGTAGAATTCATGCACTGTAGAGAGACAGAAGGAAAAAGATTTAAATAAATCCACATGTAATAGAAGACAGTTGTTTACCTTAGAGATGGACGTATCTCACGAATGAATTTGGAGTCGGGGGGGGCATCACTGACTTTTATTAAAGGGCCAAATATGGAGACAGAATGAGACATCTGAATGACAAGTAAATAAATCAAGAAAGTCATTTCAAAAATATCCTGAATTTTTTGGGTTATAGGATTTACATTTGTTTAGGTGGTGCTAGTGGTAAAGAACTCTCCCGCCAATGCAGGAAACATAGGAGACGCAAGTTTGATCCCTGGGTCAGGAAGATCCCTGGACAAGGGCATGGCAACCCATTCCAGTATTCTTGCCTGGAGAATGCCATGGGCAGAAGAGCCTGGTGGGCTACAGTCCATAGGGTTGCACAGAGTCGGACAAGATTGAAGCGACTTAGCACACACACAATAATTACACATGATTTCACTTTTCTAAAGTCAATTTCCAGGTGCAAAGTAGTGTTCTGGGTGGTTTAGAAACAGGACTAATGACTCAATCATTTCAGGGAAATACTCACTTTCATAATTATAGTGATGAAAAAATTTAATATACTATGTAAACATCCTAGGGTGTCTCTCAAAACTAGCTTTTAAAATTATATCATATAACACAATTCTGAGATTAGGAAGGAAGGATATTTGACTCCTGTTGGGATTTTAAAGTATTGGTAGGCTCACATTTAGCTTGAATTAGCCTGCAGAGGTATGCTGTCCATTTAAAGTATGTTACAAATCATAAGAATGGAGAAGTATGCCGATTGGGCACTGGAAGTTTTAACTCTGGGCCAGGGTCAGAGGCTGTAATGCCAGAACCACCATCATATTTTTGAGGCTTCCAGACCTTCTGTGGTGGCTTCTACCAGTCTTCAGCAGTGCATTGCCGCTTGAGAGCCTGAGTGTTGGCCCCTGGCGCCAGGATAGAAAAAATGGCCCAGCTCTCGCAGGCTCATCAAAAAACCCTTATGTCAATGTTACCGTCTTCTTACTCTTTCCCATTCTTTCCCTTCATTATGTATAGTTTTATGGAATGAAAACCAAGCACTTCTCCCAGAAATATCAAATTATTGCACTGTTTCTGCTGAGCATCTGGGGTGAATGAACCTCTAGTAATTAATTAGTTCAACTAATTTGCCTTAAAAGGGAGACAGACACAGTCCTAGATGGCAAACAAGCTCCACGGTGCAGGGAGCCACACCTTTCCAAATGACACTGACTTCTAACATCATCCTTGTGAAAACTGTTAGCCTGATGTCCAGAATGTTTACCCTGAGTGATGTGAGAAAGAGTAATGTGCCCAAATATTCACATTATACTTTGTACTTTATTACTAATACCAAATGCTCTGTGTGTGTGTCTGCTGCTGGGAGTGACCGTCACTGCCTGAACCAAATGGGCAAAAACTAGTTTACAACAACACTTAAGAGTTTCCTCTATTTGGATAATGTTTTTTTTTTTTTTCCCCCATGAGCCCCTTTCTTCCCTGTGCTCAGGCCTCTCAATACCACATCAACTTCTGGACAGCCTCTCACCAAGCACCAAGGGCCCCTCAAAATCAGGTACTTGAGTGATTTGAAAATCATGTCCCTATACACTTTGAACTGGAGAAGGCAATGGCACCCCACTCCAGTACTCTTGCCTGGAAAATCCCACGGACGGAGGAGCCTGGTAGGCTGCAGTCCATGGGGTCACTAAGAGTCAGACATGACTGAGCGACTTCACTTTCTCTTTTCACTTTCATGCATTGGAGAAGGAAATGGCAACCCACTCCAGTGTTCTTGCCTGGAGAATCCCAGGGACGGGGCAGCCTGGTGGGCTGCCATCTATGGGGTCACACAGAGTCGGACACGACTGAAGTGACTTAGCATACACTTTGAAACCTTGAGATCAACCCATGTTTCAGGGTGCATCATAAAACCCTCTTTAGGAACTTTTGTTAAGTAGTTAACTACCATTATAATCATCGTCCAGCTCTCAGGAACAATTTCACAGGGTCAGCAGAAAAGAGACAAAGCCCGTAAGCAAAGGTTATTGATGACTTTCATGTAAATACAGGATGAGATCTAGTCCTACAGTTTTGAGATAAACTCTTCCCTGGTGAACACATCAAAGTTTTAACCAAATGACTACAAATATTCCTCTTTGAAGAAAATGAAGCAGCTGTTGAAAAAGACAGGGAATCATGAGATGATTCTAACAGGAAGTATGTTTTACTTTTTTAATAGAAATTGTTGGGCATGGCCTTTCATTATGATATTTTAAAGAAAACATTCCAATGTTTTCATATTTCAATGTGGCTAAAGTTAATTTTTTTTCTGATTTCTGCCTACTTTAAAACTGGCCTTAATATTTTCTATTTGGCAATTGACTTGTGTATTTTAGGAAACAGGGCTGGGCTGCACTGAGTTGGAAGCATCACTTCTCATTTTTGCATAGTTTGCTGAGTGACCCTTTGGCAAGTGACTGGCTTCAAGGTCAGTGATCCATAGAACAGGCCTATGGTATAGAGAAAGCAAGGAAATGTAAAGTAAATAAGGCACTCCCTGTTACCGTCTTGTCAAACAAAAGCACATTTAACTCACCCAGCAAATATTTATTGAATATTTACTGCTTGTTAGGATTTAACACTCACCCAGCAAATATTTAGTGAATATCTACTGTGTGTTAGGCTATACTTGGCACCAGGGGTAAGATAATCAACAAGAAACAATTCCTGTCTTCCAGGTGCTTATCCAAGGAAGTGAAGTGAAGTGAAGTCGCTCAGTCATGTCCGACTCTTTGCGACCCCATGGACTGTAGCCTACCAGGCTCCCCTGCCCATGGGATTTTCCAGGCAATAGTACTAGAGTGGATTGCCATTTCCTTCTCCAGCAGATCTTCCCAACCCAGGGATCGAACCCGGGTCTCCAGCATTGTAGATAGACACTTTACCGTCTGAGCCACCAGGGAAGTCCTATCCAAGGAAGCAGGTAACAAAGTTTTCAGTTGTTATTTCCCCTATAACTTCTTTATGATGCTAATTTGAGATGCAGGGCAGCTAATGGTACACTATTAGAAATATGCATGGCCCCAAACCAAGCATTAAAGACAGTAAATAGCTATTCTGGGTAACTTCTGACACGAAGTTTAATTAGCATATTTTCACTGAGGTTTCTCCACTCTAAAACATGGTAAAAAAAAAAAAAAGAAAAAACCTTGGTTTTACGACAGATAAATTACATGAAGATTAGGCAGAGTGTCTGCAAATAGTAAAACCATCTTCTAAATTTATCTTACATCTGTTATGCAGAAAAACACATATGAATGAAGACCTCTGGTAGAACTTTTGTTCTCTTAATAATGAAGGAGTTTCTAGGAATTAACATAAGAACAGACTGGTGGCACTTAAAATTCTCTATAAAATATAAACTTTTATTAAAAGGCAAGTCACACATTTCCTTTATTAATTGTCATTAATGTCTATGTTTTAATGGCACATTATCAGGAAAGGAACAAGAGAACTTGGAGACCAATGTGAGCCCCTCCCCGTGCAAGCCTGTGCTTCTTAGATTGGAACATTTTGCTATTCAGAAATGACAAACAGGTTTATTTGAGAATTGTTCATTCAAATACAATACCAGGTTTCTATTACTGCTGTAAAAAGTCAGAATAAACTTAGTGTCTCAAAACAATACAAATGTATTATCTTAAAATTAGTAAGTTAGAATCCAACACACGTCTCACCGGGCTAAAGAATTGTGTTTTCAGAACCATGGTCCTTTCTAGAAGCTCTTAGATGAGAAGTCATTTCCTGTTCCAACTTCGAGAAGCCCCCTGGCATTCCTTGGATGATGCTGCCTTCCTTCCATCTTCAAAGTCAATAATAGCAGGGCTGAATTCTCATATCTCACCACTCTGACCTCCTTTGCTGCCCTCTCTACTTTTAAGAATTTGTGATGACACTGAACCCACCCAGATAATTCAGTATAATCTTAATTCCATTGCAACCTCCATTCCCCTTTGCCAATTAGGATGAGGAAATCTTTGGGGGTAAGCTTCCCCAGTGGTTCAGATGATAAAGAAATGGCCTGCAATATAGGAGCCCCAGGTTTGATCCGTGGTTTGGGACGATCTCCTGGAGAAGGGAATGGCTACCCACTCCAGTATTCCTGCCTGGAGAATTCCATGGACAGAGGAACTTCTATACCTTGTCCTATGCTCCCTTGTAACTAACTGCTCCTGAGTTACAGCTTTTATAACAGACCTGTGGTGAAAAGTGAAAGTATTAGTCACTCAGTCGTGTCTGACTGTTTCCAACTCCGTGGGTCTTATAGCCCGCCAGGATCCTCTGTTCATGGAATTCTCCAGGCTAGAATACTAGAGTGGGTAGCCATTTCCTCCTCCAGGGGATCTTCCCAACCCTGGGATCAAACTCAGGCCTCCCACACTGCAGGCAGATTCTTTACCAGCTGAGTCACTGGCAAAGTTCAACAAACCTGTAATAGTAAGAAAGCAATTTCCTGAGTTCTGTGAGTTGCTCTATGAGTTATTGAGCCTGGGGAGGGAACCCCCGAATATGTAGTCAGCTCATGGACTACATGAGAACTCATGGGAATCCCCAAATATGTAGTCAGCTGAGCAGAAATGTGGGTAGTGTGGGGACCCATTTATAGCTGGTGTCTGTAGGTGAGGCAGTCTTGTAGGATTGAACCCTTAATCTGTGGGGTCTGGGTGCACTCTGGATAGTTAGTGTCAGAAATGAACTGAACTCTTGAACACCCAGTGAGTGCTAGAGAATTGGTTGATGTGAGAAAACCGCTCCTCCCAAACCAAAAAAAAAAAAAAAAAAACACCAACAAAAACTGTGTCATTTGGTGTCAGAAAACATTCCAGAAAAAACCTGAGAGTTTCTTTAGCTTTGGGATCTAATGCCTGATGATCTGAGGTGGAGCTGATGCAATAAAAATAGAAATAAAGTGCACAATAAATGTAATGAACTTGAATTATCCAGAAAGCATCCGCCCACCCTGCCCATGGAAAAACTGTCTTCCAGGACACCAGTCCCTGGCGCCCAGAAGGCGGGGGACCGCGGCTCTATACCACTCAGCCTCTTTCTAGGAAGGAGTTCATGGTCAACTCTATCGAAGAAGTCTAAGTTATACTTGGAATGATTTGGTAGTCTTCCTGTTGTACAAATTTTATTTTGGAAGTGGATCTTTTTATAAAATATCTTGTGCCATTTTATTACTCACTCTTCTGGTTTTTCTTACTTTCACTGTTCTCTGAGCATGAAACCACAATATACTGAGGATTTATCACTTACAGTACTAACTCTCCCCTTTTCTTTAAAATTGCCTCTATTTTTCCAGATTTGGCTTTTCTTTTAAATAAGTCTGTAACTTACTCCCTCTGAGTTTCCTAATAATGAATGCACTTCGCGGCACTGTCTTGTTTCCTTAAGGCCTCTGCTATGCTTAATTGTATTTACCCTCTGTTCCAGTGCTTTAAAAAAGTATTTGCAGTTTTCAAATGCTGGCGGGACCATGCTCGCCTAGACCACACTCTGACAAAGAGGTCTGTCCTGCTTCATATGAAGTTGGAGAACTGCTAGGAGATACCCCAGTAAGTCAGAGCTTTTAGGAAGTGTTTTATGGGGTATATAATTTCTGGTATGTAGCAATTGGGCCACGTCAAATGTACATTTAAGGCTGTACATTTTATCTTCTGATGGTAGCAAATGCAAAAACAGACAAGAAAAGCACAAATGAGGGGATAAAAGATATTCGAGATGGAGACTAGCTACCTCAAAGTCACAGTACCCTCTTCAATGATTCTCTTCCCCACTCTTTTCAAGCATAAACAAAATAAATCAGTCACACTGGGTTTAAGTAATGACCTGCATGGAGGCAAGATACCAGAAGTGGTTATTTTCTAGAATTTACAGCTTTCCAGCTGCTTCTTATTCCATGTACTAATATTCTTTTGACATCTTATGCCGATGGGGAAGAAAGTATACACATATTCAGTTATATAGGTAAAAACTGTTATGATCACAATAACTTACATCTGGGTGTACATGATTTATTTTATACTTTACTTTAAACTTTATAAGTTTATTTTAAACTTTAAATTGTGAATGGAACCAAACTTTCCATCTGAACTGTGATATCTGATATAGGATGGCACATTAGAGAGTGGATTGACTTGTTCCTTTTATGCTATGCAGGCAACAGTTAGTTGCTGTAGAACCTTTAATATATGCTGCCCAAGGAATCCAATATAGTATCAGGGAATGGCTTGGATACTAAGGACTATTTGGCTCAATATGGGTCAAGTACTATTAATAATAATATCTGTCATACTCCAGAGTTCAGTTCTCCAAAACATCTTCTCAAAAAGAAAAAAAGAATGCTTCAATAAAACTAAATTGTGTGGAACATCTATTTGAAATAATGACAAAATACTAAAGCTACAAAATGTATAAACTCTTTTTAAAAAACATCCTGGCATTAAACACTTTTCTGAAGAAGGAAATGTATAGCGATGTTGGCAACACTTTTAGAGAAAGCGCTTGTGTTATGTTTAGGGTACCCGAAAATAAATGAACAAAAGCTTTGATAAAAACTACAAGGACATTCACGGAATTAAAAATGAATAGGGAATTCCCTAACTGTCCAGTGGTTAGAACTTTGCACTTTCACTGCTGGGGCCCCAAGTTCATACCTGGTAGAGAACTAAGATCCCACAAGCAGAGAGGTGTGGCCAGAACAAAACCAAAAACAAACAAAATGAATAAAAATGATAATCAGAAAAGACTGTAACTACATTAAACTCTTCTATTATAACCTACAGGTTTAATACTTGTTGGGCCTTAGATTTTTTTGTTGTACAGGAAAAGTACACATTTCCTGTATAACATAGGATATTCAAATATATAATACATACATTAATATATAACTGAATCACTTTGCTGTATACGTGAAACTAACATAATATTGTGAATCAACTACACTTCAAATAAATAAATAATAAAAATTAAAAAGACACATTTCTAGATTGAATTGAAAATGAATACTGGAGTGGGTTGCCATTTCCTTCTCTAGGAGATCTCCCCAACCCAGGGATTGAACCCGGGTCTCCCACATTGTGGGCAGATGCCTTACTGTCTGAGCCACCGGGGAAGCCTCAAAATATTGGGCAGCTACATTTTTGGACATAGCAAAATATCAGATATGTAAATTAGGACCTAGACCAATTCTCCACTAGACTGTAAGGTTCTTAAAGGGAGGGGCCTGATCTTGGTATTTCTAGTGTCTTACAGTGGGAGCCTTGTCATACATGGTAGCATGCGCTGAGCACTTACTGTGCGCCAGAGACCATGCTAAGTAATTTGTAAGCATTATCTTGTTAAAACTTTATAAAAACTCTAAAGTTTAATGCTATTTTATTATTATTTTTACAGAGACATAGAGGATTTGAATAACTTGGCCCGAATGTACAACTACAAGAGGCAAAAGAGAGACTACCTGGCTGGAGGAGAAACAATGTAAACTGTTATGTTCCACCACCTCACCAAATATTCCCTAAATGAAGACAGGAACAAACACAAAATAGATTGTATTCTCTCTTCAGCATCTACTGTTCACGGACTGAGGCAGTATTGAAATAGTCTTAAGTTTACAAAGCTTGGCAGGAGAATGAAATGAAGCTTATACATCAGTTATTTGAAAACAAAGGTTAATTTAGGCTTTAGGGCAATGCACTGATAAACTGACTATCTGGAAAAAAAAAAAAATCCCGAATTTGTGTACATTTCTGTGGTGTAAATACCCTCACCATGGCCCATCTTAAACTGGTAACTTGATGTCTCTGACTGTGGTGTATGAAGAGGTGAGCACAGTTAGCTCTGGCAAACCCAGGACCACCACTGTAGGATATTTCTATTCTTCAAGATTCAGTTAATAACACTATTTCTCTCCACTAGTACTGTGCTCTTATCTTTCATCCCCTGCTTTACAGTTTTATCAAACTTGTTCCTTTCAAAGAGAAGTACCCAAATCATTTTGTAAATTGAACAGGGGTTCAAAATACTGAGTGAAACATTTTAATTAAAGATGATATTTTTAGATGAAACAATACATAAAAACTAGTCTGGTTCAGTGGCTAAGACTCCTTGCTTCCAATGCAGGGACCCGAGGGTTTGATCCTTGCTTGAGGAACTAAGATTCAATACGTGGCCTGGTGCAGCCTAAAAACCAAAGTAAAACCAAAAAACTAGTCTATAGTGAAAAAATAGAGTAGAGAGCTCAACAATCTTTTCAGGGAGTTTATTTGGTTATTTAATGGGCAAGAAAGGCAAATTGAAACTCCTTGGCAAAGATCTCTCCTCCTTCTCATAAAGTTGCTCAGATAATCAAAGAAGACAATGAATGAAAAATCATTTTTATAAATTCCAAAGTGCAATTTGAATGGAAGATATAGCTATTACAATGGACAGTGAAGTAAAAGCCATCCTCAAACTCAATCAATCCACAAAACACTAAGATTATGGAAGGGAATATGATTTTGAAGCAGAGAATGTGTAGCCCTACATTTGAATCAGATGAGGAATGCATTTAAATTGTGTAGCGGAAGTATTATCTTGCCAGCTACCATCTGAAGAACTTTTGGACTTCAGAAAATTGCAGGCATGGAAAGGCACGTTGATACTTATATTTAGCACCAGGCTTACCACACACTTTTGATAAAGATCTGTCTATATTTCTTCAGAAGATGTAGATGGCATGTGTTAAACAGTGGCTTATTAATGAATGATTTGCAAAACTTGAGTTAATATGAATTTTTATCCTAGCATTGAAACGTATAAACCTGGCTACTGCTATTGCAGGAATTTTATTTTTTTTTCAGTTAAATACACACACACACACACACACACACACACACACACACACGGGGTCACAAAGAGTCGGACACGACTGATCAACTGAACTGAACTGAACTGATATATATATATACCCACACATATACTCAGTTAAATATATATATATATACACAAACACTATATATATATTCTTTATAGTATTCTCTAAAGTTAAAGTGATTTCTGTAGTAAACAGAGAAGAATGGGAGAAACAAATTAACCCCAACCTTTGTGTTTACTAATAATACACATGGCAAGTCACAATATTTTCTCCCCTCTAAAAACAAACTCTATGTAAAAATGCACTTCCAAGATTTATGACAGAAAAATCTGCATTCTTGGTATTGGCAAGCAGCTGGGAAAATTACTTCAGAGCAGTACTGACTGACATAACAGATATTTAAATAAATTTTTAAAAAACACTGAAATTTAGATTCAAATTTGAATATCCAGTTATGAATGAAGAAAGAATTTTAAATTATTCAGTGTGTGAGAGTTTGTTCATCCATTAAAGTATACATCTCCCCAAAGATTAGATGATGTTATGGAATAAAGGAAATATTTGTTTATGATGGGGAGTTTCAATTTTTACTTCCCTTACTCTCTCAAATATTTCCTTTTCAGGGTCATTCTTTTTTTTAGGATCATTCTCAAAATGTAAATATTTTTAAAAAATTATTAAACTGATAAATATTCGGCACACCTTGTTAGAAGAGCAAATAATTCCTTTGGAAGATGATTTAGAAAATACTTTAATGCTTTCAAACCAGAAGACTGTATTTTATTTAATGGGCAAGAAGTGTTGTTCTATTGTTTGCCAGCTTGGAAATCTCTTTCTTAGAATGTCTTCGTCTGTCATAAAGAAAAGTAATTTTTCAAAATTTATTAATAAAGGTCTAACAGAATTAAGAATTATTAACTTTTATAATAAAAGTAAAAATTTTACTGAAATTATTAGAAATATTAAATTTTATATTGAAAGCTAAAGAAATAAAATAGACTCATATGATTTCATTTACCATCTTTAAAGCTAATATTTTTGTGGCATAAAAATCTGACCATTTTATTTTAGACATTAAATCCAAGGATATAAAGTAAGTTTCCTTGATATTTTCCTCTGCTTTATACCTTTTTATCTGAAAAATCTTTTTCCTCTTGTCAGAAAATGGGATTCAGGGTCTTTTCAATGAAAAGAAAAAAAAAAATCACAATATTAAGTATTAATGCTTCACTCCAGCTACGGGTACAAAATATTAAGTGCATCTGACCTCTTGCTTTTATAAAGTTTGTTCTTTATGATGTGTGGCTAATATGGTGGTCATGCAGCTAAAAGCATTATCTTCACATCATTATATAGAAATACAACACCAGGATACTTGAGTTTCCTAGTCATGATCCACTGCTCTTTGCCATTATATATTTCCTATTAGTACTCTAAAGAAGAACTCAAGTTGACTTATATGAGAACAAACATTAAACAATTAAGTAAGATTACTGCTTTGAAAAGAAATCTTGAAAAAAAACCCCCAACAGTTTAGACCACCAAGGAACACCAATAAATTTAAGAAAATATGAAGTTTTCTCTATTGACTTCTCTTGAAAAGTTATGCAACAGATTGCTTCAACTTCAAGGTCATCTAAAAGTTATGGTACTTTTGAAATTATTTTCTGAGAAGAGTTTGTGTTTATAAGATTTAGATGTCAGTTAAACTTGAAATTTACAAAGACAGCAAAATGAAATTCTATTTTCATTAATCACTATTTTACAAAATGATCAAATGTAGAATTCTAACAATACAGCAACACTAAAAAGCGATCGATCCAAATCTTCATTTTTACATCAAAAATATCATTCTTACTCCAAAATACCATCAGTTACAAATCAGCATTTAGTAAACAAACATTATCTATGCCTCAGATATCCAAATTAAGCAACAATTTTTGAAATTTAATATATTACATGCCTATACTAATTCTGAATGATAGTAATTAAGATACATTATTTCTGGAAAAATGCATCTTGAATATTAAATTATACAACAATTTAAAATGCAAAATTTGCCACTCCATCTTTTTTATAATTAGGAAAGTATAATACTATGGCATTAAGATAGAATAAATGTGGGGACTGTGTATTATAGGTATCTGAAAATATGAAGTCCAGATTAAAGATATGTAAGTAATTATAAAATCAGAATAGGATTTATGAAGAAAGACTAAAAGGAGGGCTTGGATTTCTTAAGTTCAAAAAAGAAAACAATCTGAGTACACATAACTTGCTTCAAATACATGAAAATTTATTTTAAGGAGGACAGTATTTGGCTCCTCACCTTTTTCACGTAAGTTTCACCAGCAGGACAGTTTTCAATGTGAAAGAAACTATTCCTTTTGGACCAAAAGGCAGAATTTGAGGAAACTTCTGACATTCATACTGCCCGAGATTGTGTTCTTAGTGAACTGAGGGAAGGACAGGAACAGTTTTCTAGTATGTTTATAGTTCAACGCTTGTAGCAAGGGGCACAGAACCACCGGCACATTCACCATCCCATTTTCATTCATAGACTCACCATGCAGAGACAAGTTCCCGATTCTCAATCATAGGGCAAAGGAAGTGTTTATAAAGGCTGCACTTCATGACCAGCCCCCACCTCCTCATCATTTATAACGTGGTCCCCATCTATCCTTACTTACTGCACAGCTCTGCTGATTCCAGCACTCCATTCAGTTATTGTGGGGGCAAGTATGGTGAGCCAGTTGCTCCCAGGTCATTAGGCATCAGATTCCTGTTCATTCGGGTCAAGAGGATAGGCTCAGAGCTTTAGACTGTCTAGATTTGCAACTTGTTGGCTTTTTGACAGAAGAAAGTGACTTAGCTTCTCTTGTCTTTGTTGAATCACCCTTCAAACAGGAACCTTTCCTATCTCAAAGGTTGTTGGGAGGTAGATAATGAAAAGAGCAAAGAGTGGACCCTGACCCAAGGCTGATGCTCAACAAAAGTCAGCCACTGTTACTATGCACCATGGCTGGGCTATTGTATTCTAGTTGGGGAAAGAGGCTTAGACAAGTAAGCATACAAACAAATGCATAATTAAATACTAGAGGGGACTAAAAAGAATAGGGTGTTATGGGAATGCATATCATGGGGAATCCAATTTAGACTAGGGGATCAGGGAAGGCCTCCCTGCAAAAAACATTCAAGCTGAGACTCCAGGAGCCAAACAATGAAGGGGAAGAAAATTGCAAAGAAAGAAAGAATTGCATCTCCCAGAGAGACACTTTATTAATATTGGGAATTCTTTGGGAAAAGAGAAGTGTAAGGAAAAAGCACAAAAATACACACACTCTCCCATTCTTGCTCTCTGATTACAGAGAGTTTGAGGGATTTGACGGCAGAGATGAATAGAGAGAAATAAATGTGGGTCTTTAATATGAGAGCTGGGTTTGAATCCTGGCTTAGTGACTTACAGGCTATTTGACTTTGCAGAAGTAATTTAACACACTTGATCATCAAGATTTTTAAAAAATGACTTATAACCTTTACTTCATTAGGTTTCTTTTTTAATTAAAAATACACACAGTAAAAAATTTTAAGTTACTAACACACAACTGATCCATATTAGCTGCTCACTAATCAGTTTTCTTTTCTTCCTCATGGTGGAGGGCAGAGGGATGGGCTTGTACTAGTTCATGTACCTGATCATAGACAACAAGGATATCTACTTAAGTGTAAGAAAGGACTGAGCATTCGGGATTATATCCTGGGATGAATAATCATTTATTCATTCATCAATTATTCTGACAGAACATAACCTCAAACCAAAATGCCACTCTGAAATGTTTCAGATTATCTTAAATGATATTTCAATTACTCTTCCTAAGCACTTATAATTTTTTTTTCATTTTGATATACCTTTTCTGTCTTGATGTTTTCAAGTGAAAAACTGTAGTTGGATAAAACGTTCATTTCTCATTTGATGGCATGCGTGACAAAGTGACTTTCAGGGTGAGGACCCAGAAAGGGCAATGCTGATGGCATTTGGTTTTCTTGTGTGTGGCATTTGCAGTAAATCTGCTTGTTTTACTGTATGTTTGTAATTACGTGAAATCAAATAAATGAATCAATTTTAAAAGATCATCTTAAATGGGAAATCTAAATATACATACTTATTTTTGTATTTATATTTATATATAAAGTGTGAGTATAAAAATATAAACACAAACACAGTAGCAAAAACTACACAGATACTGCAAGAATCATCATATGTTTGAAAAAAACAAATTTCCAGAAGCAGCAGTTTATCAGATGAATTATGGACATAAATATCAGCAACATCCACAAACTGCCTTGTTCTACACTTTCTTAAATACTTCCAAACACAAAACATACTGCCTTTTATGTTACACCTATAAGTCTAGGTGAATCAGGAAATGTGAAAATAATAATCATAATGAATATGCATAATATAAAAACTTCTACGGTTTTTTCCCCTGACACGTATAGCCAAGATGTAAAGCCATGTCGATGGGAATATCAGAAATCCAGATATCCAAAACCCACATTTTAACACTGTAAAAATGATAAAGGAAGTCATTTCTTTTTTTTAAGCTGGTAATCTTTTCATTGTGTGATAAACAGAAAACTATCGCAGATCCACGTGAGATTGTCTGGAGAACTCTCAAATATACAAGGAGCATTATTCTGTATAATGCACACATGATCCTAGAAGTGTAGAAGATGGGTTCAGCCTAAGACAGAACTGCTCTTACTGATGCTAGAGCGCCTTTGGCATCCACCCCTTGCTGTTGAGCTGGTGAAAACACAGATCAAGCTAAACTTCCCTTGAATCAATTAATTTCCCGATATAAATCTAAACACGGGTAAGAAAACCACAGACAGCATAAAAGGACACCCTGTTTTCCCTCTTTGGCTATGAGAGATTTTTGTTTCTGTTGACTGTGTCTAAATGATAAGAGAGTCTTCCTCCACTTCTTGGGCTTCCCGGCTGGCACAGTAGTAAAGAACCTGCCTGACAATGCAGGAGACTTGGGTTCGATTCCTGGGTCAGGAAGATACCCTGGAGAAGGAAATGGCAACCCAATCTTGCCCGGGAAATTCCATGGACAGAGAAGCCTGGCAGGCTACAGTCCATGGGGTCGCAAGAGAGTTAATTCCATGGACAGAGAAGCCTGGCAGGCTACAGTCCATGGGGTCGCAAGAGAGTTAGATACTACTTAGCGACTAAACAACAACTCTGCTTCCTACACAC
Source organism: Tragelaphus eurycerus (assembly GCA_935064755.1). Classification (NCBI taxonomy): domain Eukaryota; kingdom Metazoa; phylum Chordata; class Mammalia; order Artiodactyla; family Bovidae; genus Tragelaphus; species Tragelaphus eurycerus. The sequence continues at coordinate 6,893,385 of CAKXYN010000093.1, read as the reverse complement.
AAGCTTGTCAAAAGCTCAGCTGATCATTTAACTTTGCTTCCTTATGACAATAACAAAATAAAACTTTCTATCATTACCAAAAAATAAGTTGAAGGGATTTGACAGCAAATACAAGACCCTTCAACAGATAGCCCTAGCCTCTTTTTTCCAGCTTCAGCTTCTGCCATGTATCTGGATGCTCCCTATGTTTTCACATCCTGATGACTTTGCACTTGGCCATTTCCTCTGCTTGTAAGACCATCCCCATCTAGTTGCTGGGAAAGAACTTACTGATCTTTTAAGACCCAGCTCTAGCTCTTCTGCGGTCTTCTCTGATTCCAAAGAATGCCTGTCTCTTTTTTCCCTAGCACTTTCTACAAATTGCTATGACACCATCAGATCAGATCAGATCAGTCGCTCAGTCGTGTCCGACTCTTTGTGACCCCATGAACCGCAGCACGCCAGGCCTCCCTGTCCATCACCAGCTCCCGGAGGTCACTCAGACTCATACCCATCAAGTCAGTGATGCCATCCAGCCATCTCATCCTCTGTCGTCCCCTTCTCCTCCTGCCCTCAATCCCTCCCAGCATCAGAGTCTTCTCCAAAGAGTCAACTCTTCGCATGAGGTGGCCAAAATACTGGAGTTTCAGCTTTAGCATCATTCCTTCCAAAGAAATCCCAGGATTAATCTCCTTCAGAATGGACTGGTTGGATCTTCTTGCAGTCCAAGGGACTCTCAAGAGTCTTCTCCAACACCACAGTTCAAAAGCATCAATTCTTCGGCGCTCAGCCTTCTTCACAGTCCAGCTCTCACATCCATACATGACCACAGGAAAGACCGTAGCCTTGACTAGGCGAACCTTTGTTGGTAAAGTAATGTCTCTGCTTTTGAATATGCTATCTAGGTTGGTCATAACTTTCCTTCCAAGGAGTAAGCGTCTTTTAATTTCATGGCTGCAGTCACCATCTGCAGTGATTTTGGAGCCCAGAAAAATAAATTCTGACACTGTTTCCACTGTTTCTCCATCTATTTCCCATGTAGTGATGGGACCAGATGCCATGATCTTCGTTTTCTGAATGTGGAGCTTTAAGCCAACCTTTTCACTCTCCACTTTCACTTTCATCAAGAGGCTTTTTAGCCCCTCTTCACTTTCTGCCATAAGAGTGGTGTCATCTGCATATCTGAGGTTATTGATATTTCTCCCAGCAATCTTGATTCCAACTTCTGTTTCTTCCAGTCCAGCATTTCTCATGATGTACTCTGCATATAAGTTAAATAAACATGGTGACAATATGCAGCCTTGACGTACTCCTTTTCCTATTTGGAACCAGTCTGTTTTTCCATGACCAGTTCTAACTGTTGCTTCCTGACCTGCATACAGATTTCTCAAGAGGCAGATCAGGTGGTCTGGTATTCCCATCTCTTTCAGAATTTTCCATAGTTTATTGTGATCTACACAGTCAAAGGCTTTGGCATAGTCAATAAAGCAGAAATAGATGTTTTTCTGGAACTCTCTTGCTTTTTCCATGATCCAGTGGATGTTGGCAATTTGATCTCTGGTTCCTCTGCCTTTTCTAAAACCAGCTTGAACATCAGGAAGTTCACAGTTCACATATTGCTGAAGCCTGGCTTGGAGAATTTTGAGCATTACTTTACTAGCGTGTGAGATGAGTGCAATTGTTCGGTAGTTTGAGCACTCTTTGGCATTGCCTTTCTTTGGGATTGGGATGAAAACTGACCTTTTCCAATCTTGTGGCCACTGCTGAGTTTTCCAAATTTGCTGGCATATTGAGTGCAGCACTTTCACAGCATCATCTTTCAGGATTTGGAATAGCTCAACTGGAATTCCATCACCTCCACTAGCTTTGTTCGTAGTGATGCTTTCTAAGGCCCACTTGACTTCACATTCCAGGATGTCTGGCTCTAGGTCAGTGATCACACCATCATGATTATCTGGGTCGTAAAGCTCTTTTTTGTACAGTTCTTCTGTGTATTCTTGCCACCTCTTCTTAATATCTTCTGCTTCTGTTAGGTCCATATCATTTCTGTCCTTTATCGAGCCCATCTTTGCATGAAATGTTCCTTTGGTATCTCTGATTTTCTTGAAGAGATCCCTAGTCTTTCCCATTCTGTTGTTTTCCTCTATTTCTTTGCATTGATCACTGAAGAAGGCTTTCTTATCTCTTCTTGCTATTCGTTGGAACTCTGCATTTAGATGTTTATATCTTTCCTTTTCTCCTTTGCTTTTCGCTTCTCTTCTTTTCACAGCTATTTGTAAGGCCTCCCCAGACAGCCATTTTGCTTTTTTGCATTTCTTTTCCATGGGGATGGTCTTGATCCCTGTCTCCTGTACAATGTCACGAACCTCATTCCATAGTTCATCAGGCACTCTATCTATCAGATCTAGGCCCTTAAATCTATTTCTCACTTCCAGTGTATAATCATAAGGGATTTGATTTAGGTCATACCTGAATGGTCTAGTAGTTTTCCCTACTTTCTTCAATTTCAGTCTGAATTTGGCAATAAGGAGTTCATGGTCTGAGCCACAGTCAGCCCCTGGTCTTGTTTTTGCTGATTGTATAGAGCTTCTCCATCTTTGGCTGCAAAGAATAGAATCGATCTGATTTCGGTGTTGACCATCTGGTGATGTCCATGTATAGAGTCTTCTCTTGTGTTGTTGGAAGAGGGTATTTGCTATGACCAGTGCATTTTCTTGGCAAAACTCTGTTAGTCTTTGCCCTGCTTCATTCCGTGTTCCAAGGCCAAATTTGCCTGTTACTCCAGGTGTTTCTTGACTTCCTACTTTTGCATTCCAGTCCCCTATAATGAAAAGGACTTCACTATGCTATTATGTTGTATTGATTGTACCTATAGCTCTACCTGGCTCAGATGTTTAAGAATCTGCCAGCAGTGTGTGAGATCCAAGTTTGATCTCAGGGTTGGGAAGATCCCTGGAGAAGGGAATGGCAATCCACTCCAGTATTCTTGCCTGGAGAATCCCATGGACAGAGGAGCCTGGCAGGCTATAGTCCATGGAGTCACAAAGAGTCAGACACAACTGAGTTGACTAACACTTTCTCTTTTCACCACCTTCCCTACCCACCAAGAAGAATCTTGAATAGAAATCAAGTCTGATTATTTTTGACTGTATCCCAGCTCAAAGTCCAATGGGCTGACACTTAACAGGCACTCACATAGTTGGTTGCATGAGTAACAGACTTTTAGCTTGATCTCACAGATTATATATATCTTTGCCCCATGCTCTTCTAAGGCTGAATTTATCAAATAAGTCATTTAAAAGGATTTATGTAGAAAAAGTACTAAAGCCTCAAGGAAAAATAGAAAGTTAACAACTTCCACTTGGTATTAGTAAAAGAAAGGAGCATATTGCTAAAATTTACATTGGATGGTTATGAAAAACCTTTTTCTGATCGCAACAAGTAATGGTCTATAAAATATTGCTCTAAAATTGTTCTTTGACTTGTAGACTCATCAAAGCACTAGTTCAGACAAAAATACAAGGTAATTCTTTTCCATTAAGAGTTTAAGAAATTGTGTGCTTTACTATCATGTTGTTTTTCATGATGAATGTGTAAAAGAGAACTGATGATAATACAGTGGTCCTAGAATCACTTCCTAGGATTAATGTCACTAGAAAACATCAGGTAAAGTATTAAGGGATAACACTAGACAATTTGTTTTTCTTTATAACTACTGGTCTAGAGCTTTAGAACTTCAGAGCAAAAACACTAATAAAAGTCAGTCATCATTATGATGTCATTCTCATAATTTCCTTAGAAATAAACCAGCAAGTACAAAAAATATTTATAATGTACGACATCATCTATGTGCCTTTCCATTGCTTAAACTTTGAGTTATATTTAGTGAGGTTTCCTGTTTGTTATAAAGAACACCTTCTAGATGAAATAAAATACATTAATAAAAGCCCTTTGAAGTCAAACTATCTTTGTGAATTGCACGTGTGCAGGAATAGCTTAAATGCTAGGGACTGAGCCAACTCTATGATCTAGTCCAAGTTATACAAACATTTTTAAAAAGAAATTTTTGTGACCCTAACTCTTTGGAAGATATTTATGTGTCATGGAAGTGGTTTAAATATCTAAAAGCAGCTCCCAAGTGATATCTGCCTACTGGAATGGCATGGGCCCTAGATGACATTTGGAACCCACCAAACTTGGAGAAATAAGTGTGCCAGTGACATTTGTAGTTTCTGGTGCCTTTACTTTAAACCCATAAATGTCTATGGCCTTTAACCACATCCAATTTTCAAGTCAGGATGACTTACACAGAATAGGAGACACAGGAGAATCGAGAAGTTTTGGGTATACAAGAAAGAATTCTCAATTCTTCCACTTGTGCATATAACTTCTTAGATGATGCATTTCCTCATTTCTCCCACTCTGCAAACTGTTTCATTTGGCAGAGTCAATTCATATCTCTGGGCCTGACACAGTCTCTTTGACATTGAACATACTCTCCATGACATGCGTCCTTCAGAGTGTGAAATGGACTTGGAGAAACAAAAGAACAAAGGATCCTCAGGTTTCTTGAAGTACATCAGAGGGGCACAAGCCTGCTCCACAAGTTCTAGTGTTTAGACTCCCCAATTTGTTTTGGCAGAAAAATCAAACTTCCTATTCATCTAAGATAAGGACAGCCTTATCTCACCACAGGTGTGCCTTTTCCCCAAGATTTGCATGAATAATGCATTTTCATCTGCTGGCTGCATGGGACTTAAAAAAAAAAAAAACACAAAAACTAAAAAACCTCCAATGAATTCTACAGAAGGACATTCTGTCAACCAATATCAAACTGGGGCTCTTTTAGCAAGCCACATTTAACTTCCTTCATAATCATACTGTTCCAGGCCAAATCAAGCTTAGCTTCTTTTTCTGCTTCAACAAGCTGTTCCAGGGTCAACCCATACTTGGGAAGAGAGGCTGGGGGAAGCAGGGATATGATCTGAGTTTAGCTTTGGGTTAGTTTATTATGGAATGCTCATTAGAGAGAGCAGAGTTGGAAATCAGTGCTGATTCTGGAGCAAAATGTCTTCAAATATTCACTGGTTGGTTTTTGGATGGTTATTGTATAATTCCCTGGGTTGGGAAGATCCTCTGGAGAAGGAAATGGCAGTCCACTCCAGTACGCTTGCCTGGAAAATCCCAGGAATGGAGGACCCTGGCAGGCTACTGTCCATGGGGTCTCAAAGAGTTGGACACGACTAAACGACTTCACTTTCAATGTACAATTACTAGAGTCAAACAGACAGGAATTTAAATTTCAGTTCTTCCAGTTAATAGAAATAACTGTATATCATTACTTAACTTTTCTGAATATGAGTTTTTTATTCATAAAATAATTTATCAATAAAATAGGAATAAAAATATCCAAATTGTAGGACTATTAATAATGCCAGAATTAAAGTGGGTATATCTTAAAAAGTCTCTGAAATAGAATGAAACTTCAAAATGGTACATCCCTTTCTCTGGTAAATTAAAAGGTGTATGTCAATAGCGAGTAAGGTATCAAATTTAACTTTGATAATGCTGGAGTGGACTATAGGCCATTAGCAAAAAGACTCCAAAAAGTTATTAGGTACTTTTGGAACACCAAAACCACTCACTAGATCAAATGATTTTTATAGTACTATGGAGGGGCAGTAATGCATTGTGTGAAGAGGGAAGGCCTCAAAGCATCAGTTTAATCTAGGGCTATTGCACATCAGGAACAAAAGAATTGGAGGATGGTGGCTTCCCCTTACCCTTGTATAGCTCACTGATTCTTAAGCATATTTCATACACTTCCTACTTGTAGGAGACTGAAATAGCCTCCTTGAGGTTGGTAGAACTTAAGCATTAAATTTATACTAGTTTATAGTCAATGCATTAATGTCTAAACCAAGTGAAAGTGAAAGTTGTTCAGTTGTGTCTGACTCTTTGCGATCCCACGGCCAGAATACTAGAGTGGGTAGCCTTTCCCTTCTTCAGGGGATCTTCCCAACCCAGGGATTGAACTCAGGTCTCCTGCATTGCAGGCGGATTTTTTACCAGCTGAGCCACAAAGGAAATTCACTCTAAACCAAAGCAAGGTAGAAAACGGGTTACATAAGAAATAGATTGCCAGATAACATATTCAGTCCCTTGATTTGTTTGACCAGTGCTTTCCAGGTGGCACTAGTGGTAAAGAACACGCCTGTCAATACAGGAGATGTAAGGGACACGGGTTCAATCCCTGGGTTGGAAAGATCCCTTGGAGAATTCCACAGACAGGAGTCTGGCACACTATAGTCCATCCATAGGGTTTCACAGAGTCAGACGTGACTGAAGTGGGGACTTGGCGGGTCATACTTTAAGGTAAGTGGCAGCCCTTCTCCTCCATCCCAAAGCTCTCTACTTGGATAAAAGCTATCTTTATTGCAACATAGCTTTCCTGGGCAGGACACATGAAGAGAGTTATTATTAGGATATCCAAGGACTTACTGCATGAATGGCTGATGCTAGACAAGACAGACCCAAGCAGGATTGTCTGCTACATTATTCAGTCAAAACCAATGAATTATAAGGACTGGCTGGATATAACAATCCCTAGAGTGACAAAGCTGTGGTATATTACCAAAGAATAAGTCACCCTTGTCTTGAAGATGTGGTCGCTTCTCTTAAGCCAATTGGTTATGGAGTCTAAGAGATACAGAGTGATGCTATGAACAGGAATGATTTGTAAAGAAATCCAGGCTAAGTATCTCTCTCTTCAGTGTTTATGCGTTCATACATTTTCTGAGAAACTTTTTGTCCTTGTGCCTTGCGTTGAGGCCAGACTAAGGTCTTCCTGGGAAGTTCTGACAACTAATGCATATGCGGCTTTGCTGAGTGCCATGGCCTTAGGGTGAGCCAGTAAATAGCCAAATAGCTTCAACTCCCATTTCTTTGTCTCCTTCTTTCCACTCAGAAAGTCATTCATGTCTTTAATAACCTTTTAATAGTCCATACAAAGTCATTACCTTAACAGTTCAAGTTATTATTAAAAAATTTATTTCCAAATACAATTTAAGATGGATAAGAAGAGAGCAAAGTCTTCCCGATAATTACTTTTAGGAACATTTTCTGTTTTCAACATTTCCAACACATCTTTAACCCTCCGTTTCTTTCCCCCTCCTAATTCCGATAGCCCCTTTAATCCCCCCAAACACCTCTCTTTTGAAAGATAATGACCTAATATACTCAGATTCACAAGATAACAAAATATTGTATCTTAATCAGCCCTTTTCCTGGAATAAGTTTTATGGTGTTTCTACTGATTCTTTTCTTTTTGACTTCACAGCCATTTCCCCAAAGACTCATTTCCTGGCTCTGGAAACATTCCTTTTCTTTAAGCTCAGTGTCATAATAGTACTTCTCAGAGCCTCCAGGGAGGATACCGAACTTAATTATATTACGGCCGCTGTAATTTGGTGGCTTAGCCACACTTATTCCTTAACCAATTCATATGCTACCGAGGGCGAAACCAAGAGCAACCTCTCTTTATGCTTCAGCAACAAGCTGTTCCAAGAAAACCGTTGTTTATGGTATTGAGAAACTGCTCCTCCAAGCCACATCCCAGTGTAATGTTCAGTTGGCAAAAAAAGAAGGTTGTATGTTGTTCGACAGGGAAATCTGCCTCATTCGACCACCCAAGAGGGCAGCAAAAATAAGTTACCTAGTAAAGGTGGTCTTTTATACAGAGGTCAGACAGAACTTCACTGGAAACTTGGGTGGACTGGAAAGTCCTGGCTTAATATAGTGAACTGCATAATTTACCATGCGCTCAAATGTTACTGTATAAGTAAAGCTTATTGTGAGATCAATGCATGCTCCGTTACACTTTTAAAAAAAGCGATTAAAAAGGAATAAAAATGAATCAGAATGGCTTGTGCAAGATATTGCTTCCAAATCCTGGACACAAACCTTCATCAGTCCCCTTCTTACTCCTGGATTTGTTTTTAATATTTTTATGTTTTAATTAAAGGATAATTGCTTTACAGAATTGTATTGTTTTCTGTCAAACCTCAACATGAATCATTCATAGGTATACATACATCCCCTCCCTTTTGAACCTCCCTCCCATCTCCATTCCCATCCCACCCCTCTAGGTTGATACAGAGCCCCTGTTTGAGTTTCCTGAGCCATACAGCACATTCCCATTGGCTATCTATCTTACATATGGTAATGTAGGTTTCCATGTTACTCTCTCCATACATCTCACCCTCTCCTCCCCTCTCCCCATGTCCATAGGTTTATTCTCTATGTCTATTTCTCCATGGATTACTTCTCTTTTTCTCTTCTTTTGTTGGCCATTGTCTAGAGTGACTGCTGCTGCTGCTAAGTCGCTTCAGTCGTGTCCGACTTTGTGCGACCCCATAGACAGCAGCCCACCAGGCCCCGACGTCCCTGGGATTCTCCAGGCAAAAACATTGGAGTGGGATGCCATTTCCTCCTCCAGTGCATGAAAGTGAAAAGTGAAAGTGAAGGCGCTCAGTCGTGTCTGACTCTTAGCGACCCCATGGACTGCAGCCTATCAGGCTCCTCCATCCGTGGGATTTTCCAGGCAACAATACTGGAGTGGGGTGCCATGAGAGACAGTTATCTGCTTTTCTACATGATTGAAAGGAAGAGAAGCTACTATGAAAACAGGAGTGAAAAGGAAGAAGGCTTGGTTGTCGGGTTGCTTATATCAGGTACAAAGTATCAAGTTCAAGTTAACTGAAATTCCCTCAATTAAAAAAAATTTTTTTAGTTATTTTGCTGTCATCATCAAGGTCATTTTAATGTCTATTTTATGATAATGAGTCGGCTGATGATCAGACATAGTATAATTAAGGAGATTTGGTAGTTTTAAAAGGTATAAAATGTAGGGCAACCATATAGCCTGGACATAGTTCTGGTCTATGTTCTAATAAAACTCTCCTTTCACCCACAAAGGTATCCCAGCTTGAATGATACATTAAATAGTCATGCTTAATTTAACACATACTTCAAATACGGAGCATGTGCAGAAGAGGAAAATTTTGAAAGTATACTTTTAGAGGAAATACCAGCTTGGTACCACAAATGGTGCTGAAGTCTGGCATGTGGGAAAATGATGTTAGTATAGTCCCTGTCCCTCAGGAGACACTATGTCAGTGTAACATGGTTACCGCTGCAGTAAAGGGTGTAACTCATGAAAAGTGTTCTGGGTCTATTCTGCACAGCGCAGAAGGCTGCAGTTATATCCAGGCACACCTTGGAGCAATTGCGGGTTCGATTCCAGATCACCACAATAAAGCAAAAATCGCAAGAAAGCCAGTTACACAAATTTTTTGGTTTCCCATTGCATATAAAATGTATGTTTACACTATGAAAAAAGTGAAAGTGTTAGTCACTCAGTTGTGTCTGACTCTTTGTGACCCCGTGGACTGTAACCCACCAGGCTCCTCTGTCCCTGAAATTCTCCAGGCATGGATACTGGAATGGGTAGCCATTCCCTTCTCCAGGAGATCTTCCTGACTGAGGGATTGAACCCGGGTCTCCCACATTGCAGGCAGATTCTTTACCATCTAAACCACTGGAGTCTATTAAATATGAAATAGCATTCTGTCTAAAAAGGTACATACCTTAATGTTAAAATATTTTATTGCTAAAGAATTCTAACCATCATCTGAACCTTCAGCGAGCAGTAGGAGTCACATCAAAGATCACTGATCACAGATCACTAAAACAGATATAATCACAATGAAAAACTAGGAAACATTTTGAGAATTACCAAATGTGACAGAAGAGGAAGTGAGCAAATCTGTTGGGAAAATAGGGCTGAGAGACCTGTTCCAAGCAGGGGTGCCACAAACCATCAGTATGTAAAACACACAGTGTCTGTGAAATACAATAAAGTAAAGTGCATAAAATGAGGTGTGCCTGGATAGGCAAGGTTACAGTGTTAATGGTAGAAAGCCGTATATCCAGGGAGTCAAGACCATGGGTTGGGATTTGAGGTATATACACCAGTCCGAGGTGTGCCAAAAACTAATGGAAATCCTACCTAAAATCCTACCTAAGTCATTTAGAGTAGAAAAGTTACAGAATGCAATCAAAAGTACCTATACTACTTTTTTTCCCCATGGCACCCCACTCCAGTACTTTTGCCTGGAAAATCCCATGGATGGAGGAGCCTGCTAGGCTGCAGTCCATGGGGTCATGAAGAGTCGGACACGACTGAGCACCTTCACTTTCACTTTTCACTTTCATGCATTGGAGAAGGCAATGGCAACCCACTCCAGTGTTCTTGCCTTGAGAATCCCAGGGATGGCGGAGTCTGGTGAGCTGCCGTCTATGGGGTCGCACAGAGTCCGACACGACTGAAGTGACTTAGCAACAGCAGCAGCAGTTCTAAAATACAGAACTGTCAAAAGTAGCTTGTTGTAATGATGTCTTAAAAAAAAATTCAAAACCCTGGAAATATAAACTACAAAAAAAAAAAATTAGGATTCTATGAGTATTGAATTTTGCAACAACTTGGATGAATCAACAAAGAAATCTCAAAAAGTTATGTATTGGATGTTATAACATTTCAAAAAAGCAAAGTCACACTGTTGGGAACAGATCAGGGAGTGACAGGATCTAGGGGCGGTGGTGGGCAGGGGGGCAGGATGTGCATTCAGGGAGATAGAATGAGGAGGGTTTTTTGGGGGTTGATGGAACTGTTGTTCTGTATCATTATTCTCGTGCCAGTTATGTAAATTTGTACATATGTTATAGTATATAAAATTAGACTATAAATTAATTTTAAATTAAAATCAGAAAAAAAAATGTCAAAAATTAAAATTTGAGATAAGACTAAAATGTGCATTTAGAGGGACTTCCTTGGTGGCCCAGTGGTCAAGACTCTGTGCTTCCAATACAGGGGTCACGGGTTTGATCCCTGGTTGGGGAACTCCCACAGGCATGGTCAAATTAAAAAAAAAAAAAACAAAAACAGTGCATTGAGAAACATGCTAACTTTTTCAAGATATCCCTCGTTTTGTTAAAACATCATTGTGTAAATGAATTTAGTGCCTTCAAAGATTAAAAGCAACTAGACTTCTAACAGAGGAGTATATTCAGAATAATTAATGGACCACCTAAATCTGGGGTCAGCCAACTTTTTCTTAATGGTCAGATAGTAAATATTTAAACCTTTGAGGGCTATATAGTCTCTTTATGGCAATTATTCATCTGTTGTTGTAGCACAAAGGTAGCCATGGATAATATATAAAGAAATGGTTTGGCTATGGTCCCATAAAACTTTATTTATAAAAACAGGCAGAGGGCCAGATTTGGTCTGTAGTTTGCCAACCTCTAATTTAAGTTATTACCACACAGTGTGTCTTAAGAATACTTTACTCTGGCTCACCACCTATATAATATCCAAATATGCAGAAGTAGCTGGTATAATTTTTTTACATGCTTTCAATTCAATTATTTAAGTATAATCCTTTTTTTTTTTCTTAATTTTTGGCTGCACCCAGAGGCATGTGCGATCTTCCCCACCAGGGACTGAACCTATGCCCCCTGCACTGGAAGGTGGAGTCTTAACCTCTGGGTTGCCAGAGAAATCCCCTTAAGCTTAAAATTCAGTTTCCAAGAACAAATCATTATAACCACAGTGGTCTTTTGTTAGTTCTTTTACATTAATAAAACAAAAAGAAAATGATGTAATTCAGTTCAGTTCAGTCGCTCAGTTGTGCCCGACTCTTTGCGACCCCATTAATTGCAGCACGCCAGGCCTCCCTGTCCATCACCAACTCCCAGAGTTCACCCAAACTTATGTCCATTGAGTCGGTGATGCCATCCAGCCATCTCATCCTCTGTCGTCCCCTTCTCCTCTTGCCCCTAATCCCACCCAGCATCAGGCTCTCTTCCAATGAGTCAACTCTTCACATGAGGTGGCCAAAGTACTGGAGTTCCAGCTTCAGCATCAGTCCTTCCAATGAATACCCAGGACTGATCTCCTTTAGGATGGACTGGTTGCATCTCCTTGCAGTCCAAGGGATTTTCAAGAGTCTTCTCCAACACCACAGTTCAAAAGCATCAATTCTTTGGTGCTCAGCTTTCTTCATAGTCCAACTTTCACATCCATACATGACCACTGGAAAAACCATAGCCTTGACTAGATGGACCTTTGTTGGCAAAGTAATGTCTCTGCTTTTGAATATGCTATCTAGGTTGGTCATCACTTTCCTTCCAAGGAGTAAGCGTCTTTTAATTTCCTGGCTGCAACCACCATCTGCAGTGATTTTGGAGCCCACAAAAATGATGTAATTAGCTCCTGTTTTTGAACCATGGATCAACTTTTATACTCAAATGCCTTGTAAATATATCATCCTTATTTATTCTTATTTATTTCTTCTTCTTCTTATTCCTTATTTATTTCTTCTACAAAAATGAAGAATAAGGTAAATAGCATTTGCTCTCATCACTTACAGTGAGGATCAAGATTGAGAAAATACTTTATTTCTGTTCCATCTGACCCAAGGTTCTTTATTTTAAAAAGCTAGTGAGAAATATTGGATTGCATATCAATAGTCCAAGTTATTTCAAAATTCTTGGACAGGAACATAAAATCCTACAATCTGACAATGGCAGTTGATTCCAGAAGTTACTACTTTAATGTGGGCCATATTATAAGACCAGAGATTTGTTTTCAGTGTCTAAACTCGCTCAGGTTCTGCCTTTCGTTTTCTCTCTCTAAAACTATCTATTCCTTCTTCTCTGAACCCAAGTATTCTCAAGTTTTCTCACTACCAAAATGTGCATTTAAAGAGTTTAAATTTGTTCTCACTAAATCTAAAAGAACGGTAAGGATAAGAGTCAGCTTTCTCAGAGATATCAGAATTTTAACAAAAATCAAGCTGGTAAAAATTTGATTGATAACCTTTAAAAAATATTTCACACATGCTTACTTTCGGAAATACAATTGTAATACCTTAGTGTTATCTTTTAAAAAAAGGACCTCTATATTTTGTTTTGCATATTGAGATTGTTTTCCTCAAGATAACTCTAATTATCAACAACACTAATGTTGCCTTTCCATGTCTTTCTTCCCTTATGAAATTCCATTTAACTCAAATATCATTGACTTTTTTCTTTTTTCGGCCCACAATTCCACCACATGCAGAACTTCCCTGACCAGGGATCGAAGGTGCACCTCCTGCAGTGGAAGCGTGGAGTCTTAACCACAGGACTAGCAATGAAGCCAATATCATTGAGAAGAGAATACAATTCTCTTTTTATACTTTGATATTGAGGGATGTCTCAAAAGCGATAAACCTAATCCCACGTGAATAGGTTGACAACAAGGAGTGCCACGTAGAGCACCACTTTGTGTTCACAGAGGAACACTGTGTTTCCAGTAGGAGAACCCCTGAACAAGACACAGGTATCGTCACCCTGACAAGAAGTCCAGCCTTCAGGGAGTGTGCGAAGTCATTTCTGGGGAAGGAAATGGCAACCCACTCCAGCATTCTTCCCTGGAAAATCCCATGCACAGAGAAGCCTGGTGGGCTAGTTCATGGGGTTGCAAGAGTTGGACGTGACTTAGCAGCTAAACAGCAACAAAAGTCTTTCCTGCCCTGCAAATGTGCTGCTCGCCTAGACTGCTCTCAGTCTCTGCTTCTTGGTAAAGCAGCCTCTAGGGTGTTCTGTGTGCCCCCCGTATTTCTAATCCACTGTTCACTGTCAATCAGAAACTTGAACATTCTGGGAACTAACAGCAAAAATCAGCCCTATTAACTAATGAAAATTAACTTTATATATAATTCAATGTCAGGGTAGCTAACCAACTTCAAACAAACAATTTGGTTTCTCCAGTCTCTTGTTTCCTCAACCGTGGAATGGAAGAACTGGATTGAATGAATCCAAAGCTTCTTCGACTGCTAAAAGTTTTATGATTTTATGGCTGCAGCACATGGCACTCAGTGACAGCTAATTTCTTGGAACCTTAGAAGACATTTCTGCTTATTTTTGCTTTCCCAGCTCTGTTGAACTCACTACCAGACAAACGAGATGCTAAACACAGTGGTGTGATCTAAGGGGTCTGGGATTTCTTCTCTCCTAGGCAATTTTGAAATCCAAAAAGCTTTGATAAGCAAGAGCTTTTTTATAAGTTTAGTATAAAATTTATTTGCCAGCAAAACTAGATCTGAACTACTGGGAAGAAATTTATACTCTCTCTTTATTCCACTCATTTGAATATTCAGATTTTTTTCTGCATATACGTTAATGCATTTCTTACCAGTATTATCTCAGATCCCACCAGAGATGTTAGATAGGTTTTAGAAAAGGCAGAGGAACCAGAGATCAAATTGCCAATACCCACTGGATCATAGAAAAAGCAAGAGAGTTCCAGAAAAACATCTATATCTGCTTTATTGACTATGCCAATTCCTTTTACTGTGTGGATCACAATAAACTGTGTTAATAAACTGTGGAAAAAACCTGCCTCTTGAGAAACCTGTATGCAGGTCAGGAAGTAACAGTTAGAACTGGACTTGGAACAACAGACTGGTTCCAAATAGGAAAAGGAGTATGTCAACTGTATATTGTCACCCTGCTTATGTAACTTATATGCAGAGTATATCATGAGAAATGCTGGGCTGGAGGAAGCACAAGCTGGAATCAAGATTGCTGCAAGAAATATCAATAACCTCAGATATGCAGATGACACCACCCTTACGGCAGAAAGTGAAGAGGAACTAAAAGTCTCCTGATGAAAGTGCAAGAGGAGAGTGAAAAAGTTGGCTTAAAGCTCAACATTCAGAAAACGAAGATCATGGCATCTGGTCCCATCACTTCATGGCAAATAGATGGGAAAACAGTGGAAACAGTGTCAGACTTTATTTTTCTGGGCTCCAAAATCACTGCAGATGGTGATTGCAGCCGGGAAATTAAAAGACGGTTACTCCTTGGAAGAAAAGGTATAACCAACCTAGATCGCATATTGAAAAGCAGAGACATCACTTTGTCAACAAAGGTCCATCTAGTCAAGGCTACGGCTTTTCCAGTGGTCATGTATGGATGTGAAAGTTGGACTATGAAGAAAGCTGAGCGCCGAAGAATGGATGCTTTTGAACTGTGATGTTGGAGAAAACTCTTGAGAATCCCTTGGACTGCAAGGAGATCCAACCAGTCCAGCCTAAAGAAGATCAGTCCTGGGTGTTCACTGGAAGGACTGATGTTGAAGCTGAAACTCCAATACTTTGGCCACCTAATGTGAGGAGCTCACTCACTGGAAAAGACCCAGATGCTGGGAAAGATTGAGGGCAGGAGGAGAAGGGGACGACAGAGGATGAGATGGTTGGATGGCATCACCGACACAATGGACATGGGTTTAGGTGGACTCTGGGAGCTGGTGATGGACAGGGAGGCCTGGCATGCTGCGGTTCATGGGGTCTCAAAGTGTCGGACATGACTGAACGACTGAATTGAACTGAGTATGTGACTAATACTGAAATATAAATCTGGAAATTTCTGAATTATGAAACTTATTTAGTTTCAAGGGTTTCATTTAGAGGGTGATGAGGGATGATGAGCCTGATATATTTCTAATGATGACCTGAAATCTATAATATTTCAAATTTTGCATCTAAGAAATAAATGGTGCTTGGCATTATTTACATGTTTTTTGTGCTATGTTTATGTACATTCTTTGAACATGGTAATTTTCAACGTATATCTTTAAATTATGAATCAAAATATTCAGTTATGAAACTAACATAACACTGTAAATTAACTATGTCAATAAAATATTCAAATAATAAATCCTCATTTCCTGTTACAGATAAAAATTTTATGCATTTTAGTATTTTTCAGGTCAATATTGGGAATAATGAGACATTCTCATGTGAAATAAGTGAACAAGTAAATGGGGAGATATTTGAACCTGCTTCAAAGTCATCCTGAAATGCAAATCTAAAGGCCGTCATTTACTTCATCTTTCTTCCAACATTATAAATCTCCATCTGCATGTTTACAGTCAATTCATTATATTTTATCAACATACAGAGACAAAACTTCTGAACTTTTCCCAGGTCCTCTGGCTCAAATAGAAAAAGTCCAATACATATTAGCTTGATGAATGAGTTGGTCAATGAATGGGTGGATGGCACACAGACAGCCATCTCCCCTGTGTGGAGCAGAGACATATTATTTTTGCAGTTCCATAAAACACAGGGAAGACATTCAGGAAGTCCCTACACAGAGAACTTCAGAAAACAGATTATTCCTCTGAGCTGGTCAGAGGAGTTCCACAACCTGGTCACCTTCTGGATCAAACAGTAAGTAGCTTTATTATCATCTTTGGTTAAGAGTCCTCTAGCTGGATCCTACTTGAAGCTTCCATGGATAAAGTCAGTTTCAAAGAAAAACACCTTCTCATCATTTGACATTATCAAGTGGCGGAACAAAAAGTCTGACAGGGGGTCAGGGTGATGAAATAAAGCTAAGGGTCGAGTCATTGCAACTTTCTCCACGAGCAAGTGAAACGCTGCTTTTGGAAAAAATGGATACTACGGACAATGGTATAATAGACACTAAGGAAAACAAGTTACCTATTTTGGTGAGAGATAGTGAGCACATAGGCATGTTTTTAGACAGAAAGAATAAAAAAGAAAGTCTGCCATATACTTATGTAATATTGTACTATTCCTATTTAAAACTCAGATACATGACATAAACTAGTTTTTTCATTAAAAAGAAATGAACTTTTAATTTTTGAATGTTTATTGCATGTAGTTTGCATTAATTTGAAGAACATGTGTAAACGTGATAAAGGCTTTCAATAAAAACACAAATAACTAAAGGTCTTCCTAATGTTGGAGATAAAAGTACACACATTCTTAGGTAGTCAGAATTTGTGCTTTTCAAACTTTCTTTTGTTTTCATTTAAGTGAGTAAACAAGAACAGATTTTCAAATGCTTATTAAATACCTAGCAAAGGCATACTAACAGAGTCATTAGAATATTCAAAAAAGTATGAAAAAATGGCAATATTATTCATTTAGTAGCCTACAGCACATTCAGTTCAGTTCATTTAGTAGTCTATAGCACATTCAGTTCAGTTCAGTCGCTCAGTCCTGTCTGACTCTTTTCAACCCCATGAATCGCAGCACGCCAGGCCTTCCTTTCCATCACCAACTCCTGGAGTTCACTCAGACTCACGTCCATCGAGTCAGTGATGCCATCCAACCATCTCATCCTTGGTTGTCCCCTTCTCTTCCTGCCCCTGATCTCCCCCAGTATCAGAGTCTTTTTCAATGAGTCAAGTCTTTGCATGAAGAGGCCAAAGTACTGGAGTTTCAGCTTTAGCATCATTCCTTCCAAAGAACACCCAGGGCTGATCTCCTTCAGAATGGACTGGTTGGATCTCCTTGCAGTCCAAGGGACTCTCAAGAGTCTTCTCCAACACCACAGTTCAAAAGCATCAATTCTTCAGCTCAGCTTTCTTCACAGTCCAACTCTCACATCCATACATGACCACAGGAAAAACCATAGCCTTGACTAGATGGACCTTTGTTGGCAAAGTAATGTCTCTGCTTTTCAATATGCTATCTAGGTTGGTCATAACTTTCCTTTCAAGGAGTAAGTGTCTTTTAATTTCATGGCTGCAGTCACCATCTGCAGTGATTTTGGCACATTAGTCATATCATTATGACTAAAAAGACAAATTAAAACAGGTCATCTTTGTTTACCAAAATTAATTCAATTGCACAAAATGAGCTCAACATCATTAGAAAGAAAATGTGAACTTTAGAGACACGTGGTGCAAAAATATTCCAAAATTACACAGTGCAAAAATACAAAATATTATCATCTAATGTTTCATATTCTGTATTCAAGGGTTTTGGAGACAGTTCTCTACACACTTCTGGAATTCTTAGAGGCAAACTCTACAGTGACTCACTAATAAATATGATTAACAGATGAGACTGAAATAGAAATTTCTTGAAAGCCTTTCAAAATAAGGACAGGACTGTGGCTCGTGTAGATGTATTTCTTACAGGGCCTTAGCTACCTTGTTTTGGAGACAGGACATTATCTGCAATTTAAGCTGTTAAGTCAGTCTTTTTGACCCCTTTGTTTCTAGTGATTTAGTAATGCTTCCTGATGCATCATTTATTGGTACATCAAACATCAAATCAAGGTATCTTGATTTCCATGTCTTAAAAATAAACAGAGGCATATGTAAGAAACTAGAACTATGTGAACGATAAAAAAAATACTGCCCAATTAGGCATATTGTACCCATGGAAAGCTCCAGTTGGGCTGCTTTACAACCTTTGATTGTCCCTGCCACATGACCCAGAGGAAAACCCAGTAATCAGAAGCATGGGAAGGAAGGTGGTCAGGATTGAAAATTCAGAGCCTGGACTCTCTGATTTAAGAGTACCCTTCTTCACCCAAAGAGAAGTGTACGTCTGTTGTTTCTGCTGCCTGGAATCCACTCCTGCCCCCTCTGCTAACAGCACTCTGATTTCCCTTTGGGGTATCACCGCTTCCACGCTTAGAGGGCAATGCTTTGGCCTTTGCTGATCTCTGCCCCTGGTCCAGGGAAGGGGACATGACCCAAGGCAGGGCAATCACGGTAGCACATGACTGGCTCCAGTGGATGGGGGTCTGAGACAGGAGCATCATTTAGGGCACTTCTGTTGGAACTCATGGGCAAGCAGCTCTTATTCCCCTGGATTTGCTAAACTGGTAGGATGGGAGCCTGGAACTGCTGCAGAAACCTGGCGAAGAATGAACCCAGCATGGAGGAAAGTAAAGCCAGGGGTGGATGGGGTGGGGTGAGGTAAGGGGTCAGGGTGTGACTATGCTTTGATTAAGCCCATTTGATGTAGCCCCTTTGAACTGAGTTTGTTTCCCCTAGGGTCTTCTTTCTCCCTCTGGATTCATTTTTCAATTCTTCCTAGATTCAGATCTTAAGCTGCCTTGCCCCCTAGATAAGGAGAAGCTCCAAGATGCCCTACAAGGGGAAAGATGGCAGTCACAGCAGCAAGAAGGCAGCTGGCTACACGGAGCCTGCTATATCACTGGGGAGTGGCTGGAACTGTCTTTGCTGTCTACTTTAGGGAGAAACTCAGAATCGCTAACTGCGTCCGGGGATTGTCTCTGGCCTCAATTTACATGTCCAGCCCCATCTCAATCCTTTCATGATGTTTCCTGTATGAAAGGCGTATCCCTCTTTTCTTCCTATTCCCTCTAAGAGTCATTCCCCACGTGAGGTGCCATCATCCTCAGAGGGATGGAGTTCCCTGTTTCTTCCCCTGGGATCTCCCAGACTTGGCCCAGACTTTGGTTATACACGTGCATGCCTCCTCGGTTCATGGAATTTTCCAGGCAAGAATACTGGAGTGGATTGTCACTTCCTACTTCAGTTTGTAGCATCTACTATGTAATTTATTCTGTTTCCTCTCCCTCCTTGAGTTTCTCAGATCTCTGTTGCTTTTCCTGCCCACCATCAGAACACTCTGATGGGTTGATCAGAACACTCTGATTTTCCTTTGGGGAACTAACTGCCACACTCTTGGTCCTGTGTTTTGGGTTGGGATCCAGAAATGGTTCCCAAGATGGGCATCTCTGCTCAGTACCTAACACATAGGAATGTGTCTCCTGGTCTATGTTCAATGGTAACTGAATAGCAATAATAAAGCAGAGCAGGCTGTTATGGTTGAAACCATCCAGATACTTGCATGCAGAATTTTTGACAGAAGGAAAAAACAAACACACACACACACACACACACAAAGAAAAAAACACCTAGACACAGCTCAGTAGGAGCATACATGATGACAAACAAATGCTTTTGGCAGGATTAAAACAGTCTCAGATCGTGCGAGTCAGTGTGGCAATGTGTCATTTAAGAGTCGGACACGACTGAGCGACTGAACTGAATTGAATGTGTCAATTACTGTATTCTAACTATTGCTACCAAATTCGTTTCAAATTTGTAAGTTTGATGGCCATTTTCTCTGATAAACTCTTCTTAGGGTTATCAGCAAGTTACATCCACATCCTGCTTGATTGCTACTTTGCTGTGGTTACGCCTCCCACCTGTAAAGAGAAACCTCTCGGGTGGGGTGGGAGGAAGATGACTTTCACTACTGAAGTTTCTGGAAGCTATTGCCTCCGTGTTTCTAACATACTGTCAGCAATTGAGTATTTTCTTCAGCATTTAAAGACTGCTCTCTGTCTGTTGACAACTTCTTTACCACTGAGTTTTTCTCCTGGGTGGCATTAAACTATATTTAAAACTTACATCTTGTTTATATATGCTCTTGAGCCAGAACCTTTGGTTTACAGGAAAGAATTTGCTGATCTCTTTCCTTCCCCACTAAAAAACTACTGAAGTTACACTAATTGCTTCTACAACTGCATACTGCTGGACTCCTCAAAGGGCTGATACCACAGGCAAAGCTTAGACCACTTGGCTTTGCTTATGTTACAATCTGACATATAAATCAGAGAGATTATAGAAATATTCTACATTTAGTCTATGAATTTACATACCTAAACATTGTCTGATTAAAAATTAGGTGTGTAATTTTGGAGGGAAAGCTTATCTTTAGCAATATTTCATTCAGCTACACAGGATTCTATTATATATGGGTGTATATATTAATATAGACATACACACATATGTATATATAATACACTTATAAACAATAAAATTGAGCAGTAAAATTACTTTTCTTTAGGAAAGAGTTAAAAATACTGGCCCCTTCAATGTCATCTAAAACTAATGGGAAAAGAAAAATTAGATATTCATAGAACTAAAACCTAGACATCTGGGTCTACCTAACTTATGCCCTGATCATTAACAAGAAATTAATGATCACTTTATATTTTATATCCTATAAAAGAGCATTATTTTCCAAAGTTTTCAGTTTAACAAAGCCAAATAAGGATATATATATATATATATATGTATATAAAATCCAAAACTGAGTCTAAATTCCTACATTCAATAATTTTTGATGTAATTATCCCCTCAAAGCTCAATAAAAGCGTTTTCATAATAGAGACAACACAGAAACTGACAAGACTTGTTTTCAATAACTAAATATTTTGTGAGAAAAAATGTATTCTGATGTAATATGTTCATTCATCTTTAATGGCTTGTATAAATTTTCAAGTGCCATAATACATTCAAATTAGCAAAATTATAGGGATTAACTTTTCTACAGTGCTCCTCCAATGTCACCCAGGACAGTCATAATTTAACTATGAATCCATTTTGAACGCATATATATCTCAACTCATTAAATGTTTGGTATTTAAAAGTAAATTACAGACATAAAAAAGCTTACTGGCATGCTTCATTGGGGAGTTAAGCAACAAATGTGTGGTTAACACTATCTTATGGGTACAGGAGAGGTCTCTCTTTTACTATGATACTCAACAATGTGACTAAATGCCTCCCAGAAATTTCGAATTAGAAATGCAAAGGTTAGATAAAGTTAAAGGTCATCCCCCTACAGTCAAGAGGGGGCCAGCTCCCTACCAAGTTCCTAGCAGACTTGCTTCCCTAGGGCACATCATAAAAGTAATTTACTGACAACTCACCTTACCAGGGGTCATCTGGGGCCTCGAGTCTTCTGGAATTCACTTTTAAGAAGCATGATTAAGTGGGGACAACTATTGGCCCTAAAGTATTTATGCTGAGAACAAATGTCTGTCAGAATTAAATCCTTTGTGTGCGGTGGTTTCAGACTTAAAAAAGATGTGTGCCCTGATGAAAAGCACATATATTCTATTCACCAAATTAAATCTTAGAATGAATATGGTTAATTGATTTATGAGGTTTAAAACAAATACTCCAGAAATCCAAATAGACAACACAGCCTAATAAAATGGAGAATGCATTTACCAGGTTAAATTCTTTTTCAATGTCCTCTAGTCCAGTTTTGTCTCACACTGGAGGAAAAATGAATTCACATCGTTTCAAAGAAAAATGAAGATGCTGTGGAAACCAAGCCAGGAAAGTTGACTTATTTCAAAATTTTTGCAAGAAAGAGCTATTTCCTGATTAAAACAAATCTCCTGCTTTGAGTGCTTTTGATAATTTTGACATGAAATATTTGGTTTAATATTAGGTAGAGAAGGCTTTTCCACATTTAAAAAAAATTACAAAAGGGTAAAATATGTGTGCTTTGCACAAAATTAAAACAGATTATCTGACTCTGTGTGTGGGATACCGTTCTAATCTATACAGTGCGTGGAACTGAAGCTGGTACTTTGAATCGCCCAGCACACATCTCAGTAATAACAGGGGATGAGGCATACAATTTCAAGGAACACCCACAATGAAAATTATTCTTTCCAAACAGAGAATTGTTTTGGAATATGTTAGGTTAATTGGCGCAGTGGGATTTCTCTCAAGGAAACACAGAGCACTGGAATCCTGACATGTGCAAGTAAAATGATCAAGCCTACTCTCTTCCCCTTTTCAAATTTTTCACATCTAGTCTACTCTAAGGAACTAAGTAAATGCTAGCTGCTCAGATTCTTTGTGACCCTGTGGACTGTAGCCTGCCAGGCTCCTCTGTCCATGGGATTCTCCAGGCAAGAATACTGGAGTGGGTAGCCATTCCCTTCTCAAGGGGATCTTCCCAACCCAGGGATCAAACTCAGGTTTCCGGCCTTGCAGGCAGATTCTTTAGACTGAGCCACCACAGAAAGCCCTCTATGCACTGTCAAATTCACTTCTGTAGATTCACATGCAGACAGAAAAGGAGACAGTTTTTTGTTTTGTTTGTTTTTGCAAGTTTAATTCACAGCAACAAAGACTGATTAGTTAAATGAGGTTCCACTGGCAAAAAGAAGAAACTCACTGAAGATATCTGCGAATATTCTACTTTGGAGGGTGAACTGCAGGTAGTTTAGAAGTAAGGTGATCATTTCTTTATTTTATGCTTTCGGCCATTATTTTACAATTTAAATAGTTAGAAATTCCCTACAACATTGGCATATCCTCCCTATTAGAAGGACATAGTTATTCCATCATTATTTTAATCTTCTCTGACTTAAGAATGGATTTCCCTGATAGCTCAGTTGGTAAAGAATCCACCTACAATGCAGGAGACCCCAGTTTGATTCCTGGGTTGGGAAGATCTGCTGGAAAAGGGACAGGCTACCCACTCCAGTACTCTTGGGCTTCCCTTGTGGCTCAGCTGGTAAAGAATCTGCAATGCGGAAGACCTGGGTTCGATGGGCCTGGGTTGGGAAGATCCCCTGGAGAAGGGAAAGGCTTCCTACTCCAGTATTCTGGCCCAGAGAATTCCATGGACTGTAAGTCTATGGGGTCTCAAAGAGTCAGACACGATTGAGCGACTTTCACTTTCTGACTTAAGAATACCTTGATTTGGCCTGTTACATTCTAAAATCCAATTATAATTATCCTTTTAAAAAATTATCACCTGACTCCCTTACTCTATTTAAATATGCATCTTTCCCAAGGAGGAGCATGTGTGTGAATACAGTCTCTAAGCTGTGGTTACCATTTTCGTGAATTATCATTTATAACTGGTATAGAATGAGCCCTCTTCATATTGCCACAATTGATAGTTTCCTGTAATTTGCAACTTTTCACTGGAACCAATTAAATGCCCCATGTTGTTAATGTACTGAGGTTTTAAAAATCTACACTTCAAAACTATGAGAAAGAATGTATACACTCAGTAAACACCATGTGTAAAAATGCTTACATTTACTAGGGTAAATTTCTAAATATTCTTCCCAGTATTGATGCAGTGAAAGTTGGAAATGAAAGGAACCTCAGTGATTATTGATCCTCTCATGTTACAAAGGAAAATTTGAGGCTCAGGTGGTCAGTGACGTGGCCGTGGGCACAAAGCGCTCAGAGCAGCCCCGGTACCAGGAGTGACCTCCTTCTACTCCTGCCCCACCTTGCCGGCTATCTCTACATGGCTGCTATCACTCTTGTTTAAAAAACCTTAGGTCAGACTTTGTCACTCTCCTGTTCAAAATCCTCCAGTGATTTCCCCCTTTCATTCACAGTAAAAGTCAAAGACCTTAGGAGAACATGTAAGACTCTATGTTATCTGAGGCACACCTTCTACCCCACCAACACCACACGGATGCTCTGCAATCTTATCTCATTACTCTCCTCATCACTCAGTTCCACACTCTGTCCTCCCCAGCACACCAACTGCCCGCTTCAAGGTCATGGTTTATCTTTACCATCGAACTCAGGTTTGCAAACTTAGCCCCTGTTATCCCTACACATTAAAGACATTATACTTTCATTAACTGAAACCCAAAGTCTCACTTCATGCTGAGTTATGCAGCTTTTTAAAATTTAACTGGAGTGATGCTGACCTAATGAAGGTGAGTACACCTATTTATCAGCATGGTAGGGTGTCCAATGGGCTCTGCAATTTGGGAGACACTATTTGTGTTTCTATATCAGTACAAAGGAAAAAATCAGAATAAAGTAGAGTAAACCCCATGCTCTCTGAGCCTGGGCAAGGATGGAGTTCCCAATGCCCAAGTCACGCTGACCACTTTTCTTTACAGTTATTTTCTTGGCAAGTGTTAGAGACTTGCACTGCTTTCTATCTCACTGACTTTTAGAGCTAGAAAAGACCTATGGTATTATTTAGCCTAGTTCTCTGATCTCAAAGATGAGGATGTAGAGATGCCAGAAGGTTAAGCAGATTGCTCCCAGTCATACACCCACTGGGGCTTCCTAGGTGACTCAGTGGTAAAGAATCTGCCTGCCAAAGAAGAAGATGGAAGAGATGCAGGTTTGATCTCTGGGTTGGGAAGATCCCATGGAGAAGGAACGGGCAATCCACTCCAGTATTGTTGCCTGGAGAATCCCCATGGACAGAGGAGCCTGGCAGGCTACAGTCCATGGAGTCAAAAAGAGTCAGGCATGACTCAGTGACTAAGCACACACACACACAACCCCTGGCGAACTCTGTGGACAAGAGTGCCACAGCCACTCAGAGATCAGTTCTCACGCATGCCCAGCTGAGGCGGGATATTACAGGAAAGGGACAAAGCAGGAAACAAAGACACTGACAATTTGAGGCTGTCACCCAAAGTTTTAATAATTACTTATAAGAGAAGAAGTGTACCTAGTCACACCCATAATACATTTTTTGGTTGTTTTTCTTTCTTTCTTCTCTTTCTTTCCTTTTATGCAGAAGTTTTATATGTACTGACATTTAATCAAAGTATAAATCGTACATACACACACAACCTTCCTTGGACAAGGAGACATTGTCTTTAGGATGCAATTAAGGAACTAATTAAGGAACTATGCCAACTATTGGGTAAATCTTTTCTGGAGCTAGCTATTAATACATTGCTGCAAGTCACAAAATCCTAACGAAGATCAGCCCCAGGGTGGTGTGTGTGGAAACCCTGGGCATAAATACATTATTAATGTCATGGGGTCAACCTGATCTTCCAAACCCCTGGAGATTTAAACAGAAGCTTTAAGAGTGGTACAGGGTAAAACCACAGACTGGGTAAGAGACAGAATGAGCTTTTGCAACCTCAGGTCACAGGCTTGAGCCCAGGCTTGGCTAGTAATTGATAACTTATGACAGATGTTTGGTGACCTGTGTGTTGAAGGAGTCGGTTCAAATTTTGTTTCCCTTTTCCTGAACAGGTGTGTTCACATCTACCCACAAAGATGTTTGCACTGTGAAAATCTCATTCCCAAATCTTTCACAGAAAGGCTAAGAATTTAATGGGAATTAAATCCAGCTATCTTTTTATCATCTTAAGGGTGAGCACTTTTCTCATTTTTTAAAACCTTAAGCAACTTCCCTTCACTCCATGTACACAGTCTTGTCTTTAAGGAATTCTTCAGAACAGTTTCAAAGTGTTGGCTAAAGGAAATAGCCTGAGGACAGATGTCATTTTATTCAAGTATGTGATCCATTTGGATCAAAGGTACTTTAGGATAAGAGACTGGTTTAGGAACAGCTTATTAGAATTTTTTAAAAAGAAGAGAATTTAGTTACTCTTAAAGAGATAGACAGAATATTCAATATTTGAATTATTTGTAAGGAACATTTTTTCCTCACGAATTCTGTGGCCATATGTAAACCTTCAAGATCCTTTTCATCATGTTTTATTTTTATATTAGCCTCAAATTTATTGGATTGTTTTATAAGCAGGCTAAATATAGTTTCAACTACAAGCAATCATGGAATTAGATCAAATTCACTGATGTTCTCCTTTTCTCTTCTTGTGCTACCACATATATGTATGGTAGGGTAGCTAGCACATATTTTTTTTGTCTTAAACAAATAATAATCTTTTACAGATTTTCTGTGATTGCAGTTTAGGCCTGTGGAATTACACATTTTTAAATGAGTGAATGGAAGAGTTTAAAATTAGTTGTATACAGCATGCCTAGAAAGAGTAAAGTGAAAGTAAAAAGAGAAAAAGGAGTCAAATTTTACCTCCTTTTGGATGATAATTCTCACAAGCCACTGTAACCATATGTATTGTCATCTAGTATCACAAAGTCAAGCTGGGGTAGAAAGTGACATGATTTAGAAAAAGATTCTCTCAAGTTTTTCTCATTGTAACACATTATACAATGGGTTTAATAAATAGCATCTCCAAAGATGATTTTAATTTCTAGGCAGTGACCCAGTTTTCAAAATGTCCTCAGTTTTGGCCACTTTGATATTATGATAATTCAACATAATTGCAGATTTTCAGATTTTTTTAAAAAAACCATTAAACTAAATCTCAATTGGTGATTAATATAAACAAATACATTAAAATGAATTATAGTAGTTGGTTAAAATATTTACTGTACATAAATATTACATATTATATAAATAGATCTCTTTATATATTTAGTATATAAATAACAAAAAATACAAGTAAAGATGAAAGAAGTCTGTTAAAAGCCAAGTGCTACATAAACAAACTCCCCAAATTGGTCTTAGGTAGGAAGACACAAATCAAAGAGCAAACATGCTTACAGATTTAGGAAGCTTTCTATAAAATATTGAGTTGATGAGATAGGACAAGGGCCTCCGTCAGCCTGGGATGTGACAAGGAGGTAGCTGTGGTCATTCCATTTATATATTCTTGCATGTGACCTTCAGCATATTTTGTGATAAATTAACAGATGTTTGTTGCATTGTTCAATTTTGAAAACTTTCTTTAAACTTTCCTCTTCACTGACCTCATATTTTACGCACCTGTCTCTCTTAGAAAAATATTTTGTTGAGTAATACACTCTTTGTAACATGACATTACATGTTAATTTCAGAGCAACTTTGCCCAACTGCTCCCCTACCAAATCCTGAGATTCTAAATCTGGTGGGCAAAAATATGTGCCTTCTTAGTTTTCAGTCTCAGTATATTTCCTTTGCAAATCCTACAATTTATTAACTCTATGGCAGAGTGACACAAACCATGTTCCAAAATAAACACACAGAAAGACCTATATTACTGTAATATCCAGGTTGAGAATAACTACTCTGAAAGCAGGGAAATGCTGATGAAAGCTTGCTGCCATACTCAGGGCTCAGCTGCTTTGTGCTTAATCATCATTAGGCATGTGCTCTGAGGAACCCCAGACCTGGGAGTTTTTGCATAATGAGGTAGGTAGCAAGGCCTTACGGGGAAGGCAATGGCACCCCACCCCAGTACTTTTGCCTGGAAAATCCCATGGACGGAGGAGCCTGGTAGGCTCCAGTCCGTGGGGTTGCTAAGAGTTGGACACGACTGAGCGACTTCACCTTCACTTTTCATTTTCATGCATTGGAGAAGGAAATGGCAACCCACTCCAGTGTTCTTGCCTGGAGAATCCCAGGGACAGGGGAGCCTGGTGAGCTTCCGTCTATGGGGTCGCACAGAGTCGGACACGACTGAAGCGACTTAGCAGCAGCAGCAAGGCCTTATACCTAATGCCAGAAGGTGATGATGTAAAAATGAAGACGTTTTGTTCCTCTAGTTATACATTTCAATAACATTCTGGGTTTATCTTTTTGAACGGAAGAAAACACACAACAATATAACTCTTTCCATAGGAGTGCTGTATAATTTTACTGCAAACACTAACACTATCGTAGAATTTCCATGAAGTACCATCCAATCCCACACTAAGGGGGACTGTGAAATACCACAGAATATAGTTAACTGTGGCCACTGGAGCTTCTGAGTCATTCTGAGAGCTAGGCACCTTTTTCTTACTCTTCTTTTCATGTGAGTATAATAGTTAATATACTAGTATAGTAGTTTCATATTAGTAGATGCCGATAACAGTGAATGCTTACAAAGTATTGATACTTCAGAGTCCTGTGAGGTTGAGCATGTAAAGAGGTAGGTGCAACCTTTTAGCATCCCTCTTCTACAGATAAAGAAACCAAGTTTAGAGGTTAAACAACCTGCCCAGAGTCAAACCACAAGCATATGGTATGAATGCAGTGACTAGCACCCAAGTCTGTATGCCTGCCATCAGATCTAGGTCCTCAGCCTCCCTGCTGTTATGCAGCCAGGACAAGCAGCACCGCATATGTCTACACCAACTGTCATCCATCTCTGCTTAAATGTGCTCCTCAATCTTTCCCTCTATGCAGTGGCTGCTGATCAAAAGCACAGAGGAGCAGAGCACCATGGTTGAGAGCATGGCGGCCAACAACTGCCTGGAAAATTCGGTTCTGCTACTGGCTAGCAGTGTTCTCACAGGCAGTTTGTTTAACTTCTGGACCTCAATCTCCTCATCTCTGAAACGGAATAATCATCCCTGCCTCAAGGGGTTACCAGGATTACAGAGGTACTCTATGTAATGGCTTAGCAGGGTAAGTGCTTAAAAGAATAGTGGTTATGATTAGTAAAACATAAGACTAGAGTGGGCTTCCCAGGTGGCGTTAGTGGTAAAGAACCCGCTTGCCAATGCAGGAAATGTAAGAGATGCGGGTTCAATCCCTGGGTTAGGAATATCCCCTGGAGGAGTGCATGGCAACCCACTCTAGTATCCTTGCCTGGAGAATCCCGTGGACAGAGGAGCCTACCAGACTACAGTTTATAGGGTTGCAAAAATTCAGAGACAACTGAAGTGACTTAGCACACGCACACACATCCTACATCCTTGCTAAAAACATGGCCAGCGTGAAGACTATAATACTGGGCAAGTTTTGGGAAGCTTGTGATTTCGTTTTCATTAGATGACAGAGCCACTGTAAAGTCATGCCCACTGATAACTGCTGGCAGTCCTCTTTTTTCTTCTGGTCAGATACAGAGAGCTGGTGGCTGCCACATACAGATACTTTTGAAAGATAGCAGTGACCTTCTCGAGAGTTCAGATTTCTTGGCTTTTCACTTGTTTTAAATGATTACCACAGGACCTTTGAGATTGATGGGCTCTATTTCCTTTGCCCTTTAAGTCTTAGATAAAATATAAAGACATTCATGTAAAAGCTTTCTTCACCTCAGCTGTGAATCATGGGACTGAAAAGGTAGGAGAAGGCAGGTCTGTCTCTGCTTAGCTGGAGGGACCCTGTACTCTCAAGTTTTGACTTCAGTAAAAAAATATGCATGCTGGAGAGAACTTCATAGATTAAACCAGTTAACACTGGCATACACCGTATCTATATTCATTTATATTTATTCAAATGTTTTAAATAGAATTGCGAATGTCAAGATAAAAAAGTAACACCAGAAATGAAATGTACTTAACCAAACAGAAAATTACATTGAGATTATTTCACATGACCAGCGAATTAAAAAAAGATGATTTCTCTGTTGGACATTTATAATAGACTTAAAATGAGATCAGACATTTAAAAATTGAAAACATTTATCACAGAGTGCAGGGCATTTTGATGCAGGATCAGTAACACTCAGCAAAATAGAGAGAGTTGGGTTTAATACCATATCATTACTACCTTGATATAAAAAAAAAATTATGGTAGTAAAAATTTTTACTTGCAGATCTACATTTTAATGGTCTGGAACCAGAATTTTAAATTACCCCCAAAAGAAGGTACTTATAAATTTATATCTGAGGGAAGACTCTTCAATGAACTTTCTACAACTTTTAGAATGAATTTATTTCTACCACTACATTAATTCTCTTTTAGATGGAATTCAGTAATTCCTAATGAAGTAGTTTGATAGGTCAAAAACTTAAAAAATATCATATATACAAAAAATTCCAGAATGACAACTCTTCTATTGTAATATTTATCAAACATATTAAATATATTTTGCTGCTTTCTTTCAACTAAACACACACTTTCTTTCAACCTAAAACATGCTTAAAAGCAGAGCTCTAACAATTTTACTGAGGAAGCATTCGATAGGGGACCCAGTCAGCGCTGTATTCGTGTGCATGCGCATGAGTGTGCATATGTGTTCATGCTATGTTTCTTTTTCTTTTTTGATGTTTTTATTTTTTTATTTTTTTTTTTGAGAAATGGAAAAACCAGAGTTTATTATGCTTCCTGAAGCAAGTCTTTGAGTTGTTTTCTTTCTTTTTGATTTCTTTTTTTTTTTTAATTAAATTTTATTTTGCTTAACTTTACAATATTGCATTGCTTTTACCATACATCGATGGATCCGCCACCAGTATACACGTGCTCCCCATCCTGAACCCTCCTCCCTCCCCCCTCCCCATACATTGACATTGGGTCTCTTGAGAGACAGTGGCCACAGAAGCATTGTAGAAGAGGAGGTAGGGTGCGCCGGGGTAAGGCCCGGCCAGGCAGCCTCTAGATCTCACATGCTTGTAATGTTTTGAACAGGAAACTGTTTCTCATTGATGCTCTGACTCATTTCACTCAGGAAAAAAACACTAACATTGCATGCACTCCCATAAGATCACCAGTTAAAGACAGAGGAAAATGAGAAAGGAAGGGTCTCTGACCAACTTCGGAGAAGTAGGACATCCATCCCAATGGACTGATGTGCAATGGATTTCACTAGACCTTCGCTGCTCACGATCATGCATGTGACTTACAAGCATGTGAGATCAGAGGCTGCCTGGCCGGGACTTGCCCCGGCGCACCCTACCTCCTCTTCTACAATGCTCCTGTGGCCACTGTCTCTCAAGAGACCCAATGTCAATGGATTCGGTCACCCAGACAATCAGCAGCTTTCAACTGCATGTCCTCTCCTCTCTTGGTAAAAGGACTGCTTCGAAAAGCATCTTTGAAATGAGGATCCGAGTAGATAGGGAGGGACAGGGGCCCAGGCATACTTGTTCCAATGATCGACAAGTCTTTAGCTCTGTCTGCTGCGTGATGTTTGGGTGAGGCCTCTTGGTCCTCTGCCCACCCCTGAGAACTGGGGAGGGAGTGGTTCGGTGCAGAGAATGGATGTGTGTGTTAGTCTCCCTGGGCTGGGGGGCACCCTGTAGGTAACAGGTGCAGGCTTGCCTTCACTGTCGAATACACACAGAGCTAAGGCTGATCCTTGGTGGTCAGGGCAAGTTTGTTTAGATTAGACTAGAGTAACTTCCCTCCAGTAGTCTTGTCTGGAAAATCCCATGGACGGAGGAGCCTGGTGGGCTGCAGTCCATGAGGTCGCTAGGAGTCAGACACAACTGAGTGACTTCACTTTCACTTTTCACTTTCATGCACTGGAGAAGGAAATGGCAACCCACTCCAGTGTTCTTGCCTGGAGAATCCCAGGGATGGGGGAGCCTAGTGGGCTGCCGTCTATTGGGTCGCACAGAGTCGGACACGATTGAAGCGACTTAGCAGCAGCAGAGTAATTTCCGGTGTCCTTGTCATTATTTTAACAAGGGTTTTCAGATACAAATAGCAAATACATTTTATGAAAAGGAATGAGAACATTTTTGCCAACTAGCTGAATACCAAATTCCCAGTGGAACAAAAACAGGAAAATGTAATAGGTGAAGTGACTGTCCAACTCAAATGAATTGTTGAAAAAAATTAATGTCATTTTCTAAGACTTTCTATCAAGAATCTCACATGCTGCCAGAGTTAACTAATCTTCTCACTCAAAGTGGACAAATACTATGTGAGGCTCAAATAAGTGACAGAAGGTACAGGACAATGGGGGCTTCCCTAGGGGCTCAGCGGTAAAGAACTGCCTGAGAAGCAGGAGACACGGATTCGATCCCTAGCTAGGGAAGATCCCCTGGAGGAGCGCCTGGCAACCCACTCTGGTATTTCTGCATGAAGAATCCCATGGACAGAGCAGCCTGGCGGGCTACAGTCCACAGGATCAAAAAGAGTCGGACATGAATGAAGTGACTGGGTGTGTACATGCACACACACAATGACAACTAGTGTACAACCATGTGCTCCCGGTGGTTACTTCAGAAATATGACTTGGCCATAGGTAGGCAGAGAAAAAGTGTCTCATTCCTTATTCAACTGATCCAGGGGTTTGGCTCAGTCTAGACCACTGCTTTTCAAATTGGCCCCATGTTGAAATCACCTGGAAAATCTTTAAAAGGGTATCAATTGAGTCCCAACTCCAGATATTCTGATTTAATTTGGGCAGTAGAATGTTCTAACATTCCCAGTCATCTCTACTGTGCAGCCATTCTTAAGAACCAGTGGTCTATCACCCCCAAGAACTTCAAATAGATGAGGCTGGGTCTAGTACACCCAGAAGTTCTGACTACAGATTCAGACATAAGATTAAAATTTAAAGATTTCAAATCACTGTGATCTTGGAATTTCCCTCTTTGGGATAAAACAATATCAGCAACAAGGTATATGCTGCTTCCCACTCCCACACTTAACACACAAAATGAAGATTTTAAAGTCTGCTCATCAGTTGGTCATTTGAGCCACTTTTCATGGCATCCACGTGAATGGTCAGCCTGTACAATGCACTAATGCTAAAAATCTAGCAAACGGCTATCTAGTTTTAAAACTACTTTTTACCTATTCTTGGTAATTTTACAAAGCTCAGTCTTCCAGGATTTGAGCTGTTGTGAATGGAATCACCTCTTCCTAAGTGAAATAGCAGTTTAAATTCATATGGCATAGAATTTACTCTATTAATCCAACTCCACAATTTCCTCGAGCAAAAAGAAGTCAATGCTTTCGTTGGTGCTTTGCAGTTTTGCACATAACTTTTGCTCAGTGAAACTTGGTTATGCTTTCAGGATACTGAAATCTTTCTATAATATAGGCAGCACAATCTGGGTATTAGATACTAGGTTGGCAAAAAGTTCGTTTGTGTTTTTCCACAATGGCTTATCAAAAAATTTATACGAATGTTTGGGCCAAACCAGTAAAAAGCAGACACCATATTTTTAGCTTTAGTCAAGACCCATTTAGGGAGGCGTTCTCTAAGTTCCCCAAATGACGGGTTCTTTGTTGGTGGTATAAGAATCAGGGCTGGTAGATATTAAAGGACCTCAACCAAGGCCAGCTCTTTGCCACAAAAAGTCCAGTCCTTAACCAGGTGACAAAAATCCCTGTCAATTCTAAATTGACCATTAGTAGAAAACGAATTCCAAATTCCCTTATACCTAGCACTAGCTTTTAGAAACTCTTATAATCAAGAATTCCTCTTTATGTCTTATTTAATATACTCATATTGGTCATTAATTAATACCATGGGGGGAAATCACCACTGTGGCTTGTCCTGCATTTATTTCAAACCTACGAAGATTGGGTTTAGTATATAGAATTACTATTAATGCTGTGATTAGAATATTTCAGTCAATACTTTCGTCTATTAAAACAGCTTTATACCCTCTCTTAGGACGTTGAAAGCTGAAAGAACAGGGAAGTGATATTCATAGTAATTTATGAAGACTCCTATTTGCATTATTAACACAAAATAATCATTGACAAACTAAGAAGACGGTCACAAACACAATAATTTTTCACACATCAAGAAGCCTGAAAGTTACTGTGAAATGATTGTGATACTGTTTTCATTTCACAAGTCTCTGAGGGGCATACCACAAAAACTAGTGGTCTAGTCAACTCATGAATGTGTTGGCATCTATTCCATTAAACCAACAGTAGTCACTTCTACGGGGAAGGCAATGGCACCCCACCCCAGTACTTTTGCCTGGAAAATCCCATGGATGGAGGAGCCTGGCAGGCTCTAGTCCATGGGGTCGCTAAGAGGTGGACACGACTGAGCGACTTCACTTTCACTTTTCACTTTCATGCATTGGAGAAGGAAATGGCAACCCACTCCAGTGTTCTTGCCTGGAGAATCCCAGGGACAGGGGAGCCTGGTGAGCTTCCATCTGTGAAGTCGAACAGAGTCGGACACGACTGAAGCGACTTAGCAGCAGCAGCAGCAGTCACTTCTAAGACTTCCAATCTGTGACTTGTGACAGCTGTTCCTTAGAGACGGAGATAAAGGCGTGCTGGTGCCTGATCTACTTGAGGGTCTACTTGAGGACAAGGATGTGGTCTTAGTACTGACTATACAGCATACATTCAAATTTCCATGTGATAGAAAGTGCTGCACTCAATATGCCAGCAAATTTGGAAAACTCAGCAGTGGCCACAAGATTGGAAAAGGTCAGTTTTCATCCCAATCCCAAAGAAAGGCAATGCCAAAGAATGCTCAAACTACCACACAATTGCACTCATCTCACACGCTAGTAAAGTAATGCTCAAAATTCTCCAAGCCAGGCTTCAGCAATATGTGAACTGTGAACTTCCTGATGTTCAAGCTAGTTTTAGAAAAGGCAGAGGAACCAGAGATCAAATTGCCAACATCTGCTGGATCATCGAAAAAGCAAGAGAGTTCCAGAAAAACATCTATTTCTGCTTTATTGACTATGCCAAAGCCTTTGACTGTGTAGATCACAAGAAACTGTGGAAAATTCTGAAAGAGATGGGAATACCAGACCACCTGATCTGCCTCTTGAGAAATCTATATGCAGGTCAGGAAGCAACAGTTAGAACTGGTCATGGAACAACAGACTGGTTCCAAATAGGAAAAGGAGTACGTCAAGGCTGTATATTGTCACCATGTTTGTTTAACTTACATGCAGAGTACATCATGAGAAATGCTGGACTGGAAGAAACACAAGTTGGAATCAAGATTGCTGGGAGAAATATCAATAACCTCAGATATGCGGATGACACCACCCTTATGGCAGAAAGCGAAGAGGAACTCAAAAGCCTCTTGATGAAAGTGAAAGTGGAGAGTGAAAAGGTTGGCTTAAAGCTCCACATTCAGAAAACGAAGATCATGGCATCTGGTCCCATCACTACATGGGAAATAGATGGAGAAACAGTGGGAACAGTGTCAGACTTTCTTTTTCTGGGCTCCAAAATCACTGCAGATGGTGACTGCAGCCATGAAATTAAAAGACGCTTACGCCTTGGAAGGAAAGTTATGACCAACCTAGATAGCATATTCAAAAGCAGAGACATCACTTTGCCAAAAAAGGTTCATCTAGTCAAGGCTATGGTCTTTCCTGTGGTCATGTATGGATGTGAGAGCTGGACTGTGAAGAAGGCTGAGCACCGAAGAATTGATGCTTTTGAACTGTGGTGTTGGAGAAGACTCTTGAGAGTCCCTTGGACTGCAAGGAGATCCAACCAGTCCATTCTGAAGGAGATCAACCCTGGGATTTCTTTGGAAGGAATAATGCTAAAGCTGAAACTCCAGGACTTTGGCCACCTCATGCGAAGAGTTGACTCATTGGAGAAGACTCTGATGTTCAGAGGGATTGGGGGCAGGAGGAGAAGGGGACGACAGAGGATGAGATGGCTGGATGGCATCACTGACTCGATGAATATGAGTCTGAGTGACCTCCAGGAGTTGGTAATGGACAGGGAGGCCTGGCGTGCTGCAGTTCATGGGGTTGCAAAGAGTCGGACACGACTGAGCGACTGATCTGATCTGATCTGATCTGAGGTTTCCTATCTCACTGATATCACTAGTGCCAAATACTAAAGGAATCCAAAATATGCACTTTGAAACATGTCATTTTATGTAACTCTACACATGTATTTTATATATTTCTACATAATGGATAGAAGAATGGATTTTGAAGTTTATTTTATGCCCGAGAAACCCTGCAGTTCTCCTAGGAACGAATGCCAAACAGGGTTCTGCAGAACTCCTAGAGGCCTACAGAACATACGTACTGCAGAATCACGGTGCTGTCACAATCTGGCTTGTATACTGCATGATGAGATGTCTCAATATCAGAGAAGATAAACTTTCATTCATATCCCAATGAATAGGTGTGAATGAAAAGAGTCTTAAATG
The DNA here is from genome assembly GCA_935064755.1 of Tragelaphus eurycerus. Lineage (NCBI taxonomy): Eukaryota > Metazoa > Chordata > Mammalia > Artiodactyla > Bovidae > Tragelaphus > Tragelaphus eurycerus. Next base: position 6,857,160 of record CAKXYN010000093.1, on the reverse strand, counting down.
ACTCTAATCAGAAGAAGGGCATTCTTTAGGTAGTCAAATTGAAGTAGAAACAAAAACATCAATGTTTTCCTTCCTGCAACAAAATTTTCCAGTATTCTGAGCCCATTTCTCTCACGTACATTTTATCATACATAAACTTTTAATACCAACATTTTAAGTAAAACGGGATTTGAAAACTATTCTCTCAAATAGCTGAAGATATATTTTAGAGTTAATTGGCAATGTGTATCATGGTGTATGTCCCTCAACTCAGTAATGTTCTATCAGTGAATTTTAAAGAAATTATCCATAATCAGGTTAAATAATATATATAGAAATGATAAACATTATTTACAATGATAAAAAGAAAATACTGCGGTAATCCTAAATATCTTTTAATAAGGAAATTCCATGCTCAAAAGACATAAAAAAAACCAAGTTTTTGAGAAAAGTTTCCAAATCTGGTAACATTCTCATGACATAGTATTAAGTAAAAAATGCAGCCTAAAAAGATTTTATAAAAGCTTATTTTTATTTTAAAGTTTCCTAGGAAAAAACTATTAGAGAACATACTCTTCTGTGTTTCCAGTTCGTCTAGTCAAGGCTATGGTTTTTCCTGTGGTCATGTATGGATGTGAGAGTTGGACTGTGAAGAAGGCTGAGTGCTGAAGAATTGAGGCTTTTGAACTGTGGTGTTGGAAAAGACTCTTGAGAGTCCCTTGAACTGCAAGGAGATCCAACCAGTCCATTCTGAAGGAGATCAGCCCTGGGATTTCTTTGGAAGGAATGATGCTAAAGCTGAAACTCCAGGACTTTGGCCACCTCATGCAAAGAGTTGACTCATTGGAGAAGACTCTGATGCTGGGAGGGATTGGGGGCAGGAGGAGAAGGGGACGACAGAGGATGAGAAGGCTGGATGGCATCACTGACTCGATGGACGTGAGTCTGAGTGACCTCTGGGAGTTGGTGATGGACAGGGAGGCCTGCCGTGCTGCGATTCATGGGGTCACAAAGGGTCGGACACGACTGACCGACTGATCTGATCTGATCTGTGTTACTTTTGCAATCAGGAAAAATTAATTTAATATAAAAACTGGAAGAAAGTATATCAAAATATTGATGGTGATATTCTTTAATTGATAGGATTATAGATGATGATTTTTAGAACCCTTTCCCCAATGCTTTATTTTATAGAATATTTAACTTTTAAAAGTCAGAAAAAAACTTTCAAGGTCAGGAAAAAAAAAACTCACTTATAGTGAGTAATTCATTTGCTGAAGTATCTTTATTCCTTCCTCATGAGGTATCAGTGGCACTGAGTTATCAGAATACATTTCAGAATGTATTTATTGAACTCTGATGTGCAAAACAGTAATGGTTCATTTTAAGAGACTTTGGATTATGTGCTATGAAATGTAATGAAAAATTTTACTGGGAGAAAGTTGTAACTACTGATTTAAACAACTTTTCCATATGATCTGTGTCTTGGTGCCAAAGCTCTTTTCCTTAAAGGACCAGAAGTACCATTAAGTACTTCTTTTGCCCAGTTATTTCCTGGTCAGTCCTGAGTGTTCACTGGAAGGACTGATGTTGAAGCTGAACCTCCAATACTTTGGCCAGCTGATGAGAAGAACTGACTCACTGGAAAAGCCCCTGATGCTGGGAAAGATTGAAGATGGGAGGACAAGGGGATGACAGAGGATGAGATGGTTGGATGGCATCACCGACTCAATGGACACGAGTTTGGGTAAACTCGGGAGTTGGTGATGGACAGGGAGGCCTGGCATGCTGCAGGCAATGGGGTCGCAAAGAGTTGGACACGACTGAGCAACAACTGAACTGATGCTGCCACGGTGTGACCTTGACGCTGAGTGATCCCAACAACAGGCATTCTCTGTACTCTGAGTCATCTTAATTATTTCACATGGTAGATACTGAATAGATAGGTATCAGGAATATATTTATATTTTTTCTTATTGATTTCTTCTGGTTTTGATGCTCTTACCTTTCAAGAGAGCTCAACAAAACAAGAAGGGGCTTATTTATATCATATGAGTAGAAGAGTATATATCCTCCTTCGATTTTTTCCAGTTTAAAATGAAGAAGATAATCGGTTCTCCTCAAATCATACTTAATTTGTTTCATTCTAAGACATTCATGAACTGTTAGATGTCTTAATTTTAGAATGCCATAATTTGCTTATAGCTTAGTACTACTAATATTGTATCATTTTACTTTCTTATGAACAAAGGTCTTGCCAACAAAGCTATGGTTTTTTCTGTACTCATGTATGGTTGAGAGAGTTGGACTATAAAGAAAGCTGAGCACCAAAGAATTGATGCTTTTGAACTGTGGTGTTGGAGAAGACTCTTGAGAGTCCTTTGGACTGCAAGGAGTTCCAACCAGCCCACCCTAAAGGAAATCAGTCCTGAATATTCATCGGAAGGACTGATACTGAAGCTGAGATTCCAATACTTTGGCCACCTGATGCCTAGAACTGACTCACTGGAAAAGACCCTGATGCTGGGAAAGATTGAAGATGAGAGGAGAAGGGGACAACAGAGGATGAGATGGTTGGATGGCATCACTGACTCAATGGACATGAGTTTGAATAAGTCCCAGGAGTTGGTGATGGACAGGGAAGCCTGCCGTGCTGCAGTCCATGGGGTCACAAAGAGTTGGACACAACTGAGTGACTGAACTGAACTGAACTCTCTTGTAAAGAAAATGTGACAGCATTTGTTTACATACCTATTAGATTATTGAACATGAGAATTCAAATTGAAGAAGCAGGAAAGGAGGCAATAGATGCACTTATATGTTATAAAGGTGGCCAGTTATAGAAAAAATATTTGACTTACCTGTAAAAATATTGTACAAGGAAATCACAGTATAAATAGCATATCTTATGACACAGAGTCAAACAAAGATGTAGTGAAAGAATGATTTGCAATTGCCAAAATAACCCAAAGGCCTCTTTGTTTCTGCTGGCAGATGCTGATATACAATTCTAATGCCTGTTAAACAGTATTTAAGCAAATATTTTATAAAACCAAGGATCATTTTAAGATGTCAATTACATAGGGAAACCAAGTCAAAACACCAATCTGATTGCACTGCTTAATCATCACCAAATAACATGAAAAATGTAATGTCATTGTCCTGATTTAGTGGCCATAATTATTGTTCCCCTGTGTTGCCTCCTTATTTTCTCTTATATTCTTTCCTTTATTGCGAAGAAACACCTTTAGTGAGGATAACACTAAAATAAAATTAACATAGCCAGAGCAAAGATAAATAAAATTTAAAAAGCCAACCTTTATTCCACTCTGAACAAGTTTGTGAATGTCCAAATAAGGCTCCTTGAAAATTTCTCCTTCGGGGGTAAGGATCTTCACGTAACCTTCCTTTTCCAGAATGAAGAGGCGGTGGGAGCCATCCCCACTATGAAGGGCGCTGACAGGCTGGCGCAGCCCACTCACAACCTCCTGGATACAGAAGCAGTTGTGTTTGTGCTTTCTAAACAAATTAAAGAAAACCAGTAAGCTTTTCCTGAGATGAAGGAGGTAAGAAATGTATTTAGCATTCTTTTCAAAATATATTTCCTCTAGGAATCAATGAACGGCTGCTAACCCAAGGTCCCAATCTGATTCTCTTAAATTCTTTTCAAAGGAAAAAAAAAAAAAAAAACTCAAAAAGCTTTCTATCAGAAAGCAAAGGAGAGAATCCAAACACATAAGTATTTTAAATTTTTCACAAGCTCACTATCTCATCTTTCAGTGACTCCAATTAAAATCAGCGTTACTCAACAGTAATTAAACCTTACAGAAAGGTACTCAGAGAGAAAGTTCTAAGATCTATTTATAAAAGTCTGTTTAGCTAATAATAATTGTGCTGAGTGTTTCTACAGTGCCATAAGCTAACAACAATCACACAATTCAAGTTTAAAACTATGCTCATAAAATTCCCATGAATCATAGAGAAGCCAAGCTCATAATAGAAGATTAGTAGTCTCAGCATTAAAGATATTTAAGTGAATATGATTTTAGAGAAGCAAACTACCAAAAAGAAAAAAAAAAAAACAAACATCTGGAGGATATAACTGCTGGACATGAGCATAGACAGATGACTCACTGTTAAAACCACAAGGCTTGTCAGTTTTGTTTTTTTTTTTTTAAGATTAAATAACATTTATCTTTATGAACCTGCTGATCTCTTCCACTTTGTCATATTCTTCCATCTGGTCCAAGTAGTTAGAGGCTGGTCCTCTGATTTGTTTTCTTGGAAAATCAGGAAAGCACAGGCCACCATCTTTTCTTGCATAGTAAAAGCAAAACTCATCAGCAGTAGTTTGAAGTAAACCTTTAAAAAATGTAAAAAGATGTCTTAGAAATATTTAGTGTTATGGTACAAACACCACATTTGAAAAACAAAATATAGGTCAAGAATTTTCAGGAACTATATGAATATTCAAGGAAAATATATAGACCAAAAAAATAAAGGAAAGAACACTGTATTTTGGTTTGGGATTTCCATTCCTTTTTAAATCTAACATTTAAAGTTGCAGTACCAGTGAAACGATATTGTATTAGATGTCTTAAAAGGCTCATATGAAATAGAGCTAATATGCACCCAGCATTAATTGCATTCACTCTATTTTCAAACCTTCCCAGTTTCCAAGTGTCACACTTTCACATTCATCTGATGACTGTTCAGCACTTTTCCTCCTAACATATTAATAACTTCCTAAGAAGAACAAGTTGCAGTCAAGAAAGAGACAGACCATCAGGAGCCAGTTTAGGTCATTTAAAAATTCTTACTCTATTGTCACTCATACATGATTAAATGATAAATCTAGTTACTATCCCAAGGTCATACATTATATGCCACAGTAAACGACTGACTCCCTGCAATGATCAAGCAATGAATTAATGCCAGCAACAGAGCCTCTAGATTCAAATGCGTTTCAATCTTCTCAAACAGATGAGCTGACATACTACTCCTCACTGAAAAAAAATTAATTAATATGAGCCAAAACAAAAATGCAGAGTAGACTTAAAGGGATCTGAATGAAAGGACTTATTTTTTCATTTCTTACATAGTAAGAATTTTTATCAAATAAAAAGTTGAATAAGAAAGATCTTATCACAAAAAAGAATTTTGACATTACTTTTACAATTTGAGTTAATAGTTTTTTGTTGTTTTTTTTTTTTGCAGGGAAGGTATAATGGCTAAGATTCACTTCATATCTGACAATTTTGATATTAAAACATGATATTGTTATCAGAATTGACTCTCAGTTCAGTTCAGTTCAGTCGCTCAGTCATGTCCGACTCTCTGCGACCCCATGAATCGAAGCATGCCAGGCCTCCCTGTCCATCAACAATTCCCGGAGTTCACTCAGACTCACGTCCATCGAGTCAGTGATGCCATCCAGCCATCTCATCCTCTGTCATCCCCTTCTCTTCCTGCCCCCAATCCCTCCCAGCATCAGAGTCTTTTCCAATGAGTCGACTCTACTGCTGTCCCAAATTCCTGCTTCTGATTTCGTACCTTCAATTATGCTCAGTCCCTTGATTTTTATCTAACAAATCAAACTATTTTACTCCCAGGTAATCAGATAATGTAGCTGAGGTTTAGAAGTTGTATAATGGATGCAAGTTTGCAAGTACTTGTAAGAAAAAGAACTTAGAATTTGGGAACAACCAAATGAGGCCCATCAATGGAATATGAGACACTAAAAAGCTGATTTTCTGTGAGCTTAAACCAAGTCCCCTCCAATCTAAGACTAACTAACCTTGGAATCTGAGGGTCCCACAGGATTAAAACATAATATATATTTTGATCTAACTTATGGGTGGAATGGAGGAAACACAAGCTGGAATCAAGATTGCCGGGAGAAATATCAATAACCTCAGATATGCAGATGATACCACCCTTATGGCAGAAAGTGAAGAGGAACTCAAAAGCCTCTTGATGAAAGTGAAAGTGGAGAGTGAAAAGGTTGGCTTAAAGCTCAACATTCAGAAAACGAAGATCATGGCATCTGGTCCCATCACTACACGGGAAATAGATGGAGAAACTGTGGAAACAGTGTCCGACTTTATTTTTCTGGGCTCCAAAATCACTGCAGATGGTGACTGCAGCCATGAAATTAAAAGACGCTTGCTCCTTGGAAGGAAGGTTATGACCAACCTAGATAGCATATTCAAAAGCAGAGACATCACTTTGCCAACAAAGGTTCGTCTAGTCAAGGCTATGGTCTTTCCTGTGGTCATGTATGGATGTGAGAGCTGGACTGTGAAGAAGGCTGAGCGCCGAAGAATTGATGCTTTTGAACTGTGGTGTTGGAGAAGACTCTTGAGAGTCCCTTGGACTGCAAGGAGATCCAACCAGTCCATTCTGAAGGAGATCAACCCTGGGATTTCTTTGGAAGGAATGATGCTAAAGCTGAAACTCCAGTATTTTGGCCACCTCATGCGAAGAGTTGACTCATTGGAGAAGACTCTGATGCTGGGAGGGATTGAGGGCAGGAGGAGAAGGAGACGACAGAGGATGAGATGGCTGGATGGCATCACTGACTCGATGGATGTGAGTCTGAGTGACCTCCGAGAGCTGGTGATGGATAGGGAGGCCTGGCGTGCTGCAATTCATGGGGTCGCAAAGAGTCAGACACGACTGAGCAACTGATCTGATCTGATCTGATGGGTGAAGTGTATCATCCCTGAATTTCTGAGACAGATTCTTCAATGCCAATACCTGACTAACCCATTGGGAGACAGGGCTTCCCTGGTAGCTCAGCTGGTAAAGAATCTGCCTGCAATGCGGGAGACCTGGGTTCGATCGCTAGGTTGGGAAGATCCCCTGGAGGAGGGCATGGCCACCCACTCCAGTATTCTTGCCTGGAGAATCCTATGGACAGAGGAGCCTGGCAGGTTGCAGTCCATGGGGTCGCAAAGAGTCGGACATGACTGAGCCACGAAGCACAGAATTGGGAGACATCTTATCTTTGGGAAGCAGGCGAGTAAGAGCAGATGTCATTGGGGGTGTGTGTGTGTGTTGTGGGGATGGGCAAAATAAGGAGCCATGGTAGCTGGGAAGGGTGCTCCTTGTAAGTGTGTGTGTGGGGGTGGGGGGGGTGGGGGATGGGCAGAATAAGGAGCCATGGTAGCTGGGAAGGGTGCTCCTTGGAAGTGTGTGTGTGTGTGTGGGTGTGTGTGTGTGTGTGTGTGTGTGTGTGTGTGTGTGTGTGTGTGTGTGTGTGTGTGGTGGGAGATGGGCAGAATAAGGAGTCATGGCAGCTAGGAAGGGTGCTCCTTGGGAAGTGTAAGGCAGCTGGAAGGAGGTTATCTTTCTTTGAAAAATCCAGGGATTAGAAATTGAGGAGAGCAATGAAAGCTGCAACGGCATTTACTCATCTTCAGCAATTTACTGTTTTGTAAGAAATTAAGTTTTCTCTTCCATTCTTTAATGGCTAAGCATCACAGGAAAACTGCACAGTGGTGTTAAATAAATGCTGTGTGAGGTAAAAAGAAGAGAAGGAAAACTGAGTTGCTAAATCAAACTTTTTCCAGTTTTGGCCCAGATGTTTTAGGGAGCTAGATGTTTTATATATAAATACAGATATAGATCCGTAGATAGAGATATATATTTACCTTTAGGCAGGAAGTTCTCTATGCCAATATGATGAATGTAGGAAGACTATGGATATATTTATAACTGAATATATGAAGGAGAAATTTTGTTTTAACTTTGTTTTACCTATAGGGGTCATACATAAATTTCAAAGTACAACTCAGAGAACATTTTGAGTTCATTTTTAAAAAATAATCTGTTTTTCAACATTATAGTCTGCAAACCCATACCATTTTAAGGGGAAATAAATGAATAATGCCAGTGGCTGATTGCATTTTTGTAAGGAATCATTGCTGCTGCTAAGTCGCTTCAGTTGTGTCCAACTCTATGAGACCCCATAGACGGCAGCCTACCAGGCTCCCCCGTCCCTGGGATTCTCTAGGCAAGAACACTGGAGTGGGTTGCATTTCCTTCTCCAATGCGTTAAAGTGAAAAGTGAAAGTGAAGTTGCTCAGTCGTATCCAACTCTTAGTGACCCCATGGACTGAAGCCTACCAGGCTCCTCCATCCATGGGATTTTCCAGGCAAGAGTACTGGAGTGGGGTGTCATTGCCTTCTCCGAAGGAATTACTAGCTGGGGACAAATATGAGGAAATGAGAAATGGTTTTCAAATGAAACATCTCAAGATCAATGAGTGCAGGTTCATAAACTCTGACACTCCAGACATATTATGCTCTCTTAGCAAATTAAACAAAAACAGAATGCTACCAATGAATTATTCTGAGGTTTTTACAGTATAAAGGCAAACTGAACAATCTAAGTGGGAAGAAGGGAGCCAACTTAGAGGACTTTTACATAAAAATATGGGCATTTTCTGACCATTATGATAATATGAATGGAAACATCTAATACTTTTATTAGTACTTTATCTTAAATGATCTGATTTTATAAACAGTGATGAATAAGATATATTTTCTGTGAAGAGCTAAAAGGGGATCTGGTTTTGGGACACTGGGCTAACATTTATTTCCTGGGAAGATACAACTTAGCAAATGGTACCCTTCTGTTTAAAAGGAGACCCTGAAGAGCATTTTACTGAAGGTGTGCAGCTCACCCTGATTATCATATGATCAGGTCCACCAGTGACGGGAGTACACTGATGATTCCAGCAGCTGTAATGGTTTTATAACTCCTGATAATTTATCAAATGTTTTGGAACTATAATTCTTCTCCCCTCTTACTATACCACAAAGCACCCTGTAAAATACTGGACATGTAAATATTTCTCTATGCAGCTTTCTAAGCTCTAGCTTTTCACTATGCAAGTGTGCTAGAGAAAAGCTACTTTTCCTCATTCTCTCTGCTGTTTATATTGATGAAGAAAAAATGGAAAAACCCTGCCATCTGTAAGGCTTGGACTAGAAAGCATTTTCGAGCAGAGGAGGTAGATCTGGGTGTATTAATCCTTCCATTCTGGCTTGCTCTCTGGGGCACTAATGAGACACAAGTGTAAGATATCTAACTAGGGGTCACGAGTGGCTGTGGACTTGAGAAACTCAGTGGAATCAAACCCATGACCTTGGCCTCTTTAGCAATGGGATTAAACCAGTTGAACTAATTGTGTAACAGACAGTTCACACAACCCTCATCTACAGCTGAGAGATGATAGTCCGAGAGTGATACAAATCATTATGGTAATGAGTGTAAGTGTAAAGGCAGAAGCAAAACCCCAGAGGTACCCTTTCATGTCCTCTCCACAGAGTGTACTTCTTAGGTCATCATTTAGTGAACAGCAAAGCACCTCTTCTGTTCATCGTAATTCAGGCAGAAGAAGAGACCCATGGTATTGAGAAAGGAGTTCCTATGGGTTGTTTTTTTTTTTTTTTTTTTTTTTTAATGAAATTTTGGGATTTTTTTAGAAGCTTTAAGAGTTTATCTCCCTCACTAAATTCACAGCTGGAGAATACTATGATCAATAAAGCTCCAGTATATCTTTACTGCAGTGATTTTTAACTTGTTTTTGTGGAAATAAGCAGACCATGAATTTTTCTGAATTAAAGTTTCTAGGAAGTTGCTGTCTTTTGGGCAGAAGTGTATTGCAGAGTGAATGGCACTTTCTTAAAGCTGTGGGGGTAAAGCAAAGGGATAGATCATTTATGTGTTTAATTCTTCATGTACTGGGCCATGGGGGAAGAAATGAAGATGTCTCTGGAATTATTTTCTCTCTTTCAACCCTTCTCAGCAGTCCTTAAGGTCCCCTCCTCTACATGTTTTTGATGTGCAAAAAGATGAGGCTGATGAGGACAGGTTAAAAAAAAACAAACAGAATCACAAAGCAGCTGTTTTTCACAACGTTGAATTTCAGAGAAGAGCAAACCATGACATTAAATAGACTTAAGAAGGTGAAAATATTACAAAGTCGCTTTTTGAGCAATTTCTGAAAAAGGAGTGCTCTAGAATTCTAAAGAGCCTTCTGTGTTGGGGGCCAGGGCCAAGGGGAGGTTTGTCATCTGATTTATCATACTTTAGGAAATGGTAACCTGTGTGCCAAGGATCAGCCTGGCTAACAAATTGATCGACACAAACAGTGTGTTATTACAGCTCACTTTGGGGATATGTATTTAGAGCGATTATTAGCATTTGATGGATGCAGAGGAATCCCCTCTGTTTCGCTGCTAAAGCCTGCTGGCCCAGCCCTGAAAATCACCCTGGCCGCTCCACCCACCACTGGAGTGCAGCTTTCATCTGGTTATCTTTCAAGGCAGCCTGGGTGGCCACCAAAAGCACTTGACATTTTGATGCACTTCAGCAGTTTTACATATATACAAACTTTGGAGAAAAATAAATTTGTCATTCGTCACCATATATGTTGATCTGGGGAGCAAGGTGCTTTTTACAGTTTGGCTCCTGAGCTATTTGCTGGGTTCTCTCTTTCAGGGGATATTGCTTTTTGTTGTTTGTTTTGGAAGCTAAAATAACTTCAAATAAAGGAAGCAGCCCACAGATGAGTCTCTCAATTCAGCCTAGTAGTATTTATCTCAAGGAGATAAAAACGCTGAGTGTCAGTATCATTTTCAGTTTAGAGTGGTAAAGGCAAGCCTTCCAGACTGGAAGTTTGCAGCAAACCTTGATGGGACCTAATCTGTTATCACTTCTCGGCAGGCCATCTAGGCAACCGTGACCTATTCTACTTTGCTTTGGGGAATGTGATAAAGAGGAAGAAACAGCTGGTTTAAGGCAAACCTTAGAAACATGGCTGTAGTTTATAAAGTCAATAATAATATTTTCACATTGAATGGGTTTAGATACATGTTATGGTACACCAAAGGAAGCAAGCAACCCTAGTCAAAATGTTTTCTTAGGCTATTAAGAGCACTCTATTAAAAAAAAAAAATACAAAAACTACATGTTTCTGGGTCAGAGAAAAAAGTACAAAGTGCATAGCAGTTTAAAAAAATTGTTCAAGTGCATCCTACTGTTCTTAAAGCTTGTCTTTTACTTCAATGCCACTGAGTTTTATAAACTGGTAGCATCAGTAGACTTGTTTGTTTGTTACACTAACTAAATTCTTTTCTACCTCTGTGTTGATTCTTCCAACTAAAGCGACAACCACCAGGGTTTACAAGCCTCCGATGGTAAAATTAATCAGTGCCCAAGAACTTATACGTTTATCAGGGTCCAAAATATGACCATGTATATCTGGGACATTATAAGCTTAAGAACTTGAACTTTATCTCGCCTATAAGTTTCTCATTGTATACAACCAGATTAAGGCATTTAACTTCTGAGGCTACCAGGTAGCTCAGTGGTAAAGAATGCACCTACCAATGTAGGAGACTCGGGTTTGACCTTTGGGTCGGGAAGATTCCCTGGAGAAGGAAATGGCAATCCACTCCAGTATTCTTGCCTGAGAAATCCCATGGACAGAAGAGCCTGGCGGGCCACAGTCCATGGGGTTGCAAAGAATCAGACATGACTGAGCACACACACGAGGCTTGATTTTCGTCATCTGTCAAAGGGACACAACTAGAACTTTCCTATCTCCCTCACAGGCTTTATGAAAGGCAGTCATTATATGTAAAAGTACTTTCTAAGGTGTTACGTTAAGGGGGGCTTTTAAATTATATTTTATTTAAGGAAATACCTTAAAAGTCAGTGGACAAACTGTGCTTACATATCAACTGTGTGGAAGGGGAGGTTGTCTTGATAGTGACACTGATGAGTAAAGAAAGACACCAATGAGAAATCTGTATCAATAATCCAGCACGTGTAAAGATTACCAGCTGTTTTATCAGTTTAACAAGAAATGTATAACACTTCAACAAAACAATGTACTGTTTGTAGGGTGAAATGACAGTTATCCTTTTAGCAGAAATACAAGGTTACAAGTTTTTAACAGTTAATTACGAGGTAAAAGTAGATATTTTGAAAGGAAAGGCAAGATAAATTTTACACCCTTGTAAAGCAAGCGTTTGGGCTTCCCTGGTGGCTCTGTGGTAAAGAACCTGCCTGCCAATACCTTGAGAGCTGGGTTCGATTCCTGGGTCAGGAAGATCCCCTGGAGAAGGAAATGGCAACCAACTTCAATATTCTTGCCTAGGAAACCCCATGGACAGAGAAACCTGGCGGGCTATAGTACAGGGGTCGCAAAGAGTCGGACGAAACTAAGCAACGAAACACCAACAAAGCAAGTGTTTAGGAACAAGTATCTTGGAAAGCTATCCTGCAGTAGTTCACTTCACTTAATCTTTTTTTTTTTTTTACCTGGAATATGGCCTCGGCAAGTATAAAAGAATTCTTTGCAATAGTCTTTGCAGAGCAAGGGAAGTACCAGATCTCTTTCCAAGGCTTCTCTCTCAGGTGAATAGAACAGGCTCTGAGAATGTGGAGAGCAAACGGCACACTTGATTTCCTCCAGTAACTTCCCGCATTCTGTGTTGTTGGTAACAGAAAATATCTGAAAGCCAGAAATGAGAAAAAGACTTCTGTTTAGTTCTACGAAGTTAAGTCTAGTTATTTATTTATTTATTTATTTTTTTGGGGGGGGGGTCATCATAGAAAGAGAAAAGTTCACTTAGCCAATGCTGTGGTCTGCAAAGAATCACCAAGTCACAATACAGAACACCTTTATAAGGACACAAGCACAGTCTCTTGGTTTCCCAGGTGACTCTAGAGGCAAAGAACCTGCTTGCCAATGCAGGTAAGAGATGCGGGTAAGAGAAACGGGTTTGATCCCTGGGTCAGGAAGATTCCCTGAGGGAGGGCATGGCAACCCACTCCAGTATTCTTGTCTGGAAAATCCCCTGGACAGAGGAGCCTGGTGGGCTACAGTCCACAGAGTTGCAAAGAGTCGTAAAGGCAGTCTCTTGGGTTGGGATGGGAGGGCAAAGGGTAGGGATGCACAGACCAGCTTCTTACTCTTGTAAATCAATCGGTCTGTTTGTCCTTCAGGTGTGAAAAGTTAAATGACAATTATATTTAAGACTCCTTAACCCTTTTTCTCACCCTGCCTTAAAGTATATACTGACTGACATTTAATTTGAAAACTCCAAATATCTTTATCCAACTCTATGTAAAGCAACTTTTTAACACGTGGCTTTTTTGTATCTTGGGTAAAAATCTCTTTCATTCCTGGAATGCCTAATGAGATTCTCAAAGATGTTATTTAAACAATATTGTTCTCATTTGAATTAATTTACAATCTACAGATTGCCTAGGGAAAGTTTTGTAAAGTGTGGGAAATATCTTCTTTTCACGTTCTACAAAAATAATACCTGAAGCTGAGTAAAACAGGTTTAAGACCAACTTTTATTATTCTTTATATCTTAGCCAGGAAAAATTTTCTAACTAGCTCCTCAGTTATATGTACGAATAAACACAAGACTTTAGTAAAAGTGCTTTTGTATAGTATTTAATGAGTTTTAATGAAAAAGGGGCATATAGTATTATTATGTCTTTTATATCAATAAGACTAATTTGACAGCTACTGATTCACTGAGGTTAGCAATTTGTAGGTAAAATAGATCTCAGTGTCTAGAACTAACTTTAAAAAAACTGATTTCAGGACCTCCTCTAAAAAATAGAATATCAGCACAATATTTGATACATGAAATATAGTACTGTCAAATTAAGCATTGATTTTTCATATTAAAAACACCATAATGAGGTAGAATTTCATACAAAAACTTCAAGTTTTCCCAGTTTATATAACTACGTTTACACTTATTTCTTTTGAACTATGAACTGAAATTAACATTTTAAACTCTAGATCACTGCTTAAAACAAGTATTTCATTGCAAGTTGAGGTTCTAATTTGAGTAAACTGAGTGACTCATATGGCTTCTGTTTTTTTAGGATAAAGATATTCTAGGTGATCACAAAATTTGGATCTGAAAGAGCAAAGCAACTAAAAGAAAAAAAAAGCTGCATACAAGGCATGCTGAAATTTTAGCGTGAAGTAATTAAAAGTCCAATAGAAGCTACCCTGTTTCAGAAAAAAAAAATATGTGTGTACATATATGTATATGATGAGTTGTAACTATCTACAATATTCAGAAACTTTATTAATAATTACAATTATGCTTACATTTTTATCATTTTATTTAAATGACAATTGCTTCAATGGTTAAAGGTTTCTAAAAGGAAACATAGACCAGACACTTAGAATTTGCATTCCAAGAATGTTTTAAATGTCTTTTATTGTCCATACTCTGTCAGACCTCACCAGATCTATTCAATATTAATACTGTTCAATTTTGTTCTGTTTGTTTATCACATGGCCGTCCAGTAAGAACAAAACAACTTCAGGATGCTGAGGCCACCTCTTTTGCTGGCTGACAAACTGGAATGTAATTACCTTTGGTTTTATGGAGAATATGCAAGCTTAGATTTTTCATAGATGAAACAAAATGATCCCCATACACACTCCCAGCTGCTATCCAGGAAGAGCTTGATTTTAGTGCCTAAAGAATTTTGTCTTCTACAATTTTTGGAATGTGTCCTGGCCACAAGGTCTCTCATCAAAAGTTTCAGAAATAGGATTCAATAAATTATCTGAAATCAAGTATAATATTATTCTTAGTAAAGTTTCACGCTGTCCCGGCCCAGCAGGATGGTAACATTTTGCTCTGTGTGGGGTCTGCAGTGTAAATACCTATTTGAAGATAGATAGAGCCATCATTCTGGCTTTGGTTTCAATGAACCAATAGTCCTACTGAAGTCAATTAAACTGACTCAGCCCAAGCTGCAATGCTGTTTTAGACAGATGAGTGCTGGTGTGTGTAGGGTATTTTTTTTCTTTTTCGTCTTTTTTTTTTTTTTTGCCTATGTGTCTGTGTCCATATAGAGCCTTAACTTTATGTCTGACAATGTCATCAATCTTAAGAAGAAATTTAAGCTAATTTCCTGTTTCAATTTTTAAAAGCCATATATGAAACCATCAAATTATAGCAGTTTAAACTAAATATACTTTGGAAATCATGTAAAACTTCGAAACATTATTACAGTGTGCCTAGTAATGACTGTGGCTGTTGCTGACTAATTTATAACATCTGGCAGGTCATCCTTTAATCTTTAGCCACATGAAAGTAAAAATCCATAGAAGGAAGGTAAGATAAATCCTGGAATACACAGTGAAGTGTGGCCTACAAATACAGCTTATCAACAAATAATAAAGCGGGTGACAGAGACCTTCTGTATTTCTCTTTATTTATCAAGTAACTGAACAAAGAGGATAAAAAGGCACGCACATGGGTTCGATGAGGGGACAAAAGGGGAAAATACAGGACAGTATATTAAGATGATGCCTGAAGATCACTTGGTACACAAAAAGTTATTTCTAAAAATCATATGCCTACAAGGTTGTTCAGCTGTTGGATAGAACACATGTGTCTCTGGACTGTAGTGCTGGATTATGTCATTAAAGAGTTCAGTTTCAATTTTAGGCTAATATGTAAATAGATCATTGTACTAAGGCAGCTGTTAAAGGGACCCCAGGATGAGTTATTTGTTTAGTTGGATGTGTTCAACAATAGCCTTTGTCCCTGAAAGAGCCAGAGCAAACAAATGATTGTAAAAGGGCACACTTGAAAACAATTACTTTTCACCCATTCCTTGACAGCTTTGGCTGTGAAACCACCCAAGGTAGAGAGAGCTTCTATGCCTCTGTGGCTACAAGTTAAGTTTTAGAAATGGGGGTATTTCAGTTGGTTGCAGATTCAATTTGGCTAATGGGAATTAGATCTTTTTAGCATCTTGTATTTAGAAGCTGCAAAAATATTGCTAAGACAACATAACTTTCTAGATTTTGGCAGTACTTATTTGTAACAGTAGTTAACCACCTCATTACAGTTCACAAAACTACTAAAATATACAAAGAAAGGAAAATACAAAATAACTTATGAGAATTAATACTGTGGCTAAGAATTGAACTCAATTACATTCAATAGTTCCTTACGTAGTAAAGAAAATGGGTTAGCCTGGAAACTGGACTTAATTACCCAGCTAAGCATGATCAATATTCTCTACCTAATTTGCTACTACTTGTCTATGAAGTTTCTTCCTTTAGGAAAATGCTACTCCTGTAGTTTCATGAAAATTTGCAGAAATCTTCCTGGGGAAAATTGTTGTTGTTGTTGTTGTTGTTTTTCATAAACAAAAAAAAGGCCCTTTCAAATAGCCATCATCTCTCCTGTACACACATTATGAAATAAGACCCTAACATACATTATAAGCCAGGAAGGCTTAGGGGAAAAAAAGGGAAACACAGAAGTTTATTATAAAATAACATGTTTTAAAAACTATTAAAACTTGAGAATGAACATGGGTTGAGAATGCATATGCAGAACCATGTTACATCTCTGATTTGAACAATTTAAGTATTGTTGATTTATAAGCCACTTGTAATGGAACCAGCCAAAGTCTCGTGTACCAACTTTAATTCAGACACATTTTCCACATGAGTAGGGGTTTGTTGGAGATTGGAAGCACGTAAAACAGAAGGAATGTGGATCGCTAATGTGGCAGATTGTTTCCTAAAGAATGATTTCTTTAAAAAAAAATTATATAACTTCTCTTAAGGGTTATAACGCTACTCAGACCCAGCCCCCCATCCCTCCCCCAGCTCCTCATTACATTTAGTCAAGAAAAAGTTGTCATTCCTCCTGTACCTTGCTGAGTTCAGTATTGCAGGGGTCTGCGGGTCATTGGTATACTCATACATATATCGCACATGGGGAGGCTTCATGGCAAATATTTCTAAATCTTTATCTGAATCTCCTGGTTCTGTCCAGCTCCTGGTAAAAACCCTGGAGCGGCTGTGAATGGAGTGATTTTTGTACTTTAATTCAATTAAAACCCAGGAGCTTAATGACATTGTTTTGAATAAAATGCTGCAATATCTGTTCCCTGCATCTCAGACTACTGCTGCATATGGTAAGAATAAAGAGAGAGTTGGAGCTGAAAACCTGCAGCAAGACAGTTCTCACTCAGCTGGGAATAGAGGGAGTTGGACAAATGCTCCCTCAAAAGGCATGAACATTTGGACAGAGCTGGGGACTGAGAGCGAATGATGTTCTCTAGTTTCACCCATTAGTGAACCAACTAACAAACACAATGGTGTTGTTGTTATTCTTTCGCCATAAGCGACAGGACTCTGTGTGTGGGCAGCACTTTAGTCGGGAGGAGGATAAGTCGACCCCTTTTTGTCCTATTGATTTTTTCCCATTTGCATGACTTGAGCAAATTAAATGATGCAATATGGCTTTTTGTTACAAAACAAAGTGAGAGATACCACCCAGACACATATGTTGATTCGTAGGAGCTGTTTACATGAGAATAGAGTGAAATCTACCGTGAACTGAGCATAAAAATTAGATTCAGCCTGGGTACTTTTTTTTTTTTAATGCCTGGGCCAGCAAGACTGAAGCACAAGTTTTCCAAGAGTCTCTCAGACCTTGACAACTGCAGTGTTGTAACAGAGGAATTCTTAATTAAACCTAAAATGGGGAAAGGGAGGGGGAGCAAAGACACCTGATTGTTTATTTCACGGGCAGAGATTGTTAATGACCCAACCCCTCAGTCTTTCCTTGGAGTACAGTAGAACACACATTACTGCAACCCAGGGCAAGAAAGATGTTGCGAAACTCAGAGAAGCATATCTTTACACCCAGCCAACACTATATTCATATTTGTTTAAACTTACAAATATCGGGAAACTGTAAATGCCAGTGCCCCCAAAACAAGTTCCTAGAGAAGACGTTCCTACACAAGTACCACTGAAAGCCCGATTTTATAACGTTACAAAACATGACAGGAGGAGAATCGCCACGATTTTCTGCGATAGACACGCTCCAGCCAAATCCTTCTCCAGTTCTGGGGTTCTAAACTGGACTCCCAGGAGTTCCTTGTAGCTGTTTTAACTATTGTAACGCAGGACACCTCCCCCGCCTTCTGACCGGGCTGGGGATCTTACACCAACCATGCTTCAACATCCTTTACGATTCAATCCTCTCTAACCGAGCACGTGGAGAAAACTGCACAAATCTTTTTAGCCTAGAAAAACCGGAAACCACAGCCACCTTCATTTACAGTTTCACCGCAGCCAATGCCCGATTCGATCCAAAACGCACTGTTCATCGCGATTCTTTTAAAATATTTACCCAGCCCAGAATGCGGGTACCACAGAGGCGTCTCTTTTCAGAGACAAGCAGTTTTGCACAGCATCCCGCCCGCGGACTCTTGGGGGCGGGAGAGGTGTCTGCGCACCCCAGAGGAACACATAAACGAATCACGCTAGCGCTTTAGAAAGTTATTAAGAAGGACTCCCCCAGACAAGTTTGGCCCCTCTTCAGCCACCAGCATCGCCGGAGCTTCAGGAAACCCCACCCAGTCACTATGCCAATCTCGCAGCTGCGAGGCGGGTGCATGCCTACCTTGCTGTCCAGGCGCCCCAGCCCGGGGCTGTCACTCCGCAAGCAGCAAGACAGTCGAGGGTAGAAGCCACCACACAGCATCTCTCCCCCACTCAGCAGTTCCGGCTGGGACATCATCCGCCTATCTTTCTTTTTCAGGCGCTTCGGGGGTTCCCATTCAGGCACCTTCTCCTCCTCACTCCGCTCCCTTCGCTTCTTTCCCCAAACTTAGCATCTCCTTCAAAGAAGCCCAGAGCCACGGCCAACAGCAGCAGCTTAAAGGACAGCATCTTCAGCATCATCTGCCCCGCGCGGCAGGGGCTGGGCGCGGGAGGTGGAGTGGGAAGGTCACTGCCCAGCAGGGGCACTCGGGCGCAGCTCCGGGAGGGGGCTGCGGGGCGGCAGGACACTCGAGAGGCAGAGAGAGGTGGCGGGGGAGAGAGGGTGTAGAGCGATGCAACTTTGCAAAAAATAAAAGAAGGCGATGGGCCCGATGCCTCAGGGGAGCCCGAGGAGCGAGATAAAGTTGTGCGGTTGACACCGTTTGCAGTGGTGCCAATGTCAGTCGGGTGGGGGGCTTCCTGATGCGGCTGAGAAGTGGGAGGAGGAGAAGGAGGTGGAAGAGAAGGAAGAAGAGGAGGAGAAGACGGCCGCAGATGTTCACTGGTCCGTGTAACGGGAGTTGTGTAGGTGAGACAGTACCAGGAACAGACACGGCGGCGGCGGCGGCGGCGGGGCAGGCAGAGGCAGGGCCAGCGCTGGGCTCTAGAGGATGCTGAGGTCTCCTCTGCCGGCGGCTGCAGCTTCTCACACAGCCTCTCATGTTTCGTTCCCTCTTTTCTTCTTCTTTTTAACTAGCGCGCGGGGAGGTGCTGCCACCGCGCGCCCCTTGACGTCACCGCTGCTCGCGCGCCCCCGCCTGGGCTGGGGGAGGGGGAGGGGGCGGCCCCGGCGCGAGCGCGTCCCCCGGCCCCGGCGGCCTCTAGGGTGCGGCGGGGAGGGGCCGCGGCGGCGGGCGGAGGGGGAGGGGCCCGGCGGAGCCCTCGGAGCCAGCCTCGAGGGCGCGGGTGTCCGGCTGCCGCCTGGCCGCGCCGCCCGGCTCGGGTTGGGTGGGGGCCGTGTACGGCTCTGGTCCCCCCAGCCCGTCCCCCTCCGGACCGGGGCGCGCGGCCCGGTGGCTCTCCGTCCGTTCCTCGCTCCTCACGCAGCCCCTCCGCACGACCCCGCGCGGAGGCGCCGAGAGAAAGTGAGGAAGAGCAGGCTGAGGGAAGTGAGAAGGGAGGGGACCCTTCCAGGGCCTCCCCTACCCCGGCTCCGACCCGCCCCTTGCCCCGGAGGGAGGGTGAGCCGAGTGGGCTGGAGTTCTGGTGGGGGAGCGTTTCGGCCCCTTTCCCCACCACCCTGGCCCGCGCGACTCCTCCATCCCCTGGCGATTTCCAGTGTGAAGCGCACGCCGGTACAAATTTTCCTGGGGTCACATTGAGGGGCGGGGATACAGCCTAGATGCTGCAAGTCGCTGAGAATGTGCAGATGAAGACTGTGCCGAGAAGATTTACCTTTCCATGCCTAAGTCCTGCGCGCGCCTGAAGTGGCACAAGCGCCTGTGCGTGGGGTGGGGTGTCGACGCCTCTTGGGGGAACTGCTCCCACCTGGGTCCTAGGCGGGCTGGGCCCCGTTGGCGCTTTCTGGAGAACAGAGGAATACCCCAGGTGGAGGAGCGGAGGAGAAGCGGGCATTGGAATCAGCGTTCGTTTTAAATGGAAAAGAAAAAGCAAAAATCCTGGGGAGATTCCCGCAAGGGTGTAAACACAGAGGCCCTGGAGAAAGAATTAGTAGTAGGTTTGCGCGCGTCAAGGGGCTGGATGCGCTACTTTTCCAATGTACCTAAATAGAGGAGCCCCTTCCCTCCCCGAAACTAGACAAGGTCTAAAATGATCTGTGCTTTATCCGAGCGCGGTGATGTGACATTAACTGGAACCACCCCCAAGTCGGCATCGGAAGGAATCTCTACGAAGTTGCATCACAAAATGTGCTTTCTGTCCACTTGAGTGTTTAACAAGGGGAGTTCATTTTCTGGTACAGGGGTTCTGAAGAGGAGATGAGGCAGTTTTCTCATTTTGGCAATGGAGGAACGTTCGCCATATTTGGGTTTGCTTCACTTTTCCAACACAGACTTGGTCGAGCTAATGTGAAAGTTCCGTGACAATGGGTGTGGATAACTGTTTAATTATTGTTAAAGTGGTCGCAGTGGCTAGATAAGGCTTCTGCCCCTTTCTCTTCCAGGGCCTTGATTTGCTAGTGGAACTAGGTTTTTCCGAAAAGCGGTGACAAGATAACTGAGAAGAATCTGCTGGGCTGTGGAATCCAGTCCTGAGCTCACTGTAAGTGCCCCTATGACGTACTTAACATTTCTCCCAGGGGCTGTTGTATACACAAGACTTCTGTATACTTGTGATCCCAAATGCTCCTTGTGATTCCACAGACTACTTTATCTGACACTCTCCCTGCCCAGTTGAAGATTTTTTAATATAAAATAAATTATAGAGCTATAAAGACTTTAAGGCTTTAAACTCTTATTTAATAAACAAATCTGGAAAGGAATCCTGTCGAGATTAAGTCATTTGCACAATCTCGTTTAATTAGGTGTTTAAAAACCAGAGACCCAGTCTAGGTTGCTTTCCACTAAGGTTTTATTCCCAAATACCAGTGTTGGTTTTCCAAAAAAAAAAAAAATCCTTTAAAAATTCGGTTTCAGTGGATTGAGCTCTCACCCCAAGTGATGAACTTTTGGAACAGGCCCTACTTACGTTTTGTGTTTAAAGACTAAGGACATTTAAAGGTAAATTAATTTTGGTTTTAAGAAAATTATGTGGAGATCATAAACTGAGACCCTAAGTTAAAGATAGTTTATAAATGATTACTGAAACGAGACACAGTTGTTCCTTCTTGATCCATGGGAGCTAGAATTGATCCCATCTGCTGTTAGTCACGACAATCCATAATTTGGGTCACTGATGAGTTAGTTACATTTATTTTCAGTGCCACTGATAGAATTTCCAAATAGTCACCAAACTGTGTTATACAAGTAAACTAACTTCTGATTCATTTTTTGCAGAGGGAAATAGCAAACTCAACCATATCTTCAGCGTATTTTTTTTAAAAAATCAAGAATCAACGTTGAGCTATTTTCTGAAAGTAAACCATTAAAGCCCTCCTGGAGGCTGCCCAACCGTCTGCAAACTTGAACCTGAGAAATGGACTTGTTTTTCATCAGGGTGATCTTCTTCAGCTGAATCATCAGAAGTGGTGAGAAGAAAAGACCCCTACCCAACCAAACTGCTTCAGACAAATTCAGTCAGTCTGTCAAGGAATGGAGCTATACAGTGTGGCCAGATCGCCATCTGCTTGCACCACCACTGAGCTGTCTCTCTAGGACTGCCACCTACATGTAGGTTGCACCCAGTGCAGGGCATCCGGCTGAGGCAGGGATTGGGAGCTGAAATCCTGCTCCATTCACCAAGCCAAGTTTATTGGTGCCTGGCCAAATGATGTGGCTTCTTTTTCTAATTTGCACCAATGCACCCTGTATGGTCTAGTGACATGTCTGACCATTCCAATCCCATACCCCAGTCCTATCTGAGATTCTATTCCTTACCTCAGATGGATTCAAGATTTTCATGAACAAATTAGGTGTCTTGCAAAAGATGAAATGTTTGACCCCAATTGAAATTAATTTCATAGGTGAAGCTCAAAATATTACCATATATAGGAGTTATGTATATATTTATACATGTATGTATATACAGTTAAGTAGATACCATTGTCTATGTATCAGAAGTTAACATAGTTTAAATGGGTAAATGTTTAAAATAAAACTATTTGGGGTATTTGAATCAGCTTTATATACGATTTCTGGACTTCACAGAAATATGTGCTATTTAATTCTATTTTAACAAACATAAAGTGCCAGGCACTATACTAAACAATGTGTATCCAGTAATGAAAAATAATACAAACATTCTGCTTCTAGTAGTTAATAATCTAGATCCAGAGATTGAACCCATGTCTTGTGTCTCCTGCATTGGCAGATGGGTTCCTTTCTACTTGCGCCACCTTGGAAGCCCCAGTAATCTAGTAAGGAAGAGAAATGATAAGGTCACAAATAAACTTGTGATTAAATAATTACAGTAAAGGCTATGAAAGAAATGCTAAGATGGAGAATAACAAGGCACATTTATTTCAGATTAAGTGGCTGGAAGGAGCCTTTCTGTGAAAACGACCTTTTAGCTGGGACCCCAGGATGAATTGAAAGGAGTGTGTGAAGTGAGTCCTCCTTGCCATTTAAAGTACAGGAAAAAGAATGAAACATTGCCATCTGCAGCAGCTTGAATGGATCTAGAGATTATCATACTAAGTGAAGTAAGTCAGAGAACGACAAATGTCATATCACTTATATGTAGAATCTGAAAAATGATACAAATGAACTTGTTTACAAAACAGAAATAGACTCACAAACATAGAAGACAAATTTATGGTTACCAAAGAGGAAAAGGGGGCAGGGATAAATTAGGAATTTGGGATTAACAGATACACACTTCTATATATGAAATAAACAACAAAGACCTACTGTGTATCTATATTATATGAAATAAACAACAAAGACCTACTGTGTAGCACAAGGTGCATGCATGATAAGTTGCTTAAGTCACGTCCGACTCTTTGTGACCCTATCGACTGTAGCCTGCCAGGTTCCTCTGTCCATTGGATTCTCCAGGCATGAATACTGGATTGGGTTGCCATGCCCTCCTCCAAGGGCAATTCCCAACCCAGGGATCAAACCTGTGTCACTTATGTCTCCTCATTGCAGGCAGACTCTTTACCAGTAGTGCCACCTGGGAAGAACCCCACCCCTGAGCTATATTCAGTATCTTGTAATAACCTCTACTGGAAAAGAATATGAAAATATATATACACATATATATTTATGTATAATTAAATCACTTTGCTGTGTCACTTTCCTGAAACTAGCACAACAAACATTGTAAATCAACTATATTTCAATGAAAAAAAAGAAAACCTTTGGATTCAGAATAGAATATGATACATTTGAGGGAAAGCAGAATAAATAGCAAAATAAAGTAGACAGCTAAGATGGGAGAGGCTTCAGGCCAAGCTCAAAGCGTAGTTTATAGACTCCAGAAAACTAGTGAAGTTTTATTCATGCATTTGTCATTTCCTTTTACAAGTACCTTATCCTTGTTGAACTTTTTCTCTTTCTTTAAATTCTGGCTTTTCACTCAACTTCCCTGGTGGTTCAGAGAGTAAAGCATCTGCCTACAATGCAGGAGTCCCAGGTTCAATCCCTGGGTTGGGAGGATCTCCTGGAGAAGGAAATAGCAACCCACTCCAGTATTCTTGCCTGGAAAGTCCCATGGATGGAGGAACCTGATAGGTTACAGTCCATGGGGTCTCAAAGAGTCGGACATGACTGAGTGACTTCACTTTCCACTTTCTTTCTTGGAATTTCAGTTCTAACGGCACATCAGCCATTGCTTCTGCTCTAATCAGCACTTATTTTCTTTGCTTGTTTTCTTTTGTGCACTGTTACTTCTCCGAGGATTTTTTTTCATACGTGGGAATTGAATGTCCATGTGACTGTAAACTCCATGAAGGCAGAAATTGCATTTCCTTCTTGATCACTCCAGAACAGTCTTGTACAGGTTCACCGTATGGTGGGTGCTCACCTCTAGATAAATGCTGCTGATTGTCCAATCTTGTGTGACTCAATGCTTTTTAAAGGTTTTAAATAGAGAAAATGTTTGCATTATAAAAATTTTGAATTGTTAAAACAGGAGGGAAGACACAACTTAAAGTGCACCCTTGCCAAAGAATTTCAGGAGACATTGTCACTAAAATGCGAGTCCCCTGAGAAAGGATGGCGAATAAATACAAATCCTTTAACCATTAAAGACCAATTACAGTTCAAGTCCACTGATGACAGTCACCGACAGGGCTGTTGGTAGGGGGTTTTCTATAGTCTTTCAGTTGTTTTCAAAAGTTGGCACCTGCCACATGCCAGATCCTGCTCTGGACACTGGGGCCAAAGCAGTGGGTGAAACTCCTCTCATGGTGCTCTGCTCCATTGCGGGAGGCAGATAAAAAGTAGCTACAGAATGTGCCAGAAAATGCCAAATGCTGTAGAGGAGGAGGGTCATGGGAAAAGAGTACAGAGGCTGAGAAAAATAATAATTTTATTCAGTAAGACTCTACATACAAACAATTTCCCTTCCAATAGTGCATTCGAAATTCCAATCTAAGTCCAACAAAGTGAGCCTAGGTACCCAACTAACACAATTGGCTATGTAGTACTGTAATACATGTATAATACTTTTCACACAAATAATACATAAAACAAACACAAAAGATAAGAGAATATTTTTGGTCTTTGATCGTAAGAAAACATTTTGATCTTACAATACCTTGGAAAGTACAGTAGTACCATACAATGGCTGTCCTACAGGGGCTAGCATCGAGTGAACAGGCAAGAAGAGTTCCTAGAGGAGGGAGAGGAGGTGGGAGGTGGTAGAGCTGAAGGGTCGTCAGCAGTAGGTGACCAAGGGCAAGCCGCCGTTTCACTCACACCTGATGCTGACGGAATGCACATTCACATCTTTGAAACTTCACAACTTGAAGGTTCGTATGTAGGGGACTTACTGTTTACAGTCCGTCCTTTATAGCCACAAGTTCTGCATCTGGGGGTTCAGTTAACTGCCATTGAAAATACTAAAAAAGATTCCATGAAGTTCCAAAAAGCAGAACTTGAATTAGCTGTGTACTGATGACTATTTACATAGTGTTTACATTGTATAATAAGTAATCTAGAGATGATTTAACGTATATATGGGAGGATGTGTATGCATTATATGCAAATACTGTGCCATTTTGTATAAGGGACTTGAGCATGTGGACTCTGATAGTGAAGGTTCTAGAACCAATCCCCTAGGGATACCACGGATGACTGTATGTTGTCAGCAAAGGTGTCTCCTGAGATACAGGCAAAGACTGGGGAATAGATATTAGAGCAGAGTGGGCTACATGCATGCGGATGTCTGTCAGTACAGGGAACAGCAAGTCAAAGGCCATAAAGCAAGCATGCTTGGTATGTTTAAGGATTAGCAGAGAGACCAGTGCAGCTGGAGCAGAGTGGGTGACAGAGGAAATGAGAAGAAATGAGGGCAGGCAATATGGGGCACCCCAGAGCCCTGCGTTGCAAGGATTTTACAAACTGTGTTATGGACTTTGGCTTTTCCTCCGAATGAAATGGTTATCACTCTGTGGTCTTGGAAATAAACTCTATACGTTAATTTATTATTAAATAAATAATAGCTATTTCCTATTACAGAGCAAATTAAATATAAAGAAGTAGTTAAGTGAATGTTGGGAAACTGAAAAAAGAAAGATAATTTAAGTAAAAGAGTGACTGCAGGAAGCCCCTCCCATCCCTAGGGATTGGGGAACAAGAGAAGTTGGAATTACCAGAACCTGGAAGCAGACAAAGGAACTCTGGGGTGGGGTACCTCAAGGATGGGGACATGAAATTGATTGTGGGCATTCTTGGAAAAAGCAAGACTGGAACTAACTGCCACTGACAGGGCACATTCGTTTTCTAGGCTGCCATAGCAAAGTACCACAATCTATGTGGCTTAGAGCAATGTAGAAATGTATTTGCTCACAATCTGAAATCAGAGGGAGGGCAGAGTTTGTTCCTTCTGTTCTGGGGCTCTTTCCTAGTTCTGGCAGGCTCAGGCATACCTTTTCTTGCTCTGTAGGTGGCATTCTTCTTGTTTCTTTACATCGTATTCCCTCCAAGCATGTCTGTCTCTGAGTCCATAGTTCCCCTTTTATAAGGACACCAGTCATGTTGGATTAAAGTCTACTTCATCTTAACTCA
The DNA here is from genome assembly GCA_935064755.1 of Tragelaphus eurycerus. Taxonomy (NCBI): domain Eukaryota; kingdom Metazoa; phylum Chordata; class Mammalia; order Artiodactyla; family Bovidae; genus Tragelaphus; species Tragelaphus eurycerus. The sequence goes on along the minus strand of CAKXYN010000093.1, from coordinate 6,830,744 downwards.
TGCACCTGCCAACACCTTCTTTTCAATTAAGGCCAACTTCAGAGGTACTGGAGGTTCGGTCTTTAACATCTTTGTGGGGGGCACAATTTAATTCTTAACCCAAGATGAGGGGTCATCACTGGGGTGATCCAGACTGAAACAGCAAGGAAGGAGGAAGGAGCAAGTCTCTTCTCTTGTCATTTTGCCTTCCAGCCTCCCTCCCATGCCCTGTCTTAGGTCAGGTTGCCAATAAACAGAGCTCAAGATGTGGATCCATGGCAAGTGATTTACTGAAGGAGAACTGTTAGGAAAGGATAGTGAGGGAAGCTGGATAAGCCAGGAGAACAAAGCTAGATAAGGATGAAGCTAAAGATGTAAACTGGAACCTAGCTTCATTTTGATCCTACTAAAGCGTGAACTGCACCACAGAATTGGTTTCAACTTGAGGCAAGGGTGAGGTGGGATAATTTTTTTTAACCCTTGTGTTGGTTATTATTTGCTGGTTGCCTTCTCTTGGGACATAAGCCCCCAGGTACATAGGTGCCATTCTGCCATAACAATGCTCTGGAGAAGGGGCAGCTGTGAACTCTAGTAGCCCACGTTTTTCAAGGAAATTGTCCGTTTGATCTGTTGGCAGAGTTGTCCATAATATTGCCTTGTTATTTTTTTATTCTATAGAACCTGTAGTAGTGTCACTTCTCTCGTTCCTAATATTGACAATTTGTGTCATCTGTCTTTTTTCCTGATCAGTGTGGCTGGAGGTTTATCAATTTTATCAAAGAACTAGTTCTTGCTTTCATTAAATTTCTCAATTGTTTTTCTGTTTTCTTTTATTATTATTATTTAGTTGGTTTCCCTTCTGATCTTTATTGTTTACTCTTTTCTGCTTACTTTGGGCTTACTTCGCTCTGATTTAGCTAGTTTCTTATGATGGAGCCAGAAGTCATTAATTTGGGACCTTCATCTTTTTCTAATGTATGCGATTAGCAATATACATTTCCCCATAGTATTGATTTTAGCCACATCCCACAGATTTGAAATGTGCTTTCAATTTCATTCAGTTTGAAGTACTTTCTAATTTTTCTGTTGAGATCTTCTTGACCAGTAGTTTATTTAGAAGTGTCCAAATACTTGGGGATTTTTTTTTAAGCCTTTATGTTGTTGATTTGAATTCAGCTCCATTGTAGTCAGAGAGCATCATCTGTATGAATGGATTCTTTTAACAACTTTTGGAGACTTCTTTATTGATGGGAAAATGGTCTAACTTGATACACATTCTGTGTACAATGGAAGAAAATATATATTTTGCTGTTTTGGGGCAGAGTGTTCTATAAATGTTAAGTTGTTTTGTTAGTGTTGTTCAGTTTCCTGTTTTGGGTTGATTTTTCTGTCGCTTGTTCTACCGGTTACTGAGACAGCTCTGAATGTACCAGGTATTTTTCTGCTTCTTCTTGGAGTCCCATCAGTCTTTGTTTCACACATTTTGAAGGTCTGTTAACTGAGCATATATGCATTTAGGACAGTTATGTTTTGCTCATGAATTTTTCCTCTTGTCATTGTGAAATATCTTCTTTTATCCTTGGTGATAATCTTTGTTGCAAAATTTACTTTGTTATTAATGTAGCCGCTCTTTTGGTTAGTGTTAGCAGACTGTCCTCCCACCCTTTTGCTTTTGGTTTATTTCTGTCTTTGTATTTGAAATGCATCTATTGTAGGAAGTGTATAGTTGAGTTTTGTTTATGTCTGTCACTGTGATAGCCTTTGACTTTTCATTGAGGTGTCTGGACCCTTTTCATGTGATGTGATTACTGACCCAGTTGGGTTTAAGATTTGTCACCCGTCTGTTTCTTTATTCGTCCCCTCTATTTTTTGGTTCTTTTAAAATTCTTTTGAATTGGATGTTTTGATTTATTTCATTTTTCTCTGTCATTGGCTTATTAGCTACACCTTTTACTTTTTGGATGGTTACTTTAGCGTTTGGAATATTTTTCGTTTCTCATAGCGTATCTTGGGTTAATGTGATGCCAAGTCATGGATAGTATGGAAGCCTTAGCAGTATACTTGTACTTTCCTCTCCTAGACTTTGTACATATTCTCCACGTATGTTATAAACCTTGGTGTGTATTGCTGTTTAGACAGATTTTTTTTTTTCAGATTTAAAAATAGGAATAAAAGTCTTTCATGTTTACTCACATAATTATAATTTCTGATGTTCTTCATCCCTTAGAACAGATCCGTATTTCTCTGTGCTATGATTTTCCTTTTGACTGAAGAACATGTGTTGAAAGTTCTCATAGTCTGAACGTGATGACTCAGCTTTGGTCTGACAAAGTCTTTATTTTGCCTTTGTTTTTTCAGAGACATTTGTGCTGGGCATAGAACTTTAAGTTGACAGGGTTGTTGTTTTTTCCCTAAGTCCTTTAAAGATATTGCTCTATTGCCTTAACTATATTTTTCCAAAGAGAACTTGTTATCATTCTTATTTTGGTTTTTGTTTGTTTGTTTGTTTATAATCTGTTTTAATTCTCTCGTTTTCCCCTTATCAATGAGTATAATCCTCATACTGTTACACCTTTGTATAATTTTCTTCATGTTTCTTGTGCTTGGGACTTGAGCTTCTTGGATTTGTGAGTTTACAGATTTCATCAAATGTGAAACATTTCCAGCCATTATGTCTTTAGTATCTCCTCTCCTCTCAGATCAGATCAGTCGCTCAGTCGTGTCCAACTCTTTGCAACCCCATGAATCGAAGCACGCCAGGCCTCCCTGTCCATCACCAACTCCCGGAGTTCACTGAGACTCAACGTCCATCGAGTCAGTGATGCCATCCAGCCGTCTAATCCTCCGTCATCCTCTCCTCTGGGGACTCTAAAAATATATCTTATCAGGCATCTTGAAAGTATCCCTTGGCCCATTGACACTCTTTTAACTTTTCTTCTTCTTTTTTCTTTTAGTCTCTACTTTCTCTACTCTTTTAACTTTTCTTCTTCTCTTTTCTTTTAGTCTCTACTTTCTCTATATTTCATTTTGGTTTCTACATCCTCAAGTTCACTAATCTTTAGTTCTGCAGTATCTAACCTGCTGCTGTCCTATCTTGGGTATTTTCTAGTTCAGTCACCCTATGTTTCATCTTGAAAAGTTTGATTTGGGTCTTTAAAAAAAAATATTTCAAATCTGCACTTTACTTTCTTAATCTTTCCCCTATATTCTTGAACATAAGGAATATAATTATAGTAACTGTTTTAATGTCCTTATATGACAATTCTGTCATCCATGCAAATTCTGGAATTTTGTTTATTCATTGTTTTTTCTGCTTCTTATGGCTTATATTATCCTAGTTCTTTGTAAGCCTGATAATTTTTGTTGTTGTTGTAAAATACCAAAACTTGTGATTTTTACCATCACTTCATGGGAAATAGATGGGGAAACAGTGGAAATAGTGTCAGACTTTATTTTGGGGGGCTCCAAAATCACTGCAGATGGTGGTTGCAGCCATGAAATTAAAAGACGCTTACTCCTTGGAAGGAAAGTTATGACCAACCTAGATAGCATATTCAAAAGCAGAGACATTACTTTGCCAACAAAAGTCCGTCTAGTCAAGGCTATGGTTTTCCCTGTGGTCATGTATGGATGTGAGAGTTGGACTGTGAAGAAGGCTGAGTGCTGAAGAATTGCTGCTTTTGAACTGTGGTGTTGGAGAAGACTCTTGAGAGTCCCTTGGACTGCAAGGAGATCCAACCAGTCCATTCTGAAGGAGATCAGCCCTGGGATTTCTTTGGAAGGAATGATGCGAAAGCTGAAACTGCAGTACTTTGGCCACCTCATGTGAAGAGTTGACTCATTGGAAAAGACTCTGATGCTGGGAGGGATTGGGGGCAGGAGGAGAAGGGGATAACAGAGGATGAGATGGCTGGATGGCATCACTGACTCGATGGACATGAGTCTGAGTGACCTCCGGGAGTTGGTGATGGACAGGGAGGCCTGCTATGCTAAGTCACTTCAGTCGTGTCCGACTCTGTGTGACCCCATAGACAGCAGCCCACCAGGCTTCCGCGTCCCTGGGATTCTCCAGACAAGAACATTGGAATGGGTTGCCATTTCCTTCTCCAATGCATGAAAGTGAAAAGAGAAAGTGAAGTCGCTCAGTCATGTCTGACTCTTAGTGACCCCATGGACTGCAGCCTACCAGGCTCCTCCGTCCATGGGATTTTCCAGGCAAGAGTACTGGAGTGGGGTGCCATTGCCGTCTCCGCAGGGAGGCCTGGCATGCTGCAGTTCATGGGGTCGCAAAGAGTCAGACACGACTGAGCGACTGAACTGAACTGAACTGAGATGCTTAGTACTACATCCTTATAAAAATTCTTGAACTTTGCTCTGAAGTTTGGTTAAGTCACTTGGTAACAGTTTGGTCTTTTCAAGCCTCCTGTTAAATCTTGTTAGGTGAAACTAGAACCACCTTTAATCTAAGGCTAATTTCTTCCACTACTGAGGTAATACGATTGTAAATACCCTGCCTGATTTTCCTTGAGTTATGATGTTTTCCCTCTGGCTGCTTGGAACATGCACTATTCTTGGACCTGTCTGAGTTCTGAGTATCAGTTCCTTTTAAGTGGTTCTTTCCTTTTCCTCAGGTAACTGCTGCTGTAGGCATATGCTACTAAATATGAAAACTCGTGTGGGTATCCCCTGTGGATCCTCACAGCTGTTTCTCTGTGTGGCTGTCTTCTCCCCAGGACTCTGCTTTTTCAACTCCAGCTCCTGGCCTCTCCAGACTCCATGTGTCTTTCCTCAGTTCAAGGTTACTCCTGGCTCTGTTTGGATTCTGCTTTGCACCGCAGCCTGGAAAATCTGTCTGGGCAGTGAGCTGGAACTGTCATGGGGCTCATATTATTTGTTTTCCCTTTCTCAGGGACCAGTGTCCCCAGCTTAGTAAGTTGATATGCAGTGCCTGAAAACTTTTGTCTATTTTTTTTGGTCCTCATTGTTATGATAATATAATATTAACTGTTGTTTCAGGAAGAGTGTTCTAAATGGTCTCTCCTACTCCATCTTAATTAGAAAATCTAAAAGAAGCCTTATCTTCTTCTTTTTTTTTTTTTGGTGAGATTTTTGATAACCAATTCAATTTCTTTAAAATATAACTTATACTTGGTGACTGTTTTTATTTCTTTTCAGTTTCTTGTGGTCAGCCAGTGACCATGTTGCTCTGCCTCCCTAGACCTACTGCTTCATGTAATCTATACCTTTACAAAGTAACTGGCAGGTGTTTATTTCTGTTTTTTTTTTTCCATCTTTGCCCTTCGTTGTGAGTAGTGATGTTAATGCATGACATTCGTGTTTCCTCTTATATCAAGCTCTTTCAGCTCTGTCCACCACCTTCTGTTTCAAGAGCCATACCCAGGCCTTCTTCCCTCCTCTGCTATTACTCTGGGGAACCCTGACTCTCAGAATGTTTTTCTCCTTGTACTCCAACAGCAACAGTTACTTCTTTTGTTTACACTAGACAGTGTGCTAAATTTATTTAGAAAACACACAGCAAACCCTTTCTCCTACTTTTTTTAGCCTAGAGGGTAACACCTGGCTGCTGTGTATTCTGAATATAAGGATGGGAAAATCAGCAGCAGGCTTTTAATGAGTGCTCCTGTTTTCAGCTCTGTGTTGTACCCTACTGCCTATCACACCTGTCATCCTGAGTCTATAACCCTCCCTCCACTGAGAGGCAGAATGGTTCCCTCCTTGGCTGCAGCCCCTCCATATTTATTCTGGGCTGTGTCTTTTCCTAGCTCATTTATTGAGCTCCACTCCTCCGCTCACTTTCCACCCCCTAGAACTGCGTTGAAAGAGTTCATTCATTGATAAACTTACTCCTGTTCTTTTCACTGCTCTCTGCTTACCCTTCCCCTTTAAATTGGTATATTCTTCTTCTAATAGGATCCAAGAAACAAGAGAAGATAAAATCATATGCTCAGTTTGTAATCTTAACCTGGCACCAGTTGCTGTTTAGTGCTAAAGCTAAAGATTATTTTTTGTCTAAAACTTATATTTAATTCTTTTTTTTTTTTTTTTTTTGGCAGGGGTACCTGTCTTGGGAGAACCAAAGGACTGGTTGCAGGATTTTTTTTTTTAAATGTTATTTATTTATTGTTGGCTGTGCTGGGTCTTTGTTGCTGCATATGGATTTTCTCTAGTTGCAGAGAGTGGGGACAGCTCTCTAGTGGCAGTGTGTGGGCTTCTCATTGCCATGGCTTCTCTTATTCCAGAGCGTGGGCTCAAGGGCATGCAGCCTTCTGTAGTTGCAGACACGGGCTTAGTTGTCCCACAGCATGTGAATCTTCCCGGACCAGGGATCAAGCCTGTGTCTCCTGCATTGGCAGGTGGATTCTTAACCACTGGACTACCAGAGAAGTCCACATTTAATTCACATTATTGACCAATCCCTTTTCCGACACCGTGTCTTTTCTTGTTTCAGTTATTCCAGCCTCAACTGCTTTTTCCCTTATTTATCTGGATATTACTCCCGAGTCTTCACTTTCTCTCTCTTTACATGGTTTTATACTCCAGATTTATATCCTTGAGCTTCTTCTCTGCTTACTATACTATTGAATATTTACATGTGGATATTCACCTTTATCTCAGTATGCTATGCTATGCTATGCTAAGTCACTTCAGTCGTGTCCGACTCTGTGTGACCCCATAGACGGCAGCCCACCAGGCTTCCCCGTCCCTGGGATTCTCCAGGCAAGAACACTGGAGTGGGTTGCCATTTCCTTCTCCAATGCATGAAGGTGAAAAGAGAAAGTGAAGTCGCTCAGTCATGTCTGACTCTTAGCGACCCCATGGACTGCAGCCTACCAGACTCCTCCGTCCATGGGATTTTCCAAGCAAGAGTACTGGAGTGGGGTGCCATTGCCTTCAACCAAACTTGCCTTCTTCACTCCTGTATCTCTTCCACTCACCTGTACCTCCTGCCTTGATAAACAGAACTTCCCTAAACTCACATTTAGATCTAGAAGCTTCATTAGAATCTTTGTAAGAATGATCCACAGATGGCTCCTATGTTACCATATTGGGGGACATACAATATATGGTTGTTTCTCTTTTTGTAGTGATAAGATTTTTCAGTGGCTTAGTATGTTATAATACAAATTATCCATTAACAAATCCCTATAACCTCTCACCTAGTGGTTTTGACCATCAGTGAGCTATTGACAGTCGTTGCCTAGGTCCAGTATTATGGGCTTATATTTCTTACCAGCTTTACTGCAGCAACTTCTTAAGGTTTCCATGCCTTTAATTTTTTTCCCTTAACTTGACCCTTCTATATGTACTACTACTAAATAGATTTTTGTGTACCACAAATCATTTTATGTGATTTCCCTGTTTAAAATTCTTTAGTGGATTCTTAGTGAATTCAGAATACAATCCAAATTTTAGAGCAAAGATATACAAGAACCTTTATCATCTGGTCCCTGCTTTACCTGTTATTTACTTTCTATTTTAGCTGAGCTGGTGAAGAATCCACCTGTAGTGCAGGAGACCTGGGTTCAGTCCCTGAGCTGGGAAGATCCCCTGGAGAAGGGAAAGGCTACCCACTCCAGTATTCTGGCCTAGAGAATTCCATGGACTGTATAGTCCATAGGGTTGCAAAGAGTCCGACACGACTGAGTGACTTTCACTTTATAAATGCTTGAAACTTTCTAAAATAGAATTCATCTTGAGGTAGACAAAGTTATAAGATGTTGGTTTAACACTTATGGGAAATGAGGGACAAGCTGCTGATACAGAGGCAAATGGCAGGATTATTTTCATAGTAATAGGACCTAAGCTTTTAAGAAACAGAACATCTTAACATTTCACAATATATGTAAATCAAATCATTACACTGTATACCTTAAACTTACACAATGTTCTCTGTCAATTATCTCTCAATAAAACTGGCAGGCTATTTATAAATAAAGAAAAATCCCCTTGTCTCTGACCACATCAACAATGGCAACGTGGCATCTCAAGGCCATGCCCAAGAGTATTGACTTTAGGGAAAGAAACCCAGGGAAGAAATATAGGATAAGGGGGCAGTGACTTTTGGAAGACAGAAAAGTTACATTTTTTCCCCCAGCTTTATTGAAGTAGAAATTAACAAAAATTTTGTAGGTACAAGGTGTGATGTGATAGTTTCATGTATATATTAATATATGTGCACTGTGAAGTGATTGCTACAATAAAGTTAACACATTCATCAGTTACCTTTTTGTGGCCTTTTTTTTTGGTATGGTGAAAAAAGTTACATTTTAAAATGTATTATTTATAAATTTGCCAAACAAGTATATTGTTTGCCTTGGCTGTGTTGCCATTTCAAGCTTCCTTCCCATAATATTTTTCTTCAAATTATTATATATATGTAAATAGCTATGATCTAATTCATTAACTCATATGAAATTGAATTATAATTTTATAATTAATTTTTTATTCTCATCTATATGTTTTATTTAGGTTCATGTTTAATAAAAATCTACCAAGAAATATATATTATAACATCTTAATAAGCTTACTCATAATAAATTTACTACCATCTTAACTGAAACATTTTACTTTTTAAAGAGAAGAAATATCCATACAACTTTTTAAATAAAGCAATATGGAAAGGCTAATAAGAACACAAAGCCCTTCCACCCATACTTCCTGTTCTGATTTCCTCTTTTCAGTCAACCTTTTGGGGTTTCAATTCCTCTTATAAATATAATTACTTGGAATTCTATTCTATTTATATTTGATTTATTCATAATTCATTATGATTATTTAGCTAAATGTAATTCATTATAAAATAATTCTATTTATATTTGATTTATTCATAATTCATTATGATTATTTAGCTAAATGTAATTCATTATAAAATAACTTTTAAAGACTAAATCTTAGTTATATCATATTCATTATACTTTACATTTTTATATTTATTTATTCAATTCAAGTGAATCAAATTTTATTGCTAGATAGAAATTTCCTAAATGCAGCAGCATCAATTTAGCTGGTGGCATTTACATGAGTTTCCATACAGATAGTTGGTCTTTACTAAATATCTGCAGTTGGTCCTTAGTCATATCTGAATCGCAAATGAAGTGATGGAATCATGTCTGGATCAGATGGATTCTATCTCCAACATTCACTGTGCCAGCCACAGTTGCAGGGGCTATGACTAGCTAGCATCACCTAGCCAGCCCCGTCTCTGCACATTGAGCATCCCCAACACTGATTTGCAATCTGCATAATGACTGGAGTCTCTGTCAGTGAGAGGGCTGAACTGAGGTGGATATCCCCAGGGTGCCCGCAGCAGGAATCACTTGTGTGCATTTCTCATGATGCTGGGGGTTCTGTCCATGAAATTAAATCTCATCAATTCAGATTTATTCTTAAAAAATAGCCTTGTTTAGTGGTGGTGACTTAAACTGTTATTTCTATAGTTCATGCTAGGTTTTTTTTCATTATTAAATGTCAGTTTCTTCTAATACCTGAATCAGCTGCCATGGTGTAATTTGCTGATATATTTTCTTTCGATGGAATTGGAAGGGTGAGCTGATGGGACCAAAGGGTGTGCAGAAATGGTGCTTAATTATAAAATAATGGAAAACAGTCTACATCATGAAATTACCTCATAAACAGAATGATCACAACCGAGATGATTCAGTAATTAATGATTACAGCAAGTAAATTAACTTGTTTGTATATCAACCCTACATAAATGATGTGAGAAAGTATAATACCTTAACTATGTAAACAATTAATAAAATATGGAAGACATTATAAATTCACAGAATTGAAAAGCCCACACAGCTATAGAATTAATTACTTTTGTGTGCGTTAGGTGTTTTGGAAACTAAGAATTAATTTTCTGGCTTTGCCTCAAATCAAGACCACCCTGTAGGGAAGTTTAATTCCTCAGTGAGTACCTATTTATCATTTAGCGGAATGTTTTGCAACTACGCCACCAAAACAACATATGCAAATAGATGTTTACTAATGATTAAGTGAAACCATGCTCTATTTCTGAATGTGCTTAATTTGAGTAATGTAAAAATACAAGGACTTATTTATTCAAAACAGGCTACCTTAATCAAGATGCAGAATTAATCTTCAAAGATACGAAGCTGTTTACAATTTTGGCAATTTTACAATCTGGCAAACATTTCTTCGAAAATGTGAGAGATGAGAACAATGTGAGTTTAGTTAGATCAAGCCTAAATGTATGATTATTTAAACATTTTCAAATAAACATTTGAAACTTTATCTTATAAATAATTGTCCTGGAGAAAATACTACATTATAAAACCTTTATTATGTAGTTTAAAATGTGAATTTACAGTAGTCCTATGGTCTGGAAGGGGACCAATATTTGTGAAAGAATGTCTGACAGACTAAAACAAAAACTTAGCATTTAAATTTTAGGTCCAGCCAAAGAAATCATTACATCTAAAGCAACAGTATATCTGATTTGATAGAATGTGAAATAGTTAAACAATTATTTGTGTGGTGTGGTTTGAGACCACAAATTCTACAGCATTCAAAATTCCATGAATTGCATGTATCCTTTTATTTTCAAAATGGGTGGCTTACTTGTAAGGAAATTCTTCAGTTCTTTATTAGAAATACATCTAAATTTTATGCCCTGCTCAAGGGCATGGAATTCTGCAAACATTTTCCTTTATTAATAGTTGTAAACACCTGGGCATTTATAGACATTACAGATATTTTTACATGTATAAATTTAGAATGTTGGATATAAGACAAAGATTTCTAATTTTAAAATCTATTTGTATTTCATAAGATTCTAGTTTCCAAAAGAGCTTTGCTGTTTTGGTTTGTTTACCTTAAATATGATTTTTCTATTGAAAATATCTGAAAAGTATATTCTCAGATATCAACTAGTTCTTGAAATATATCTGGGTAGTTACCAGTGTAAATGAACTCCAATATCAGGATTCCATATCCTTTAAAACAGATGATTTTTTTTTCCCTTTTTGATAAAGGGGTGGAGAATTGTGGGTTTATTCTTGGAACCATGAATCCCAAACATATTAAGCCAGACTTTATTTTCCCTTGAAAAATAATTCTGTCCTAATTACCACATGTGCATTGTTTATTGCTTTTAAAGAATGACTTAACATGATTAATAAGCAAGCACCTGAGAAAGAATGTCTTATTTTCCTCCAGAAAAAGTGAGAGGCTCGGCGGGTGAGACCAACCCAAAGGCCAGCACGACACCGGATGATAGTCCTAAAATAAAGTCTTCACTCACAGTTAGGAAAAGAAACTTTCAAAAACGTACTGATCTTGTGAGGCATGGACATTGATTCAGTGTCTCCTCGGAGAGGGAGGGGGGAGGGATGAGATCATATTTCTGAAATTCAGTGTTACGTCCTAAAAGTTTGTAATTCAGCCTTCTCTCATTTCTTTTAAAACTAGGATTTTCCTCTTTCTTCATCTCTGCTGGAACAGTGGATTTCTCAGTGCCTTTGGTGCTCTTTTATTATATAGATGAATGGCTATTTTTATTTTTTTGTATAAATTCTTCTAAGAACTTCCTCTCTTTGATTGCCTATGTGACATTTCTCTCCAGTCTTTGAATCCATTTGATCAATTATTTTTGGGAAACGGAAGTTTCTTCTGTGAAACACAGGAAAGAGCTATATTTGAGCCCGCCCTTTATGCTAGGGGCAATGATCAGTGTTTTGCTTCTATCATCTCATTTCATCATCCTAGCAACTCTAAAATGAATACATTTTACATGTGAAAAACCAAAAACTCAGTGAGGCAAAGAAAATTTCTCATGGCCTTGGAGAAGATCAACCACAGAGCTGTGGTCCAAACACAGATGTATCCAAAGATGATGCTCACTCAGTTCACCGTAATGATTCCAGAAGAGCTGGGCTGTGATGATTGTCGTATCTTAAACACGGATGTCTGAGTGCTATGCTCATCTTCTGAGACTGAATCTTTCTGTATATACACTGCTAAGAGTTCTCAATGGGCTTTCCTGGTGGCTCAGTGGTAAAGACCCCTCCTGCCAATGCAGGAGACTCAGGTTCGATCCCAAGTCGGGAAGGATCGGGAAGATCCCCTGGAGAAAGATATGGCAACCCACTCCAGTATTCTTGCCTGGAGAATCCCATGGACAGAGGAGTCTGGTGGGCTACAGTGCATGGGGTTGCAAAAGAGTTGGACACGACTTAGCAACTAAACAGCAAGAGAGAGTTCCCAGTATCTGCTATTATCATGTTTCTTTAAAGTTTGAAGTTCAACACGTGTGTCCTTGTGGAAGAGAAAACACAACCCATTTCTCCAAATTGTTCTTATTTCCACTGACCCCTTCCTCAGGTCACCCTTGTCACCTCCTCCTAAAATAACTTCCTGTGCTTGTCATCACTTCTGGCTTGATGTTCTCTCATCTTCTCTATTAATTAATTATACATGCTTTGTAACAGTATCATCACAAACTGGGCAGCTTAAAACACACTTACGTGTTTTATGGTTTCTATGAGTTAGGAATACAGGCTCAGCTTCAGAGTCTCTCAGCACAGTGGTGTGAGACTCTGAAGCTTACCCACGCACGGTAAGCCTCCAGAGTATCTGTCCCTGCAAGCCTGAACATTCCTTAAGCTTCCAGCTGCTTCAGGTAGTGAGATTGCTTGACTTGCTGTGGCAGGGTTCTGTGTATTTGAATGGACCTGGAGAAGGTAATGGCATCCCACTCCAGTACTCTTGCCTGGAAAATCCCATGGATGGAGGAGCCTGGTAGGCTGTGGTCCATGGGGTCGCTAAGAGTCAGACATGACTGAGCGACTTCACTTTCACTTTTCACTTTCATGCGTTGGAGAAGGCACCCCACTCCAGTGTTCTTGCCTGGAGAATCCCAGGGACAGGGGAGCCTGGTAGGTGTGAGACACAATATCAAGGTGTGTTGGCCAGGGCTCCAGTCCCGACTAAGACAAAACTGGGGAAGGAGCCACTTTGTGGCACATATAGTTGCTGGCAACTTTAAGTTTCTTACAGGCAATTGGAGTGAAAGCCTCAGTCTCTTGTTGACTGCTGGCCAGAGGTGCTCTTTGGTTGTTTATCACATGGCCCTTGATATAGGTCAGCGCACAACATGGCAGCCATTTCTTCAAAGCCAGCAAGGGAGAGAGAATGTCCTCCCCAGATGACCATTACAGTCTTGGGTATTGTAATCATGTGCATGTAATCAGGTACATCCCATCACCTTTGCTGTACTCTACTATTTGGGAGCCAGCCACAGGTCCTGCCTACACTCAGGGAAGAGAATCACTCAGAAGATGTGCACACCAAGAGGTGGGCATCTTGGGGACCACCCCAATGTCTGTCACCCCCTCCTATCTGGACTGTGACTGCTCTTCCACCTCATTTGATCTCCAGGCCATTGACCTCTTTTCTTTATCCTGATGTATCAGTCTCCAGCTATTTTCACACCCCTCGCTGTCCTGCTTAGATTAGATTCCTTGCTTCCGTATTTCGATTATTATCATGCTAATATCCTGATCCCTTGACCCTTCGTCTATTGGCTGCTTTTACCTGGAAAGCCTCCAACTCTAGATAAGCCCCATGATTCTTCTCCCTTGAATCTAAACTCAAATGGTACAACTGTAAATTCATGCTCACACATTCCACTTGGCTCTCCATAGTGCTCAGCAATCTTGCCACATTTTCCCACTCGATTTGCTTCCCTATTTCCCACAAGAGCCATTCTAAACTTTCTTCACTGCCCTTAAATCTTCAAGCCCTTCCTCCTCCACCTCTTTATTATCAGCATGTGAACTTAACCCCTGTATTAAACATATAAAAACAGAAACCATCATATGGGATTTCCATCAACTTAACCCCGTTTATAAATCTTCCTGCATCTATGTCCATCCTTTCCTTTCTCTCCTCCCCTGCACCAGATGAAACATTTGACTCCTCTGAAATGTCATATCCTCCACCTGAATTTCATCCCTGCTTTATTTAACTTGTAGTTTCAACATCTTCATCTTTACCAGCTCCTTCTCATCAATATTTAAGTATGCAAATGTTTAAGCTATTCTTTAGCCCTATGTTCCCTTGTGTAGTCACAGGCCTATCTTTCTCTTCCTTTTTACAGCCTGACTTCTTGAAAGAACTGAACACACTAGATGCCACTTGGACCTTACCTATAACTGGCTTTTCAACCCTCATTCTGTCTGCCAACTTCATTGCTCTTTGGTAGTTCTGCTCATCTCACCAGTGGTCTTTCCTTAGCAACATTCAATAGCATTGACCCGTCTTTTCTTAAAATATTATTTTTCCAGGGAACCCTTCTGTAGTGCCAGTGGGAATGTAAATTGGCACAGCCCCTATGGAGAACAGTATAGAGGTTCATTGTTGTTGCTTACTTGCTAAGTTGTGTCCCACTCTTTTGCAACCCCATGGACTGTAGCCCGCCAAGCTCCTCTGTCCATTGGATTTCTGGGACAAGAGTACTGGAGCGGGTTGCCATTTCCTTCTCCAATGGAGGCTCATTATAAAACTAAAAGTAGAGTTACCGTAGCCTTCCCTGGTGGCTCAGATGGTAAAGAATTTGCCTGCAATGTGGCAGACCTGGGCTTAATCCTTGGATTGGGAAGATCCCCTGGGGGGCATGGCAACCCACTCCAGTATTCTTGCCTGGAGAATCCCCATGGACAAAGAGGAGCCTGATGAGCTACAGTCCCTGGGCTCACAAAGAGTTGGACATGACTGAGCGACTAAGCACAGCACAGCACAGTTACCATATGATCCAACAACTCCACTCCTGGACATATATCTGGAGAAAATACTAATCTAAAAAAATACATGCAACCCAATGTTCATTCAGTTCAGTACAGTCACTCAGTCGTGTCTGACTCTTTGCAACCCCATGAACCGCAGCATGCCAGGCCTCCCTGTCCATCACCAATTCCCAGAGTCCACCCAAACCCATGTCCATTAAGTGAGTGATGCCATCCAACCATCTTATCCTCTGTCATCCCCTTCTCCTCCTGCCTCAATCTTTCCCAGCATCATGGTCTTTTCAAATGAGTCAGCTCTTTGCATCAGGTGGCCAAAGCATTGGAGTTTCAGCTTCAACATCAGTCCTTCCAATGAACACCCAGGACTGATCTCCTTTAGGATGGACTGGTTGGATCTCCTTTCAGTCCAAGGGACCCTCAAGAGTCTTCTCCAACACCGAAGTTCAAAAGCATCAATCTGGCACTCAGCTTTCTTTATAGTCCAACTTTCACATCCATATATGCTGCTGCTACCGCTAAGTCGCTTCATTTGTGTCCGACTCTGTGCATCCCCACAGAGGGCAGCCCACCAGGCTCCCCCATCCCTTCTCCCCACATCCATACATGACCACTGGAAAAACCATAGCCTTGACTAGACGGACCTTTGTTGGCAAAATAATGTCTCTGCTTTTTACTATGCTGTCTAGGTTGTTTGGAGCAGGCAATGGCACCCTACTCCAGTACTTTTGCCTAGAAAATCCCATGGACGGATGAGCCTGGTAGGCTGCAGTCCATGGGGTCACAACGAGTCGGACACGACTGTGCGACTTTGCTTTCACTTTTCACTTTCACACATTGGAGAAGGAAATGGCAACCCACTCCAATATTCTTACCTGGAGAATCCCAGGGACGGGAGAGCCTGGTGGGCTGCCGTCTCTGGGGTCTCACAGAGTCGGACACAACTGAAGCGACTTAGCAGCAGCAACAGCAGCTAGGTTGGTCATAACTTTCCTTCCAAGGAGTAAGCGTCTTTTAATTTCATGGCTAGAATCACCATCTGCAGTGATTTTGGAGCCCAGAAAAGTAAAATCAGCCACTGTTTCCCCATCTATTTGCCATGAAGTCATGGGACCGGATGCCATGATCTTCGTTTTCTGAATGTTGAGCTTTAAGCCAAATTTTTCACTCTCCTCTTTCACTTTCATCAAGAAGCTCTTTAGCCACGCACTCTGGGAAATAAACTCACTCAGAGACAATGCAGATAGTGGAGTGCAGTTTATTACACCGGCGGGCCCAAGGCAGAGTCTCTTCTTAGCCAAGGACCCTAACCAGTTTTTCTGAAAACCTTATATACCCTCAGTGTACGTGCCCAAACCCATCTCCCCAAATTCCCTGAAACTAGTCTGAACAAAGGAAAAGAAGGATACAATCAAAGTTAACCCGTGATTCTCATGCCTTAAGCCTAAGTAGTTTACACTGGACAATTATCAGTAGGCCTGTGGTCAGACCCCAGTAAGCGTAATAGAATTTATGATTCTATTCTGTTACACAGATAATTAGGGTATTCTTTGAGGCAACAGAGAGTTAGGTTCGAGCCCTGGGGCTCTTCCATCCAGGGGGCCTGGTTTTCCAGCTGGTATGTCATATAGATACTGGGCATACAGCTCAAAGCCCACAGTCCGGCCCAAGATGGTCCTGCTTTCAGGATGGAGCCTGCTCTGTCTGTTTCCTCCTTCATTCCCCGCTCTTGCTGCTCTTAACTCATAGGATGAGCATCATTCATGGGGACATATTGCACCCTGACTCTCCGACCTCCAATTTGGGAGAACGTCATCAACCTTTGGGTTACAAAGTTCATAATACATTGTGAAATAAAGGGTCCACAAAGCAGAACTATCAAGGCAACTATAACAATGGTAAATATAGTTTTCCACCAGTCACCCTTCACCCAAAATAGGACTGAAGTCCAAAAAGGAAGATTATCATCAGACATAACTTTTACCTGGCCTTTCATGTCATCTAGGGTGGCTGATATACAGCCAGATAAATCAGGAATATATACCCAACATTCAACTTTAATTATAGCACAGGTCCCTCTTTGTACTGAAACTATGGTTAGTCTGAAGATGATACCAGCATGTCCTTGAAGCCGCAGTTGATTGTAGAGCTTCATCTCTTTTTCTTCTTTAAGATGACCTTGGTTTCACGGAGATCAGTGGGGTCCTGTTGTGTAGTCTGCTCGGCGTCCTCCGGGTCTGTGTGATTTGGTATGCTCTCTTCATCCTCATGGGGTTCTCAAGGCAAGATGCTTTTGAACTGTGGTGTTGGAGAAGACTCTTGAGAGTCCCTTGGACTGCAAGAAGATCCAACCAGTCCATTCTGAAGGAGATCAATCCTGGAATTTCTTTGGAAGGAATGATGCTAAAGCTGAAACTCCAGTATTTTGGCCACCTCATGCGAAGAGTTGACTCATGGAGAAGACTCTGATGCTGGGAGGGATTGAGGGCAGGAGGAGAAGGGGACGACAGAGGATGAGATGGCTGGATGGTATCACTGACTTGATGGATGTGAGTCTGAGTGCCCTCCGGGAGCTGGTGATGGACAGGGAGGCCTGGCGTGCTGCGGTTCATGGGGTCGCGAAGAGTCGGACAGGACTGAGTGACTGATCTGATCTGATCTGATCTTCATCCTCATGTGGAGGATCCAGGGAGTGACACCTGCAACTTTAACTGCGATAGGGCTGCTTAGAACAACAGTATATGGACCCTTCCAATGTGGGGTCAAGGAGTCGTGTTTCCAGTCCTTGACCACACCTGATCCCTGGGCACAAGTTCGTGAATCTGTTCCCCAAGGGGGAATGCCACCCTTTCTTGTACAAACTTAGTTACCTGATTTATTACCTTACCCGATTGTTCCATCTGCTGTGAAATCTCATCTCCCCTTACCTGAGGCAAATTTGTTGACACCTGTTTTATTATGGGAGGGGGCCTCCCACACACAATTTTGTATGGAGAAGAGCCATGGGACTGTGGGGTCATCCTGAGTCCGAGCAGAGCCGTCAGAAACAAGTCCACCCAGGAACAGTTAGTCTCTAAGATCCACTTGGAGACTGTCTCTTTAAGTGTCTGGTTGGTTCCTTCCACCATCCCAGAACTCTGGGGCCTATATGCTGTATGTAATATCCACTTGATGTTTAAAGTTTTGCTCACTTGGTATACTAAATCAGCTATGAACGCCGGGCCATTCTCCAATCCAATGCTGGTCAGATCAGATCAGATCAGTCCCTCAGTCGTGTCCGACCCTTTGCGACCCCATGAATCGCAGCACGCCAGGCCTCCCTGTCCATCATCAACTCCTGAAGTTCACTCAAACTCACGTCCATCGAGTCAGTGATGCCATCCAGCCATCTCATCCTCTGTCGTCCCCTTCTCCTCCTGCCCTCAATCCCTCCCAGCATCAGAGTCTTCTCCAATGAGTCAACTCTTCGCATGAGGTGGCCAAAATACTGGAGTTTCAGCTTTAGCATTATTCCTTCCAAAGAAATCCCAGGGCTGATCTCCTTCACAATGGACTGGTTGGATCTCCTTGCAGTCCAAGGGACTCTCAAGAGTCTTTTCCAACACCACAGTTCAAAAGCATCAATTCTTCGGCACTCAGCCTTCTTCACAGTCCAACTCTCACATCCATACATGACCACAGGAAAGACCATAGCCTTGACTAGACGAATCTTTGTTGGCAAAATAATGTCTCTGCTTTTGAATATGCTATCTAGGTTGGTCATAACTTTCCTTCCAAGGAGTAAGCGTCTTTTAATTTCATGGCTGCAGTCACCATCTGCAGTGATTTTGGAGCCCAGAAAAACAAAGTCTGACACTGTTTCCACTGTTTCCCCATCTATTTCCCATGTAGTGATGGGACCAGATGCCATGATCTTCGTTTTCTGAATGTTGAGCTTTAAGCCAACTTTTGCACTCTCCACTTTCACTCTCATCAAGAGGCTTTTGAGTTTCTCTTCACTTTCTGCCATAAGGGTGGTGTCATCTGCATATCTGAGGTTATTGATATTTCTCCTGGCAATCTTGATTCCAGCTTGAGTTTCTTCCAGTCCAGCATTTCTCATGATGTACTCTGCATATAAGTTAAATAAACAGGGTGACAATAAACAGCCTTGATGTACTCCTTTTCCTATTTGGAACCAGTCTGTTGTTCCATGTCCAGTTCTAACTGTTGCTTCCTGACCTGCATACAAATTTCTCAAGAGGCAGGTCAGGTGGTCTGGTATTCCCATCTCTTTCAGAATTTTCCACAGTTTATTGTGATCCACACAGTCAAAGGCTTTGACACAGTCAATAAAGCAGAAATAGATGCTTTTCTGGAACTCTCTTGCTTTTTCCATGATCCAGCGGATGTTGGCAATTTGATCTCTGGTTCCTCTGCCTTTTCTAAAACCAGCTTGAACATCAGGAAGTTCACGTTTCACATATAGGAAATCCAAATCTGGGAACTATCTCCCCAAGCAGGTACCAGGCTACTTTGGATGCTCTTTCAGTCTGGTTAGGAAAAGCTTCTACACATCCCGAGAACGTACATATTATGACCAGCAGGTAATGGTAGTGTCGGTTAGGTTTCACTTCAGTGAAGTCCGCTTTCAGGTGTTCAGTGGGCAGCGCGCCTTTCACCTGAATCCCTGGAGGTTTCTGTCTGTGCCGAGAGGCAGCACTGACCTGTGAGCAGGCAGTGCAGTTCTGAGATTCTGTCCTGCATTAGGGAAGAGAGGCGGGGAACCAAGAAATATTTTCAAATTAGCTCTTTCAGTTTATTACGGCCTAGATGGGTTGATTGGTGTGTTTGGCTTACCTGAGTGGGTGCCAGCTCCTCTGGTACCAATAATTTGCCACTTGACAATTCCCACCATCCTTTTTCAGTCTTGATGGCCCCTTCTGCTCTGGCTATTTGGTTTTGGGCTTCAGTGTATTTTGGAGAGTCTAGCGTTAGCTCAGGTAGCTCTGCCAATATGAGAGCTTTAATAGGGGCTTCACTTGTCACCCCTAAGCCCTTGGCTGCTTGTTTAGCGGTCTTATCTGCCAGTCTGTTCCCTAAGCCCAGGGGCCGGGGTGGGGAGTGGTATCCTCTTTTTGACGTCCTCAGCAGTGTATGACTGCAACCCTTTCTGGTTCCCAGGCAGCATCTAATAGGTTCTTAATTTCTTCCTTATTTTTAATATCATTTTCACTAGCTGTCAGAGGCCTCTCTCCTTATACAGAGCTCTGTAGTGTGGCAAAGCATGCCTAGAGTCTGTGTAAATGTTTGTCTTCTTACCTTTGGACAGCTGGAGGGCCTGGATTAGAGCATATAGTTCGGCCTGTTGAGTGGACCAGTGTGATGGCATAGAGATAGCCTCCACGATGGTTTCTTCCATGACAACCACATATCTCGACAGTCATTGTCCTTGTTTCACCACGCTGGTGCCCTTGGTGTACAGGACCCAATCTGGGTCTGAGATTGGCTGGTCTCTCAAGTCAGGTCTGCTAGCATATTTCCTTGCAATCATGTGAGGGCCCACTTTCTCCCACAGGAAGGAGAGTGGCCAGATTCAGGGCCTGACAAGGCTCAGTAGTAACATGGGGGTTCTCACATAACAGTCCCTGGTATTGAGTAATCCGGGATGTTGACAGCCATTTATGGGGTCCCCTCGTAGGAAAGTGTTGACCCTCATGCGGGACTTTTACAAACAAATCTTGACCCAAAGTGAGCTTGATTTCCTCCCGGACCAGTAAGCAACTGCAGCAACTGCCCTAAGCATCCCAGCCACCCAGTGGCAACATTGTCCAGCTGATTAGACATAAGTCACCGGTCTGTCCCATGTCCCCATAGTCTGGGACAACACTCCCATAGCCACCTTGTCCTTTTCAGTCACATAAAGAGTAAACGGCTTAGCAAGGTCTGGCAGGCCCAAGGCGGGTGCTGACGTCATTGTACCAGGTTTGAGTTCTATTACCAGTGGGACTTGTTTTGAAAGCCTGGGAGATGGGGAGTGGGGGTTGTCTTCTGCCCAGACCTCAGGGAACTGTTGAGTTAACTCTCTCTCTTGACTATTTAGCCCGTCTGGTTTCCTTGCCCTGAGATTGGGCAACCTCCATTCATCTTGAGGGGTTACTGAGAGGAAGAGTAAATAGGTGGTTGAACCCACTCCAACACTGGGTCTTTCATGCGTGGAACGGTCACTTGTGTACCCAATTTAGACAGCAAGTCCTAACAAAGGTACTGGGTATTCAGGGATGTACAAAAACTCATGAATCACTTGGTGTCCCCCCATCTGACATTTTTAGGGTAGGCTAGAGACACAAAGCCTGCATTTTTCACCATCTGAGACCCAGCAGCCTCTGGCTGGGTCTATTAGCATATAAAGTCTATAGGCCTCGCACAGTCTTTGCAGAACTCAGAAGGTGATTCGCTTTCCCTTTGAATCATTTCAGAGGGTTTTGTTATACTCATAGCTTTTCGTGCCCCCTTCTTGAGATCTTGTTAAATAGCCACCCGATATCTCTCCAGGTGCCCCCTCCCTTTCTCTGTGTTACAGTCCCAGTTGGGCCTCTCATCGGGGGTGACTAGTTCTGCCCACCGCTGTGGGTTTGCAGTACCCTCAGGTACCACTTCTCTTGATCATTTTCTGGCCTCAGTTAGGATCCTGTGTCTTTCCTCAGTGCTGAAAAGGGAGCCTAGTGGTTGGATTATGTCATCTTATGTAGGATGGTGGGTTCGAAAAATAGTCTCCATTAGCCTAATCATGGCTTGTGGCTCCCCTGAGTATGGTGGAGCGTGTCTCTGCCAGTTTAATATATTCGTAGAGGAAAATGGCTGATAATACTAGGATACAGGGGGCTGATGGTAGTGCCCCATGCGTCCTGAGCTGGAGGCTGTTGTACCCTCTGAGGGCATCTGTAGTGGGGTTCTTTCCCCCTGTTCCTTGGTGGAGTGCAGCCTCTAGTTGCTATGTTTTCTTCCCCCTTCCCATCAGTACTCACCAGGAGAGGTGGATACAATCTAGGAGGTCCAGCTGAGGTGGAATTCTGGGGGCATTGACCAGAGGTCTCCATTGCTGGGATTGGAGCCTGCTGAAACGGCGGGTCTACAAACTCTGGGAGAGCTGGTGAAGAGCAGCGGCTGCTGCAGGAACTTCACCTGGCCGTGGATCGGGCAGTAAGGCGGCCTCCGGTCCTGGTGGAGCCCTGGGAGGCAGACGTGTCATTGTCCAGTATGGGGGAGGGGTCAGGTCATCCCCGTCCAAATCCTGTAGAATTTCCTTTTTTTATCATCAATTTTTGTGCCATTAATATTTTCCCCTTTCCCTTCTGGATACAGAACTTTGTCCAGGTAGGAGGGTCTTGAGCTAACCCTAGCCATGAGTCAATATATGGATACTGATCCAGGTGTCCTGGCTCTCCTGTGACTATTGTATAGACTGCTTCCACTATTTTCAAGTTCATGGTGTTCTCTGGTGGCCATCCTACACCCATAGGGGGCCATTCATTCGACCTCACAGAGTATGTGGAGGCGGTTAGGCTTCATCTTCACTCCGTAGTCTCCTCCGAGTCCCTTCTTTAATTTTTTAATCATGCACTCCAATACAGTTGCCTTAGATTCACTTCTCCCCATCTTGCTTACCTTCTCGGACCTTCTTCTACTTTTCCTTTTCGTTCTGTCTATGAAGTTCTCAGTACCCTATGGACTTCTGATATTTCCACTCAATGACACTTAAATTGCCATTCTGCCTCTTTCCTAATTGGGGTGAGAAGAGCCTTACCTGCCAGATCCCAGAGGCACAAGCGGGATCGGCGTGTCTTCACCTGTGGGTCAGCACAGCTGAACCAGAACACCACGTGATCCAAGACTGTTTCTCCCTTAACCTTTACAGTCCGTTCTGCCTTGGTGGGCTTGATCAGGTGCAGATGAAAATACAGATGGGTTAAATATCCCACGTCCCAGGCTGTCTCCAGAAATGCCAATTCGTACTCACTTATGTATCCCCCTCCTTCTAGCCTGACAATTCCAAGGGGGTCAAGAAGTTCATAGCACCTCCTTGGGGAGGGCAGAATATAAGCACTCAAAAACCGAGTTTCTTCTCCTAAAAATCCCCCAGCAATTGCATGATAATAATTTTCTCCAAGATGGCGTGGACATTACCCTCTAAATGACCTTCACAAATTTCCCTCCTAAGCCCTAACATGCGAGTCAACCTGTGTACTAAGCAATCGTTGCCACCTGCCTATTCCAGGCTTCTGTGGGTCTGTGCCCCTTCTAGTCCCTCCCAGGGGGGTGATCGGGCCCCCTCTTCCACCCTACCGGGTGGGTTCCTCCTCACCTGAGCGCTCAGTTTCCCTGCTGCCGTCCACTACCTGCTAACATGAAAGGTCCAGGCGTTGAGCAGAATCCTTCCAGAAGGGAGAGGCGCCTTCCTGCCCTCTAGAAGATTTGAGCCGCAAGGCCTCGGAATAGTCCCAAATGGGATTTGTCTCCTCAAAGTGAGGAGTTTCCCAGCCAATGCACCAAATGTTGTAGCCACGCGTTCTGGGAAACAAACTCACTCAGAAGGACAATGCAAATAGTGGAGTGCAGTTTATTACACTGACGGGCCCAAGGCAGAGTCTCCTCTTAGCCAAGGACCCTGACCAGTTTTTCTGAAAACCTTATATACCCTCAGTGTACGTGCCCAAACCCATCTCCCCAAATTCCCTGAAACTAGTCTGAACAAAGGAAAAGAAGGATACAATCAAAGTTAACCCGTGATTCTCATGCCTTAAGCCTAAGTAGTTAACAGTGGACAATTATCAGTAGGCCTGTGGTCAGACCCCAGTAAGCGTAATAGAATGTATGATTCTATTCTGTTACACAGATAATTAGGGTATTCTTTGAGGCAACAGAGAGTTAGGTTCGAGCCCTGGGGCTCTTCCATCCAGAGGACCTGGTTTTCCAGCTGGTATGTCATATAGATACTGGGCATACAGCTCAAAGCCCACAGTCCGGCCCAAGATGGTCCTGCTTTCAGGATGGAGCCTATTCTGTCTCTTTCCTCCTTCATTCCCCGCTCTTGATGCTCTTAACTCATAGGATGAGCATCATTCATAGGGACATACTGCACCCTGACTCTCTGACCTCCAATTTGGGAGAACGTCATCAACCTTTGGGTTACAAAGTTCATAATTACATTGTGAAATAAAGGGTCCACAAAGCAGAACTATCAAGGCAACTATAACAATGGTAAATATAGTTTTCCACCAGTCACCCTTCACCCAAGATAGGACTGAAGTCCAAAAAGGAAGATTATCACCAGACATAACTTTTACCTGGCCTTTCATGTCATCTAGGGTGGCTGATATACAGCCAGATAAATCAGGAATATATACCCAACATTCAACTTTAATTATAGCACAGGTCCCTCTTTGTACTGAAACTATGGTTAGTCTGAAGATGATACCAGCATGTCCTTGAAGCAGCAGTTGATTTTAGAGCTTTGTCTCTTTTTCTTCTTTAAGATGACCTTGGTTTCACGGGGATCAGTGAGGACCTCGGCGTCCTCCAGGCCTGCCTGGTATGCTCTCTTCATCCTCATGTGGAGGATCCAGGGACTGACACCTGCAACCCTAACTGCAGTAGGGCTGGTTAGAACAACAGTATATTGACCCTTCCAATGTGGGGCCAAGGAGTCGTGTTTCCAGTCCTTGACCGTACCTGATCCCTGGGCACAAATTCGTGAATCTGTTCCCCAAGAGAGAATGGCACCCTTCCTTGGCTGCTGTGTTCTGAATGTCATCAGAGACCCAGAGTCTATTCTTACTCTCCTATCCCCATAGAGTTTCCTTTACTCAGATTCCGCAAGTATCTTAGCAACATGACCATCCTCCACACAGCAGAAAGTGATGGAAAGAAAATTGAGATCATGCACTTTTCTTCTAAGGGCCAAACCCTGATACATTATTCCATTCATATTTCATTTGCCACAAATTAGACATTTGACTTCATTTAGCCGTGAAGAAAGCAAGGAATCTTTATTCTGAGTCTCTGTGTATCCAAGTAAATTATGTTACATGGAATTAAAAAAATTTAATATTGGAATACAATTGCCATTCAATTCAGTTCAGTTCAGTCGCTCAGTCGTGTCCAACTCTTTGTGACCCCATGAATCACAGCACGCCAGGCCTCCCTGTCCATCACCAACTCCCAGAATTCACTGAGACTCATGTCCATCGAGTCAGTGGTGCCATCCAGCCATCTCATCCTCTGTTGTCCCCTTCTCCTCTTGCCCCCAATCCCTCCCAGCATAGACTTTTCCAGTGAGTCAGCTCTTTGCATCAGGTGGCCAAAGTATTAGAGTTTCAGCTTTAGCATCATTCCTTCCAATGAACATCCAGGACTGATCTCCTTTAAGCTGGACTGGTTGGATCTCCTTGCAGTCCAAGGGACTCTCAAGAGTCTTCTCCAGCACCACAGTTCAAAAGCATCAATTCTTTGGCACTCAGCTTTGTTCACAGTCCAACTCTCACATCCATACATGACCACAGGAAAAAACATAGCCTTGACGGACCTATGTTGGCAAAGTAATATCTCTGCTTTTCAATGTGATATCTATGTTAGTCATAACTTTCCTTCCAAGGAATAAGCATCTTTTAATTTCATGGCTGCAATCACCATCTGCAGTGATTTTGGAGCCCAAAAACATAAAGTCTGACACTGTTTCCACTGTTTCCCCATCTATTTCTCATGAAGTTATGGGACCAGATGCCATGATCTTTGTTTTCTGAATGTTGAGCTTTAAGCCAACTTATTCACTCTCCTCTTTCACTTTCATCAAGGGGCTTTTTAGTTCCTCTTCACTTTCTGCCATAAGGGTGATGTCATCTGCCTATCTGAAGTTATTGATATTTCTCCCAGCAATCTTGATTCCAGCTTGTGCTTCTTTCAGCCCAGGGTATCTCATGATGGACTCTGCATTTAAGTTAAATAAGCACGGTGACAATATACAGCCTTGATGAACTCCTTTTCCTATTTGGAACCAGTCTGTTTTTCCATGTCCAGTTCTAACTGTTGCTTCCTGACCTGCCTATAGGTTTCTCAAGAGGTAGATCAGGTGGTCTAGTATTCCTGTCTCTTTCAGAATTTTGCACAGTTGATTGTGATCCACACAGTCAAAGGCTTTGGCATAGTCAATAAAGCAGAAATAGATGTTTTTCTGGAACTCTCTTGCTTTTTCGATGATCCAGTGGATGTTGGCAATTTGATCTCTGGTTCCTCTGCCTTTTCTAAAACCAGCTTGCACATCAGGAAGTTCACGGTTCACATATTGCTGAAGCCTGGCTTGGAGAATTTTGAGCATTACTTTGCCAGCATGTGAGATGAGTGCAATTGTGCGGTAGTTTGAGCATTCTTTGGCATTGTCTTTCATTAGGATTGGAATGAAAACTGACTTTTCCAGTCCTGTGGCTACTGCTGAGTTTTCCAAATTTGCTGGCATATTCAAGAGAATAGAAAGATTTTAAGTGCATATTCAGCAAAATAAAACAAAAGCATTATCAAATAATTTTTGTAAGAATATATGAAGTAGAGATAACCTCTATACTACAAAGTATATCTGTACAAATCCAGTTTCTACACCTTTTGGAAGCAATTTCATAACAGTAACAGATCTTAGAAATTAAAAGCAAATACTTAACGTTATAGACATTCTCAATAAAAGTGATTAATGTACCAATCATTCAGTTATAAATTTCTTCAATACTTAAAAATTCTTTTTACGTTTTCTTTTTTAATAAAATATATTCTTATTTGAGGAACAAAGAGACATGAATCCATGTATAGTTATTCCTTTTTGTTATACCTACACAATAGTTATTGCTGGGAGAAATATCAATAACCTCAGATATGCAGATGACACCACCCTTATGGCAGAAAGTGAAGAGGAACTAAAAAGCCTCTTGATGAAATTGAAAGTGGAAAGTGAAAAAGTTGGCTTAAAGCTCAACATTCAGAAAACGAAGATCATGGCACCCAGTACCATCACTTCATGGGAAATAGATGGGGAAACAGTGGAAACAGTGTCAGACTTTATTTTTCTGGGCTCCAAAATCACTGCAGATGGTGACTGCAGCCATGAAATTAAAAGACGCTTACTCCTTGGAAGGAAAGTTATGACCAACCTAGATCACATATTCAAAAGCAGAGACATTACTTTGCCAACAAAGGTTCGCCTAGTCAAGGCTATGGTCTTTCCTGTGGTCATGTATGGATGTGAGAGTTGAACTGTGAAGAAGGCTGAGTGCTGAAGAATTGATGCTTTTGAACTGTGGTATTGGAGAAGACTGTTGAGAGTCCCTTGGACTGCAAGGAGATCCAACCAGTCCATTCTGAAGGAGATCAGTCCTGGGATTTCTTTGGAGGGAATGATGCTAAAGCTGAAACTCCAGTACTTTGGCCACCTCATGCGAAGGGTTGACTCATTGGAGAAGACTCTGATGCTGGGAGGGATTGAGGGCAAGAGGAGAAGGGGACGCCAGAGGATGAGATGGCTGGATGGCATCACTGACTCGATGGATGTGAGTCCGAGTGACCTCCGGGAGTTGGTGATGGACATGGAGGCCTGGTGTGCTGTGATTCATGGGGTTGCAAAGAGTCGGACACGACTGAGCAACTGATCTGATCTGATGCTAAGTCACTTCAGTCGTGTCTGACTCTGTGTGACCCCATAGACGGCAGCCCACCAGGCTCCCCCGTCCCTGGGATTCTCCAGGCAAGAAAACTGGAGTGGGTTGCCATTTCCTTCTCCAATGCATGAACGTGAAAACTGAAAGTGAAGTCACTCATTCGTGTCTGACTCCTAGCGACCCCATGGACTGCAGCCTAGCAGGCTCCTCCATCCATGGGATTTTCCAGGCAGGAGTACTGGAGTGGGATGCCATTGCCTTCTCCGACACAATAGTTATATAATAATGATAAACTACTTTTAAAATATATGAACTGAAAACGAGCAGTATTTTAGATCCCCTGATAAAGAGCCAGAGAGGTAAGAACATAAAAATACAGTTTTTTAAAAAAAACTTATTTTATTGACATATTTTTGTTCGTTTACAATGTTTTGTTAATTTATGCTGTATAGCAAAGTTCAGAACAGATCAGATCAGTCGCTCAGTCCTGTCCGACTCTTTGCGACCCCATGAACTGCAGCACGCCAGGCCTCCCTATCCATCACCAGCTCTCGGAGGTCATTCAGACTCACATTCGTCGAGTCAGTGATGCCATCCAGCCATCTCATCCTCTGTCGTCCCCTTCTCCTCCTGCCCCCAATCCCTCCCAGCATCAGAGTCTTCTCCAATGAGTCAACTCTTCGCATGAGGTGGCCAAAATACTGGAGTTTCAGCTTTAGCATCATTCCTTCCAAAGAAATCCCAGGGCTGATCTCCTTCAGAATGGACCGGTTGGATCTCCTTGCAGTCCAAGGGAATCTCAACAGTCTTCTCCAACACCACAGTTCAAAAGCATCAATTCTTCGGCACTCAGCCTTCTTCACAGTCCAGCTCTCACATCCATACATGACCACAGGAAAGACCATAGCCTTGACTAGGCGAACCTTTGTTGGCAAAGTGATGTCTCTGCTTTTGAACATGCTATCTAGGTTGGTCATAACTTTCCTTCCAAGGAGTAAGCGTCTTTTAATTTCATGGCTGCAGTCACCATCTGCAGTGATTTTGGAGCCCAGAAAAATAAAGTCTGACACTGTTTCCACTGTTTCTCCATCTATTTCCCATGTAGTGATGGGACCAGATGCCATGATCTTCGTTTTCTGAATGTTGAGCTTTAAGCCAACCTTTTCACTCTCCACTTTCACTTTCATCAAGAGGCTTTTTAGTTCCTCTTCACTTTCTGCCATAAGGGTGGTGTCATCTGCATATCTGAGGTTATTGATATTTCTCCCGGCAGTCTTGATTCCAGCTTGTGTTTCTTCCAGTCCAGCATTTCTCATGATGTACTCTGCATATAAGTTAAATAAACATGGTGACAATATACAGCCTTGACGTACTCCTTTTCCTATCTGGAACCAGTCTGTTGTTCCATGTTCAGTTCTAACTGTTGCTTCTTGACCTGCATACAGATTTCTTAAGAGGCAGATCAGGTGGTCTGGTATTCCCATCTCTCTCAGAATTTTCCACAATTTATTGTGATCTACACAGTCAAAGGCTTTGGCATAGTCAATAAAGCAGAAATAGATGTTTTTCTGGAACTCTCTTGCTTTTTCCATGATCCAGCAGATGTTGGCAATTTGATCTCTGGTTCCTCTGCCTTCTCTAAATCCAGCTTGAACATCAGGAAGTTCATGGTTCACATATTGCTGAAGCCTGGCTTGGAGAATTTTGAGCATTACTTTACTAGCGTGTGAGATGAGTGCAATTGTGCAGTAGTTTGAGCACTCTTTGGTATTGCCTTTCTTTGGGATTGGGATGAAAACTGACCTTTTCCAATCTTGTGGCCACTGCTGAGTTTTCCAAATTTGCTGGCATATTGAGTGCAGCACTTTCACAGCATCATCTTTCAGGATTTGGAATAGCTCAACTGGAATTCCATCACCTCCACTAGCTTTGTTCATAGTGATGCTTTCTAAGGCCCACTTGACTTCACATTCCAGGATGTCTGGCTAGGTCAGTAATCACACCATCATGATTATCTGGGTCGTGAAGCTCTTTTTTGTACAGTTCTTCTGTGTATTCTTGCCATCTCTTCTTAATATCTTCTGCTTCTGTTAGGTCCATACCATTTCTGTCCTTTATCAAGCCCATCTTTGCATGAAATGTTCCTTTGGTATCTCTGATTTTCTTGAATAGATCCTTAGTCTTTCCCAATCTGTTGTTTTCCTCTATTTCTTTGCATTGATCACTGAAGAAGGCTTTCTTATCTCTTCTTGCTATTCTTTGGAACTCTGCATTCAGATGTTTATATCTTTCCTTTTCTCCTTTGCTTTTTGCTTCTCTTCTTTTCGCAGCTATTTGCAAGGCCTCCCCAGACAGCCATTTTGCTTTTTTGCATTTCTTTTCCATGGGGATGGTCTTGATCCCTGTCTCCTGTATAATGTCACGAACCTCATTCCATAGTTCATCAGGCACTCTATCTATCAGATCTAGGCCCTTAAATCTATTTCTCACTTCCACTGTATAATCATAAGGGATTTGATTTAGGTCATACCTGAATGGTCTAGTGGTTTTCCCTACTTTCTTCAATTTCAGTCTGAATTTGGCAATAAGGAGTTCATGGTCTGAGCCACAGTCAGCTCCTGGTCTTGTTTTTGCTGATTGTATAGAGCTTCTCCATCTTTGGCTGCAAAGAATATAATCGATGTGATTTCGGTGTTGACCATCTGGTGATGTCCATGTATAGAGTCTTCTCTTGTGTTGTTGGAAGAGGGCATCTGCTATCACCAGTGCATTTTCTTGGCAAAACTCTATTAGTCTTTGCCCTGCTTCATTCCGTATTCCAAGGCCAAATTTGCCTGTTAATCCAGGTGTTTCTTGACTTCCTACTTTTGCATTCCAGTCCCCTATAATGAAAAGGACATCTTTTTTGGGTGTTAGTTCTAAAAGGTCTTGTAGATCTTCATAGAACTGTTCAACTTCAGCTTCTTCAGCATTACTGGTTGGGGCATAGACTTGGATTACTGTGACATTGAATGGTTTGCCTTGGAAACGAACAGAGATCATTCTGTCATTTTTGAGATTGCATCCAAGTACTGCATTTCGGACTCTTTTGTTGACCATTATGGCCACTCCATTTCTTCTGAGGGATTCCTGCCCACAGTAGTAGATATAATGGTCATCTGAGTTAAATTCACCCATTCCAGTCCATTTTAGTTCACTAATTCCTAGAATGTCAACATTCACTCTTGCCATCTCTTGTTTGACCACTTCCAATTTGCCTTGATTCATGGACCTGACATTCCAGGTTCCTATCCAATATTGTTCTTTACAGCATCGGACTTTGCTTCTATCACCAGACACATCTACAGCTGGGTATTCTTTCTGCTTTGGCTCCATCCCTTCATTCTTTCTGGAGTTATTTCTCCACTGATCTCCAGTAGCATATTGGGCCCCTACTGACCTGGGGAGTTTCTCTTTCAGTATCCTATCATTTTGCCTTTTCATACTGTTCATGGGGTTCTCAAGGCAAGAATACTGAAGTGGTTTGCCATTCCCTTCTCCAGCGGACCACACCCTGTCAGATCTCTCCACCATGACCCGCCCATCCTGGGTTGCCCCACGGGCATGGCTTAATTTCATTGAGTTAGACAAGGCTGTGGTCCTGGTGTGATTAGATTGACTAGTTTTCTGTGAGTATGATTTCAGTGTATTTGCCCTCTGATGCCCTCTTGCAAGACGTACCGTCTTACTTGGGTTTCTCTTACCTTGGGCGTGGGGTATGTCTTCCCGGCTGCTCCAGCAAAGCACAGCCATCGCACCTTACCTTGGATGAGGGGTCTCTCCTCACCGCCGTCCTTCCTGACCTTGGGGGAGGGGTCTCTCCTCACCGCCGCCCTTCCTGACCTCGGTCGTGGGGTAGCTCCTCTCGGCCGTGCTTAGTGCGCCAGTCCTCACCGCCGTCCTTCCTCGGTCGTTGGGTAGCTCCTCTCAGTGCGCCGCGCAGCCGGCGAGGGGCTCTGAGTGCGCCGCGCAGCCGGCGAGGGGCTCTCAGTGCGCCGCTCGCGGGTAGGCCGGGCGCTCTCAGTGCGCCGCTCGTGGGTAGGCTGGGAGCTCTCAGCAAAGTTATACATATATAAATCAGCAAAGTTATACATATATAAAACAGCAAAGTTATACATACATAACTTTGTATATAGTATAATATATATTATATATTGCATACTTTGTATGTAATATGTATAATATATACATATTCAGTTCTATATATATTTTTTCTTTTTCTTTATGGCTTATCACACAATGTTGAAAATAGTTCCCTGTGGTATACAGTAGGACTTTGCTGTTTCTCCATTCTGTACATAACTGTTTTTACCTGCTAATCCCAAACTCCCAGCCATCCCTCCTCTCTCACACTTGCCAACTACGAGTCTGTTTTCTATGTTTGTGAGTCTTTCTGTTCCGTAGATAAGTTCATCTGTGTCATGTTTTAGATTCCATGCATAAGTGATCAGATCAGATCAGATCAGATCAGTCGCTCAGTCTTATCCGACTCTTTGCGACCCCATGAATTGCAGCACGCCAGGCCTCCCTGTCCATCACCAACTCCTGGAGGCCACTCAGACTCACATCCATCGAGTCAGTGGTGCCATCCAGCCATCTCATCCTCTGTTGTCCCCTTCTCCTCCTGCCCCCAATGCCTCCCAGCATCAGAGTCTTCTCCAATGAGTCAACTCTTCACATGAGGTGACCAAAGTACTGGAATTTCAGCTTTAGCATCATTCCTTCCAAAGAAATCCCAGGGCTGATCTCCTTCAGAATGGACTGGTTGGATCTCCTTGCAGTCCAAGGGACTCTCAAGAGTCTTTTCCAACACCACAGTTCAAAAGCATCAATTCTTCGGTGCTCAGCCTTCTTCACAGTCCAATTCTCACATCCATACATGATCACAGGAAAAACCATAGCCTTGACTAGACAAACTTTTGTTGGCAAAGTAATGTCTCTGCTTTTCAACATGCTCTCTAGGTTAGTCATAACTTTCCTTCCAAGGAGTAAGCGTCTTTTAATTTCATGGCTGCAGTCACCATCTGCAGTGATTTTGGAACCCAGAAAAATAAATTCTGACACTGTTTCCACTGTTTCCCCATCTATTTCCCATGAAGTGATGGGACCAGATGCCATGATCTTCATTTTCTGAATGTTGGTATTTGTCTTTCTCTTTCTGACTTACCTCACTTAGTACAATAATCTCTAGGTCTACCGCTGTAGCTGCAAATGGCATTACTGCATTTTTATTTATGACTGGGTAGCATTCTATTGTATATATGTACCACATCGTCATTATCCATTCTTTTGTCAGTGGACATTTAGGCTGCTTCCATGTCATGGCTATTGTAAATAGTGTTGCTGTGAACATAAAGGTGCATGTATTCAATATTTTTTTGAATTATAGTTTTGTCTGGGTATATGCCCAGGAGTGGGATTGATGGATTATATAGCAACTCTAGTTTTTTGAGGAAACATCATTCTGTTTTCCATATGGTTACACCATTTACCCCAATTTTGGAAGCAGTTTGGCTTCCCTAGTGGCTCAGTTGGCAAAGTATCTCCACCAATGTAGGAGAGAAGGGTGGTGCAGGAGACAAGGGCAGGTTCCAACCCTGGTTCAGGAAGATCCCCTGGAGAAGGAAATGGAAACCCACACCAGTATTATTGTCTGGGAAATCCTATGGACAGAGAAGCCTGGCAGGATACAGTCCATGGGGTTGCATGAATCAGACATGAGTTAGCGAGTAAACCACCACCAACAGTGTAGGAGGGTTCCTTTTTCTCCACACTCTCTCCAGCAAAAAATACAGTGTTTAATATATGTTGCAGCAGTTTCCTATAACCTGTTGCCTTGCTGTTCAGCTGGCTCCAGTGTGGTCATATGTAACATGGTCTGCCTGGCAGAGTCCTTTTAAGTCCAAAGACAGGACACCCCATAAGGCAGAGAGGCAGGTTGAGAATGTGGAAGATAGTTATAAGCCCTTAGAATGTTAACATGCTTTCTGGTAATCCCTTCACAAAGAGATTGGTCTGAACATAGTGACTGTACAACCTCTCAGGACCAAGTCGGGCATTTTCTTTTTCTGTTTTGGCCTGGAGGGTGAGACAGGTCTGTTGTCATAGGCTCTGACCACAAGGTGGTTCTGCCCTCAGTGTGCGTGTAACTCACCCAGAGAAGCACAAGGCTTCTAGCAGGAGGCTTGGGCAGATCTTTTGGCCCTTCTCCTCCTCAGATCAGATCAGTCGCTCAGTCGTGTCCGACTCTTTGTGACCCCATGAATCGCAGCATGCCAGGCCTCCCTGTCCATCACCAACTCTCGGAGTTCACTCAAACTCATGTCCATCGAGTCAGTGATGCCATCCAGCCATCTCATCCTCTGTCATCCCCTTCTCCTCTTGCCCCTAATCCCTCCCAGCATCAGAATCTTTTCCAATGAGTCAACTCCTCACATGAGGTGGCCAAAATACTGGAGTTTCAGCTTTAGCATCCTTCCTTCCAAAGAAATCCCAGGGCTGATCTCCTTCAGAATGGACTGGTTGGATCTCCTAGCAGTCCGAGGGACTCTGAAGAGTCTTTTCCAACACCACAGTTCAAAAGCATCAATTCTTCGGTGCTCAGCCTTCTTCACAGTCCAGCTCTCACATCCATACATGACCACAGGAAAAACCATAGCCTTGACTAGACGAATCTTTGTTGGCAAAGTAATGTCTCTGCTTTTGAATATGCTATCTAGGTTGGTCATAACTTTCCTTCCAAGGAGTAAGCGTTTTTTAATTTCATGGCTGCAGTCACCATCTGCAGTGATTTTGGAGCCCCCAAAATAAATTCTGACACTGTTTCCACTGTTTCCCCATCTATTTCCCATTTAGTGATGGGACCAGATGCCATGATCTTCTTTTTCTGAATGTTGAGCTTTAAGCCAACTTTTTCACTCTCCACTTTCACTTTCATCAAGAGGCTTTTTAGTTCCTCTTCATTTTGTGCCATAAGGGTGGTGTCATCTGCATATCTGAGGTTATTGATATTTCTCCCAGCAATCTTGATTCCAACTGTGTTTCTTCTAGTCCAGCGTTTCTCATGTACTCTACATGTAAGTTAAATAAACAGGGTGACAATGCCATGAATTAAAAAAAAAAAAAAAATTAGAACCTTGAGCACTCCAACTAAGGCAAAGGAATGATTTCTAGGAATTCTGTCTTCTTCACTATTATGAATGCTTTTGTAAGAAAATGGTAGCACAGTGGATATATATTTCTTATATTTTCCTCATATATTTGCATACAGATGTTTACATCAAGATAACAATATCTATGAATAGAAATCTAGTAAAGTGAGACGCCTCTTGATGAAAGTGAAAGTGGAGAGTGAAAAAGTTGGCTTAAAGCTCAACATTCAGAAAACTAAGATCATGGCGTCTGGTCCCATCATTTCATGGGAAATAGATGCAGAAAAAGTGGAAACAGCATCAGACTCTATTTTGGGGGGCTCCAAAATCACTGCAGATGGTGACTGCAGCCATGAAATTAAAAGACGCTTACTCCTTGGAAGGAAAGTTATGACCAACCTAGATAGCATATTCAAAAGCAGAGACATTACTTTGCCAACAAAGTTTCGTCTAGTCAAGGCTATGGTTTTTCCTGTGGTCATGTATGGATGTGAGAGCTGGCCTGTGAAGAAAGCTGAGCGCCAAAGAATTGATGTTTCTGAACTGTGGTGTTGGAGAAGACTCTTGAGAGTCCCTTAGACTGCAAGGAGATCCAACCAGTCCATTCTAAAGATCAGTGCTGGGTGCTCTTTGGAAGGAATGATGCTAAAGCTGAAACTCCAGTACTTTGGCCACCTTATGTGAAGAGTTGACTCATTGGAAAAGACTCTGATGCTGGGAGGGATTGGGGGCAGGAGAAGAAGGGGATGACAGGGTGAGATGGCTGGATGGCATCACTGACTCGATGGATGTGAGTCTGAGTGACCTCCGGGAGTTGGTGATGGACAGGGAGGCCTGGCGTGCTGTGATTCATGGGGTTGCAAAGAGTGGGACACGACTGAGCGACTGAACTGAACTGAACTGAACTGAAAGTGAGATGAGCTTGTGAGCTTGACATTTTCACATAATGAAGGATGCTCCTGGCTGCTGATACTTTCTTAACTGATACCACCTCTCACTTGCTGTTTTGATGGAGGTTGATGTCCTTTACAGAACAAAAATAAAATGGAAGGGACTTTGCTGGTGGTCCAGAGGTTAAAATTTTGCCTTCTAGCACAAATGGTGGGGTTCAAACCCTGGTTGGGGAACTAAGAGCCCAAATGCCTCATGGTCAAAAAAACAAAATACAGAAACAATACTGTAACAAACTCATAGGAAATGGTCACATCAAAGAAAAAAATCTTTAAAAATAGAAGTGAGTTATTCTTCAAAAATATGATCAAGTAAACCTCAGTGGTGATAGTGGTGGTTTAGTCCCTAAGTCGTGTCTGACTCTTGCGATGCCAGGGACTGTAGCCCGCCAGGCTCTTCTATCCTTGGGATTTCCCAGGCAAGAATACTGAAGTGTGCTGCCATTTCCTCCTCCAGGGGATCTTCCCAACCCAGGGATTGTATCAGTGTTTCTTATGTTTCCTACAGTGTTAGGCAGGCTCTTTACCAGTACTGCCACCAAGTCTTAGTAGCTATCGTCTAACCAAGAATCACATGGGAAAATATGTGGTTTGCTTCTTCACTAAATTAATATTTATTGGTAGAATCAGATTTTCATGTCTAGCCTAGTTTTCTACTGATAATACAATATATGTTAGAGGGCAAAATAATGAATCACATATTTAAAGAAATAGTGCTCGTTGATTCCCTAATTATAGTTCCCTATGGAGCAATTGCACTTATCTCACATGCTAGTAAAGTAATGCTCAAAATTCTCCAAGACAGGCTTCAGCAATACGTGAATAACTTCCAGATGTTCAAGCTGGTTTTAGAAAAGGCAGAGGAACCAGAGATCAAATTGCCAATATCCGCTGGATCATCGAAAAAGCAAGAGAGTTCCAGAAAAACATCTATTTCTGCTTTATTGACTATGCCAAAGCTTTTGACTGTGTGGATCACAATCAACTATGCAAAATTCTGAAAGAGATGGGAATGCCAGACCACCTGATCTGCGAGAAACCTACATGCAGGTCAGGAGGCAACAGTTAGAACTGGACATGGAACAACAGACTGGTTCCAAATAGGAAAAGGAGTACGTCAAGGCTGTATATTGTCACCTGGCTTATTTAACTTATATGCAGAGTACATCATGAGAAACACTGGGCTGGAAGAAGCACAAGCTGGAATCAAGATTGCTGGGAAAAATATCAATAACCTCAGATATGTAGATGACACCACCCGTATGGCAAAAAGTGAAGAGGAACTCAAAAGCCTCTTGATGAAAGTGAACGAGGAGAGTGAAAAATTTGGCTTAAAGCTCAACATTCAGAAAATGGAGATCATGGTATCTGGTCCCATCACTTCATGGGAAATAGATGGGGAAACAGTGTCAGACTTTATTTTGGGGGGCTCCCAAATCACTGCAGATGGTGACTGCAGCCATGAAATTAAAAGACGCTTACTCCTTGGAAGAAAGGTTATGACCAACCTAGACAGCATATTCAAAAGCAGAGACATTATTTTGCCAACAAAGGTCCGTCTAGTCAAGGCTATGGTTTTTTTAGTAGTCATGTATGGATGTGAGAGTTGGACTGTGAAGAAAGCTAAGCGCCAAAGAATTGATGCTTTTGAACTGTGGTGTTGGAGAAGACTCTTGAGAGTCCCTTGGACTGCAAGGAGATCCAACCAGTCCATTCTGAAGGAGATCAGCCCTAGGATTTCTTTGGAAGGACTGATGCTAAAGCTGAAACTCCAGTACTTTGGCTACCTCATGTGAAGAGTTGACTCATTGGAAAAGACTCTGATGCTGGGAGGGATTGGGGGCAGGAGGAGAAGGGGACGACAGAGGATGAGATGGCTGGATGGCATCACTGACTCAATGGATGTGAGTCTGAGTGAACTCCAGGAGATGGTGATGGACAGGGAGGCCTGGCATGCTGCGATTCATGGGGTCGAAAAGAGTTGGACACGACTGAGTGACTGAACTGAACTGATGGAGCTGGAGGAAAACTCTGAAAATCAGAAGGATCTAACTTTTAAATTTCATCCATCAAAATAGGACAGTTAAATCAAGTTTCATATTATTACCTGAACCAGCAGAGCAAATGTCAAGAGGAATAAAGAGGAAAGTCCTCAAGGCAGTGAAAAATTTGGGTTTGTAATCAAATTACAAACATATAGAATGTTGTTTTTTTTTTTTTTTCAAAATGGATACTCATTTGAAAATAACTTTAAAAAGCAGCAACAAAGCAGAAGCTTGCTCGTGTCCCAAGTTGGACAAATAATATTACTCTGAATGAGAGAAGTAAATGGGTAGATTAAAACTTTCTATTTTCTTGGATGCTTTGTGAAAAACCCCTGAGTGGTTTTTTTCTAAATGAAGTTCTCTTCAATTTAAACCCATGGGCATCTTAAGGGAAATTTAATAAACAAGCACTTTCCTGGCCAAAAAGAATTCTGTGCTATGCAAATGATGAAGAGAATTGTGACACAAGATGCTGAGTCCTGCTGGGCTAGTTTTAATTCCTTTCCCTGGATAGCTTGTTCACACACAGAACACTTTGGAAGTCAATGAGAGGAAATTAGCGTGCTACCCAGAGCAGAGAAAATTGAAATATGCTGAATTAATGTTTTGAATCATGAAAGTCACTCAAAGAAAATTCTTTCAATAGGGTGCCAACCAGAGTCTGGTTTTATAATTTTTATAGAAACCTAATTTTTTCCTTCTGAAAGGAAATTTTGGTTTTTCTCAGAAATAATGATGGTATTGCTTTATAGTCCAGAATACAATGTGAATAAGCTTATTTCAGAAACCATTCTTAATTTTTTTCTGATTATGAAAGACATACTCAATTTTGAAAATGTGTACAATACATAAAGCAACAAAGGAAACAAAAATCACAATAATTTCACTGTATCTTATACCCCAAGATAAAAGTTGATAACCTTTTGGTATGTGTTTTAAAATTATATTGCTTTAAAGCTATTAAACAAATTGGAATATATTTTATATGAAGAGTGGGTATGTATAACTTTTAAACAGCAAAATCATTATTTTAAACAGACACTTCAAAATGTATGAAAATAAGCTGGTCAATAGTCATCTTGGAAAACTAGACAGTTTCTCTATTGATGTGTCCTTTGCTTACAGAATTTAAGGTCACTTTCCTGTAATTTACCTTAGATCCAGTTTGTGAGGCCCAAGCAAAAATCATCTTGTAGTTTTATAACCTAAATATTGTTGTTTAGTCACTAATTTGTGTTTGATTCTTTGTGACCCCTTTTTGGACTGTAGCCTGCCAGACTCCTCTGTCCATGGGATTTCTCAGGCAAGAATAATGGAGTGGGTTGTCATTTCCTTCTCCGGGGGATCTTCCTGACCCAGGAAGTTGAACCCAACTCTCCTGCATTACCTGATGGGTTCTTTACTGCTGAGCCACTGGGCTTTAAAAAATTTTTTTGTTCATATTTATCTGAAGAAACAAAGCAGAACTACTTATGGATCAGTTGTGGGAAACAAATGTCTTTGAGTAAACTATTGTGGTATTTATTAGGGTATGTAAAGTAGATTCAACCTCAAATATTTCTGCTACCATGAAGTAACATCTTCCATATATACCACAAAATTTCATATTAGTCATTGGTTTCAAACTATGTAGTATATTTGCTCCTGTCACATTTGTTAAAGAGCAACTCAGCAGTTACAACATTGACAAATTTAACATTGAGTTTTCAGTGATGTATTGATGGAGGCAAACCTTTATGTTCTTTTCTCCTTTAAAGATTAGTCTTTTCAAGCACAGAACTTGCAAGACTTCTTGAAAATACTGAGGACACAGGGGACTGCATCAGTATGTATTAGTATAAAACTATGAATGGCATATAACTGTGGCTGTGAAGTAAAGAGTTGATGAGTGCAAGTGAGTTATAGAATGTCTCCATTTATAATCAAATGCCAAAGAATGCTCAAACTACTGCACAACTGCACTCATCTCACACACTAGTAAAGTAATGCTCAAAATTCTCCAAGCCAGGCTTCAGCAATACGTGAACTGTGAACTTCCTGATGTTCTAGCTGGTTTTAGAAAAGGCGGAGGAACCACAGATCAAATTGCCAACATCCGCTGGATCACTGAAAAAGCAAGAGAGTTCCAGAAAAATGTTTATTTCTGCTTTATTGACTATGCCAAAGCCTTTGACTGTGTGATCACAACAAACTATGGAAAATTCTGAAAGAGAGGGGAATACCAGACCATTTGACCTGCCTCTTGAGAAATATGTATGCAGGTCACGAAGCAACAGTTAGAACTGGACATGGAACAACAGACTGGTTCCAAATAGGAAAAGGAGTCTGTCAAGGCTGCATACTGTCACCCTGCTTATTTAACTTATATGCAGAGTACATCATGAGAAACGCTGGGCTGGATGAAGCACAAGCTGGAATCAAGATTGCTGGGAGAAATATCAAAAACCTCAGATATGCAGATGACACTACCCTTATGGCAGCAAGTGAAGAAGAACTAAAGAGCCTCTTGATGAAAGTGAAAGAAAACTAATGTTTTCTCAACGTTCAGAAAAGATCATGGCATCTGGTCCCATCACTTCATGGCAAATAGATGAGGAAACAGTGGCTGACTTTATTTATTTTTGGCTTCAAAATCACTGCAGATGGTGATTGCAGCCATGAAATAAAAAGACACTTACTCCTTAGAAGAAAAACTATGACCAACCTAGACAGCATATTAACAAGCAGAGTCATTACTTTGCCAACAAAGGTCCTTCTAGTCAAGGCTATGGTTTTTCCAGTAGTCATGTATGGATGTGAGAGTTGGACTAAAAGAAAGCTGAGCACTGAAGAATTGATACTTTTGAACTGTGGTGTTGGAGAAGACTCTTGAGTGTCCCTTGGACTGCAAGGAGTTCCAACCAGTCCAACCTAAAGGAGATCAGTCCTAAGTGTTCATTGGAAGGACTGATGTTGAAGCTGAAACTCTAACACTTTGGCCACTTAATGAGAAGAGCTGACTCATTTGAAAAGACCCTGATGCTGGGAAAGATTGGGGGCAGGAGGAGAAGGGGACGATAGAGGATAAGATGATTGGATGGCATCACTGACTCGATGGACATGAATTTGGTAATGGCATCCCATTCCAGTACTCTTGCCTGGAAAATCCCATGGATGGAGGAGCCTGGTAGGCTGCAGTCCATGGGGTTGCTAAGAGTCAGACCTGACTGAGCGATTTCACTTTCACTTTTCACTTTCATGCATTGGAGAAGGAAATGCAACCCACTCCAGTGTTCTCGCCTGGAGAATCCCAGGGACGGGGGAGCCTGGTGGGCTGCCGTCTATGGGATCGCACAGAGTCGGACATGACTGAAGCGACTTAGCAGCAGCAGCAAACTCTGGTAGTTGGTGATGGACAGGGAGCCCTGGTGTGCTACAGTCCATGGGGTCGCAAAGAGTCAGACACGACTGAGCAACTGAACTGAACTGAACTGATTTATAATCACACTATACACTAAATGACCCATGGATGTGGTGGCTGGGTGGTGGGGCGTTTTCAACTCTGAAATCCTCTCCTAATGGAGGAAATAGTACTAGAGACACAAAAGAGACTCAGAGCACGTTGAATATAGGAGCCATGAGAAAATTCAGCACTCAAAACTTCTGACTAGTGCCATCTTGAAATATGCCTGCCTTCTTGAATATTTATGTGGGTTTATGATGTTCAAATTATTTTCTTCTCCTATGATATCCACATAGATTTTGTTTTGCAGATCAAGAATTCTCTACTGATTTTCCTGAGGAGTGCTAACTAACTGGTTATGTCCCTACCTCATGAAAAGCACTGCTACCTCTTGTTCCTCTTCTGTGTTCACTTGGGTGTGGCAGTACCAAGAGTAGTGATGTTTAACAGCAGAAGACAGAATTGATATTCCTACTTTGTTAC
This sequence comes from Tragelaphus eurycerus, assembly GCA_935064755.1. Classification (NCBI taxonomy): domain Eukaryota; kingdom Metazoa; phylum Chordata; class Mammalia; order Artiodactyla; family Bovidae; genus Tragelaphus; species Tragelaphus eurycerus. The sequence continues at coordinate 6,789,189 of CAKXYN010000093.1, read as the reverse complement.
TGGTTAGCCTATCTGGCAGTGAGGAAATGACTGCCTTCCCTGAGAAAACTACTTCAACCACTTCAGTTTATAACAGAGAGAGAGATTTCACTTTGAGAATAGCAGGTAGATTTGGCTAAGATCCAGCTTCACTTGGGCTTCCCGGGTGGCACAACTGGTAAAGAACCTGCCTACCACTGCAGGAGACATAAGAAACACTGGTTCAGTCCCTGGTAGGGAAGGTCCCCTGGAGAAGGGCATGGCAACCCACTCCAGTATTCTTTTGCCTGGAGAATCCCATGGACAGAGGAGCGTGGTGGGCTACAGTCCATGGGGTCACAAAGAGTCAGATGCAACTTAGCACATGCACCATTACTTAATTCTCCCACCTTTACCACCATGAATGATGGAGGGGCACAGGTGTGAATCCACGATTCCTTTGTTCTCTATGATTCCACTGACAGAGAAGGAACATATTTAGATGGGTTGTTGAGGGCTGAGAGTGGGGAAGGGTTAAAAAAAAAGAGGGGAGCAGAACAAGCAAAACTAAGAATAGCATGAGCTGAGATGGTAGGGCTAATAAAATGTTGATTTGTAGGTCTGATTGGCTGTGTCCCATCAACTCTGGACCAGCCACTTTGTGGTGGGCATATTCTACACAAGCTATCAGATGTCTCCATCTTCCTTGAAGAATAAGATCAAGACAGTGAGTACCAGAGGAGCAAAAGTTCCTACTCCTGAGGGCCAGAAGATAGTTCTTGGTTCTTGTCTGGGACCTTTTTCTTTTTCAGTTGCTTAACTTGGGCAATGCCCTTACCTATCAAGGGAGGACAGGTCAACTCATGGCCTTATCTGGTCTTCAGTATTAGCATCTGGTTTCCAGTGTCTTACCTCTATCTAAACGTAACATGATAACCTCATAAGAGCACAAATACTGGGGAGGTTGCCTCATTACTCGGAGAAGGCAATGGCAACCCACTCCAGTACTGTTGCCTGGAAAATCCCATGGACGGAGGGGCCTGGTAGGCTGCAGTCCATGGGGTCGCTAGGAGTCAGACCTGACTGAGCGACTTCACTTTCACTTTTCACTTTCATGCACTGGAGAAGGAAATGGCAATCCACTCCAGTGTTCTTGCCTGGAGAATCCCAGGGATGGGGAGCCTGGTGGGCTGCTGTCTATGGGGTCGCACAGAGTCAGATACGACTGAAGCAACTTAGCAGCCTCATTACTGAGAAAGTGACATTGGAACTTGCTGAGCTGTTGGACACTCTTTTGTAGAACAGAGCTAATAAGACCAGTGTCTCAAATTAATTGTCAGGATTAAATGAGCTGCATAAGCAAAACTTCTGTATACTGATGTATCATATTGTGGGGAGAGAGGAAATTAGCCAAGATGGCATGGTCAGGCTCTCTCACCCCACGTTTTGTAAATAATGACTAAGTAAGAGCTGAGATCATTTGTAGCACCGTGCAGATGCGTCATGAGGTGCTCGCTTGGTCACAGGCTACTTTGTGCCGATCGCCTGTATGAGCTCAACCTAAAGAAGAGTTACATTATCTTACACTACTGCTGCGTCATGGCTCTGTCCATTGGGTCAGCCATGAGAGGTGTGAATACTGCGTGTCTACAGCTATGGCTGCTGCGTCAGCCAGGAGAGAATGCTTTTATGGCCTCTGTGTCAGCCAGGAGAGAGGTTGTGTTGTGTTAGGTTATGCTATAGTTGCTGCTCTGGCTGCTGTGTCATCCAGGAGAGAAGAAACGTGTCTGCAGTTCCTACAGCTCTTCCTCGAATTTTCGTCCAGCTTCCCCATGTGCATCTTATCTACCAGCACACAGTGCAAACAGTGAGCTACCGCAAGACATACATGAATTGAAATCTCTCTTGTCCCTCCAATAAATTCTTTCCTTACCTTCTACTGGTGAACCTAACCAAGGCTTTTTTTTTCTTCTTTCTTTCTAATTTTTATATGTCTATACCTTGTTTTTGGAACTGGCTTGCCAGTATCTTGAAGATAGGAACATATTTTATAACCCCATACTGTGTATCACATACCGTGAACACTTGGTACCCAGCTGTCCATTGATTTTCTCTGTGTAACCTTGCTATCTGGAGAAGGCAATGGCACCCCACTCCAGTACTCTTGCCTGGAAAATCCCATGGACAGAGGACCCTGGTAGGCTGCAGTCCATGGGGTCACTAAGAGTCGGACACAACTGGGCAACTTCACTTTCACTTTTCACTTTCATGCATTGGAGAAGGAAACGGCAACCCACTCCAGTGTTCTTGCCTGGAGAATCCCAGGGACAGGGGAGCCTGGTGGGCTGCCGTCTATGGGGTCACACAGAGTCGGACACGGTTGAAGTGACTTAGCAGCAGCAGCAGCACACTTCTAATTTATTACCGTTGCTACTTTAACTCTGCTGTGGCATCTGGAGAAATGATAATCAGCTGCAGCTTTTTTCCCCTCTTGACTGTATGACTCAATACTGTGTTGTCATCATTCCCATTAGTAGCCATTCCACATGACTCAAGAGGAAGGATGGAAATGAGTCTCACCCAAGACAACATAAAAGCAAAGATAATACAATAAATTAAGACTTCGGCTAAAACTACAAAGGAAAAATGGTGATTCTGAGAAACATAAATGTTCAATTTTTTTGCAATTTGTTTCAACTACACCCTCGGCCCCATCCCTCATTCTGTTTTTCCTTCCAGGGGCTATTTTCTGAATGAAAGGGTGGAGGTACAGGATGGCCTTGGTGAGTGATGGCTGTGGAGCCTGTTATGATAATGTCACTACTCTGTGTGTGTCTTCTGGACTCTCCTTTGGAAATTATGATGCTGTTAGCTAAGAATCTCCTCGCCATGAAAGAATGTCATGTGCAAAGTAGGTCATCTTGTTTAAATTAGCAACACCCTGACAAAACTAAACTACTTTATGAACGAAATGATTGCCAAGCACGAGTATTTCTGGTTAATTTGCGCGTAACTCATTCAAAAGACGTATCCTTAAACTTCTTGGTTAAATGAATCAAAAATCATCTACCAATTTAAAATGGGAATGCGTACTAAGACTCATGTGCTTTACAGAGCTGAGTCTTAATTGTTTTCTCTTCCCCAGGGCTCTTTAGTATGCAAAGAGAAAATTCAATCTTGTAGTCAGAAGTCACATTCTAAAGAAGTTGTTTTAATTATGTTTAATTTAGCTTATTTGAACATTTTTATATTTTACCCAAAAAATACCAGCAACTGCTGCTTTTGCTGCTTTCTAAGGATAATGGCTTTTTAAACTAAAACTGTTAATGTACTTTCCTCTTTTGCGCTGTCATGCTTCCCACCACGATCGTGCTTCTTACACTGTTTTGCAATTGTTTTTGCAACTGTTTTTGTTCTTGTCCCTTCTACTAATGAAGGGGCGTGTCCATGTTTTATTCCTTTTGTATACTCACTGGCTGGTTTAGTTCCTGTCTCTTTTTATCTGAAATTTTCTCTATAAACTAGAGGAAAGGGAAGTAGCTCCAGCATCCTTCAGTGCCAGAACTTAAGGCAAGAGATTCAGGATACATACAATGAAAACACAGCTATAAAATGGGCAAGATAGTGTTAGGGGAAGCACACTGATTGAAACCCCCACCCTGGCCAGGCACCATAGTAACCATTTGCATGGGTTATTTTATGACAGGAGATCCTGATAAAGAATACGGAACTAATAAGCCACCACCAACCGGAAGAGTTCGGGAAAGGTTAAAAGGAGACACCGCGTGTCCGTCCAATTCCTAGGATCCCTCTCGCTAGCATCCATCTTGGCTGAGTGATGGGTGCACCACCAGGAAAGACTCTGAATTAGAATGATTGGCCAAAGACCACCCGGAAACTAATCCCATCGCCATAAAACCCATGCAGCAGAGCAGTTCTCCTGGTTTCCCTTACCCTACTGCTCTCCACCCGGGTGCCCTTCCCAATAAAATCTCTTGCTTTGTCAGCACATGTCTCCTCGGACAATTCTTTTCCGAGTGTTAGACAAGAGCCTGCTCTTGGGGCCCTGTGGGGGCCTGCCCCTTCCTATAACAGTAGAACTAAGGTTTTGGAATAAGGAGCTGTGGAAATCCTAACTCAGGACTTGAAATCACATCATCCTTCCATCCTATGATAAGGCTTCAGAGAGCTCATGGGGAAAGAGTTCAAAGGACCACAGACTCCCACAGGTCTGGGTTGAGGATGGAGGAAAACTTCTGAAGAATTGTACAGCTTTACGGCTCAGCAAGTAAAGAATCCACCTGCAATGCGGGCGACTCAGGAAACTTGCGTTCAATCCCCGAGTCAGGAAGATCCCCTGGAGGAGGAAAATGGCAACCCACTCCAGTATTCTTGACTGGGAAATCCCATGGATAGAGGAGCCTGGCAGGCTTCCAGTCCATGGTGTCACAAAGAGTTGGACAAAACTGAGCGACTAAGCACATAAGCATAATAGTGCTAATCCCTTGAAAATCAACACCATCACCCCCCGCCCCCCCGCCCCGAAGTGTGCCACCATCCTCAAGTCAGCCAGGCTGGATTTGGCCACAGTGGATTGGAAGGGAAAGTGCAGAGAAGGGAAGGAAGAGCAATACACCTAGCCCGAGCTGGACCACTTCACTTCTCTATCACAGAAGTCTGACTCTTGGTTTCAGACATGTCATGTTAGTCTCTTCAGTGGCCGAAAGTGAGATGATGTAAACCAGGAAGTTCAGGGCAACCATCTTTGCAGACTGAGAAGTAGGGTCAGGTGGGGGGCTTGGAGGAAAAAATAATATGGGTATGAAGAGAGTTTTGAGAGTAAGAGAACACTTCTTGGCTTTTGAAAGCTTTCTAGTTACTGGTTTTAGCCTGTTTAAGAGGCCCTATTTCCATAAGATATGTCTGACTCATTTCAATACAATTTCTCTTTCAGATGAAGCTATTTTGTGTTAATATCTTGACTAAAAAGGGGGAGAATTCAAGGCCCTGAAAAGGATGGGCCAAATCCTTCCTTATATTTCATGTTTTCTTTTGGTTCTTTATTTCTTTAGCATTTTTATAGTCAATTCAGAGCCTGCCACTTTTACATTTATCCTTTCTAAGCCTTCCCCAATGGCTCAGGTGGAGAAGAATCTGCCTGCAAAGCAGGAGACCCGGGTTCAGTCCTTGGGTTAGGAAGATCCCTGGAGAAGGGAATGGCTGCCCATTCCAGTATTTTCGCCTGGAGAATTCTATGGACAGAGGACTCTGGCTGACAACTGTTTTCAAATTATGTTCTGTTTCAGTAGCATTTTCTAGAGCACTGCATGTCTAGTGCATTACTCAAGTTCTTGGAGTGCGTTACAAGCTCATTAACTACCCGCAGGGGCCAAAGTCTACTTGTGTGTTACTCAGAGGTCCCCTGTTGTCTATAGAAAGCTCAGGCTTGTGAATGGTGAAGCAAAGATGAGTTTGGAATCTTGTCCTAAACCTGTCTCTTTCTCTAGAAAGGCCAGAAGTTAGGGACAGTCCTTGGCAGGACTAAATTCCAAACTTGTCTGTAAATTGAACAGTAAAAAGTAATTGATGATTACTTTTCTATAACAATAAGTGAAAATAATCAGATCCTAGAGATTACTATTGGGGTGACTTATTGAATTTTTTTTTCCTCTTAATGATCTGGAGAAGGAAATGGCAACCCACTCCAGTATTCTTGCCTAGAGAATCCTGTGGACAGAGGAGCCTGGTGGGCGGCTGTCCATAGGGTTGCATTGAGTCGGACACAACTGAAGCGACTTAGCATGCATACATGTGTTGGAGAAGGGAATGGCAACCCACTCCAGTGTTCTTGCCTGGAGAATCCCAGGGACAGAGGAGCCTGGTGGGCTGCCGTCTATGGGGTAGCACAGAGTCAGACACTACTGAAGCGACTTAGCTGTAGCTATAGCTGATCTGGAAGAAAAATAAATGACTGATGAGATCTCCAAGTTTGCAGATCACACAAAATTCTTCCAGAGAAGTGGTATGTTAGAACATCAAAAAATTCAGGTCTATAGTTGTAGCATGGTAATATATTTTGGAAAAATATCTTTCACAATTTGAAGGCTATGAGCTCTCAGTTACAGCTCAGAAGAGAGATCTGGAAATGTCTTGTCCCAAATGGAACTCAGTACTCTTCTAAATTAGGGTTCAGATGTTCTCATTTTTTTATGTTTGTAGCTAATATGCATTTTTAGTCTATGTCAGACAGTATGCTATATGCCTTCAATACATAATCCCATTTAATTCATGAAACTGTCCAGTGAATCAAGTGCAACCATCCCCATTTTATTCATAAAGGCAATTCACTTGTGTGAGTTCCTCATATGTGTTGAGAGACAGGAAGAGTTAAGCTAATGGATGAAACTACATTCATTTCTTCATCTTTTAGTACATTCATGTGCTCCCTCAGTAGCAGAAATAGCATAGAGACTTGAAGTACACTGATGAACAAAACAAAACAGAAAAGGTCCATGTCCTCATTAGCTTATATTATAATGAGAGGAGACAGAAAGCTAACAATTCATACAGTAAAATAATAAATTATCTGGCACTTTAGGAAGTGACAAATTTCAATGGAAAAAGGAAAGAAAAACATACAGCAGGTAAAGAGGAACAACACTGTGAGGCTGGTGGGAAAGTGAGTAGCGATGAAACTGGATAGTCATAGAGTAGGTCTCAACAAAAAAGAACACTTGCTCAAAGATTTACAGAAGTGGGGGTTGCCTCAGAGATGTCTGGGGAACAGCATTTCAGGCATGAGTGAAAATAGTGCCAAGCCTCTAAGGCAAGAATGTGCCTTGTGCGTTCAAGGAAAAGCAAAAATGTCAGTGGGATGGGGCTGGAATGAAGCCAGAGAGGTAGAGTTTGCATAGACGCAGATCACGGTGCTTCCTGAAGGCTGCTGTAAGATTTTTAGTTATACAAAGCCTGACAACTATGCTTTTCTGCTTCAGCCATTTTTTTCCTACTTCTGATATTCTGGTGATGTAAGCAGGGAGGAAAAAGTATTAGTTGCTTAGTTGTGTCCGACTCTTTGTGACCCTATGGACTGTAGTCCACCAGGTTCCTCTGCCCATGGGATTCTCCAGGCAAGAATGCTGGAGTGGATTTACATGTCCTTCTCCAGGGGATCTTCCTGACCCAGAGATCAAACACTGGAATCCTGCATTGCAGGCAGATTCTGCACCATCTGAGCCACCAGGGATGTTTCAGGTTAAAAGAAAGACTATGACACAGCTATTTCTGCTTTATTGACTATGCCAAAGCCTTTGACTGTGTGGATCACAAGAAACTGTGGAAAATTCTGAAAGAGATGGGAATACCAGACCACCTGATCTGCCTCTTGAGAAATCTGTATGCAGGTCAGGAAGCAACAGTTAGAACTGGTCATGGAACAACAGACTGGTTCCAAATAGGAAAAGGAGTACGTCAAGGCTGTATATTGTCACCCTGTTTATTTAACTTATATGCAGAGTACATCATGAGAAACGCTGGACTGGAAGAAACACAAGTTGGAATCAAGATTGCGGGGAGAAATATCAATAACCTCAGATATGCAGATGACACCACCCTTATGGCAGAAAGTGAAGAGGAACTAAAAGGCCTCTTGATGAAGGTGAAAGTGGAGAGTGAAAAAGTTGGCTTAAAGCTCAACATTCAGAAAACGAAGATCATGGTATCCGGTCCCATCACTTCATGGGAAATAGATGGGGAAACAGTGGAAACAGTGTCAGACTTTATTTTGGGGGGCTCCAAAATCACTGCAGATGGTGACTGCAGCCATGAAATTAAAAGACACTTACTCCTTGGAAGGAAAGTTTTGACCAACCTAGATCACATATTCAAAAGCAGAGACATTACTTTGCCAACAAAGGTTCGCCTAGTCAAGGCTATGGTCTTTCCTGTGGTCATGTATGGATGTGAGAGCTGGACTGTGAAGAAGGCTGAGTGCCGAAGAATTGATGCTTTTGAACTGTGGTGTTGGAGAAGACTCTTGAGAGTCCCTTGGACTGCAAGGAGATCCAACTAGTCCATTCTGAAGGAGATCAGCCCTGGGATTTCTTTGGAAGGAATGATGCTGAAGCTGAAACTCCAGTACTTTGGCCACCTCATGCGAAGAGTTGACTCATTGGAGAAGACTCTGATGCTGGGAGGGATTGGGGGCAAGAGGAGAAGGGGACGACAGAGGATGAGATGGCTGGATGGCATCACTGACTTGATGGATGTGAGTCTGAGTGAACTCCGGGAGTTGGTGATGGACAGGGAGGCCTGGCGTGCTGCGATTCATGGGGTCTCAAAGAGTCGGACATGACTGAGCGACTGATCTGATCTGATCTGATCTGATGACACAGCTTTAGAATTTGCCTTCCCACCTTCACCCACCCCTGTACCTCTACCTTGGAAACATTTTTTTTCCCTCACAGTTTTCAACAATTAGAAGTTTATTTGGGTTTATAAAGATTGTCTTGATATGCAAATACTCTCATCATGATTGCTGCTGGTGTCTTTTGGGGAGAGGGGAATCACTTTACTTACATAATAAAGTTGATACCTTTTCAATATCTAGTTGAGATATACTCTTAAAAAAATTTTCATCCTTCACCATCAGTGAATCTATTATAGGGATGATATGTCCCTGAAGAACAATATTTTATTTGTTTTCTGGCAATACAAATGCTCATGATTACAAAAACTCTCTTCTTATATAATTAATCTTAAAAATATTATATCCACAATCCTCTGTTTTATGATAGCTGTAACTATTGAGGCTGTAATAAGTTTCAAAGGCACTATAAGAGTCTTCATAGTAGGGAAAATGTAGCTACTCGATAAATATTTGACCACTTCTTTTTCTACTGATTGGTTGGTTTAGTCGCTAAGTTGTGTCCAACTACGGTGACTTGAAGGGCTGTAGCCTTGCCAGGCTCCTCTGTCCATGGGATTCTCCAAGCAAGAGTACTGGAGTGTGTTGCCATGCCCTCCTTCAAGGGATCTTCCAGACCGAAGGATGGAACCCATGTCTCCTACCTCTTGGCAGGCCGGCTCTTTACCACTGGCGCCACCTACAGGCTCAGTTCAGTTCAGTCGCTCAGTCGTGTCCGACTCTGTGACCGCATGAATTGCAGCACGCCAGGCCTCCCTGCTGCTGCTGCTGCTAAGTCGCTTCAGTCGTGTCCGACTCTGTGCGACCCCATAGACAGCAGCCTATCAGGCTCCCCCGTCCCTGGGATTCTACAGGTAAGAACACTGAAGTGGATTGCCATTTCCTTCTCCAATGCATGAAAGTGAAAAGAGAAAGTGAAGTTGCTCAGTCGTGTCCAACTCTTAGCGACCCAATTGACTGCAGCCTACCAGGTTCCTCCGTCCATGGGATTTTCCAGGGAAGAGTACTGGAGTGGGGTGCCACAGGCCTCCCTATCCATCACCAGCTCCCAGAGTTCACTCAAACTCACGTCCATCGAGTCAGTGATGCCATCCAGCCATCTCATCCTCTGGCGTCCCCTTCTTCTCCTGCCTCCAATCCCTCCCAGCATCAGAGTCTTTTCCAATAAGTCAGCTCTTTGCATGAGATGGCCAAAGTACTCGAGTTTCAGCTTTAGCACCATTCCTTCCAAAGAAATCCCAGGGCTGATCTCCTTCAGAATGGACCGGTTGGATCTCCTTGCAGTCCAAGGGACTCTCAGGAGTCCTAAACGTAAGACCAGAAACTATAAAACTCCTAGAGGAGAATGTAGGCAAAACACTCTCCGACATACATCACAGCAGGATCCTCTATGACCCACTTCCCAGAATATTGGAAATAAAAGCAAAAATAAACAAATGGGACCTAATTAAACTTAAAAAGCTTCTGCACAACAAAGGAAACTATAAGCAAGGTGAAAAGACAGCCTTCAGAATGGGAGAAAATAATAGCAAATAAAGCAACAGACAAACAACTAATCTCAAAAATATATAAGCAACTTCTACAGCTCAATTCCAGAAAAATAAATGACCCAATCAAAAAATGGGCCAAAGAACTAGACATTTCTCTAAAGAAGACATACAGATGGCTAAGAAACACATGAAAAGATGCTCAACATCACTCATTATCAGAGAAATGCAAATAAAAACCACTATGAGGTACCATTTCATGCCAGTCAGAATAGCTGCGATCCAAAAGTCTACAAGCAATAAATGCTGGAGAGGGTGTGGAGAAAAGGGAACCCTTTTACACTGTTGGTGGAAATGCAAACTATTACAGCCACTCTGGAGAACAGTGTGGAGATTCCTTAAAAAACTGGGAATAGAATTGCCTTATGACCCAGCAATCCCACTGCTGGGCATACACATGAGGAAACCAGAATTGAAATAGGTACGTGTACCCCAGTGTTCATTGCAGCACTGTTTACAATAGCCAGGACATGGAAGCAACCTAGATGTCCATCAGCAGATGAATGGATAAGAAAGCTGTGGTACATATACACAATGGACTATTACTCAGCCATTAAAAAGAATACATTTGAATCAGTTCTAATGAGGTGGATAAAACTGGAGCCTATTATACAGAGTGAAGTAAGCCAGAAAGAAAAACACCAATACAGTATACTAACGCATATATATGGAATTTAGAAAGATGGTAACAATAACCTTGTATACGAGACAGCAAAAGAGACACTGATTTATAGAACAGTCTTTTGGACTCTGTGGGAGAGGGAGAGGGTGGGATGATTTGGGAGAATGGCATTGAAATATGTATAATATCATATATTATACGAGTTTTCAGTCCAGGTTTGATGCATGATACTGGATGCTTGGGGCTGGTGCACTGGGACGACCCAGAGGGATGGTATGGGGAGGGAGGAGGGAGGAGGGTTCAGGATGGGAAACACATGTATACCTGTGGCAGATTCATTTTGATATATGGCAAGACCAATACAATATTGTAAAGTAAAATAAAATAAAATTTTAAAAAAAAGGCATCATGGGGAATCAAAGGAGTCAGTCACAATTTTATCTAGTCACCTAAGATAATTTGATAATGGACAGGGAGGCCTGGTGTGTTGCGATTCATGGGCTCGCAAAGAGTCAGACACGACTGAACAACTGATCTGATCTGATCTGATGCACTGAGTATCAGCTATAGGGCAAGTACTAATACCAGCTCTTAAATAGCTTATTCTGATTGGACAGAGACTGACAGTAAGGAGAAAGCCTAATAAATTATATGCTTTGAAGGTAATAGAGCCCTGGAACAGAAGTAAAATTAAGAGGCTAAAGAGTGATTTAAAGTCCTGAGAGGGAAGGTGCTTTGAGTGGCAATCTGAAAGTGAGGTCCAGGTAGGTTTCATTGAGATGACGACATCTGAGTGATAATATGAAGAAGGTGAAGTACTCAGTCCTGTGGATAGGTGTGAGAAAGCGCTCCAGGGGGAGGGGCCATTCAGTGCCCAGGTGCTAAGGTGGGAGTGTTCCTAGTCCATTAAAACTTTCTTATGTTTTGAATATATAGAGTCTGCCAATGTATCATTATTTTGGGGGCTTCCTAGGTGGTGCAATGGTAAAGAATCCACCTGCCAATGTAGGAGATGCAAGAGACACCGGTTTGATCACTAGGTTGGGATGATCCCCTGGAGAAAGAAATGGCAACCTACTTCAGTATTCTTTCCTGGAAAATTCCATGGACAGAGGAACCAGAAACCTGGCAGGTTCCTCTGTCCATGGGGTTGCAAAGAATCGGACATGACTGAGTGAATGAGTACACACACAAACATCACTATGTTTAAAGGGCATTTTTTTGTTAGTTTTAATAGATAGCTTCAGTTGGGTCTCATTTTTGTTATCAATCTGGCAATCTCTGCATTACATTTTAAATGGAGTTTTAAGATTATTTATATATAATATATATATATATAATTTATATTTAATATAATTAAGAGTTAAGATTATTTATAGTTAATATAATTATCACTATGGTTGAGTTTAAATCTAAATATTGTCCTTTTATTTGCTCCTCCCATCTTTATTTTTTTTTCTTTCATTTCCTGAAACCTTTTGGTATTTGAGTATTTTAAAGTATACTATTTTATATTTACTAATAACTTATCTTCACTACCTACTAATTTTTATTATAGTTGCTAGTGTTTACCATATGGGTTTTTATCCTATCACAGTTTCCATTAAAATGATATCATACCACTTCATGTATAATATAAAAACTTTTCAATATTTTACTTCCACATGTTATATAAACTGTAGAATACATTATTTTTGTTTTAAACAGTCAATTTTAAAGTAATTTTTAAATGAGGGAAATTGTTTTGTATTTCCCTATATTTTTATACTGGAGAAGGCGATGGCACCCCACTCCATTATTCTTGCCTGGAAAATCCCATGGACAGAGGAGCCTGGTAGGCTGCAGTCCATGGGGTCACTAGGAGTCGGATACAACTGAGCTACTTCACTTTCAATTTTCACTTTCATGCATTGGAGAAGGAAATGGCCTGGAGAATCCCAGGGACAGGGGAGCCTGGTGGGCTGCTGTCCATGGGGTCGCACAGAGTCGGACACGACTGAAGTGACTTAGCAGCAGCAGCATATTTTTATACATTTGGTATTCTTCATTCCTCTGTGCAGATGCAAGTTTCCTTCATAACACAATTTTGCAAAGTATCAAACAAAAGCTATAATTTGTATCCTTCTCCTGTATTTGATCATTCTAAATGATTCTCTATATTAAAAAATGTATTCAGATCAGATCAGTCGCTCAGTCGTGTCTGACTCTTTGTAACCCCATGAATCACAGCACGCCAGGCCTCCCTGTCCATCACCAGCTCCCGGAGGTCACTCAGACTCACATCCATCGAGTCAGTGATGCCATCCAGCCATCTCATCCTCTGTTGTCCCCTTCTCCTCTTCCCCTCAATCCCTCCAAGCATCAGAGTCTTCTCCAATGAGTCAACTCTTCGCATGAGGTGGCCAAAGTACTGGAGTTTCAGCTTTAGCATCATTCCTTCCAAAGAAATCCCAGGGCTGATCTCCTTCAGAATGGACTGGTTGGATCTCCTTGCAGTCCAAGGGACTCCCAAGAGTCTTCTCGAACACCACAGTTCAAAAGCATCAATTCTTCGGTGCTCAGCCTTCTTCATAGTCCAGCTCATTTTAGGGACCTTATAATTTAGAGTATTTTAGTAAATATGCCCCCAAGTCTTGTCTTGCCATATTGGAAAAATTCAAATATGGTGCCATAATTATTATTACAAAAACACTATCTCAAAATTAAGGATTATATGTATTTTAGGACTGTATGTGTGTGCTGAGTCACCTCAGTCATGTTCGATATTTTGTAACCCCATTGACTGTAGCCTACCAGGCTCCTCTGTCCATGGGATTCTCCAGGCAAGAACACTGGAGTGGGTTGCCATGCCAGGGGATCTTTCTGACCCAGGGATTGAACTTGTATCTCCTGCATTCCCTGCATTGCGAGCAGATTCTTTACCACTGAACAGGAAGCTTTAGGACTATAAACTACTGTAAAAATTGTATTTAGTGGGACAGTGAAAGCTGCGCTTCCATAAGGCTTTAACCTGAAAAGCAGTTTCTGTCAAAGGTTGACAGTTCAACTCGGTGAAAAAAATTCATCTGTAAAGATCATTTGTCTGCACTAAATTTTTTAATTCAATTAAAAAAACATTTCAGGAAACATTGGTAGCCCTACCAGACTAGATCTAGGGAGAGAGAATATTTTTCAAAAAAGATTTTATGGTCAAAACAATGAACGTTTTGAAAAATAACTTTATTTTTGAAAAAAATTTCAAGCAGACACGTCAAAGAATTGTCTGGGTTTTCACAAGCTTCATTTTTCAACTCTGTGGGTAGAAAAGGAAGGCTATATGACCATAATCAAAAAAGGCCACTGGCAGGTTAACTAAGATTTTAGGCACAATAAAACTGCACTTCTGCCGACTTCATGCTGCTTTGCAATTTTCTGGTTTGAGTATTGGGTGCCTGTGAACCTCTGACAGGATAACTTTTTTGCTTCTACCTGCTTGCATGAAGTGTTTACTCAACTGCCATTTCTCCACAGGAGGATTTTGTTTTGTTTTGTTTTGTTTTTTTCCTTCGAGAAATTGTTTCCAAAAGTACCTCAAGAAATACTTCCTTATTTAAGAATGTCAACTTTACAACTGGATGTATCTTCTTATGGTGCATGTACATTTCCTTTTAGAAAATAGTAGACTGAAGAGCTTGCTGCTGCTGCTGCTAAGTTGCTTCAGTTTGTGTCCGACTCTGTGCGACCCCATAGACGGCAGCCCACCAGGTTCCCCTGTCCCTGGGACTCTCCAGGCAAGAACACTGGAGTGGGTTGCCATTTCCTTCTCCAATGCAGCAAAGTGAAAAGTGAAAGTAAAGAGCTTGGGAGACTCTTAAACAAATGTAGAGCGATTCCAATGGCTCTCTTCCAGTGTGGCCGTCTGTTCTCATCTCCCAACTTTTGCTTTTCGCACAAGGACATTGTCGTGGGAAGTGGTGAGAGTTTTCAAATTAAAGAAAAATATCATTAAGATAAACATAAAGTGGAAAATAGGTAAGTGAGGTCATCTTGCTCTTAGGAGTGGGGACCAGAATTTAGCAACAAATGAAGAACAAAGTACGGATGACCAGGAGATAAAGTTTCCTCAAAAGGCGCTAGGTATATATCAACTTGGAACACATTTTAGGGCCATTCCTTTCAGATGGTAAAGAATCTGCTGCAGTGCAGGAAACCCAGGTTCAATCCCTGGGCCAGAAATACCCCTTGGAGAAGGGAATAGCAACCCACTCTTGTATCCTTGCCTGGAGCATTCCATGGACAGGGGAGTCTGGTGGGCTAGTCCCTGGGGTTGCAAAGAGTGAGACACACTAAGTGACGAACACATACTTTCCTACCCCAAAGTTCCAGCTTTTGCCAGGTCCCTGCCCTCAATTTCCCACTCTCCCTACCTTACCCCTGGAAGGTAGTGGAGAGTTGACGGGGGACGTACAATTAGCAAGACACAGTGTGAAGGTCCTTGTTTTGAATGTCCCAACATGGGGATTCTGATACCAGCCAACTCTGGGCTCATTCTGAAATAAAGCTGAAGCCATGTCACTTCTCTGAGCCTTGTTTTCGCCACTTGTCAGATGAGATCTAGATGGCTTCCATGGTTTCTTTTAGTTTAAGAATTTGTGACCCTGTGTCTTACTCCCTCACTACACAGTCAATTCTGGCAACTCTTAGGGCTTAGCTCTGTTCTCCTTCCCCTAGATTATTTCCCTCCACATGTTCTGTCTGGCTTTGGCATCAACTGTGGCTTCTTCCTGTGTAGATGCCACTATACGGCAGAGACACCATCAATGGTGGTAGTTATATTCTGGACCAAGAATCACTGCGAGGGACCTCAAAGGTTCCCTTAAGTATTATCAGAGGAAAGGGAAGACAAACTACCGTTTCATCTCCTCTTCTCTCTCTTTTTTTAAAAAAATATTTATTTTCATTTATTTATTTAGAGATAAATAAGAACTCTTAGTTGCAGCATGTGGAATCTAATTCCCAGACCAGGGATCAAACCCACTTCCCCTGCATTGAGAGCACAGATTCTTAGCCACTGGACCACCAGGGAAGTCCCTATCCTCTCTCTTTTCTCTATTAACTTGAAGATTTAGGAAAAGTCTTGACCCATTTCAGTCTTAGTTTTCCCATCCATAAAACAGAATAGTCACTCTCCACATCTTCACAGTATGTTTTTACATTGCATAATTAAGACTTAGGGGCACTAAGGTTTTGATGAGCGAACCATAAAAGTGTAACATATCATTACAAATAATTACAGAGCATCTGGATGTAAAATATACCCCAAATGACAATATCCTTACCTGGAGACAGAGAAAGAGGAGTGTGGAGACTGATAGAAAATGAATAAGGAAGAAGAAATACAGAGAAAAAGAAACAGTGAATAAGTGTTATGGAGTGGAGTAACGCAAAGGAAAACAATTTTAAAAAGTCAAGTAGAGTACTTCCCTGGTGGTCCTGTGGTTAGGAAGCTGCCTTCCAATGCAGAGGATGTGGGTTTGATCCCTGGTTGGCCAACCAAGATCTCACATGCTGCAGGGCAACTAAGCCCTTGGGCCACAACTACGGAGCCCATGCACTCTGGAGCATGCGCAGTACGATTAGAGAGGAGACTAAGCATCACAATGAAGAGCCCACACACCACAACAAAAGATCCTGCATGCTGCAACTAAGATTCAATGCAGACAAAAAAAAAAAAAAGTCAAGTAGAAGAAAAAAGGAGCAGAGTATCTTTGGAGAATAACTAAAGGGACAATTTGTTCAGAATTTAATAGGATTTATAATAGCTATGATGGTTGTTACAAACAAAAATAAAAATAGCAAATTATAACAGCATGTGCATCAGGTAGAATTCTATGATGTCCCCCCACTGCCATGATCTCTGCCTCCTGGTGTTATTCCTGTGATTATATTATCTTATGTGGCAAAGGGATTTTGGAGATGTAATTAAGGTTACTGATCAGTTGACATTATGATAGTGAGAATTTCTGAGTGGGGCCTAACCTAATCACTGGAGCTCTTTAAGAGAAAAGGATTTTCTCTGACTGGAAAGAAAAGAGAGAGTCCTAGAGATGTTCACTGGCTGGCCAGGAAAAAAACAAAAGCCATGTGAACTGCCTACAGGGACTACATGGAAAGCCTCCGAAAATGGACTGTGGCCAGTAGCCAGTGAGTAAATGGGGATGTCAGTCCTACAACTGCAAGGACTGAATTCTACCAACTTAAAATATGAACTCGGAAGGGGATTTTTCTTGGAATTTCCAAATTCACGTGGCTGATAACTTGATTGCAGCCTTGTGATACTCTGAGGAGAGAACCCAATCACACCATGCTGGATTTCTGACTTATAGATCTGTGAACCAATAAGTGGGCATTGTTTTAAGCTACTAATAGAATACCAGAATAGCATCCATGGTAATATAAAATTGAAAAAACTATATTAAAGCATGGCTCAATCAGCTTGGAGTCTTAGGATTGGCTTCCTGGGCCTCAGTTCAGTTCAGTTCAATTCAGTCGCTCAATCGTGTCTGACTCTTTGTGACCTCATGAATTGCAGCACGCCAGGCCTCCTTGTCCATCACCAACTGCCGGAGTTCACTCAGACTCACGTCCATCAAGTCAGTGATGCCATCCAGCCATCTCATCCTCTGTTGTCCCCTTCTCCTCCGGTCCCCAATCCCTCCAAGCATCAGTCTTTTTCAATGAGTCAACTCTTCGCATGAGATGGCCAAAGTACTGGAGTTTCAGCTTCAGCATCATTCCCTCCCTCCCAGGGCTGATCTCCTTCAGAATGGACTAGTTGAATCTCCTTGCAGTCCAAGGCACTCTCAAGAGTCTTCTCCAACACCACAGTTCAAAAGCATCAATTCGTCATCACTCAGCCTTCTTCACAGTCCAACTCTCACATCCATACATGACCACAGGAAAAACCATAGCCTTGACTAGACGGACCTTTGTTGGCAAAGTAATGTCTCTGCTTTTGAATATGCAAGAGTCACAGCAGTAAAAGTGTGGGTATTCTTACATTGATCACAATATTCAAGTAAATGTTAAGATAAATGAAATCTTAACATAAACCCAACTGAGATCTTATTTGGTGCAGTTTTAACATATAAAGTAAGAAAAATGTTGTTATACATGTATAGGTAACATTTTTTGACGTGTATTTGTAAATTAAACCACATTGAGGGATTATTCAGAAGGGCTTTGGGGCCAACTGTTTTGAAAGGAAGAAGTCTTTTTGATAATCCTATGACGTGTGCAAAGTTATTTTTGTGAATTTCACTTTTTAAAATTAAGTTTCTTTTGGAAAATCCCTCATGTAGTCAAAACTTTTGTTGACAAGTAGCAAAATGGGCTTATTTGAATTATACTGTCCCGGTGTGTTTTATTCTGTCCTGTAATGGAGCAATTGCCAAATGATGGAGGGATTGAAGAGAGAAAGTCAAAGACAGATTGGAGAGGTAGAAAAGTTAATTAGCATGTTTCTTCTCTTGCACTGATTTTTCCTGTTTTGTTGTCTCATCTTGTGCTAAATATCAAGATTCTGATTAAGAACAGTTGTAAGAAGTAAGTAGCAAACCCTTGCCTTTCCTCCTATCAGCTAACCAACTCTTCCTGTTGTCCATTCTAATGTGAATAATGCCACCATTTATCTAGTTTCTAAGACTTCAAAGCTCTGAGTCATCTTTCACCCCACCCTCTCCCTGATTCCTCATTTCCTACAATTTATCGTCAAACACCTATAAAATTCTTCTCCTTCTTTCTCCCTCCCTCTGTCCCTCTTCTTTTCCTCCTTCATTTTGTCTTCCTCCTTCTTCTTCATTATTCTCCTCCTCCTTTTTCTTCACCTTCTTTTATCTTTAGCTCCAATGCCATTAACTTGAAATTCAAATCTTTTCTATGATTTCCCAAATTATTGACATCACCTATTAGGTCATTCAGTTGTCAGACTTTGTTATCATATTAGATAATTCATTCTACAAATCATGGACAGGATATTGTGTCTAAAAGACACTTGTAATCCTGGCTTCTTTTTTTTTTTTAACTCAAAGATTTTCAGTATCTCCTTTCACCCGCAGAATAAAATCCAAACTCCTTATTTGGGTCCTAAATTCTTCCACAGTTCAGATCCAGTTACTTTCTGTGTGTGTCAGTGCCCTCTATTCATGTGCCCCATTCTTCAGCTACCTTAGATTCCTGTGTCCCTTGACATCTGAATTCTGCAATCACACGGATCTGCAGTTAAATCTTGATTCCACCACCTACCAGCTAGCTATGTGAACTTGGACAGTCTCTTAAATCTCTATCAGCCTCAATTTGGCATCTGAAAAGTGGGGTAATAATATCCCTTACAAAACAGTCATTGTGAGAATTAAATATGATGATGTATGTAAATTTCCAGCCACAGTACCTGGCACATAGTTCCTAAGAAATGATGCTTTTCATTGTTATTTTTCTTACGCTTCTTCCCTTCATCCTCTTACTGTCTCTTCTGTATCTTATTCACATTCATATTCTTATTATCACACCGAATATTTTCTGACTCTTTGCTGTTGTTTGTGATGTTTTCTCTGCAAAGAATGCCAAGTCCTCCATTTCTGCTTGTTTCATTACATACTATCCTTTGTGATGACTCGCCCAAGTCTTTTCCACTGCAGAGTAGGGGCAATCTAATCCAACCCTGAGAATTTCCTGACTTTCACAAGGATCGGTCGAGGACACCTTGAATGGCCAATGTGAGGTAAAGGAAATCTGCTGGTAAAGTCTTTATCTTTCCAATGAAGGAGGGCATTTCTCCTCTTCATCTGAGTATAGATGTATCTCAATGTGATGTTTGAATTAGTATCATCCCACTAGAGATCAAAGTGAAGATGAAGGATGAAAAACAGAAGAGGAGACAGAGACACCCTGGCTGATATCATGAAGGTACTCATGCTGAGCCCAGAGCCCTCTCTACTTCTGGTCTTCTTGTTAAGTGAAACAAAAATCTTTCTTTATTGAAGTCAGTCTGGGTTGTAGCTTTCTTTCTGCAATCAAAAAGATTAAAAAAAAATGCAACTATATGTGGGGATGGATGTTAACTAGATTTATTGTGGTTATCACTTCACAGTTTATTCAAATATCAAGTCGTTATATTGTACAACTGAAACTAATATAATGTCATATGTCAACTATACCTCAATGAAAAAAAAATGTCTTCGGTTGTTGGCATGCTCCACTACATCATTTAGGAATGCATTCTCTCATAAACAGCAGAAAATCTGTCTGTTGGGGCTTAAATGAATGAAGATTTATTTTTTTTAAAAATGACACCAAAATATTAGTGATCCTTCAGGTTAAGTTCCAGTGCCACTTTCTTGGTTAAACTGTCCATGTTTCCTTTGGCAGATGTAAATACATTTTCTCTCCTCTATACTCCTATTTTGTACACTGCGGTGTCTCTCCCCTGCACCTGTCACATGCTGCCATGTCTGCAAGTATCTTCGTCACACTGGAGAGTTGTTTTGTTGACGGTAGTCACTATATCTTTATCCTGTTTTCTTCTTCCACGGGGTGTTACATGATGCTTGTATAGGCCATGGTGATTTGCTCCATCACACTTGTTCAAATAGGCTGTTTGTTCCTTGTTGGGCCTTTGTATATTGATTTTTATAGTCTGAATATCATCCAGTGATTAAAAGAAAAGTACGTGGGTGTGTAGATCCCTTCCAAATTGTCTTGTACAAGAGTATTTTTTAAAAGATTTTTTGATGTGGGTCATTTTTTAAAGTCTTTGTTGAATTTGTCACAATATTGCTTCTGTTTCATGCCTTTGGTTTTTTTGGCTGTGAGGCATGTGGAATCTTAGCCCCCTGACCAGGGATTGAACCTGCACTTCCTGCCTTGGAAAGCACAGTTTTAACCACTGGACTGCCAGAGAAGTTGCTATGAGGTATATTTTTTAATCAGTTCATTAGAGGAGAAACTCAAAATATTTACTGTAACCAGTAGCTCTTTGATAGAAGGGAATCCAAGAGATTAAGAGTTTAGGAAAAGAAGAGAGATGAAATCTAGGTACTCTGCTTAATGGCACCTGTTAGCAAGGTCAGTGGACATCTCTGGGCAAACCTCTGGAAGGGATCTCCACGCCATCTCTTTATTTTGTTCTCAGTCTCCAAGTAATGATATGTTGACCTTCACATGCAAAGACACAAAATATTTAGATTTTGACTTTACTGCCATTTAGCATTAATTTCTTAATATAAGCCTCTGATAAGTTTTAAACTTTTAATGTTATTGAATAGCTCTAATCAAAGACCATGTCTTGGACTTCCTTGAGATGAGAAATAAATCCTGTCCCTTCCCCACAGTCAATAACTTAAGTTGTTATGAAAGACCATGGAATTTCTGCCTCCTGGGCTTAAAATAATATAAGTGGTAGATTCTTCTCTTCCAAAGTTTGTTTAAATGTGTCTGAGTCTGAAAGTGGGAAAGATGTGACTCAAATTACCTCTTACTGTATCGTTAGCCTCAGCTTTTATGATTAAGGTGTGTGTCATCCCAAGGGTTCCAGAGGAGACTAGATGTGATTGGAGTTTGAGTAAACCTCGCAACAGAGCACAGAGAAGCTCTGGAGTGCCTCTGAGAGGGGGTCTGCTTACAAAGACTATTCTCTGATGTTGTTCAGTTGCTCAGTGGTGTCCAGCTCTTCACAACCAGGCTTCCCTGTCCTTTACCATCTCCCAAAGTTTGTTTAAACTCATATCCATTGGGTTGGTGATGCCATCCAACCATCTCATCCTCTGTTGCCCTCTTCTCCTGCTCTCAGTCTTTCCCAGATCAGAGTCTTTTCCAATGATTCAGCTTTTCACATCAGGTGGCCAAGGTATTGGAGCTTCAGCTTCAGCATCAGTCCTCCCAATGAATATTCATGACTGATCTCCTTTAGAATGGACTGGTTTGATCTCCTTGCAGTCCAAGGGACTCTTGAGAGTCTTCTCCAACACCACAGTTCGAAAGCACCAATTCTTTGGTGCTCTCTGATGTAAGGTTGAGCATATAGGATTATGCTCTGAAGGAGCCATGCACAGTCTCCCATTGCTCTCGTCAGGGTGGGTGGATTCATGTACCTTGACCCAAAGGGACAGCCCAACAAGCTGGGGGAGAGAGAGAGAGAGAGAAGAGAGAGAGAGAGAGAGAGAGGGAAGGGTGTGAACTGGAGCTGGGGGGAAGGCACATTTATATCTGCACATGACTGTTCCTTATGACTGCCTCTCAGCAGTTGCTTTGCTTTTAGTGACTACTTCTTATTTCTCTGCTGGCAAGCATCCCAGAATGTGGGTTTTCTTCCCTCTGTGTCTTCTGGTAGAGAGATGCTGTTGGTGATCCCCATGACCTCCTAATGGCTCCTGAATTTAGTGGAAAGAGCACAATGGTAGAAGCTGGAGACCTCTGAATGTCAGTTTCTCTAGGTTTCTCTGTAGTTTGTAAGCTCTTGATCTTGTGTGCCATATGGGTCTCCCCTGATCTAACCCTTTGATAATTAGCTACTTCCTTTTATTTTGTCAATGAATCATTTTTATTGTTTCAGCAAATGTTTTCTGAGCATCTTTTCCATGCCAGGCACTTTTGTCCACACACTGGGAACACAGTGCCATGGTGAACTAGAAAACCATGATCTCCACAGTTAGTGAGTTTACGACCCAAAGTAGGAGGCAGAAAATTGAAGAAAGCATTAAACCATAGCTCCAGCCTTTGGGTCATTGCTTGAGGGGCTCCTCCAGGTTGGGATGCTCTAACCTCAGACTTTCGCCTATCAGGCTTCTACGTACTTTTCCCATCTCAGCTCCAACATCACCTCCCAAGAGATGCCTTTCTGCATCACCCAATCTTAAGTCCTTTTCTCCTCCCAAGCCTCTATCCGTCCCATCCTCCTCATCCACAGTTTCAGATCCAAACACCTCTGAAAGCTAAAAGAATTTCCCTCCTAACTTGAGTGAAAGTTTATTAATACTATAAACTTAACTCCGTTTATTCTGTTATATATTTTATTGTGATGACATTCATGTGTTTGATTTATGGGAAGCTGACTCAGACTATGTTGGTTTAACAAACAGTATGAGCCCTGTATTACCTTTCTAAATTAAAAAATCCTGAATTTTGAAGTACTTGTAGTCCCAGTAGTATTGTTATTTGTTATTGATTTTTATTGGAGTATAGTTGCTTTACAATGTTATATTGGTTTCTGCTGTACAGCAAAGTAAATTAGCTGTATGTATATTCCTTTTTGGATTTCCTTCCAGTAGTTTTGGATAAAGGATTATGAATGTGTCCTACCTAAATTTCTCCTGTGTATTAATTAGCTGAGTTTCTCATTTTCTTGTTTCCCCAACTAGAATGATTGCAGAGACCTTGTCTCTCTGGTTTATCCTATTCAAAATATAGAGTGGTAACTGGGTACTTAATAAATATTTGTTAAGTGAATGATGGCTTCTACAGGTAAAGTACCTAATGTTCTTGTGTAGATTTGGCTGGGGAGGGGAAAGGCAATGTCAGAGAAAGCTTGTTGGAAGAACTGATGTCAAATCTAAGACAAATAATTACCTAAGCAAAGTTCAGGATGGGGAGTGGGAAGACAATGAGTGTGTGCAAAGGAGAGTGGTAAGTTTAAAGGATGGGAAAGAAGTTCAATGTGAATGATGCACAGACTTTAATGGGGGAGTGCCAAGGATGAGACCGGAGGGCAACCAAAGGGGTTTTAAATCTTATTAAGGGTTTAGACTTTTATTCTTTGGACAAGCAGGGTGATAATAGCATGAAGGTAGCCACTCATTTAATCCTGCCAACATCCTGGAAAGCAGGTATTATTCTTCCATTTCGCACATGAGAAGGTTGAGAGTCAGGGAAGTTTATGGGATTTGCATAATTTGTGGCAGAGCTGTGACTAACTCAGGTTGTCTGGTTCTGGCCTCCATGCTTCCTTTTAGAAACAAGGTGACAACTCCGTGAGAAATGGAAGATCTTGATGATGCGAGTCCCCACCACCAGCACGGAGTAACAACTCCCGAGTGTCCTGGTGGCTGCAATACTAAGCTGACAATTCCAGCACCATAGGCTCGGTCTCCGAGTGTGCTAGTCAGGCTTGATGGGTGCTACAGTGTGCTCCTACTTTCGTTAGCAGTGGGTAACGAGCACAGATGCACTGGTGGCAGAAGGGGCGGCTGGGTGAGGCAGTGCAGGTAAACGTAAGTCAGGCATCACTGCGTTAGTTGCAAATCAGAACCACAATGAGATATCACCTCACACCTGTCAGAATGGCAATCATCAAAAAGAACACAAATAACAAACGTTGGTGAGGATGTAGGGAAAAGAGAAATCTCGTACACTGTTGGTGGTAATGTAAATTGGTGTAGCCACTGTGGAAAACAGTATAGAGGTTTCTCAAAAATCTACAAATAGAACTGCCATATGACCCAGCAATTCTACCTCTGGGTATATGTCACGAAAAAGCAAAACCACTAATTCCAAAAGATACATGCACCCCAGTGTTCATAGTACCACTGTTCACAATAGCCAAGACACAAAAGCAGCCTAAGTGTCTATCAACAGGTGAGTGGATAAAGAAGATGTGGTATGTATATATGTGTGTGTATATATATATGTATATGTATGTGTATATATGTGTGTGTGTGTGTGTATATATATATATATATATATATATATATATATAATGGAATATGACTCAGCCATAAAAAAGAATGAAAGCTTGCCATTTGGAACACATGCATGGACCTGGAGGATATTATGCTAAGTGAAATAGGTCAGACAGAGAAAGACGAATACTGTATGGAATCACTTATATATGGAATCTAAAAAATACAACAAACTAGTGAATATAACAAAAAAGAAGCAGACTCATAGACAGAGAGAACACACTAATGGTTACTAGTGGGGAGACAGCAGAGTGGGGAAAGATAGGGGCAGGGGATTGTGAGGTACAGACTCTTTATAGACAGGATAAGCTACAAGGGTATATTGTACAACACAGGGAATATAGCCAATATTTTATGATAAGTATGAATGGACTATAGCCTTTAAAAGTTCTAGTTACTTCATTGTACACATGTAATATTGTACAGCAACTATACTTCAAAAAACAGAGACGATAACTGTCTTAGGAAAAGCAGCACGGAAGCCTGACCTACTGTGTGCGCAGCACCATTCAAGTTCCTAGAGGACAGTGCATATTAGCTACCATGCTCTGGAACAGTGAAAGGTTTATGAACTTGGCCACTCCCCGGAGGTAGTGTGAACTGGAAAACTGTTACAAGGGCTTAAAAATAATATTCAGACCCTTGTATTCCTTCTTCTTCTTTATCAGAATCTATTGGCCTTGACTTTCAAACTTTTCAGACTCCCTCCTGAAGAACAACATGTTTAAGATCCACACTGTGGAAGCATGGAAATGTGTTATTTCAAAATGCCACATGGCTAAGGCATGTATATTTATCACAGTTTATTATGTCTATCGTTGCTAGGAACTTAAAATATTCAGATCAGCTTCTATGAGTAGCATATTCCATGGACCACATTAGCTCTGACAAAGGCCCAAACTTGGACTTTATAGTTGATTGGTTCAGCAGATTTAGCAACCTCCAAAAAGAAGAAGGAAACCTACCCCACAAACTGGTAATGGCTCATCTCTGTAATGTTTTCTAAGACATCTGATATGCATTTAAATTTTCTGTTTCTTTTTGCTCTCCCAGGGAGCCTTTCCTTCAGAGCAAAAAAGAATCGACATATTTTGACATGGGTTAAGGTCTTTGTAAAGATCTAGAAAAGAAATATATCTTCCAATTAGTATAGTAGAAACGGTATTGGTTTTGGAGTCAGAAGACCTTTGCCTGATTACCAATCTTAACAGCTTATCTAATTGCTCTGAGCCTCAGTTTTCCCATCTGTGAAATGAGACAATAACATCCACCCAGTAGGGGTGTTGTGAGACTTAAATGAGATTAAACATGTAAAATGTGCATTATAAATGTGCAAATGTCTACTATTCATATTATTAATACTGATGGGAATAAAAAAACTAAAAGCCCTTTAAATATCAGGGTAAATTCAGATTTGCTTGGATGGTTTTTTTGTGGAAAATGATTAAGTGGTTTCTCTGGAATGAGAGAGAAATTTCATTTGTATCGCTTTTATGAAAGTTGTAAGAAATATGGCTGAATTCATCAGGAATTTGAACAAAAGCTAAAGCGTCTTAGAAGAAAACCCCTGGAGCAACGCTATGGTTAACATTCAGCATGTCAAGTAACATGTTTGAAATAGTTTGGTGATGTATTTGAGTGAGTTTTGTAACTGTCAGGCCTGCTGTAATGCAAGAGGTTATGACACTGCTACATGCCAGGCCACAGGAATCAGCAGAGGACCCGATTTCAGCACAGAGATCTTACACAGTTAAGGAGGGGCAGAAGCAAGTTCATTTATCCTGGAGATCAATAGTCCTCCCCCTCTTTTTTTTTTAAATGTAGGTAGAAGGCTGCTACCTGCTAAGTCGCTTCAGTCGTGTCCGACTCTGTGCGACCCCATAGACGGAAGTCACCAGGCTCCCCTGTCCCTGGGATTCTCCAGGCAAGAATACTGGAGTGGGTTGCCATTTCCTTCTCCAATGCATGAAAGTGAAAAGTCAAAGTGAAGTCGCTCAGTCGTGTCCGACTCTTAGCGACCCCACGGACTGGAGCCTACCAGGTTCCTCCGTCCATGGGATTTTCCAGGCAAAAGTACTGGGGTGGGGTGCCATTGCCTTCCCCGGTAGAAGGCTAGCAAAAAACAAAACAAAACAAGAAGAATGCTGGCAGCTATGGTGCCTTAAACTCTAAAGGATCATCACGAGAGCTTCGATAATCATGTAAATAAACAGGTTTGTCCATAAGGGAGGCTCTCTGGCAGAGCAGCTACTAACATGGGTTTTGGATTCAGTAAAATCTGTATTCATACTTCTGCTATGTTGTGTTCTCATTTGACACCTTCATCAAATGGAGATAAATAGTGTGTGTGTGTGCTAGGTCACTTCAGTTGTGTCCGACCCTTTGCGACCCCATGGACTGTAGCCCGCCAGGCTCCTCTGTCCATGGGATTCTCTAGGCAAGAATACTGGAGTGTGTTGCCATTTCCTTCTCCAGGGGACTTTTCTGACCCAGGGATCAAACCTGCATCTCTTATGTATCCTGAATTGGCAGGGGAGTTCTTTACCACTTGTGCCACCTGGGACCCCCAGAGATAAATAGTAATACCCTCATAACATTATTGAATTCATTAACCAAGGCAGTGGATATGGGACTTGCGTGATGGTCCAGTGGTTGGGACTCTGTGCCCCCAGTGCAGGGGGCCCACGTTTGATCCTTGGTCAGGGAACTAGATCCCACAGGCTGCAACTAAGACCTAGTGCAGGCAAATAAATAAACATAACAAAAGAGTTTAAAAAAGCAGTGAATGTAAGCCAGCAGCCCAGTGCCCAAAGTAAGCACTCAATAAAAGATTACTATATTTATAGATTATTTCAGAAACTTAAAAAAATGATCTTTCAATCTATTTCTGCAACATCCGTTCCCCCTAAAATAGAATGAACCAACCAGGAGCAAAATCTAATGCTGTCATTTCGATTCTATGTTCATTTCTTCCCTAATGAAAGAGTCAATAAAAAGAAAGGACTTGGATATGCAATCTCTGAGTTAACTGGGTCCACAGCCTGGTGAGAACTCAGGCAGGTGACGGGGCTTATGTGCCTGAGGTTTTTGCAAGTGCTTGTACTCAAGATGAAATTTAACAAAATAGCCTGATGTTGTCTGCCATCCAGTAGCACTTGTGGTCGAGTGCTTTTTGGAGAGAGCTCCTAGGCGGGGAAAAGAAATATGAAAGCAATGGAGCTTTACCAAACCTATGAGAGCATAGAGGAAATCCTTTATTTGTTGAAGAAACGACACTCTTACTTTGGCAGAAACGGGCCAGGGGCCAGAGGGAAAGAAGAAGAAACAAACCAGGTGAGATACGGCGTGATTATAAGCAGAGCCTGACGCCAGCCATGCACAGGAAGCTGCTCACCACCTGCAGCAAGAAGCCCAAGCAACCACCGGAACTTTCAGGTCACAATCAACCTACTTAAGGCCTCGAGGGCCCAGCCAGAGGCAACTGCAGTGTTGACTGAGCAGAGAGACGCCTCAGTGGGGCCTGTGAAAGGGAAGAAATCCAGAAGGATTCCGGGATGGGGGATGTTGGCCTTAGAAGGACAGTAAAACACTTATGTTCAGAGATGGATCAACTCTAGTTCTAGGCTCTGTTCCCTAGGGAGGCCCGGAGGAGAGACCACAGGCTTAGCTGCTGTGGGGAGGCCACCTTCTCTCCCCACCCCCTACTCCCTCACTTGGCTCTGGACACGAGCAAGGTTTATGGATGGGCAGAAGGAGAACACCCGTTTTGTGCTTTCTGGCTCGGCTCCACAATGCCCCTGTGGTCCAAAAGAGACACATGCTCCCTCTAGAGATGAATGGGTGTGAAACTGTGAAGGTAAATAGGACTGGCCTTACCCTTTTCTATTTCCAATACTCAATTGAAAAACAATCTTATAAAAGGAGCTTTATTGTATCACAACACAGAAAAAAAAGTTGAGCGCCTCTGGGGATCAAGTATACACAGACATTATTTGGATGGACCTGTGAGCCATGCTGTTATAAAGCATCTAGAGAATAAACAACTTTTCTCTAAGCGTGGTTAATTGAAGGGCTCAAAGCGGCAGTGACAATGCAGAAGTGGATAAAAATGATACGGCATTTGGATCTTTAGGAACTCTAGGCTGGTTGAAGAGCAATTTTGAAATGGGTGAAAAAGGCGGAGTGATGTTGGGAGTCTGGGTTTTGAAATTATGGGGGCAACGACCATTGGAGCTAGTGTTGGGAAAGCCACCAGCTGCAAGTGGGGTGTCTGGGAAGTTGGGGGCATGGGTGGACAAAGGAGATGGTGGGCAGGTGCAGGAAAGAACCCACCTACCAATGCAGGAGACTCAGGAGACATGGGTTCAATCCCTGGGGCAGAAAGATGCCCTGGAAGAGGAAATGGCAACCCACTCCAGTATTCTTGTCTGGGAAATCCCATGGACTAAGGAGCCTGGTAGGCTGTAGTCTGTGGGGTTGCAAAAGACCTGGACATGATTTAGTGACTAAACAACAACAACTTTATCTTCAGATATGCTACGTAGTGTTTCCTAGAGACAGAGTGGTGAGGCACCAAGAGCAGAAGAAAAATGAA
Organism: Tragelaphus eurycerus; assembly: GCA_935064755.1. Classification (NCBI taxonomy): domain Eukaryota; kingdom Metazoa; phylum Chordata; class Mammalia; order Artiodactyla; family Bovidae; genus Tragelaphus; species Tragelaphus eurycerus. Next base: position 6,760,334 of record CAKXYN010000093.1, on the reverse strand, counting down.
GGTCAGATGGAGGAGAGATAAGAAAAGTCATGGTAATCTTTCCAAATGCAGAGGTGTAGCAACATTCAAGGATCCCCTGGTTTGTTCTTCCTCTCCTCACCCACTTCAAGCTCTGGTACTGCCGTCCTCTGTTGCAACTTCAGGTCGGGTGACAGCTTTGAGAGTGAATGATTGACGGACGACATTGGTTCGTACCCAACTACCGCCCACAGCAGTGGCCACCCTAGTGGGTTTCCAGTTAGTCTTCAAGCACCATTTTCTTTCTTTTTCCTCTTCCCTTCATCTTCCTCTTCTTCCCTCTTCTCTCCCTGTCTTTGCCTCTGTCTTTCTTTTGTTGGTTTTCCATTTAAGTTTACTTTTACCCACCACCCAGGGTGGCAGTTATTTATTTTCAAAATTGTTACATAAGAAGGGGAGGGGTGAAGTGGGCACTCTGGCTTCTGGGGGAATGGAGCAGCAACTCAGGGGCAGAGGACTTACCTGATCTAACCCCTGGACTGCTTGTTCTGTAGCCTCGATGAAAGTAAAGGAATCATTTGACACACAGTTGTGAGAAACATGAGGCCAAATACTAAACTCTTTGGCAAATGCTGTACTCAGGAACAACACCATTTTTCTTCACTTACCGTCATGACAGCTAAAGAAAGGAATACAGGGTGCTTGAATTGCAGGACGCCGGGGAAAGGAAGACAGTTAAGCAAATATTAGTTCATACGTGGTGATCCTCTCCTTTGTGTACACTTTGAACTAAAACAACAGCCTCTTAGCAGAGTGGTTGAAGTTAAAGTGTTCAGACACACATTAAAAAAAAGAAGAAGAACATTTTAAACAGCAGTCCACCTCTGTGCTGTACAAAGCCTCTCAGCAGTTCAGTAGGATGAAATTAATGTGCTCTTAAGATGTCTGCTTCTTCCACTGGTACAGAAGTAAGTAGAATATAATTAGTTATTCGGTGACATTGGAATGCTAAAGGTGATAAAAGAAAAGGAAATATTCTGAAGTTAGAGTGCCCTGTTTGACTACTGCCAGGGAGTTAATACATTAACGAGGAAATTCTGGACCTAAATGGACTAAATTCATTATTTTTTCTGCTGCTAAAATTTTGTTTGGATAACTGCAAAAGATGAAGTGGAAAAAGGAGACATTCACGTCTCATATGGAAGGAAAGGCCTGGTTGTGTCTGATATTGGAGAACCAAATTTTTCTAGGACTATTCATTCTAGTGAAAATATTACCTTTGTGTCTCTGCCAATGGTAGCATTTTAATTTGTGATTCAGGATTATTTATCCTGTTGTGGTTGTTTCATTCTCCTTTAAAATTCTTCCCTTTCTCTTTACTACTTGTTTTGCTTTCAAACTCCAGCTAATGTACATGGCTGAGTAGTCTTCCAGAAGGTGAGGCTGAAATCTCTGTTGGCCTTCAGCTATGGGATCATTGAAATTATTTCAAAATTACCTACCACCTCCCATTTGGAAAGAGATTTGTGCATCTCTAAATCAGAAATTAGACAATCAGTTAATAAGGTCTCTTTCTTAGAACGGAGTCACCATCCGAAGTCTTTTGTTGTAATCCCACCGAGGCATGAAAATGACGTCTAGCAATACAGAAAAAAACATTTTGCTCCGGATTAATCAGTGGGGCTGCCCCAGAGTCTGAAAGTCAGAGCCTGGACCACTGGATTCTCTGTGTAGTGGGTCTAAATTGCTCAACTCCATGTCATTTATGGAATCTCTCTGGAGATTCTAGGAAGCACAGCTACTTTGGGGCTTTGTTTTGACCTTGGCCTTCTCCTCTTCCAAAAGAACATCTACTCCAGGTGTTTTGAAATGCACAGGAGAAAATACAGTTGGTTTTAGTCATTTAGAGAGTCATTCAGAGGTTCTTTACCATCAGAACCACCAGGGAAGTTGTAATTTAGTTATATGCAATTCTGGAACGTGCTCACCCTGCTCACGTGAGTTCCTATGTCTTTAGGAATTCTACCCTCTGTGGTGGTTACAAAGCAGAATGAATTTCTGGAAACTTTTCTGATCCAAAGTTACATTGTCCAGAGATACTCCAATTTCTCAGAGCCTCAGTTCACCCATGTGTTAAAAAAGTTGAGTATTTATTTGGTTCACACCCATCTGGGTCTGGCTTTTGGCTCATATTCAGGGTTCCTCGATATATTCCCATCATTCCACCTGCTCTAAGATCTTTATTTAGAGGCAATAGTGATTCCAAGAGCTAAAGGTGATTTATATCTGGGAAGAAAAGGCTGTGTTACCAAAGTAGCTTTTCCGTAAATAATAAACCATCCACTTTTTATTCCCCTAGAAGGTGGCATAACTCAGTGACCTCACTCTTGTAGTCAAACCAAATCCTGTGTTTATGGGTCTACACTGCATATATTTCCCCTGATAATAACCTGGAAATTCACTCAATTAAGAGTCTTGCTACAGATCTGACATCTGAAGTGAGAAATTCCTGTTTCTTTGATTCACATGAAATGTCAAGACTATTACTGCTATTGAAGTGAAATGAAATGAAAGTTTCTTAGTCATGTCCACCTTGTTGTGACCCCATGGACTATACAGCTCATGGAATTCTCCAGGCCAGAATACTGAAGTGGGTTCCATGTCTTCCTCCAGGGGATCTTCCCAACACAGGGATTAAACCCAGGGATCAAATCTGCCTCCTGCATTGCAGGGAAGTATTACTGCTATTATGCTTCTCTAATATGTGGTTTTGAATTTCTATATTAAATAGCTATGGTATTATGATTTATAAAAAATATATATTTGGTCATTCAGATGAGCAAAATATATTTCTCATATATATTTGCTGTTTGTCCACAATGAGGTGAATTTCAGAAAGCTCCTAAGAATTTTGGCTAGTTGCCTGGAGAATCAGCCTCAGTGATTAGAGATTTGGAGCTTTTGGACCACTGCCCCCCACCCCCCGCCCACCTCGCCCAACCTCCAGGGAAGGCAGAGGGGCTGAAGTTTGAATCCATCACCAATTGATTTAATCAATCAATTGCTAATGATTTGATTAAACATGCCTATGTAGTGGGCTTCCCTGATGGCTCAGACAGTAAAGAATCTGCCTGCAATGCGGGAGACCTGGGTTCCATCTCTGGGTCAGGAAGACCCACTGGAGGAGGGCATGACAACCCACTCTAGTGTTCTTGCCTGGAGAATCCCCATGGACAGAGGAGCCTGGCGGTGTACAGTTCATGGGATCACAAAGAGTCAGACACAACTGAGCCTATGTAGTGATGCCTCAATAGAAATGCTGAAGGACAGGTTTCTGAGAGCTTCTGGGTTGGTGAGCACATGGAGATTAGGGGAGAGTGATACACCGCCAGAGAACACAGAAGCTCCACATTTCCCCCCATACTTTGCCCTCTGCATCTCTTCCATTGGCTGTTCCTGAGTTGTACTGCCTTTCATAAGAAACTGGTGATCTAGTAAGTAAAGTGTTTCTCTGAGTTCTGTAAGCTACTCTAGCAAATTAATTGAACTCATGGGGGGTCTTGGGGACTTCCAATCTGTAGTGGATCAGAGTCACAAGTAACAACCTGGACTTGTGACTGGCATCTGAAGTGGGGGTGAAGGAGTATCCTTGTAGGATGGAGCCCTTAAACTGTGAAATCTAATACTTTGTCTGGGTAGATAGTGTCAGAATAGATTTGAATTATAAGACATTCAACTTGTCTCTAAAGAAATGGTTACTGGTATGAGGAACACCTCTTACCCTCACATTGGAATTGATACCAGAACCTATCTGATAGACTTCTATATTCCCATGCTGCTGCTGCTGCTAAGTCGCTTCAGTCGTGTCCGACTCTGTGCGACCCCATAGATAGCAGACCGCTAGGCTCCTCTGTCCCTGGGATTCTCCAGGCCAGAACACTGGAGTGGGTTGCCATTTCCTTCTCCAATGCATGAAAGTGCAAAGTGAAAGAAAAGTCGCTCAGTCATGCCTGACTCCTAGCGACCCCATCGACTGAAGCCTACCAGGCTCCTCTGTCCTTGGGATTTTCCAGACAAGAGTACTGGAGTGGGGTGCCATTACCTTCTCCGCTATATTCTCATAGAATATTTGAATACTGTAGGAGATTTTAAAAACTATGTAAGGTTTGATTGTGGAAACAGAAATAATTCATGATCAGATTCATGGATGCATTTTTGCTGGTGAGTTCAAAAATTCAAGGTCAACAGGAGGGCAAGTCACATATTTTTGAATTAGATAGGTGTAATGGAACCAGGTTCTCCCTGGTGGCTCAGTGGTAAAGACTCTGCCTGCAATTCAGGAGCCACAGAAAACATGGGTTCGATCCCTGGGTCAGGAAGAATTCCTGCAGGAGGGCATGGCAACCTACTCTAGTATTCTTGCCTGGAAAATCCCATGGACAGAGGAGCCTGGTGGGCTATGGTCCATAGGGTCCCAAAGAGTCAGACATGACTAAAGCAACTTAGCACACATGCGTGAAGGAAGAATACATGAAAAAGTAAAAAGCATGCATCAAAGTGTATTTTCTTTAAATTTTTATTTACTTCTTTTTTAAATTGAAGTATAATTGCTTTACAGTATTTCAGGTATACAGCAAAGTGAATCAGTTATATGTTATATATATATATTTATATCTTTATGCATATTCCTTTCTATTAGAGGCTTTTACAAGATATTGAATATAGTTCCTGTGCTGTACAGTAGGTCCTTGCTTATCTGTTTTATATATAGTAGTACCTGTTAATCTCAAATTCCTAATTTATCCCTCTCCCACATACAAAATATTTTCATTTTTATTAGGATCAGATATGGACTATACCTAGTAAATGATTTCAAGTTGATTGGTTAAAAGGAGATGATACAGAAATTGTGGCATAATTAATTTTCTTTCTGAATTGATAGTAATTTAAGTTCTTTCAGCATCTAAAGACCGAAGGTAAAAGTCCCACAGAATGATCACATTTTGAAGTAAAAAAGTCCTGTATTTAAAATTGTCTTTGAACAAAAGGTCCTCATCTTTCTGAGTCTCAATTCATATCTCTAATCAGTTAAGGTGCTCAGTCGTGTCCGACTCTTTGCAACTCCATGGACTGCAGCATGCCAGGCCTCCCTGCCCATCACCAACTCCTGGAGTTTACTCAAAACTCATGTCCATTGAGTTGGTGATGCCATCCATCCATTTCCTCCTCTGTCTTCCCCTTCTCCTCCTGCCTTAAATCTTTCCCAGCATCAGGGTCTTTTCAAATGAGTCAGTTCTTCACATCAGGTGGCCAAAGTATTGGAGTTTCAGCTTCAGCATCAGTCCTTCCAATGAATATTCAGGACTGACCTCCTTTAGGATTGACTGGTTGGATGTCCTTGCAGTCCAAGGGACTCTCAAGAGTCTTCTCCAACACCACAGTTCAAAAGCATCAATTCTTCGGCGCTCAGCTTTCTTTATAGTCCATTCTCATATTCATACCTGACTACTGGAAAAACAATAGCCTTGACTAGATGGACCTTTGTTGAAAAGTAATAAATATCTCTGCTTTTTAATATGCTGTCTAGATTTGTCAGAACTTTTCTCCCAAGAAGTAAGCATCTTTTAATTTCATGGCTGCGGTCATGATCTGCAGTGATTTTGGATCCCCAAAAAATAAAGTCTGCCACTGTTTCCACATCTGTTTGCCATGAAGTGATGGGACTGGAGGCCAGGATCTTAGTTCTCTGAATGTTGAGCTTTAAGCCAACTTTTTCACTCTCCACTTTCACTTTCAACAAGAGGCTTTTTAGTTCTTCTTCACTTGCTGCCATAAGGGTAGTGTCATCTGCATATCTGAGGTTAGTGATATTTCTCCCAGCAATCTTGATTCCAGCTTGTGCTTCTTCCAGCCCAGTGTTTCTCATGATGTAGTCTGCATATAAGTTAAATAAACATGGTGACAATATGCAGCCTTGACGTACTCCTTTTCCTATTTGGAACCAGTCTGTCGTTCCATGTCCAGTTCTAACTGTTGCTTCCTGACCTGCAGACAGATTTCTCAAGAGGCAGATCAAGTGGTCTGGTATTCCCATCTCTTTTAGAATTTTCCACAGTGTATTGTGATCCACACAGTCAAAGGCTTTGGTATAGTCAATAAAGCAGAAATAGTGTTTTTCTGGAACTATCTTGCTTTTTCCATGATCCAACAGATGTTGGCAATTTGATCTCTGGTTCCTCTGCCTTTTCTAAAACCAGCTTGAACATCTGGAAGTTCACGGTTCATGTATTGTTGAAGCCTGACTTGGAGAATTTTAAGCATTATATTTATTAGCATGTGAGATGAGTGCAATTGTGCAGTAGTTTGAGCATTCTTTGGCATTGCCTTTCTTTGGGATTGGAATGAAAACTGACCTTTTTCAGTCCTGTGGCCACTGCTGAGGTTTCCAAATTTGCTGGCATATTGAGTGCAGCACTTTCACAGCATCAGCTTCTGGGATTTGAAATAGCTTAACTGAAATTCATCACCTCTACTAGCTTTGTTTATAGAGATGCTTCCTTAGGCCCACTAGACTTCACACTCCAGAATGTCTGGCTCTAGGTAAGTGATCACACCACTGTGATTATTTGGGTCATGAAGATCTTTTTTGTATAGTTCTTCTGTGTATTCTTACCACCTCTTCTTAATATCTTCTGTTTCTGTTAGGTCCATACCATTTCTGTTCCTTTATCGAGCCCGTCTTTGCATGAAATGTTCCCTTTGTATCTTGAATTTTCTTGAAGAGATCTCTAGTCTTTCCCATTCTATTGTTTTCCTCTCTTTCTTTGCACTGATCACTGAGGAGGGCTTTCTTATCTCTCCTTGCTATTCTTTGGAACTCTGCATTCAAATCGTTTCTCCTTTGCTTTTGGCTTCTCTTCTTTTCACAACTATTTGTAAGGCCTCCTCTGACAGCCATCTTGCTGTTTTGCCTTTCTTTTCCTTGGGGATGGTCTTGATCCCTGTCTCCTGTACAATGTCATGAACCTCTGTCCATAGTTCTTCAGGCACTCTGTCTATCAGTTCTAGTCCCTTATATCTATTTCTCACTTTTACTGTATAATCGTAAGGGATTTTATTTAGGTCATACCTTTGGTTGGTTGTCTATTTGACATCTATTTTCCCAACCATCTCTTTTCCTGAAAGGTGCATGAGAAGAATCATTTGCAAATATTTGGTGATTCTGTCTCAGGACTATTTCTCAAACTGGCCTCCTGGACTGGTTCTTAGTTTAGTGCTCAAGGACTGTTCCAACAGTCTATTAGTCTCTGAGTCACTGTCCTCTCCCATCTCCAGTCTACCCCCTGCACTGTTTACATGCATCCGGTGAGTAACACAAAGGCCTTTGAGGTGCCAAACACTGGACTGAAGCTAAGCAGTGAATTTGTCTGTGGAAGTGCCAGAGGCTGGAGCCGATAAGCTGGGGTGTGTCAGGCTAACCTCCCTCTCCACAAGTCTCCATCTGCCACTTGATGTGGATGAAGGCTTTGTTGCTGGAGGCACAGGGCAGGGATTTTATATATAAGAATTTTGAGGACAGTCAGGGAGATGTCATAGTGTTTGGATCCTGCCATATCCCCTGAAATAATTTTGAGCACCCGTCATTAAATGGGAGGCAATTAAAAGAATTGTTTTTATAAAATCTGACTTTGGCACCATTGGGCACAAGCAATTGTTTTAGAGCCCAGGAAACAAGAGTTAGTGGTAAGAGTCCTTCTAAGTCCCTCTACAAAGTATCTTGGAGCTCTGTAGAGTTTTGCAGACCAGTGGCTCCTTTTCTGCATAGGTGGGTCAGCATAAATGTTTATGAGCTTTCTATAGGTAGCTCCTTGGACAGCAGACATGGACAAGGAGAAGGCAGAGCAGAGGGGAACATGGCTGATGCCACTCGATAGCGACTATAGTTGACAATATGATTTTCAGTGTTGGGACTCTAGAAACAGCTGGAGAGGCTTTGAGGTGTGTACACATGTGGAGAACAGAAACATTAAAATAGTGAAGTAGGGGCTTTGGGATCATAGTAATTTGGCTATATGTACATGTATATATATTTACACATGAGTATGTGTATCTTTCCTTGGGGATGGTCTTGATCCCTGTCTCCTGTACAATGTCACAAATCTCATTCCATAGCTCATCAGGCACTCTATCTATCAGATCTAGGCCCTTAAATCTATTTCTCACTTCCACTGTATAATCATAAGGGATTTGATTTAGGTCATACCTGAATGGTCTAGTGGTTTTCCCTACTTTCTTCAATTTAAGTCTGAATTTGGCAATAAGGAGTTCATGGTCCGAGCCACAGTCAGCTCCTGGTCTTGTTTTTGCTGATTGTATAGAGCTTCTTCATCTTTGGCTGCAAAGAATATAATCGATCTGATTTTGGTGTTGACCATCTGGTGATGTCCATGTATAGAGTCTTCTCTTGTGTTGTTGGAAGAGGGTATTTGCTATGACCTATGCATTTTCTTGGCAAAACTCTGTTAGTCTTTGCCCTGCTTCATTCCATATTCCAAGGCCAAATTTGCCTGTTACTCCAGGTGTTTCTTGACTTCCTACTTTTGCATTCCAGTCCCCTATAATGAAAAGGACATCTTTTTTGGGTGTTAGTTCTAAAAGGTCTTATAGGTCTTCATAGAACCGTTCAACTTCAGCTTCTTCAGCATTACTGGTTGGGGCATAGACTTGGATTACTGTGACATTGAATGGTTTGCCTTGGAAACGAACAGAGATCATTCTGTCATTTTTGAGATTGCATCCAAGTACTGCATTTCGGACTCTTTTGTTGACCATGATGGCCACTCCATTTCTTCTGAGGGATTCTGATGCTGGGAGGGATTGGGGGCAGGAGGAGAAGAGGACGACAGAGGATGAGATGGCTGGATGGCATCACTGACTCGATGGATGTGAGTCTGAGTGACCTCTGAGAGCTGGTGATGGATAGGGAGGCCTGGCGTGCTGCAGTTCATGGGGTCGCAAAGAGTCAGACACGACTGAGAGACTGATCTGATCTGATCTGATGTATATCTATTTAAATATTTAGTAAATATATTTAAATAAATATAAATACTATTAAATATTAAAATACTTATATGTTTATACCACCTTATGGGGTCTGATTGACATACAAAATCAGTACTTATTTAATGTATACAATTAGATGAGTTTGGAGATAAGTATACATCAGTGAAGGGCTTCCCTGGTGGCTCAGTGGTAAAGAAACTGCCAGCAAATGCAGGAAACATGGTTTTGATCCCTGGGTCAGGAAGATCCCCTGGAGAAGGAAATGGCAACTCACTCCAGTCTTCTTGCCTGGAGAATCCCATAGACAGAGGAGCCTAGCGGGCTGCAGTCCATAGGGTCGCAGAGTTGGACAAGACTTAGTGACTAAACAACAATCATAATATAACTTGAAATCAGGAAGTATGATGCCTCCAGCTTTGTTCTTCTTGCTCAAAACTGCTTTGGCTCCCTGGGATCTTTTATAGTTCCATATGAATTTTAGGACTGTTGTTCTATTTCTGCAAAAAATGCCGTTGAGATTTTGATTGGTGTTGCATTGAATCTGTACATAACTTTAGAGAAAATATTTACAAACAATACGTCTATATAAATTTAAATAATTGTTTGGCCATCTCATCTGCATACTCAAACTTATTATTAAGTAGCAGACCCATGAACTGAGAGACGTTTCGAATGATCACGTCTCTGATTAGAGGTGAAAGTGGCAACATTGAAAGCATAGGATAGACTATGACTTGTCGAAAAGAGGTTTAGACTAGGTGTACAGAGACCTGGATTCTAGCCTCTAATTAGTCACAAGTGTTCCACGTGATCAGGCCTTAGTTTCCTATTCTTAGATCATTATAGCAGAGAAAGATTCATAACGTCCTATTTTCATTAGAATCATTTGTGTTGCAAGGACCAAAAAACCCAACTCAACTTAGCTTAAAGCAGAAGAGATTCTGATTTATATAGATGAGCCTTATGACGATAATATGTAAATGTATGCAATATGATTTCCAAAGGAGGCATTTGAGATTCATCCCTTTTTTTCCTTTAAAGCAGGACCATAATATTAGTCTCTCTGGGCTTATTCTGCCCCTCCCACCAAAATTACTGAGACCAATTATAAGAATATTGTAGTAAGATTACAATTTTGGGTAGAAAATGTTTAATTCTATAATATCTGATGGGGATAAAGTATTATCCATTATATCAATAATAATGTGTTTAAGATGAAACATGTCATTAAGAATTTATAAAAAGTGCTTCAGATAATTTACCATGTAGTCAACTTTAATCAAAATGTTGACAGGCATGCAAAGTTATGTTTTCAAAGGACAATAGAGGGGCTTAGACATATATATATATATATATATTTATAATAAGAAATGGAGAAGGCAATGGCACCCCACTCCAGTACTTCTGCCTGGAAAATCCCATGGACGGAGGAGCCTTGTAGGCTGCAGTCCATGGGGTTGCTGAGGGTCAGACACAACTGAGCAACTTCACTTTGACTTTTCACTTTCATGCATTGGAGAAGGAAATGGCAACCCACTCCAGTGTTCTTGCCTGGAGAATCCCAGGGACGGGGGAGCCTGGTGGGCTGCCATCTATGGGGTCACACAGAGTTGGACACGACTGAAGTGACTTAGCAGCAGCAGCAGCATAATAAGAAATGCATATATTTATAATATATGATTATATATTATACATGTTTGACTATAAAACATAACATAGCAATTTTGCATTTTCTCTAGGGTTGATGCATTTCATTTATATTACATTATTTAGCAGTCTTACTGCACACTGGCCAATGATCCCCTGATGAAGTCTTCATGGTAAGCCATGCTTCCCTTAGTTAGCTCTGTTAAGTGTCTCAGAGTCTAAATAAACTCCCCACAATGGTTTGGGAGCCAGTATGAGACAAAGTTTATCATTCTGGGTTCCTTGTGAAGAATCAGTGAGAACATTCTGTTTACTTGTGCAAAGAAGTGCGTTTCATGGGTCTGAGTTCCTGAAGGCAGTGGGGAGACCCAACTGCTTAATAATTAAGAGATTGTGACTGTCCTCGTCTTTCTTATGCTTTCTTTCTAAGAATCTATTCCTTCCTGTTCTTCACCTCTCCCTGAACAGCAGCTGCACACACATCCCTTACCCTGACACTTGGAAATCAGACAAGTAGGGCTGCCGTCTATGGAGTCACACAGAGTCAGGCACGACTGAAGTGACTTAGCAGCAGCAGCAGCCTTTTCTTAGGTCATAAATGCCTCTCAGTGAACCTGCCACTAGGTCATGCTCATGTGCAGTGCAATCTGTTTCTTCCTTCTGGGCTCCAGCCTCACCTCCCTTACGGCTGGAGCCCGAGTGTCCCTCAAGGAGTCTGTTGTTCCACGCTTGGGCTTTTGGCGGCTGGTAAACATAAAGCCATTATTTTCCAAGTAAGCAGGTTATGTAAACATGACATTTCCAAGTTGGAAAATATTCTCAGCTAGGATCAAATTCAATCAAAATTAACTTCTCTAATCTTTATAAGAGAATATTTAATGATGGAAAATATCTTGATGGCTTTTTTTTTTTTTTTTTTTTTGCTCATATAGAATACAATCCTTTTAAGAACACCTCCACCATGTACAATCCTTCTCTTCCATGTGTTCTTAAGGAAAACCCATGCTCTCTTCCCAGGCTCTTTTGAGAGCATATTACGATAATCCCAAAGTCGATATTATGAGAGAGAAGATGGAGAAACTTGAAAATAAAGATTAGGAAGCATTGCTGATATAAAATAAATTATAGTAGAAAATGAACCAGCTCTAAAATTATTTTGTTAAGTTACTGAGAATATAGTAAGAAATATATAATGAATCTCAGCAGATTTCACATTTGAAAAATAGGCTGTATCTTGCTGTGCTGCGCTTAGTCACTCAGTCATTTTTGACTCTTTGCAACCCCGTGGACTGTAGCCTGCCAGGCCATGAGGATTCTCCAGGCAAGAGTACTGGAGTGGGTTAGGTTGCATCTTACCACTCCAAAAAAAATTATAATCCGGTGTTATTTCTTCAAGTGTTCCAAAAACCATATCCATAGTCCAAATCTTCCACCTCTCAAAATGTACATGGGTTAAATTTAGACAGGATACCAGTCAGATCTGTGGTTTATCATGTTTACTATGCCGCTGCAGGTAAAGGCTTCTCTTTTTAAAGCATGCTTGTCTCCCATAAATTCAATTGAAAAAAAGCTGAAAGTACCTAACCCAAGCATTTTTCTCTGCTCTTAGATGTCAATTCTGAATTTGCTTTTCAGTGCCTAGCACAGTGCCTGGGGCTTAGTGGGACCTCAGTAAGTATATGTTGCGAAGATGAAGAAATGGATGAACCGCTCCCTCTTTGAATATGCTGTATTTCATCCTGCTCTGCCTCTGGAGGAAGGAAATTTCACTGATGCTACTATGGATCAGACTACTTGACCTTGGGTTTTCCTTTTTAAAATTTCAAGGAGTGTCTCCTAGGTCTAACATGTGTAGACAAGTCCATGTTGCCAAAAGATGCTGACAACTGAGCATATATGTTCTGGAGTCAGACAGGCCCACCTTAGGGTCCAGCTATGTGATCTCAAGTTCAGAGACCCATTTGATCCTTGGAACATGGTTAGGACAATACTTCCCTCATAGGCTGGTTTGGAGGACCGAATGGAATAACATATTGAAAGAATTTAACATACTGCCTGGCTCAAGTAAACACGTTGGACATTTATTCTTATTGTTTCAATTTTGCATCTGTGAGAAAGAATCTTGCTTTCTAAAGTTTGTTTTCACAAGCCTCTCAATACCTAAAATCTTCCTTTTTCCATTTCTTCCTAGAGGGTCAGTGATCATTAGTACTGCATATAGTATTCCAGGAATTATCCTATCTTGTTTGAATGACATTTTCACCTTTGATATCTTTAGTGTTTTATTGCTCCTTTTGTCCACAGCAATATATTGGGATCTTATATTCAGGAAGCAGCATATAGTGATTCTCAGAACCCTTTCTTAATTTTAATTGATGGCTCAGAGTCCTTCGCTTATAAATATTACTCAGATATTTATTCCTCAATGCAGTTCTTCCCATATGTCTAAGCTACAGCTCACCCAACAACAGAATGTTCTGTGAGCTCAATACTTAGTTAACCTGAAATTTCAGCTTTACATTTCAAAACTGCCTTCTATCTTGAAAGGTTGAGTGGCATTTTCAATGCTGAAGATTGTAAGAAAATATTAACTCTGACCACCACCAGTACTGGCTACAGGAAGAAACATTAGTAGCATGGCCCCAATGAGCTCCCTTTTCTGTTTGTGGTCTTTAAATTAGCTCTCTATCACAGTGGTTAGGGTTCACTTTATTGTTTTTTTGAATAAATTTGTATATGATAAAAAACATGGTCTCTGTTATCATATTTATGGCAAGATTTTAAAAGTTTGTTTGATTTTGTTTATATATTTTTGAGGGCTTCTCGGGTGGCAATAGTGGTAAAGAAACCACCTGCAATGCAGGAGCTAGAAGAGATGCGGATTTGATCCCTGCGCTGGGACGGTCCCCTGGAGGAGGGCATGGGAACCCACCCCAGTGTTCTTGCCTGGAAAATCCCATGGATGGAGGAGCCTACCGGGCTACAGTCCATAGAGTCACAAAGAATCAGACCTGACTGAAGCGACTTAGCAGGCACGCACATGTTTTTGAAGTTCTGTGTTTTTATTTAACTAACTCTAGTATTTTTTTCCTCTGTGATTTCTTCTGCAGCTGTTAAACTTAGAAGTTCTGAATACTGAATTCAGATAAAAATTCACCAAAGTTTCTTCTATAGCAATAAAAATTTAAATTTTAGTATTCAGTACTCTTGCCTGGAGAATCCCAGGGACGGCGGGGCCTGGTAGGCTGCCGTCTATGGGGTCGCTAAGAGTCAGACACGACAGAGCGACTTCACTTTCACTTTTCACTTTCATGCACTGGAGAAGGAAATGGCAACCCACTCCAGTGTTCTTGCCTGGAGAATCCCAGGGACGGCGGGGCCTGGTGGGCTATAATCCATGAGGTTGCAAAGGGTCGGACACAACTGTGTGACTAAATTTTGCTTCGTTTGTAAGTTTTATTGTTGAGATTAAATGAGTTTTCAGTTAGAGTGTCTAGCACATACTAACAATCAACAGAAGATATTATTATTACAGTTAGCATATATGTTTGATCTTTGAAATTTGCTTGGGAAATTTAATTTCATTTTTCTACTTATTTGTACTATTACTTAGACAACTGTGTTTGATAGGTTTCAGGGTGTTCTACCATGACTCTTTGAAAGCATTTTTTATTGAAGAATGATTTATGCGTAGCATTCCAATAGTTTCAGGTGTACAACATAATGATTTAACATTTGTCTGCCTTGTGAAATGATCACCAGAATAAGTCTAGCTTATATGGGGACCATCTGTCACCATACAAAGCTTTTTTAGTTACAAAATTTTTTTTTCTTGTGATGAGAGCAGCTTTCTAACTTGCAATATGACATTACTGACTATAGTACCTTAATGTACATTACAGCTCCGTTACTTATTTTTTTACAAATGAAAGTTTGTACTTCTTGATCCCCTTCATCCATTTCATCTACCCTTCAACCATCCTCCTCACTGGGAATCACCAATCTGTTCTCTATGAGTTTTGTTTTGTAGTTGCTTTTATGTTTCCATGTGTAAGTGAGATCATATGGTATTTGTCTTTCTTTGTCTGACTTTTTTCACTTAGCATAACACTCTCAGTTCACACAACTCAACTCAAAATATATACATATACTAATATTTCACTGTATATATATTTGCATGTGTGTGTGCTCAGTCACCTCAGTTCAGTTCAGTCGCTCAGTCATGTCTAACTTTTCGTGACCTCATGGACTGCAGCATGCTAGGCTTCCCTGTCTGTCACCAACTCTGGGAGCTTGCTCAAACTCATGTCCATAGAGTCGGTGATACCACCCAACCATCTCATCCTCTGTCATCCCCTTCTCCTCCCGCCTTCAATCTTTCCCAGCGTCAGAGTCTTTTCCAATGAGTCGTTTCTTCCCATCAGGTGGCCAAAGTATTGGAATTTCAGCTTCAGCATCAGTCCTTCCAATGAATATTTGGACTGATTTCCTTTAGAATGGACTGGTTGGATCTCCTTGCAGTCCAAGGGACTCTCAAGAGTCTTCTCCAACACCACAGTTCAAAAGCATCAATTCTTTGGTGCTCAGCTTTCTTAATAGTCCAACTCACATCCATACATGACTTCTGGAAAAACCATAGCTTTGACTAGATGGACCTTTGTCTCTGTTTTTTAATATGCTGTCTAGGTTGGTCATAGCTTTTCTTCCAAGGAGCAAGCATCTTTTAATTTCATGGCTGCAGTCACCATTTGCAGTGATTTTGGAGCCCAAAAAAGTAAAGTCTGTCACTGTTTCCACTGTTTCCCCATCTATTTCCATGAACTGATGGGACCAGATGCCATGATCTTAGTTTTCTGAATATTGAGCTTTAAGCCAACTTTTTCACTCTTCTCTTTCACTTTCATCAAGAGGCTCTTCACTTTCTACCATAAGTATAGTGTCATCTGCATATCTGAGGTTATTGATATTTCTTCTGGCAATCTCGATTCCAGCTTGTGCTTCATGCAGCCCAGAATTTCACATGATGTGTTCTGCATATAAGATAAATAAGCAGGGTCACGATATACAGCCTTGACACACTCCTTTCCCAATTTGTAACCAGTTTGTTGTTCCATGTTCAGTTCTAACTGTTGCTTCCTGACCTTTAGTCACCTCTGCTGCTGCTGCTGCTAAGTCGCTTCAGTCGTGTCCAACTCTGTGCGACCCCATAGATGGAAGCTCACCAGGCTCCCCCATCCTTGGGATTCTCCAGGCAAGAATACTGGAGTGGGTTGCCATTTCCTTCTCCAATGCATGAAAGTGAAAAGTGAAAGTGAAGTCGCTCAGTCGTGTCCGACTCTTAGCAACCCCATGGACTGGAGCCTACCAGGATCATCCGTCCATGGATTTTCCAGGCTAAAGTACTGGGGTGGGGTGCCATTGCCTTCCCCGTCAGTCACCTCACTCATGTCCAATTCTGTAAGACCCTATGGACTGTAGCCCACCAGGCTCCTCTGTCCATAGGATTCTCTAGGCAACAATACTGGGGTGAGTTGCATGATCTTTCCGACCCAGGGACTGAACCCACATCTGCATCTTCTGTGTTGCAGGCAGATTCTTCACTGCTGACCCACCAAGAAAACCCATATATATATATATATATATATACATACATATATATAATATTAGGTCAGATCAGATCAGTTGCTCAGTCGTGTCTGACTCTTTGCGACCCCATGAATCGCAGCATGCCAGGCCTCCCTGTCTATCACCAACTCCCAGAGTTCACTGAGACTCATGTCCATCAAGTCAGTGATGCCATCCAGCCATCTCATCCTCTGTCGTCCCCTTCTCCTCTTGCCCCCAATCCCTCCCAGCATCAGAGTCTTCTCCAATGAGTCAACTCTTCGCATGAGGTGGCCAAAATACTGGAGTTTCAGCTTTAGCATCATTCCTTCCAAAGAAATCCCAGGGCTGATCTCCTTCAGAATGGACTGGTTGGATCTCCTTGCAGTCCAAGGCACTCTCAAGAGTCTTCTCCAACAACACAGTTCAAAAGCATCAATTCTTCGGTGCTCAGCCTTCTTCACAGTCCAACTCTCACATCCATACATGACCACAGGAAAGACCATAGTCTTGACTAAGCGAACCTTTGTTGGCAAAGTGATGTCTCTGCTTTTGAATATGTGATCTAGGTTGGTCATAACTTTCCTTCCAAGGAGTAAGCGTCTTTTAATTTCATGGCTGCAGTCACCATCTGCAGTGATTTTGGAGCCCAGAAAAATAAAGTCTGACACTGTTTCCACTGTTTCCCCATCTATTTCCCAGGTAGTGATGGGACCAGATGCCATGATCTTCATTTTCTGAATGTTGAGCTTTAATCCAACCTTTTCACTCTCCACTTTCACTTTCATCAAGAGGCTTTTTAGTTCCTCTTCACTTTCTGCCATAAGGGTGGTGTCATCCACATATCTGAGGTTATTGATATTTCTCCCAGCAATCTTGATTCCAACTTGTGTTTCTTCCAGTCCAGCATTTCTCATGATGTATTCTGCATATAAGTTAAATAAACATGGTGACAATATACAGCCTTGACGTACTCCTTTTCCTATTTGGAACCAGTCTGTTGTTCCATGACCAGTTCTAACTGTTGCTTCCTGACCTGCATACAGATTTCTCAAGAGGCAGATTAGGTGGTCTGATATTCCCATCTCTTGAAGAATTTTCCACAGTTTATTGTGATCTACACAGTCAAAGGCTTTGGCCTAGTTAATAAAGCAGAAATAAATGTTTTTCTGGAACTCTCTTGCTTTTTCCATGATCCAGCGGATGTTGGCAATTTGATCTCTGGTTCCTCTGCCTTTTCTAAAACCAGCTTGCACATCAGGAAGTTCACGGTTCACATATTGCTGAAGCCTGGCTTGGAGAATTTTGAGCATTACTTTACTAGCGTGTGAGATGAGTGCAATTGTGTGGTAGTTTGAGCACTCTTTGGCATTGCCTTTCTTTGGGATTGGGATGAAAACTGACCTTTTCCAATCTTGTGACCACTGCTGAGTTTTCCAAATTTGCTGGCATATTGAGTGCAGCACTTTCACAGCATCATCTTTCAGGATTTGGAATAGCTCCACTGGAATTCCATCACCTCCACTAGCTTTGTTCGTAGCGATGCTTTCTAAGGCCCACTTGACTTCACATTCCAGGATGTCTGGCTCTAGGTCAGTGATCACACCATCATGATTATCTGGGTCTTGAAGCTCTTTTTTGTACAGTTCTTCTGTGTATTCTTGCCACCTCTTCTTAATATCTTCTGCTTCTGTTAGGTCCATACCATTTCTGTCCTTTATCGAGCTCATTTTTGCATGAAATGTTCCTTTGGTATCTCTGATTTTCTTGAATAGATCCCTAGTCTTTCCCATTCTGTTGTTTTCCTCTATTTCTTTGCATTGATCGCTGAAGAAGGCTTTCTTATCTCTTCTTGCTATTCTTTGGAACTCTGCATTCAGATGTTTATATCTTTCCTTTTCTCCTTTGCTTTTCACTTCTTTTCTTTTCACAGCTATTTGCAAGGCCTCCCCAGACAGCCATTTTGCTTTTTTGCATTTCTTTTCCATGGGGATGATCTTGATCCCTGTCTCCTGTACAATGTCATGAACCTCATTCCATAGTTCATCAGATCTAGGCCCTTAAATCTATTTCTCACTTCCACTGTATAATCATAAGGGATTTGATTTAGGTCATACCTGAATGGTCTAGTGGTTTTCCCTAGGTGTATATATCCCTCCAAATTAGTGTTTTATCTTCTTTGTATAAATACCCAGAAGCAGAATTGTTGGATCACATGGTGCTTGTAGTTGTAGTTTTTGAGCCCCCTCCATACTGGTTTCCATAGTGACTACACCAGTTTACATCCCCACCAACAGTACATAAGGGTTCCCTTTTCTCCACATCCTCACCAACACATGCTTTTTCTTCTCCTTTTGATAACAGCCATTCTGACAGATTGAGGTGATATCTCTTTGTGGTTCTACTTAGTATTCTTTGAGAGACTACTTTCAAACAGTTAGGGTTTTACTTCTGAAATAAATCTTGGCCACTATGCCTTCTAATGTTTTTTAGAAGGATATGTGACTTTTGTTTGTGTTTTTTTTTTTTTTGCCTGACATACAAAGAAATATTCTGTTGCCTTCTCTCAGTGGACGCGTCTTAGCTGGGATATCAAACTTTTAGTTCACAAACTCTTTCCTGAAAAACTGTTTGTGGCTATGGTTCTATTATCTTCTCAACTTTCTTGTTTTGAAAAAAAGAGCCAACTGGATTTCAGCTTTCTTGTAGCTAACCAATATTTTCTATCTAGGTATTAAAGGAGTCAGACACGACTGAGCGACTTCACTTTTACTTTTCACTTTCATGCACTGGAGAAGGAAATGGCAACCCACTCCAGTATTCTTGCCTGGAGAATCCCGGGGACGGAGGAGCCTGGTGGGCTGCTGTCTATGGGATCGCACAGAGTCGGACACGACTGAAGCGACTTAGCAGGTATTAAAGGATGTTTTCTCTTTGGCCTTTTATTTTAACACTTTATTAGCACATGTCTCTGTGTAGATCTTCTTTCATTAATTTTCTCTCAGCAGCAAGAGTCCTTGAAGGGCAGCTAAGCTAGTGAAAACTTTCAGATTCCTACACCCTGATACAGTTTCTTCATACAATAACCTGATGGCATTCAGGAAACCATACCTTCTGCCATTAACTTTGCCCTATCTCTGTTTACTTAGGAAGCAATGTACAATCATCAGCACATCTTTATTGCTCCTTTATTTTCTGGAATATACAGCCTCAAAATGGATATGAAAAATGTACTTGTGTGCTGGTCTCAGAAGACACCATTTATCCAGGAGAAAGGAAATGACTTCTTTTCTAATTAGTCTGAGCCACTGACCTGCATGTCCATAGAAGGGTCTTCTCCCTGTCTTGGCTTGAGAACCCCATGAACAGTATGAAAAGGCAAAAGATATGAGACTGAAAGATGAACACCCCATGTGGGTAGGTGCCCAATATACTACTGGATAAGAGCAGAGAAATAGCTCCAGAAAGAATGAAGAAGCTGAGCCAAAGCGAAAACAACACCCAGTTGTGGATGTGACTGGTGATGGAAGCAATCCAATGCTGTAAAGAACAGTATTGCATAGGAACCTGGAATGTTAGGTGCATGAATCAAGATAAATTGGAAGTGGTCAAACAGGAGATGGCAAGAGTGAACATAGACATTTTAAGAATCAGTGAACTAAAATGGACTGGAGTGGGCAAATTTAATCACATGATCATTATATTTACTACTGTGGGCAAGAATCCCTTAGAAGAAATGGAGTAGCCCTCATATTCAACAAGAGTCCAGAATGCAGTACTTGGATGCAGTCTCAGAAACAAAGGAATGATCTCTGTTTGTTTTGAAGGCAAACTATTCAATATCACAGTAACTCAAGTCTATGCCCCAACCACTAATGCCGAAGAAGCTGAACAGTTCAATGAAGACCTACAAGACCTTCTAGAACTAACACCCCCAAAAGGTGTCCTTTTTATCAGAGGGGACTGGAATGCAAAAGTAGGAAGTCAAGAGATACCTGGAGCAACAGGTATGGCCAAACTCCAACAAGTTTGGCCATGGAGTACAAAATGAAGCGGCGCAAAGGCTAACAGAGTTTTGCCAAGAGAACGCACTGGTCATAGCAAACACCTGCTTCCAACAACACAAGAGACAACTCTATCTGTGGATATCACCAGGTTGTCAATACCGAAATCAAACTGACTATATTCTGGCAGTCAAAGATGGAGAAGCTCTATATAGTCAGCAAAACAAGACTGGGAGCTGACTGTGGCTCAGATCATGAATTCCTTATTGCAAAATTCAGACTTAAATTGAAGAAAGCAGAGAATATCACTAAATCATTCAAATATGACCTAAATAAAATCCCTAATGATTATACAGTGAAAGTGACAAATAGATTCAAGGGATTAGATCTGATAGACAGAGTACCTGAAGAACTATGGATGGAGGTTTGTAACATTGTACAGGAGGCACCCCACCCCAGTACTTTTGCCTGGAAAATCCCATGGACAGAGGAGCCTGGTAGGCTCCAGTCCATGGGGTCGCTAAGAGTCGGACACGACTGAGCGATTTCACTTTCACTTTTCACTTTCATGCATTGGAGAAGGAAATGGCAACCCACTCCAGTGTTCTTGCCTGGAGAATCCCAGGGATGGGGGAGCCCGGTGGGCTTCCGTTTGTGGGGTCGCACAGAGTCGGACACGACTGAAGCGACTTAGCAGCAGCAGCAGCACAGGAGGCAGGGATCAAAATTGTCCCCAAGGAAAAGAAATGCAAAAAGGCAAAATGGTTGTCTGAGGAGGCTTACAAATAGCTGAGGAGAGAAGGGAAGCAAAAGGCAAAGGAGAAAAGGAAAGATATATCCATCTGAATGCAGAGTTCCAAAGAATAGCAAGGAGAAATAGAAGACCTTCCTAAGTGATCAATGCAAAGAAATAGAGGAAAACAATAGACCGGGAAAGACTACAGATCTCTTCAAGAAAACGAGAGATACCAAGGGGACATTTCATGTAAAGATGGGCACAATAAAGGACAGAAATGGTATAGACCTAACAGAAGCAGAAGATATTAAGAAGAGGTGGCAAGAATACCCAGAACTATACAAAAAAGATCTTAATTATCCAGATAATCACAATAGTGTGATCACTCACCTAGAGACAGATATCCTGGAGTGTGACGTCAAGTGGGCCTTAGGAAACATCACAATGAAAAAAACTAGTGGAGGTGATGGAATTCCAGCTGAGCTATTTCAAATCCTAAAAGATGATGCTGTTAAAAAGTGCTGCACTCAATATGCCAGCAAATTTGGAAAACTCAGCAGTGGCCACAGGACTGGAAAATGTCAGTTTTCATTCCAACCCCAAAGAATGTTCAAAGTGAAAGTGAAAGTCTCTGAATTGTGTGTCTCTTTAGGGCCCCATGGACTGTATGCTACTAAGTCAGTCGGAGAAGGCCATGGCACCCCACTCCAGTACTCTTGCCTGGAAAATCCCATGGATGGAGGAGCCTGGTAGGCTGCAGTCCATGGGGTCGCTAAGAGTTGGGCACGACTGAGCGACTTCACTTTCACTTTTCACTTTCATGCATTGGAGAAGGAAATGGCAACCCACTCCAGTGTTCTTGCCTGGAGAATCCCAGGGACGGGAGAGCCTGGTGGGCTGCTGTCTATGGGGTCGCACAGAGTCGGACATGACTGTATAGTCCATGGAATTCTCTAGGCGAGAATACTGGAGTGGGTAGCCTTGCCCTTCGCCAGGGGATCTTCCCAACTGAGGCATAGAACCCAGGTCTCCTGCATTGCAGGCAGATTCTTTACCAGCTGAGCCACAAGAGAAGCCAAGAATACTGGAGTGGGGAGCCTTTCCCTTCTCCAGGGGATCTTCCCAACCCAGGGATTGAACCCAGGTCTCCCGCATTGTAGGCAGACTCTTTACCAGCTGAGCCACAAGGGACGCCCAAACTACTGCATAATTGCACTCATCTCACACACTCGTAAAGTAATGCTCAGAATTCTCCAAGCCAGGCTTCAATAGTACATAAACCATAAACTTCCAGATGTTCAAGATGTATTTAGAAAAGACAGAGGAACCAGAGGTCAAAATGCCAACATCCCTTGGATCATAGAAAAAGTAAGAGAATTTCAGAAAAACATCTATTTCTGCTTTACTGACTATGCTAAAGCCTTTGACTGAGTGGATGACAACAAACTGTGAAAAATTCTTAAAGAGATGGGAATACCAGACCACCTTTTCTTCCTCCTAAGAAATCTGCATGTAGGTCAAGAAGCAACAGTTAGAACTGCACATAGAACAACAGACTGGTTCCAGATCAGGAAAGGAGTACGTCAAGGCTATATATCGTTATCCTGCTTATTTAACTTATATGCTGAGTACATCATGTGAAATTCTGGGCTGGATGAAGCTCAGGCTGGAATCAAGATTGCCGGGAGAAATATCGACAACCTCAGATATGCAGATGACACCACCCTTATGGTAGAAAGTAAAGAGGAACTAAAGAGCCTCTTGATGAAAGTGAAAGAGGAGAGAGAAAAAGCTAGCTTAAAACTCAGCATTTGAAAAACTAAGATCATGGCATCTGGTCTCATCACTTCATGGCAAAGAGATGGGGCAACAATGGAAGCAGCGACAGCCTTTATTTTGGGGGGCTCCAAAATTACTGCAGATGGTGACTGCAACCCTGAAATTAAAAGAAGCTTCCTCCTTGGAAAAGCTATGACCAACCTAGACGGCATATTAAAAAGCATATAGTCAAAACTGTGGTTTTTCCAGTAGTCATGTATGGATGTCAGAGTTGGACCATAAAGAAAGCTGAGCACCGAAGAATTGATGCTTTTAAACTGTGGTGTTGGAGAAGACTCTTGAGAGTCCCTTGGACTGCAAGGAGATCCAACCATCCTAAAGAAATCAGTCCTGAATATTCATTGGAAGGACTGATCCTGAAGGTGAACGTCCAGTACTTTGGCCACCTGATGCAAAAATCTGACTCATTAGAAAAGACTCTGATGCTGGGAAAGATTTAAGGCAAAAGGAAAAGGGGACAATAGAGGATGAGATGGTTGGTTGGATGGCATCACCGACTGGATGGACATGAGTTTTACCTAGCTCTGGGAGTTGGTGATGGACAGGGAAGCCTGGCATGCTGTAGTCCATGGGGTTGCAAAGAGTCGGACACGACTGAGAGACTGAACTGAACTGAACTGATGGGAACTGAGTGGGAGCTTGGGACAAGCCATTAGAAGTGGTTTACTTGACATACCACTTTAAACTACAAAGTCTCTTTGATTTGAATTTATAGGTCAGTGTTTCCATATTGTCCAGTCTCAGAAAAACACTTCTCAGAATTTGCATGCCATTTTAGGTCTCTATATTTTTTAGACTAAACATGTTTCCTGTATTTTTTTAGGCCTCAAACTGCAATTTACATTATCTGAATTGTTTGCCTACTTAGATCACATTCTCTAGACAGTGCTCAAGTCTTTACTAGGCTACAGATAAATAGGCTTATACACAAAAATCTTCTATTTATAAAATCTCTCTTTGGGATAAGAGTATGCTTTTTGCAATTCATATATCTCTTCTATCTTTGACTGCCTAACTTTGAATATTTTAAATTACAAATTAGGTGAATATTCCCCTAAAGGAATACCTAATATACAACCTATGTATTGGACACAATGTATATATGTATATATATATATATATTACAGAAAGTGCTTCCCAGGTGGTTCTAGTGGCAAAGAACCCACCTGCCAATGCAGGAGACATAAGAGATGCAGGTTTGATCCCTGGGTTGGGAAGATCCACTGGAGAAGGAAATGGCAACCCACTCTAGTATTCTTGCCTGGAGAATTCCATGGACTGAGGAGCCTGGTTGGCTCCACTTGAGGTTGCAAAGAGTGGGACATGACTGAAGCTACTTAGCACAGCACATTAGATAGTAGTTTTTATTTTTCTTATTTAAAAGAAATTTGCTCGCATAAGTCTGTAAACTTAATGCCAGGTCTGTGAATCCTTCTGATTGTTCATTTCATCTCTGTGTCCATTTCCCTGGCTGTGTTAAAAAGAGAGAAGGGAAATGGTTTCTTTTGACTTATAGAATTCAAAGTAGGCAAATGTGGTGCACTCAAGTTTTTAATCCTTTACAAAAAACTAAGGTTTTCCATTAGCAAAAGGCTGATAAAATAAGAGAAAACCCAGAGCAGAAGGTTTAAAATGAAGAAGGAGCACCCTAGTGAGGAATTTCTGTTACTCTGAGCACAGACTCTAGGGTAGCACAGACTCAGCTGTCTTTTCCCTGTTAGCACCACACTTCAGGTCTCCATCTGATTAAAAACATGTGTGGCTGTATTGTTTGATGGACACTTCCATTCAGACTGGGTCCAACCAGAGAAGCCTTGTTACCTAATACTGATTGGGCACTGCTGTCAGAACAAGGGGGACTGGAGCTCGGTAGATGACCTCCACATTTTCTCTTCTGGGCTCCCATCAAGCTTCACGTAGCATTTATCACTTCATGTTGTGAACAATTGAGTGTAAGTGTGTGTGTTTCCAACATCTTCAATTCCCACTTATGAATTTCCCTGCCACTTAGTATGTATGGAACACATATTTATTAAATGAATGAATATTGTGATGAAAAAAAAATATGCATTGCTTGCTTCTCAAAAAGGGAGCTTACTTAGAAAGCATACATATAAGGTCAAGAAATTATTTTTCTTCTCTTTTCAAAATTCTGTCCCCAAAGTGCCTTTATTTATCTTTTTGATGTCTTTTAAAGCATATATACATAATTTATTTTTAAAGTATAATGTATGTAATTTTTAAAATGTCAGTATTTTGGCATTGTTATGTCAGTTTCAGCTTCCTATCATTCATTTATTCTTTCTTGCAATAAACACGTGTCGGTTATCTGTAAGTTCTAGATGTGACCTTGACCCTGAAAGTTCTGCAGCAACTGAGGTATCAATGTGGAGCTTAAGAGGGCGTTACATTTTTAAATGGAAGACAAACACATACTGAATCAGTATAATGATCTATACAACAAAATGTTATAAGAAATATAACTGAACTGTAGACATAGATACTGGATACTGTGGAACACAAGGAAAGATGGTCAGCCATATTAGAATGAGGGCAGAAGGCATTTTTGAAATGTTGTAAGAGAACCCAGACCCCAGAAGGAGTTTTTTACATCACAGTGCTTTTATGAATGGGTGTGAGTGTTAAATTTTAGCGATTCCATACTTAGGAAAAATAGCCTGAACGCTTCTCATACTGATTACTGAAGAAGAAGGTATACTCAGCTTATAATACTCCCGATGCAAATGCTGAGATTCACGCCTGCCCCCTCAGCATGTTTTTAGTGCTTCAAGGGGAACACACTAAATGGCTGAGATTCTCAAAAAGCTGAGCTATCAAGTTGATCCATATTTTTCTATAAATATTACAAAACACAAAAGACGGTGTCTATTTTAAAGACCCAGGAAAGCATGTGATCATCTTGTGCAGCTCCAGGGATACAAATGGGAGCTTCCTTCATGGCTTAGTGGGTAAAGAACCTGCTTGCAATGCAGAGACACAGGAGACGCAGGTTCGATCCCTGGATCGGGAAGATCTGGAGGAGGAGGAAAATGGCAACCCACTCCAGTATCCTTGCCTGAAAAATCCCATGGACAGAGGAGCCCAGCAGGCTATAGTCCAAAGGGTTGCAAAGAGTCAAGACACAACTGATTATGCACGCACACCTGCAAGAGGATTTAGATAGCTCTGAGCTGCATAGAATGTATTTCCCTTTCCTCACCGAAAAAGACAATCTAACATATTGAGAAGCCCTGAAAAATACAAAATTTCTCTTTTGGATACTTTTTTATTAGGTTAAAACAACAACAACACCCATCCTTTCTACTTTGTTGAAAATTTCCCCTGAAAATATACCCTTGAACACCGATTACATTCTTGTTGCCCTGGAAAATAACATGATTCCACTCCCTCTGCCCCATGGGCTGCCAGTGCAGAAGCAGAATTAGTCTGCGGCCCACCACCGCGGGGAGAACATGGCTCCTCTAGCATGGCACGGTGCAGACCTCAGTCACTGCAGCTCACCCTTGCTAAAGTATAGCTCAGGAGCTAGGCGGAGTTGCTGCTAAATGGGAAACACTATTTTCCACAGAGAGCTTGTGGGACACCCAAGTAGGCCACCAGGGTGTTGGGGAGAACCAGAAAAACAAAGGTATGAGGCCTCTTCTCCCACTCCACCCTCCAATTGCAGGGTAATCAAACCAGCTCCCTAAACAGGCCAGTGGCTGAAGGCTTTGGGGTTTGGATTAGAGAAGAAACAGGAGGGCGGGAAGTAACATTACAGAAAACGGAGCCAATTAAATACCCAAAGCAAGTTCAAGACGTTTCAAAAATCTCCCCGTTGAGGGTGGGGGGCGGGGGGCGGGCGGGAAATCCTGTTTTGCTTTCCACGAAAAATTCATGAGACAAAACCTAGGAATTTCTCACAGTGCACGCAGGGGGATGGGTGTTTCCACTTCAGAGCCAGCTTAATGAGAGACAAGTGATGTGGAATACTGTTGCTGTGAAGAGGAATAGAGGATATGTATGCCTAGATGCTCAGGAATGCTTTGCCGTCAAGACCTTTTTGTAACATGTAGCAAGCTCTCCTGAGGTGAGGACAATTCTCAGAAACTCAACCTGGAAATGGAAGAGAGGCTATCAAGGAGCAGATTAAAATTCTGCCTTATCTGTAAGCAGAGCATCTGGCTGGTGATCTCACTGCTCAGAGAAAAAAAAATCACTTTTGTTTAATAAACATGTTTGGCTGGAGAATTTGCTTGAAGGAGTTCCCCTGAACATTCCCCGGGTATCCACGGACTTGTTGAGATAGAGCCCCTCCCTTAGGTCGCAGGAGCCTGCATCTTCTTGCGGTGGCCAGACTGACCACCAGGATCCCTGCGGGAGACTAGGTCCATCATTTCAAACACACGGAAAGAACCCCCAGTACAGCGTATTGTAGTTGTTGGTTGCGTGGGGGCCGATGGGAAGTGTGCAGATGGGAAATCAGAAATTACACAAAGAAGATGTTTCCAAAACCTCCAGACTGGCTCCAAGCCCTTTCATTCCTTGCCCAGGCTCCCCTCTAAGTGTAAGTGAGCACAGGCAGCTTCCCAGAGCTTTTCAGATAATCAAGACACCATTGGTAGGAACAAGAAGTTATGAAAACAGTTTCTGCTTTTCACGTTCCGGCCTGATTCTTCTCATTCTTAAGTTAAGGGTCATTCTGCACTTTTCTTCCCTTCCCTTTTGTGCTTCTCTGCCCAACCACTTTTCACCCATTCAACTTCCTGTTCCTCTCTTGCATCCAGTTCTTTGTATGACTTGGCACCTTGGGCCTTCACATGTCCAGAGTACTTCCTGAGCAAATATTTTATTGAACTTCCTAAAAATACACAGGTAGAATGAAAATAGGACCATGTAAATAAAGACAGTGGAGTGTTTATGTTTACTAGAAAACATGCAGAAATATGCTGGTGTAGGATTCTCTGATTCTGTCTTCACTGTGGCTCTTTCCTGTGTTCAAAACGCCATTGGACAGAAATAAACTCACAGCCATTTCTGCTTGACTTTCTGAACACCGACTTCCATATTAATGCATTCTGTGAAGTTCAGAATAGTCTGTTTCTCCATAAAGTGATGGTCGCATTCCTCAAAAATTCCCTGCTATCAAAAAAGAAAAAAATCACATCAAGGAATTGCTTCAGTGGAAAAGATACGGTTCAGTTTATATAGTTCATTTTTCTAGTGGTGATGTATTGAATAAATAAATGGGTGCATGCTTTAAAAATACCTATATGATGCTTAGATATGCAATCTAAAATTTATTTGGCAAGTCAGCATTCGATTACATCTAGTTTTTCCACCAATACTGTCCTTAACCCAGCATCTTCATGCATTTAATCATTATTACTTTTGTCATTCATCAGTAGGATAAATCAAGTGAAAAGCCATGAGCCAAAGTATCTGTTTCCTTAGGGCAATGGCTTTCTTCTTACATTCAATAAGAATCCTATTTCTTCTTACCCCGGTGCTAATTCATGTTCACAATTGTCCTATTACTTAAAGCGGTCTAGTACAGGCAAATCTTGCCTGGAAAATCCCACAGATAGAGGAGCCTGGTAGGCTGCAGTCCATGGGGTCGCTAAGAGTCGGACATGACTGAGCGACTTCACTTTCTCTTTTCACTTTCATGCATTGGAGAAGGAAATGGCAACCCACTCCAGTGTTCTTGGCTGTAGAATCCCAGGGACGGGAAAGCCTGGTGGGCTGCCGTCTATGGGGTCACACAGAGTCGGACACGACTGAAGTGACTTAGCATAGCATAGCATAGCATAGCACAAGCAAATCATTAGTCATTCGAGTCAATTCCATTATATCGCCTTGATTTTATGGAAAGGTGGACTCCATTTGTGGATGCAAAATGCAAGTCATAAGTTTAAATATAAGTTGATTTTGGATTACAACAAGCAGGCTTTTTGAAGTTGAAATATTATCTAACTGTTGATACTCACTGAGGATCCTTTATTCCTTTGCATGCTATAAACCATTGAGACAAGAGCCAAAAATGGTCTTTTCTAAAGAACACTCCATCTTTCTCGTGGGACATTTATTTCTGTTTTATTTTCATCTTTTATTTTTAATGAGATTCAAAGGCTAACTTTGTATATGCTTATTTATAATTGTTTAGAACGCACATTAAAAAATACTGGCCCTTAATAACCATCTCTCAAATTCTGTTTTTAATTTTATTGAAGTATAGTTGATTTACAACATTGTGTTAATTTCTACTGTACTGCAAAGTGATTCAGCTATACATCTATATAATTCTTTTCATATTCTTTCCCATTATGGTTTATCCCACATCTCAAATTCTAGATGGTTACACTTTTTAAGTCTATTTGCAAGTAAGTTTGTAATGCCATGAAGAAGCTGCACAGATTTAATGAGGGTGAACCAGGTATTACTAAACAACTTCTCCAAAGAAAGGAACTCTACCTTAAAAGCAAGGAAGCAAAATTCCTTTTTCTCCCTCCTAACTAAAGAGACAAGTTAACTTGCCAACTGAAAACTCTTAAGTCCCAAGAAATACCCTAAACACAGAAACATAAGCACTAGATGAATGCCTCCCCTTTTTGCTGGTTGGTCTGAGGCCGACTGACAGCACCAGGT
The DNA here is from genome assembly GCA_935064755.1 of Tragelaphus eurycerus. Lineage (NCBI taxonomy): Eukaryota > Metazoa > Chordata > Mammalia > Artiodactyla > Bovidae > Tragelaphus > Tragelaphus eurycerus. The sequence continues at coordinate 6,730,835 of CAKXYN010000093.1, read as the reverse complement.
GGCAGCCCTCGGGAGCCGCCCGCTGCAGATGCCATGCCTGACAACCAAACGCTGGCAGGAATTAAGCAGAAACACGTGCTTCCTGTGCAGGGCAATGGTCAGCAGGTGGGATCGGCAGGCAGACGGCCATCCGAGCCGGTCCTCCTGTGTGGTCATCGGGGCCGCCGGCCTCGCCCGCACCGAGGGCCCGGAACAGGACGTTGCTCAGTGCTCTGTTGGAAGCTGTTCAAATGCAATTATGCTGTATGTCGTGGCGCAATAGATGACTTAGAGGTTCCACACAAATTGAATTTGAGGCCAGCTTGAAATTACATTAGATCTGGGGGCTTTGACCAAAGCCTGTCTGAATCCCCCCTGCATTCCCCTTAAGGTCATCTTTCTTTAATCATTCACTAATGTTTTTCCTGTTAGGTCACTGATGAATGGGTGACGTAAATCTCCTTCCCCACCCCCACCTCCTCTTTTGAGTATTACATGGTAATGTTTTATTAATTTGTCCTTTGGGGCTGCTATCAAAACAGCAAATATGAAACTAATTTCCAAATCTCAAGAAACTGACTTTGCTCATTCTACTTTGTACTGTAAGTCTCAAAGGCAGAGATCAATGACCAGGATGTGATATAAGCCAAGGTGCTCTGATGCTCTGCTGCTGTCTGTAAGGACACTTTTTTACCAACCGAGAGACACCAAGGGAATGAAACAGATTCAACTCATGAGAAGGATAAAGACTTGCCCCTCAGGGTGAGAAGCACGAATGCCCATTCTCAGATTAATAGCATCCTGTGTCTCTGATAATTACTTCATTTTTCTCAATATCCTATTCAAGCAATAAACCATGAATCTCAGGAAATTGTTAAAGGTATAGCAAAGCTAGAACGTCTCCCCCATCTTTACTCTGTCTCTGCAAACTTCAGCAGGTTGGGTAAGTATGCAACCAATGTGTTTGTCAAGTGGTAACATTTCTCTGATAAATTTAGAATTAGCTAAACTATGCACAATAACTTTTTTTCTTCATTCAATCAAGAATCTGTCAGGGAACTTTCATAAGGAATACATAGCTTATGTTGTCTTCTAGGTTCTCTCAGCAGCAGAGCTAAGTTAATAGTATTCTAAAGCCAGGAAAGGTGATGAATGGTTTGGGAGAAATTTGGGGGAAAGAACTGAGAAGATACTTGACAAAAACTCTGGGTAGACCACTTGACAAAATGGATATTTTAGCAAATTTGGCATCAGAATATATTTCTATAGAATATAAAGTAAAATGTATGTCATTCTCCATTAGTTCATTTATTAGCTTCTTTTTTTATTAAAAAATTTTTTAAAATTAGGGTTGATTTACAGGGTTTCAGGTGTACAACAAAGTGATTCAGTTATACATTCATACATACATATATATATAAATACACACACATATCTATATATATATATATTCTTTTTCATAGTTTTTCCATTATAAGTTATTAATCCATTAGTTTTATATTGTATTCATTCAAGAAACATTTATTAAAAGCCTAGCATGTGCCAGGCTCTGTGTTGAACACTGAAGAGAGACTGATAAATAAGACACAGTCTTTGGCCTTAAGCAGATCTAGGGGTAAGTAGTGGAGACAGAAAAAAGGAGCAGAGGGCGGCAGAGGATGAGATGTTTGGATGGCATCACTGACTCAATGGACATGAGTTTGAGCAAACTCTAGAAGATGGTGATGGACAGGCAAACCTGGTGTGCTCTGGTTCATGGGGTCGCAAAGAGTCAGATACGACTTAGTGACTAAACAACAACAAAGGAAAGACAGACATGTACATGAGTGATTTCAGTGCATCGTGTGAGGCACCACGGTATAGGGTTAACTGGTAGCACAAAGAAAGGAATTCTCAGCAGTGCCTGAGGGGGAGCGCTTTCAAAGATCCTGATTCCATGACAACAGTTAAAATGATCAAGACTCATACTGGAACTGAAGTATTTTTGAAGTTTAACATACACACATTATGTGCATACATATAAACGAATGTGTACTTATTGGCAAATTTTCACTCAGTGAACACTTACGTAATCCGTCTCCAACTCCACAAGCAGAGCGTGAGAAGATTCTGGAAGCCCCCTTTTTTCCTCCCCCATTGCCACTCCACCCAAAGACGATGACTCTTCTGACTTCTAATACCGGGATTTACTCTTGCCTGCTTTTGCATTTTATGTAAATAGAATCATTCCGTAGGCTTCTTTCACATTTGGCTACTTTTCTCAGTTTGATATTAGTGAGGTTCATTTCTGTAGTGAAACAGCCTTCTCTGTGATACATAGCATTCTAGTTTATGAATATGGCACAATTTATTTACCCACGCGTGTGTGATGGAATTTGGGTTGTTTCCTGTTTGGGTTGTTACAAATATTGTCTCTGGGAACACTTCTGCACACGTCTTTTGGTGAACATATGTATTCATTTCTCTTGAGTGAGTATATATCTAGGAGTGGAATTTCTGGATCATAAGGAATGCATATGTTCAACTCTTGTAGATACTGCCAGCAAGTATTCCAAAGTGGTTTTCAGCAGTTTACATGACCACCGTCTGTATCCTCCAGTTCTGTTCGCTCCACACCCTCCTCAGGGCTTGGCATTGTCTGTTTTTTCCACTTTAGCCATTCTTTCGGATATAGAGTGGTCTTTCATTGTGGTTTTATTTATAAAACCTAGGAGTTTTAAAATGATAAAAATCAGAGATGTGTTCCCACGGATAACTGCTCTGAATATAGAGCTGGAAAATTTTTGGAAACGAAGAGGTTCCGTGATTTACTCTGCTGTCTGTGGGATTTGGAGCACTGTGGTGGTGTTGCAGTACTCAGAATTACAAAGCATCTCCTCAACTCATGCCTCTTCCATAGTTGCTTTCATTCCAGCCTTCTGCTTTTTACCTCCCCTCTGGCTTCCTCAAGCTCTAAAGTTAGAAGTGATGGTAGTAGCTAATACATGTCTGTGGGCTACTGTCTGCAAAGTCTTATTCCCAAGCAGTTTCTAGGTATATATTCTGTTAACCCTCATGACGATTCCATGAGTTAGATGGTGTTATTCACTCCATTTTACAGGTGAGAAGAATAAGGCACAGAGAGGGTGAGTAACTCATCCAGGTTTCACAGGGAATCTTGGAGCCTAGTATTGAACCCAGGTGGAGAATCTCTGAATCTAAGCTCTTGATCCTTATTCTACTTTATGCTGGTGGAAAATGAAGCTTGCCCCTTTTCTTTTCAGTGTATATTTATATTTTTCAAAGAGAATCATAGTTTCTTGACATTCTCACCTAAAACAAATACTCCATCAGTTACAAGGGACTTACTGACTGTGTGTCCTGAGCTACTGATAGACATGATGATGCATGTAAGGTGAGGGGGTTAATAAGATTCTGCTCTTGCATAGAATCCATAAACTTCCAAGTTCTTTTCCATCTGTCATCTCATTCGATCTTCATGAAAGTCAACTAAGGAGAGAATTTAGGACTGAGAAGTTAAGCGAGTTGCCGAAGGTCAAATGGTGCATGAATGCCAGAAGCAGGCTCTGAACCTCGATTCATATCTTGGGTTTTCCTGATGAACCTTAGATTGTGATGTGCAGAGACCTATTTGAATACAAATTCTGTGTAATCCACACCAAAATACCTCCAGATTCTACACGCGAATCAATTAACTCTTCAGTGAAAATCATCTATGTTGATTTTAATTTGCTTATTTTAATTTTTTCCCCACTCATTTCTTGTCTGTTTTTTGGAGGGCAGGGATTGTATTTTTAGTCATGCTGTGCTTAGTCACTCAGTTGTGTCCAACTCTTTGCGACCACATGAATTGTAGCCTGCCAGGCTCCTCTGCCCTTGGGGATTCTTCAGGCAAGAATGCTGGAATGGGTTGCCATGCCCTCCTCCAGGGGAATCTTGTGAACCTAGGGATTGAACCCAGGTCTCCTGTACTGCAGGCAAATTCTTTATCATCTGAGCCATCAGGGAAGCGCCCCCCCCCCCCGTTTTTTTTAGTAGTAGTAGTGATATCTAAATGGCTTCATAAGGACCAAATTCAGTGCTTGCATTACTAATGAAAAGTTTGACTCAATACTGGCTAATAACCAATAGGGCTCCCCTGATGATTCCGTGGTAAAGAATCCTTCTGCCAATGCAGGAGACATGGGTTCCATCCCTGGGTAGGAAAGATCCCCCAAAGAAGGAAAATGGCAACCTCCTTCAGTATTCTTGCCTGGGAAATCCCATGGACAGAGGAGCCTCGTGGGCTACAGTCTATGGGGCTGCAAAAGAGTCAGATCCAACATAGTGACTAAACACCACCAATGACCAAAAATAGTATAATCCTTTTGTGTTTTTTGGTCATAAATGTCTACTCTTTTAGATTAATTGCCACAGAAATCTAAAGAAGAATCTGTTATTAGTGACTTTTATGCCATCCAGTGGACAACACTGTGATTTTCCTAACACTTATTCACTAAAGAAAACAAACAATTTCCCTGTGCCACCATGTTAATAAATGTTGACTCTAAAAAGGACATTAAATATTTCAGTGCCACCCAGCATGTAAACACCTATGTCATATGTTACTTCTAAACTTACATCTGTAATGTTGACGGAGAAGGCAGGGTCAAAATGAAAATGTGAAACTTGCGGACTCTGCCACAATGATATTCCCTGTTTCTTTGCAAGGACTTCTCTGAAACCAGAAAACAAGTCTTCCCATCCTTTCCCCACATTTTCCAAATATGGAATTTTGTTGGAATTCGATAGGAGTCCTTCTTCTCAACTGCATATACTTTGCTTCCATGGAACCCCAGGAATCAACCACTTCTTTTTCATATTTGAGACACTTCTAGGACATTAATGAAATCATTTAGGGGTGGTGTAACTAGCACTTAAAACTAAAATGGAGTAGAATAGAATAGAAAGAAAATATAGTGCATCCCATTGCTACATGATGGAGAAGGCAATGGCAACACACTCCAGTACTCTTGCCTAGAAAATGGACGGAGGAGCCTGGTGGGCTGCAGTCCATGGGGTCGCTGAGGGTCGGACACGACTGAGCGACTTCACTTTCACTTTTCACTTTCATGCATTGGAGGAGGAAATGGCAACCCACTCCAGTGTTTTTGCCTGGAGAATCCCAGGGACGGCGGGGCCTGGTGGGCTGCTGTCTATGGGGTCACACAGAGTTGGACACGACTGAAGTGACTTAGTAGTAGTAGTAGTAATTGCTACATGAAGCTTGTTTCAGTTGGATGTGCATGAAAGTGATGTAATACTGAGTCCCGATGTGAATATATTTCTTACCATGGTTTTGTCTGCACTGGTTATTTATCTTTTGTTTTTCAACTCCACATCCAACCTCTCTACACTGCTTTCTGATGTTGACATTGGAATTCTCCTGTGCAGGGTGGTTCTATCAAGTTCTGCAACTAGGAAGTGCTAGAGGGCAAGGAGAATGTGGAAGGAGGGAAGAAGGGGCTTCCTTTCTGTTTTTCTGTTTCCATCAGCATTGATCCAGCAACAGCATCAGCTCCAGCTTCAGACTTTTCTCAGCTTCTTTCAGATCTCCAGCAGCAGAGGTACCAGGCAAAATCAGATGGTGCATCTCCTCAAATGTATGAATGTCAGCTCCTCAGAATCTTCCCTTCAAGCTCCTAGATCTAACTAGTCCATCTCCTATTCTCTGTTCCCCTTCCCAAGACTAGGGCTAATTGCTGCAGTTATTACCTCTAGATATGATTTTCAATCTAAAGGAAATCAACCCTGAATATTCTGGAAGGACTAATGCTGAAGCTAAAGCTCCAATACTTTGGCCACCTGATGCAAAGAGACAACTCATTAGAAAAGACTGGGAAAGATTGAGGGCAGAAGAAGGGGATGACAGAGGATGAGATGGTTGGATGACATCACCGACTTGATGGACATGAGTCTGAGAAAACTCCGGGAGACAGTGAAGGACAGGGAAGCCTGGCTTGCTACAGTCCATGGGGTTGCAAAGAGTTGGACACGACTGAGCGACTGAACAATAACAACTGTTTTAGTGTTCCCTTTCTGTACAGGCAGTCTGATTGTGGGTTGGAAAAGAATTTGCAGATATGAAGCAGAATGAGAGGAGAATAGAGTTTATCAGAGTGGGTGATGCTGTTAGAACAGTGGGCCAGCTCAAGGGAGAGCCAACCCCTTTCATGGGCTTGTGGCCAGTTTTTATAGTCTCAATGCAAAGAAAATTACTATGGGAAGGGGTGATGTTAAGTCATTGGTTGGAGGTCTTTTGGTGCCTGATATAGAGATGGGTGCTGTGATAACTGGATGGCATAGCTCATGACAAAAAGGATGGCTCATGACAATAGTTGCCATGGAGCTTGGCTAATTCTGGAAATATGGCCCTATGATCCCAACATGGGGCTCCACTCTTTCTGACTTCCAACATGGTAAACCAATTCCTTGTTCTAAATCCCTCTCTTTGAAATCCATATAGTGATTTTCATTTTCTTGACTAAACCCTGAATGATATAGAGTCGAGAAAAGAAGTCAAAAAGACGTTGCTTTAGGTATTGACTCTTCAGTCAATGTCACTCAAAAGTGTGTATCACAGCATCTTGAACACCTTGGTAACTACTGTACACCATCAATCATTGATGGTAGAAGAATGGTTGGCTTACTCTGCTTTTTCCCAAAAGGAAAAAATAAGAAACAAGGCGTGAAAAATGTGTTCAATGTAGTTCATTTAATTTTAGAGTTGAAAGCATCACAGCATTTATCTTGTATTATGATGCAGGATATAATATTATATCTTGTTGCTTACTCACTAGGTTGTGTCCAACTCTTTGTGACCCCATGGACTGTGGCCAACCAGGCTCCTCTGTCCATGGGATTCTCCAGGCAAGAATACTGGAGTGGGGTGCCATGCCTTCCTCCAGGGGATCTTCCTGACCCAGGGATTGAATCCAGTCTCATGCATTGGCAGGCGGGTTCTTTACCAGTAAGCCACCAGGGAAGCAAGATTATATCTAGGAAGGGGCTAAAGAGGATCTTATACCAGCTTTCCTGACACTTAGGTTATGCTAGCTGCAGAATGTGGTGCTGTGTTGGAAAGTTTTGGTGTCTATAAGTGTATTACTTCCCACCTCCACACACAAATTAAGTGATGAATCATTTACATCTACCCTGGGCAGTGACTAGTATTTGGTTATACAAATTGAGAACACCAAGAGAAGGCTACCATCTTTCAGTTAGGAGGAGGAACTCAGAGATCCAGAGAACCAGTCACAAACTGGTAGCCCATGGGTTTCATCTGGATAGCAAATACATTTTTTTTTTTTGACCCACAGAGTGTTTTTTTAAATGTGAATTAGTTGCCAAGGTGTGAAAAAGATCTTATTTCCATGATCTCCAGGAGCTCAAGGAATACTGAGTCATTGTTCCCACAGGCTACCAAGTATTTCCTGGGGCACTTTTTGTCTGGTTTCCCATAATCCCTGCTAGTCCATTATACTTGGACTTTCTTTTTCCCTTTATGTTGTCTGGCTGGCTCCTATGGGTGTATGTGTTTTTTTTTTTTTTTAATTTTATTTTTAATTGGAGGATAATTGCTTTACAATATTGTGTTGGTTTCTGTCATACAACAATGTGAATCAGCCATAAATAGACATGCATTCTCTCCTTCTTGGTTCTCTGTCCTAGGCTCCTCCTACCCACTGCCCTCCCTGGTCTTCTCACCACCCTGGGTTGTCACGGAGCGCCGGACTGAGCAACCTGTGCTGCACAGCAGCTTCCCACTAGATACCTGTTCCACACGAGGGAGTGTACACATCAGCGCTACTCTCTCAATCCGTCCCCCCTTCTCCTTTCCCTCTGTGTCCACAAACCCATTCTCCACACCTGCGTCTCTATTCCTGCCTGGCAAATAGATTCGTCGGTACCATTTTTCTAGTACTATGTATATATACATACATCTATGACATTTGTGTTGACTCTCAACCCAAAAGAAGCAGAGGCTTTCCAGGTAGCACTAGTGCTTAAAGAACTCGCCTGCCCATGCAGGAGACATAAGAGACGTGGGTTTGATCCCTGGGTCGGGAAGATCCCCTGGAGGAGGGCATGGCAACCCACTCCAGGATTCTTACTGGAGAAAACCTTGGATAGAGGAGCCTGGCGGGCTACAGTCCATGGGTTTGCAGAGTCGAACATGACTGAAGCACCTTAAGCACACACGCACTGCTGCTGCTAAGTCGCTTCAGTCGTGTCCAACTCTGTGCGACCCCATAGAAGGAAGCCCACCAGGCTCCCCCGTCCCTGGGATTCTCCAGGCAAGAACAGTGGAGTGGGTTGCCATTTCCTTCCCCAGTGCATGAAAGTGAAAATAAAAGTGAAGTCGCTCAGTCGTGTCCGACTCTTAGCGACCCCATGGACTGGAGCCTACCAGGATCCTCCGTCCATGGGATTTTCCAGGCAAAAGTACTGGGGTGGGGTGCCATCGCCTTCCCCGACACACGCACTAGAAGAAGCAAACTAGACTGATACAGGCTGGTGGCAATGTGGCTCCAGGAGGGAAGGATAAAATAAGTGCAGACTTCTTGGACAAGTGAGTTAGTAGGTATCAGACAGCTGTCAAGGGAATGGGTACTTGGGAATGTGTGAAGGAGAGCAAATGTGTTGTTTATGAAGCTGTGCTGTGTGACTCTCCCTACGGTCCATCTTCCCATGAGAATGTCAGTACAACCACCTTACTGGAGTTTGTGTGTTTTTGTGTGCGTATGTGTATCTGTGTTGCTTTCTTTTGTGGCCAGATCATAGCCAGTGGGCTAAGACTGACACAGCTGGAACTAGAGAAGAAATGGCTCAGGAAAGCTCAGACATAGGCCAGTTACATATTTTCTGAGTGATTTAAAAAAGAGGATTGGAAGTCCATAGATGTGGCTATCTAAACATTTGGTAATAGACAATTTGTTGTTGTTGTTGTTGAAATATAATTGCTTTACAATGTTGTGTTTGCTTTTGCTGTACAATGAAGTGAAATAGCTACATGTATACATCCATCCCTTACCTCCTGAGGCTCCCTCCCTCCCACTGCCCCCATCCCATCCCTCTGGGTCATCACAGAGCACCGAGCTGCGCATTCTGTGCTTTCCAGCAGTTCTCACTGGCTATCTGTCTTACACATGACAGTGTATATATGTCAGTCATATAATTTGTCCCACCTTCCCTGTCCCTTCCTCTGTGTCCACATATCCATTCTCTACATCTGCATCTCTATTCCTTCCCCACAAATAGGTTTATCTGTATCATTTTTCCACATATATGCATTAATAGATGGTATTTGTTTTTCTCTTTTTGACTTACTTCACTCTGTATGACAGACTCTATTTCATCTACAAATGATCCTATTTCATTCCTTTTAGTGGCTGAGCAATATTCCATTGTATATATGGACAATTAATCTTAATGGATGAGACCCATTAACTTTAATCAGTCAAAACTACTTTTGCAAAAATAGCACTAATGCAGAGTACATCATGAGAAATGCTGGGCTGGAAGAAGCACAAGCTGGAATCAAGATTGCTGGGAGAAATATCAATAACCTCAGATGTGCAGATGACACCACCCTTATGGCAGAAAGTGAAGAGGAACTAAAAAGCCTCTTGATGAGAGTGAAAGTGGACAGTGAAAAAGTTGGCTTGAAGCTCAACATTCAGAAAATGAAGATCATGGCATCTGGTCCCATCACTTCATGGGAAAGAGATGGGGAAACAGTGGAAACAGTGTCAGACTTTATTTTGGGGGGGTCCAAAATCACTGCAGATGGTGACTGCAGCCATGGAATTAAAAGATGCTTACTCCTTGGAAGGAAAATTATGACCGACCTAGATAGCATATTCAAAAGCAGAGACATTACTTTGTCAACAAAGGTTCGTCTAGTCAAGGCTATGGTTTTTCCAGTAGTCATGTATGGATGTGAGAGTTGGACTATAAGGAAAGCTGAGTGCCGAGGGACCAATGCTTTTGAACTGTGGTGTTGGAGAAGACTCTTGAGAGTCCCTTGGACTGCAAGGAGATCCAACCAGTCCATTCTAAAGGAAATCAGGCCTGGGTGTGACTGATTTGAAAGGACTGGTGCTAAAACTGAAACTCCAGTACTTTGGCCACCTCATGTGAAGAGTTGACTCATTGGAGAAGACTCTGATGCTGGGAGGCATTGGGGGCAGGAGGAGAAGGGGATGACAGAGGATGAGATGGTTGGATGGCATCACCGACTTGATGGACATGAGTTTGAGCAAGCACTGAGAGATAGTGAAGGACAGAGAAGCCTGGCATGCTGCAGTCCATGGGGTCGCAGAGAGTTGGACATGACTGAGCAACTGAACAACAAATATGCTTTGTAATAAACCAGTAATCTGGTGAATAAATTTGTTTCCTGAGATCTGTGAACTGTTCTAACAAGTTATTATAATAGAACCCAAGGAGGAGATCATGGGAACCTCCAAAATGTAACTAGTGGTCAGAAGCACAGGTAACTAGTACCTTGACTTGCAACTGGCAAGTAGAGGCCAGTCTTGGGATACTGAGCCCTTAACTGTGGGACCTAATGCCATCTCTGGAGAGTATTGGAGTTGAGTTGAATTGTGAGACATCCAGCTGGTGTCAGTGAATTACTTTTTGTGGGGGAAAAGCCCATGTATTGGAGTTGATGTCAGAATCACATATCCAAAGGAAATGAAATCAGTATCTAGAAGAGATATCTGTACTGGTGTTCACTGCAGCATTATTCACAATAGCCAAGCTATGGAGGCAGTCTAAATATTTGTCCAATTTCTTATTATAAAGAAATTGTGGAGGGTTGAGGTGATAAGAATGTTTCATGTTTTTTGGATTGCAGAAATTGGTTTAGGGTTGGGAAACAAGAAACAAGTCGATCCCTAGATTGGGAAGAACCTCAGGAGGCAAGCATGGCAACCCACTCCAGTGTTCTTGCCTGGAGACTCCCATGGACAGAAGAGCCTGGTGGGCTATAGTCTATAGGGTCACAAAGAGTTGGAGACAACTGAAGTGACTTAGCATGAGTGCACAGAGAAAGAAGCTAGGTCATAGCTCAGTGTTGGAACATTGGGTCAAGCCTTGTCTGAAGCCACTTCTATCCTTGAATTGTCAGTTGTATGATCCGTCATCCCCATCCTACTCAAGGCAGATGGCTTTAATTTTTCATTTCTATATTTACAACTTGAAGAGTCCTTTGACACAATATCTCAGGTAATATTACATCAGGAATAATTTCTGATACCATTAAATAATCCTTCAGTTCAGTTCAGTTGCTCAGTCATGTCTGACTCTTTGCGACCCCATGAATTGCAGCACGCCAGGCCTCCCTGTCCATCACCAACTCCCGGAGTTCGCTCAGACTCACATCCATCGAGTCAGTAAAGCATGACTTTAAAAGTGTATGATATTGCACAGAAGGGATGTACCATTTTTTATTGAAACAGTTTCTACTGTTGAATATTTAGGTGGCCTCACAAGCTTTCAAGTATTTATATCAATTTCCTCAATCTCTGTCTACAATTCTACTTCACTCTGTTGTTCAACATGGCCTTCTTCTTGTTTCTGTCTGCTTTTATGAGCCTTATGGTTTTTCATAGGCAACAATAAATCTATCATGTTCTATCCATTAAGTAATCCTTCCTTGTTTGCTTAAAATTTTATGTGTCACTTTTTGCAAGAACCTAACCTTAAAAACAGGGCTCAAAATCACTCATTACAATATCACTGACAAACGGTCAGGCTGCCAAATTATCCAAAGAAAAATATTTCTTGCCTAAGAGGAAGAAAAGTATAAGTATCTGGTGAAAAAAATCTGCTGTTTCCTCATTTCCTCACAGTACTAGTACCTAGTAGGTATTCCATCAAAATATTGAAAAAGTGAAAGTCATTCACTCATGTCCCCTGGCTGTGTTTCACTAAGAGGTAAGCTTTGTTACGGCAGCTGCTGCTGCTAAGTCGCTTCAGTCGTGTCCAACTCTGTGCGACCCCATAGACAGCAGCCCATTAGGCTCCTCTGTCCCTGGGATTCTCCAGGAAAGAACACTGGAGTGGGTTGCCATTTCCTTCTCCAATTCATGAAAGTAAAAAGTGAAAGTGAAGTCGCTCAGTCGTGTCCGACTCAGCGATCCCATGGACTGCAGCCTACCAGGCTCCTCCGTCCATGGACTTTCCAGGCAAGAGTACTGGAGTGGAGTGCCATTGTGAAGGCAGAGCCCTTGTTAATTGTTTCCTGTGGGATCCCAGTACTTAGAGCAGTGTCAGTAAATATTTTGAATGATTGAATGTATGATCACAATAGTAATAATAGCAGCTGCATCAACGGGTATATGAGTTTTAGTTTTCTATCAGATCAGTTCAGTTGCTCAGATCAGATCAGTCGCTCAGTCGTGTCCGACTCTTTGCGACCCCATGAACCGCAGCACGCCAGGCCTCCCTGTCCATCACCAACTCCCGGAGGTCACTCAAACTCACATCCATCGAGTCAGTGATGCCATCCAGCCATCTCATCCTCTGTCGTCCCCTTCTCCTCCTGCCCCCAATCCCTCCCAGCATCAGAGTCTTCTCCAATGAGTCAACTCTTCGCATGACGTGGCCAAAATACTGGAGTTTCAGTTTTAGCATCATTCCTTCCAAAGAAATCCCAGGGCTGATCTCCTTCAGAATGGACTGGTTGGATCTCCTTGCAGTCCAAGGGACTCTCAAGAGTCTTTTCCAACACCACAGTTCAAAAGCATCAATTCTTCAGCGCTCAGCCTTCTTCACAGTCTAGCTCTCACATCCACACATGACCACAGGAAAGACCATAGCCTTGACTAGGCGAACCTTTGTTGGCAAAGTGATGTCTCTGCTTTTGAATATGCTATCTAGGTTGGTCATAACTTTCCTTTCAAGGAGTAAGCGTCTTTTAATTTCATGGCTGCAGTCACCATCTGCAGTGATTTTGGAGCCCAGAAAAAAAAGTCTGACACTGTTTCCACTGTTTCCCCATCTATTTCCCAGGTAGTGATGGGACCAGATGCCATGATCTTCATTTTCTGAATGTTGAGCTTTAAGCCAACCTTTTCACTCTCCACTTTCACCTTCACCAAGAGGCTTTTTAGTTCCTCTTCACTTTCTGCCATAAGGGTGGTATCATCTGCATATCTGAGGTTATTGATATTTCTCCCGGCAATCTTGATTCCAGCTTGTGTTTCTTCCAGTCCAGCATTTCTCATGATGTACTCTGCATATAAGTTAAATAAACATGGTGACAATATACAGCCTTGACGTACTCCTTTTCCTATTTGGAACCAGCCTGTTGTTCCATGACCAGTTCTAACTGTTGCTTCCTGACCTGCATACAGATATCTCAAGAGGCAGATCAGGTGGTCTGGTATTTCCATCTCTTTCAGAATTTTCCACAGTTTATTGTTGATCTACACAGTCAAAGGCTTTGGCATAGTCAATAAAGCAGAAATAGATGTTTTTCTGGAACTCTCTTGCTTTTTCCATGATCCAGTGGATGTTGGCAATTTGATCTCTGGTTCCTCTGCCTTTTCTAAAACCAGCTTGAACATCAGGAAGTTCACGGTTCACATATTGCTGAAGCCTGGCTTGGAGAATTTTGAGCATTACTTTACTAGTGTGTGAGATAAGTGCAATTGTGCTGTAGTTTGAGCACTCTTTGGCATTGCCTTTCTTTGGGATTGGGATGAAAACTGACCTTTTCCAATCTTGTGGCCACTGCTGAGTTTTCCAAATTTCCAAAGTCGCTCAGTTGTGTCCAACTGTTTGCAACCCCATGAATCACAGCACGCCAGGCCTCCCTGTCCATCACCAACTCCCGGCATTCACTCAAACTCATGTCCATCGAGTCAGTGATGCCCTCCAGCCATCTCATCCTCTGTCGTCCCCTTCTCCTCCTGCCCCCAATCCCTCCCAGCATCAGAGTCTTTTCCAATGAGTCAACTCTTCGCATAAGGTGCCAAAGTACTGGAGTTTCAGCTTTACCATCATTCCCTCCAAAGAAATCCCAGGGCTGATTTCCTTTAGAATAGACTGATGGGATCTCCTTGCAGTCCAAGGGACTCTCAAGAGTCTTCTCCAACACCACAGTTCAAAAGCATCAATTCTTTAGTGCTCAGCTTTCTTCACAGTCCAACTCTCACATCCATACATGAACCAGTGGAAAAACCATAGCCTTGACTAGATGGACCGTTGTTGACAAAGTAATGTCTCTGCTTTTGAATATGCTCTCTAGGTTGGTCATAACTTTCCTTCCAAGGAGTGAGCGTCTTTTAATTTCATGGCTGCAGTCACCATCTGCAGTGATTTTGGAGCCCCTCAAAATAAATTCTGACACTGTTTCCACTGTTTCCCCATCTATTTGCTGTTCACAACCCAGATAATCACAATGGTGTGATCACTGACCTAGAGCCAGACATCCTGGAATGTGAAGTCAAGTGGGCCTTAGAAAGCATCGCTACGAACAAAGCTAGTGGAGGTGATGGAATTCCAGTGGAGCTATTTTAAATCCTGAAAGATGATGCTGTGAAAGTGCTGCACTCAGTATGCTAGCAAATTTGGAAAAGTCAGCAGTGGCCACAGGACTGGAAAAGGTAAATTTTTATTCCAATCCCAAAGAAAGGCAATGCCAAAGAATGCTCAAACTACTGCACAATTGCACTCATCTCATACGCTAGTAAAGTAATGTTCAAAATTCTCCAAGCCAGGCTTCAGCAACACATGAACCATCAACTTTCAGTTGTTCAAGCTGGTTTTAGAAAAGGCAGAGAAACCAGAGACCAAATTGCCAACATCCACTGGATCATGGAAAAAGCAAGAGAGTTCCAGAAAAACACCTATTTCTGCTTTATTGACTAGGCCAAAGCCTTTGACGGTGTGGATCACAATAAATTGTGGAAAAATCTGAAAGAGATGGGAATACCAGACCACCTGACCTGTCTCTTGAGACCTGTATGCAGGTCAAGAAGCAATAGTTAGAACTGGACATGGAACAACAGACTGGTTCCAAATAGGAAAAGGAGTACGTCAAGGCTGTATGTTGTAATCCTGCTTATCTAACTTATATGCAGAGTATATCATGAGAAATGCTGGACTGGAAGAAGCACAAGCTGGAATCAAGATTGCCGGGAGAAGTATCAATAACCTCAGATATGCAGATGACACCACCCTTATGGCAGAAAGTGAAGAGGAACTAAAAAGCCTCTTGATGAAAGTGAAAGAGGAGATTGAAAAAGTTGGCTTAAGGCTCAACATTCAGAAAATGAAGATCATGGCATCTGGTCCCATCACTACATGGGAAATAGATGGGGAAACAGTGGAAACAGTGTCAGACTTTATTTTTCTGGGCTCCAAAATCACTGCAGATGATGACTGCAGCCATGAAATTAAAAGACACTTACTCCTTGGAATAAAAGTTATGACCAACCTAGATAACATATTGAAAAGCAGAGACATTACTTTGCCAACAAAGGTTCGCCTAGTCAAGGCTATGGTTTTTCCAGTAGTCATGTATGGATGTGAGAGTTGGACTGTGAAGAAAGCTGAGCACCGAAGAATTGATGCTTTTGAACTGTGGTGTTGGAGAAGACTCTTGAGAGTCCCTTGGAGTGCAAGGAGATCCAACCAGTCCATTCTGAAGGAGATCAGCCCTGGGATTTCCTTGGAAGGAATGATAGAAAGCTGAAACTCCAGTACTTTGGCCACCTCATGCGAAGAGTTGACTTATTGGAGAAGACGCTGATGCTGGGAGGGATTGGGGGCAGGAAGAGAAGGGGACGACAGAGGATGAGATGGCTGGATGGCGTCACTGACTCAATGGACGTGAGTCTGAGTCAACTCCAGGAGTTGGTGATGGGCAGGGAGGCCTGGCATGCTGCGATTCATGGGGTCACAAAGAGTCAGACACAACTGAGCAACTGGACCGAACTTGAACTGATGGGACCAGATGCCATGATCTTAGTTTTCTGAATGTTGAACTTTAAGCCAACTTTTCACTCTCCTCTTTCACTTTTATCAAGAGGCTGTTTAGTTCCTCTTCACTTTCTGCCATTAAGGGTGGTGTCATCTGCATATCTGAGGTTATTGATATTTCTCCCGGCAATTTTGATTCCAGTTTTCTCATGATGTACTCTGCATATAAGTTAAATAAGCAGGGTGACAATATACAGCCTTGACGCACTCCTTTTTCTATTTGGAAGCAGTCATATCCAGTTCTGACTGTTGCTTCCTGACCTGCATGTTTCTCAAGAGGCGGGTCAGGTGGTCTGGTATTCCCATCTCTTTCAGAATTTTCCACAGTCTATTGTGATCCACACAGTCAAAGTCTTTGGCATAGTCAATAAAGCAAAAATAGATGTTTAGTTTTCTATAGGAGAAGGAAATGGCAGCCCACTCCAGTACTCTTGCCTGGAAAATCCCATGGATGGAGGAGCCTGGGAGGCTGCAGTCCTTGGGGTCGCAAAGAGTCAGACACGACTGAAAGAATTCACTTTCACTTTTCACTTTCATGCATTGGAGAAGAAAATGGCAACCCACTCCAGTGTTCTTGCCTGGAGAATCCCAGGGACCAGGGAGCCTGGTGGGCTGCCATCTATGGGGTCGCACAGAGTCGGACACGACTGAAGTGACTTAGCAGCAGTATATGTTCTGTAACAAATTACTCCAACTCAACCACTTAAAACAGTATACATTTATTATCTTATAGTTCTTTAGATCAGAAATCCAAAGAGGGCTCAGATCCTGGGGAAGAGTCTGTTTCCTTGGTCAACCAAGTTGTCGGTAGAATTTTATCTCTTGCATTTATAGCAGTGATCCCTAACCTTTTTGGCACCAGGGACCAGTTTTGTTAAAGAGTATTTTTCCTAGGACTGGGGCAGGGATGGTTTCAGGATGATTCAAGCACATTACATTTATGCTGCTGCTGACCTGACATTAGGTGGAATTCATGCAGTAATGCAAGTGATGGGGAGTGGCTTTAAATACAGATGAAGCTTTGCTCACTTGTCCACCCACCACTCAGCTCCTGCTGTGCAGCCCCATTCTTAATGGGCCACGTACTTGTACCATGGGGGCCCCTGATTTATAGGGCTGAGGTCAGTGTGTCTTTGCTGGCTTTTGGCTGAGGAAAGTTCTCAGCTTCTAGAGGCTGTCTGCAAATTTTGGCTCGTGGTCCCTTTCTGCCTTTTCAGCCAGTATTGGATCTTTGAGTCTATCTCAGGTTGCATATCTCTTTCTCTGTTTCTTTTATTCCTTTCCCATCACTGTGTCTCTCCTTCTGACCTCCTGCCTTCCTCTTCTATTCAGGGCTCATGTGGTTATACTGGGCCCATCCAGAAAACCCAAGACAATATCCTTGCCTTAAAGTCAGCCATTTAGTCACATTGAATCCCTCTCCAACTTTAACTGCTTTTTGTCTTGTGACACGACATATTCACAAATTCTAGGGCTATCACTGGGGATCATTATTCTTCCTACCATGGTGGATTAGGAACTTTTTCTAGTATCCATTTAATATTCATAACTAAATTTTGATGAAAACTATTATTATTTTTACTGTTAGATGATAAAATAGAGGCCTGTGCATGGATGCTCAGTTATGTCCAACTCTTTGCGATCCCATGGACTGTAGCACTCCAGGCTCCTCTGTGCATGGGATTTTCCAGGCAAGAATACTGGAGTGGGTTGCCATTTCTTCTTCCAGGGGATCTTTCTGACCCAGGGATCCAACCTGCATCTCTTGCATCTCCTCCACTGGTAGGTGGATTTTTTTTTTTTTTTTTTTTTTTACTACTGAGCCATCTATCTGGGAAACCTAAAAACTCTCTTACTATCAGTTATAAATATATACAGAAATAAAAAATATAGTAGAACTAATATTTCTTTAGTATACTATAATTTAAGGCATTAGAATTAAAGTTATACCTTTGCAAAAAATTTTTTAAAAAGCTCAGAGTCTTGAGTCAGAAAGACCTCTTCTTGTCCTGACAGCCATTTACTAGTTTAGTGACATTATGTCTCAATTAAACACATTTAACTTCTGTTTTAAAATCAGATTGGGAAATTTAGAATAGCACTTTGGTTTAAAAGCAAGAAGAAACAGTGTTGTTTACTTCTTGAAACATTTTTGTGTAAGACCATGGGATTTTTTTTTTTTAATTTCTTTGAATGTATTTGTTTTTTGGCTGTGCTGGATCTTCATTGCTGTGCATGAGCTTTCTCTAGTTAGTGTGAGCAGAGGCTGCGGTCTAGTTACAATGCACAGGCTTCTCATTGCAGTGGCTTCTCTTGTTGCACAGCACAGGCTCTGGAACATGTGGGCTTCAGTACTTGTGGCACATGGGATTAGTTGCCCATGGACTGTGAATCTTCCTGTACCAAGGATCAAATCTCTGACCCCTGCCTTGGCGGGCAGATTCTCAAACACTGGACCATCAGGGAAGTCCAAGACTGTAAGATTGAGACAAGAGGCATTTTTCTGTTCAGCACTTCTAAGTTGCTAAATATATATATGTGTTCATTCCTTCTTTTAACTCTGTTCACTTTTGCTGTCTATATCTAGAAGTTATGTAGTAAGATCTATGCAAAGTTAAGGTTGTTTTAATCTCTTGTTCAGTTGCTGCTGCTGCTAAGTTGCTTCAGTCGTGTCCGACTCTGTGCGACCCCACAGATGGCAGCCCACCAGGCTCCGCCATCCCTGGGATTCTCCAGGCAAGAACTCTGGAGTGGGTTGCCATTTTCTTCTCCAGTGCATGAAAGTGAAGAGTGAAAGTGCAGTCGCTCAGTCGTGTCCAACTCTTAGCGATCCCATGGACTGCAGCCCGCCAGGCTCCTTCGTCCATGGGATTTTCCAGGCAAGAGTACTGGAGTGGGGTGCCATTGCCTTCTCCGTTGTTCAGCTGACCTCTTAATAATTATGAAATGCCCCTCTTTTCCTTAGTAATACATCTTGTCTCAAAGCCTATTGGGTCCTATAGTAGCATAGCTACCCCAGTTTTATTTGTGCTGGATTTTGCATGGCATTGTCTTTTTCCATATCTTTCCACCTGCAGACTTTCTGTATCCTTAGAGTAAAAGTGTGTCTTCTGTTATTAATAGTGTATGACTGGGGCTTATCCGCTTTATACAGTCTTCTATGTTTAGTTAATTACCCAGTTAATGTGATTATTAACAAAGTAGAGTACAAATTTTCACTTTACTATTCATTTTGTTGGTCCCATCTCTTCTTTATTCCTTTATCCCTCCTTTCTTCCCCACTTTTGAATTAATGAAATTTTTCTTTATTCCACTTTTAGTTTTCTATTGGCCCTTTAGATTCTTTAAAAATTTTTTCTATGGTTACCCTAAATATTAAAATGCACATTCTTGACTTATTACAGTCTGCATTAAATTAGTAACTGAATCACTTTCTGAAAGATGTATGTTTATTTCCATACTTTGACTCCATTTACTCCCTTCTTATCCACTTTGTTTTCACATATTTTACTTTTATCATATGTTTCAGCCTGTACAGGACATTATTATTACTTTTATTTTAAACTGTCATTGTTTATTTGTATACACACACACACACACACACAGGTATATTAGAAGTACTCATATACTCTTTCCAGGGCTCTTTAGTCTTTCCTGATATCCTGCGTTTCAGCTGAAATAATTTTCCTCCAATTGGGAAAACTTCCTTTAGTATTTCTTCTAGTGAAGGTTTGCTGGAAATACATTCTCTCAACTTTTGTTTATCTAAAAACACCTTTATTATATCTTCATTTTTGAAGGATATTTTCACTGGCTATGGACTTCAAGGTTGGTGGCTAATTTTCTTTTCCTTTCAGCAGCTTCAAGATGTCATTCTCTTTTCCTCTATGTTTCCTGGTTTCTGTTGAAAAGTCAGCTGTCAGTTTTATTGTCATTCCTTTAAAGGTTGTATTTTTTTTTCTTCAGCTGTTTTAAAATTTTTCTTCTTGTTGTTGATTTTCAGCAGTTTGACTATGATGTGCTTCAGTGTGGTTTCCTTTGTATTTACCCTGCTTGAGGTTTGATAAGAGTCTGTGAGTTGATATTTTTACCAACTTTGAAAAATTATTGGATATTATCTTTTCAAATATTGTTTCTGTTCCATTTTCTCTTTCTCCATTTTTTTCTCCTTCTAGGATTCCAATTACATATAAATTCAACATTTTTACTAATACCACATTTCTTTTTATGCTCAGCTCTATTTCTTCTAATCTTTCCCCCCCCATGTTTCAGTTTGAGTATTTTCAATTGATTTATCTTTTTTTTAATATACATTTATTTATTTTAATTGGAGGCTAATTACTTTACAATATTATATTGGTTTTGCCATACATCAACATGAATCTGCCACAGGTGTACACGTGTTTCCCATCCTGAATCCCCCTCCCACCTCCCTCCCCATACCATCCCTCTGGGTCATCCCAGTGCACCAGCCCTGAGCATCCTGTATCATGCATCGAACCTGGACTGGCAATTTGTTTCATATATGATATTATACATGTTTCAATGCCATTCTCCCAAATCATCTCACCCTCTCCCTCTCCCACAGAGTCTAAAAGACTGTTCCATCCATCTGTGTCTCTTTTGCTATCTCACATACAGGGTTATCGTTACCATCTTTCTAAATTCCATATATATGAGTTAGTATACTGTATTGGTGTTTTTCTTTCTGGCTTACTTCACTCTGTATAATAGGCTCCAGTTTCATCCACCTCATTAGAACTGATTCAAATGTATTCTTTTTAATGGCTGAGTAATACTCCATTGTGTATATGTACCACTGCTTTCTTTATCCATTCATCTGCTGATGGACATCTAGGTTGCTTCCATGTCCTGGCTATTGTAAACAGTGCTGCGATGAACATTGGGGTACATGTGTCTCTTTCAATTTTGGTTTCCTCAGTGTGTATGCCCAGCAGTGGGATTGCTGGGTCATAAGGCAGTTCTATTCCCAGTTTTTTAAGGAATCTCCACACTGTTCTCCAAAGTGGCTGTACTAGTTTGCATTCCCACCACCAGTGTAAGAGGGTTCCCTTTTCTCCACACCCTCTCCAGCATTTATTGCTTGTGGACTTTTGGATCGCAGCCATTCTGACTGACGTGAAATGGTACCTCATAGTGGTTTTTATTTGCATTTCTCTGATAATGAGTGATGTTGAGCATCTTTTCATGTGTTTGTTAGCCATCTGTATGTCTTCTTTGGAGAAATGTCTATTTAGTTCTTTGGCCCATTTTTTGATTGGGTCATTTATTTTTTTGGAATTGAGCTGCCGGAGTTGTTTGTATATTTTTGAGATTAATTCTTTGTCAGTTGCTTCATTTGCTATTATTTTCTTCCATTTTGAAGGCTGTCTTTTCACCTTGCTAGAGTTTCCTTTGTTGTGCAGAAGCTTTTAATTTTAATTAGGTCCCATTTGTTTAGTTTTGCCTTTATTTCCAATATTCTGGGAAGTGGGTCATAGAGGATCCTGCTGTGATTTATGTCAGAGAGTGTTTTGTCTATGTTATCCTCTAAGAGTTTTATAGTTTCTGGTCTTACGTTTAGATCTTTAATCCATTTTGAGTTTATTTTTGTGTATGGTGTTAGAAAGTGTTCTAGTTTCATTCTTTTACAAGTGTTTGACCAGTTTTCCCAGCACCACTTGTTAAAGAGGTTGTCTTTTCTCCATTGTATATTCTTGCCTCCTTTGTCAAAGATAAGGTGTCCATGCTGCTACTAAGTCACTTCAGTCGTCTCCAACTCTGTGTGACTCCATAGACAGCAGCCAACCAGGCTCCCCTGTCCCTGGGATTCTCCAGGCAAGAACGCTGGAGTGGGTTGCCATTTCCTTCTCCAATGCAGCAAAGTGAAAAGTGAGAGTGAAGTCGCTCAGTCGTATCTGACTCTTAGTGACCCCATGGACTTCAGCCTACCAGGCTCCTCCATCCATGGGATTTTCCAGGC
Source organism: Tragelaphus eurycerus (assembly GCA_935064755.1). NCBI lineage: Eukaryota > Metazoa > Chordata > Mammalia > Artiodactyla > Bovidae > Tragelaphus > Tragelaphus eurycerus. The sequence goes on along the minus strand of CAKXYN010000093.1, from coordinate 6,708,835 downwards.
AAGAGTACTGGAGTAGGGTGCCATTGCCTTCTCCAAGGTGTCCATAGGTGTATGGATTTATCTCTGGGCTTTCTATTTTGTTCCATTGATCTATATTTCTGTCTTTGTGCCAGTACCATGCTGTCTTGATGACTGTGGCTTTGTAGTAGAGCCTGAAGTCAGGCAGGTTGATTCCTCCAGTTCCATTCTTCTTTCTCAAGATTGCTTTGGCTATTCGAGGTTTTTTTGTATTTCCATACAAATTGTGAAATTATTTGTTCTAGCTCTGTGAAAAATACCATTGGTAGTTTGATAGGGATTGCATTGAATCTATAGATTGCTTTGGGTAGTATACTCATTTTCACTACATTGAGTCTTCTGATCCATGAACATGGTATATTTCTCCATCTATTAGTGTCCTCTTTGATTTTTTTCACCAGTGTTTTATAGTTTTCTATATATAGGTCTTTAGTTTCTTTAGGTAGATGTATTCCTAAGTATTTTAAAGGAATCCAAATTGGAAAAGAAGAAGTAAAACTCTCACTGTTTGCAGATGACATGATCCTCTACATAGAAAACCCTAAAGACTCCACCAGAAAATTACTAGAGCTAATCAATGAATATAGTAAAGTTGCAGGATATAAAATCAACAGACAGAAATCCCTTGCATATACACTAATAATGAGAAAATAGAAAGAGAAATTAAGGAAACAATTCTATTCACCATTGCAATGGAAAGAATAAAATACTTAGGAATATATCTACCTAAAGAAACTAAAGACCTATATATTGATTTATCTTTTAATGCAATTATGCTATTTTCTGTAGGTCAACCTACTATTATATAAGAACTTTTTATTTTCACATATTATATTTTATAGTTCTAGAGCAATTGATTCTTTGTAAGAAATCCCAGTTTTCTTTTGGAATTCTACATCTTTTCATCATTCCCCTCCCCCCTTTTTTTATTTGCTATATTAGAACTGACTATTTCAAAGCCGTTGTGTGCTTATTCCAATAACTCAATCATTTAAAGATCTCCTACCGTGACATTTTATTTCCTTGATTACTAACCACATTTACCAAATTCTCTACAAATCAAGTAAATTTTAATTGTATGACAAACACTGGTCTAATTCCAGCTGATAACTCCTACCAGTGAGCTTTCCATGTTAGGAAGATAGTGTTAGGGACTGCTCATCTTATCCCAGCCTGCCTTCGCTGAGTTGGGACTGGGTTGCAGGTTAATATGACTCAGTTTGAACCAGTTCACCTCTGTTTTACAGGCCTGATTTTCCATGTCTTTTTGTGGAAAGCCTGCCTGGCAGGTTTCTACCGTCTTAACGGTGAAAGACTGTGGAAGGCTCAGTCTGCCCTACAGCAGCTTGGAACTTGATGTGGTCTTTTGCCTCCTGCTTCCCTCTGCTTCCAACTTTGGCAAACGTTTTTAGAAGTCCAGCCGGGTATTGGAGACAGGTCCCATCCTCAAGTGAGACTTTGTCTCTTATACACCCTGGTACAAAAGGAGATTTAAGTTTGCTTTATAAAAGCTTCCTACTTCCCGAATTTAACAGATATGCTGTGGGAAAACCCAACCATGGGTTAGAATGACTGAAGTTTCCAATTGTCCCGCCAACCCACATGACTGCTAAAAGCTTCACCGATTTCTCATTCTCCCAGTGAAGATCTTTTGTGTGGGCCAAACCCAATCATCAGCCCATGTCTAGAATTGGCAAATCTTCCACAGAAAGTTGTCTGAAACAGACTGCTCATCTCAGAGGGCTTTTCCTTCTATGAACTGTTGAATTCTCTTGATTCGTTAACTTTCTAAAGTCTTTTAAAATTAAACTTTATGCTCTGCAATGTAACTTTTTAAAAAAAGTGATGGTAGTAGAAATAGTATAAACATTATCACCTACTATTTCCTACTTGGAAACAAAATACTAAATAAATATATTTGAAGGAATGAATAAATTTCTCAAAAGGTTGCTGTGAGAATGCAATGCATATAAATTATGTAGCACAATAACATTTACTGATACTTTAAATTTATGTAAGTTATTGCTGCAACTGACTTACGGTCTTCACCTTCCACTCTGTTGGTCCTAGGTTTCACTTTGAGTTTAGCCATATTTCCCTCCTTAGCCTTTTCTATCCATCTATAGTCGCTCAGTCATGTCCAACTCTTTGTGACCCCATGGACTGTAACTCACCAGGCTCCTCTGTCCATGGGATTCTCCAGGCGAGAATACTGGAGTGGGTTGCCATGACCTCCTCCAGGGAATCTTCCCAACACAGCTATGGCAAGGTGGATCCTTTACTGTCTGAGCCACCAGGGAAGCTACCTTAGGCCTTTAAGAATATCTAACTCTGCTCATATCTCATTCTTTTCTGGCTGAGTAATTTTGTCCCCTTGCTTAACCTTTGCATAATTTGGAAGTGTCTTGCTTCCTTAAATGTTCTTCTTTCTTCTCTTTGCGTCTTGCCATAGAGTTAAGATCATATCTGCCATGCTGTGGTCACCACACAAGATGGTGGGTCATGTATCACAGTGATCATGGCAATGTTTTCTGCCTGGTAATCTTCAGCAAAGTTGGTAAATGAGAGGATCTGCTGTGTAGCTCTATTCATTTACTAGGAGTAAACATACTCTAGAAACATTGAAACTATTACAGCACTAGATGCAGTTTGAGAGAACAGACATGGTGACTTACAGGACACGGTGAAACCTGGAATGCAAAGTAACAGAAGCTGATGTTAGTATTCACACAGCATTAAAATATTCTAGATGTACTATCAATACTCATTATCTTTTGGTTCTATAATTAGCTTGCCATAGAAGGTTTCTTCATGGCTAGCTATCATGAATAACTCTCCCCGGACCAACCACTAAAAAAACACAAACAAACAAAAGCCATGAGATCAATAACTCTATTACTCTCACTCTCAGTTGACCTAATCGCTCCATTTTCAAGCAGTTTTCTACAGCATGTAGAAGCCATAGGCAGCTGTAGGCGAGAATTAACTCTCTAGGATAATTCTTTCAAGTTATTTAGTGTTTGGTTATGATTCTTCCCCCTTGCCTCATCCATAAGGTAAAGCAGTGACATTAATAAAGTGACTAGGGCTTGCTTTCTATTATCTTTAACCTTGGGTGTATATGAAAATTTCACTGTACTTTAATTTCCTTCTACATGAAAGTGGCTTAATATGACCTCCCTACTCTGTAACATGTCATTATATTTATGAGCATTTGCCTAGAACACTGTACTTTCAATGTACTTTATAAATCACGATTCAGCTATTCAGCACACAGCCCTGTGAACTAGGTCAGCTGAATTATCTCCACCTTATAGGTGTGCAAACAGAGAGATTAAGTGAATTAGAGACATGCCTAAGGGTATACAGTAAACCAGAATAGAGAAGCATGTCAGAACTCATGCGTTCTTCACGCTCAGTACTTGCATGACCCTAAACACATTATGTACATTGTAAGATTCTGAAACACAAATAATTTCTTACTAATGTGAGGCCAGAGCAATGCCAGAAAGTTGAGAGATGGTGGCATCTTACTTGCACTTGGATTTTTAATCTGCCTGCACGTGAAAGCAAATGCAATCTATAAGTTTTATTAAAATAGTATTTTGAGAAATTCCATTGATTTTTAAAATGTGTGTTGAGCTGCTTCTGAATTTTCACATCAGCAGGTCACAATAGCTCAGTTGGGAAGGAGAAAAGAGAGACACTCATAATTTCAAGCTCAGTGGTAAGTTGTAGAACTCCAACTCCAACTCTCATTTTGATTTGCCCACAATAAAGCCTATCATTGCTGTGGTCAGCCCTTCAAGGGAAAAGCCAAAAGCCTATTCTCTCGTTAATAAATGTGCCAGGGCCAGTGCTGGGTCCTAGGGAAACAATTTTTAAGTACAGTTAAAAACAAAGTAATGTTCAAAGTGTTTCCAACAATCCATGTTGTGTAAGCACATTAGCTTCTTGGCTTACAATCAGTGGTTTCCTTCCCTGTTGCATGTGCCATGCCCATTCTGGCCTCAATGTGGCCAAGAATCCTGTGATTAACTGGCTTCAGGAAAGGCAGCAACAGCAACCAACCTAATTTTAAACCCTGGAAATGGCAGCTCCCCACTGAAGCACAACAAATACAGCCAGATCAGAGGGTTCTTCATTAACCACATTTGATGGGAGGAAATGGTAATTCTTAAGAAAGAATAGAAATAACGGCTCTGGGCCTCAAGCAGTGATCTGCTGTAGATCTCCAGGCCGGGAGGGGTGACCACACAGGAGGAGGACAAGCAAATTCGAAACGGGACTCTCTGTGGAAGTGAATCATGCTCAGAGTAACAAGTATTTTTTTTTTCCCCCTGAGTTGTTGGTTGGGTGCTCTTGAGCCAAATAGCAGAAGGGACCGAGGGGGCAAAGAGACTGGGGTGGGAGTCGAGGCCGTTGTTCACGGTGGTGCCAGTGGGGAATTTCAGAAAGGGTCACGCTGTGGCTAGTTTTTCCAACTAACTGCCTCAACTCAATTTTGCTAAAAGACATTGCCTCCAAAAGAATGTGACAAATAACTACAAAACAAGTCAGTTGTCCCACTTCCTTTCCTTTTCTGCTTAATAATAGCTTTCTATGTTTTGATGTGCTGATTTTTTTTAAAAAAATATTTTTTAATAACATTTTGCTACTGGCAGCCCTAGATTGCTTGAAAGACCAGATCCGTTCACACATACACGCACGCGTATGGGCTCAAACGCAGAAATTTTGAAACATTTGGTCATTCTAATATTAATTTTTCAAATTATGGAGAATTTTACCTACTTCTCAACCATACTCAACACTCAAATGGTTTCTCTTATGTCTTCAAATAATCTGTAAGGAAATACACTTTAGAGAATTGGGTGAATAGGACTAAACTGTTTCCTGCTACCTTATGCTATTTACTTCCTGCCCCAAAGCTAACTTCCCACGTGGTGCTAGTGGTAAAGAACCCACCCGCCAATGCAAGAGACATAAGAGACCCAGTTTCCATCTCTGAGTCAGTAAGATTCCCTGGAAGAGGGTACAGCAACCCACTCCAGTATTCTTGCCTGGAGTATCCCATGGACAGAGGAGCCTGATGGGCTACAGTCCATGGGGTTGCAAAGTTGGACACAACTGATTAACACAACACTGAAACTTTTACATCAGCCCAGAGGTTTGCACTAAATATCTAATGACCTACAGGTTTCCTCATTTCTTTTAGAAATCGAGAACTAAAAAAAAGAGAAGATAAAAGGCCAAATAATCTTCATGCTGTTAGCTTGAGCTTACCAATGCTCTTGCTACTGCTACCGCTGCTGAGTCACTTCAGTCGTGTCCGACTCTGTGCGACCCCATAGACAGCAGCCCACCAGGCTCCCCCATCCCTGGGATTCTCCAGGCAGGAACACTGCAGTGGATTGCCATTTTCTTCTCCAATGCATAAAAGTGAAAAGTGAAAGGGAAGTCATTCAGTCATATCCAACTTTTCACGACCCCATGGACTGCAGCCCACCAGGCTCCTCCGTCCATGGGATTTTCCAGGCAAGAGTACTGGAGTGCGTTGCCAGTTCCTTCTCCAGGGGATCTTCCCGACCCAGGAATCGAACCCGGGTCTCCTGCATTCCAAGCAGATGCTTTAACCTCTGAGCCACTAGGGAAGCCCATTTTAAGGTCTTAGGGCAGAGCTATTAAACACTTCTTTCCCATTTTTAGAGGAAGAAGGAGAGTAGTAATGGGAGAACTAAGCCTCCCATTTGGTCCTCTTCTCCAGGAGTCTTCCTGTAGAAATAGGACATTTCTATGCTGTGGAGCCAACAGGCTGTAGCCTACTAGTTCATCTTACTCTTTTCTTCTTTGCCTTATTAAGATCAAGTATCTAACACTCATCATTTTCTACTTGACTGCTGAAGTAGTAACACCGTCTGGCCAACCCCTTCCTCTATCAGGTACTTGGAACAAGGATCCCTGACATTTGTGTGAAAGCTGCAGTAGGTCATTATAGCCGTGTTTGGACTTTCTCTCTAATGGATGGTGTCAAAACAGTAAGCTAGAATGCACTGTAAATGTTAAACATCTACGACATAATTATACCTATCGGCATAAGATAGCTTCATGGTATGTTAAATGGAAAAGGTAGATTACAAAACACTGTACTGTGTGGATCACAATAAACTGGAAAATTCTGAAAGAGATGGGAATAGCAGAGCACCTGTCCTGCCTCCTGAGAAATCTGTATGCAGGTCAAGAAGCAACAGTTAGAACTGGACATGGAATAACAGACTGGTTCCAAATTGGGAAAGGACTATGTCAAGGCCGTATATTGTCACCCTGCTTATTTAACTTCTATGTAGAGTACATCATGAGAAACGCTGGGCTGGAGGAAGAACAAGCTGGAATCAAGATTGCCAGGAGAAATATCAATAACCTTAGATATGCAGATGACACCACCCCTATGGCAGAGTGAAGAAGAACTAAAGAGCCTCTTGATGAAAGTGAAAGAGGAGAGTTAAAAAGTTGGCTTAAAGCTCAACATTCAGAAAACGAAGATCATGGCATCCAGTCCCATCACTTCGTGGGAAATAGATGGGGAAACAGTGTCAGACTTAATTTTGGGGGGCTCCAAAATCACTGCAGATGGTGACTGCAACCATGAAATTAAAAGACGCTCACTCCTTGGAAGGAAAGTGATGACCAACCTAGATAGCATACTGAAAAGCAGAGACATTACTTTGCCAACAAAGGTCCATCTAGTCAAGGCTATGGTTTTTCCAGTGGTCATGCATGGATGTGAGAATTGGACTGTGAAGAAAGCTGAGCACTGAAGAATTGATGCTTTTGAACTGTGGTGTTGGAGAAGACTCTTGAGAGTACCTTTGACTGCAAGGAGATCCAACCAGTCAATCCTAAAGGAGAATCAGTCCTGAATATTCATTGGAAGGACTGCTGCTGAAGCTGAAACTCCAATACTTTGGCCACCTCATGCGAAGAGCTGACTCATTTGAAAAGACCCTGATGCTGGGAAAGATTGAGGGTGGGAAGAGGAGGAGATGCTAGAGGATGAGATAGTTGGATGGCATCACTGACTCAGTGGACATGATGAGTGTGGGTAAACTTCGGGAGTTGGTGATGGACAGGGAGGCCTGGCATGCTGCGGTTCATGGAATCGAAGAGTCAGACACGACTGAGTGACTGAACTGAACTGATACACGGTATAGAGCTGCTTCCCTGGTGGTGCCAATGGTAAAGGACCTGCCTGCCAGTGCTGGTGATGTAAGAGATGTAGATTTGATCCCTAGGTTGGGAAGATCCCCTGGAGAAGGGCATGGCATAAGTCCAGTATTCTTGCCTGGAGAATCATCCCATGGACAGAGGAGGCTGGTGGGCTACAGGCCATGTGGTTACAAAGAGTCTTACATGATTGAAGCAATTTAACACACATGCATACACAGTATACAGTTTGATTTCATTTTATAACTATATACGCATTTTTAAAAGCCTGAAGGCATATGTAACAATGTTTCAGTGAAAAACCTTTGAAGAATCAGTGTTGTTTTCCTTTTTTTCTCTTATCACTTTTTTTTTTTAATTTTATCACTATTTTTGAAATGTTTTTTAATCCTCATATATAATCAGATCAGATCAGATCAGTCGCTCAGTTGTGTCTGACTCTTTGCGACCCCATGAACTGCAGCACGCCAGGCCTCCCTGTCCATCACCAACTCCCAGGGGTCACTCAGACTCATATCCATCGAGTCAGTGATGCCATCCAGCCATCTCATCCTCTGTCGTCCCCTTCTCCTCTTGCCCCCAATCCCTCCCAGGATCAGAGTCTTCTCCAATGAGTCAACTCTTCGCATGAGGTGGCCAAAGTACTGGAGTTTCAGCTTTAGCATCATTCCTTCCAAAGAAATCCCAGGGCTGATCTCCTTCAGAATGGACTGATTGGATCTCCTTGCAGTCCAAGGGATTCTCAAGAGTCTTCTCCAACACCACAGTTCAAAAGCATCAATTCTTCGGCACTCAGCCTTCTTCACAGTCCAGCTCTCACATCCATACATGACCACAGGAAAGACCATAGCCTTGACTAGGCGAACCTTTGTTGGCAAAGTGATGTCTCTGCTTTTGAATATGCTACCTAGGTTGGTCATCACTTTCCTTCCAAGGAGTAAGCGTCTTTTAATTTCATGGCTGCAGTCACCATCTGCAGTGATTTTGGAGTCCAGAAAAATAAAGTCTGACACTGTTTCCACTGTTTCTCCATCTATTTCCCATGTAGTGATGGGACCAGATACCATGATCTTCGTTTTCTGAATGTTGAGCTTTAAGCCAACCTTTTCACTCTCCACTTTCACTTTCATCAAGAGGCTTTTTAGTTCCTCTTCACTTTCTGCCATAAGGGTGGTGTCATCTGCATATCTGAGGTTATTGATATTTCTCCCAGCAATCTTGATTCCAACTTGTGTTTCTTCCAGTCCAGCATTTCTCATGATGTACTCTGCATAGAAGTTAAATAAACATGGTGACAATATACAGCCTTGACGTACTCCTTTTCCTATTTGGAACCAGTCTGTTGTTCCATGACCAGTTCTAACTGTTGCTTCCTGACCTGCATACAGATTTCTTAAGAGGCAGATCAGGTGGTCTGGTATTCCCATCTCTTTCAGAATTTTCCACAGTTTATTGTGATCTACACAGTCAAAGGCTTTGGCATAGTCAGTAAAGCAGAAATAGATGTTTTTCTGGAACTCTCTTGCTTTTTCCATGATTCAACAGATGTTGGCAATTTGATCTCTGTTTCCTCTGCCTTTTCTAAAACCAGCTTGAACATCACGAAGTTCACGGTTCACATATTACTGAAGCCTGGCTTGGAGAATTTTGAGCATTACTTTACTAGCATGTGAGATGAGTGCAATTGTGTGGTAGTTTGAGCACTCTTTGGCATTGCCTTTCTTTGGGATTGGGATGAAAACTGACCTTTTCCAATCTTGTGGCCACTGCTGAGTTTTCCAAATTTGCTGGCATATTGAGTGCAGCACTTTCACAGCATCATCTTTCAGGATTTGGAATAGCTCCACTGGAATTCCATCACCTCCACTAGCTTTGTTCGTAGTGATGCTTTCTAAGGCCAACTTGACCTCACATTCCAGGATGTCTGGCTCTAGGTCAATGATCACACCATCGTGATTATCTGGGTCTTGAAGCTCTTTTTTGTATATATAATAGTGCAGTAAAATTAATTCAGTCTTTAAATTTTTTCAAATTTAAAAGTGATAGACAAAGAAAGACATTTATCAAGAAAGTGTATGTTCTTTTGTAGCCTAGAGGAAAATGTACTGTCTATGTAACAATATTTTTTCAGATGAATGAAAATAGTAATAATAAATAGTACTGTACTGAGTGCTCTATTAATATTATCATAGCCTTCACAATAATGGGGCAAAATAGATATTACTCATTATCTCCCCCATTTTACAGAAAACTGAGGTTCCTAGAGTCTATCTAATTTATTCAAGCTATTATAGTGGTTCAGTTCTTTTGCATAGTTTATTTCACCCTCTCTCGCAGTGAACTGTTAAGGTATATATTTAATGCAAGGCTGATTTATCTGTGTTTGATAAATGAGAAAAAATGAGACTAAAGGAAGTAATGTGAGTGACCCAAGTGTTCATGTGGTAGATGTAACTAATACCTGAGTTTTTAAATTCTTTACTCCGGTGTTCTTTCTACCACACCTCTATTTTTACAGTAACCTTGAAAAGTGGGACATTCATGGTTATACAAGTAACTGTCTGCAGAAGAATAGCTGGACACTAGAAATGGTGCTTTCCAGAAACTAAGTTTTCCTTTTTTTATGATGATTTAAGAGATGAGTTTTCTTCTCTTTGTGGCAGTTTAAGTTTGCCTCAGTGTTTTATTTTTGTAATAAGAGTAAGGAATCCCAGAAAAATTCCAGAATTTTTCTTAATAAACAGAATATTTAAGGGCCTTCTTGTTGGTCTTTCAACATGTTGGGTGGTGGGTATTGGTGATGCATTCATTATTTTATTCAGTCTAACATGTCCTTTTTTCTCCAATATTTCTTAAAAGCTGATCCTGCACCAAGCTCTGAGTTAGGAGTTAAGACGTCGGTTTGTACAGGAGGGACCATCCTGCTGTCGTGAAACAAATTTGGGAATGACTAAACGTACTACCCGTGTGGAGCCATTAACATCTGAACAGTAAGACAAACTCATTTCTTATGGAGTAGAACATTAGCTCATGGAAATGATAAATGTGTTATGGGAGGTACCTGGGAAGACTCTTGGGCAAAGTGTTCCTCTGTTAGGAGATGATCATTTATAGATTTCTTAATAAGCTTTGTTTAGTAAGCAAAGGGAAAGATAAATATTAATTGAGTACTTACCAAGTACTGGTAACCCACTCAGTCCCTACGAAGATGCCAGGAAAGAGGTGTCACCGTCTCTATACACAGGAAGAAGAAGGAGTTTGCTTCTGTTTTAGTCACTAACTTGTGTCCTACTCTTCGCAAGCCCATGGACTATAGCCTGCCAAGTTCTCCTATCCATGGGATTTCCCAGCAAGAATACTGGAATGGGTTGCTATTTCCTTCTCCAGGGGACCTTCCCAACCCAGGGATCAAATCCACATCTCTTAAGTCTCCTACATTGGCAGGCAGATTATTTACCACTGCGCCACCTGATGGTTAGCATTTTTTAGTAACAATACATTTTTATTATGTACATACCTCATTTTTCGATTAAGGTATGTACTTTGATACTGGTATTTATTTTATTGGAACTAAGCCTGAAATATCTCCGAGGTATGCCTGTATTTCAAAAATAATACGATGGATTCGAAACGTCATTAGAAATATAGATCTCATTACACTCTGTTCCCTCTGCCTAAGTTTATTGATAATACTTTTCAGTTTGCTCCTAGTTATGCCTAAGTTGGGGCTTCCCAGGTGGCTCAGTGGTAAAGAATCTGCCTGTAGTGCAGGAGACATGGATTCAATCCCTGAATCGAGAAGATCCCCTGGAGAAGGAAATGGCAACCCACTCCAGTATTCTTGCCTGGGAAATCCCATGGACAGAGGAGCCTGGCAGGCTATAGTCCACGGGGTCACAAAGAGTTGGACACAACTTAATGATTAAACAACAGCAACAACGTGCCTTAAAGCTGTTTACCTGATCTTTCTAGACATAGGTAAGCATGGTGATTCATGGACTGCTTAGAGATAAAAATGTCTCTGGAATTAAATGGTTAGGTGATACAGGTTTGCTGAAATTTCTGAGAACAAATGCTAGAGTCCCTAAGTATTTTTAAATTTGTAAATAAAATCTCATTTTAAAAAAAAACAAAACAAAAACAGGTGACAACTGAACTCAGCCCTCACACTGTTATGAACACCAGTTTCTCTATTGTATATTCTGCAGCGCTTAAGTGCTTCTGACTTGGGTTGGCGTCAGTGGCAAGAGTCACTTTATCAGAAACAAGAAAGAAGGATTGATTTCAGAATAAAATAAACATTTACAAGGAATAAAGCCTCTTTACTCAGAGTAGTAGCTGGTAGAATTAAAACGATCTTTTTCCTCCCCATCTACCATGGGTTGGAGACTTCAGGAAATTATAGTTCTGACTTCTTTATGATTCTGTCTTCCATAGAGTCACTATCTTATTTCTCTTGGATATGATTCATCCAAGTAGCCTGACCGCCCTGTCACAGGGGGAAGTGGTTCCCAGCAGTACTGCCCTGAGTTCCATAAATACCCTGCTGACCCCACCTGAATGTGTACACAAAGGTTGTCCATGAATGTTAAGTGTAGGGAATGCCTCTGTAATTGGTGATATTTAAATACACGTTCTGGATACTCATGGGCGTTCTCTCTCCCTCTCTGTCAAGAAGACACACACACACATACACACACACACACCCCTGTTTCTTAAATTCTCAAGAGTTCTTTCACAACTGAAATAAGAAAGAATATCTTTTCTAAGTAAAACTTTACATATTTTTTATTAATGAATCTTTCACTATTCATTATTGATGCATTTTAGTTTTTCATCAACATTCTTAAAGATATAAGGCAACTCTAAAATTAAAAATGCCAAGAGCAGAGTTATTTCTTGTTATTTATACGTACAATTAAAATATAATTTGTCGTGAAAAATGTTCCTGACTCAATTTGAATGTGTTATTTGTCTGAAGTGTTAGATTTTTGGGTTGTCTTGGAAAGTTTTTTTAAAAGACAGTGTTGGTTTATTTTTTAATTAGAAAGAACTATTAAAAATGAACAACTGGACTCATTATTATCTAGAATTCTTCAAGAGAAATTTATGGAACTTGTATATTAAGCAGATTGGCTAAAAGTCTAAGAGACTGATGTTTTTAGCTAATAAGATTTAAACGGCCCAAAGGTTAATTTCAAATTAAACGATATCTCCCTAAACAAAGTACAGCAACATAGGTGAGCTGTGTAGCCTAAAAAAAAATGTATCTAAAGTCAATCATTTAACTACAAGATGGTAAATGTCATCCTCTAGACTGAACTAAAGAATGCCCAACCCAGATCATCTCATTTTCTACAAAACTGCCCTCACAGCAGTTGTTAAGTCCCATGAGGAAAAAGTATGTGTGGGCTCAAAGTTTGGACTTAAATTAAGTGCCTGATAAGAATGGTTTGCTAGAATCATTTGTTAATTAAAATTATTTTATTATTTATCTAAAATAGCTTTGGGCAGTTACATAAAGCAAAGTTTATATTCATTTTTCTCTTTTCAAAATAAGAGAATGTTTTGCTTCGTGTACTTTGTGTCTCTACGTTAGGATATCGGGGTTATATAAATTAATTGTATCTCTGCGGTGCTGACACGAATAGACTCTTTAGGAATAACATGTTGAAGGAGGGATAGGTTTTTTCTTTTACCACCCACATTATGTTATGAGTAGCACAGGGTATTTAAATGCTTTGGCACAGAACATGAATAAAGAGCTGATCTTGAAAATACCATTATCACTATTTATTTTGAAATTGACACTCTGCTCTATTTTAAGGCTTACACCCAGTTTTATCTGTGTATTGCAGATAATCCAACACACACATTAGAAACAGCTTCAAATATCTTTCTTTCTTCACCCCATCCATGGGTCTCTCCATTTAATTTTTGGAGGGTAAAAAAAAAAAGGTGAAGAAAACATGGTTCCAGAGAAAGACATCAACTGAGGAATTTTGTTTGTTATGATTGGACAGCTGCTGTTGGCCTAGTAAGGATCATTTTATGTTTTATTTTGATTGAAGAGATATCACTTTGCCAACCATAATTTTTACAATTCAGCTTTTCAGTTGAAATGAGATGACCTTTAGATTTTCTTTTCCTACTTTTTTTTCCCACCAGATGGTTATTTCCTACAAGTATCCTTGTCTGGCTATTACCTTAAAAGTGACTAATTTGATGTTGTATTGAATAGATTCGTCTTTTTATTCTGCTTTGGCTGAAAATCAGATATTGGTTAAATATGTTTAATCTAGTAGTCTGAAAAAGCCCCATGGGGATTCTGTGGGAAGGAATCTGGCCCTCGGTCTTGGAGAGGAAACTATTGATGTCCTTATTTGACAAAGATTTTACTTCTGAATTAAGGAGCTACTTCAGAAATATATTCTACAAAGTGCTGAACACGAAGCAGGACTATTGACTGACCTCAGACTTCGGTGTGGGGCTACCGTGGCCTAGGAGCAGGGTAGGCGTCTCTGGGTTCCCGTCGCCTAGCCCATTATAAAAACTCCTCACGTTTGGACTTAAACTGAAATGCTTTTCCTTTCTCTTGCCTCTGAGACGGTTGATGTCTTTGGAGAGTCACTATCAATATTTAGATATTGTGAAATGGGTTTGTTGTGGATTGATATGTTGAAGTCCCAACCCTCAAAGTGATGGTGTTAAGAGGTGAAGCCTTCAGGAGGTGATTGGATCATGAGGATAGAGTTCACGTGAAGGATCAGTGTCCTTATAAAGGAGACCACGGAAGGCTCCTTGGCCCTTCTGCCAAGTGAGAACATGGGAAGAAGTTGGCCAGCCATCTGTGAACCCAGGAAGCTGGCATACCCCAGACGTGGAATCTTCCATGGCACCTTGATCTTGGTCTTCAGAACTTAATCTCCAGCCTCCAGAACTGTGAAAAATAAATTTCTATTATGGATGAGCCATCCAATATGTGGCATTTTTTTTTATAGCAGCTTGAATGGATTGAGACAGAGTTAGTACAATGAACTTTTAAAAGTTCTGAGTTGTATAGCTGAGTTATCTCAATACACCTAATTAAGCTTAAAACAAAAGTTTCTGACTTGAAGAAAGAATTCATAACCCCATCGAGATGCATGTCTTTCCTGGGTAACTTATTCTGAAGTCATGGGGATTCCATTTTTATTGACCATATGCTCTTAATTCCTGGAGTGCTAGAGGACATATGTGGCATCTTATGCAGGACTATTTTGGGATGAGGTCTGGTATAATAAATAGAAATAGCACAACAAGTGAATTTTACCAATGACACACCAACATCTTTGCAAAATGAATATTTGTGTCTAGAGTAGAGGAAAGTGAAAATGGAGCCTCCATCTAAAAAAGGGAAGCGCTGAGTTTTAAAAGTCAGTTGGTCGCTCTTCCAGAACTACTTATTTTAGGGGCTCCAGGTAAAAAGCTTGCTCAATAGACAACTTCATTCCATGAAATAAAATGCTGCAGTAGTTTCTCTCAGGATCATAAAGTGTTTCTTAAGGAGGTAATTAGTCTCCTGTAACTAGGTAAATTCTAAAACACCTAGTTTTATACAGTTGGGAGATTAGAACTCATTAGTTTCAGTTCAGTTCAGTTCAGTCCAGTCACTCAGTCGTGTCCGACTCTTTGCGACCTCATGAATCACAGCATGCCAGGCCTCCCTGTCCATCACCATCTCCCGGAGTTCACTCAGACTCACGTCCATCGAGTCAGTGATGCCATCCAGCCATCTCATCCTCTGTGTCCCCTTCTCCTCCTGCCCCCAATCCCTCCCAGCATCAGAGTCTTCTCCAATGAGTCAACTCTTCGCATGAGGTGGCCAAAGTACTGGAGTTTCAGCTTCAACATCATTCCCTCCAAAGAAATCCCAGGGCTGATCTCCTTCAGAATGGACTGGTTGGATCTCCTTGCACTCCAAGGGACTCTCAAGAGTCTTCTCCAACACCACAGTTCAAAAGCATCAATTCTTTGGAACTCAGCTTTCTTCACAGTCCAACTCTCACATCCATACATGACCACTGGAAAAACCATAGCCTTGACTAGATGGACCTTTGTTGGCAAACTAATGTCTCTACTTTTTAATACGCTGTCTAGGTTGGTCATCACTTTCTTTCCAAGGAGTAAGCGTCTTTTAATTTCATGGCTGCAATCACCATCTACAGTGATTTTGGAGCCCCCAAAATAAATTCTGACACTGTTTCCACTGTTTCCCCATCTCTTTCCCATGAAGTGATGGGACCAGATGCCATGATCTTCGTTTTCTGAATGTTGAGCTTTAAGCCAACTTTTTCACTCTCCTCTTTCAGTTTCATCAAGAGGCTTTTTAGTTCCTCTTCACTTTCTGCCATTAGTTTATATACTTTTAATTTGGATGGATGAAGAAAATATTTCATTTAATTATATGTATGCTAATATGGAGTTCCAAAAAGTGGAATAAATACTATCTAGCCACCGCCCCCACCATACACA
Organism: Tragelaphus eurycerus; assembly: GCA_935064755.1. Lineage (NCBI taxonomy): Eukaryota > Metazoa > Chordata > Mammalia > Artiodactyla > Bovidae > Tragelaphus > Tragelaphus eurycerus. Next base: position 6,693,082 of record CAKXYN010000093.1, on the reverse strand, counting down.
TTTCTATAATACTTCTGAACTCAATCCTGATTCTTGTGATTTTTCTCTATTCATCCCTGCATACATGTTCCCATAACATTACATTACCTTTTAACTATCTTTGTATTTCTATTTCCCCCACTAGTATATGTTTTTTCTTTTTTTTTAGCCTAGTTTGCAGAGTGAAGAGAAGGGCTCTGGAGCTAGACTATGTGGGTTCAAATCTCAGCTTCTTTAGGGATAGTCTTTGTGAACTTGAATGAGTGACTTGATTTCTGTGACCCAGAGCCCAGTTCTATAAAATTTTAAAGATGATAAACCCAACTCATAGACTTGTCATGAGGATTAAATGAGTAAATTTATGAAAGTAAGCCATTGCCCAGGACATTGTAAGTGCTAAATAAATATTAGCTGTTCCTGACACATAGCACTCATTCAACAAATGTTAATCGAGTGAATAATTATTAGAAATGGTTGAAAAAGGCATATCTTACTATTGAGGTGATCCAAACTCTTTATAGGAGTAGATAGTTATGGGGATGAGAAGGTTCACTTACAGATATTTTAAAGTCGTGACTCTTTTCTTATTTAATAGTGGGAGTCACTGTTTTTACATATGACACAAAAATACTCTCTTGGGTGGTCAGTTGGGTTCTTCTTTTGGCATGATCTATAAAGATACGACTGAGCGACTGAACTGAACTGATAAAGATACTAGACAGCTATATCAACAAAACAAATAACCCAATTTAAAAACAGACAGAAGATGTAAAGAAACATTTCTCTAAAGAAGACATACAGATGGCCAAGAGGCACATAAAGAGGTGTTCAACACTACTAATTATTAGAGAAATACAAATCAAAACTACAATGAGTTATCACCTCACACTGGGCAGAATGGTCATCATCAGAAATTTACAAACAGTAGATGCTGGAGAGGGTGTCGAGAAAAGGGAACTCTCCTACGCTATTGGTGTGAATGTAAATGGGTACAGCCACTATGGAGAACAGTATGGTGGTTCCTTAAAAAACTGAAAAGAGAGCCACCATATTATCCAACAGTCCTACTCCTGGACATGTATCTGGAAAAAAACAAGATTCAAAAAATATACATGCATCCCAATGTTCATTGAACACTGTTTATAATAGCTAAGACTTGGAAGGAAACTAAATGTCCATCAACAGATAAATGGATAAAGAAGTTGTGGTTTATGTATACAATAGAATAGTTCTCAGCCATAAAAAATAATGTAATAATGCCATTTGCAGCAACATGGATGGACCTAGAGATTGTCATACTAAGTGAAGTCAGGCTGAGAAAGACGGTATCATATAATGTCACTCACGTTTGATGGTTTAGTTGCTAAGTCATGTCCAACTCTTTGCAACCCCAGAGACTGTAGCCCACCAGGCTCTTACGTCCGTAGGATTTTCCAGGCAAGAATACTGGAGTGGGTTGCCATTTCCTTCTCCAGGGGATTTTCCCAAACCAGTGATTGAACCCAAGTCTTGCATTGCAGAGAGATTCTTTACCACTTAGCTGCCAGGGAAGCCCTGACATCACTCATATGAGGTACCTAAAAAATGGTACAGATGAACTTATTTACAAAACAGAAAGAGTCACAGATATAAAAAACAAACCTAGGGGGAAGTGAGGAGAAGGGATAAATTAGGAATTTGAGATTAGCAAATAGAAACTACTATATATAAAATAGATAACTAATAAAAACCTATTGTATAGCATAAGGAACTACTCAATACTCTGTAATGATCTATATGGGAATAGAATGTAAAAAAGAGTAGATATATGTATATGCATAACATTCAATTTTCTGTAACCTGTAACAGAACATTGCAAATCAAATATCCACCAATAAAAATTAATTAAAAGAGATACTAAATCTTGTTCATGAGCTTGGGTATCATCATTGTTAATTAAGTGGCCTTATGTAATACTGTGCCAAACACATCAGCAGAGCTCATAAGTTTATCTTCTGCTGTGTCATTATTGCAATGGCACCCCACTCCAGTACTCTTGCCTGGCAAATCCTATGGACGGAGGAACCTGGTGGGCTGCAGTCCATGGGGTCGCTAAGAGTTAGACACGACTGAGCGACTTCACTTTCACTATTCACTTTCAGGCATTGGAGAAGGAAATGCCAACCCACTCCAGTGTTCTTGCCTGGAGAATCACAGGGACAGAGGAGCCTGATGGGCTGCCGTCTATGGGGTCGCACAGAGTCGGACACGACTGAAGCGACTTAGCAGCAACAGCAGCAGCGGTGTCATTATTACACCCATAGTTGGGCCAAGTATGTTCAGTTTGGTTCTGGATTTCAGATGCATCAGATTCCTTTTATAATGAAATGCTATCAGTGACAAAAGAAGCTATTCCCAGATTTGACTCAAGAGAAGACAATTAATCTCACAGATAATGAAGAATGTGCACACGTATTAACTTGGATCATGTTTATACTTTGTTGTCAACTATCATATTTGTTCAAAATAAAATCTCCTACAGTTGACTCACAGAGCCTGGCAGAGAATAAGCTATTTAAATTTCTCTAATTATGTTTAAAATTTGGTCTCTAGTAATTCACCACGGGAATCTATTTTCCAGGCAGAGTTTTACAAAATGATTCTTAACAATCATTGTGGATCTTAAATGATCATCTTTGTTACTGAATGAATGGAAGGTCTTCATTTTTTTGTCTTAGTTCCTGATTCTTCAAGAAATTGTGTGTGTTTTGAGAATGAGTGAGGTTCCATCTGGAGCTCAATTAACATGGGCTACAATGTGTGTGTGTGTGTGTTTTTTAACTTAAACAATCTATAAGGGTAGTAGGTAATGGCACCCCACCCCAGTACTCTTGCCTGGAAAATCCTGTGGATGGAGGACCCTGGTGGGCCACAGTCCATGGGGTCGCTAAGAGTCGGACACGACTGAGCGACTTCACTTTCACTTTTCACTTTTATGCATTGGAGAAGGAGATGGCAACCCACTCTAGTGTTCTTGCCTGGAGAATCCTGGGGATGGCGGAGCCTCGTGGGCTGCCGTCTATGGGGTCGCACAGAGTCGGACACGACTGAAGCGACTTAGCAGCAGCAGCAGCAGCAGTAGGTACCTGCTAAATCAAATCAAATATTTTAAAAGGTTATAAAGTGAAAAAAGAAGAGTCTTTCCTCATTCTAACTTTACAGAAATTATTATTACTAGCATTTGCAATCTCTTTTGTGCTCATATTAATACATTTAACACAGGTACACAGAAGTAGGGTGCTTTTTAAAAACAAATTAGGTGTCTTGCATATCATTCTGAATTCTGCCCTTTTCACTTCACTATATTCATAGGATCTTTCCAAGTCAGCGCGTAAAGATATACACATTCTTTTTAATATTCACCTAGAATTTTATTAGTTTTATCAATTTATTTTTTCTCCATTTTATCAGTTTCCCCTGATTTATTTAACCGTCCTGTATCTTGGTGGAAATTTAAATTATCTCTAATTTTTCACAATTACAAACAATGTTATGGCAATCCTTTCTATATCTTTTTACTTATGTCTAGGATTGTATTTCTCAAAGAGGGTAGTAGATTGCTAGCTCATAATTTTTGTGTTTTGGAAATATTAACAATGTTTTTATCTCTCCCCGCTCCTGCTGCTGCCATATTCAAGCAACTAGGGTCTTCGATGTTCATTGTCACAGAGGATGGACGTTCTAAATCTGAAATGAGAAGGGGAAAATGTCTTCAAGGGCTTTGGTTTCCAAAAGCCCAAATCCTTAGGGGAATGAAGAAAACTGGCAAAGACAAAATGTGTGGGAGACACATCATAAAAGACGGAAGGGCTTCTGTTTTAGGTTAGAGAAAGTTTCTCTGGCCCAGTGGGGAGGAAGAGGGGGATGGAGGGAAAGTGAGGACAGAGGCATTTGTAGGTCCTAGCAGCAGGCCAGGCCCTAAATTTCCCAGTTTATAATCTCAGTGAGGAAGCCAGCCCCAGGGCATGAAGGCAGCAGGGGCCCAGAGGAAAAAATGCTGCCTGTGACGAAGCAGATCTGCCCAGAAACGACCTTGTCAGGATTCCCTGGCTCTAGCCAAGCAGAGGAGCAGTAGGATTATTCCTAGGCCCTCAAGCAGGGCAGAAAAGGAGAGAGAAAATTTCTGGACATCAGGGGACCTTGCCACCAGGAACAAGGGACATTCATCAATGACCTGTCTGGGAGAAGAGCCGAGGACCGGGTGAGCCGATGTCTTCCTTGAAAGATGCTGGTGTGAAAATGACATTGCAGATCACGTACCTCTCCTTCTCCTCCCCTACATCTTGACATGACATCAAGACTTAGAAATGCTTGAGGGAAAAGAGGGGGAGCCCTGAGTTGGTTAGAATTACATTTCTGTGATTCAGCAAAATATGTTCGGGTACTGAGTTTCTTATCTATTCTATAGGATTTGTGCATTGGAAATGTGTTATAGCCACTACAACTTTTTCCTCCCCCCCGCACCCCAAAAAAAGAGGTGATTCTAACTGGCACTCCCACCGATAATATTTGAGGGCCTGTTTCTTGTACTCTTTGGAATTTTTTTTAATTTACTAGGCGAAAAAATGTAATCTCATTGTTTTAATTTGTGTTCTCCTGGGCATCGGTGAGCATGTTTTTATGTTTATTGATTATATTTCTTCCTTTGTGAAGTGCTAGTGTAGTTTATTTTATTCTTTTATTTTGTTCAACCATGTACTTTATCGTCTATTTAAAGATTATGTACTGGCTAATGACACTTAAAGCAACGTTTATTCTTTAGACATTACCCCTCAACCCCAAGACAATATATCATGTTCTCCAAAGATAATTATTGTTCCACTATAGAATCACTCTTTTTTAGCAACTCCTATCTCATTGATCTTGATTGTTTTAATATCTCATGATTTTCATACAGAAAGAAATTTAGCTAAAGAGGGTGTGGAAGAGACACTGAGAAGTCATTTCAGTTATTTCCCAATTTTGTGTGTGTGTCATTAATGAAAAATAATGTACACATACATCATTGATTTCCTAAGTCAAGACAGTGAGGATGATAAAGGACTATGGCGATTTGCTAAATAATCTTTCTTTAATGTCCTTTCTTGTGGATTTAAATTTGATTTCAAAACTCAATTTACTTGTGTTCCTTCTTTTTTTTTTAATTTTTGGAGTATAGTTGATTGACAATGCTGTATAGTTTCAGGTGTACAGCAAAGTGCATCAATTATACATATACATACATACATATATATATATATATATATATATATATATATATATACACACATACTCCTTTTTAAAGATTCTTTTTTGTTATATTCTTTAAATTCTTCTTCAAGGTTTTCCTTTTCCCCCATGTTCTGATAAATCTCTGCTTGATATTTTGGTGATTCTTTTAAAGTTTAATATGCAGCATTGGCCAAATCTTGGTTCTCTTGAATTGCGTACAGTGATGGGGGTAACCCTTAGAAACCACTGATTTTAAAGGTGTGTGAATCCCAGGGATCGCAGAGCCTGGTGGGAGGCCATCTATGGGGTCGCACAGAGTCGGACACGACTGAAGCAACTTAGCAGCAGCAGCAGTTTGTGTTAGTCGCTCAGTCGTGTCCGACTCTCCGTGACCCCATGGACTGTAGCCTGCCAGGCTCCTCTGTCCATGGAATTCTCCAGGCAAGAATATTGGAGTGGGTTGCCATTCCCTTCTCCAGGGGATCTTCCCAAGCCAGGTCTCCTGCACTGCAGGCAGATTCTTTACTGTCTGAGCCAGCAGGAAAGCCCCTGATTTTAAAGGTAGAGGATGCCGGTGGGAGTCAGAAGCTCCCCCAGCCTGGCTGGCTCATTCCCCCTTTGCTTCTGTCCAATACTCAACATATGCTCTATTTCTTAGCTCTCTTTCTGCTTAATAGGCTCTGAGAATTAGACAGTTTGAAGAGCTGCTAGCTGTTCAAATAGAGGCCAGGTTGTTAGTCTTTACCATCTGAAAGCGGCTTTGATGGTTTGCGTAAAATGAACTCTTGGACACCCACCGCACCGTTGGCATCCCCGGAGCAGTCTCAGCAGAGATCAAAGGCGGCCCATTGCGTGGAGGCCGTTCCCTGAGGACAGTGTTGAAGCTTCCTGGCAGGCTCTGTTTGCTGGCTTCTCAGTGCTGCTACCTGTGCCCTGAGTGCTGGAGAACACCACTACCTGTCTGGGGTCCACGGCGGATTAAAGAGGGCTTTCAGTGTTCAAACCCATTCTCTGGCAACTGGAATTCCAAGTGAACTTAGAAACTATAACTGACTCTATTAATTTTAAAATACAACTAGAATACCGCTGCTTTTCTTTCTCCAACACTATCCCTTTGTTTCTTCTGGGTTGAAGCTGTTTCTCAGGCTGTCACTTGCTGTGGCTGAAACAGTCTAAATCTTATGCAGCAGGCCCCCCGATATGTGGCCAGAAACGAAGCACTCTCTGGTTATCAGAACTTATGGTGAGTCCAAAGTCTCCACCAGACATTCAGCAGGAGTCTTGAGGACACAGATTCATTGTCCTCAAACCACTTTTATATTTCTTGCCAGCAAGATTGCACCATCTTACCTAAATAAATGCCTGGCATTTGTCATGAAAAAACCCCTTTTTTAAAAAAATTGGACTGCCTGTCCCTATATAGGTATACACTGGGTCCCAAGTACTTTCTAAAAGTGTTTTCTAAAATTTCGGAAAATATCCAATTTAAAGTAAGAATTATTAGACATTATCCTGATCATTCCTAAGTTAGATGGCAGAGAGCCTGGAAGGTTCTAACGAGGCAAGTGTCCCACTTGATAACTTGGTTTGTCATTTTCTAGAGGATGAGACGGTTGGATGGCATCACCAACTTAATGGACACGAGTGTGAGCAAACTCACACATCAGTTTAGTGTCTGTGTTAGTGAAGGACAGGAAGCCCAGCATGCTGCAGTCCATGAGGTTGCAAAGAGTCAGACACGACTTAGCGACTGAACAAGAGGAAATAAAAGACTCATTGGGGGCCAGCAGACAACAGCATCCTCCTTCTGAGCTACCTGAGAAAATTTGTTTCCCTCATGTAAGTCCATGTTCTTTTCTGCAGGCTTGAAAGCCAAGAAACATGACTCAAAAACTAATTGCGTGGGCCCCCACAGTCTGGGTAAGTAAATCTTCAGACATAACAAAGTCTGTCTTAAACGTTCAGGTTTTCATCAGCCCAGGGACGGGAGCTAGATAAGCAGAGGGAAACCTAAAGATAAAGGAACTCTCTCAAGTCAAGGCTGTGGGAGGGAATTTTCTAGAACGACGACTCAGGGTACCGTGGATTTGGGAAGTAAGACCTCTCCTTCGTGTGGCTATTGTGATATTTTTGTGGAAAAACAAGAACAGAGCGCACTGTGTCTACCATGGCATATTTAACATTGACACGTAAGAGCTTCAAAGTGCGGTGGAATTGTCTGAGGAAGTACACCCTGCAGGCGTGGTGTAAGAGCAGGCTAACTGGGTTACTGGAAATGAATGTAAGAAAACACGGAGTTGGGGTTTTGGCTCTGCACACATCTGCTAGTGCTGAATTCAGGGGCAGAAAGGGAGAAGCCAGCTGCATTCTGAAACTGGCAGGCCAAGCTTCCCTGGTGGTCCAGTGGTTAAGACTCTTCCCCTGCAGGGGGCATGGGTTCACTTCATGCTTGGGGAACTAAGATCCCTCAGGCCACATGGTGTGGCTAGCATTTTTTTTTTTTTTAATTAAAAAATAAAACTGGCAGGCAGGATTCCTTGTTAGGACGTGAGAGAGGCTGGAGCAGGTCAGGATGGATGTGTTAGGAAGGTGCCTCAGCTAGTGGGACCATCCTGTGATTTGCTGTTTCTTCTACTCACTAGACATGCTTGACTCTTGCAAGTCTTTTCACCTGTATTATGTTACCTGATGCTCATAATCCTGGAAGATTATGTGATCCTATAGAGCAACGGTGCTGTCCTCAGCTAAAGGTGGCAAAAGTGAAACTCGGAAAAGTAAAAGGATTTGCTGATTTGCGCTGAGACTAGGAGGGCAGAGCCAAGCCTGGATTTCAAGCCTGAAGCCAAGTCCAAAATTCCTTCTGCAACCCATCTCCCCATATGTGTAGGCAAGCTCTGCCAGTCCACTGACTTGCAAGCTTCATTTGACTTCACTTACTTGAGAAGCAAAATAAAACAACTCCTACCCTAAAAAAACCCAAACTTATGAAATTTTTTATTACTGCACAAGTATGTTGTTGTTCGGTCTCAGTCGTGTCCAGCTCTTTGTGACCCCATGGACTGCTGCACTCCAGGCTTCCCTGTCCTTCACCATCTCCACGAGTTTGCTCACAGTTGTACCAGTTAAGTCAGTGATGCCATCCAACCGTCTCATCCTCTGTCACCCCCTTCTCCTCTTGCCCTCAACATATACTACACAAGTATATGTTGTGATATTAAGAAAAACAGAAAATATAAATAAGAAAACAAAATAACCACCACCCATAATTCTGCCACATGACTTTTTGTATTTTAGAGACTATCCTGCTGCTTTGATTGTGGAAATGTACACATTTAGGCAGAATTTACCTTTATATATATATATATATATATATATATATATATATATATAATAAAAAAAAAAATAAGATCATTTGGTATAGAATAGGATTATTTTGTTTAATTTGCCAACACATTGAGATAGTCTATCAGGGTCAATATTACTTTTGCAATACATGGACTTCCCAGATGATGCTAGTGGTAAAGAACCCACCTGACAATTCAGGTTAGATGTAAGAGACACGGATTTGATTCCTGGGTTGGGAAGATCCTCTGAAGGAGGGCATGGCAACCCACTCCAGTGTTCTTGCCTGGAGACTTCCATAGACAGAGGAGCCTGGTGGGCTATAGTCCATAGGATCGCAGAGTTGGACACAACTGAAGCGACTTAGCATGCATGCACACATTGTAATATATACTATTCCATGGCTGCCTACTTTTCCATTCTATCAGATCAGTCGCTCAGTCATGTCCGACTCTTTGCGATCCCATGAACTGCAGCACGCCAGGCCTCCCTATCCATCACCAGCTGTCAGAGGTCACTCAGACTCACATTCATCGAGTCAGTGATGCCATCCAGCCATCTCATCCTCTGTCGTCCCCTTCCCCTCCTGCCCTCAATCCCTCCCAGCATCAGAGTCTTCTCCAATGAGTCAACTCTTCGCATGAGGTGGCCAAAATACTGGAGTTTCAGCTTTAGCATCATTCCTTCCAAAGAAATCCCAGGGCTGATCTCCTTCAGAATGGACTGGTTAGATCTCCTTGCAGTCCAAGGCACTCTCAAGAGTCTTCTCCAACAACACAGTTCAAAAGCATCAATTCTTCGGCACTCAGCCTTCTTCACAGTCCAGCTCTCACATCCATACATGACCACAGGAAAGACCATAGCCTTGACTAGGCGAACCTTTGTTGGCAAAGTGATGTCTTTGCTTTTGAATATGCTATCTAGGTTGGTCATAACTTTCCTTCCAAGGAGTAAGCGTCTTTTAATTTCATGGCTGCAGTCACCATGTGCAGTGATTTTGGAGCCCAGAAAAATAAAGTCTGACACTGTTTCCACTGTTTCTCCATCTCTTTCCCATGTAGTGATGGGACCAGATGCCATGATCTTCGTTTTCTGAATGTTGAGCTTTAAGCCAACCTTTTCACTCTCCACTTTCACTTTCATCAAGAGGCTTTTGAGTTCCTCTTCACTTTCTGCCATAAGGGTGGTATCATCTGCATATCTGAGGTTATTGACATTTCTCCCAGCAATCTTGATTCCAGCTTGTGTTTCTTCCAGTCCAGCATTTCTCATGATGTACTCTGCATATAAGTTAAATAAACATGGTGACAATATACAGCCTTGACGTACTCCTTTTCCTATTTGGAACCAGTCTGTTGTTCCATGACCAGTTCTAACTGTTGCTTCCTGACCTGCATACAGATTTCTCAAGAGGCAGATCAGGTGGTCTGGTAGTCCCATCTCTTTCAGAATTTTCCACAGTTTATTGTGATCTACATAGTCAAAGGCTTTGGCATAGTCAATAAAGCAGAAATAGATGTTTTTCTGGAACTCTCTTGCTTTTTCCATGATTCAACAGATGTTGGCAATTTGATCTCTGGTTCCTCTGCCTTTTCTAAAACCAGCTTGAACATCACGAAGTTCACGGTTCACATATTGCTGAAGCCTGGCTTCGAGAATTTTGAGCATTACTTTACTAGCATGTGAGATGAGTGCAATTGTGTGGTAGTTTGAGCACTCTTTGGCATTGCCTTTCTTTGGGATTGGGATGAAAACTGACCTTTTCCAATCTTGTGGCCACTGCTGAGTGTTCCAAATTTGCTGGCATATTGAGTGCAGCACTTTCACAGCATCATCTTTCAGGATTTGGAATAGCTCAACTGGAATTCCATCACCTCCACTAGCTTTGTTGGTAGTGATGCTTTCTAAGGCCCACTTGACTTCACATTCCAGGATGTCTGGCTCTAGGTCAGTGATCACACCATCATGATTATCTGGGTCGTAAAGCTCTTTTTTGTACAGTTCTTCTGTGTATTCTTGCCACCTCTTCTTAATATCTCTGCTTCCGTTAGGTCCATACCATTTCTGTCCTTTATCAAGCCCATCTTTGCATGAAATGTTCCTTTGGTATCTCTGATTTTCTTGAATAGATCCCTAGTCTTTCCCATTCTGTTGTTTTCCTCTATTTCTTTGCATTGATTGCTGAAGAAGGCTTTCTTATCTCTTCTTGCTATTCTTTGGAACTCTGCATTCAGATGTTTATATCTTTCCTTTTCTCCTTTGCTTTTAGCTTCTCTTCTTTTTGCAGCTATTTGCAAGGCCTCCCCAGACAGCCATTTTGCTTTTTTGCATTTCTTTTCCATGGGGATGGTCTTGATCCCTGTCTCCTGTACAATGTTCCATTCTATAGGCATACAGATAAATTTTGTTTTACCCTCATGTATCTTCAAGATTTCTAAACCATAAACAATGCTGCAATGACTATGCTAGTGATTAAATTTTTGTACACATCCTTTTTATTTCCTTAGAATTAATTTCTAGAATTGGAATCACCAACTCGAAGAGCATGTATGCTTTTATAATTCCCACCAGGAATCAATGTGTGAGAGGGTTTATTTCTCCACCCTTCAACAGCACTAGATTTTAAAATTAAAAATAAGCTTACAGATACTTCATATAGTTGTAGACAAGTAGGTCCCCAGAATATTAGAAAGGAAACTCCTCCCCTCCCTACGAAGCATACCATTTATAAGCAAGATAAGCCCAACACATTCTTTCTCCGTTTTCCTAACCTCAGAAGATCAGCTACTATAACAAAACAAAAGCCACAAGCCGGAATATTAAGGAAGATTGTACTCAAGCCACAGTTCAAAGGCTCTAAGGAAACACAACCAAGCGAAAGTCTAATTCATCAGTGGCCCATAGCCGTCTACTTCTCCTATAATCCCTTCATTTTTTACAGGTTAAGTAATGTTAAACCAGGTCAACACTTGGATAAAGGTTCTCTAAAGAAATCCTAAGTAAAATCGCTCAGTCGTGTCTGACTCTTTGTGACCCTTTGGACTGTAGCCCACGAGGCTCCTCCGTCCATGGGATTTTCCAGGCAAGAATACTGGAGTGGGTTGCCGTTTCACATAAAGTGATGTTCATGGTGGTGTAAATGTCAATCCTGTGCAAACAACCTGGTGAACTTTCCAAAATGCCTGTTTTGCAGTGGAAAATATCTTCTGGAATATTGCTGATGAAGAGACAGTAGAAATTAACTGGGCATGAGCTCCGTTTGGTGCGTTAGATTTCTTGGAAAGTTTGTGAAGCAATTGGTAGGGCTGCACCAGACGGCCTGGGTGGTGGATTAACCACCAGAGTTCCTAATCCAAAGGTAAGACCACCCATTTTTACTGTGACAAGATGGTTCAGGAAAGTTCTGGAGATTTCCTAACTGAGATGAGCACTTTCAGATTGTCAACCAGAGCAAAAGGAAGAGCTGATATACTTATATAAGTACTTTAAGGCAAAAAAAAAAAAAAAAAAAAAACTAGAAAAAGAGACAGTTTTAGCATGGATTTGAAATCTTCAGTGGGCTTTCTGTTCAAAAACTCCATCAACGTCATTAGAACTGATTCAAATGTATTCTTAAACTGGATCCTATTACACAGAGTGAAAGTGCTGCACTCAATATGCCAGCAAATTTGGAAAACTCAGCAGTGGCCACAAGATTGGAAAAGGTCAGTTTTCATTCCAATCCCAAAGAAAGGCAATGCCAAAGAATGTTCAAACTACTTTGCAATTGTACTCATCTCACACGCTAGTAATGTTCAAAATTCTCGAAGCCAGGCTTCAGCAATATGTGAACCGTGAACTTCGTGATGTTCAAGCTGGTTTTAGAAAAGGCAGAGGAACCAGAGATCAAATTGCCAACATCCACTGGATCATCGAAAAAGCGAGAGTTCCAGAAAAACATCTATTTCTGCTTTATTGACTATGCCAAAGCCTTTGACTATGTAGATCACAATAAACTGTGGAAAATTCTGAAAGAGATGGGAATACCAGCCCACCTGATCTGCCTCTTGAGAAATCTGTATGAAGGTCAGGAAGCAACAGTTAGAACTGGTCATGGAACAACAGACTGGTTCCAAATAGGAAAAGGAGTACGTCAAGGCTGTATATTGTCACCCTGTTTATTTAACTTCTATGCAGAGTACATCATGAGAAATGCTGGACTGGAAGAAACACAAGTTGGAATCAAGATTGCTGGGAGAAATATCAATAACCTCAGATATGCAGATGATACCACCCTTATGGCACAAAGTGAAGAGGGGCTAAAAAGCCTCTTGATGAGAGTGAAAGTGGAGAGTGAAAAGGTTGGCTTAAAGCTCAACATTCAGAAAATGAAGATCATGGCATCTAGTCCCATCACTACCTGGGAAATAGATGGAGAAACAGTGGAAACAGTGTCAGACTTTATTTTTCTGGGCTCCAAAATCACTGCAGATGGTGACTGCAGCCATGAAATTAAAAGACGCTTACTCCTTGGAAGGAAAGTTATGACCAACCTAGATAGCATATTCAAAAGCAGAGACATCACTTTGCCAACAAAGGTTCGCCTAGTCAAGGCTATGGTCTTTCCTGTGGTCATGTATGGATGTGAGAGCTGGACTGTGAAGAAGGCTGAGTGCCGAAGAATTGATGCTTTTGAACTGTGTTGTTGGAGAAGACTCTTGAGAGTGCCTTGGACTGCAAGGAGATCCAACCAGTCCATTCTGAAGGAGATCAGCCCTGGGATTTCTTTGGAAGGAATGATGCTAAAGCTGAAACTCCAGTATTTTGGCCACCTCATGCGAAGAGTTGACTCATTGGAGAAGACTCTGATGCTGGGAGGGATTGGGGGCAGGAGGAAAAGGTGACGAAAGAGGATGAGATGGCTGGATGGCATCACTGACTCGAAGGATGTGAGTCTGAGTGACCTCCGGGAGTTGGTGATGGATAGGGAGGCCTGGCGTGCTGCAGTTCATGGGGTCTCAAAGAGTCAGACACGACTGAGCGACTGATCTGATCTGATTACACAGAGTGAGGTAAGCCAGGAAGAAAAACACCAATACAGTATACTAATGCATATATATGGAATTTAGAAAGATGCTAACAATAACCCTATATGCGAGACAGCAAGAGACACAGATATATAGAACAGTCTTTTGGACTCTGTGGGAGAGGGTGAAGGCAGGATGATATCAAAGAATGGCATTGAAACATGTATATTATCATTTGTGAAACAGATTGCCAGTCCAGGTTCGATGCATGAGACAGGGTGCTCAGGGCTGGTGCACTGGGATGACCCAGAGGGATGGGATGGGGAGGGAGGTGGGAGAGGGGTTCCGAATGGCGAGCACATGTACACCAAGGGCTGGTTCATGTCAGTGTATGGCCAAAACCACTACAATATTGTAATTAGCCTCCAATTAAAATAAATAAATTAACAAAAATAAAAATGAACTGCAGCTTTAAAAAAGAAAACAAAAAAAACTCCATCAATTAATATCCATAATTTTTTCCTGCACCCTTCAGTCTTATGTAGAGAAATGAAAAGTGAAGAGGCAGTGGGGAAAACCTGCAAGGAAGCAACCTTTGGAGGGCTATTTAGAGATCTGAGGCAGGACATGTGGCACAGCACTGTTATGTTATGAAGATCCAATTTGCAATCCCAGCTTTGTGAATAAGACCTGTGATTCCCCAAAGCACTATGAGTTGAATCCAAAGCAAATTCTTAAGAAACCCACTTCTAGGATTGGGTAACACCATAAGTTAAGATTTTCTAGTAGTTTTCTTTCTTCAGTGGCAAAGTTTCAGGTGCTCTCAACAAGAGTAGATGAATTATAGCAGTTTGTTGATAAAGGATGTGTTCAAAAATACTTGAAAACAAAACACAACAAATGACTGGAGAGCCAGTACATACAGAAAGAGGTTGTCTTTTAACTTATAAAGACCACTATTATTCATTTAATGATTCTATCGATTTCACACAGACTAAAACTTATGGGATGAATTAATAGTCAAAGCAGGTAAAATCAATGTATATACTATATAAAGTGAAAAAGTGAAAGTGTTAGTTGCTCAGTCGTGTCCAACTCTTTGTGACCCCATGGACTCTAGCTGGCTTTTGTCCATGGGATTCTCTGGGCAAGAAGACTGGAATGGGTAGCCATTCCCTTCTCCAGGCAATCTTCCCCACCAGGGATCAAACCCACATCTCCTGCATTGGTAGGTGGATTCTTTACCATTGAGGAACCAGGAAGCCCCCATATACTATATAAGTGAAGTGAAGTTGCTCAGTTGTGTCTGACTCTTTGCGACCCTGTGGACTGTAGCCCACCAGGCTCCTCCGTCCACGGGATTCTCCAGGCAAGAATACTGGAGTGGCTTGCTCATAAGAGCTTCTGAAAAGATTTATCAGAAGGCCTCTTCTGCCAGTTTTTCCCAGAGCACTGAATGCCCCATTCCTGATCTCCACATTGAACCCCTTTCAGAGTAGGTGTGCTGCTGCTGCTGCTAAGTCGCTTCAGTCGTGTCCGACTCTGTGCGACCCCACAGACGGAAGCTCACCAGGCTCCCCTGTCCCTGGGATTCTCCAGGCAAGAACACTGGAGTGGGTTGCCAGGTGTATTATGCACTAAATTAAGTGCCATAAAGTACTCTCCCATATAAGTACATAAGATTGTTTAATAAGTTTCCACTGAGTTAATAAATGAATGAATGACATGTACAAAAAATTCTTGACCTTAGAAACCATGGATTAACAATGAAATATTAAATATGCATGCTGAGCTTCCAATAGACAAAATAAATGTTTTAAAGAAGGGGCTTTTGGGGAAAAAATTGCTATCAATGCCTTCATTTGTTCCTTCAGCATTCCTTGAACATCTACCACGTGTCACATACTATTAAATACAGGTGCCAACTAAAAATTGGCACTTGCCATCTGCCTCTACAAGGATCAGGTCACTAGCCATTGTAGTTGCTAACTTTCTACATACTCTGAAAGGGGTTCAATGTGGAGATCAGGAATGGGGCATTCAGTGCTCTGGGAAAAACTGGCAGAAGAGGCCTTCCGATAAATCTTTTCAGAAGCTCTTATGAGCTAAAGTCTTGCATCTTCTTATAGCTAGAAAAGCACTGAAATCATTATTGGTGCCATATTTACCTCATGACTAGCAGGAAGCCTTGCTAAAACATGTGTGTGACTGCACATACCCCCTTCATTAAAATTATGTATAACACTCACCTCCCCCTGCCACCTCTTTCGAGTTGGTACCTCAGAACTATCTGAGATGCTGTCTCCAGGGCTATAGTCCTGATTTTGCTCCAAATAAAACTTAACTGGCAACTCTCATGTTGTGCTCCCCACCCCCCACCCCAACTGTCAACACAGTAAACAGGAAGCTGAATAGACAGATGTCTCCCTGATCAAGGAGTTGCTTATTGTCCCAAGAAACTTTGTATCTTTGACAAGTATCTTTCCCAACAGAGAACTTCTCTAGCCTCTGAGTGATTTCACATTTTCTAGTTTAATCTTTTTGCTGTTGTGTTAAATGAGTCCCAGAAAGTTAAGGAATATGCTTTTCAAAGTTCAAAGACTGAAATAAATACCTTTAATGGGTTGCATGCTCAGTTACTAAGTCATGTCTGACTCTTCGTGATCCCATGGGCTGTAGCCCGCCACACTCCTGTGTCGATGGAATTTTCCAGACAAGAATATTGGAGTGGGTTGCCATTTCCTTCTCCAATTAATTAATTAAATAATTAATGGACTGCTGCTGCTGCTAAGTTGCTTCAGTCGTGTCCGACTCTGTGCAACCCCATAGAATTAATGGACTAACAGCATTCTAATTCTGAGATTCCTTGTCCAATGTCTTTAGGAATGTATATGAGAAGTGGATGGACAACCAGCTTTGGATAGCTTCTCAGACACAAGTTTTGAAGTGCCTGCTGTCTAACCTCAAGTTCATGTTATTTGGATCCCGTCTAAAATAACCCGGCAACACTAATCAAACAGTTTTGTAGTGTCTCTTGGAGATGCTAATCCTTGTTTCCCAGCAAAATTCCAAAATGGCTCTGCTGGCTCTCTCAACTCCTCTTAGAAGGATTAGCAGGAAAAAGTCTTACTTTCTTTACTTCCTGTCCTCGACAGCTGGGGGGAGTTGAGTGGGCTTTTAAGGCTTGTTAGAAATACTAAGTCTATGACATACAGAATTTCAAAGTTTGCAACATGGCTAGGCTAGAGAGCCATTAAATAAATGGGATCTATTTTATGACACCATGATTTATCGTGCTTGACGTCACCATTTGTATTCCCTAGGAGGGAAAGAATGTGGAGAAATATAGTCCTCACAATCAGGGAAAGACTATTAGCCTAATATAAAATGCCCTCATCACAGTTCTCCACTTTGCCACGGATAAGGTGTCCCAGAGTAAGTCATCTGACACCAGCAAGCGGGCCTGGCTTGCTCAGGTCACCTTCACCGTGTATTCAGGTGTGGGTGGCTCTATAGACTGGTGACTTCAGACCCAGTGGACCTCTGGAGGGTCCCACTGATGCTATTACACTTTGGGTGTCTTGCTGGAATGGTAGATTAGACATGTGAAACTCTGGCCTGTTTTCTTTTTGACAAATATATTTTTTTTTATGCTGAAAATATCAAATTTATTTTCACAAGCAAAATCCTTGGGGAAATGAGGAAATGGGCCATAAATTCCTTTTTTAAGTATCCGCTAGTGCCTCTGTTCTGTTTATTTTAGGTTTTCGCTTGCAGTAGGCCCTCCTGTCTCTAGCTATACCTCTAGTTCAGTTGTCGCTGTGCACTGCGCAAAACAGAGATGCCAGGCCTTTAGGAATAAGGTTGAGCATTCAGCCGTCCAGGTCTGAAAGACAACAAATCAAAGATAACAGGAAGAGGCTAGTCAGACAGTGAAATAAGTCAGGTTCATTTCAGTCAACACAGAGAGAACTTTTATGCATTAAAGAGCATCTAAAGGGCCTTACTAGACCACTAATGTTTAAAAACGTCTTTTTAGTTCTTTAATACCCTTCTCTCCTGGTTCTCTCTGATGGGCTACAATTTGATTTCTTTTTCTAAGATATACCATTAACTTTTGATCATAAGCCTTGATTTTCCAAGACATATTGGAAAATACACCAAATATTTGTTGTTATTTTTTACTTTGCATCTTTTTCTTTTCATTTAAAAGAACTTTCATTTCACTTTTGTGGCCAATTCTCTGTTTTATTTTTGACAAATATATTTTTAATGTAATCAATGTAAAAAATGTAATCAATGCTTGTCTTCCGTATCCTTTTCCTCCCTATTCTCTCTACACTAAAACCATGATCCACTCTCTCAGGAGGACTGCTTTAAGGACTGATACTGGAAATTCTGAGGAAGGCATTACACTTTATAATGACAACACATTTGCCACTTAAGTCACCATGGAACATATAGAGTCCATATTATGTAGAAACTTCATACCATTGACATTGAATAACAGTACCTTAAAAAGACTTACTTTTAAACTATCTTAGAATACTCTTTACAGGATTTTTTGCCCTGAGCTATTAGAGTGCATTCAATAATTTGATTATCAATCTCCCTTTTAGACATTCCTAATGTTCCCCAGTGTTCTTTGCTCACTGGTCCACCTGCTTACCTTATGCTACTCATTGTGGGAAAGAATGGACATTCTGACTTCTTTGAACAGAGTCCTACATTTTATCAGTAAGATAAAACATAGCAGGTACTCAGGGTATTAAAAGATATTCTTGCCTTAATCACACTGGAGTTTCTGTCTCAGTTCATCAGGAAGAAATGCTGTTATGGTAGATCATGGTTAGCTGACTTTTTTTGCATCATTTTCTTCACCAATTTCCATAACAGCATCTAATGTCTATGTGATCCTGAGAAAAATGATTATACTTCTGGGTCTAAGGTAAGCACATGACTTAGGTCAATCTAAACAGTGCATTCTATTCACAGGTTATAATTAGTTAAGATTTGGACATATATTTCAAGCCATCTAATTGAAACAATCCAAACAGATTAAATGTCTTTTCTTTTCCTAGAAATGTTGTAATATTGATGTTATTGTTGAAGAAATTGACAAGGGAATATGTTACTATCAGTGCAGTTGCAGCTATTTGGGGACCATGAGGTGAACCAGTCTTATGATGAATCCCATGCAGAAAGATCGGGGAAGGCAATGGCACCCCACCCCAGTACTCTTGCCTGGAGAATCCCATGGATGGAGGACCCTGGTGGGCCGCAGTCCATGGGGTCGCTAAGAGTCGGACATGACTGAGCGACTTCACTTTCACTTTTCACTTTTATGCATTGGAGAAGGAAATGGCAACCCACTCCAGTGTTCTTGCCTGGAGAATCCCAGGGACGGGGGAGCCTGGTGGGCTGCCGTCTATGGGGTCACACAGAGTTGGACACGACTGAAGTGACTTAGCAGCATGCAGAAAGAGAGAAAAACAAAGGATCCTGGATACATAAATTGAGTAGCTCAGTCATGATTTGCTGATAGCCTACCCTCCCTCTGGCAGTTTTAATTACATGAGTCAGTGAATCCTCTTTTGTAGTTTAAGCACATTGAGACAAATTTTCTGCTACATTTTATTGAAAGTAAAGATGTAAAGTATGACCAACATCCCCAGTAACATTCTTAACACAGTATAAAAATGTTCTACTGCCTTAAACAGATAAGAAAAATTGCCATGATACCATAGAATTAGAGAAAATTGATGACGATGACTGGGCTTTCCCTCTTGAAGGGACCGTAGCTACAGGAAACCCCATAACCATATTCATTTGTATTTTAGACTAGTCCATTCCAAATTCCAAGCAATGAGCTAGTAGAAAACATACCTATTTATTTTGCTTTAAATCATAGTGAAAATAGTGTTGTTTATAAATAAACATTTAATGATGTTGGTGACATTTCTTAATGTTTAATTTCTTCTGCTAACTCTAATAAAGCAACTGGTAATTGATATAATAGAATCTTCTAGGAAAGTAAAATAAGGGAAAGAAGTTATTTAGGCGTCCCTGGTGGCTCAGATGGTAAAGAGTCTGCCTGCAAGGCAGGGTTCAATAACTGGGTCGGGAAGATCCTCCACAGGAGTGCATGGCAACCCACTTCAGTATTCTTGCCTGGAGATTTCCATGGACAGAGGAACCTACAGTCCATAGGGTCACAAAGAGTTGGACATGGCTGAAGCTATGTAGCACACACACACGTTGGAATTAATGAGTAAGATACTTGTGTTGTCTAGTGACCTCTGGCCATGAAGGGCCCAGATAGGTATGATAAAACAGCCAGATAAGCACAGATTTTGGTGGCCCTGTTGATTTTGTTCACTGCAGTTTTTGTAAAGCAGTTGGCTGAACCCAAATTTCTCAAAGAAGATCGCATTTTTTTCTAGTGGGATGTGGCCCAAGAAAGCAGTTCAAAATGGCTAGTGTGGATCTAGAAAAGAAAGGGTATTTTAGTATTCTTATGTCTCTAATTTAATTCCAAAATGTGAGTCTCTTACCCCCAGCACAGCTAAATGCTTTCTGTAGCCTGTAGAAGTGGTGTAGGAGGGAATTCAACCTGCCAGAGCTACACAGATTTATACCTCATAATAGCTACCAATGCGCCGCAGTAAAATTTTACGTTTCAGCTAAATTACTAATGACTTTCAGGCCCGTGCCAGAAATTTTAGGGTAGGCTTATAAAGAGAGAGGAGAGAATGTACAGTCAAGAGTTCTGAGCAGTGGGGTGTGTGTGTGTGTGTGTGTGTGTCTGCGTGCGCAGATGTGTGTGTTTCTCATTTGGGATTACAGGACACGTGCTCATCATTTTTTGCCATCTTGATTAAATGTAATTAGGTTCTGGCAAGCCACCCTTTCCTCTCTTGGATGCTGGGGCTCTTTGGTGTTTTCACATGGGTTATCCACAAGAGGTGAGAGCAGGGAGTTATTTTGCAGCCTTAGGCCTTTACTCCGGGGAAGGCAATGGCACCCCACCCCAGTACTTTTGCCTGGAAAATCCCATGGATGGAGGAGCCTGGTGGGCTGCAGTCCATGGGGTCGCTAAGAGTCGGACACGACTGAGCGACTTCACTTTCACTTTTCACTTTCCTGTATTGGAGAAGGAAATGGCAACCCACTCCAGTGTTCTTGCCTGGAGAATCCCAGGGGCAGGGGAGCCTGGTGAGCTTCCGTCTATGGGGTCGCACAGAGTCGGACACGACTGAAGCGACTTAGCAGCAGCAGCAGCAGCAGGCCTTTACTCTGGGGGTGGCCGCTTTTTTTTAATTTGAAGCTTTGGGCTTCACAGTGATTTACAGATTAAGGCTCTGGACTGTCCCAGGGCCAGCATGCTGTTGTTCTCTTGCACGTGGACACAGCTCACTGCTGGTAAGCAGCGGCTCTCTGCCCACCCTCTCATTAGAGTTCTTAGACCACATTTCCTTTTGGCCAGACCACTTGGTTATTTTGACAATGTGCAGGCTTTGCCTCCTCCCTCAACCCCTGCTGACTGGTGAAAATGACCACAGAAGCGGGAAGCAGGTGATGGGGGAGAGTTGCAGCCCCCTACCCCCACCTGGGGCCCCTGATATTTCTCTTTAAGTAGGAGGGTTGATTTAGAGGAAGCCTCAGAGTGGCAGGTTTGCTTTGCCCATGTTCATCCAGTCCCTTGGGCCTCTAATTCTGTCTTCATTGTTTCTTTTCTTTCTTTTTTTAAACAGTAGGTTCTTTAGGGAACAAAAGTAGCTTGCAGCGTGCTGGGTAGAGAAGGCAGTTCTCCTTGGCTTGTTCTGTTAAGGACACTGACTCTCATGATCTCAAGACTTTGACAGTGTGCCTCTGTGGGTGAATTTTATGAAAGTGCAAAAGGCAAAAACAAAAACTCAGCTAAAATGATCAATCCTAAGATTGAGTGCAAAAGCCATCAGGGCTTCTGTATAATGAAGAAAAGCCACAAACCCAGTGTTCATAGAGATGGATTTAGTCTTTGATCTTTTTTCTCTGATTTTTGCTCAAAATTGCCAACATATAATGCTTCCCCAATGGCTCAGTGGTAAAAGAATCCACCTACAATGCAGGAGATGTGGGTTCGATCCCTGGGTTTGGAAGATCATCTGGAGGAGGAAATGGCAACCTGCTCCAGTATTCTTGCATGGCAAATCCCATGGACAGAAGAGGGATACAGTCCACGAGGTTGCAAAGTATCAGACATGACTGAGTGATTGAGTACTCACAACGCTATTTTGATTTTATTCTTTCCTATTTCTTTTACAATGTGAATTTTTTATATTAACCTAGTAAGTATGCTTATTTGGAGTCTTTCAGATTCTTATCCTTTGTGCTTTATATTTATTTGTTTTGCAGAATCATTTTTATCTATTTCCATTGCATCTTTATATTTTTAAAGAAAGTTCCACCTTAAGTTATTCCTGTGCAAAATCTTACCACAGTAGTAGACACATTTCTACCATGTGAGTCCTGTGTTATCTATAAGCTTCAGTAGGATTGATTTCTATGAGAGTTTACATTATTATTAGTGGATTTCAAAGTTGCTGAAACCTATGTAACTTATTAACACATGTGAGTAATCACTGCTCTTTTGATGATTTGAATTTTCTCCAAACAGGCTTTTAAGAAGGAGACTCAAATTCTTAACTGTGCTCCTCAGTTTTACAGCTGAGGAAGCTGATGCTTGGGTGGGTCAATGTGCCTCTTAGTCAGCTCTTTCTGGTGACCACGTTTGAAAATACGCTCAGTCGTATCTGACTCTTTGCAACCCCATGGACTGTAACCCGCCAGACTCCTCTGTCCATGGAATTCTCCAGGCAGGAATACTGGAGTGAGTAGCCATTTCCTCCTCCAGGGGATCTTCCTGACTCAGGGATCAAACCTGGGTCTCCCACAATGCAGGTGGATTCTTAACCATCTGAGCCACCAGGGAGGCCCAACCATGTTTAGGGATGGCTTTCTGTAAGTTCAGTATTCTTTCTACTTCACCATAGTTGACCATAGTTAAACGATGCCGCTTGGTCACATAAATCACAAATGTCAAGAAGATATTGTCGTTTAAAGTATAACTTAATGTTGATAGGAGGCAAGAAGAAGGGGAATCAACTCCTCCCTAACAGATTTTGGGCTCTTGTTAAAACACTGGTTTGGAAACTTGGGTCCATCTCAAGTCTATGCTCTCCTTTCTTTAGTGCTCCCTTCCTAACTCCTCTTCTGCCTATTTTGTGCCTAGAGGCCCAAGAGGACTGTAGCATCTTCCACTAAGTCTGTTGAACAAGCTCTGTATTTACCCCACTGTGATGGAACCAGGGCTCTCTCTTGTCAAGGCCCATGTCTTAGCTGGGCTAACTGACGGAGCTGTGGGTATGCCCTTGCAGTTTACTCAGCTGGTTTCGCTTTGGCAGGGGTCTCGTAGACCTTCCTCAAAACCACCACTCGGCTGCTCCGGGTTTCTCTTGAAACATCCAGAGGCTTGGCCCACAAAGTAGGACTGAGTAACACCATGGTGTTTAGATGTCTTCCACAGACTCCCAGAAAATACTAGTTTATACTGATGGCCAAAAATGGTGTTTAATTCTGAGTTTGGAGCTAGCAAGGTGGCTATCACCTCTCTGCATATTAAATCCCCGCAAAGGTAGCCAAGCGTGACTTGTACTTTTCACGTCTGTTTTCTGTGAGAAAGAAGGAACAGTGGTGGACCTGTGACTCTTGGAAACTCATCCGTGTGACTTGGCAGAGTTGGAAATTGTGGGCTATGCAAAGGTCACCCAGCCCCAATTGGAGTGAGGGTTTGGTTCCTTATTCGGGTGCAGTGATGTCTACAGGACAGGCTTTCACACAAATCTTTCTTTTCCTCTCTTCTTTAATAATAATATGGGTTTTTTTCATGGTGCATCATTATTCGCACCTCTTCTTACAGCTATTGTTATTTCATTTGTACCATTCCAAGATGGTGCCACCATGAAGTTCATAGAGGCAAGATAGAAACTCAAGATGCAGAGTCTACAATCTGAGACAGCAATCATCACATCTTTTGATTCCCAGTTCAGCTGTCCTTCAATTATCTTAGGCTGCCCTCTGTGGCCTGGTGCACAAGGAGTGGCCAGGTCTGAGACACATCTATGCCCTGAGAACATAGTCTTAGAGCCATGGTGGAGCTTGCCTGTGCTAGTTTGTGTAATGTATTCTAGTTAAGCTATTTCACCCCTTGTCAATTGCTTTTTTAATGAAAATAAAGTAAAACATGCTAAAATTAAGGCAGAGTATAACTTTTAAATAATAACCTTTAAAAATCAGCTAGTCTTCAGATGATATATTAATCTCCTATGACCCCTCAAAAAATGACCATAAACTTGGCAGAAATTGGTCTTCTCACAGATCTTGAAGTCAGAAATTTGAGTTGAAGTTGGCAGAACCATGATCCCTCTGAAGGCTCTAGGAGAGAATCTTTCCTTGCTTCTTCCAGCTTCCGAAGGTTCCTAGCATTCCTTGGCTTATGGCAACATCACTCCAGTCTCTGCCTCTGTCATCATATGGCTTCTTCCCTGTGTGTCTTCTTTTCTTCTCTTATAGGCACTTGTCATTGGATTTAGGGCCCACCCTAATTCAGTATGATTTCATCCTGAGATCTTTAACTTAATGATACCTACAAAGACTCTTTTCCCAAATAATGTCACATTTAGAGGTTTTGTGAGTTAGGACATGTACTTATCATTTTGGGATTAACCATCAGACAGAACCCTGTGCACAAGGACCCAGAAGAAAGGAGCAGTGACCCCACAGGAGACTGCTGCAGGCTTGCCTATGGGTGTCCAGGAGTCTCCAGTGGAGGCCTGAGTCTGCAGGGTTGGGGGCACTGAGTGAACAGTACATGCATGGGATCTTTTGAAGGAGGTCACCTTTATCTTCATTACCTCCACCATAGTTTGGCCCAGGGAAATAGCAGGGAGGGAACACAGCTCCGCCCATCAACAGAAAATTGGATTAAAGATTTACAGACCAGGCCCATCAGAACAAGACCCAGTGTCTCCCTCAGTCAGTCACTCCCTCCAGGAAGTTTCCATAAGCCTTTTATCATTTTCCATTAGAGGGCAGACAGACTGAAACCACCATCAGAGAAAACTAACCCATCTAATCACATGGACCACAGCCTTGTCTAACTCATTGAAACTATGAGCCATGCCGTGTAGTGCCACCCAAGATGGACAGGTCATGGTGGAGAGTTCTGACAAAATGTGGTCCACTGGAGAGGGAAATGGCAAATCACTTCAGTATTCGTGCCTTGAGAACCCCATGAACAGTATGAAAAGGCAAAATGATAGGATACTGAAAGAGGAACTCCCCAGGTCGGTAGGTGCCCATCATGCTACTGGAGATCAGTGGAGAAATAACTCCAGAAAGAATAAAGAGATGGAGCCAAAGTAAAAACAATACCCAGTTATGGATGTGACTGGTGATGGAAGCAAGGTCCAATGCTATAAAGAGCAATACTGCATAGGAACCTGGAATGTTAGGTCCATGAATCAAGGAAAATTAGAAGTGGTCAAATAGGAAAAGGCAAGAATGAAGGTCGACATTTTAGAAATCAGCGAATTAAAATGGACTAGAATGGGTGAATTTAACTCAGATGACCATTATATCTACTACTGCGGGCAGGATTCCCTTAGAAGAAATGGAGTAGCCATCACAGTCAACAAAAGAGTCCAAAATACAGTACTTAGATGAAGTCTCAAAAACGACCGAATGATCTTTGTTAGTTTCCAAGGCAAACCGTACAATATCATGGTAATCCAAGTCTATGCCCTGACCAGTAATGCTAGAAGAAGCTGAAGTTGAACGGTTCTATGAAGACCTACAAGACATTCTAGAAGTAGCACCCAAGAAAGATGTCCTTTTCATTATAGGGGAGTGGAATGCAAAAGTAGGAAGTCAAGAAACACCTGGAGTTACAGGCAAATTTGGCCTTGGAATACGGAATGAAGCAGGGCAAAGGCCTACAGAGTTTTGCCAAGAGAACACATTGGTCATATCAAACACCCTCTTCCAACAATACAAGAGAAGTCTCTACACTCGGACATCACCAGATGGGCAATAATGAAATCAGATTGATTATATTCTTTGCAGCCGAAGATGGAGAAACTGTATACAGTCAGCAAAAAAAAAAAAAAACAAACAAACACTGGGAGCTGACTGTGGCTCAGATCATGAACTCCTTGTTGCCAAATTCAGACTTAAATTGAAGAAAGTAGGGAAAACTACTCACCACTCCAGTATGACCTAAATCAACTCCCTAACGATTATACAGTGCAAGTGAGAAATAGATTTAAGGGACTAGATCTGATAGACAGAGTGCCTGATGAACTATGGACGGAGTTTCATGACATTGTACAGGAGACAGGGATCAAGACCATCCCCAAGAAAAACAAATGCAAAAAAGCAAAACAGATGCCTGAGGAAGCCTTACCAATAGCTGTGAAAAGAAAAGAAGCAAAAAGCAAAGGAGAAAAGGAAAGATATATCCATTTGAATGCAGAGTTCCAAAGAATAGCAAGGAGAGATAAGAAAGCCTTCCTCAGTGATCAGTGCAAAGAAATAGAGGAAAACAATAGAATGGAAAAGACTAGAGATCTCTTCAGGAAAATTCAAGATACAAAGGGAACATTTCATGCAAAGATGGGCACAATAAAGGACAGAAATGGTATGGACCTAACAGAAGCAGAAGATACTAAGAAGGGCTGGCAAGAATATAAAAAAGAACTGTACAAAAAAGATCTTCATGGCCCAGATAATCATGATGGTGTGATCACTCACCTGGAGTCAGACATCCTGGAATGTGAAGTCTAGTGGGCCTTAGGAAGCATCACTATGAACAAAGCTAGTGGAGGTGATGGAATTCCAGTTGAGCTATTTCAAATCATAAAAGATGATGCTGTGAAAGTGCTGCACTCAATATGCCAGCATATTCAAAAAACAACAGTGGCCACAGGACTGGAAAAGGTCAGTTTTCATTCCAATCCCAAAGAAAGGCAATGCCAAAGAATGTTCAAACTACTGTGCAATTGCACTCATCTCACACGCTAGTAAAGTAATGCTCAAAATTCTCCAAGCCAGGCTTCAGCAATACGTGAACCATGAACTTCCTGATGTTCAAGCTGGTTTTAGAAAAGGCAGAGGAACCAGAGATCAAATTGCCAACATCCGCTGGATCATGGAAAAAGCAAGGGAGTTCCAGAAAAACATCCATTTCTGCTTTATTGACTATGCCAAAGCCTTTGACTGTGTGGATCACAATACACTGTGGAAAATTCTGAAAGAGATTGGAATACTAGACCACCTGACCTGCCTTTTGAGAAATCTGTCTGAAGGTCAGGAAGCAACAGTTAGACTAGACATGAAACAACAGATTGGTTCCAAATAGGAAAAGGAGTACGTCAAGGCTGTATATTGTCACCCTGCTTATTAACTTATATGCAGAGTACATCATGAGAAATGCTGGGCTGGAAGAAGCACAAGGTGGAATCGAGATTGCTGGGAGAAATATCAATCACCTCAGATATGCAGATGACATCACCTTTATGGCAGAAAGTGAAGAAGAACTAAAGAGCCTCTTGATGAAAGTGAAAGAGGAGAGTGAAAAAGTTGGCTTAAAGCTCAACATGCAGAAAACAAAGATCATGGCATCTGGTTCCATCATTTCATGGCAAATAGACTGGAAAACAGTGGCGGGCTGACTTTATTTGGGGGGGGCTCCAAAATTACTGAAGATGGTGACTGCAGCCATGAAATTAAAAGATGCTTACTCCCTGGGAGAAAAGTTATGACCAACATAGACAGCATATTACAAAGCAGAGATATTACTTTGCAACAAAGATCCATCTAGTCAAGGCTATGGTTTTTCCAGTAGTTATGTATGGATGTGAGAGTTGGATTATATAGAAAGCTGAGCACCGAAGAATTGATGCTTTTGAACTGTGGTGTTGGAGAAGACGCTTGAGAGTCCCTTGAACTGCAAGGAGATCCAACCAGTCAATCCCAAAGGAAATCAGTCCTGAATATTCATTGGAAGGACTGATGTTGAAGCTGAAACTCCAGTACTTTAGCCACCTCATGTGAAGAGCTGACTATTTCAAAAGACCCTGATGCTGGGAAAGATTGAAGGCGGGAACAGAAGGGGATGACAGAGGATGACATGGTTGGATGGCATCACTGACTCAAAGGACATGAGTTTGTGTAAATTCCAGGAGTTGGTGATAGACAGTGAGGCCTGGTGTGCTGCAGTCCATGGGGTCACAAAGAGTTTGATACGACTGGGCAACTAAACTGAACTCACAGAATTTGAGGTCTGAGGTCATTTGTACCTGTGTCAGATTTCCAAGGGAAAAAGTTTTCTCCCTGTGGTTCTGGTTGATTGTCATAGAAGAACCATGAAGATGATCAAGGCTGTTCCAGCTGAAAGCTTCTAGAGAATAACACAGAATCTGCTCTTATAGACAATTCACACCAATATGAACATCAGCAAAACCAGAGAAGAGAGTCAGGATTTTTAGGGACAGTGGAAACCACAGTGTTTCCTTGACTGCTCCTCGTCCCTTCATAGCTCACCTCCTCAGTAATGCCTTCCCCAAACAACCTACCCAGAGGGAAAACAGCCAGTTTTCCTTTCTGTCCTGGTTTCCTTTATGACACTTACCATCAGTTGTAATCATTTGTTTTCTTGTTTTGGATCTGTCCCCAGTGTGATACCGGAGAAGGCAATGGCACCCCACTCCAGTACTCTTGCCTGGAAAACCCCATGGACGGAAGGGCCTGGTAGGCTGCAGTCCATGGGGTCGCTAAGAGTCGGATACGACTGAGCGACTTCACTTTCACTTTTCACTTTCATGCACTGGAGAAGGAAATGGCAACCCACTCCAGTGTTCTTGCCTGGAGAATCCCAGGGACGGGGGAGCCTGGTGGGCTGCAGTCCATGGGGTCGCACAGAGTTGGACACGACTGAAGCGACTTAGCAGCAGCAGCCAGTGCGATACTGTAAGCTCCATGATGACAAGGATTGGGTTTGTCTTGATCATCACTGAGTCCTCCAGGGCCTTTGTAAATGTCTGGCTCATTATACCTAATGAATAAATATTTGTGGAATAATGAGCAAGTGAGTAAGTGAAGGAAGGAGCCTGCCTATGGGTGTGCTGAGACACAGGCAAGAAGATACCCTGGGCTAAAATCAAGACAACTTTAGATGTAAAGAAAGTTGGTGGATTTGATGATGTTAATAGCGGTCCCCAACATTTTTGGCCCCAGGAACAGGTTTCCTGGAAGTTAATTTTTCCATGAACTTGAGGGGGCTGGTTTTTGGATGATTCAAGTGCATTACATTTATTGTGTACTTTATTTCTATTATTATTATATCAGTTCCACCTCAGATCATCAGGCCTTAGATCCTGGAGATTGGGGACCCCTGATCTAAAGAAGAGGAGAGTGACAAAAATCTTTCATCAATTTCACTCTTCTTAGTACCACCGATATTCCCTGCTACAATTTCCCATAAATAATAGTAGAATATTAAAAGACTCTTGGAGAGTTTTAAATTTAAGAGAAATACCAGACACACAATAAATAAAACCAAAAGTAATTAATGGGTTATGAGTTAAAGCTACTGAAAATATTATATATATTCACTGGAGTCAAATTTCCTGTTAGGAAAGATAATAGGAGAAGGAACAGACTTTGATGTGCTGCCAAAAGCCACCAGTGTGGTGATCCTAGTTACTGTGTTGTGGGCACCTGGCCTACAGATTTCAGAATTCTGTGTGGTTTCCCTCAACCAAATTTCTGAAGGAGCCAGCAGAAAGAGGTAGGGGTGGGAAATGTGTTATCTATAAAAGTCAACCACAAAAATAATTTCCAAGTGCCACTAAAGGCCTCAATTTAGGCCGTAAAAGCCAAGACATCTAGAATAAACTATTGTAAGTTCTCAGTACTGTGGAAACACACACGGCCGACAGTATGGTGGCTCGGGGAGTGCAATGTATGTCAACATGGGTGGGGAACAGTGAGATGTAGTGGGACTGGGGCTGGGAAGTAAGTTTCACGCGTTTTAAGATTTGCTCTGCCATTTGGGAATTTTACTTCTGACTTTTAAATTAATCTCATGCAGTCATTGCGCATTTATTGTGATCCACCCTTTGTATTATTCAAAAATATTTGTGCATGAAAGAATACTTATTCCACTGAGTAGAATATTTAGACACTTTGATCAATGATGTAAAAATCTAATTTCCCTTCTGGACACAACTAAAACCGCATGTTTATGAATGGTTGGGAAGATTCAGTCTGTTTTCTTGATGACCATTCTTCTAAATCAAGAATTAGTCATAAAAGCTGGATCTAGAGATGGTGTTAGCCCAGATTGGAAAGTGGTGTGTCTGCAGGGATGATTAATAAAAAGATTGCCCCATTTCATTAGGATAAGATCAGCATTTCATTTTTTTTTAATCCTCTATTATGCAATGACCCAGTGGCTCAGTGGCAAAGAATCTGCCTGCAATGCAGGAGACACAAGCAGGAGATGAGGGTTCAATCCTTGGGCCAGGAAGATCCCCCAGAGAAACGAAATGGCAACCCACTCCAGTATTCTTGCTTGGGAAAGTCCCAGTCCATGGGGCTGCAAAAGAGTCAGATGTGACTAGGCAACTTAACAACAAGCAACAACAAAGGTAGTCCAGAAGTTTTTCCTTAAGCTGTTGCCTATAGAGGGTATATTGAGATGCTTCTGGATTGAAGGGGGTGGGGCAGGGAAAAAAACAACTAAAGTGGGCTCCGCAATAGACAAATTGCATTCCTTTATATACTAAATTCCCAGGTAGATAGTGTTGTTTTGTTGGTGGGGTTTTTTGTTTGTTTGAATGTACCAATTTTCCACTCTGTCTGCACACCTCAGCCTTTGGGTTACAAGACGGCTACAGTAATTCTGGACATCATGTCTTCACCCAGCAACGTCCTAAGGAGACAGGTGAAGAAGAGGACATGTTCTTTCTTTGGCTTCCCTTTCCAAAGAAAAACTGTTTTCATGAATCCCACAGCTGACTTACCCTTATGTTTTATTGGCCAGATTTACAAACTGTACCAAATCCCAAATCCATCACTACCAAAGGGAATGGAATGACATTGCCTGGGCTCATCCTAACTTACCTCCCTGAGGATATAGAGGGCCCAGATCCCCTGAAGCACACGGCTCCCTGATTTTTGATCAGAATTAAGAGAAGATGTCTACAGGGGAGACAACCAACAAAGTGCTTGCCACATAAGGGAAAATATTAATAAAGGCTTTAATCAAGAGTTCCTTTGTATCAGGTCAGATTTGGCCAGATTTTCCTTTCTGCAGTTTCCTTATGTCCTTGATCTAAATGATCTAAAAAAAGAAATCATATGCTGTGAGTGAGGCTGACCACCTTTCTAGACTGAGGATGTGCAGAATTTTCCTGAAAAGTATTTTAGGCTTTGTAAGCCACGTGTGGCCTTTGCCTCTGCAACCATTGTTACCTTCTCCTCCTTTCCTCTTTCCTCTTCTTCCTCTTGCTCCTCCTCTTCTCCTTCTTCCTCTAACTATTTAAAAGTATGGACAAAATTCTTAGCTTATGGCCAAAGCCAAAAAAGACTGGGAGCATCTGGCCCAAGAGCTCCTCTTTGTAGACCTCCACTCGAGGCAGAAGATGCAAAGCAATGGGCAATACAGGTGATATATTAAAAGCCAGTGTTTTGGCATAGTTGAATGAAATCTGTGAGATCACCTAGACCCAGTTACCTGAACTTGGAGAGAGAAAATCGTGAAAGGGGATACCACACAACGGTAGCTTGGTTTGTTTCAAAGCATGCAGAGGACTTTAAAGCCCAGACAAAGTCAGCTACTGCTGCTGCTAAGTCGCTTCGGTCGTGTCCAACTCTGTGCAACCCCATAGACGGCAGCCCGCCAGGCTGCCCTGTCCCTGGGATTCTCCAGGCAAGAACACTGGAGTGGGTTGCCATTTCCTTCTCCAATGCATGAAAGTGAAAAGTGAAAGTGAAGTCGCTCAGTCGTATCCGACTCTTAGCGACCCCATGGACTGCAGCCCACCAGGCTCCTCTGTCCATGGGATTTTCCAGGCAAGAGTACTGGAGTGGGGTGCCATCGCCTTCTCCAGACAAAGTCAGCAGTAGAAGAAAAAGACAGAGGCCATGTTGAAGCCAAAGGACATTTGGCTCCAATGAATGTATGACCCACAAGTTTTCCTAGGTTGGAAAAACCTGGGGAACCTGCAGTATACATTAGCTTTGGAAATCTCCTACATCCCCCCTCATCTCCGGCAAATTCTCATTTTGTTGCTAACAGTAACAGAGAATTCAAGTTCTTGAATGAAGCATATCTTAGTCACTTCTCTGCTTTCAATTTCACATTAAATTTTCAATTTCTAATAAGGATGAATCAATTTTTTTTCAATTTTGATTTGACTTTTTTATTGGAAAGGAAATATGATAAAAGCTGTCTTAATAAACAGTTTGTGTGTGTACATGGTAAACTGCTTCAGTCGTGTCTGACTCTTTGTGACCCTATGGACTGTAGCATGCCAGGCTTCCCTGTTTATGGGATTCTCCAGGCAAGAATTCTGGAGTGGGTTGCCATGCCCTCCTCCAGGGGATCTTTCCATCCCAGGGATCAAACCCATGTCTCCTGCATTGGCAGGTAGGTTCTTTACCTCTAGTGCCACCTCGGATGAGACTACAAATATATAAGATATAAATTTAACAGATAAAGGTAATTAACATTTCAATAAAGCACTTTAAATTATGATGCTCAAAAAGTTAATGATTACATCTTACGTATCAATATGAGTGAGAAATGTCTTGAAGTATGAATAGTATCTCTTCCCTTGTATATTCCCTCTGTTACAATTGCAAAGAGTAAGCCATTAAACTAATATGTTTTTAACATTAATAATCTAATAACACTGGCAATCCATTGTGAGTTTTATTTTCACCTCATTTCTTCTCTTATTATGTAGTAGGCAAGTAGGGAGGAAAATCAGTCTTAAAAAGGATCTGGGCCTTGCTTTCTATGACCAAAGATCTGAAATGTGCCTTAAAACATAGCTTCAGGGAGTGACATGGAAACTGGAGAGATGCTGAGTCAAGGTTGGGCCGGTCAGTGGGGCAGAATGGAGAAAACTAGCGAGAGTTCTTACTGCAGAGAGAACTTGGAATTCTTTTGTGTGTGTGTGTGTGTGTGTGAGTGTTTTTTAGTGCAAAAACATTTTTATTCTCAAATTCTCCAAATTAATCTATGAAAATTGCCTTTTCCACTGCCCTATCTTATCTTTGTTCAATTGTTGTCCTTTTTGATGGATTTTTAAATATGCCTTAGTTTATCTTTTTTAAAAAATTACTTACTGGAGTATAGTTGATTTACAATGCTGTGTTAGTTTCAGGTGTACAGCTAAGTCAATCTGTTACACATATGCATATGTCCATTCTTATTTTTTAAGATTCTTTTCCTATATAGGCCATGACAGAGTATCTAATAGAGTTCCCTGTACTACGCAGTAGGTCCTTGTTAGCTATCTATTTTAAATAGTAGTGCATATATTGGAGAAGGCAATGGCGTCCCACTCCAGTTCTCTTGCCTGGAAAATCCCATGGACGGAGGAGCGTGGTAGGCTGCAGTCCATGGGGTCGCTAGGAGTCAGACATGACTGAGTGACTTCACTTTCACATTTCACTTTTATGCATTGGAGAAGGAAATGGCAACCCACTCCAGTGTTCTTGCCTGGAGAATCCCAGGGACGGGGAAGCCTGGTGGGCTGCTGTCTATGGGGTCGCACAGAGTCGGACACGACTGAAGCAACTTAGCAACAGCAGCAGCAGTGCATATGTGTCAGCCACAATCCTAGAACTTGGAATTCTTTAACCACTGTACTTCAGCTGTGATTGGGGAAGAGAACTGAAAAATTCCTATGAAACATCCTTAATTGGATGGCAAACATGATACCTAGTGAGTTGTCATGAATTCCAGCTATTGAGAAGTGATCTTTATTTATTTTTTTTTTTAAAGTATTGAAATCATAGAGTCTGCTCTCTTATCACTGTTAAAATACACCTATATTCTTTTTTTTTTTTTTTTTGCAGGGGAAAATGGACAAAGGAAAGGATCAATGAGGGTGGGAGGGAAATGGGAAGAAAAAAGGGGAGTGATGGTGGGGAGGAGTATATGTAATTTCTTAACCAATGGCTTTCTGTTTTTAATCACAAAGAACACTTAAAAAAAATCATGGTGAATTCATCTTATATTAGGAGGTTTGTTCTCGAAATGAAAAGTTCAGGAAACAAAAAGTCCAGTTTGGGTGTCCTCATCTTTAGGCACATCTTGGTATTTTGTATTGGTAAGTCTATCTTTACCACAATATATTATTTAGGACAGGATTACATTTGTCTCCTCTTCCTCCCTACTACCCAAAGTGGTACCAAACCCACAAAATAGTCAATAAACCTCCACAGAGTGAACAATTAAGTCTTTTTTTTTTTTTTTTTAAACTCTCCTGAGTGAACTGAATTTTTTGAGGCTCATAAGTAAATATGTTTTCCTCTTTACTTTGTCTATTACAGC
Source organism: Tragelaphus eurycerus (assembly GCA_935064755.1). Taxonomy (NCBI): domain Eukaryota; kingdom Metazoa; phylum Chordata; class Mammalia; order Artiodactyla; family Bovidae; genus Tragelaphus; species Tragelaphus eurycerus. Next base: position 6,658,834 of record CAKXYN010000093.1, on the reverse strand, counting down.
CAGATTATATGAGTGGGGTATTAAAGTCTCCCACTATTATTATATTGCTGCATATTTCTTCTATCATATTAATTAATGTTTGTCTTAGATATATCAATGCTCCAATGTTGGGTGCATATATATTTATAATTGTTATAACTTCTTTTTGGATTGTTACTTTAAGTCATTATGTGTAACCTTCATTTTCTCCTTTTCAAGATCTTTAAAGTCAATTTTATCTGATATATGTATTGCTACTCCTGTTTCCTTATGGTCCATATCACCCTTTTAGTGATTCCTATCTAGAGAATGTCCTTTAGTTTTTGTTGGAGAAATGGTTTAGTGGTGCAAAATTCTCTCAACTTTTGCTTATCTGTGAAGCTTTTGATTTCTCCTTCACATTTGAATGAGATCCTTGCTGGATACAATAATCTAGGCTGTAAGTTATTTTCTTTCATCACTTTAATTACGTCTTGCCATTCCCTCCTGGCTTGGAGAGTTTCTATTGAAAGATCAGCTGTTATCCTTATGGGAATTCCCTTGTGAGTTATTTGATGTTTTTCCCTTGCTGCTTTTAATATTTGTTCTTTATATTTAATCTTTGTTAATTTGATTAATATGTGTCTTGGGGTGTTTCGCCTTGGGTTTATCCTGTTAGGGACTCTCTGGATTTCTTGAACTTGAGTGGTAATTTCCTTCTCCATTTTAGGGAAGTTTTCAACTATTATCTCCTCAAGTATTTCCTCATAATCTTTCTTTTTATCTTCTTCTTCTGGAACTCCTATGATTCGAATGTTGTAGCGTTTGATGTTATCCTGGAGGTTTCTGAAATTGTCCTCATTTCTTTTGATACGTTTTTCTTTTTTCTCCTCTGATTCATTTATTTCTAGGATTCTATCTTCTAGTTCACTAATCCTATCTTCTGCCTCTGTTATTCTACTATTTGTTGCCTCCAGGGTGTTTTGGATCTCATTTATTGCATTATTCATTATGTGTTGACTCTTTTTTATTTCTTCTAGGTCCTTGTTAAACCTTTCTTGCATCTTCTCAATCCTTGTCTCCAGACTCTTTAACTGTGATTCTATTTTTATTTCGAGATTTTGAATTAATTTCGCTATGATTATTCGAATTCTTTATCAGGTAGATTCCCTATCTCTTCCTCTTTGGTTTGGTGTGGTGGGCATCTATCCTGTTCCTTTAGCTGCTGGGTATTCTTTTGTCTCTTCATTTTGTTAAAATTGCCAAATTTAGAGTGTCCTTACTATATTCTGGTAGTTTGTTGAATTCTCTTTTTGAGGCGGTTTACAGGTCTTTTCAATATCTGATCTCTGCCTTGTTACAGAGGGGGTGGAGATGAACACCCAAATCTAAACCGGCCAGGTTCAGGCACTCAGATAATCCTCAGAAGCACAGACTCGGTTGAGTCTGCGTTTTATGCCCTTCCCAGATCCGAGTAGCGCAGGTGATGAAATGTTCAGCGAGCGCAGGTGCTGCCACTTATCGCCTCTCCGCTGCTCAGTTTTCTGGGTATACAAACAGCGCACTTTCTCAGGCAGATGTTGACCCTCCAGAGCCCCAAGAAGCGTGAGTCAGCACAGAAACCTACTCACAGTTCCGTTAGACAGTGTCTCTCTAGGGCTATAATTGCCCGCTTCTGGCCCTGGCTGCCTGTCACGGGAGTGGGACGGCCTGCAGCCGGCCAACTCTGTGCAGCCCTTTGTTCCGTAGGTAGTCCTGGTGGTGTCTTAAGTTAGGGCTGGCTTTTGATGTAGTAGATGACCGACAGTCTGGTTATTTCGCTCAGATAGCGCCCGAGATAGCCAGGCCAAATCCTCAAAGCCCAGCCCCCGCTTGCCAATAGCAAATGCTGGTGTCCGCGCCACTTCTCCGCAAAAGGAGTTACCACAGGGCTCGTTTTCTCGTTTTGAAGACAATGAGCTGTCTTTCTAAGTGCCTGATGTCCTCTGCCGGCATTCAGAAGTTGTTTTATGGAGTTTATTCAGCATTCAAATGTTCTTTTAATGGATTTGTGGAGGAGAGAGTATTCTCCCCGTCTTACTCGTCCGCCATCTTAGCTCCTCCGAGAAGTGATCTTTAAAATTATAGCCTCTTGAATAAGGAAAACTTGTTTCAGTCTTCTACTAACTGAAATTATTATAGGAATCTCTACTGGGATGATGGTGATGGATTTTGTGTGGCCCAATTCCCAACTGCTCAAAACCCCATGCCAACCTGGGGAGAGTCTGAGGGGGGCGACAGATTTTTCTCAGCTACTTGTTTGAGGTTTATGGATAGTTTAGTTAAAGGAACAAAAGTCATTATAAATTTTACTCTTTATAAATTTCTTATAATTTTTGACTTTCGGGGTCATTAGATATGCAAATTAAATTGTATTCAGAGACTTATTGAGCTCAGAAGTGATAGTAAGCATTCTAGGAAACACATTTCAACATCAAAGTCAGTTACATAGAAGAACGAGAGCAATGTGCTTCCTGAAAAGATCAAAATAAATTAATTTGGGGGGATCAAAGGCAAACCTATGTGATGTGCTGGATTCTGCACTGAACAGACCACATGGCAGCAGACCCTCAGTGTTCTAGATCTGCTCCTCTGTAGGTACTGGCTTGATTCAAATGGTTGGTAGGTAATGTGTTGGCCTTAAGTACTGTTGACACATGAAGACCCCTTTGTCACTTCCAGGTGTCACTTCTCTTTGCATCATTGTTTGTGGGGCTATGTTTTTGCTTCCCCTCTCCTATGCTATCTGAGTGATGGGCTCTTTGCCCTATTTCTTTAGTCCACACTACCTAAGATGGCTCTTAGGTAGTGTGTAAAGAACCCACCTGCCATTGCAGGAGACATGAGGATACGCAGGCTCAATTCTTGTGTTGAAGATCCCCTGGAGGAGGAGGGTACGGCAACCCACTCCAGTATACTTTGCCTAGAGAATCCCATGGATAGAGGAGCTTGGAAGGGTACAGCCCATAGGGTCACAAAGAGCTAGACATGACTGAAGGGACTTGGCACACACACGCCCCTACTGTGCAGGCTAATAGGAAGGTTTGGTGTTCCCATTTCTCTTGCTCACCCACTTCAGCATGCTTATCTGGTTCCCGGGCTTTCTCCATGATCTCTCTTGGCTAGGCAGAAATTCCAGAGCATCCTGGACTTCATGTTGTCATGTGTGCAGCATGCTGAGCAGCCCCCTCCCCGAACCTTTCTGGGGCCCATACAAAGTGGGGAGGCACCAAACTTCATGTGTTCTGTCTGTTCAGTCTCTCAAAGATGAGCATACAGACCATTTAAGTGTATGCAATTAAATTTCTTCCTAAATTGTCAGGGCAGTTTTTAAAGGTTGTCATAAATGCGAAAAGTAATTAAAATTGGGGTTCATTTGATGAATATCTAAAAGAACAAATTCCAAAGATTGAGATACGTGCAAAGAGGGATCCTGTAGATAATATTCCTACCCGTTTCTAACTTGGTCTCAGATTCTGGCCCCATTCTCCCCACCTTGGTCACCTTCTTTGTATTCTCCACCCTGAAACCTCTGTTTTCTTCTCTGTGAAAGGCCATCCCTTCCAGGGATGATCTCCTGGGGTGCAAGCAGGCAGTCTCAAGTAGCATCTTTGGACTTCAGTGGCGGTGGAGGGGGAACAGTGATGCATACTGCCACTCAGTTTTGCTGGAAAGAGCAGTAAGGATTATCTTCTCTCCCATGAATGTCCTAGGGTCCTCCAATCTATTTCCTCTTTTTTAAAAATAATTACATTTATTTATTTTTACTTGAAGGATAATCGCTCTACAAAATTGTATTGGTTTCTGCCAAACATCCACATGACTCAGCCAGAGGCATACCTATGTCCTCTCCCTCTTGAAATTCCCTGCCACCTCCCACCCCATCCCGCCCCTCTAGCTTGTTTCAGAGGGTTTCCCCTTTTCATAATTCTGCCAGAGTGATCTGTGACTGTGCCCGCTCTTTGTCAAGGGGTATTTCACTCGCAAATGTAGAATAAGGCCCAGAGAGGTTTAGTAACTTGCCTAAGGTCACAAGGCTAATAAATGGCTGTGCCATACCCTGACCCAGGCTCCAGAGCCCATGGCTTGTCTCTGCACTGAAGTGTCACTGGTTCATGCCATTTACCTTAGGAATAATTGATTTAGGATAGAATTTTCTTCTCTGATTTGATAGAGGAAAGGGTTGAAGGTAAAATATTAGTAACAAACTAGTGTTAGCTTGCATTATCACATGAGACTACACAAAGGCTATTTACACCAAAATTGCCAACATAATATAGTATTAGTCCAATGGAAAGAATCAGTTTGAATTTATATCCTAAATTTTTGTTTTCACTATGTTCATTTTTTTTTTAGAAAAAGTACATTTGTCACATTATCTTGGCTTTATCTACAAACCAAATAAATATAACTATTTATAATAAACAACTGTGAATGAATGTTGGCATTCTTCAGGTTCTTAGGTCATCTATATCTACATTTCCATAGCAAGTAGCTCCCTCACACCCAGAAGATACTAATAATTCCCAAGAGGAATGCCATATTTCCAAGGAGGAGCAAGGGTCTTTTGGCCTTCCCACATTCTATAGTAACAGCTTCTCTCAGGAGTCAGATTCTGTGTGCCCTCTGACCTCTTTGTAGAGATATATTAACTTGTCATTCAGGATTTTGTAGGAAGCATGTTTCCTGATATAAAACCTAGAGTTCTTATTGAGCAGGGTAAATTATTAGTCTTCCCCTGGTTAGCACATACCTGCCACCCTGTAAGAGTTCTCAATATTTTATTCTTTATGCATGTCTTCTGGCGTGAGTGTGTGTGTGTGTGCGAGAGAGAGAAAGAGAGAGAGAGAGAAAGAATATATGTGAGTGTGTGTGCATGTGTGACTATATGATGGGTAAGTGTATCTATAAGTGTGAATGTATGGGTATATGAGTGTGTGTGAATTTGTGTGTGTGTGTGTGTGTGTGTGTGTGTGTGTGTATCAACCAGAATCAACAAAATCTAGCCATACTTGGAGTACTGTCTCAAGGACCTAAGACACATATAGTTAGAAGATGCTGACATATTTTCCATACAAGCTGAAGTCCTTATTATTATCTTTTTATAAGTTGAGGAAATGAAACTCTACCAGGAAAACATCATAAACTTGGACAGCTTCTCCCATATGTAACCAACTGTTCCATGATGGTGTAGCTCAAGAAGCTATGTATTTAAAGCCTATAATGGTCCAGGCAGTGGAAGAGGATGATGAATGTTTCCTGCCCATGAGAGTTAAAGTCTACTTGGGGCCACAGATATGTGAATAAATAATTATAATATGATGTGATAAGTGAAGTGACATCAGTGTAATCAAGAGGTTATGAGATCATAGAGAAACCACTCCTAAACCTCGCCTGAGAACATAAGCTCTGACTCTGGAACTTCCCAAAGAAGCTTCACGCGAGGACTGTTTTAATGGAGAAGTGTAAATTTCTATGGCATTTAGTCCTCTTTGGAGCTTTGTTTAACAATGTAATTTGGAAGAATAAGTATTACCAAGCCTCTTTTTCAGCTGCAATTGCTGAAGATTTATCCCATTTCCCCCCTATATTCTGATCTTGCTGTCTTTGAGTAACAACTATGTAGTTAAGTCTTTTAATATATGTGGCATGATAGTGACATTTTTTTAAATCAACTTTGAAAATATGAGTCCTTAGTAAATGCAAATAGGGCCATTTTTGTAATACAAGTCAAGATTCTTACTCTATGATTAAGATTGAGATTCAGAAAGTTGCTAAATGACTTTTGTCCATGGCCACACAGCAAGTGGGTGGTCAAGCCAGCTTTAGAAATTGCTAATTCCTGGTAGAATACGTTACCAGGCCACAAATGAGTAGAAGAGCTAAGTGATACTTATGGCTGGTGTTGATGGAAACCTCAAGAGGGCTGGATGAGCATTCACAAAAGGATAGTTCTCAGTACTTATTTATACCTCCTGGAATGGAAAATTGGGATGGCTATTCCACAACAACCATCCACCACCTTCCCTTATGCCAAAAGCCATTTTTTTCCATCACCTCTCTGTGAAAACCATGTCAGAAAACGCTATAGTGTGTGAATTTTTCAAAACTTTAGGAAATGCTTAGATTATTTCCAGCATGTGGTTGTAGCAGGAGAATCTGGGGAAATCTGAAACAGGAACTCAGAAAGAGCCCAAGGCTTTGAGATGACATACAGCTTTAGGTTTAGACTCAGATACTCGGTAACTGTGCAGGTCACATACTTTTCGGAGAGACTCAGTTTCCTCCTTTGTAAAATGCTGAGATTACATCACAAGGTCATCAGTGTTATAAATTCTTTGCTTTTTTTTTTTGAATCACTGCTGATCACATCTAGACAAGCTGTAGGTAGCTCCCCCTTAGCCTGGACACAGCCAGCAGAACTTGCTTGTGTCAATATTATAATGTTAATTTAGAAAGTTATCCTCTGTTACTTCTTGATTAGAAATAACTTAGGTCTGCCTGACTACTATTAGGAAATGATTTGTTAAATTATAGGCACATATTATAGTCATATCTAGTGTGCAGAATGTCAATTCTTCTTTTTAGTACTTAATTGTCGTACTTTGGCCTTTTACACTGTACACTAATTCTGGCAACCCATTCCAGTATCCTTGCCTGGAAAATCCCACGGACAGAGAAGCCTGGTAGGCTCGGACATGACTCAGCGACTTCACTTTCGATTCAGGGTGTATAGTGTACGAATGAATGAAGATAGAGTCATTGTGCCTTTCTCAGGAAGGACTTGTTAAATGGAATAAAAACTAATACAAGGCCCACTCTCACACCAGACGATGATGGAGAATAAAGAGGATAACGTTAAAATACACTATTCAGTTGTCGATATTTAAGCCAGAAATTGTGAAAGAGAGTGTCTATCAAGGTAAGATTGCTCTGGAGACTTCAGTGGTGGTCCAGTGGTTAAGACTTCGCACTTCCACACAGGGGGCACAGTTCAATCTTGGTTGGGGAACTAAGATTCTGCATGTCTCATGGTGCAGCCAAATAAATAAAAAGTGGGACCTTACTGTGTAGCACAGGTAACTTTATCAATACTTCATAATGAGTATTAGAAAAATAATCTTAAAAAGTGGTTATATGCATATACATAACTGATTCACTTTGTTCTACAGCAGAAAGCAATACAATGTTGTAAACCAACTACACCCTAATCAAAAAAAATTTTTAATTGCTCTTTATCATATAAAAAGTTACTACATTGGGCAATTCTGTACTATTCTTATTTTAAGGAGATGAGTGAAGAGGGAAGCAGGATGAGCCAGCTACTCTGCACACCTGCCTCTTTGCTATCCCATTTAATCCTTACAATACTGCCGAGCTCGGAGAAGGCAATGGCAACCCACTCCAGTACTCTTACCTGGAAAATCCCATGGACGGAAGGGCCTGGTAGGCTGCAGTCCATGGGGTCGCTAGTAGTCAGACACAACTGAGCGACTTCACTTTCACTTTTCACTTTCACTTTTCACTTTCATGCATTAGAGAAGGAAATGGCAACCCAATCCAGTGTTCTTGCCTGGAGAATCCCAGGGGCGGTGGAGCCTGGTGGGCTGCCGTCTATGGAGTCACACGGAGTCAGACACGACTGAAGCGACTTAGCAGCAGCAACACTGCTGAGAGGTACAGATCCCTCAGTGTTGCTTAAAACAATGCTGAGAGGTATGTATTACTGTGCCCATTCAACAGCTAGGAGGTTGAGATTCAGGGAGGCTAAGAGATTTACCCAGGATCATACAGTTCGTAGGTAATAAAGAAAGAATTCAAACTTGGGTCTGTCTGACTTCAAAGCTCTAGCTCCTTCTACTAACTTCTGCATGTCCTTCCACGTCCCCTGTCCATAAATTTGAGGAGGCGGTGGTGAATGCGAATTAAAATCCAGATCTGGTTATCTGAGCCCCGCTTTTTCTCCTATTTGGAAGCCAGTCTTTTCCGCTGCTTCTTGAGTCAAGGCTCAGTGTCACTCAGATTGCTAGGCTGCGAAAGGACCACCCCTGATATGTTGACAAGAAATAAGCTTCGAATCTGCAACACTTCTTTATATGGCCTGTCAGCCTGGAGCTCCTACCAAAGAAATATTTCACAACAGGCCTGGCCACCTTATCACATTCCAAGCGGAGTTCAGCTTTCGTGGGCTGCAATCTTTGGAAACCCTGATGGTGACAAGTTATTTACTCTTTGTTTTAATGCCACTAGTACTTAGTCCATGGCCCCCTTTTCTTCTCTTTGCTTCAAAGAAGGCACATTATCTTCTCTCATATACCAGAGGTCATTTTGTTTTGGGTTACAATACAAAATAAATCACAAGAGCCAGCAGTTTATTGATCCAGTGGGCCCACACAGACAACACGGATAGCAAAGTCGGTCATCTTAGGTGGCATGCCATTGGGCCAACTATGAAAAGAATTTTTCATTTGGTTTCTGTCCAAAGACTGTTTTGTAAAATTTAGGTGAATTTTGTCTCTCAGCTTGAATGAAAGGCCACCGGTTTTGTTCTTCCTTCTGTCCTGCAGAGGAGCTCTGCTTCTCCTGTAAACCATCCAGGGTGCGCCTGAAAAAGATTAAGATGGTCTGCAGGGGTGGGAGACATTTCATCAGAATTTATTACTGTTCAAAGCCTCTATAAAGGCTCTCATTCAACCCTGGCCTTTGTATTTCCACCCATGAAAATTGTTCATACCATGACCAATCTGATACATTGTCGGTGTTCTTCATGGAATATTCCAAATGAGACCACAGTGAACCAACTCTTCACTCAGAGGAAAAGGGGAAGATACTAGGACAGTAAAAAAAAACAAAAAACAAAACCAAAACTAAAGTTTGCTTTAATACTTTGTGGCATTTTCCATCCAGGTCAGAGCTCCCTTGGGCGAGAATTGATGGAAACTCTGTTTTGACAGTTAAAAGAATACCTTTGGATAGATGAGCCCCCACCATGTGGATTTTAAATCAAGAAAAGAGTGTCTTTTTCAGTCTGTCTCCATTGAAAATCCAATACCTGCCAATTACAAGTCAATCTAATTTGTTATATTGGTATTTTCTTTTATTCAGCAAGCAAAAAATCTTTTTTTTAGCATTCATCAGAGCTGTGTTCTAAGAACAGAGAATTGTATACACTAACACTCCCTTTATAATTCTTCAGTTTAAAACATCACAGTGTGCATTAAGCCACATATCTCACAATTACAGTCAAGATTATTCACATAAGCTCCAATGTGAGAAAGGTACAGAAAGGGAAAAGACAGGAGGAAAGAACTTTTCTCAAACATGGATAATAAATCTAAAGAACTAGTGGACCACTTGTACCTTCATCTTAAAACACAGTTTCCATAAATTAGTGTTAAATGAATGAAAACTTAAATGTTGGAATCTGCAGTTGAGTCCTATATAGACCAACTCTTGGGATATGGAGTCAATTTCTCTAAATACTCTGATCCCACAGTTCTCTTGACTTAAACACTAACAATAAAACCTTGGAAAAAAGCTTCAATTTAATAGCACCACGCTGTAAATCAGGCACTACAGGGGGCGATGAGACCAAGAACGGGCATGTGGGGGCAGGGAGAAGGCAGGCAGGCTTCAGGTTTTGCAAATATCACCCTTACCAGGAGGGTCTAAAGAATGTGCCCTTCCCCTGTGTGGCTTGTGCCCTGACCCCATGTTTATAAGATCCTTTGGGGATCACTTTTGATCTTGGCTACCAGCACCCAAAGAGAAATGTGTTTCTATTACCTCAGTTGCTCTGGGAGCTGGTTAGTAATAGAAGTTACGTTCCTTCCGATAAAGGTCTTGGGCAGCTTTTAGTGATGGATTTTGTGAAAACCTTCCCTGCCCCTCATCACCTACAATCAGCTTGCTAACTCTTACCCAGCCCCTCATCACCTACAATCAGCTTGCTAACTCTTACCCACTGAAAAGAAACAAAACAAAACAAGCAAATAAACAAAAAAGATGGTCTGAGTTACCCTAGCAGCTCTCGTTCCCATCACAGCAGCGTTTGTCTTCTTATATCCAAGCAAGTCTATGGGCTTCCCTGGGACTGGGCTGGGCCTTTTTTGATGATTTTTCCTCAGTGCCTAGCGCAGTGAGGTATTCTGACATAGAATAGCTTGAAATGAATGCAAAATTTTCCAACTTTTGCTATGAATTACCAAAGTGCTTTCTGGCAAGGGAATCAAGAATGGCAAGAAAATTTCATATTACCTTCAAAATAAACCACTATAAAGGGGTAGGAGAAAAAGGACATCTTATTAGGTTTGCATTTTTAAAACACGTTCATTGACAATCTCTTCTTTTTTTTTTTTTTTTTTTTGATGAATTTTCTGTCCTTGCCTGTAGTTCCTTTTTCGAGAGGGTTAGCTGTCTTTCTGATTCATAAGAACTCTTACTATACTAAGAATTTTAAACTTTATAATGTTTAAAGTTTGTATGCAATATTGCAAATATATCTTCGACTTTGCATTTTTTTGTGAGGATTTTTGTTTTGTGTTTGCTTCTTGATTCTCAGCTACTTGTTTATACTAAACTATTAGATGATAACTTGTAACCATGTCTCTTGCTTCATGGAAAATGGTCCAGGGGGCTACCCCTTAACCTCAGTGAATTCTATGAATCTAGTCCTACTGGTGCTGTGGGCAGCAATTATATAGCATTATATATCTCAAAATTTCAAAGTGAAAGCTTGCATTGCTTCTCTAGCCTTAAGATGTCTTGCACCATATCTTCCTTCATGAAAATACTTTCTTTAAAAGTGCCTTAGTGGAGAAAACACTCAAAAGATTATAGCTTATAATTATTATATTATTTCTATTATATGATGTACCTAACATATATTTTATTATCATAGTTATTATTTTTTTTCCTGGCCTGATTTTCACCAGTTTACAAAAACAAATCTACCTTGATTTTAGGAAGCAAATTTTCTTCTATTGGTCATCTTTTTGCTGCCTTAAGCACGTAGCGTGGTGTCTCTCACATAACAGGCACCCAATCAATGTGCAAACTGAAGGACTAGAGTGTGTGCTCAGTCGTGTCTGATGCTTTGCACCCTCATGGATTGTAGTTTGCCAGGCCCCTCTGCCCATGGGACTTTCTACGCAAGAATACTGGAGTGGGTTGCCCTTTTCCACTCTAGGGGATCTTCCCAACCTAGGGATCAAACGATCTCTTGTGTTTTCTGCATTGGCAGGTGGATTCTTTATCACTGAGCCACCTGGGAAGGGAAATGCAGGGGCAAGTTAATCATAGAAAATAGACAGTGGTGAGCCATGCAGCATAGCAGAACATGTGTATGAGTTCATTTAAATTTTCTTTTCCATGAGAATGTACATATTAAGCGTTCATTTATGGCCACAGCATATTCAGGAAAAACTAAAGGAGAAAGTACATTTAATTTTAGATGTTGATGAGACTTGATTCCTATCCATTTAAAATGACTCCCTTCACATATTCTTTTTTTCTCAATTGTTTTAAACAGTTTTTAATAAAATTTGCTCTGTTTTAGCCCCCAAAGGCTGTTAGAAGTAGGACATTTAGTTTATTTCTTTACCTTGCAAAAGAATGCCGTTTATGAATTTTTAAAGGGGAGTGGGCAGAAATTAAGCTTTGATACCTTAAAAATACAAGAGAAAACAAAATGCATGAAAATATAACATTTGGAATAATTTTTATCAACTCCAGATTTTTTCTTGATTAAATAAAATTATTTAAATACTTCTTAGGGTCAGGATGACTCAGAAATGTGTTTCATGTAATCTCCTTATCTTTTTTTAGTAAATCACTAAGAATTATAAATTATCTGAAGTTTTTTAAGAGGAAGAGATAATTTGAGAAGTCAACTAATAATAATCTAAATTGAAAGCAATTAGCATAAGTAACAGTATCTCACAAATAAGGCAATTAAATGCTAAAACAATCTGCTGAATTTCCAGACAATTGAAATTAGGTCTTGAAAACTTAGACTGATTATGTGTAAAGTTAACTAGAGCATTGTAAGCTTCAGCACGTGCTAAGGCATGTAGATATTAACCACATATATTTGTTCAGCAAACAGTGAGTTGAGGTATTATTACCAGGGAAAATTACCGATAGTCGGGCTGTGTTCCAAGAAGCTACACAGGGTGGCATTTATGACATTAGAAAGTTGAATCAAAGTCTAGCGTCTAGCTCTTAGACTGGCAAGCTTTGACAGTTGATTTTACGTATACTCTGAGAGCTGATCCTCCTCTTTAGAGAAGGTTTATGAGATTCATTTTAAAACCATAAGGCTATTTAATGAACTGGCCGTGCAATGATAGTCCTAGGAATCACACTGTGTGCTAAGTCGCTTCAGTCGTGTCCTACTCTTTGCGACCCTGTGGACCATAGCCCACCAGCCTCCTCTGTCCATGGGATTCTCCAGGCAAGAAGACTGGAGGGGGTTGCCATGCCCTCTTCCAGGGGGTCTTCCCTACCTGGGAATCGAACCAGCATCTCTTACAGGCAAGTTCTCTTGCGTTAGCAGGCAGGTTCTTTAATACTGGTGCCACCTGGGAAGCCCAGGAATCACAGTACTCCTAGTCCTTTTTCTTCCTGTGGTCGAATTTTATTAGAAACCAAATTATAGCCCAAACCACTTTACTTTGAGAGATTACTCGTACGTGGATCAGAAATACTCTAAATCAGACCAGAATTTCGGGTAATGTGACAAACTGAGCTGGCGTGAATACTCCCTCTCATTCCACTTATTTGACAAAAATAAAACCCAGCAACAACAACAACAGAGGTACAACCCAATACAAAAGAAAGAGAAATCCCCAGATGTCAGAAATAAATAAGGAATTCAATGCCAGAACAGAAAGCATAGGAGTGGACACTGTGAAGACCCAAAGCATCTTGCTGAAATATTTATGGAAAAACTGGTCTGGGACAAATGGAATCCAGCAAATATGAAGACAAAATTACTCCACAAGAACACTTCCACCACCCCTGGTGCATAGGACTTCCTCTTGAAAATGAGAGCCTAGCAGACTCCATGGGGTCACAGGGTCGGACACAACTGAGTGACTAACACTTTAACTTCACTACTGAAGAACCCACAATAAAAAGTCTCAGAGTTACTTGAGGAAACAAACCTCTGTGGAAAAATTAATAAGAAAATAGAAACAAACCATGAAATTATTGCACTAAAATAGTTAAAGAGATAGCATAAGAAATGAAAGAAAGATAAGAACTATTTCATAGCTGCTGATTGGCAAAAAGTAAATGGTTGGAAAATACCAAGCATTTGTGAGGACAGCAAATACTAGGAACTTTCATAATCTGCTGTTGAGAATTTAAAACAATACAGCTACACTGAAAACAATTCAGTACCACCTAATCAAGTTTCAGTTCCGTTCAGTTCAGTCACTCAGTCGCGTCCAACTCTTTGCAACCCCATGAATCGCAGCATGCCAGGCCTCCCTGTCCATCACCAACTCCCGGAGTTCACTCAGACTCATGTCCATCGAGTCGGTGATGCCATCCAGCCATCTCATCCTCTGTCGTCCCCTTCTCCTCTTGGCCTCAATCCCTCCCAGCATCAGAGTCTTCTCCAATGAGTCAACTCTTCGTATGAGGTGGCCAGAGTACTGGAGCTTCAGCTTTAGCATCATTCCTTCCAAAGAAATCCCAGGGCTGATCTCCTTCAGAATGGACTGGTTGGATCTCCTTGCAGTCTAAGGGACTCTCAAGAGTCTTCTCCAACACCACAGTTCAAAAGCATCAATTCTTCGGCGCTCAGCCTTCTTCACAGTCCAGCTCTCACATCCATACATGACCACAGGAGAAACCATAGCCTTGACTAGGTGAACCTTTGTTGGCAAAGTGATGTCTCTGCTTTTGAATATGCTCTCTAGGTTGGTCATAACTTTCCTTCCAAGGAGTAAGCGTCTTTTAATTTCATGGCTGCAGTAACCATCTGCAGTGATTTGCCAAATAGGAAAAGGAGTACGTCAAGGCTGTATATTGTCACCCTACTTATTTAACTTACATTATGAGTACATTATGAGAAATGTTGGGCTGGATGAAGCACAAGCTGGAATCAAGATTGCTGGGAGAAATATCAATAATCTCAGATATGCAGATGACACCACCCAAGAACTAAAGAGCCTCTTGATGAAAGTAAAAGAGGAGAGTGAAAAAGTTGGCTTAAAGCTCAACATTCAGAAAACTAAGATCATGGCATCTGGTCCCATCACTTCATGGGAAATAGATGGGGAAACAGTGGAAACAGTGTCAGACTTTAATTTTGGGGGCTCCCAAATCACTGCAGATGGTAATTGCAGCCATGAAATTAAAAGACACTTACTCCTTGGAAGGAAAGTTATTACCAACCTAGATAGCATATTCAAAAGCAGAGACATTACTTGCCAAAAAAGGTCCGTCTAGTCAACGCTATGGTTTTTCCAGTAGTCGTGTATGGATGTGAGAGTTGGACTGTGAAGAAACCTGAGTGTCGAAGAATTGATGCTTTTGAACTGTGGTGTTGGAGAAGACTCTTGAGAGTCCTTGGACTGCAAGGAGATCCAACAAGTCCATCCTAAAGATCAGTCCTGGGTGTTCATTGGAAAGACTGATGTTGAAGCTGAAACTCCAATATTTTGGCCACCTCATGCGAACAGCTGACTCGTTGGAAAAGACCCTGATGCTGGGAAAGATTGAGGGCAGGAAGAGAAGGGGACAACACAGGATGAGATGGCTGGATGGCATCACCAACTCAATGGACATGGGTTTGGGTGGACTCTGGGAGGTGGTAATGGACAGGGAGGTCTGGTGTGCTACACTTCATGGGGTCTCAAAGAGCTGGACATGACTGAGTGACTGAATTGAACTGAATCAAGTTTACAGATACATACCTGCAACTCAGGAGTCAGTGTCTAGGGATGTACCCTACATTAACTCTTATGTTTGTGCTCATGCTTGCTTAATTACTCAATCCTGTCCATCTCTTTCGGACCTTCGAACTGTAGCCTATTAGGCTCCTCTGTCCATGGGATTTTTTCAGGCAAGAATTCTGGAGTAGGTTGCCATTTCTTTCTCCAGGGGAACTTACTGACCCAGGGATCGAATTTGTGTCTCCTGTGTCTCCTGCGTCGCAGGCGGATTCTTTACCGCTGAGCCACTGGGGAAGCCCCAGAAGGCAAATAAGGTATATATACTTGCATTGTTCATCAGAACAATCCAAAAACCTAATAAAAGTTGGCACATAAAGAAAGCTAAGTGCCGAAGAACTGATGCTTTCGAACTGTGGTGTTGGAGAAGACTCTTGTGAGACCCTTGGACTGCAAGGAGATCAAATCAGTCAATCCTAAAGGAAATCAACCCTGAATTTATTGGAAGGACTGATGCTGAAGCTGAAGCTCCAATACTTTGGCCACATGATGCGAAGAACCAACTCACTGGAAAAGACACTGATGTTGGGAAAGATTGAAGGCAGGAGGAGAAGGGGATGACAGAGGATAAGATGTTTGGATGGTATCACTGACTCAGTGGACATGAGTTTGAGCAAGTTTTGGGAAATGGTGAAGCATCACAAAGCCTGGTGTGCTGCAGTTCATGGGGTCACAAAGAGTCGGACACTACTGAGCAACTGAACAACAAATTAACAATAGAGTGATCAAATAAACTATGAAAATACATTTGAAAACTGCACAGCAATAAAAATAAATGAGCAATATATCAAGATATGAATTTCAGAAAAATAATTTAGGGGGAAATAAGCAAATCAATGTATGCAGGTCAGGAAGCAACAGTTAGAACTGGTCATGGAACAACAGACTGGTTCCAAATAGGAAAAGGAGTACGTCAAGGCTGTATATTGTCACCATGTTTGTTTAACTTATATGCAGAGTACATCATGAGAAATGCTGGACTGGAAGAAACACAAGTTGGAATCAAGATTGCCAGGAGAAATATCAATAACCTCAGATATGCCAATGACACCACCCTTATGGCAGAAAGTGAAGAGGAACTAAATAGCCTCCTGATGAAAGTGAAAGTGGAGAGTGAAAAGGTTGGCTTTTAAAGCTCAACATTCAGAAAACGAAGATCATGGTATCTGGTCCCATCACTACATGGGAAATAGATGGAGAAACAGTGGAAATAGTGTCAGACTTTATTTTTCTGGGCTCCAAAATCACTGCAGATGGTGACTGCAGCCATGAAATTAAAAGACGCTTACTCCTTGGAAGGAAAGTTATGACCAACCTAGATAGCATATTCAAAAGCAGAGACATCACTTTGCCAACAAAGGTTCGTCCAGTCAAGGCTATGGTCTTTCCTGTGGTCATGTATGGATATGAGAGCTGGACTGTGAAGAAGGCTGAGCGCCGAAGAATTGATGCTTTTGAACTGTGGTGTTGGAGAAGACTCTTGAGAGTCCCTTGGACTGCAAGGAGATCCAACCAGTCCATTCTGAAGGAGATCAGCCCTGAGATTTCTTTGGAAGGAATGATGCTAAAGCTGAAACTCCAGTATTTTGGCCACCTCATGCGAAGAGTTGACTCATTGGAGAAGACTCTGATGCTGGGAGGGATTGGGGGCAGGAGGAGGAGGGAATGACAGAGGATGAGATGGCTGGATGGCATCACTGACTCGATGGACATGAGTCTGAGTGACCTCCGGGAGTTGGTGATGGACAGGGAGGCCTGGCGTGCTGCAGTTCATGGGGTCGCTAAGAGTCGGACACGACTGAGCGACTGATCTGATCTGATCTGAAGCAAATCAAAGAAAAATAAAGATTCTACATGTATGTTTTAAAATGGACAAAACAACAACATATTTGCACCCTCTGTGCAAATTCTTACTAAAATGCTTGGCTACACTTTACAATGATCCTCACGTTCAAACAAGAGAACACAGTAATTATTGCAGGACTAGAGAAATTCAAGATCAAGAGCAACCAGAGTAGAATGACTAAAGCCGTAGCTGTAGACATAAGCATTTGTCCAAAATATTAGGGGACTCCTAGAACTGATTTTGGAAGTGAACTGGTCGACTAACTGGTACACATAGCATCAGCAGACATCTGTCAAACTTCGGCTTTTCTGTTACTCATTCTTTCAAACAAAAACAAAACCCAGTCTCCAGTCTGAGCATTTTGCAGTGTTTAGTTAATATGAAATATGCAGTAAACTGTAATATGAAGCTGTTGGATGAAAATTCTGATCAATGGAGAAAACAAAGGCCATTTATTGTTCTTGTTTTATAGGCTGACTTCATAATAGTATTTTCAGATTCTACCCTTTTTGTCTTAACAAGACAAACTTTAATATCATTTGGTATGTTTGTGTCTGCTTTGATTTAGAAATTTAGTTTAGGGAGTGAATGGAATTCTAAGAGTCTGTCTACCTATCAATACTATTAAATTGTTTTTCTTAACATGAAGTAGAATGTATTTTTGAAACAGAAGCAATAATCACATTTTCTCATTTCTAAGACTACGGATGTATAAAATGTGTTATTAACTTATGACAGTTTTTTAAAAATAGAAGCTTTTCACATTAGAATTTTCATGCATTATGAGATATATCTGTTTCCAGGAATATTAAATATGAAAAAAGTGTGCATTTTATTTTTTTCCTTACCCCCTCACATCCTACCTCTGGCAACCAAAAAAGGGCATCTTAGAATTGAGCTCTATCAGTTTCTACTTCATGCATATTGAGGCTCTCTTGTTTAGTATGTACAAATTTAGGATTCTCTCTTTCCAACGGGTTGATTCTTTTATTGCTAATTGTTGTTATTGTTCAGTCACTCAGTGATGTCCACCAAGCTCCTCTGACCATGGGATTTCCCAGGCAAGAATACTGAAGTGGGTTGCTATTTTCAGGGGACCAGGATCTCTAGGAGATCTTTCTGATCCAGGGACCAAATCTTCCTGACCTGTCTCCTGTGTCTCCTACATTAGTAAGTTTCTTGTAAGCAGCATATAGTTGGATCATTTTATTTAATCAGTTGAACAATCTCTGTCCTTTGATTGATATATTTAGAGCATTTACATTCAAGGTAATTAATAATATGCTAGCACTTAAGTAAGGCGTTTCACTACTTGTTTCTCTGCTTTTTACGGTTTTTGTTTCTTCTCTTTCTCTTTTCTTGTTTTCCTGTGAGCTATTCGGACAATTTTTTTTTAATTCCATTTTGATTCACTTGTATTTTTGTGTGTTATATGTTTTTCTAGTTTTCATAGTGACAACTCTAGTTATTAAAATATACACTTATCACAGTCTAAAATATAGACTTATCACAGTCTACTGGTATCAATATTTTACCAGTTCAAGTGAAGTGTGAAAACTTCACTTCCGTTTAGGTTCCTTTATCTTCCTCACTTTTAAATATCACTGTCTTAGGTGTGTTGTTTAGTCACTAAGTCGTGCTCTCCTCTTTTGTGACCCTATGGACTATAGCCTGCCAGGCTCCCCTGTCCATGGGATTTCCCAGGCAAGAATACTGGAGTGGGTTGCCATTTACTTCTCCTGGGGATCTTCCAAACCCAGAAATTAAACTAGCATCTCCTGTGTCCCCTGAGTCTCCTGCATTACAGGTGGATTCTTTATCTCTGAGCCACTGGGGAAGCCCTGTCTTAAATATGAGACAGTGTTATAATTTTTCATTGAAGTATCAGCTTTGCTTTATAAAATTCATAAGGAAAATAAGTCTATTGTATATAGATTTCTGCTCTTTCCATTGTTCCTTCTTTCCTGATGCTCTAAGAGTCCTTCTTTTAGCCTTTCCTTTTTGTCTGAAGAAAGTCCTTTAGCCAATCTTTAATGGTAGATTGGCTGGCATTAAATTTGTTTTTCTTTGTATGCAAATATAACTTATCTCTTTATTCTGAAGGATAGTTTCACTGGATATAGTTTTTGAGGTGGACGGTTCTTTCCTTTCAGCTCTTGAAAAACATTGTGCCACTTCTCTTTGGCCTTCATAGTTTCAGATCAGAAATCTGCTATAATTTTAATTGTTGTTCCCCTACAGGTAATGTGTTATTTCTCTCTAGATGTTTTAAAGATTTTTTTTGTCTTTAGTTTTTGAAAGTTTAATTATGAAATCTTGGCATGAGTTTTTTTGAGTTTATCTTGTTTGGGGTTTACTCGGCTTCTTGGATCTGTAGGTTTGTGTCTTTTGGTAACTTGAGGGAGTTGTTGGTAATCATTTATTTAGATACTCTTCCAACACCACTCTTTTGTTATTGTTTCAAGGTCCCTAAGTCTCTGTATGTGTGTGTGTTGTGTGTGTGTGTGTGTGTGTGTGTGTGTGTATGTATATATATATAAGGTTCTAAAAGTCCTTCCTATGTATATATATATATA
Source organism: Tragelaphus eurycerus (assembly GCA_935064755.1). NCBI lineage: Eukaryota > Metazoa > Chordata > Mammalia > Artiodactyla > Bovidae > Tragelaphus > Tragelaphus eurycerus. Next base: position 6,639,452 of record CAKXYN010000093.1, on the reverse strand, counting down.
TACATAGGCTATTTTTTCTGGGTTGGCAAGATTGGGTAAATTCTACACTTTTGTTGTAAAATTTACTGACTCTATCTTCTGCTATCTCTATTCTACTATTTAGTCAATGCAGTGAGTTTTTTTATTTCTAATTTCCAGTTGGTTTTTAAAATATAATTTTCCTTTCTCTGCTGAGATTTTTCCATTTTTTCATTTGTTCCAAGAGGATTTTTAATTGATTGTTCAAGCATTTTCATGATTACTATGTTAAAATCTTTGTCAAATAATTCCAAAATGTAACTCATTGTTGATTTGGGTTGATTGTCATTTCTCATTTGGGTTGTGATTTTCCTTGTTCTTTGTATGACAGATAATTTTCTACTTTACCCTGAATATTTTTATCTATTATGTTAGGAGACTTTGGATTTCATATAAATCTTTTATTTTAGCTAGCAGTCATGCAATTTAAGGTTAACATATATGGATTTTGTCCTACTTTTGTGGGCTTTTATTTCACTGGGAGTTTAATTCTCAGATTCTTTATCAGAGCAACATATTCTTTGGTATATTCTTATATTATGTAATAATAATAATAATATAAATAGCAGTGTTATTTTGGTCTTATTGGTTTATCTGTTGCCACTGAGGACCCCTCTAATTTCTGCTGGTGCTTCCTGAGGGGAAATCAGGGATTTCTTCAGGCCTGGCTTCCAGATATGTCTCAGTTGATGAGGGTGTGTTGGGGTCCTCCTTTTGGTGCCTCTGGACTATTCTGGTGTCTCTGGGTTAGGGAGGATGGACTTAGACTACAGGGATAAGAAAGTTCCAGGGACTGGGCTGCTTTTGTAGCTGAGTCCCTCTTGCCTGGGACTCAGTCCTGGTGGGAGAGGAGAAGCCTTTTCCTCATTGCTTACTGTTCCTGAACCTCTCAATCCGTGCCCTTATGGCTTTTGTTGATCTCACCTGATGTTAGAGGGAGTCTCATTCAGTTCAGGGGAGTTACCTCCTGTTGTTAGGTCAGGTACTGGGAAATGATGGTCTGTGTAGACTTCTTTTGTTGGGTGAGGGGACATAAAATGTCCTTTTGCTGTGTTGTTTTTCAAGTCTTGTGTTTCTAAAGAAACTCCCCTTCTTCCTACCACATTTCAAAGTCCTTCTTTGATATTTCTTGTGCCATTTCTAGGGTGAGAGTTGTGCCTAGCAAGGAGAAATAGGGGAAAATGGGCCTACACTATCTTGTCTGGATTAGAGGTCAACTGTACTCTTTGAAACAATTTACTGTATTTCTTTATTATTAGCTTTTGACTCCTTCTAGAACCTGCTTACATTACAAAGACTCAAATGTACTTTTTCTCTTTTTGAATTTAATGCTATTTTTCATTAAACACACAGCTAAAAAATTTATTTTTTCTTATACATATTTTCTTGTATATATTTTTCTTATACACAATACTGAATGAGTTTGATGATTGGCCTTGTGAAAGAACAAAATAGATTTGTCCACATTTTCAGAAAATAAAAGCATACTCTGTTAAAAATTATGGCTCTCTGCTAGCCTCAAAAAGTACCTACTTTTAACCATCAAAGTTGATGTCAGATCCTTTTGATATTCAGCTTAACTGTGTTTCCTAAACATCTCTAACTCTCTTATGTAAAGTTGTCCTTTAGCTCATGATTCAGTGATTTTTTAATATCTGGATACCACAGGTACTTTCAAAGCTACTGACCACAAAAGGAGGAAACAAAAAAATCCGTCTTTAGAATTATTTAGTCACTTTACTCCTTTCAACAGTTTCCACGTGCAATATCTTATTTAAGCTGAAAGAAAAATCTTTGGAATAGAAATGCATGTCAGTAAATATTTTCACCTTTTTTTTCTTTAGTTCAAGTTAAAGAATAAAATCTGTACTGTGTAATTGCCGTCTGTGGCAGATGCTTTCACTGCCTATCAATATTCTTTCCTTTCTTAATATTAGGAAGTCCAATTTTCAGCTAAGTTGTTTGCTGTCCAAGTACATAAATGCATTAGAAATATTTAAAGTACTCTGAGGATTAAGTAACTGGCCTTGGAGCCTATCTGAAAGCTTCATAGAAATTTCCCTTTTCTTTATTTGCTTTGTTGCTGCTGCTGCTGCTGCTGCTAAGTCGCTTCAGTCGTGTCCGACTCTGTGCGACCCCACAGACAGCAGCCCACCAGGCTCCCCTGTCCCTGGGATTCTCCAGGCAAGAACACTGGAGTGGGTTGCCATTTCCTTCTCCAATGCATGAAAGTGAAAAGTGAAGTCGCTCAGTCCTGTCTGACTCTTAGCAACCCCATGGACTACAGCCTACCAGGCTCCTCCATCCATGGGATTTTCCAGGCAAGAGTACTGGAGTGGGGTGCCATTGCCTTCTCCGTATTTGCTTTGTTACCTTTTCTTATTTTCCTTTGGTGTACTTAATATCAACACACTTCATTTTTCTCCATCTTTCTGTTTGTACTGTACTACTCATGCCTTATAATGTATGCAATTTCTTTTGAAGATATAGTTTCTGGTTGAATACTAGTCCACACAAAGCTCCCCTATTCTTGGAGCATGAGGCTATGAGGTGAAAACAAGTGAGAAGCTCTAAATGGGCAGCATAGACGGGAGGAATTAAGTTTACTTCACGAACTGATTTATTCTCATAATCTCAGCAATATTTTTCCCACCAGGACATCAGAGCATGTTAGTTATCTGCAAAGATTTTTTGGTGTATTGCTTTATCATGAGCATTAGATGATTTGACTAAAAAAAATGGGAAATCATGACAGACAGAAGAAATAATTTGGGAAATCATGTAGAGAATGAGAAATATGAATGGAAAGCTCAATATGGATGTAAAGGGTTTAAGAGAATAGATAGTGTGTCCTGGCAAATTTAAGGTATGTAAGACATACCACCAAACTTCACCAATATTTTATAGACTGTGAAATTATATTATTAGCTCTTCTGCCCTTTTGGCCTTTGTTTGGTTTGGGTTTTTGTTTTTTTTTAAAGTAAACTCCTCTTCCAGACCCTGGAAAGATATCACACCAATTTTTATATGTTCTACACATTTTTTTTTGTTGTTCTGAGTAGCAGAAAGTTTTTTGCTTTTTGTTTTTCTTCTTTTGTGACCTGATCCACTTAGATTTGTTGCTAAACAAAGCTTTTATATTGCTCTCCAGGATAGATATTTCTATAGAAAATGTTCAAAATAAGAGATAATGTACTAAGACTGAATTATGACCTTACACCTATTAAAAACGTTGAGTGCCAACGTTCATAGGTTAGGGTACCAAATTGTTTTAAAATCCATTTATATCATTAAACGTTTCCTTCATGGGAAAAATTGATAGTTATAGTTATATTAAATAGAATGGAGCAAAGAGAACCCTTTGTGAGCCAAGTGCCTGAATTCAATTCAACAAATGCCACCATCTTCAAATAACACTTATGAAGTACACAAGTGTTTGAGGTCTGGACTCTGTTTATGAAGAGAAAAAAAGACATATGTTCGAAAGAAGATGTGAGGTGTTCCCGGGCTTTTGTCATTTAAGTGATACGCATGCGAGGTGTAAATGAAACTTTATTGATAAAACACTTCTTCGTTCATTTACTTCATAGGGGATTTTAGACTCTTCTGATCCTTTTCCTACACAAGTCAGAATACAGTGAAAATCCCAGGCATGCATGAAAACAGCGGCAGGGCCTCCACTGAGTTCCAGGCACGCTGAACAGCCTGTTTACAATCAGGGGCCATTTGGAACGCAGAGCAGAGCCTCGCGCTCTATCTCACAGAATGGCCCCAGTTGCCCCAAGCCAGGCCTGTGTGGCTCACACAGTATCCTCTTTATGAGCCTAGGGACGGAATTTCAATGAGGAGCGCTGAGGTATGTTTTTCCACAAGTGGCATCTGGCTCCAGGATTGGTTACGTGAATGGCCCAGCAGCTGGTTAGACCTGTGGTTTCTGCTAATTAGGCTGAGGTTGTGCTGGCTGCCTCCTTGGCTTTCAGAAGCCAGCCAGCTTTTCGTCATCCTCACAACTCTAAAGATGGCCTCAACGTGTGTGTGGTAGAGTCCGGGGGCCTTTGAACTCGGTGCGGGTACCTGTCTTATTGTGGACACAGTGGATATTTATTCCCTGGCCTACACTTATCCACTAATGATGGGTCAAGTCATTTGGATTTCAAATACAGTAATAATTAATCCTGAGGAAGTTTAGCCTAAGTACAGGTTTCCTTTCCCCTAGAACCAACTGTTTCTCCCCGAAAGCAAGCAAATGTTTTCTTAAAAAATTAAAAATACTTCTCTGTCCATCCGTCTCTGTCATGGCCTCTTCTTTGTGTATTTATCTTTGTGGATACAGAGCCACTCTGGTCGTTTGAAGGATGTATATGTTTGTGTATGGGTGCACGTATATTTATAAACAGGGGTTTACTATAAGGAGAAAGAAGGATTCCTGGTAGCAGTGTGGCCGGAAGGGCCCACTTCCTGCAGTAAAGGCCTCTGGACCACACAGAGAACAGCCTCATCCAGTCCTTCTCCCCACTTTCTCCACAGTTCAGACAGGCACCAATGTAGAAATCGTCTCTCACGTGATGGGCAAAGCATCACCAAAGTATAACCATGCCCTCTCTCCCTGTTTCTGGTGGCTTCCGTGCACCCAAGAGCTTGGGGGCAGTCACAAAGATAACATCTGGAAGAAAGAGAACAGGATCAGAAGCCCGAACACAGGCTTCTATTTCCAGGCCTACCCTCTGACAAAGGAGCTGCTCCAGGACAATTCCCTTCAATTTCACTGCTTCCCATTTTCCCAGTCTATGTGAGATGGTGATAAGGAAGTCAAATGTGTGGGCATCTTATCTCATAGGGGCTATTTGACTTTACCGTGAAGTTGTCTCTGGCGAAAGTCTGGGAAAAGAACCGAGTAAGTGTAATTTAAGACGTTCTATCCAGAAGAAATTTTTAAACCCTTAACTTGAAAGGATCAGTTGTGGTTAGAAGGCTATATCAGATTGTATCAAAATTGGATCAATTCTTGCAGACTTATGGTTATCAAAGGGAAGAGAGCGGGTGTGGGAAGGGATAAATTACAAGTTTGGGATTAACATATACACACTATTATATATCAAATAGGTAAACAACAAAGACCTACTGTGTAGCACAGGGCACTATATTCAGTATCTTGTAATTGCATATAATGGAAAAGAATCTGAAAAAGAATATATGTATGTGTGTGTATATAACTCAATCACTTTGCTGTACATTTGAAACTAAATTGTAATTGTAAATCAACTATTGTTTAGTCGCTAAGTCATGTTTGACTCTTGTGTGACCTCATAGACTATAGCCCACCAGACTCTTCTGTCCATGGGATTTCCCAGGCAAGATTACCGGAGCAGGTTGCCATTTCCTTCTACAAGGGGTCTTCCCAACTCAGGAACCAAATCTGCATCTCCCACATCTCCTGCATTAACAGGCAATTTCTGTACCACGGAGCCTCCAAAATTAAAAAACAGAAAGATGAATTATATTTCAATTTTCAGAAAAGAGTTGTAAAAATTATTGGATCAATTTTTCATCACGGGAACATAGAAACTTTCACTGCTGCTGCTGCTAAGTTGCTTTAGTCGTGTCCGACTCTGTGCGACCCCATGGACTGCAGCCCACCAGGCTCCCCCATCCCTGGGATTCTCCAGGCAAGAACACTGGAGTGGGTTGCCATTTCCTTCTCCAACGCATGAAAGTGAAAAGTGAAAGCGAAGTCATTCAGTTATGTCTGAATGGACTGCAGCCCATCAGGCTCCTCCATCCATGGGATTTTCCAGGCAAGAGTACTGGAGTGGGGTGCCATTGCCTTCTCCGAGGAACTTTCACTAACGATGTCAAACATTGTTGGCTTAGCCATACAGTCCCCAAAGCCTCGCATTTTACACTGTCCCTTTCTCTGCCATTTCTCTCTTGTCCTCTATGGCTAGCCACATAAACTAAAACTCACTAGCAGGAAAATAACCAATCAGTCAAACAAAAAAACCCTCTACTTTTCTTTCTTGGAAACCTTCCACCTTCTCTGACTTCTACTTTTTGTCCTCTTAAGTTATTATTAATACGCAGCTTCAGGTGTAGTCCTGCACCAATCTTGAAGCAGCTTCAGGTATAGTCCTGCACCAATCTTGAAGCAGGATTCTGCATTTTTTTGCAATTCATATTCCCCACAACCACCTCCCCTCAACCAAAACTCATCCCAAAGCATCAGTGAGCAGTGTAGCATTTACAAAGACTTCATAGATGAAATAGATGAGGGTGTTTATATACGCACAATAAATGACCTAAAAAAACCACAATTAGACAACTTTTTCCCAATAAAATATGTTTAACCTCTGACTCAGTTATCCCTTCTCACCCAAATTTCTGTCCTTGCTGCCCTAGCATAATTCATCTCCTTCAGTAAGTCTAGTCACTGGTCTGAGGCTTTCTTTAACCCTGCAATAACTTATCATGTTTATTTTCCAGGAATTCACTTCAGATGGGTGTTGGAATCTATTATTACTAGGAGAGTCTGTGTGCATTTCTTGCCAACCCCCAATTCAGTGATGTTGGTAGCTTAAAACTGGCTGTGGGGGAAAACCAGGGAATTGGAGATGCTACACATCAAGACTTCCCCTTCCCCCAGAAAGCCAGTTGTTAAACATCCAACACACAACTGGGTGACTTACAGGGTATGTGATGCCAGGTGCAGCATGGCACTCTACAGTCAAATGCACCTGGTCATTTGTGCCTTGTCAGTGCATCGGCTGAATAGCAGCCCAGTTATTTCAATAAAGCAGGTGTCTCCTTGCGAAAGAATGTTCCTCCCAACTTCTGAGTGGTTCACTGTTTCTCCAAGTCTTCCAGAATTGCTTTTATAAAAGTGCCGGGGGGAAAACTGTAGTATACATCTTCAAAATATAGAGGGATTATTTAAAGTGTAAATAATGAAAGAAATTTAATATCTTACTAAGTTTTTTAAAAGTGATTTAAAGTTGTTGTGTGGTGAGGGCGAGGTTCATCTTTTGAGAAAATAGTTTGGTATTCAATGTGCTTTATCTTTTACAAGTTTTACATTGAATATAAGCTGCCATCTTCATTTTAAAAGAACTCCTGCATTGCAATTAAGATAATTAGTAAAAGTAACAAAGAAACTTGGGCAAATTCAATTAAAGTTCCAATTTTAGAAATATTAAAACCTGAAAAGTAACGTGTTTCTTAGAGTCCAGGAAATGCAGCATAATTGAGTTGAAGCCAGAAAATAAAGAAAGGCAGACAAATTGAGACAGACCCGGAGATTTGAAAAAGCAGCTAAGTCTGTACGGCTGACATGGAGATGTTCTGCCTAATCTCCTTATAGATTTCTTTGTACTTCCAGGAAAGAGCTGGACAAAAGTAATCTCTTACCTAATTAGGTGAGAAAGCATATGTAGGAAACATTTGATAAGAGAGTTAGCATTTACACTTAGAGTGGAAGAAAAGAGGATTTGATATAAAGAAAAAGCTCAGATGTTCCTGAATCAGACAACTCAGGAATCTAGTTTAATTTATAATTAGGAAAATAGAGTGACACAAAGTAGCATTTCAAGTAAGATCAACAAAGGAATTGAAAGTTGTAGTAAAGCGGGGTGAGGGGCGGGGGACAGAATGTTTCCCAAGTGAATTGAGCTGCTTTTTAAATCTTTATTAGACACATCTCATCCTTAAAGTAGAGACTTTTTAAATGTTACTACATTCAGTTGTTTTAGTAAAATCTACTAAAAAATTTTTTTTAATAATATAAATTCAGTGTTTTTCAGAGTGTGCAGTTACGATTGTGTGTCTGTCTTAGTCCATTCAGGCTGCTATACCAAAATATCACAGATAAGGTAACTTATAAACAAAAATTTATTTCTCATAATTCTAGAGGCTGACAAGTTCAAAATCAAGGCACCAGCATGGCCATATTCTCTGGTGAGCACCTTCATCCTGGTTCATAGCTGCTGGGTCTTCACATAGTGAAAGGTGCTGGGGATCTCCCTGGAGCCTCTTTCATAAGGGAATCAGTCCCATTCCTGAGGGTTCTATCCTCATGATCTAAGCACCTTCCCAAGGTCCCCCTTCCTCACACCATCATCTTTGGGGATTAGAATTTCAACATATTTTGGGGGTGATACAGATATTCAGACCATAGCAGTGTCAGATCACATCCTTTGGATTTATCAAGTCAGTGTCTTCATAATAAGAATATACATGTTTGTTGCAAACATTGTATCTATTTGCTTTCCATTTTCTTAATTATTAGTATAAACATTTAGGTTAAATGTTTGCTTAGATTTTCTCCATTTTTCTCTTTTTAATATAGAAGCTTTGACAAAGTGTTAAAAATTTTATGTATTTGAATCTACCCATACTTTATCATGAGAAACACTGGACTGGAAGAAACACAAGTTGGAATCAAGATTGCTGGGAGAAATATCAATAACCTCAGATATGCAGATGACACTACCCTTATGGCAGAAAGTGAAGAGGAACTAAAAAGCCTCTTGATGAAAGTGAAAGTGGAGAGTGAAAAGGTTGGCTTAAAGCTCAACATTCAGAAAACGAAGATCATGGCATCTGGTCCCATCACTACATGGGAAATAGATGGAGAAACAGTGGAAACAGTGTCAGACTTTATTTTTCTGGGCTCCAAAATCACTGCAGATGGTAACTGCAGCCATGAAATTAAAAGACGCTTACTCCTTGGAAGGAAAGTTATGACCAACCTAGATAGCATATTCAAAAGCAGAGACATTTGCCAACAAAGGTTCGCCTAGTCAAGGCTATGGTCTTTCCTGTGGTCATGTATGGATGTGAGAGCTGGACTGTGAAGAAGGCTGAGCGATGCAGAATTGATGCTTTTGAACTGTGGTGTTGGAGAAGACTCTTGAGAGTCCCTTGGACTGCAAGGAGATCCAACCAGTCCATTCTGAAGGAGATCAGCCCTGGGATTTCTTTGGAAGGAATGATGCTAAAGCTGAAACTCCAGTATTTTGGCCACCTCATGCGAAGAGTTGACTCATTGGAGAAGACTCTGATGCTGGGAGGGATTGGGGGCAGGAGGAGAAGGGGACGACAGAGGATGAGATGGCTGGATGGCATCACTGACTCGATGGATGTGAGTCTGAGTGACCTCCGGGAGCTGGTGATGGACAGGGAGGCCTGGCGTGCTGCGATTCATGGGGTTGCAAAGAGTCGGACACGACTGAATGACTGATCTGATCTGATCTGATACTTTATTTCTGGCTTCCCTGGTTGCTCAATGGCAAAGAATCTGCCACTAATTCAGGAGATTCAGATTTGATCCCTGGGTTGAGAAGATCCCTTGGAGGAGGGCATGGCAACTCACTCTGATATATTTGCTGGAAAAATCCCATGGACAGAGGAGCTTGACTGGCTACAGTCTATGGAGTTGCAAAGTGTTGCACACAACTTGGTGACTAAGTGCACACACACACACACACACTTTATTTCTTCCATTGAGTTTTATCCCATGAAAAATGTTCCCCACTCAGATTAGAAATGTATCAGACCCAAACTTTTATTTTAGAAGAATTTCTAAATCACAACATTATCTAGAGACATGGTACCCTTTCCATTTTCAGATGGTGGGAAATTTATCCTCTTGATTGCTGCATACCCAGTACCAGGTAGATTGCTAACAAAAACTTATGGAAGAAAGTAAGCTTAACCAGTAGGCACAGCTTAAAGATATTTGCAAGAAGTCTCTAACGTTCACAATAAATTAACAGAAATTTGAAGAAAAGGAGGGGGGACAGCAGACTTTTACTCAGCAGCAGCACCAAGATTGTTTTTCTTCTCTTAGTTCTTGTGTTCTGTTTTCTTCCTGAATCAGGTTTAGATCTCTCCACATAGATTCAAAGATTCTGAAAAACCAGTTTGTCCCCTCCTTTGCATTTTCCCTCAGCTCCCACTTTAATTAAACACCCCGCTCAACCCCACCCCAATCCCTTCACTGCCCTTGTCTTGGTTTCTTCACTTTTTAAAGCAATTTTTATTAGAGTATAGTGTTTTACAATGTAGTATTAGTTTATACTGTACAGAAAAAATGAATTGGCTATACATAGACATATATCCCCTCCCTTTTGTACTGTCTTTAAATTCAGGTTAACGCAGAGCATTAAGCAGAGTTCTCTGTGTATTCCCAGTGTCTTCTTATTATTTATCTCTTTTATGCATTATATCAATAGTGTATATAGGCCAATCCCAACCTCCCAATTCCTCCCACATCCCCTTTCCTCTTGGTATTTATATGTTTGATCTCTACATCTGTGTCTCTATTTCTGCTTTGCAAGAAATACACCATCTATACCATTTTTCTAGATTCTACATATATGTGTTAATGTATAATACTTGTTTTTCTCTTTCTGACTTCAGTCTGTATGATACCCCGTCTTTGCTCCTTTTCCTTCTTCACTGGGGAGGGCAAAAGTGGGTGGGGGAATCCCTGTCTGCCTCTCTAACTAATAATAACCAGCCACCAAAGCCTACTTCCATTCCCATGCTGCTAATTCTCTAAATAATCCTTTTAGCAATTTAATCACTTTTAAAATCATTGACTTTGTATTTTTTTTAATGCCCATTCTCCTTTGGTCTAATTCTTTTATTCATTTTAATTGCTTACCAATTACTTGCCTTGGCTTTTTAAAGACAGATAATCATCTGAGAAATTAAGGTAGTCTGTGCCTCTGCTTTCAGGAGTGAATTATCTAGTTTAGGCTTAATGTCTGAATCAATTGGCTAAAACTGCCAAATAATCCTCAGTGATGGAGGCAATAATGATATCCCTACCTTTTTTCTGATATTAATGGGGATAGGAATGTGTCAGGTTCCTTGAGGTATATATTATTGTAGAAAAAAAGGATTTCTCTTTCTGTGCGCATGCTGAGTTGCTTCAGTCGTGTCTGACTCTGTGACCCTGCAGACTTGTAGCGTACCAGGCTCCTTTGTCTGTAGGATTCTCGGGGCAAGAATACTGGTGTGGATTGCCATGCCCTTCTCCAAAAGCATTTGTTCTTGTCTAAATATATCTTTATTATATATGCGTGTGTCTTAAAAGCAGATGGGGATTCTCCAGGCAAGAATACTGGAGTGGGTTGCCATGCCCTCCTTCAAGGGATCTTTCCAACCTAGGGATTGAACCCAGGTCTCCCTCATTGCCGGCAGATTCTTTACCATCTGAACCACAAGGGAAGCTCAGGAATACTAGAGTGGGTAGCCTATCCCTTCTCCAGGGAATCTTCCTGATTCAGGATCAAACCTGTGTCTATTGTGTCTCCTGAAGGCGGGTTCTTTACCAGTTCTTTACTGGTGGTACTTGGGAAGCCCCATATTAGTTGATAGTCCCTCATATTTAGAAATTAATAATAGTGCATTGGGGGCTTCCCATGTGGTGGTAGTGGTAAAGAACCCACCTTCCAGTGCAGGAGACATAAGATGCGAGTTGATCCCTGAGTTGCGAAGATCCCCTGGAGGAGAGCATGTCCACACACTCCAGTATTCTTGCCCGGAGAATCCCATGGATAGAGGAGCCTGGTGAGTTGCAGTCCATGGGTTCAGAAAGAACAGAACATGATTGAAGCGACTTAGCACATACACAGGCATTCAATAGTGTCTCTTCTGGGACTTCACTTTTGGAGCACTGTTTGAGGGGGACTGAGCAAAATCAGACTGGGAAGCACGCCTGTCTCATTGGTCCTAAGAGGTGACTCACACAGGCCTGGTTCTCTATATTCTGGCATCTCTACCAGGTAATCTTTAATCTTCTGTTATTATAGATAAGGAAAGTGAACAATTGTAAACTGACGCCACTACGGGATGGTACAGGGTTGGGATGGGACCTTGACCTTCTTCCTCATCTACTGCTTTGGCATCCTTGGGGAGAGCGGGTTGTCCCCAAGGTTGCTGCATCTCTTTATGTGCCTGCACAAGCTTCTACTTTCCGGTTTATTGTTAACAAGGAGCTGTCACAGCAGTGATCCAGTTACTCTGGAGTTTGCTGGAGTCAAAGTGACTCAGCCTCCCTGGACCCACTGATTTTACTCTCTTGGTAGGTGTTCAGACCAAACCTACACTTTACGCAGGAGATGATGTCTCCAATCAGCTGTAAATAGCAACAATGATAAGCCTGACTTGAGGGGACATTTGAATGGAAAGCACGAGAGACCACGGTACTAATAGAATCGCTCTTCTTTCCTCTTTTGTTCTTTTTTTCTTCCTCTTTCTTCCTTTCCTCCCTCCCTCTCTTCCTCCCCCATTCATTTCCCTCCTTCCCTTCTTTCCTTTCTTCTATCTTGCCTTCCTTCCTCCCTTCTCTCTCTCTCCTTCTTTCCAGATACTCTTACCAGAGTCCTGCCACGGAAAATACAGAATTTTTCCTTGCACACTGATACTGTACAGGGGTAGATTCTAGTGCACTTTGAACAGGTTTGAGTGAAACTACATGGTCAGTATAAGGTGGGCACTGACATTTCATCAGTGCAGCCTGGTGACCAGTGAATCTAAGATGCTCCATTTTTTCCACAGATTTGAATTTAACAAAACAGTGAAATAAAAAATGAACAAAAGAATGCCTACCCGCGAGCGGCGCACTGAGAGCTCCCGGCCTACCCGCGCGGCGCACTGAGAGCACGCCCGAGAGGAGCTACCCAACGACCGAGGAAGGACGGCGGTGAGGACTGGCGCACTAAGCACTGCCGAGAGGAGCTACCCCACGACCGAGATCAGGAACGGCCGCGGTGAGGAGATACCCCTCCCCCAAGGTCAGGAAGGGCGGCGGTGAGGAGAGACCCCTCATCCAAGGTTAAGGTGCGATGGCTGTGCTTTGCTGGAGCAGCCGGGAAGAGATACCCCACGCCCAGGGTAAGAGAAACCCAAGTAAGACGGTAGGTCTTGCAAGAGGGCATCAGAGGGCAAATACACTGAAACCATACTCACAGAAAACTAGTCAATCTAATCACACCAGGATCACAGCCTTGTCTAACTCAGTGAAATTAAGCCATGCCCTTGGGGCAACCCAGGATGGGCGGGTCATGGTGGAGAGATCTGACAGGGTGTGGTCCGCTGGAGAAGGGAATGGCAAACCACTTCAGTATTCTTGCCTTGAGAACCCCATGAACAGTATGAAAAGGCAAAATGATAGGATACTGAAAGAGAAACTCCCCAGGTCAGTAGGTGTCCAATATGCTACTGGAGATCAGTGGAGAAATAACTCCAGAAAGAATGAAGGGATGGAACCAAAGCAGAAAGAATACCCAGCTGTAGATGTGTCTGGTGATAGAAGCAAAGTCCGATGCTGTAAAGAACAATATTGCATAGGAACCTGGAATGTCAGGTCCATGAATCAAGGCAAATTGGAAGTGGTCAAACAAGAGATGGCAAGAGTGAATGTTGACATTCTAGGAATTAGCGAACTCAAATGGACTGGAATGGGTGAATTTAACTCAGATGACCATTATATCTACTACTGTGGGCAGGAATCCCTCAGAAGAAACGGAGTGGCCATCATGGTCAACAAAAGAGTCCGAAATGCAGTACTTGGATGCAATCTCAAAAATGACAGAATGATCTCTGTTCGTTTCCAAGGCAAACCATTCAATGTCACAGTAATCCAAGTCTATGCCCCAACCAGTAATGCTGAAGAAGCTGAAGTTGAACGGTTCTATGAAGATCTACAAGACCTTTTAGAACTAACACCCAAAAAAGATGTCCTTTTCATTATTGGGAATGGAATGCAAAAGTAGGAAGTCAAGAAACACCTGGAGTAACAGGCAAATTTGGCCTTGGAATAGGAATGAAGCAGGGCAAAGACTAACAGAGTTTTGCCAAGAAAATGCACTGGTCATAGCAAATACCCTCTTCCAACAACACAAGAGAAGACTCTATACATGGACATCACCAGATGGTCAATACCGAAATCAGATCGATTATATTCTTTGTAGCCAAAGATGGAGAAGCTCTATATGATTAGCAAAAACAAGACCAGGAGCTGACTGTGGCTCAGACCATGAACTCCTTATTGCCAAATTCAGACTGAAATTGAAGAAAGTAGGGAAAACCACTAGACCATCCAGGTATGACCTAAATCAAATCCCTTATGATTATACAGTGGAAGTGAGAAATAGATTTAAGGGCCTAGATCTGATAGATAGAGTGCCTGATGAACTATGGAATGAGGTTCGTGACATTGTACAGGAGACAGGGATCAAGACCATCCCCATGGAAAAGAAATGCAAAAAAGCAAAATGGCTGTCTGGGGAGGCCTTACAAATAGCTGTGAAAAGAAGAGAAGCGAAAAGCAAAGGAGAAAAGGGAAGATATAAACATCTGAATGCAGAGTTCCACACTAGTAAAGTAATGCTCAAAATTCTCCAAGCCAGGCTTCAGCAATATGTGAACCGTGAACTTCCTGATGTTCAAGCTGGTTTTAGAAAAGGCAGAGGAACCAGAGATCAAATTGCCAACATCCGCTGGATCATGGAAAAAGCAAGAGAGTTCCAGAAAAACATCTATTTCTGCTTTATTGACTATGCCAAGGCCTTTGACTGTGTGGATCACAAGAAACTGTGGAAAATTCTGAAAGAGATGGGAATACCCACCTGATCTGCCTCTTGAGAAATTTGTATGCAGGTAAGGAAGCAACAGTTAGAACTGGACGTGGAACAGCAGACTGGTTCCAAATAGGAAAAGGAGTACGTCAAGGCTGTATATTGTCACCCTGCTTATTTAACTTCTATGCAGAGCACATCATGAGAAACGCTGGACTGGAAGAAACACAAGCTGGAATCAAGATTGCCGGGAGAAATATCAATAACCTCAGATATGCAGATGATACCACACTTATGGCAGAAAGTGAAGAGGAACTAAAAAGCCTCTTGATGAAAGTGAAAGTGGAGAGTGAAAAGGTTGGCTTAAAGCTCAACATTCAGAAAACAAAGATCATGGCATCCGGTCTCATCACTTCATGGGAAATAGATGGGGAAACAGTGGAAACAGTGTCAGACTTTATTTTTTAGGGCTCCAAAATCACTACAGATGGTGACTGCAGCCATGAAATTAGAAGACGCTTACTCCTTGGAAGGAAAGTTATGACCAACCTAGAGAGCATATTCAAAAGCAGAGACATTACTTTGCCAACAAAGGTTCATCTAGTCAAGGCTATGGTTTTTCCAGTGGTCATGTGTGGATGTGAGAATTGCACTGTGAAGAAGGCTGAGCACTGAAGAATTGATGCTTTTGAACTGTGGTGTTGGAGAAGACTCTTGAGAGTCCCTTGGACTGCAAGGAGATCCAACCAGTCCATTCTGAAGGAGATCAGCCCTGGGATTTCTTTGGAAGGAATGATGCTAAAGCTGAAACTCCAGTACTTTGGCCACCTCATGCAAAGAGTTGACTCATTAGAAAAGACTCTGATGCTGGGAGAGATTGGAGGCAAGAGAAGAAGGGGACGACAGAGGATGAGATGGCTGGATGGCATCACTGACTTGATGGATGTGAGTCTGAGTGACCTCTGGGAGTTGGTGATGGACAGGGAGGCCTGGCATGCTGCAATTCATGGGGTCGCAAAGAGTCGGACACGACTGAGCGACTGATCTGATCTGATCTGATCTGATATTATATTTAGCAAAGTCAGACCATTAAGGAAAACTTGTAGTCAATCAATGGCCATCATTTTCTCAGAAGGAAGAACACCAAAAAGTAGAAAAATAAGAAGCATGTGTAGTTAAGCTATTGATAGCCTTTACAAAGTATCTGTTTAAATTTAGGAGAAAAATAAATCACTCCCTTGCCCTTTGGTTCTCTCCTAACTTTTGCTACAGACTGGCGAACATTCTATCCAGACCAATGCTGATGCTTGGACAGGCTTTTAAAATCTCAGGCAACCAGGAATGCTACTAGCAAGGTTCTTGACTTTGAAGGTTGGTGACCAGATAAGAATCAAAGGAATGTCTGTAGGGCATTGGATTCAAAGTATCTTTAAGTGCAAGAAGGGAACAAGAAGGGAACAAGAAGGGAAATTGATACTGATGTAATGTCAGGCAATGTACATCTACCTTTGGGGCAGAGTCCTTCAATGGTGATGCTATTGGAAGAATCACTACATTTGTAGCAAGTGTGTGGGCAGACACATGGCCCAGTAGCTGGTAACTGGCTGAGCCAGTGTGGGACCAGGATGAAGGTAACTGGTGTTGTGAAGGGGGCTTCGTGAAGAAGCCGGATTGCCCCCAGGTCTTTCTAGGGAGACATATCATATGAGCCGTATCCCTGTAACACATGAATAGTATCAGTGTCAGGGTAACTTAACATGAATTTTCTCATGTAATTGTCTTCATCGAATATGCCATTTTGTCCTAAGCTCCTCTTTGCTAACATTCCTGCGAATGTCTGAAATCCAGATAGTAATGATTTCTACAGAGTTATCTTAATACACAGACTAACATAAAACAACACTCAGGGAATTCATTGTAGGAATCTAGCTAATTCATTTAACTTTCTCAACTTATGAGTGTCCATTAACTTAACATTTTTGATTATGGACTGTTTTTCTCTTTGGATAGTGGATGATTTCACCCTAATGCCTGGGGTAGGTCATTCTGCCTACTCACTAGAATTTTTTAAATTTTTATTTATTTTTAATTGGGGGATAATTGCTTTACAATACTTTGCTGGTTTCTGCCATATATCAACACGAATCAGCCACAGGCACACACATGTCTCCTCTCTATTGAACCTCTCTCCTACCTTCCACCCCATTCAACCCCTCTAGGCTGTCACAGAGCACCTGATTTGAGCTCCCTGTGTTCTACAGCAAATTTCCACGGGCTATCTAATTTACATATGATGATGAATGTGTTTCAGTGTGACACTCTCCACTCATCTCAGCCTCTCCTTCTGCCCCTAGGTCCACAAGTCTCTTCTCTATGTCTGCTTCTCCACTGCTGCCTGCAAGTAGGTTCATCAGTACCATCCTTCCAGATTCCTTGTGCTGTGCTGTGCTTTGTTGCTCAACGAGTTCGGTCCAGCTCTGTGACGCCATGGACAGTAGCCTGCCAGACTCCTCTATCCATGGGGATTCTCTAGGCGAGAATACTGGAGTGGGTTGACATGTCCTCCTCCAGGGGATCTTCCCAACCCAGAGATCGAACCCAGGTTTTCCACATTGCGGGCAGATCCTTTACCATCTGAGCCAGCAGGGAGTGGTGGAACCTGAGAATACTGGAGTGGGTAGCCTAGCCTTTCTTCAAGGGATCTTCCTGACCCAGGAATTGAACCGTGGTCTCCTGCATTGCAAGCAGATTCTTTACAAGCTGAACTACTAAGGAAGCCCCCTAGATTCCATATATATGCATTAATACACAATATTTGTTTTTCTCTTTCTGACTTACTTTACTCTGTGTAATAGACTCTAATTTCATCCACCTATAACTGACTCAAATGTTTTCTTTTTTATGGCTGAGTAAGATTCCATTGTACATATGTACCACAACTTCTATATCCATTCATCTGTTGATGGACATGTAGGTTGCTTCCATGTCCTAGCTATTGTGAATAGGGCCTCAGTGATCATTGGGGATATATATGTCTTTTAAAATTATGGTTTCCTCAGGGCATATGCCCAGTAGTGGGATTGTTGGATCATATGGTAATTTTTATTCCTATTTTTTTTTTTAAGGAATCTACATGCTGTTCTTCACAGTGGCCGTATCAATTTACATTCCCACCAACAACACAGGAGGGTTCTCTTTTCTCCAGCATTTAGTGTTTGTAGATTTTTTGATGATGGCCATTCTGACCATTGTGAGGTACTACCTCATTGTAGTTTTGATTGTATTTCTCTAATAATGAGCAATGTTGAGCATTTTTAAATGTGTTTATTAGCCATCTGGATGTCTTCTTTGGAGAAAGGTCTACTGTCACAGCATGAGCGACTGATTGTGCTGTAAGGATGTGCATAAGGATTGTCTTCCTCAAGCCCAAGTCAAGTTTTGCTGCTGCTGCTGCTAAGTCACTTCAGTCGTGTCTGACTCTGTGCAACCGCGTAGATGGCAGCCCCACCAGGCTCCCCCGTCTGTCACCATCAAAACTTATCCCTTTGAGTGGAACAGAAGTTATCTCAATGACAGTAACCTGACAGCTATTTTAAGTAAACCTTCATATAGTGTATACACAGTGTGATTTTAGTTAACCTCAATCACTGTTTTAAGATTGGTTTCTTTTTTTTTAATTTTATTTTATTTAACTTTACAATATTGTATTGGTTTTGCCATACATCAAGATGAATCCGCCAACCCAGTTTTAAATAAACTGTCCAGTCCAAAACCCAAAATAATAGAACCTAAATAACAACCGAGTACATCAGAGCCTTTCATATAATTGGCGCAACAATTTCCAATTCTGATTTCTAGGTGAGTGTTTTATAAAAGCAAAATTTTGAAAGTGAAGCATTTAAAACCAATGACATTTTGCCTTGCTTTTTTTTTTTTTTTTTTGGTCAAATCATATTTCCATAGTCAACAGACCTGGGATACTAGCTAGTAATCTGGGATTTCATTGAAGACCAGAGGAAGCAGAATCAAGTATGTATTCCCTGATGAAAATTGTTATTTCATATTCATTTTTCTTCAAAATCTTAATTAGCTGGTACGATGGCTTAGGCCCTGGGTAGGGAGGCCCTCTGGCTCTGGACCTGTAGCCTCCAGTTGATAAGCATATGCATGCGTGACATCCTTTCAAGAGAGTCATGCTTTCTTTACTGCCAACTTCTTGCCTAATTCACTGTGCATAGGTAAGGGTTAGTTAGTTAAACATCAACGTCTCCTTTTATATCTATTCATTCTCATAAGTATATGTTAAGACTTTTTGCTACTTAGAGTGAAACTGTGAAATACCTTCTGAAGCAGGCTTTGTGTGATCAACTGATCATTTAGGGCTAAAATTCCAAAGAAAAATGTGCAAGTCGAAGGAGTGAAGGAAGGCAAAAATTGCTTCTATTTTACATATTTGTTAATTAGACTAGAAACTGCCCATCAACTTTCATTACTTATATTCAGTCCATCTCCTTGCCAAGAAGTGGTGAACGTCCATGGAGGTTTAGAAGTTGCAAAATGTCAACGAGCCCAATATACTTCTTGGAAAATCTCAGTGACTCAGGCTGATGAAAGGGCTTGGGGCCATCAGCCTAAGCCAGATGGGCCCTGGGGATTCAGAGCCACTCCAGTCACGTCAGCCTATGCCCGTTAGCAGCCAGACAACTGATGCATTCTCTACCAACAGCTGGTGCTTCTGGGAGGTCTCTAACCATAGCCCTGAGGAAAGGGCATTGAGGTAATCCAGGATGGAGGTCACCAACGGATGGAAAACTGTGGTGGGATTCTCACTGGTGAGGAGAAAGAAGAGGTTACAGCCTTTTTGCCAAATCCTCTGTGGCTGGATTCAGTGCCCAAGCAATGATTTCCATTGCGAATGCAGTCTAACATTGGTGGTATCTGTCTTGGGGAGAAAAACAAGTCCTGATACTGAGTCTCACTCTTTGGTCAAGAGACACGGCCAAAATGTGTTCTTTGGGTCTGATTTCACATAGTTGTGATGGGAGATTTTCTTATCTGGAATAAGCATTTCAAGAACAAAAATGCTTTTATGAAATTAAATGAGTGGTAAAACTTAATGCACGGAAATCATTCTGAAAGTAGAAGGTCCTATATTCTTTTCCTTTTTCAAAATTTCTAGGTTGCAAGAGATGATGGGCAGCTTCTTAGCACAAATAACAAATATCATAGAAAACAGAAGCAATTTTTGCCTTCCTCCACTCCTCTAACTGGCACATTGTTCTTTGAGATTTTAGCACCAGATAGTTAGTTGATAACGCAACTTACACAAAGCCATTGGATTCAGAATGTACTTCACATCTTCACTCTGAACAATAACCTGCAGCAAAAAGCCACAACCATATGCTTTTTGACATTGAGCCAAAGGGAGGACAGATACGTGAAAGAACAAACATATCTAACTATGCCTAACATTGTATAAATGCATGCAACTAAAGTATTTGTAGCTTAGATAAGTGAGTTTTGTTCTGTGGTTTGGAAATATTTGTGGCTCTGCTTGTGAGGAAGTATGATGTGTTACATGATAGGTAACCATCTCTTCTACTCATCTCTGATGTGCATGCCACATAGTCTTTGCCATTGATAGCCAAGAGAGCTGCATAGGGCATTTGTATTTAAGCAATAGGTTAATACATACAAGAACTGACCATATGAGCCCAACTGTCCTAGGTCAGGCTTCATGGCCGTTTGCTTTATAAGCACCAGGAAAGAGAATGTATTTTGCAAAGACTCACCTCCCATGTGGATGCAGATCACTTAGAAAATGTACCCAGAACAAAAGTTTCAGCCATGTCCTTGTCCTTTTCCTTGCTAAGATGATGCCAAGACAACAAGGTCCTCTGTGTAGTGCAGGGAACTAGATTCAATACCCTGTGATAAACCATAAAGGAAAAGACTATGAAAAAGAATGTATATGTAACTGAACCACTTTGTTGTACAGCAGAGATTAACAGAACATTTTGAGTCAACTATACTTAAATAATTGATCACTGAAGAAGGCTTTCTTATCTCTTCTTGCTATTCTTTGGAACTCTGCATTTAGATGTTTATATCTTTCCTTTTCTCCTTTGCTTTTACTTTGCCAACAAAGGTTCGCCTAGTCAAGGCTATGGTCTTTCCTGTGGTCATGTATGGATGTGAGAGCTGGACTGTGAAGACGGCTGAGCACCGAAGAATTGATGCTTTTGAACTATGGTGTTGGAGAAGACTCTTGAGAGTCCCTTGGACTGCAAGAAGATCCAACCAGTCCATTCTGAAGGAGATCAATCCTGGAATGTCTTTGGAAGGAATGATGCTAAAGCTGAAACTCCAGTATTTTGGCCACTTCATGAGAAGAGTTGACTCATTGGAGAAGACTCTGATGCTGGGAGAGATTGAGGGCAGGAGGAGAAGGGGACGCCAGAGGATGAGATGGCTGGATGGCATCACTGACTTGATGGGTGTGAGTCTGAGTGACCTCCGGGAGCTGGTGATGGACAGGGAGGCCTGGCGTGCTGCAGTTCATGGGGTCGCAAAGAGTCGGACACGACTGAGAGACTGATCTGATCTGATCTGATACTTAAATAAAATAAATTAAAAATAAAAATATGATCCCAGTGTGATGGATATCTTTTTGCCTATTCAGACTATTGCTGCTGCTGCTGTTGCTGCTAAGTCGCTTCAGTCGTGTCTGACTCTGTGCGACCCCATAGATGGCAGCCCACCAGGCTCCTCTGTCCCTGGGATTCTCCAGGCAAGAACACTGGAGTGGGTTGCCATTTCCTTCTCCAAAGACTATTGCTATTTAAGCCTATATTAATACTTGTTTAGTTTTCCTGGATTCCGTACATGTCAGGATTCTCACATTGCCAAGCACAAAAGTGTTTGCACACATGTTTTTATTGTGTTAGAATTAATAGTTCAAATGTATTAAATAATACATCTTACATGTATTACATGTGTCTTACATGTGTCTTATTATAAATATGGGTAGCCACTATAGTATACTTGAGAATAAATGAAATGTGTTTGTTGAGTCCCAAATGTGTTGTGTTGTTGCATCCGCTGCACTGAGTCTAACACCAGTTCCAGACAATTGTTCCCAAGTGATACTGTCCTGATGGCTGTAGCACAGACTTAGAAATAGATGTTGCTGCTTCACCACATTCAAGACTCACCTTTGTCAATCATTCTCATCAGCAACTCTGGTCCTCAGACTCATTTCCATTGTCACTTACTTTCTTAGAGCATAAATATGGTTCCAGGGTCTACTTCTGATCAAATTTAATCTGTGGATTTTTAGAATGAAAGACTTTTCTAATTGCCTTCTCTCCACCTTGTTCCAGAATTGCATCTCACCATTTATGCCATTGTTTCTGTCTGTTATTGCTTATATACATGTCCGGCTCTTTGTGATGCAATATTATAGCCTGCCAGGCTCTTCTGTCCATGGGATTCTCCAGGCAAGAATACTGGAGTGGGTTGTCATGCCCTCCTCCAGGGAATCTTCCTGACGCAGGGATCGAACCTGCATCTCCTGCATGGCAGGCGGGTCTTTACCACGGAGCCACCTGGGAATCCCTATTGCTTATATAAGAATCCTTATTTCCTGTGCAACTCTGCAAAGATCTCCTCTTTAGCCCTCTAACAGCTTGTAAGTTTAATTAAATTCAATAAACACATAATTAAGTACCTATTTTCCAGGCTCTGTGCCAGGCCCTATCCCTTCATTAAAAACCAAACTATATATTGTCTCTATTTATTTATTTATTTTAAATGCTTCTCTAAGGAAGCCCTCTAGCCAACCAGAAAGCCTGCTTCCTGTGGGTGCAGACCTGGTCTCACCTCTAGCAGTGAGCCTTTCACACAGGCATGCATGCACACACTTTTTGGCTGATCTATTTACCTTGTCTTTCCAGATGGGTCTCTTGTGTGCTCTGTTATAGTCCAGCTCTCTAATTCTTCCCGCTTCCTTAACTGCTCAGAACTTAGAGCCACGTCCCAGCAGAGCCCAAATGTAGGCTTCTTGTTACTGCATTCCTCCTGTGCTAAGCATTTGGTTATCAGCTCCTTCAAGGCAGAATCAATATCCCCTGCCTTCTGCTTAATCCCCCCAGCTCCTTTTCTACAATACCAGAGTTTCCAGATGGTCCATTTCCTGTGTAGTACACTTCTCTGCTATGGCAAACTTTCCATAACTTCTGGTTTCTTTATGGGAAGTGGAGGGATATGCAGCTTTTCTGCCTCCCGTTGTCTATCTGTCCCTGGTTGGGCTGAACAGAGTCCTTCCTTGGCCCACCTGCTGAAGGCAGGGAGAAGAAACCCAGGTCTTATTTTCACTCAAGGAGAAAAGTGACTTCTTGATAAAATGGAATAGTATTTTATCAGGTGTTTCAAGTTGGTGTTTGAGGGGGAAAAGCATGGGACTACTTGGTCTTTACATTTGGCCTCCTTGTTATGCTGCTGCTGCTAAGTTGCTTCAGTCGTGTCCGACTCTGTGCGACCCCATAGATGGCAGCCCACCAGGCTCCCCCGTCCCTGGGATTCTCCAGGCAAGAACACTGGAGTGGGTTGCCATTTCCTTCTCCAATGCATGAAAGTGAAAAGTGAAAGTGAAGTCGCTCAGTCGTGTCTGACTCTTAGCGACCCCATGGACTGCAGCCCACCAGGCTCCCCCGTCCCTGGGATTCTCCAGGCAAGAACACTGGAGTGGGTTGTCATTTCCTTCTCCAATGCATGAAAGTGAAAAGTGAAAGTGAAGTCGTTCAGTCGTGTCCGACTCTTTGCAACCCCATGGACTGCAGCCCACCAGGCTCCTCTGTCCATGGGATTTTCCAGGCAAGAGTACTGGAGTGGGGTGCCATTGCCTTCTCCTTGTTATATATGATACTAATTATGCAGGCCATTCAAAGATCAGTTCAATGGATATTTTTCAGGTGCACCAATTAGGAGTAGAAATAGGAGCCTGGGGCACTCCCCATGACATTCAATATTCAACATTCAACACCCAGCATAGTAATACAGGGCCAGCACTCACTGAAGGTGTTTTGCTCTGGTTAAAACCCTACAAGGGAGAAGGCAATGGCACCCCACTCCAGTACTCTTGCCTGGAAAATTCCACGGATGGAGGAGCCTGGTAGGCTGCAGTCCATGGGGTCACTAAGAGTCAGACATGACTGAGCGACTTCACTTTCTCTTTTCACTTTCATGCATTGGAGAAGGAAATGGCAACCCACTCCAGTGTTCTTGCCTGGAGAATCCCAGGGATGGGGAAGCCTGGTGGGCTGCCATCTATGGGGTCACACAGAGTCGGATACGACTGAAGTGATTTAGCATAGCATAGCATAACCCTACAAGAGAGTAGAATGCTTAGAAACTTTAGAAAATGAATCCCTACTCTGGTAGGTTTCTCCCATGCCAAATGAAACAATATTAAGTGTTTAAAATATGTAATCGATAACATGTTTTTTTCTAGCAAAAATATATGTTCTAGAAAAATAGGAAAAACAAATGTATAATTGTCTTACAAAGACAGGATCATAGTGTGTACATTGCTTTGTTTTTTTGACTTTTGTTTATACATTTTTATTTATGTCATGAAATGTTTTTCTATGCCAGAATATTCCAAAGTAAGTCTGTGTTATAGGAGTTATTAATAAAACATATTAAGAAGAGAGTTCCACAGTGAAATAGATTTTGGCAATGCTGAGTTAAATAGGGTTTTACTGTTATAGGACTTTTTAGAGCTTTTATTGAACTAATGAACACTGTGATACTTTAAGATAAGAATATAGTATAGAAATTCTCTAAGTTATTTTACCAACTACATTATTTATGTATTAGGTGTGTATGTATTTATCTAGTTTTTGTGGAACAAATGTTCATGGGTATAGAAGAAGAAATACATCATAGACCTGCTACGACCAATCATAGGACATGACCTGGAAAAATTTATGAAAACATGTTATTAAAAAGGCCTGCTTTGAAAACCAAAACCACAATGAAGAATCACCTCACACTGATCAGAATGGTCGTCATCACAAAGTTGACAAATAACAACTGCTTGAGAGAGTGTGGAGAAAAGGGAACCTTCGTTGCTGAGAATAGAAATTGGTGCAGCCACTGTGGAAAATGGCATGGAGTTTCCTTAAACAACTTAGAATAGAATCACCAGGTGATCCAGAGATTCTACTCCTGAGTATACATCCAGAAAACATGAAAACATTATCAAAAAGATATGCACAACCCAATACTGGTGGCAGCACTATTTACGATAGCTGAGATATAGAAGCAACCCAAGAGCATGTCAACAGTGGAAGGGATTGTTGAGAAGATGTGGCGTATATATAATGGAATATTAGTTAGTCATCCAAAGAGTGAAATACTACTATTTACAGCAATGCAGATGCAGCTAGAGAATATTTTGCTAAGTGAAATAAGTTGAAGAAAGACAAATACTGTATGATACCACTTATATGTGGAATCTAAAAAAGTACACAAATGAATATATATTTATGCAAAAAGAAGCAGACTCACAGATATAAAAAGCAAACTGGTGGTTACTGAAAGGGAGAAGGAAGTGGGGAGGGATGAATTAGGGGTATGTGATTAAGGGATACCAACTATGCTATATAAAATAGATAAGCAACAACGATATATTACATAGCACAGGGAATTATTCACATTATCTTGTAATAACCCATAACAGAGTAAAATCTGCAAATATACTGAATCACTGTGCTGTATACTTGGAACTAACACAACGTTGTAAATCAACTATACTATAATTTAAAAAGTAGACTTAAGAAAAAAATTCCTGCTTTGAGCTTGTTTTTTATGTGTATCTGTATATATGACCTTCTTCATAGCAAGGGAGTGAGAGATTTGACTATATAAAATTAATTGACTATCCCTTCCCCTCGTCCTTACCCCTACCCTGCAATCATAAGGGTAGGGGAAGGGATAATTAGGGAGTTTGGGATGGGCATGTACACAGCTCTATATTTAAGATGGATAACCAATACAGGGACTTACTGTACAGTACAAGGAATTCTGCTCAATATTGTGTGGCAGCCTGGATGGGAAAGGAGTTGGGGGAGAATGGATACATGTGTGTGTATGACTGAGTCCCTTCGCTGTTCACCTGTCACAACATTGTTAATTGGCTATACTCCAGTACAAAATAAAAAGTTTAAAAATAAATTAAAATAAAATTAATTGACATAATACCTGCTAACATCCAACAGAATGAATATTCTGTGCAATGGAAATTGAGAAATGCAGTTCTACAAGGTTTCCTGATACCACAAATACTGATTCGGGACTCCATGTTCCTTATTCATCCCATGACTTCTGTACTTAATTGTGTATTCAGAGTCTGGCATCAGTCTTTGCTTTATTAAAGACACAGGATGATCTACATTGATTAACTTATTTTTCCAATTCTATCTTTAAGCTTCATAAAATGCATTGGCCAGAAAATAACCTATTGAATCAATACTCTGTAAAATTTCAGTTTAGAATTCCTTAGGAAATTTGAGCAGACATGCTCCTTTGTTGGAAAAAGTATAGCAACAGTCTGAATTTCTAGGAAGGATTCACTTCCACTCACAGCAGCCGTTTTTTTCTTTAACTTCATACCCTGCCTAGAGTTTTGTCCTACCCAGCCAGCCAGTATCTTTGTTCGCCTTCTCATGAGCATATATTTGTCCCGTTTCCATAGTTGCATATATTCTGTGGTTTCCCATTTGCTCTGTTTAAATGAAAAAATGTATATAGTTACTCTCTCAAGTTAAGTTGCATTTATCAGCATTTTGCAAAAAACAGAAGACAAATCTGCAGCAAATGAATTGTTTGGGGCTGCTGATATGGTTTCTTTAAAAACAGAGGTTTCAGAACAGCTTATCCATCAATAGCTCCGATGGTACTTTGTGGTTGCTTTGCACAAACATCTCGCCTTTCTCTCCCAACCGTATCACCACAGAAGATGATTGACTGTTGCCATGTTAGCTGTTTTCCTTTTGACTTTTAAGTATCTTCTCTTTTCTTCTCTTTTCTGCTTTGTTTATCCTAGGTGGTGCTGGGAAACTTCTATACATGTATAATTCAAGGATGGGTGATGGACTTCATGTTAGGACCATAAGAGGAAAACTGAAGGAACGATGGTTTGGACTTCATTCCCAAGCAGAATGGAAGGGTGGCTGATTCTTAAAATTTCAGATTTGGTCTCCTGATGAAAATACAACATTCCAGTGAATTTTTGGTACACAAGTCATACAGTATGGTATATCCACACTTCAGTTGTATCTGACTCTTTGCAACTCCATGGACAGTAGCCCACCAGACTCCTCTGTCCATGGGATTTTCCCAGCAAGAATACTGGAGCAAGTTGCCATTTCCTTCTCCAGGAGATCTTTCTGACTCAGGGATTGAACTCATGTCTCTTGTATCTCCTGCATTTACAGGCAGATTCTTTACCACTATCAACACCAGGGAAACCCCAAATGTTTGAAAAATATAGCATAAATTCTGAAAGCATTGGTTGCATCATTCATACAGTGATCTGTTAGAACAAGTTACTTCCTCATGAACTCACCTGCCTAATGTATCCACTTTAATGTATGTTTCTCATAGCTACCTGATTTAAAAAATATTTATTCACCCTTCACTCATGAAGCACTTATAGGTTGGATGCTGTGCTATACAGAGGGGATAGCCCATTACATGAGCTTACCTAGAAGAAGTTTGTTATATTTTACATGCAAAAATACACTTGGACAAATATCATGATCAGTGATCTACAATTGCTCTTAGTAACAACTGCAAAGGATGGCCCTGGGCATGGAAAGGAGATATAACATTTGATCCTTGCTTTTCAGTAACTGGGATGGTGCTGGAGAAACGAGACCAATGTGTACAGGGGGAACTATACAGGTGTCAGCTAAGTGGTCCAGTCAGGCATTCAGCAAGGGCTTAGCTGACCTGAGTTTTGGAGGAAAGATGATATTTGAATAAGCAAAGAAAAGCAATGAGGGCATGTTAGTCAAGGATAACAATTTGGTAATTTTTATGTTGTAAAGACCCTTTTGTCTGGAACCACTGTCCTATTTCAGTGAAACTCAGCTTGTTTACATGTTTTCAGATGGTTTTCCATAATTTGAAGAATTCTTTTTTTAATAGTTTGGGGAACTCGTAATGAAAGTTATAGACCCTTTTTTCCCCCAGAAAGTTATTCAGGGCACTGAACTTTTAAAGGTTTCGGTGACCACTCAAAGGCCATTGTTGTCGTCACAATTCTCAACATTTCCTGGGCATACTTTTAGATCAGATGTGTTTTATTGATATTTACACACAATCTCATGTAATTGTCATGACCTTCCTGTGAAGCAAATACCATGACCATCCCTATTTGACAGGGAGCTAAAAACCAGATAAAGCAGATTGCCTGAAGTCACTCAACTAGTAAGAGTCAAACCTGGAATTCGAATATCTTGGTAAATTGCCTTCCAGGCATCTATTTTCCTTCTTTCTGTGACTTGTTAACCTACTTCCCCAACAAACCTGATATGATTTTTTGTATCTGGCATCTGACTATTGTGGGCTTTAAATAACAGCAAACAAACTCTCAACTTTCTTGGAGGGACTCGGCGACCAGGCAGCTCCATCACCCTGCTTATTTAGAGAAATCAGATATGAGCTTGTGTTGACACCTGAGTGACCACGTGTGAGAATTTAAGGACGGATTCTGGGGGTGGCTGTGGACGGAACAAGATAGCTCTTGTGACTTCACTGATAGAGAACACAAGAGGATATGGAAAGGAATCTTGACCCTTTCTGTACAGGAGCTAAGGATGAAGATGCGAAGTTGGGAAGCTGGCTCCAGGTTTGGATCCAGTTATCCAAACCATGGTAGGAGCAGCTCTTAGGATATGTATCCGCTAGTAGGAAGCAGGGACATGAACTTGCTGGAGAAGCTGCTGGAGGGAAAAGAAAGTTGTAGAGAAAAAAATATTTTCCAAGCTCCCTCGTATGTCACCCTGGGGCACTGTGAGAAGCCTGTGAGAGATTTTACTGCTCCTGTCAGCACCTCCGTGGGGCCTCTTCCTCATCCTGTGCTTCCATTTCTCCTTGGGGCAGCTGATTTTAGGCTGAAAATGACCGTCGTGGGAGTTCAGCCAAGTAGAAGTTGCATCCAAGTCATGCCAGTCCCACCCTGACAGGCCTGTGGGTGAGTCAGGCTTTCCCTAGTACTCAGGGAACCTTCTGTGAATCCAGAGAAAATCCCTCAGGAAGTCACGCCTAACCATAAAGGCTGCCGGGCCAGCGTGCATGTATCCCAAGGGAGGAAAAACACTATCTCCCCCGGGATGAATAAGGGTCTGTTCCCTCACCGCAGTGTGTCTGAAGTGCCACCCAGCGCCATTCCTCAGTGGTGAAGTGACCCACTTTCCGCTGGGCTGCAGGCAAGCTGGAGACTCTGCCTCTCTTCAGGAGACTTAGGCCACACGGTCTGGTTCCTCTGTTTCTTGACTGAAGTCACTCCCATGACCTCCCACAACATGAAGCAGTGCAGACGTCTCGGAGGAGCTGATACAGCTCACATTCAGCGCCCCTGCCATCTCCGCCTGCTCGAGGCAAGCCTGTGTAGAAACAGGCTCCGTATCTAAGGGACTGGTCAGCATCTCAGGCAAAAAGGATGAAAAAAAGACTAGGAATAGCCAAAAGGAAAGATCATTCTTAGAACATACAGAACAGAGGAGCCATTTTGATGCTTTGATAGTATTAATCAAAATATAATGAAAATTTGGAAAACACTGGATTAAACACATGTTTCTTGATGGTGCAATTTTTTAAAAAATTTCTCTTTCTTTTTATATGCCCATATTTGTTGTGAATCTCCAAAAGGAAGGTCAAACAGGCACTCTTTTCCAAAAGTTCTGTTCATAGAATTCTTTTTAGGTGCAACATATCACAATATTTGTTTAAGTGCTGATGTCCAGAGGGTACCATTGTATCACAATATAACATAAGATTTGATGCTCACAGTAAGAACTGTGACTATATTGAAAAAATCATTTTCACATGAAGTTGGCTTTATATGATGGTGAACTAAACTGTTAAAAAGAACTCAAAATTATTTTGGGAGGAGAAGAATAATGATAAGGCAGGACATTTGAGTGTATGATTGGCAAATATGTCTACTGGATAAGTAAATATATTACAAAGCTCTGATAATTAAATCTGTGTAGAACTGACTCAAGAACTGTTTAAAATAAATAACAGGAAAACTAGATACACCGTATTATACATAAGTGCTTAATATTTATTTTTTTAAAAAGACATGTGAAATCCATTTAGAATAAATGGATTATGCAAGAATATTAATCTGCAGAAGACTGGTTACCTATTTTTTGAAAGAAATCAATTTAGATTCTTACTGCTTCTAAATGGTAAAATGAATTCCAGATCAATAAGAGTGGGTGTTAAGGTCAACAAAGAGAACCATGAAAACTGAAAGAAAGGAGAAATCTATTTAATCTCTAGTGGGGAGAGGAATTAAAAGCATTTAAACTATCATAAAAAATAGAATATTATACATTTTATAAAAATACCTAAAGATTTGAATACTTTGTGTGTCCAAAAGACCTTGTATAAAAGGATGATCAACTAGCTGGGAAGTATTGGAACCAATAATTAAATATTACTACATAAAACATGTAGAGGGAAAAAAATCAGACTCAAAGAATTGTATGAAGAATGAATAGAGACAATTATTTCACAGTAGAAGAAATGCCAACACTATTGAACATTTTAAAAGATGTTTAACCTCACTAAGTACTCTAAAATTATATTAGCAAAAAAGCACATTCAATGTCTATGAGAGTGTGGTAAAATGCTTGAGATAAGTATCAACTAAGCAATATGAGGACTTCTCTGGTGGCTCGGGCAGTAAAGAATCTGCCTGCAGTGTGGGAGACTCAGGTTTGATCCCTGGGTTGGGAAGACCCCCTGGAGAAGGAAATGGCAACTCATTCCAGTTTTCTTGCCTGGGAAATTCCAGGCATAGAGGATCCTGGTGGGTACAGTCCATGGGATCTCAAAGAGTCAAACATGACTGAGTGACTAACACTTTCACTTTCAAGTAGTATGGATTAATCAGGGAAATGTTCATATATCATGCGGTCTAGTATCCACTGTTCTACTATTTACAATAGCAAAAATATATTAAAATTGAGGAATTTGGTGTCATTCTTAAGCTGATGTACACATTTGTTTTGTTCTTGATGCTATAAGACAATAGCCCTCCTTTATAAATCTATCTTGAACTGTGAATTTAGCCAAGCAGAAGAATCTTCTAGGAGAAAAAAGAATATTTGATTGCTCCCTATTTTGGTTCAAAGATATAAACCACTTTGGCTTCAAAGTGGTTCCACTGAGGTTGCCTTGTTTTAAAAATGTCCAAACAGCCATGATTGGTGGGAACCTCAGGGGGTTCAATGAAGAGTCTGGGTTGGTGACTACACTTATAAAAATTGTAACAGTATAAAAGGAAGGAAGCAACATTTCTACTAACATTATTAAAATTCCATATATGAAAGGTTAATTGGGCAATTTGCATAATTTATTCAGGTGGATAGATAATTCCCCGGCATGAAGAATAAATGGAAGGTTATCATATTTGTTGTTCAGTCGCTCAATCGTATCCAACTCTCTCTTTGATCGCATGGACTCCAGCACGCCCGTCTTTCACTATCTCCCAGAGTCTGCTCAGACACATGTCCATTGAGTCGGGGGTGCCATTCAACCATCTGTGGCCCCCTTCCCCTCCTGCCTTCAATCTTTCCCAGGGTCTTTTCCAATGAGCCAGCTCTTTGCATCAGGTGGCCAAAGTATTGGAGCTTCAGCTTCAGCATCAGTCCTTCCAATGAACATTCAGGGTTGATTTCCTTTAGGATTGACTGGTTTGATCTCTTTACCGTCCAAGAGACTCTGAAGAGTCTTTTCCATCACCACAGTTCGAAAGCTTCAAAATCCAGTTTGCAAAAGCAAATTAACTTGCATCTTTACCATGATAAATTTTAACCTGACTTTAAATACAAAAGTGTCATTTGGTCAACAAAATATGAATATATTTATGTAATCACCAACAATTTATAAAAAATGAATATTTTGTTAAACTAAAAGTGTTTAAAACCAAAACATACATATACGGAGACTGTTTTTCTCTTAAATGGAAGCTATATGCTGTCTGTGTGTGCTTAGTTGTGAAGTCGCTTCTGGCTCTTTGCAACCCCATGGACTGTAGCCTCCCAGGCTTTTCTGTCCATGGGATTTCCCGAGAGAGTGAGTTGCCATTTCCTTCTCCAGGGGATCTTCCTGACCCAGGGATCGTACCCGTGACGTCTGGATTGTCACTTTACTGCTGAGTCACCAGGGAAGCCCAGATACATTTTTCCATTACCGGAGACTATAATGTGTTGTTGTTGCGATTTAGTTGCTAAGTTGTGTCCGATTCTTTTACAATTCTATGGACAGTGGTCATGTATGGATGTGAGAGCTGGACTGTGAAGAAGGCTGAGCACCGAAGAATTGATGCTTTTGAACTGTGGTGTTGGAGAAGACTCTTGAGAGTCCCTTGGACTGCAAGGAGATCCAACCAGTCCATTCTGAAGGAGATCAATCCTGGAATTTCTTTAGAAGGAATGATGCTCAAGCTGAAACTCCAGCACTTTGGCCACCTCAAGCGAAGAGTTGACTCATTGGAGAAGACTCTGATGCTGGGAGGGATTGAGGGCAGGAGGAGAAGGGGACAACAGAGGATGAGATGGCTGGATGGCATCACTGACTTGATGGGTGTGAGTCTGGGTGACCCCCAGGAGCTGGTGATGGACAGGGAGGACTGGCGTGCTGCGGTTCATGGGGTCGCGAAGAGTCGGACACGACTGAGCGACTGATCTGATGTGATGGACAGTAGCCCACCAGGATCTTCTGTCCATGGAATTCTCCAGGCAAGAATACTGGAGTGAGTATTTATTCTCTTCTCCAGGGGATCTTCCCCACCCAGGGATCACACCTGCCTCCCCTGCTTTGGCAGATGGATTCTTTACCACTGAGCCACCAGGGAAGCCCCAAAGCCACACGCTATGATAATTAAAAACATTTCCACTGACTCAGATAACTTGGGGTTTCCATGCTAGTCTGTCACTTTTAAGCAGTTTTCCAAGACCTTGAATTCTGTTTTCTTACCTGTAAAACAAGCCTAATAACAGTACTCCTTAGAACGTTATCACTGACACAATGCACACACAGTGTGCAAAATTCCTGTCACATTCCCAGGGCTCAGTGAATGGTAACTATTATTATAGCTATTTGCATATGACATGCCTTTGCATATGCTGGGGATGTCTGGGTATGTGTCTAGTCAGATATATTAAAAATATTATAGTCAGTTATATTTAAAAATATTATATTTTCTAGCACAGGATGTCTCAATCTAATTTATCTGTCAGAAGCAAAGAGGGAATTTAAAAAGAGAGTATAATCAAGCTAGCTATCCTAGGGGTTAAACTGAGGTAGTCAATCTAGGTAATACGAGTTCATTTACCTCAAGCCCTGGTAAAGTGAGAATTTGGAACTTAGGCTTCTCATACAAACATGTGAATACTCAAAAATCTGAATCCTCAGCAAAAAAATCCTGGGTTATAAAAATCCTTCCATTGGCAGAAGGACATTACAAAGAAGCTTGTTTGTTTCTGATTCTGTTATTGCTAGGGACAAGTCTCTCTTGAAAATGCATTCCCATGGGCTTATGTCACAATTGGGTTTGATGTTCAAGTTATATCACTTGCATAATTTGTGCCTATAAAGTAGAAGAATTAATGCTAAAGTGAGTTCTAAGCTGGACATGTCTTTGGGTTTCCTGAAGGAACCAAATGCGAAATAACTCTGGAGGGATATGCCCTTAACCCAAGCTTCGGGGATTCTGCTGGTAGAGCACCACTGAAGATGAGCTCACAATCTCAAAGTATGAAATACACGAGAAAAACTCCATTACTATAAGCAAGAATTGGAGGGCACATGTAGAATTAAATTCTCCAAAGTTTCAGAAAATAAAATTAGCAGTGTTTTCTAAAATAAGTACAGAATACACAGGAAAACTATACAAAAAAAAAAGATCTTTATGACCCAGATAACCATAATGGTGTAATCACTCACCTAGAGCCAGACATCTTGGAATGCTAAGTCAAGTGGACCTTAGGAAGCATCACTACAAACAAAGCTAGTGGAAGTGATAGAATTTCAGCTGAGCTATTTCAAATACCAAAGATGATGCTGTGGAAGTGCTACACTCAATATGCCAGCAAATACAGAAAACAGAGCAGTGGCCATGGGACTGGAAAAGGTCAGTTTTTATTCCAGTCCCAAAGAAAGGCAATGCCAAAGAATGTTCAAACTACTTCACAATTATACTCATTTCACATGCTAGCAAAATAACACTTCAAAATTCTCCAAGCCAGAATTGAACAGTACGTGAACTGAGAACTTCCAGATGTTCAAGAAAGATTTAGGAAAGGCAGAGGAACCAGAGATCAAATGGCCAACATCAACTGGATCACAGAAAAAGCAAGAGAATTCCAGAAAAACATCTACTTCTTCTTCATTGACTACACAAAAGCCTTTGACTGTGTGGATCATAGCAAACTGTGGAAAATTCTTCAAGAGATGGGCATACCAGACCACATTTCCTGCTTCCTGAGAAACCTGTATGCAGGTCAAGAAACAACAGTTAGAACCAGACATGGAACAATGGACTGCTTCAAAATAGGAAAATGAGTACATCAAGGCTGTATATTGTCACCCTGCTTATTTAAATTCTATGCAGAGTACATTATGTGAAAAGCTGGAATCAAGATTGCTGGGAGAACTATCAGTAACCTCAGATATGCAGATGACACCACCCTTATGGCAGAAAATGAAAAGGAATTAAAGAGCCTCTTGGTGAAGGTGAAAGAGGAGAGTGAAAAAGCTAGTTTATAACTCAACATTGAAAAATCTAAGCTCATGGTATCTGGTCTCATCACTTTATGGCAAATAGATGAGGAAACAATGAAAACAGTGACAGTCTTTCTTGGGCTCCAAAATCACTGCAGATGGTGACTGCAGCCATGAAATTAAAACACACATGCTCCTTGGAAGAAAAGCAATGACAAACCTAGAGAGCAATATTAAAAAGCAGAGACATTAAGCTATAACAAACCAAGACAGTGATATTAAAAAGCAGAGGCATTACTTTGCTGACAAAAGTCCTTAGAGTCAAAGCTTTGGTTTTTCCGGTAGTCGTATATGGATGTGAGAGTTGGACCATAAAGAAGGCTGAATGCTGAAGAATTGATGCTTTTGAGCTGTGGTGCTGGAGAAGATTCTTCAGAGTCCTTTGGACTGCAAGGAGATCAAACCAGTCAATCCTAAAGGAAATCAGTCCTGAATATTCATTAGAGGGACTGATGCTGAAGCTGAAGCTCCAATACTTTGGCCACCTGATGCAAAGAGCCAACTTATTAGAAAAGACCCTGATGCTGGGAGACATTGAAGGCCGGAGGAGAAGAGGATGATAGAGGGCAAGATGGGTGGATGGCATCATGAACTCAATGGACGTGAGTTTGAGCAAGCTCCAGGAGATGGTGAAAGACAGGGAAGCCTGGCGTGCTGCTGTCCATGGGGCTGCAAAGAGTTGGACATGGCTGAGTGACTGAACAACAACTGGGCCTTCCTTAATGGTCCAGTGATTAAGAATCTGCCTTGCAATGCAGGAAATACAGGTTTGATCTCTGGTCCAGAAAGATCCTACATTCCGAGGGGCAACCAAGCCTGTGTGTCACAACTACTGAAGCCTGCAACACCCTAGAGCTGTGCTCCGCACCAAGAGAAACCAGCATGATGAGAAGCCCATGCGTTGCAACTAGAGAGTAACTCCTGCTTTCAGCAACTAGAGAAAGCCCAAACACAAAAACCAAGACCCAGTGCATCCAAGATAGAATCAAAAAGAAAAGAAAACAAGAAATGGAACATGGGATAAAACCAAAAAGACTGTCTAGAGATGAAAACCGTAAGAATTGTTATGAAAATACTGGATGTTTAGCTTAAAGGCATATTAACACAAGTGAGGGGAAATTTTGTTCACAACTGAAAGATAGTTGTAAGGAGACTACTAAGGATGCGGTATAGAGAGGCAAAGAGCTAAAGAAATAAGAAAAAGAGATTATGGACTTGGGAAACTGATTTTTCCACATATATTCAGAGCTATCAGAGTCAAAATAGAAAAAAAATGCAGAATGGGAAAATATTCAAAGAGATAAAGATAAGAACTTTCCATTCAAAAACAGAGTTCAATAGTGAATGTCATAAAATATAAAGGCATGTCTGAACCTATTCTCCTTTAATCTGGAGCTCCCTATGTGATCTAATTTCGGTTTCTTTGTCTGGTTTACTTAGACTGGGTAGAAAAAAAGAGAACTGGATTTAGTGTCAGGAGACTTAAATGAGCATTAGATTCTCCTTGAATTAGTTTGGTCAAGTTTTCCTTCTTTATGAACCTCAATTCTCTTATCTGAAACATGTGAGTTAGGTAAGCGTGCTGGTTCAGCTAGATATTGCTGAAGGGTATTTTGTAGCTGTGATTATCATATATAATGTAACATATGACTTTCCATAAAAAAGTGATATTTAGACATGTGGATGGATCTTATCTTTCAGTTAAAGGCCTTAAGAGCAAAAATTGAGGTTTACCAGAAAATAAGAAATTCTGTCTCAAAACTGCAGGATCAAACCAACTATATGCCAATAAAAATTTTTTTTTTTTTAAGCTGCAAGATCAATTCCTGCCTGAGTTTCCAGTTTGCCCAACAGACTGTAGACTTTCTAGCCTACACAATTTCACAGTTGCATTCAGTTCATTTGCTCAGTAGTGTCTGACTCTTTGCGACCCCATGGACCACTATTCTTTTAGCAAACCTCTTTATATGTACATACATATTTTATACACACACACACATTTTGGGCCGCACTGTGAGGCATAAAGAACCTTAATTCTCCAACCAGGGATCAAATCTGGAGCCCTTACATTGGGAGCGCAGAGTTGCCGAGTCTTAGTCACTGGACCACCAGGGAAGTTTCCCCCTCCGCCCAACCTCCCCATTCCCCCTGCTACAGACACACACACACACACACAAGAATTGGTTCTATTTTTCTGAAGAACCCTGACCGATTCAATGAGGTAAATAAAAAAATTAAATCATGATACACATGTGTCTTAAATAGACAGGCTGTTCATGCACCTCATCCCCAGATACCTAAGCCATGTTCTTTTCTCTTCCAGGTTTTTGGTCCAAAGTCACCTTCTCTGTGAGCCCTTCTCTAATCACTTTCTTTACAACTGAACCCATCATCAGCCCCTACTATTCTCTCTTCCTTGTTATAGTCTCTAAAACTTGGTCACTCTCTGATGTTCTATGTATTTTGCCTACTACGTGTTACTTTTTGCCTTTTGCACCACCAGAATGGAAGCACGGACCATTAAACATTCCATCTAAAGGAGCTCCCATCTTCACCTTGTCTTTTCAAGTGTGTCTTCCAAAGTTCCCGGTGTGAATCTAAGACTAAATCTAACTTCTCTGTAAAAAATACTTCATGGGTTCAGGACTGCCTATGCCAACACTGCCCAACCAAATTTTCTGCATTGATAGAATATGTTCTATAATCTGCACTGTCCGTGGGACCCACTAACTACCATGAGCACATGACATGTGACTAGTGCTTCAGGAGAACTAAATGTTTGGTTTTTTTAATATTTAAATTTCAACAGCCTCATGTAACTTCATGGTAGAGAATATTCAGTTCAGTTCAGTTCAGTCGCTCAGTCGTGTCTGACTCTTTGCAACCCCATGAATCGCAGCACGCCAGGCCTCCCTGTCCATCACCAACTCTCGGAGTTCACCCAGACTCATGTCCATCGAGTCGGTGATGTCATCCAGCCATCTCATCCTCTGTCATCCCCGTCTCCTCCTGCCCCCAATCCCTCCCAGCATCAGGGTCTTTTCCAATAAGTCAACTCTTTACATGAGGTGGCCAAAGTACTGGAGTTTCAGCTTTAACATCAGTCTTTCCAAAGAACACCCAGGACTGATCTCCTTTAGAATGGACTTATTGGAATGTCAAGCCCTCCGTGTTACTCAGTGCCTGCTTCTCTTCAGC
This sequence comes from Tragelaphus eurycerus, assembly GCA_935064755.1. Lineage (NCBI taxonomy): Eukaryota > Metazoa > Chordata > Mammalia > Artiodactyla > Bovidae > Tragelaphus > Tragelaphus eurycerus. Next base: position 6,601,566 of record CAKXYN010000093.1, on the reverse strand, counting down.
ATGATTTCCTTTGCCCAATACTGTATAAGACAGAAATGCTGCACTGCTTAAAGTTCTCCAAACACATAATGTGAGTTGTCAATTTGTGAGTGGTCAATTTGCTTATGAGGTCCTTCTAGCTTTCCATGCTCTAAGCTCATCTCATTAATATTAATAGTTCAATTTAGGAATCATTCCCCTAGGGTCATCCCTGTTAAATTAGGTGCCTTGACTTGATCACACTCTCATAATTGTTACTGCATGGGGCTATGATTTTATTTTTAATATTGGACTTTACTTGTCTATTTATGATGTGACTCTGTCTCCCCATTGGGATGTTTACCTCCTTGAGGTTGGAATCTATTTCTGGGTTTTTGTGTGTTTTTTTTGAGAGAACCTATTTCTGTTTGTATGTTTTTAGCTCATTGCTTGACTCCTGGTTAATGACCAATAAACCTTTGTTGAATAAATGGAAGAAGGAAGAAATGCACTGGACCCAGTGCTATAACAAGAATGCCTTGGGCTAATGTCTATGCTGATTCCTATAATCCTTCTCCTACTTGAAGCTGGAAAAATCCAAAGTGGAGTAGAGGTCAGGTACCCCACTCTAAGACAGGATGCTATTTCATACCATGGCCTACCTTCTTACCTTTGCTTCCTCTACCAGGAAGAAGATGATTTCCAACAAATTGAAGCCAAATCAATACCAGGAGAGTCTTGACTCTTGTCTGCCCCTAGCATCACTGGCTGCCGAAAAGGTAGCTCTTGAGGAATTTTCATAACCAAATTCAGATTTAAATTGAAGAAAGTAGGGAAAACCACTAGACCATTCAGGTAACAGATCAGATCAGATCAGATCAGTCGCTCAGTCGTGTCGGACTCTTTGCGACCCCATGAACTGCAGCACGCCAGGCCTCCCTGTCCATCACCAGCTCCCGGAGGTCACCCAGACTCATACCCATCGAGTCAGTGATGCCATCCAGCCATCTCATCCTCTGTCGTCCCCTTCTCCTCCTGCCCTCAATCCCTCCCAGCATCAGAGTCTTCTCCAATGAGTCAACTCTTCGCATGAGGTGGCCAAAATACTGGAGTTTCAGCTTTAGCATCATTCCTTCTAAAGAAATTCCAGGATTGATCTCCTTCAGAATGGACTGGTTGGATCTTCTTGCAGTCCAAGGGACTCCCAAGAGTCTTCTCCAAACCACTAGACCATTCAGGTATGACCTAAATCAAATCCCTTATGATTATACAGTGGAAGTGACAAATATATTCAAGGGATTAGATCTGATAGACAGAGTGCCTGATGAACAATGGACAGAGGTTTGTGACATTGTATAGGAGGCAGGGATCAAGATCATCCCTAAGAAAAAGAAATGCAAAAAGGTAAAATTGTTTTCTGAGGAGGCCTTACAATTAGCTGAGAAAAAAAAAAGATGCAAAAGGCAAAGGAGAAAAGGAAAGATATATGCATTTGGGTGCAGAATTCCAAAGAATAGCAAGGAGAGATAAGAAAACCTTCCTCAGTGATCAGTGCAAAGAAATAGAGGAAAACAATAGAATGGGAAAGACTAGAGATCTCTCAAAAAAATTAGAGATACCATGGAAATATTGCATGCAAAGATGGGCACAATAAAGGACAGAAATGATATGGACCTAACAGAAGCAGAAGATATTAAGAAGAAGTGGCAAGAATACACAGAAGAACTACACAAAAAAGATCTTCATGACCCAGATAACCATGATGGTGTGATCACTCACCTAGAGCCAAACATCCTAGAGTGTGAAGTCAAGTGGACCTTAGGAAGCATTACTATGAACAAAGCTAGTGGAGGTGATGGAATTCAAGTTGAGCTATTTCAAATCCTAAAAGATGATGCTGTGAAGGTGCTGCACTCCGTGCCAGCAAATTTGCAAAACTCAGCAGTGACCACAGGACTGGAAACGATCTGTTTTCATTTCAATCTCAAAGAAAGGCAATGCCAAAGAATGCTCAAACTACCATACAATTACACTTATCTCACATGCCAGCAGAGTAATGCTCAAAATTCTCCAAGTCAGGCTTCAACAATACATGAAATGTGAACTTCCAGATGTTCAAGATGGGTTTAGAAAAGGCAGAGGAACCAGAGATCAAATTGCCAACATTCATTGGATCATAAAAAAAGCAAGAGAATTACAGAAAACCATCTATTTCTGCTTTATTGACTATGCCAAAGCCTTTGACTGTGTGGACCACAAAAAACTGAGAAATTCTGAAAGAGATGGGAATACCAAACCACCTGACCTGCCTCCTGAGAAATCTGTATGCAGGTCAAGAAGCAACAGTTAGAACTGGACATGGAATAGCAGACTGGTTTCAAATCGGGAAAGGAGTATGTCAAGGCTGTATATTGTCACTCTGCTTATTTAACTCCTATGCAGAGTACATCATGAGAAATGCTGGGCTGGAGGAAGAACAAGCTGGGATCAAGATTGCTGGGAGAAATATCAATAACCTCAGATGTGCAGATGACACCACTCTTACAGCAGAAAGTGAAGAAGAACTAAAGAACCTCTTAATGAAAGTGAAAGAGGAGAATGAAAAAGTTGGCTTAAAACTCAACATTCAGAAAACTAAGATCATGGCATCTGATCTCATCACTTCATGGCAAATAGATGGGGAAACAATGGAAACAGTGACAGACTTTAATTTGGGGGGCTCCAAAAATCACTACAGATGGTGATTGCAGCCATCAAATTAAAAGACACTTGCTCCTTGGAAGAAAAGCTATGACCAACCTAGACAGCATATTAAAAAGCAGAGACATTACTTTGCCTACAAAGGTCCATCTAGTCAAAGCTACGGTTTTTCCAGTAGTCATGTATGGATGTGAGAGTTGGACTATAAAGAAAGCTGAGTGCTGAAGAATTGATGCTTTGAACTGTGGTGTTGGAGAAGACTCTTGAGAGTCTGTTGGACAGTAAGGAGATCCAACCAGTCCATCCTAAAGGAAATCAGTCCTGAACATTCATTGGAAGGACTGATGCTGAAACTGAAACTCTAATATTTTTTGGCCACCTGATTCAAAGAACTGACTCATTTGAAAAGACCCTGATGCTGGGAAAGATTGAAGGCAGGAGGAGAAGGAGAGGACAGAGGATGAGATGGTTGGATGGCATCACTGACTCTATGGACATGAGTTTCAGTAAGCTCCGGGAGTTGGTGATGGACAGGGAGGACTGGCGTGCTGCTGTCCATGGGGTCACAAAGAGTCGGACACGACTGAATGACTGAACTGAACTGATAACTATTTTATAATTGTTTTTAAATTCATCCTTCTCTACTCCTTTCCATGCTTGACGTTCTTGTTTGGGAAAGAAGAAATCTGAGTTGCGTCCACAGTGGGCTTACTCTACGAGATTTAGTTTTTCAGAGCATTTGCAGGTCACCTACAATTGAATCTATGAACTTGGGAAAGTTCTGAGAATGGCATGACTCTGGGTAAAGAAAACAGATATATTTGCTCTAAATATGTTATCTCTGATTCTTTAAATTACACATAATAGTGAAAATTTTCCAATATAAAATTTATATAGCTAATTCTGATTTTACACTAGGTCAGACATTTATAGTCTGATAGTCATGATGTACTTAAAAACACACCCATGGTGTATTCAGTCAAAGAGCTTAAAACAAAAGAGGTGGGGGGAGGGTCTATGAAGAGGTAGGTAAGAGGAAAAGTAAATAAATCTCTGGCCCATGGGATCTGGGCAACAAACTGCACTGGCAAATCTAACAACTGCCAGCTCTGGAATGTGTCAGCATAATATCATACTAACTGTTACCTGGTAGGTTGTCAGGATTCTAAGAAATTAGAAGATCAAAAATTTTGCAACTAGGAGGTATTCCAAATGCCTTTCAATGTATATCTGCTGAAATATGGAGGCTATTAAAATGCCCTTTAAAAAGTCCCATTAAAGAATAATCCAATAAAAGGAGTGTTTAATCTGAGAACTTTGAGACCAATAGTGAATAAGTGCTGGCAAAGTTTACTGACTTTATGGGAGGTTTGTCATTTTTACTTCATTGTGTGCTGAGCAGTGACTTAGTTTCAGATCTTGAGTAAACAAAGCAACTCGACCATCTCTACCATGACAAAACTGTAACATGCTTGTGTATCTGCACACATAAATGCAAATGTACAACAATTACAAACTTTGTCAAAAGTGGAGATTATCTGAAACAAAAGCAGGTTATAAAGAAAAGGAGATTTTGATTGATCATTCCACTGAATATTGACATGGTGCCTTAGAAAATGATCTAATCAATTTAATGTTTTGGTCAGAAATGCTACAGACACACTGAACAAAAATAGTATAAACTTTCAATTTTAAACTATTTAAGGATTGAATGTCATGTGACATGAATAGCTGAGAGAAAAGTCACAGCCACTTGATTCTTAGAACATTAAAAAAATTACCCAGGTTTTGCTTAATCTAATTAATCACCTAAGCCATTTGTCAAATTCATTGTTTTAGTAGAAATCTCTGGTGATATTTTAAGATTTTAGTACTTTTTGATAGACTAAACTTGAATTTCCTATCTCCTTTTGTCATCTTACCAGGCTAGGCAATATAATAAGGCAGATTTATTTCCTTCTCTTCACCATTAAAAAATACAAAGGCTCTATCTCCTCTGAAAACCTAGATGTTTGTAATAGGGAACCCTTCATTGCTTTTTTCACTCATTGTTCTCTCATTGTTCAAGCATACTTAGATTTACAATCATTCATTCACTCTTGACTCATTCATTTAATAGATTGAGCACTTTTTGCATGGCAAACTGTGTGTTAAGAACTGGGGATAAAAGAGAGGAACGGTCAGAATCGAAACTGAAATTTATCATAGCTCCTACATAATTTTTTCAGAAGAAGAATTCGAACTCTATTTTTTTTTTTTTTTCCCGATCCCTATGTACTAGTCCTGGTCGGCTGCACTCCATGGGGGTCTCAAAGAGTTGAACTGACTGAATGACTATCACTCACTCCCATCCAGTAGTCCTATGTTGCAACTCTAATTTTATGTCTTGGTGCTCATGCTCAGTCACTAAGTTGTATCTGACTCTTTGTGACCCCATAAAGGATATAAAATTGAATTCTTTGAGTTTTACTGCAGAGGGCATCAGGACATTAAATAACTCGCTCAGTGAGATGTTCCATATCTAGACTGTGGTAGTGGGCACAGAAACCTACACACATGATAGAGTTCATGTGTGTGTGTTAGCTGCTCAGGCCTGTCTGACTGTTTGCAACCCCATGGACTGTAGCCCCCCCAAGCTCTTCAGTTCATGGGATTCTCCAGGCAAGAATACTGGAGTGGGTTGCCATTTCCTCCTCCAAGAGATCTTCCTGACCCAGGGACCGAACCCACATCTCTGTCTCCCACATTGACAGGTGGATTCTTTACCACTGAGCCACCTGGGAAGCCCTATTTGACCTCTTACTTTTACTCACCTGTTTACCTCCAACCACATTTCATGCTCATTCTCACATATTTTTCAATTCTCTTTCCTCTGCAAGAAATGCACAAAGTTCCTCCAATATCCATTTGAATTTAACTCACTTTTCAAGGGCAAGTCGTCTTTTATTCTGTGAATCCTTTCTGGACCATACCAGCCCAGATTTGATCTTTCTCTGCTATTTAATGTATCCACTTGGGTAATGAAAAGGCATCTCAAACTGAACAAGTTGAATAGTACAGTAAGTCCCCTACATATGAACAAGTTCCATTCCAAGTGTATTCATAATTCCAATTTGTAAGTCCAACACAGTTAGCCTGGGTATCCAACTAACATAATTGGCTATATAGTACTGTACTGTACTGTAATGGGCTTTATAGTACTTTTCAAACAAATAATACATAACAAACAAACACACAAGGACAAAGGAAACATTTTTAATCTTATAGTATAGTACCTTAGGGGTCTTCTGTCATAGGTAGTTCAGTAGGTAAAGAATCTGCCTGGAATGCAGGAGACCTGGGTTCGATTCTTGGGTTGGGAAGATCCCCTGGATAAGGAAATGGCAACCCACTCCAGTATTCTTGCTTGGAGAATCCCATGGACAGAGGAGCCTGGCAGGCTACAGTCCATGGGGTGACAGAAGTTGGACACAACTTTATGGGATATGGAGAGAGTACCTTGAGAAGTACAGTAGTAATACATACAATAGCTGGCATACAGTGGCTGTCATTGAGTGATCAGGCAAGAAGGATTACTGACTGGAGGAGAAAGAGGAGGTGGGAGATAGGAGATGGAGGGCAATCTACAGTCTCATTTATGCTTGACGCTGATGGAACACATGTTCACATCTTTGAAAGTTCACAACTTGACGGTTCATATGTAGGGGACTTTCTGTAAAGCTTTTGGTTATCTGATTATCTTTCTCAGTAAATGGTACTGTCATCATCCAGGTGCTTAAGTCAAAACCCTAGGAAATACCCTTGGTTTCTCCCTTGCTGTCAACAAATCCTATCAACTTTGCCTCCAAAAGTGAAGTCGCTCAGTCATGTCCGACTCTTTGTGACCCCATAGACTGTAGCCTACCAGTCTCCTCCATCCATGGGATTTTCCAGGCAAGAGTGCTGGAGTGGGTTGCCATTTCCTTCTCCAGGGGATCTTCCTGACCCAGGGATCAAACCCGGGTCTCCTGCATTGCAGGCAGACGCTTTACCATCTGAGCCACCAGGGAAGGCTTTATCAACTCTGCCTCCAAAGTACATCTCAAATCCAACCTCTGTCTCCATCTTCATCCCAGCTTGAGGCAAACCATTGCCTTGCCTGTTTTAGGGTCATGGTCTCTATATCACTGTCTCTGTTTTCACTCTTCCTTGGTATTTTGTACATAAAATTGTGTCTTCAAAGAAGCTAGGATGATTTCAGATCCTTTCATAATTTACCTTCATCTTGTACAGAAACATTATGCTAGACCCAAAGGCCTGTCAGCTCAGCTGGTAAAGAATCCACCTGCAATCTGAGAGACCTGGGTTTGGTCCCTTGATTGGGAAGGTCCCCTGGAGGAGGGCATGGCAACCCACGTCAGTAATCTTGCTTGGAGAATCCTCATGGACAGAGGAGCCTGGTGGGCTACAGTCCATGGGGTCACAAAGAGTCAGACCTGATTGAGCGACTAATCACCGCACACAAAGGATATAGAGTTGGAAGGCTAGACATTTCCTTCAAGGAAATTGCAGTTTCCTGCTTATTGCCATAATTAAACAATAAGAGGCTTCAGAAAACTGTAGAATTCCATCCCTGATCATCTCCTGCTAAAGAAAGAGCTGAGTATTCTGTACTACAATGTGGGACACTCTTGAAGCTCCCTTGGAAGAGATGCTGGGGCAAACTGAGATTACTGGACTTTTATTTATTTTTTTTTACACTGATCTACTTTTTAAGATCACAGTCTTTACAGTGAGAGTGACATGTGAGGCAAAAATAGAGAGATGATTACATTGTCAAAGTTTAAATGAAATCACAGCCCTGTAATAATTCTATTTCATTAATGTTGTTTTCTGTTTTATTAATGATTATTTTATTGGGAGATTTGGTTTGAGTATGCCCCAGTGCCTTAAGTATTTCATCAATGTATGTTGCAAGTATTTCCTTCAGTTCAGTTCAGTTGTTCAGTCATGTCCGACTCTTTGCAACCCCATGGACTGCAGCACACCAGGCTTCCCTGTCCATCACCAAATCCCGGAGCTTACTCAAACTCATGTCCATAGAGTTGGTGATAGCATCCAACCATCTCATCCTCTGTCATCCCCTTCTCCTTCTGCCTTCAACCTTTCCCAGCATCAGAGTCTTTTCCAATGAGTTGTTTCTTCTCATCAGGTGGCCAAAGTATTGGAGTTTCAGCTTCAGCATCAGTCCTTCCAATGACTATTCAGGACCGATTTCCTGTAGGATGGACTGGTTGTTCCTCCTTGCTGTCCAAGGAACTCTCAAGAGTCTTCTCCAACACCACAGTTCAAAAGTATTTTCTTAGGAGCTTAATTTTTTCCTTAGGTATTTGATTTTAAAGCCTTTCTGCTTTCCTAATTTCTTGCCCTCAAGCCTCTACCCCATTATAATTTGCAGCCATTTTAATATTTATAACTATCTCTCCTATCTACCCAGGAAATTCATCCTCATTAAATTCATTCATTAATTCAGAAAATATCAATTAAATAGTTACTAGTTACAGCTTCCTCTGCTGATACAGTACTATGGGAAACAAATGTTCTAGTACAGTTATAATGGATTGTATTGACTGTTACAGGAAATAGATCAACAACAAATAGAGTGCTAACACAGCTCAGAAGTGGGAGGGATTGATTCCATTGTAATTAAACCAAAAGCATGCTGGATCTTAGTTCCCCAACTAGGAATCAAACCCACGCCTGCTGCAGTGGAGTCTTTACTGGACTGCCAGGTAAGTCCCCCCCAAAGTAAATCTTAATCCAGTTTCTCTACCATTGTGGAAAGCACTCTGAAATATATCTCATTTTTTTCTACTTATTAGCAGTATAAACTCAAACTAGTCAATTGTACTCAACCTCAGTTTCCTCATCTGTAAAATAGAAGGGAGATTCATCCAGATTTCAGACTGAATAGTTCAAAGATAAAATGAGTTTGTCTTTGCAATTGTGAATCCTGAGTAAGACTAAATAGTGACTGTTCAGAGGAATGCATATAAGGCTGAGGACTGGTAGGAAATTAATCATCACAGACTTTGCAATGATCCTGAATGGATTCATATGCTGCATGTATTAGTTCTATAACAGATTATGGCCTTCCCTGGTGGCTCCGTGGTAAAGAACCTGCTTACCAATGCAGGAAACATGTTTGATCCCTGGGTTTGGAATTCCTCTGGAGAAAGAAACGGCAACCCACTCTTCTTGCCTGGGAAATCCCATGGACAGAGGAACGTGTCAGGCTATTGTCCATGGGGTTGCAAAAGAGTCGGACACAATTTATCAACTAAACAGCAACAACGTAAGAGATAACCACACATTTAATGACTTAACACAAATGTATTATTTCACAGTTTTCATAGGTCAGGAGTACAGGCACAAGTTGGCCAGGTCCAGTGCTCAAGGTCTCATTACATTAAAATCAAAGTGTTGTCCTGGGCTGTGATCTCATCTGAGGCTCAGCATCCTCTTCTAAGATCATTCAGGTTTTGAAAGATTACAGTTCCTTGCAGTCATGGGACTTGGGTCTCTATATTCTTGCAGGCCGTCAGACCATGGTCACTCTCGGCTCCCAGCCATCCACAATTCCTTGCATATGGCCCTCCTCATCACATAACACTTTGTCCTCCTAGGCCAGCAGGAGAAACCCCTGGATGTTGAATCTCTCCTTTCAGAAAAGGCTCTGTCCCTTTTCAAGGCTCACCTGATTAGATCAGGCTCTCCCTTTGGTTTATTGAAAAACCATCTGATTTGGGACCCTAAGTATAGCTTCAAAATCTTTCCCCCTTTGCAATATAAGGTAACCTAATGGTGGGCCTATGAAATCCATCATATCTGCAGTTGGTTCACATTGAAGGTAAGAATGTTATACAGTGTGTACACCAGGGAGTGAGTCTCAGCATTCTGTCTACCATACTCCACATTAAGAAGATGTTAGGAAGTAAGACTCCCATAGAAAATGGAGAATTCTGATATGAAATGGATCATGCTGCTTTTCAGTACTTGGGAATGAGGAATCAACTTCCTGTCTTAAATCAGCCTAAGCAGGTAGGGAGAACAATTTTTCAATTAAGCAGTTAAAGAGGACTAAATGAAAAGGGAGAAGTCAGAAACGGAAATGGATTCAGGAAGAAATCTTTAAACTTGTACATTAATGAACTTTATAATCAACTATCCAGTCAAATCAAAATCATTCAACCCACTAGACACTAAGACAAAAAGTGTTTAGGGGAGACGCAGACTCCTCCATTGCAATCTCTCAAGTCTCCCAGTTTCTAAAATTGTGTATTTAATTCCTCATAACATTTAAAATATTTTTCATAAGCAAGAAATTAAATCCAGTGCTTCAGAGAATAGTGTTGTCTAAATAAATTTAAAGAATGTAAACTAATTAGGAGTTTTCTGAGGAATGAGTTTAGTTTCAGGAGAAGAACATACAAAGACGCGGTTTGTCAATAACTGAATTGGCCAATAACATTTCCGTCTTAGCAAAACTGATTTGTAATTTACTGAGGAATCCTGATTGGTGATGAAAACGGTGAAGATATATGTTTTCTTTCAGATGAATCTAAATCTCATCTCTTTCTCCTTTACCTACATTCTCTGGGATTACCTCTTCCTTTTTTCACTTTTCTTTAGAGGTCAAGGTCAGGAAGGGAGAAAAAGGATAGGGTAGCAGTCAGAGCAACAACACAAAGATAAATGAGGTAACTCTTTCCCCAGAGGACTGAACAAAAAAAAAAAAAAATAGTAGCTTCACAGGAAAACAGTAGCTGCCTTACATCTTGGGTGGCTTTGCCTTGGTGATACATCACATTTATGATGGGATGTGTCGTAGTTCATTAACTTGCCTATCCTATTATATTTGGTTACAATGGGACGCTACTCAAAAACAACATGCCTGAAATTGAAGACAGATGGTCAAGTAAAGGGCTGGAGTTTAATATAATCATTTACTATTTCCTTCTTTATTGTGCTTTTCTCTCCATTTGAATGCCATGTAAGGACATTAACACTTTTTAAAAATAGTGTCTTTTCTTTAGAAAGTAAGCAATAGGAGTAACAAGGCACAGCAAGGACAAGCTGATATTCTGCTCATACCATCTGCTGAAAGGGATATTTGCCTTTGGCAATTCTTGTTTATCTCTATATTTGCACAGGTTTATGATTGTAGAAAAAAAATTATTTTAGTTCTATCTCTGCCAGTGGTTTGTGTGGCTAAAACATCTGACTCTGAAAGGGAGTTTTCTGAAATGGCTCTTTATTCATAATGAATATAGTCAGAGTTGTAGGAAATCAGTCCAAAAATAACATCCATTCAAAGTAAAAGTATATGAGACTGCACTGTCCTGACTCTTAACGAATAATATCCTCACCAACTTTGATCTAGTGGTTTTGGCGTCTAAGGGGTCGCACAGAGTCGGACACGACTGAGGTGACTTAGCAGCAGCAGCAAGGGCATAAAGGTTTGTTCTTATCTTAATTCTTTAGAGCCTAGTGCAAAGTCATAAACTGATTCTTTGTGAAATTCCTTGTTCTAAATATATACATGTATATCTCCACACATTTTAAAGGTTATTCCTAGAACTTTTAATCAGCACCATAACTTCTAACATTAAAGAACTCTTGGGATGTAATTCTGAAGACTGGTGTACAAATGAGTATACCTGAGTTTCAAGAAACTATTAATATAATGATATTTGCAAGGCAATCTGATATGGAAGCCTGAATGAAAGGAGCATAAATAACATTACAGATGGGTTTTGAATGCCTAGTTGTCTGCTATCTTCTATATAGTTTTATACTGGGATTTGTTTAGGGAAAAGAAATTTATTTGAGTACACAGATATAAATGTATATCCATTTTTCTTTCTGAATGAAAATGTGAAAGCTTTTTAAATTGTACCAGGAACTTTTTAACTTGGATAGGATGTACGTGAATGTGTTATTGCCAGAGGAAAATAGCCACATAGGGTAAGGGCAAACAGAATTTTCTTTCTGTTTGCATTTCAGTTCCCAAAGATAATTGTTTAGCCAAGATGTTTAGCCTTGATTGTGGGTCATTAGGGGTCACTAATAAAAGACTCTGTTTGGATTTTTCAAGTTTATTTGAATCTGTGCACATTCTTTTCCCCAGGAATTCAAGCTACATCAATACCAGTACAGTGACTCTGGTGATGATGGCCTGGAGTGTCATTTAAATTATTGGTCACATTTAAAATTTGTGTAAACACAAAGACAGTTGATGAATTGATTAACATTGATAGCAGATATTTGGTATGTACACTTCAAAACAGGAAGTGCTGTATTTTGTACAATGAATATATGGCTTGCTTGTTTTTGTCCAGTTTTGTTACTTTTTATTAAGCAAGTAAGATATATTTATTTTTTTGAGAATGTACATGTTGTAGGTTACATTTTAAAAAGCCAATCATAACCTCATCATGTTGAGATACTGATTGTTAGTTAAAAATTTAATGTCTAATCTCCATAGTGTGTTAAAGCTTTTCTTTAGGAAGCCAACTCTGTGCTCTTCAGCTTATTTATAATAGGAAAAAAAATCTTAATTAATGCCCAGCGATAAGGAACCCAGTAATAGTGAATGTGACTATAAGTACATATTTGTTTATGTGCATGTGTCTGTACGGATGCTCAGTTGTGTCTGACTCTGTGACCCCATAGACTGTAGCCTGCCAGGCTCCTCTGTTCATGGGGTTTCCCAAGCAAGAACACTGGAGTGGGTTGCCATTTCCTCCTCCAGGGGATCTTTCTGACCCAGGGATCGACACAGGGTCTCCTGTGTCTCCAGCATTGGCAGGCAGATTCTTTGTCACCGAGCCACCAGGGAAGCATGAGACTTCTTTTGGTATCAGACTATATGTATTGTCTTGAACTTGGAATTTTCAGTTAATAATATATTATAAATTGTTCTTCATAGTAGCAAATACAAATACACATTATTTATGATGGATAACATCACATTAAATGGACGTGTCACAATGTAATTAACCACTTCCTTATAATTGGACATGGGGGCTGTCTCCTTTTATTTATATTTTCCTATTACAAATGAGAAAAAGAGCAGGAATGTGATTTCCTGAAAAAAGCTTTAAAGTCCGTTTATGGGTGCTAACATTACAGATTGGAGGAAAATGGCTTTCATGAACTGAAACCTGAGAATCTCACAAAGAGGCTGCAGGAGGAGAGGCAGAGAAAAAGAGCACCATTATGTGCCAAGCACTGGATTAAGCACTGGATAAACATTTTTTTAATCCTAGGCATTATCACCATTTTGTAGATGGATCAACCATAGTTCAGTAGAGGTTAAGGAGCTTTTCCAAGTTTGCCAAGCTGGTGAGCGGCAGAACCACCTGGTAGCATGATATTCACAAACTCCTCAGGTATCTTGGTGGTGGTGCACAAACCCATAGTGGAGCACCTACTTAAAGTGCCCACTCCAGAGACATCACTGTTCATATGGTGCCTTTGAAAGTTTTATGTAAACGGAACTTGGAAAATTAACTGTTATTGTAAACAATGGGTATTTATGCAATATAAATATAGTTATATAAATTATATGATTTATAGTAGCTATTTAAGCAGAGTTTAGGGGTACTTTCAGGGGATTCCCCTTTGTAAAGTATTCTTTTGCAATGTAAACAATTCATTTTTCTATTGTTCAGGGTCATTCTGTCTTGGCACTGATGAGCTTGTTTTAACTTGGGACACACTTGTCAGTCTTACTCAATGGTTAATAATCTCTGTGTTTCAGATGACTACTAAATCTGGAAGTCTCTCCGGAATTTGGATAAATAAAATGTCATGGTGCAAGGTGTAGTTTCAAAGCAGAGAATTGAGAGGGAGGAACACTGCAGTCCTGATGTCGTCACCGATCCATCATGAACATCAAGAAAACTGAATCCATCTCTCAGTCCTGAGTTTCCATCTGTGAAATGAAAGCCTTCATGGTGTTGTCATGGGCAAAGAGAAAGGGTAAATGTGGAGAACTGATACACGCAGAGCTGTTAAGTGCCAAGCATTGCCCTAGGTGCTCAACACCATTTATATCAAGTTGAATATCTCCAATGCTTATGGAACCTGTTATGAATGTGGTTTGGATAGAATGGAACCAGAAAGATGGTGTTGAATCAATGAGTAAGATTAAAGACAGAAAGTGAGCAAACACAATGTGGAAAAGGGGATCAGGGTCAGCTGTGTGAAGCTCAAGAGTAGGCAGGACCAATCATCAGAATCAAGAGAGAATGAGTTGACCTTGGATTTGACTCCTAAATTGCCCTGTTACATTTCTTGAGACTACTTTAACCAAGTCTCAGATTGGAAGGAATTAGGCAACTGGCCCATGGATTTTGATCTGATGAACAGTAGGAGAATCTGGAGTGGCAGTTAGATAAGTATGTGAAATCCAGCAATAACCATGTGAAGATAAAAGAGACGTGTGTGTGTGTGTGTGTGTGTGTGTGTGTGTGTGAGAAAATGTGGCCTGAAAAGAGCCCTGTGGTGGGGACGGGCAAGGACAGGAATAAGAAGTTAACAACAAAAGAACCTGTGTGGGTGGTGGACGAAAGGGCAGATGACATTGGGTGAAGACTTTTTGCAAAAAGCAAACACCAACATGCTTCAACAAAGCTGAGAACAATCCTAAGAGATAGAGTCGGGTGGAAATAGATTAATGAAGCATATAAGAAGAGTGAGTTTGAGGTCAAGGTTATCAGTAACTGAGAAGAGATGGGGTTGCTACAGGTGGAAGGTTGTGCTCTTAGAGTCGTGGGTGAAGGAAAAGAGAATTAGGATTGTCATCAGATTTGGAAGTGATGGAGAAAGAAAATTCGGGCTTTTAGGGAACTGAAAGTGATGACAAATCTGTATGTTTGTAGGTGAGTGAGAATCTCTGGCAGCAGTTGTCAAAAAAGGGAGGATGACATTTAGTTTCAGAAACATTCTGTTAAATGTTCAGAATTTGGTAAGGAAGAGTAGATATGGGATAGGCAGTTCTTTAGGGAGTTCGAGATTCTCAGATGATCAAGATTATAAAAGAGAAAGCATCAAAAGGAGAAGTCATTTCTGGAGACTTTGTAGATAGTGCCGTAAAAGTTTCAGAGTAGAATAATTAATCTCATGATTCCGGTTCATTCATTCATTCACCCACCTATTCCGTAAGTATTTATCAAGTCCCCTTTTATGTTTTAGGCACCGTGTTGTGTGCTAGATATATGAGATCAGTAAGAAACAGTTTCTATGCTTAAGGAACTTATGACTAGCAAAATGGTACAGACATGGGGGACTGGATGCAAAAGTAGGAAGTCAAGAAACACCTGGAGTAACAGGCAAATTCGGCCTTGGAGTACAGAATGAAGCAGGGCAAAGGCTAATATAGTTTTGCCAAGAGAATGCACTGCTCATAGCAAACACCCTCTTCCAACAACACAAGAGAAGATTCTACACATGGACATCACCAAATGGTCAATACCGAAATCAGATTGATTATGTTTTTTGCAGTTGGAAATGGAGAAGCTCTATAGAGTCAGGAAAAAAAAAAAAAAAAAAGACCAAGACCAGGAGCTGCCTGTGGGTCAGATTATGAGCTCCTTATTGCCAAATTCAGACTGAAATTGAAGAAAGTAGGGAAAACCACTAGACCATTCAGGTATGACCTAAATCAGATCCCTTACAATTATACAGTGGAAGTGACAAATAGATTCAAGGGATTAGAACTGATAGAGTGCCTGAAGAATTACGGATGGAGGTACATGACATTATACAGGAGGCAGGGATCAAGACCATCCCTAAGAAAAAGAAATGCAAAAAGGTAAAATGGCTGTCTGAGGAGGCCTTACAAATAGCTGTGAGGCAGAGGAAGAGAAGGCAAAGGAGAAGAGAAAGGCAAAGGAGAAAAGGAAAAATATACCCATTTGAATGCAGAGTTCCAAAAAATAGCAAGGAGAGATAAGAAAACCTTCCACAGTGATCAATGCAAAGAAATAAAGGAAAACAATAGAATGGGAAAGTCCAGAGACCTCTTAAAGAAAATGAGAGATACCAAGGGAACATTTCATGCAAAGATGGGCTCGATAAAGGACAAAAATGGTATGGACCTAACAGAAGCAGAAGATATTAAGAAGAGGTGGCAAGAATACACAAAAGAACTATTAAAAAAAGATCTTCACGACCCAGAAAATCATGATGTGTGATCACTAACCTAGAGCTAGACATTCTGAAATGCGAAGTCAGTTGGGCCTTAGGAAGCATCTCTATGAAGAAAGCTAGTGGAGGTAATGGAATATCAGTTGAGCTCTTTCAAATCCTGAAAGATGATGCTGTGAAAGTGCTGCACTCAACATGCCAGCAAATTTGGAAAACTCAGCAGTGGCCACAGGACTGGAAAAGGTGTTTTCATTCCAATCCCAAAGAAAGGCAATGCCAAAGAATGCTCAAACAACCTCACAATTGCATCATCTCACATGCTAGTAAAGTAATGCTCAAAATTCTCCAAGCCAGGCTTCAGCAATATGTGAACCATGAACTTCCAGACGTTCAAGCTGGTTTTAGAAAAGGCAGAGGAACCAGAGATCAAATTGCCAATATCTGTTGGATCATAGAAAAAGCAAAGAGTTTCAGAAAAACATCTATTTCTGCTTTATTGACTATGCCAAAGCCTTTGACTATGTAGACGACAATAAACTGTGGAAAATTCTGAAAGAGATGGGAATACCAGACCATGTGACCTGCCTCCTGAAAAGTCTATATGCAGATCAGGAAGCAACAGTTAGAATTGGACATGGAACAATAGACTGGTTCCAAATCAGGAAAGGAGTACATCAAGGCTGTGTATTGTCACCCTGCTTATTTAACTTATATGCAGAATACATCATGAGAAATGCTGGACTGGGTGAAGCACAAGCTGGAATCAAGATTGCCAGGAGAAATATCAATAACCTCAGATATGCAGATGACACCACCCTTATGGCAGAAAGTGAAGAAGGACCAAAGAACCTCTTGATGAAAGTGAAAGAGGAAAATGAAAAAGTTGGCTTAAAACTCAACATTCAGAAAACTAAGATCATGGCATCTGGTCCCATCACTTCATGGCAAATCAAGGGGGAAAGAGTGGAAACAGTTTCTTTAATTTGGGGGCTCCAAAATCACTGCATATGGTGACTGCAGCCATGAAATTAAAAGACACTTGCTCCTTGGAAGAAAAGTTATGACCAACCTAGACAGCAGAAAAAAAAAACAGAGATATTACTTTGCCTACAAAGGCCCATCTAGTTAAAGCTATGGTTTTTCTAGTAGTCATGTATGGATGTGAGAGTTGGGCTATAAAGAAAGCCGAGTGCTGAAGAATTGATGCTTTTGAACAGTGGTGTTGGAGAAGACTCTTGAGAGTCTCTTGGACTGCAAGGAGATCCAACCAGTCCATCCTAAAGGAAATCAGTCCTGAATATTCATTGGAAGGACTGATGCTGAAGCTGAAATTCCAATCAATATTTTGGCCACCTGATGTGAAGAACTGACTTATTTGAAAAGACCCTGATGCTGAGAAAGACTGACGGCATGAGGAGAATGGGATGACAGAGGATGAGATGGTTGAATGGCATCACTGACCCAGTGGACATGACTTTGAGTAAACTCTAGGAGTTGGTGTTGGACAGGGAGGCCTGGTATGCTGCAGCCCATGGAGTCACAAAGAATTGGACACTACTGAGAGACTGAACTGAACAGAATGTTTCACTGAAGGACAAAAAAAAAAACCATTTTCTGTATAATTACAGAAGTTTATAGAGAGTATAGCAGGGGCAATAGGAAGTGTGGTTCACTCCCTTACAAGACAAGTATATCAGCCGGGCTTTATAGAGATCACACAGGAGTTGAGCTGCAGGTGGTGGGGAGGATGGCTGTTGACAGCAAAGGGACTTAGAACAAACTGAGAACTTAGACTTAGACGTTGTTTCTTAGAACAAACTAAGATCCAGCTTAGAACAAACTGGATCCTATGCTGTGCTTAGTGGCTCAGTCGTGTCCTATTCTTTGAAATCACATGGACTGTAGCCCACCAGGCTCCTCTGTCCATGGGATTCTCCAGGTAAGAGTACTGGAGTGAGTTACCACGTCCTCCTCCAGGGCATCTTCCCAACCCAGGGACTGAACCCAGGTCTCCTGCATTGCAGGCAGATTCTTTACCATCTGAGCCATCAGGGAAGCCCAAGAATATTGGAGTGGGAAGCCTATTCCTTCTCCTTAGGAACTTCTAGACCCAGGAATTGAACCGGGGTCTCCTGCACTGCAGGCAGATTCTTTACCAGCTGAGCTACCCTGGAAGCCCAGAACAAACTAGATACGGAAGCCCAAATAGCCCTACTTTCTCAGGGACCTGCAGCTGGCTCAGTGTGAGAGAGATAGCAGACAGCAAATTCTAAATGAAGTCCCACTTGTCTGAAACCTCATACTGCCACAGCCACAATGCTGCAACGAAGACAATTTTGGCACAATATTGCCTTATCTTTCTAATCTATTGTTGTTGTTCTGTCCCAAAATGATGTCCAACTCTTTGCGATGCCAAGGACTGCAGCAAGCCAGGATCCCCTGTCCTTCACTATCTCCTGGAGTTTACTTAGGGTCATGTCCATTGAGTCAGTGATGCTATCTAACTATCTCCTCCTCTGCTGTCTACAATGAATATTCAGGGTTGATTTCCTTTAGGATTGACTGGTTTGATCTCCTTGCAGTCCAAGGGACTCTCAAGAGTCTTCTCCAACATCACAATTCAAAACCGTCACTTCTTTGGTGCTCAGTCTTCTTTATGGTTCAGCTCTCACACCCGTGCATGACTACTGGAAAAACCATAGCTTTGATTATATGGATCTTCTAATCTGTGGCACCAGCTAATTTACATTCATAGAGAAAACACACACACACGCACATACACCATCTTGAAAAAGAAGCAAGTTCTGATGGTGAGGTGTCCTAAGGAACAGGAAACGACTCTTCCTTGTATTCAGTCATATATCAAAGCATAGCCGATGGACATTGTTACATCACTTCTGAATAAAGACTGTCCCCAAAGAGGCAAAAAGTCTAATTTCCCCACCCAGACATAAGATCTTGCAATATATCTTACTCATGTTTCAATCTCAGTCATCTCAGATCTCTGCAGATGATGAGAATTTAATAAACATCTGTTGAGTCAGTGAAGGAAGCCATAAATATAGTACTGAACTTCTAAGGGGAAGAGTGGAAAACCAGCATGCCACCCAGTAACACGAATAACAGTTATAATAATCACATTAATAATGGTAACCATATCAGATCAGATCAGTCGCTCAGTTGTGTCCGACTCTTTTTGACCCCATGAACTGCAGCACGCCAGGCCTCCCTATCCATCACCAGCTCTCGGAGGTCACTCAGACTCACATTCATCGACTCAGTGATGCCATCCAGCCATCTCATCTTCTGTTGTCCCCTTCTCCTCCTGCCCTCAATCCCTCCCAGCATCAGAGTCTTCTCCAATGAGTCAACTCTTCGCATGAGGTGGCCAAAATACTGGAGTTTCAGCTTTAGCATCATTCCTTCCAAAGAAATCCCAGGGCTGATCTCCTTCAGAATGGACCGGTTGGATCTCCTTGCAGTCCAAGGGACTCTCAAGAGTCTTCTCCAACACCACAGTTCAAAAGCATCAATTCTTCGGTGCTCAGCCTTCTTCACAGTCCAGCTCTCACATCCATACATGACCACAGGAAAGACCATAGCCTTGACTAGGCGAACCTTTGTTGGCAAAGTGATGTCTCTGCTTTTGAATATGCTATCTAGGTTGGTCATAACTTTCCTTCCAAGGAGTAAGCATCTTTTAATTTCATGGCTGCAGTCACCATCTGTAGTGATTTTGGAGCCCAGAAAAATAAAGTCTGACACTGTTTCCACTGTTTCTCCATCTATTTCCCATGTAGTGATGGGACCAGATGCCATGATCTTCGTTTTCTGAATGTTGAGCTTTAAGCCAACCTTTTCACTCTCCACTTTCACTTTCATCAAGAGGCTTTTGAGTTCCTCTTCACTTTCTGCCATAAGGGTGGTATCATCTGCATATCTGAGGTTATTGATATTTCTCCCGGCAATCTTGATTCCAGCTTGTGTTTCTTCCAGTCCAGCATTTCTCATGATGTACTCTGCATATAAGTTAAATAAACATGGTGACAATATACAGCCTTGACGCACTCCTTTTCCTATTTGGAACCAGTCTGTTGTTCCATGACCAGTTCTAACTGTTGCTTCCTGACCTGCATACAGATTTCTCAAGAGGCAGATCAGGTGGTCTGGTATTCCCATCTCTCTCAGAATTTTCCACAGTTTATTGTGATCCACACAGTCAAAGGCTTTGGCATAGTCAATAAAGCAGAAATAGATGTTTTTCTGGAACTCTCTTGCTTTTTCCATGATCCAGCGGATGTTGGCAATTTGATCTCTGGTTCCTCTGCCTTTTCTAAATCCAGCCTGAACATCAGGAAGTTCACGGTTCACATATTGCTGAAGCCTGGCTTGGAGAATTTTGAGCATGACTTTACTAGCGTGTGAGATGAGTGCAGGTAACCATATAGTTAATCATAAATTCTAATAGCCACAGTGTACTGAGTGCTTAGTCAATACTACCAGACAGTATGCACATTTTTTATTTAATCCATCTCCAAGCATAATGAAGAATAGCTCCACTTGACAAATGAAGATGCAGGTTTAGACGTGTTTAGGCAATGGCACCCCACTCCAGTGCTCTTTCCTGGAAAATCCCATGGACAGAAGAGCCTGGTAGGCTGCAGTCCATGGAGTTGAGAAGAGTAGGACATGACTGAGTGACTTCACTTTCACTTTTCACTTTCACGCATTGGAGAAGGAAATGGCAACCCACTCCAGCGTTCTTGCCTGAAGAATCCCAGGGACGGGGGAGCCTGATGGGCTGCCTTCTGTGGGGTCTCACAGAGTCGGACATGACTGAAGGGACTTAGCAGCAGGAGCAGCAGGAAATCACTCAAGATCACCTAGGCTGTAAGGTGTGGGGCCATGCTTGGGTTCAAGGTCTGTGTGGCTCCACATACTGGGCTCTTAACTCTCATACTGTAATAGCTATGGCAGCATCTTGGAGTTGAAAGAAGTCTCCACAGGTCGGTAACCCTCATCAGCCGTGTGCATGTGACTGGTGATAGGGAGAGACTTCTGGTGTGGCTCAGTGGGTATAGAACCCGCCTGCCAACACAGGAGACGTGAAAGACGTGGATTTAATCCCGGGGTAGGGAAGATCCCTGGAGGAGGGCATGGCAAGCCATTCCAGTATTCTTGCCTGGAGAATCCCCAAGGACAGAGGAGCCTGGCCGGCTACAGTCATGTGGTCGCAAAGAGTTGGACATGACTGAAGCGACTTAGCAGCACGCAGTTTTCCTAACTACCGAGAAAGCCTCCCTTCACTCCCTGAAGCCTGTGGGATGCGCAAACTCCAGCTGATGATGCCCTCTCGCAGATTCCCCATGCCTGCTGATGTGGCCACGGCCACCTGGACCACAAGCGCCTCTCCCATTCCACCTTTCTCCCTTCCTACCAGCATATGTCTTGACTGTGTTCTAAAGGTTATTGTGCTTGGGCCCCTGCCCATTCCCTGGAATAAGGGTCATTGCACAAAAACAGACAAGCTGTCAAGGACCTCACTCATGTAAAGTAAGTCTGAGCCAAGACGACGGAAACTCTTTGGCCTGATGGACAACAGGGAGTGGCCATTTTGATGTTTAGATTCTGTTGTCTTTTAAGCTCCTTCCTTCTCACTCTCTCCCTTCTCCTCTTCCTTTCTTCCTTCCTTTTTCTTACTTGATAAATACAAATTTTTAAAAGATAGCTTTTCTTTTCCCACCTGCACAAATCTCCTAGAAAATAAAAAAGGATTGTACAAACAAAGGGAAAGATTAAAAACCAGGGATCTAGATCAGCTTCTCTCCTGATTCAGATGTGTTGTCCCTCATCCCACTCATTGTAACCTTTTTCTTACAGTGTCTCGGGCAGAATGCCGCTGAATGTGTATCAGCCTAATCCTGCTCTCATTAACCACTTAAAGTAGAATGACCACACAGCTCTTCAGAAATACTGGGATACCTTTGAAAATAAAAGGATAAAGGCACTAAAACTAAATTATATAATCTTTGAAATGTTTCTTGATTGACAAATTGGTCTTAGTAAGTTGTAGAACCTAAAAATCATTGTATTCAAAATCTACTTGGAAAAATATTTTGCTTAAAGACAAAACCAAGACATCGATACAAATTAAAGCATCATATAAAATGTGTCATTATATTATTATTTAAAAATTGCATCAGATCAGATCAGTCACTCAGTCGTGTCCGACTCTTTGCGACCCCATGAACCGCAGCACAACAGGCCTCCCTGTCCATCATCAACTCCCGGAGGTCACTGAGACTCACATCCATCGAGTCAGTGATGCCATCCAGCCATCTCATCCTCTGTTATCCCCTTCTCCTCCTGCCCCCATCCCTCCCAGCATCAAAATCTTCTCCAATGAGTCAACTCTTCCCATGAGGTGGCCAAAGTACTGGAGTTTCAGCTTTAGCATCAGTCCTTCCAAAGAAATCCCAGGGCTGATCTCCTTCAGAATGGACTGGTTGGATCTCCTTGCAGTCCAAGGGACTCCCAAGAGTCTTCTCCAACACCACAGTTCAAAAGCATCAATTCTTCGGTGCTCAGCCTTCTTCACAGTCCAGCTCTCACATCCATACATGACCACAGGAAAAACCATAGCGTTGACTAGATGAACCTTTGTTGGCAAAGTAATGTCTCTGCTTTTGAATATGCTATCTAGGTTGGTCATAGCTTTTCTTCCAAGGAGTAAGCGTCTTTTAATTTCATGGCTGCAGTCACCATCTGCAGTGATTTTGGAGCCCAGAAAAATAAAGTCTGACACTGTTTCCACTGTTTCCCCATCTATTTCCCATGTAGTGATGGGACCAGATGCCATGATCTTCGTTTTCTGAATGTTGAGCTTTAAGCCAACCTTTTCACTCTCCACTTTCACTTTCATCAAGAGGCTTTTTAGTTCCTCTTCACTTTCTGCCATAAGGGTGATGTCATCTGCATATCTGAGGTTATTGATATTTCTCCCAGCAATCTTGATTCCAGCTTGTGTTTCTTCCAGTCCAGCGTTTCTCATGATGTACTCTGCATATAAGTTAAATAAGCAGGGTGACAATAAACAGCCTTGATGTCCTCCTTTTCCTATTTGGAACCAGTCTGCTGTTCCATGTCCAGTTCTAACTGTTGCTTCCTGACCTGCATACAAATTTCTCAAGAGGCAGATCAGGTGGTCTGGTATTCCCATCTCTTGAAGAATTTTCCAGTTTCTTGTGATCCACACAGTCAAAGGCTTTGGCATAGTCAATAAAGCAGAAATAGATGTTTTTCTGGAACTCTCTTGCTTTTTCCATGATCCAGAGGATGTTGGCAATTTGATCTCTGGTTCCTCTGCCTTTTCTAAAACCAGCTTGAACATCAGGAAGTTCACAGTTCACATATTGCTGAAGCCTGGCTTGGAGAATATTGAGCATTACTTTACTAGCATGTGAGATGAGTGCAATTGTGTGGTAGTTTGAGCATTCTTTGGCATTGCCTTTCTTTGCCTGAATAATTCTTTTAATGTGTATTCCTACATTAGTTTCCTAGCTGTATCTATCTCTAAAAATGTGTCACTGGCATTTTTCTGAGGAATATTGTTTTAAAAATATCACTTTCAGCATTTTTTTTGCAACTTTGGTCTTAATATTTTAAAATTTAAAAAGAAAAACTGTCTTCAATTTCCTTCAAAGTTATGTTTTAGTGTGAATGCATTTGAAATTGCTGATGTCATCTATTGACTCCTCTCTGTGTACCATAACTTTTATAATTGAGAAATAAATACATACACGATGAGTTGCCTGGTAATCTCAGAGAAAATTTTACTAAAGGAAATTCTCAATATTTTTCTGTATTGAAATGTGTACCTACTTCACAGGTGCTATGTTTTTGCCTCCATTCGGGCATTTTTCTTTGATTATATCTAAGTTCTATTTAGAAATCTTTTAAATGTTTCATTAAATTTAGATAAGTGAAATTAATAGTCCTTCTCAATTTTATTCTCTTTATTCAGTAAAAGTAGTGAAAGTGTTAGTCACTCAGTCATGGCCGACTCTCTGCAACTTCATGGACTGTAGCCCACCAGGCTTCTCTCTCCATGGGATTCTCCAGGGAAGAATACTAGAGTGGGTATCTATTCCCTTCTCCAGGGCATCTTCCTGACTCAGGGATCAAACCTAGGTCTCCTACATTGCAGGCAGATTCTTTTACCATCTAAGTCAAGATTCTTCTCCCAATCTGAGATATTCCAAAAAAAAATCTTGTACAGAATTTGGCTCAATTTTTTCAGTGGCTTTTTTGCTTCTACAGGGATCAGTTTCAATGTTCCTGGTTTGCAAACTTTGTTTTCAATTATTGCAATTTCTTTAAAGCTTCATAAGTTTTTCTAGAAGTTTCATTTGTTGAATACTTCAATTAATAATTTTAATTGAAAGAGCTGTAACCAAAATTTAGAGGCATCCTTAAGAAAAAGTCCCTTGCTACTAAATAAGTAGTTAATTTAAAAGTACTTCTTTAGAGCCTTTATATTTCTGGTAGTGGGCTGATGATGGCAGAAAAGAGGAAAATTGCATGTACCGTGTTAAAATGAATTTCTTTTATTCAATAGGCTTCATCACAACACTTTTGTAGTATTATTACTGTATGTGTATAGTATTTATACATTTTAGCAAGTAGACATTCTTCTTTCACAGAACACTTCGGTTTATTTGGAAATCTGGTCCCATCACTATATGGGAAATAGATGGAGAAACAGTGGAAACAGTGTCAGACTTTATTTTTCTGGGCTCCAAAATCACTGCAGATGGTGACTGCAGCCATGAAGTTAAAAGACGCTTACTCCTTTGAAGGAAAGTTATGACCAACCTAGATAGCATATTCAAAAGCAGAGACATTACTTTGCCAACAAAAGTTCGCCTAGTCAAGGCTATGGTCTTTCCTGTGGTCATGTATGGATGTGAGAGCTGGACTGTGAAGAAGGCTGAGTGCCGAAGAATTGATGCTTTTGAGCTGTGGTGTTGGAGAGGACTCTTGAGAGTCCCTTGGACTGCAAGGAGATCCAACCAGTCCATTCTGAAGGAGATCAGCCCTGGGATTTCTTTGGAAGGAATGATGCTAAAGCTGAAACTCCAGTATTTTGGCCACCTCATGCGAAGAGTTGACTCATTGGAGAAGACTCTGATGCTGGGAGGGATTGAGGGCAGGAGGAGAAGGTGACAACAGAGGATGAGATGGCTGGATGGCATCACTGAGTCAATGGATGTGAGTCTGAGTGACCTCTGGGAGTTGGTGATGGACAGAGAGCCCTGGCGTGCTGCGGTTCATGGGGTCGCAAAGAGTCGGACACGACTGAGCAACTGATCTGATCTGATCTGATCTAATGAATGACTTTTATGGCATAACTGATTCCAACGTATTTTTGCTTCATGGTTTTCACAATTTGGGAAGAATAGTATTTACTGTAATCATCTGCTCCTCAACAATTTGTATTCATATTACCATTGCATTTTGTCATTTCTAGACTGGAACCTTCAAGTTATAATTCACTTAACTAATTTTCCACTTGAAGTGCCTGATATTTACTGATATAAAACTGATATCATTTAAATGTATGTAATAAAGTCAACACTAACTTTCTGTAATAATGCATAAAAATTTATAATGGAAAATGAGTGAAATTTGCTTATAAAAACAATCCTACTAAATGAAATATCAAGCCTCTGAAGAATGATACATTAAACTCACCTCCTGTTACTGTTCAGGATAAATTACCATTTTAAAATAATTAGTAACTTTGGAAGCATTAGAGTTGAATTATATGATTTTGCTGATACTCTTTGCTTTTGAGTTGCAAAATAGCAGTTTCAAGTAGTTTGGCTTCATTAGACATTATGCATTTTCAGCAGACTCCCATCTTCTGGTTTTCTTGTGAACAGTGATGTCACTATGACTTCTATGTGAACAGTAACTGTGAATAGATTTTGTGAAATAAAAATTCAGAACTTAAATCTTCATTAAACATACAGTTTCTTTTTTGGTTTCATCATATTGATGCTGAAAGGATTTATTGCAAAGCAAAATAGAATTAACAAGTAGTAAAACAGCTGAATAGCTTGCTGAAGATTAATGCTACACAAAGTTCTGACCAAACCAGTGTCATAAGTGTTCCAATAATTTTTCCATGTTCTTTGGTAGAATGGCTCCTGTTTTGTTTCCTGCACATACCTTTACACACTTAGCTTATGGTTTTCCACACCGTCTTCTGGCCTTGCTAACTGGTGGCCTGGACATTTTTTGCCCCTTGACAGCCAAGCATGGGTGATGGTGTGGCTGACTGGTCCACCAAGCAGTCTATAGGAAAACAATATCCACTGTTTACCTAGACAGCATATTAAAAAGTGGAGACATTGCTTCACTGACCAAGATCCACAGAGTCAAAGCTATGGTTTTTCCAATAATTATGTATGGATGTGTGAACTGGACCATAAAGGAGGTTGAGTGCCAAAGAATTGATGCTTTGGAACTGTGGTGCTGGAGAGGACTCTTGAGAGACCCTTGGACTGCAAGGCAATCAAAGCAGTCAATCCTAAAGGAAATCAACCCTGAATATTCTTTGAAAGGACTGATGCTGAAGCTGAAGATCCAATACTCTGGCCACCTGATGTGAAGAGCCAACTCACTGGAAAAGAAACTGATGCTGGGAAAGACTGAGGGCAGGAGGAGAACGGGGTGACAAAGGATGAGGTGGTTGGATGCATCATCGATTCAATGGACATGAGTTTGCAAACTCCAGGAGATCACGAAGGACAGGGAAGCCTGGCATGCTGCAGTCCACAGGGTTGCAGAGTCTGACGTGACTGAACAACTGAACAGCAACAACTATTTACCTCTTCACCATCTAAGGCTGGATAGAATTAGCTGCACTCATTGGTTTGGGTCCCAAGGTACTCATTTTATCAGTGAACTTTCTGAACACTGTTCTATAAAGTGTTAATTATGTCACAGCTGGAAAGGACAAGGAGAAGCGACAGGGTCACTGTTGGTCACCTTTCAAATTCCACCATATGTGAAAAGTGACAACCCCACTCACTTACATTCACCCAACAAACAGTGGAGGCGGCCACGGCAGAAGCTAAGCTAAACCTATCCTGTCTTCTTTTAATGCCCCTAGTAATAATAATGGGCTTCCCTGGTGACTCAGCCGGTAAAGAATCTACCTGCAATGCAGGAGATCTGGGTTCAATCCCTGGGTGAGGAAGATCCCCTGGAAAAGGAAATGGCTACCCACTCCACTATTCTTGCCTGAAGAATTCCATGGACAGAGGAGCCTGGTGGGCTACAGTCCACGGGGTTGCAAAGAGTTGGACATGACTAATTGACTAACACACACACAATAATAATAATAAGAATAGTTTGCTTAAAAATGAGAAATTCAGGACAGATGCTAAACTGGGAAGGATACTAGTTTAACTGGTGTAAACAAAGACCAGCCCTATCAAACTCGAATATATGGTCACTCTCATCAAAGAGTGACTCCACTCAACCATTCCACAATCTTTAATTAGCATTCATGAAGTGAATGCAGTTGGTGAAGAAATGAAGGTATATAGAAGACAGGAAACCCGTCTCTGATGAAAAGGCGCTCATGATTTCCAGGGGTTAGTTGTCCTGGAATCTGACTTCATGTGGCTTTAGCTTCATCCTTTGGTGAATGACGCATGCCATACTCCTGGGTCTGCAATATGAGAGCCCATCCATCTGGAAGATTACTCGCAGCCTCTCTGTTCCAGTAATTTGTAAATGCTTGAATACATAAACATCTGGAAACTTCTTTAAGAAGTATATCCACTCACCCCCAAGTAGCCCCCAGGATTCTAATTCCTCAACTCACAGATAGAGCTAAGAATTTCATGTTTTAAAGAACACTTCAAGTAATTTGGACCCAGGTATCAGTCAAAAATACTTTCAGAAATGCCATCAAATCCTTCTTGACTCTGAGAGAAATATGTTGACTTTTTCTCACTCTTCCTCATGTCTTTGGTGCTAGGGCTACTTGGTGGCCATTTTCAGATGTGTTCTAATTTGTCATGATCCTTTTTAAGTTGTGGTTGTTGGATTAAATGCAATCCCTCAAAGCAGTGGAAAAGCAGTAGCATCCAGAGAGACTACTGCACTCCGTGATTCATCCATCAGTACAGCCTAATATGGTCTTCTTTTTATGCTTCAAATCACAGTGTATCAATAATTGCACTGGTAGCCATCTGCAAATAACCATCAAGCTATATCTTTCTCGTCTTGTACCAAAACACTCGAGTATGATTATCTAGGCAACGGAATATTTATTTAAGTGAATTCCACAGTAAGTCTTGCTTTCTTTTCCAAAATTTGAAATACAAAGTTAGTCTGATAGGCTCTGTTTCTCCGTCTTTCCCTCTACCCCTCCCTCCCTTCTCTTTTCCTTCCAACAGAGGTTATTTCTGGCAAAGGGAGTATGATACCACCTGAGAAGCAAAACAGACCCAGATACAAATCATTCTACTCAAGTCTTGGAGTAACCTTCAAAGAAAAACAAATTCCATACCAATCAGAACCTGAGTGGAGGCCCAGAATTGCCAACATATTTGGAAGGCCAAACCTCTACAGAAACACGGTCTCTAACCACCTTGTAGATAGATCGTCAGTGGAGAATGAAAGTGAGTTGAAATTTTGTTCCTTACAAACCCGTCACTAAATTCAGCATTCAAGAGTTTATACCAATAGCAGACCTAATTTATCAACATGAAAATAATGCCAAATAAGACTCATAACACCAAAAGAGGCTAATTCAGGGCTATATAGAATTTCCATATGTTTGATGTTGCCACAGATTCTTCAATTCCCATGCACAAACATGCATATTAAGAATTTAAAACATGCAATGGATTTGAATAAAGTAGAGCTAGCAACTGAATAGTGTGTGGGCTATCAGAAGCAGTTCAACATTTTTCTTATACATTTGTGAATATGTGACTTTATAGTTAAGCCAAAGTCAGCCCATTGTACTTATGCCCAAATATAAATTGAGAACTTCACCAAGTCCCATGGGGAGAAGAAGCAAAACCATAAATGAAGCCCTGTTTTTCTTGTAGATACAACTGTATGAACAGGGGAAGGGAAATGATATCCTGACGGTCTTAGAGGCAGTGATGCCAAAGTCATTCCCTTGAGTGTTAACATTAAAAAATAATCACAGTTACACTATTTTCCTTGAAACCCACATTGCTTCTGCGAAGATAACCCTAAAAAAGTCCAGAACAAGGTTGCCAAATGTTCAAAACTCTCTTCAGGGTTTTGCCTGATTCTTTTCATAAGAAAAGACGGATTGTTTTTGAGCCCCTGGCAAGCCCCAAATTAGATTTAGGAAAGGAAAAGATGTTTTATTTTTATTTTATGGAAAGAATGAGTAGTAAATAGGTACTCTTGACTGTTTGATTTCTGCCTTCAG
This sequence comes from Tragelaphus eurycerus, assembly GCA_935064755.1. Classification (NCBI taxonomy): domain Eukaryota; kingdom Metazoa; phylum Chordata; class Mammalia; order Artiodactyla; family Bovidae; genus Tragelaphus; species Tragelaphus eurycerus. The sequence goes on along the minus strand of CAKXYN010000093.1, from coordinate 6,572,222 downwards.
GCTCTCTTATCAGTAAAATTGATATTTGGCACTCTGGAGTTCCTTGAAGTAAAAGATATCCTAGTGTTAAAATGCTGGGAGATGTGGTACCATGAATAGATCCAGAGATTACCATACTAAGTGACATAAGCCAGAGAAAGGAAGACAAATATATGGTATTTTTTATATGTAGAATCTAGAAAAATGATACAAATGAGTATACTTGCAAAACAGAAATAGGCTCACAGAAATAGGCTTATAGAAAACAAACTTATGGTTATGAAAGGGGAATGAGAGGTGAGGAGAGATAAATTAGGATCTTGAGATTAACAGATACACACTATTATATATCAGCAAGATAAGCAACAAGGACCTAATTATAGCACAGGGAACTATATTCAATATCATGTAATAACCTATATAGCAAAGTTGAAAAAGCATGTATATGTGTGGAGATATATATATATATATACAGTTGGTGCTAGTGATAAAGAACTCATCTGCCAATGCAGGTGTGCCAATACACACACACATATATGTGTGTGTGTGCATATATATGTGTGTGTATATATATATGTGTATATATGTGTATATATATATATATATATATATATATATATGTATATATCCAGTTGGTGCTAGTGGTAAAGAACTCACCTGCCAATGCAGGAGTTGCAAGAGACGTGGATTTGATCCCTGGGTCGGAAAGATCCCCTGGAGAAGGGCATGGCAATCCATTCCAGTATTCTTGCCTAGAGAATCCCATGGACAAAGGAGCCTCGCAGGCTACAGCCCATAGCATCGCAAAGAGTAGACATGACTGAAAAGACTTAGCACACACACATGAGACACTTGCTCAGTCAGTATCTTGAACCAAGGACACAAGATACGCGTGGAACACACCTCTTAGGCATCCCAAAGAACCACCTCCTCCACAGTCTACTTCAGTGATCATCCAGCATCACTGTCTGCTGCCTCATCAGTTTCTGAGATCACTGGAAACTTGCCTGCCTGTTACTTCTGCTTAATGAGACCACTTTTCACTCAGCTGATGCCCCAGGTCCGAAAGCTGAGGCATTGTGGCCAGCTCCTCTTCTGTCACCAGTCACATTCTGACAGCACCATCCTGCTTTTTTTTTAAATTAAAGTAATAGTTGATTTACAATGTTGTGTTAATTTCTCCTATATAGCAAAGTGACTCAGTTATACATATACATATATATACTTTTTAATATTCTTTTCTATGTGGTTTATCCCAAGGCGCTGAACGCCGTGCTGTACCGTAGGCCCCTGCTGTCTGTCCATTCTGTATGTACTAGATACTCCCGTTCCCTCTCCATCCCTCCCCCACATCTCCCACCTTGGCAACCATAGGTCTGTTCTCTAAGTCTGTGAGCTCACTGGACCAGCTCTTAATGATCAACAGATAGCCCCCTCCCTGCCTACCACTAAGATGGCCTTAGGGCCTTGCTGTCTCTTAAGGTCTATTAAAATAGCTGTTTCTTTTGAAGCTGTGCCTTACTTAACTCCATGCCTTTATTCACTGTCCAAAACACCTTTGGAGAAACCTTTGCAAAATGTAAACCTAATTCTCCCCAGTATTTACCTGCTCAGAATGATTCTGTAATTTTCTTATTATTTAAAAAAAATAAGTCCCAATTCTCTACCATTCAGCCTAATTCAGAATACTCCTCCCTATGAATATAATCCTGAATGGTCTAGTAGTTTTCCCTACTTTCTTCAATTTCAGTCTGAATTTGGCAATAAGGAGTTCATGGTCCGAGCCACAGTCAGCTCCTGGTCTTGTTTTTGCTGATTGTATAGAGCTTCTCCATCTTTGGCTGCAAAGAATATAATCGATCTGATTTCGGTGTTGACCATCTGGTGATGTCCATGTATAGAGTCTTCTCTTGTGTTGTTGGAAGAGGGTATTTGCTATGACCAGTGCATTTTCTTGGCAAAACTCTATTAGTCTTTGCCCTGCTTCATTCCGTATTCCAAGGCCAAATTTGCCTGTTACTCCAGGTGTTTCTTGACTTCCTACTTTTGCATTTCAGTCCCCTATAATGAAAAGGACATCTTTTTTGGGTGTTAGTTCTAAAAGGTCAAGGACATCTTTTTTGGGTGTTAGTTCTAAAAGGTCTTGTAGGTCTTAATAGAACCTTTCAACTTCAGCTTCTTCGGCGTTACTGGTTGGAGCATAGACTTGGATTACTGTGACATTGAATGGTTTGCCTTGGAAACGAACAGAGATCATTCTGTCATTTTTGAGATTGCATCCAAGTACTGCATTTCGGACTCTTTTGTTGACCATGATGGCCACTCCATTTCTTCTGAGGGATTCCTGCCCACAGTAGTAGATATAATGGTCATCCGAGTTAAATTCACCCATTCCAGTCCATTTGAGTTCGCTAATTCCTAGAATGTCAACATTCACTCTTGCCATCTCTTGTTTGACTACTTCCAATTTGCCTTGATTCATGGACCTGACCAACCTAGATAGCATATTCAAAAGCAGAGACATTACTTTACCAACAAAGGTTCGCCTAGTCATGGCTATGGTCTTTCCTGTGGTCATGTATGGATTGTGAGAGCTGGACTGTGAAGAAGGCTGAGTGCCGAAGAATTGATGCTTTTGAACTGTGGTGTTGGAGAAGACTCTTGAGAGTCCCTTGGACTGCAAGAAGATCCAACCAGTCCATTCTGAAGGAGATCAATCCTGGAATTTCTTTAGAAGGAATGATGCTAAAGCTGAAACTCCAGTATTTTGGCCACCTCATGCGAAGAGTTGACTCATTGGAGAAGACTCTGATGCTGGGAGGGATTGAGGGCAGGAGGAGAAGGGGACAACAGAGGATGAGATGGCTGGATGGCATCACTGACTCGATGGATGCGAGTCTGAGTGACCTCCAGGAGCTGGTGATGGACAGGGAGGCCTGGCGTGCTGCGGTTCATGGGGTCGCAAAGAGTCGGACACGACTGAGCGACTGATCTGATCTGATGAATATAATCGGAGAAGGCAATGGCACCCCACTCCAGTACTCTTGCTTGGAAAATCCCGTGGACGGAGGAACCTGTTAGGCTGCAGTCCATGGGGTCGCTAAGAGTCGGACACGACTGAGCAACTTCACTTTCACTTTTCACTTTCATGATTGGAGAAGGAAAAGGCAACCCACTCCAGTGTTCTTGCCTGGAGAATCCCAGGGACGAGGGAGCCTGGTGGGCTGCCGTCTATGGGGTTGCACAGAGTCGGACATGACTGAAGTGACTTAGCTGAGCATATGAATATAATACCCTTCCCTTCTCTGATGTCTTGTCCAAATAGCAAACACCCATTTGCCTCCCCCATGGAGAATTATCTTCTACACAAAGCCTTTGCCATGGCGGTCTCACCTAGATGCTACTGCATGATGTCATCCTGCCCTAACAGTTTATTCACATATGCATCTTCCTTTCCCACACAAGTTCTTGGTTTTATTTCTGTGCCTAAATGCATGACAGCTGTATATGTATATGTGACCATTTGTGGACACATCTGACATTGTATCCAAGGGCTATTACTTCATCTTATTCCTCCTACCTCAAACAGTATATAGAAATATACATTATGAGTATGTTTCTGATAGGGAATGCCTTTAAATAATGTAATTTATACACTTTGCTTTTCTAACAAAAATGTGCTTCACCCCTGCAGTGGGTTCTTTGTCTCCATCCCTGTAACCTCAGTCGAGTATAGGGCCTAGCACATAGTAAGTAATGAATACATGTTTGTTGAAGGAAGAAATGAATGAGCTACAGGTTGCAGGTTGCAATGTGAGCATCCAGAATTTTCAGTTTCTGACAGGAGACATTCCAAATAAGGCTCAAATAAATTAATCAACAATGTCGCAAGCTGTTCTGGTAAAAATTACTTTAAAAATTTTACTTTCCTTGGATATGTGCCTTAAATCTGTCAATTATTTACTTTTGTGTCCTTTTTTTAAAAAATAAATTGCCAGCAGCCACGGGACATTGCATCAAAAATAAGTCTAATGTATAAATCAAGTTGAAGGTAAAGTTAAAGGGAATTGTTTCTATTTACAATTAAATAATAATTCTTTACACTCATGTCAGCCTTCCCTTTTTAGTTCAGTTCCATTAAACACACACACACACAGCAAGTAGCTTAGTTACTTGCAGAGCATCTCCATCTTTTCAAGCCCTGTTATTACACTTAATGAGATCTACTTTAATGCTAGTTTAGGCTTCCTACTTGGGCATGCCATTTCTGAAATCTCTGCTGAATTTCTCAAGTGTTAAAGACATCTCTGCACTATGCATATTTGTACATGAATGTCTCCCAGGGAATTATTCAGCTTCCAAATCCCTTGTTCTTTCTTTGCTCACACCCATAAAGTTTCATACTATGTAGGTATAGCTTCATATTCTGCCAAAGGCCTAAGCAGATCCCTAAGGACTGTTCTGAAGCTCTGCCATGGGTTTCTCCCTCTCTTTCAATTCTCTGCTCCTCAAATTCCAGTTGCCCCAGGCTCTTCAACTTCTGTCTCTGTCTCCTGAGGTTAGTAGTATACCTGTTCCCTGCTTGAGATGTCTTTCTTCACACCGTGATGCAAACGTACCTCCAGGCAGAGAGGCAGGACTAGGGTAGCACTTACCATGTTTGTTTCCTGCCTCTCAGAGATCACAGTGTCTGTGAACCACCTCAATGTCTGTGGACTATTGCCCTGTATATTCTTTCCAATTTTCTAGCTGTTTATGGGATGGGGATAGCTCTAGGCCTAGTTACTCTGTTAGGATCAGAACTTTATTTGAATTAGATTTTCTATGAAATTTTTTAGTTGTTTTGGCACATTTTCTTCTTTGCAGGCAATTAAAGTTTAACTATACAGAAAAAACTACTTATTAAACTCTGTTTCTCACACAATCATGCTCACAGTGGACTGGTACATGTTAGGTTGACATACGATTTTTAGAAAGCTGCCAATTCCAGAAATTGTGTATAGAATTCTTCTACTCCATTTTCAGATATTCTTTGAATCTGTTACTTTGGTTGTCACATGATCAGTCTTGAGATAACTATTTACTAGGGTAGTCTTTTGTTTTGTTGTATACGGTGATTCTTCTTTATGGCCTTTTTTCCTATCCTCAGTTAACTCCATCCCTGGATGCTGAGTTGGTAAGAATCTGCCTGTATTTGATCCCTGGGTCAGGAAGATCCCCTGGAGGAGGGGCAGGACAACCCACTCCAGTATTCTTGCCTGAAGAATCCCATGGACAGAGGAACCTGGTGAGCTATGGTCCATGGGGTTGCAAAGAGCTGGAGATGACGACTTAGAGACTAACATGTATATAACACAATTAACTCCATCTGCTGATTTTTAATGTTCTCTTCAGTTCTCATGAATTAACCTCACCCTTACTTAATGCCTCTTCCATTATGCTACCTGTTCTGCTCTATTATGCTAGCATATTAACAACTAGGTGGTATTTTTGATCATTTCTATGCCCCTAAGTGAATTCATGAAGTTGTATTTTTTTTTTTTTTTTTGACTTGATTATTTGTGTCTCAAGACTGGGAGCTGGCTGTGGCTCAGATCATGAACTCCTTATTGCCAAATTCAGACTTAAATTGAAGCAAGTAGGGAAAACCACTAGGCCATTCAGGTATGACCTGAATCAAATCCCTAATGATTATACAGTGGAAGTGAGAAATAGACTCAGGGACTAGATCTGATGGACAGAGTGCCTGATGAACTATGGACAGAGGTTCGTGGCATTGTACAGGAGACAGGGATCAAGACCATCCCCAAGAGAAAGAAAGGCAAAAAAGAAAAATGGCTGTCTGAGGAGGCCTTACATATAGCTGAGACAAGAAGAGAAGGCAAAAGTAAAGGAGAAAAGGAAATATATACCCATTTGAACGCAGAGTTCCAAAGAACAGCAAAGAGAGACAAGACAGCATTCCTCAGTGATCAATGCAAAGAAATAGAGGGAAACGATAGAATGGAAAAGACTAGAGATCTCTTCCAGAATATTACAGATACCAAGGGAACATTTCATGCAAAGATGGGTACAATAAAGGACAGAAATGGTATGGACCTAACAGAAGCAGAAGATATTAAGAAGAGGTGGCAAGAATACACAGAATTGTACAAAAAAGATCTTCATGACCCAGATAATCACGATGGTGTGATCACTCACCTAGAGCCAGACATCCTGGAATGCAAAGTCAAGTGGGCCTTAGGAAGCATCACTATGAACAAAGCCAGTGGGGATGATGGAATTCCATTTGAGCTATTTCAAATCCTAAAGATGATGCTGTGAAAGTGCTGCACTCAACATGCCAGCAAATTTGCAACACTCAGCAGTGGCCACAGAACTGGAAAAGGTCAGTTTTCATTCCAATCCCAAAGAAAGGCAGTGCCAAAGAATGCTCAAACTACTGCGCAAATGCACTCATCTCACACACTAGTAAAGTAATGCTCAAAATTCAGCAATACATGAACCGAGAACTTCCTGATGATCAAGCTGGTTTTAGAAAAGGCAGAGGAACCAGAGATCAAATTGCCAACATCCGCTGGATCATGGAAAAAGCAAGAGAGTTCCAGAGAAACATCTATTTCTGCTTTATTGACTATGCCAAAGCCTTTGACTGTGTAGATCACAAGAAACTGTGGAAAATTCTTCAAGAGATGGGAATACCAGACCACCTGACCTGCCTCTTGAGAAATCTGTCTGCAGGTTAGGAAGCAACAGTTAGAACTGGACTTGGAACAACAGACTGGTTCCAAATAGGAAAAGGAGTATTTCAAGGCTGTATGTTGTCACCCTGCTTATTTAGTTTATATGCAGAGTACATCATGAGATATGCTGGGCTGGATGAAGCACAAGCTGGAACCAAGATTACTGGGAGAAATATCAATAACCTCAGATATGCAGATAACACCACCCTTATGGAAGAAAGCGAGGAAGGACTAAAGAGCCTCTTGATGAAAGTGAAAGAGGAGAGTGAAAAAGTTAGCTTAAAGCTCAACATTCAGAAAACTAAGATCATGGCATCCGGTCCCATCATTTCATGGGAAATAGATGGGGAAACAGTGAAAACAGTGTCAGACTTTATTTTGGGGGGCTCCAAAATCACTGCAGATGGTGATTGCAGCAATGAAATTAAAAGACACTTACTCCTTAGAAGAAAAGTGATGACCAATCTAGACAGCATATTAAAAAGCAAAGACATTACTTTGCCAACAAATGTCCATCTAGTCAAGGCTATGGTTTTTCCAGTGGTCATGTACAGATATGAGAGTTGGACTCTAAAGAAAGCTGAGTGCTGAAGAATTGATGCTTTTGACCTGTGGTGTTGGAGAAGAATCTTGAGAGTCCCTTGGACTGCAGGAAGATCCAATCAGTCCATCCTAAAGGAAATCAGTCCTGAATATTCACTGAAGGGACTGATGCTGAAGCTGAAACTCCAATACTTTGGCCACCTGATAGGAAGAACTGACTCATTTGAAAAGACCCTGATGCTGGGAAAGATTGAGCACAGGATGAGAAGGGGACGACAGAGGATGAGATGGCTGGATGGCATCACCGACTCAATGGACATGAGTTTTGAGTAAACTCTGGGAGTTAGCCATGGACAGGGAGGCCTGGAGTGCCACAGTCCATCGGGTCGCAAAGAGTCGGACACGACTGAGCGACTGAACTGAACTGAACTGATTTGTCTCTCTGAAATTCTATAGCTACAGTAAATTAAGTATCCAAATGCGTTTTAAAAATTATGAAATTTTGTCTAAGGCACCATTGCCATTAGTCTTATTGTCTAAGAGGAAAAGGAAAGACTTTTATGTAGAATATTTAAACATTTCTGGAGAAAATGATACTTGGTTAGAATTTTGGATACCCAAAGGAAGGGCATCAAAGCAACTCAAGGCTTTCAGTATCCTTTTGAGACTATTAGCATACAGTGTGGTCCCATCTCTACCAACACATTGATAGTAGCTGTGGAGCTCTCACTCCTGGTTTGCCCCATTCATTCCAACTATGTGAGTGGCAATGCCAGTGGTCTTTACTGCTGTCTGCACAAACTGCACAAACCATCATATGGACACACTGTGGTCAACAGAGCCAACCAGAGTGTAAAGGGCTGATTTGTTCAATGTCAGCAGTTTTCAAAAGAACCAGATCAAGAAGTTTGGCTTCTCTCCTGGCCTAATGTTTAGCAGACCTTAACAAAAGTGTGTGTGTGTGTGTGTGTGTGTGTGTGTGTGTGTGTGACACATGTATGTGAAATTTCCTGAAAAACTAATCATTTGACTTAAAAAAATGAAAGAGAAAAACATGGTTTGATGACCTTGATTTTTTGTTGTTGTTGTTTCAGAGGCATTTATGGACCTTGGCTCATGTCGACCCTGGTGAAAATGGCCTGATCACAGGCATAGTCCTTTTTAAAAAAAATGTTTTGGATCTTTCAAACTTGATATTGATAACTGAGGCTGAGCAGAGAGACATTAGCATCTGGTTTTGATGAATGTAGTCTGCTTGCACTTTAAAGGAAAAGTTTTCAGGAAAAGACTGGAAATTCTTGCTCAGAAAATCAAAGTCCAATACAGTTTTTCTATACCTGATACTTATATGTTACAAGTGACCTTGGAGACTTTATTCTACCAGCTCCACATCTTCTTTAAATTACAGTATTATGGCATTATGCTTTATTTTAGGGTATATTTAGGTTTTTGTTCTAGGGTTTGTTTTTGTTTGCTTTTTTGTTTTTGTGTACTTGTTTCCTTTTCTGCCCTATATACAAAGATAACATCTTGCTTATAGAAAAATCTGATGCTCTTATTTTAGAAATAAGATGAATTAGTTCTCTGTGCTATGGGGAAAATACCTGCTACCAAAATCTGAATGATTCTACTATTTCTTATTGAACTGACAGAAAGATATCATGTCCCAGCACAATATGGCAAAGAATTGACCAGGTTACTCTGGTAGACTATACATTTTTAAGGACAATAAAAAAGTGTGTTTTTAAAGTATATCTAACCCAGGGCCTTGCAGATTGCAGATCCTTAAATCAAATCAAATAAAAAACCGAATGAATGAATGCTTCTTGAAACACCTGATTTTTAGACATTTGATTACAAATATATTGATGAATCATTATAATCAAATAATCATTGTTTACATTTCTGAGGGCCTGATTCAGAAGTTATCTGAGTCCTGGATTTTCCCTTCCTCTTTGTTCTCCTGCCTAAATACCCACACTCTCAGAAAAGAAAAGGAGGACAGGGAATAAAAGCTAACACTTCATCTTACATGTGTTTCTTCTGAAATCCTCTGGTGAAGGGCTATTGTAAGAAAGTAATTAAAGTCAGTGTCTAAAATGAGGCTTGGGGATTATCAATAGACATCATTTATCAGCGTTGTCCCTGTTCTATATCCAAAGAGATAATCAGGAGAGCTCATTATGCATTGGACATGCCAAGAAAATTACTGTATCCAAAATGAGGAAGAGTAAAACAATTTGTACATGCGGAATATCTATCTACTTTATGACTGAAGTACTTCTCTTTCTATTTTTCTAAGGAAAGCCTTGGGATAACGTGAATCTATGTAAAATATTATAGTTTTCCCATGTGGAGTGCTGTAATAAAATGACCTTTTCTCTGTATTTTCACTAATTGGCTTTTAAGATGCTTTTGATGTGGCTGAAAAGGTCAAAGATCAATGAGTGACTTGTTCATCTAAATCGTTTATTTTATCAGAAAAAAAACACAAGCTATTGAAAAAAATAGAATTTTGAAAGAAATACACAGTCTATTCGCCTTTGGCAGGCTCCACAATTTTTCTTTGGCTCCTCCAAGCATGGGATGGTCTAATCAGGAGATTATCAAGTAGACTCAAGAAGTATAACAAAGTTTTGTGCTGCAGTAAATATTTATAAAACAAAACTCTGGAAAAATCCATGATACATTTTGTGTTACTAATTTAGGAACCCAAGGTATTTCTGAAATCATATGGTATCAAATTGCCTGAAGATACATGGGTCACATTGTCATTAGATAATTGCTTCTATGTGTTCCAAAAAAATTAATCAAATTTGTGCTAAGAGAGAAAATGAAATAGAGTGTACCACGGCAGAATGTTGAAATAAAATGCTATTCAAGTTGTAACTTAAAAAATATTTAATATTAAATATAATGATGTTGATCCATGAAGGAAATAACCAATATGATCTGACCTCTTAGGATATTATGCTTACATTTTTGTAAAAGTGAAGGACACAATTTCTGTTACTGCTGAGAACTAACTTGTATGTAAACAACTGATTAAATTCACTGAAATCTGTGCTCATTATGTTTAAAGGACAGAGATAGGCAATGTTTTGCCTGCATTGTAGTTTGTGCTTAAATTAAGCAATAATCAGAGTCTCAGGCCAAGTAGGGGAGACTAATGACCGATTAGAAATAGTTTTTGGACTAAAGCAAGGCATTGGGTCATTAACTCTTAATGATGGTTTATCCAAAAGAAAAGCTCTAGGCCAAGGTCCTTAATTCTCTTAAATAACAGACAGAGACTGAAAGCTATGTTTGACTGAAGGTGATATTTTATTGGTTACAGCTAACCTAGCAGAATTCACCCGGAGAAGGCAATGGCACCCCACTCTAGTACTCTCGCCTGGAAAATCCCATGGACAGAGGAGCCTGGTGGGCTGTAGTCCATGGGGTCACACAAGAGTCGGACGCAGCTGAGTGACTTCACTTTCACTTTTCACTTTCATGCATTGGAGAAGGAAATGGCAACCCACTCCAATGTTCTTGCTTGGAGAATCCCAGGGACAGGGGAGCCTGGTGGGCTGCCGTCTCTGGGGTCGCACAGAGTCGGACACGACTGAAGTGACTTAGCAGCAGCAGCACCAGCAGAATTCACCTGGTCATGTGGAATTTAATATCCTAGGCTGCTGCTGCTGCTGCTAAGTTGCTTCACTTGTGTCCAACTCTGTGCGACCCCACAGACGGCAGCCCACCAGGCCCCGTGGTCCCTGGGATTCTCCAGGCAAGAACACTGGAGTGGGTAATATCCTAGGCTACTGCACAAGAAGAACTGACCAAAGTGTTCTATCATCACTATCATGGCAACTTCTCAGTTTATTCCCTTTCTATTCATTTATTCCATTTATTTATTTCTCATTTATTTATTCACTCATTCAGTAATTATTTTTGAGCACCTACTCAATGACTAGGACTCCATTAGAATCTAGGAAAAATGCTGTTCTCAAGATATATATTGAATGTAGACAGGGAAAGACAAGTAAAAAAGGCAATTTTTATGCATTGTTATGATAGAGGATGTACAGGCTACTTTCTGAGTAGATGGGAGACATTAAGGGACAGTAGGGGGATATGAAATCTAAAACTAAACTAATATGCTAACTAAAAGGTAACCATGCTAGGACTTCCCTGGTGCCCCAGTGGTTAAGACTCCAGGCTTTCCCTGCTGAGGGCATTGGGTTCAACCCCTGATTGGGAACTAAGATCCTATATGCCACGTGGCACAGCCAAAAATAAAAATTAAAACAATAAAAAATGCAACCATGTTGACTTGGTTTCAAAATCAACGTGGAGTATATTCTAGTTAGGGGGAAAGCTGAGTAAGAGAGAAAGAATGAGCATAAAGATTCTAGGGAAGAAATATTTTAACCTATTAGATTATGACTACCACTAGGCAGACTGTTTTAATTCCTTCAATTTGCTCTACAGGGTGAGGGCAGATTGTTTCTTATCCTGATGTGTTTAATACTTGTAGCTGTGAATTTTAAATAGATCTAATGACTCCCTGGTACTTAATCTAAAATATATTAGGAGGAAATCCTAGAGGACCATCACATTTCAGCATTGTGTGAATCTGCCTATCCCCCAAACCCATTTCCTCTGACCTCTGGTTGGGAAATCTTGCCTTTTTTTTTTTTTTTTTTTTTAGCTTCTATACAGGCTAGATAATCTTTTGCTTAATATGTACAGGAGTCATTCATTCATTTATCACAAGCTGTGGGCATTTTATTTTAGTTTGTATCAGGAAGTCTAATTTTGGCTTAGCAGTTCATTAAGACAATTCTTTTCTAACTGATTATTTGGCTTTTCTTCTCACAGTGGAAATTGCTTTTTATTTATTTTATAACTGTTTTCTTTATGAGATAATGGAAAAAGAAATTAGGAAAGCAAATGGTAGACCAATGGGACAATATCCCCAAGATAAACTAGATTAAATTTCCAGAGACCTAGGACCACTAAGGCTCCCACCTACAAGAAAATACTAGCTTCAGGACAAATACTGTTGCCACCTCTGGTTGTTCAAATAGAAAAGTGGAGGAACTTTTAAAGACCTAAAGTCCCTGTTTCATACTTACAAAATTTTAGACCAGTGACAACCCGCTTCATTTCTGTCCTTTCTATTTCCTCCTTCAGTAAAGATTATTTCTTAAGTATGAAAAACTATTCAAAACAATATTTAATCAAATACACAGCCCACAAAAGTGTATTCATTACAACATTATATTCCTACATCTGCCCATTCACAGCAAAAGTAACAATGAACCTCCTACAGATGATTTGATATCACCTTAAAAATACTTCCTTTTTGGTTTTTTTTTTTTTTGGAGGGCGGATTGTTGTTTATTTTAATTGGAGTATAATTGCTTTACAAGATTGTGTTAATTTCTGCTATACATTGAACTGAATGTGTATACATGTATCCCCTCCCTCTTGTGTATGAAAATTTTTCCACGATGAAGATGTATTACATTTATAGCCCAAAGAATAATTGTTTTTACATTAACACACTTCTCCTTTCAGTTATTTTCTTATAAAACCCTTGCTACAGTGTTTATTTCTTCTGTGGGGGTAATAACTGATTCATATTTCCATAATGAATATTAAAGGTTTGTTCAAATTTCAAGAAAAGTCTGATAGTCTTTGTAAGTTTTTATTTGGAAAATAAAAGAAATCTCTTGCTAAAAACAGCTATTCTGGATTTCTGTTAAATTCTCTGGTAACACAGTAATCTAACTCATTGGAAAAGACTCTGATACTGGGAGGGATTGGGGGCAGGAGGAGGAGGAGATGACAGAGGATGAGATGGCTGGATGGCATCACTGACTTGATGGACGTGAGTCTGGGTGAACTCCGGGAGTTGGTGATGGACAGGGAGGCCTGGCGTGCTGCACCAGGGGGTTGCTCTGCATGGGGTCGCAGAGTTGGACACGACTGAGCGACTGAACTGAACTGAACTGAACACAGTAATCTAGAATCTTCTTTCTTTGGGAATTAACACATTAATCTTTCTTTGAGAATCCTTTGTCAAATGAAGTCTTATGCTGACCTTCAATGTACACATATTCTAGCCAAAAGGTCAGTGTGATTAAAGGGGTGGAATTTTCTCTCCTGGCCTCTCTCCTATCTCCATTCCAGTCCCACCACTTACTAAGGTTTTCAGGAGCACTGTTTGAAAGCTCTGCCATATTGAGCTCCATAACCTGCTCCATGAGTTTTTTGAAGTTAGAACCTTTAATCTGTATCATGTAATCCAAAGAGTTTTTGAAAATTTCAAAATTTATATCTTCTCAGGAATCTAGTTTTTGTTTGCTTTTCCTGGGTTCCTTGTCAACAGTTTGCAGAAATAGATCTGTAATCAGAAAGCTTAGCCATAGACAATGATAGATTTTATTTACCACTATGTGAGGCTAAAAGAATATCTTTTCAAATACACTCTGAAAATATTATGTGTGTCTACAAGTCTTGCGTGTGCCTCTTTACGAAAATCCTTAAAATGTGTGTGGTGGCTCACATAGGGGGCCACAGAGGTAGCTCAGTGGTAAAGAATGTACCTGTCAGTGCAAGAGCCACAGGACACGCAGGTTCAATCCCTGGGTGGGGAAGATCTTCTGGAGGAGGAAGTGGCCGCCCACTCCAGTATTTTTGCCTGAAAAATCCCACTGACAGAGCAGCCTGGTGCACCACGGCCCGTGGGTCTCAAAGAGTCGGACAAGACTGAGTGACCGAGCTGGAACACGAGCCCAGGGTGAGAGCCAGGAATGGGATAGCTGTAGTTGTCATGGTTTCCACTTGACAACCTTCCCTTTGTTGGTCTCCCTGCAGAATCAGATGTGAGTATACACACCAATGATACTGTGTATAAACAGATGACTGATGAGAACCTACCGTACAGCTCAGGGAACTCCACTCCATGCTCATTGGTGACCTAAATGGGAGGGAAAACCACAGAAGAGGGGATATGTGTATGCATACAGCTGATTCACTTTACTGGACAGCAGAAACTAACACAGTATTGTAAATCAACTATATTCCAAATTAAAGTAAGGAACTACTATCAAAAAAATAAAAATCCAATGTGAGGAGGTAATAGTGAGAGTCACTTCGAATAAGAGCAGGCAATCCCACGCTTGAAGGACTATCCTGTGACCTTGCTTTTCAGTGTCCGACAGAAGAGAATTTGAGTTAACTTTTTTCATGGGCACACTGGGTGAAAACAGAACTTGTAAGTGTTTGACCACATTTTCACCAAGATGCCTACCAGAACCTTCCTGTGGGGCCAAAAGTGATCCTTATGAACCTCTGTAATTCTAGTACAAGGTGCTAAAATTCAAGTACAAAAATTTTAGCAACTAAAATTTTCTTTCCATCAATGAACGAATTAATGTGCATAGAGAATAAAATAAATTGATATAAATATAATAGCACCTGCTTTTATTTTTGGCCACACAGCATGGCTCATGGGGATCTTAGTTCCCTGACTGTGGATTGAACTGGAACTCCGTGAGAGCATGGAGTCCTAACCACTGGAATTCCAGGGAAGTCCCTGCACCTGCTTTTTTTTTTTTTTTTTTTTGACCAAGGTCAAGGAAGTTGTACAGCTAATCTTTGTTTGGAAACGCTAGTTTCCTAGATATGAGGTGGCAGTTTATATTTGCCTATCCTTAAATTAAATACCTACTTATTTTATTTTATTTATTTTTTTAAATTAATTATCTACTTATTTTAATAAATACCTGCTGCTGCTGCTGCCAAGTTGCTTCAGTCGTGTCCGACTCTGTGCGACCCCAGAGACGGCAGCCCACCAGACTCCTCCGTCCCTGGGATTCTCCAGGCAAGAACACTGGAGTGGGTTGCCATTTCCTTCTCCAATGCATGAAAGTGAAACGTGAAAGTGAAGTCGCTCAGTCGTGTCTGTCTCTTAGTGACCCCATGGACTGCAGCCCACCAGGCTCCTCCACCCATGGGATTTTCCAGGCTAGAGTACTGAAGTGGGTTGCCATTGCCAGATATTATAAATTATCACCAAATCTAAGGTTCCCAGGCACTCTGTTAAAATAACTCAGACTTAATGAATTACCATGGTTATAGAATTCAAAGCATAAGGAGATTTTGGCACAAAACTATGTTTCTTAGAATAGTAATGTTGTTAGACTGCACTCATATTGCATATTTCAAGACTCCAGAAAGGAAGAAAACCGAAGGCAGTCCATCAATTAAAAACAGATTAGGATTGACATATATGCAGTACCATGTATAACACAGATACTAACGGCCTGCCATAGAGCACAGAGAGCTCAACTCAGGGCTCTGTGATAGCCTAGAGGGGTGGGATGGAGGGGAGGAAGGAGGCTCAAGGGTATGTATGTATACATAAAGCTGATTTACTTCATTGTACAGCAGAAACTAACACAACATCGTAAAGCAATTATATTCCAATTTAAAAAAAAGCAAATTGAACTGATATCCTAAAATAAAATATTTAGAAACCTGAGCCCCCAAGTAGATTATGACTTGAAGGGAAATACACAGTGTTGTATCCTTGTCGATAGAAAACGATGCTGTGAAAATTGCTAGGCATCTTTTACTGTAAAGAGTTGATTGATAGAAAAATAAGCACCGTGAATATTTTTAAAAAGATGATCCTTAGCATTTCAGAAAAAAAGGCTACCTGAATAGCTCTTCAATTTATATGTAAGTAGGACTGAGTGATCTTTCAGACAAATGTGGTGTCATCGGTTTTGTTTACTGCTAATTTATGCTAGAGAAAGTGGAACCAAGAAAGAGTTAATGCTTTAGCAAAAGTGCCTTTTTTCCCAGGGAAGAAATAACCAATGGGGGGAAATCTGGCTGCCTAAGTAATGGGAAAAATACACAGGACCACAAGATCTTTAAGATCAGACATTGTAGCATCTGTTAACTGATGCAGAACGACAGGGAACTTCTGTGAAAGTGTATGCTGAGAATATAAATAGTGGAATGCTGTAATTCATTACAATTACATTGCATAGAATAAAAATGAAAGGAATTCTTCTTGACTGAAAGCTTGGAATGTTCCTATATCAATTTTAATAAGAAATTCTGACTGTTTCAAGACCCACCCATAAATCAAAAAAAGGAACTTAGACCAGACTGGTTGTCTAAAATATGATCCACAGACCTTTCTAGGTTAGCCCATGAACATAGAGCAGGCCAGCAATAACCAAATACCAAAGCAAGACAGTATGCTGGAGTGCAAATGATAGAAAAACTTTGTTTTACACTGAATCATATCTCCCTACCCCAGCAAAATGTCACTCAAAACATTACAAATATCTTTACGATCTCTTTCTGTCAGTGATTAGAATGTGGGGAACCTTAGTGTTTTCGTGGAGTCACTGGCCAGATCTGATAAAAACGTAGTCATTATAACAAATTAAAGAAAGAAAATCCTTTCAGTAGGCTGTAATGACTTTGTGCTCTAATTCTGCAGCTCTGGGAGGTCAAAGGCATACCTTCCCCTATAGCCATATATGGCCTGAGGGCCACTGGACACTTTTTTATAAAAGATGAATGTTCTGGTATGAACATGCTCCTAGAATCCAGTGACGTTCTTACTCAGGGTGGTCTGTAAATATTCTAAATCTTTGCTTACTATATAAAATTACAAGAAAGTGTTATCTTGCATCACTAGCAAGCACTAGATTCCTTAAGCTGTGCAAACTCTACTGAGAGATTCTCTTCTTAAAAAAATAAGATCTCTCTTTTTCTCCAGCCCCCACCCCCTGCTTTTATCTAGGAACTGGCTTTTGGCTCTCTATATTCTGGCTTTTATTTTAAAAAGGCGTAAAATGTTATGCTTATAAGTCAAGTATATCGCTCAGCTTTTGCCTTAAAATACATGGAAAGATCAGTTTTCTACAAGCAGTTTTGCCTGTCTCTCACTGTTTCTTTTCCTAACTCTCTGGCTTCATGCTGTGTTTGCTTCACTTTGAAAGGGAGATTTCTCTCACTTTACCTACTTTCTGATCTTTCATCTAAACCACCCTGAGTGCATGAGCAGAATCCCAGATGAAGATGGAAAAGATGAAAAGGCACTTAAAATATATCCTAGTTATCCAGGAAAGGAGGACAGCCGAGCTAGAGGGAGAACTGGATCCATTTTTAAGTAAATGTACGCATGAGCAAAACCAAATTTTGTCAGAGCTTTACTATTGCTACGTTGGTATTTTGTTTTTGCTTTTTTTCATGCTTGTAGTATAATGAATTGTATGACTATTAACTTGATGATGAGATACAAACCACAATGTTGAATTAATACTGGCACATGTCCCAGCTGGATGATACTGTTAATGTTGTCTGGCCATCTATAGGAATTCCCTCTCAAATGAATATTATCTGGTGACCAAATGTTGAGAACTAGACCAAAGCTGTAGACTCTTTTGGCTTCTGAGGAATTAAAATGATTTTCCTGCTTATGGGTCTGATTTGCGGGAAGGCAAAGTTGTGCGTTTTGCTTTTAACAGATGCAACGTTTTGCCAAATCAGACGTCTTTCCTCATGGGATAAAATTAGAATGGCATTGCAAAGCAGTTCTCTTGAAACATTCTAAAACAGATTATGTTCTTAAAAAACTTGATTCTTGACTTTGCATGTTTTAGCACTGCATTCCATTAAACCTGTGTTTGAAGTTACTAGGATTTGCTAAAATATTTGATAATGCCTAAGCAGATAAGAGATTATATGCTTTACGTATATCGTGGAAGGATTTGTTCCAGCTTGGATACAGGGTATTAATTGGCCACCTACAGTGAGCAGTGTTTAATATTTTGCCCCTACACCACCCCCTACCTCAGCCTCACTCCTTTCTTGCTGCTTTTCAGGCAGAAGAGTATGTAAGTATTCTCTGAACTAAATTTGCTAACTTTCTGGAACACATTTAAACAATGCTTGCTACTTGTGTCATATTACATTAACTTCACTTCTAATGACAAGTTGTATATATCTGTAATAAATAGCCCCTCAGGGATCAGATCAAGATTAAGGGAAAGAAAGTACACTGCTGTAGTTAAGTAATTTACAATATCTCAGTAAATGCTTGCAAAGAAATGTTTGTATCGGGAGAGCTGGTTAACAGCACTTGTGAACACTGACGATTGTAGGATGTTAAACTCTCCTGTGGAAAGTTACAATCACTTGGGTTTAATTTTTGTTTTTAAGTCACCTTTAAACTCTATACTGTTTGATATTCTATTGTCCACCATATGAAAGAGTGTTTACAACAGAAAATCATCAGTTTTAAACAGACCAACCTGGGCACAGGACAATGGCGGTGGTTGGGGGAAGGGTGATGCTGGGAGGAAGAATCTCATCAATGGTCATGAGGTGGAGAAGAAAACCTTGTTTAAATTGAAAAATGATCCCTGACAAGCGATTTCCAATGAAAGCATTTTAATGAATTAGAATGACACACAGAGAAAGATACAAACATTTATGAGTAGAGCGCAATCAAGTTAAGGCATTTGGGTCTGATTAACCGGGGCATGGGCAAGGTTACAGGAGACCATGCAGAGCAGCCTGCAAGACTGGCTCCTCCACTAATGTGTGATTTAAATAGTCCACATGGAGTGGATGAGTCTTGAATTCGGGACCTGCTCAGATTCACGTGCTGGCAAGGAAAGGCAGCCTAGGATTTAGAATTTGGTCCTTTTCCCCTTTCACGGTGCTCAGTCTTGTTCTGGCTTGGAACTTAAGCTCGAATCACTTCTGGATGATTAGCATTTGAATAGACCCTTCCGTGAGCAGAAGCACAACTGGATTATAGCCCTCCAGGCTCCTCTGTCCATGGGATTCTCCAGGCAAGAATACTGGAGTGGGCTGCCATTCCCTTCTCCAGGGGATCCTCCCACGGCAGGGGCCAAACCCAGGTCTCCTTCATTGTAGCCAGATTCTTTAACATCTGAGCCACCAGGAAAGCCCACGTATTTGAATGGCATTCAGCAAATCTTGTTTTAAGGTTTGGACAGCTTTCATCCATTTCTATGTCTAAGTGGTTGGCAGAGATATCCTGTGAAACCAGACAGCTTAATTTGTCACTTGTCTTGTCTTCCAGGAAAGTTCTGAGAGCAGTGACTTTCATCCATCTACTTTAGAATTTTGTTAGTTTCTGGAAGGAGTTGAACAGAGGAAGCAAGTGAACCTAAGCAGTTCCCTGTCTTTGCTGGAGTTTCTGCTCATTGTGAGTCCATGCCTGATGTTTAGTTTGAAGTGAAAGAAATATCATTCTTGTGTTCTTATACAACAACTCAAACATGAAATGAAATGTCATTAACATCCTCCCAAAGGCCTCAGCCATCATGGAAGCTATGTCCATCTTTTATTATCTAGCCCCACTGCCTATCTAGATGGAGCTTCCTTGGTTTATTACAATATGGCAAGGCACCCAAAGATACCTGGGACCTTTGAGTGGGCTTGGAGTATCTTGAAGATGTCCGCAGTGGAAAGCTGAATTGCCCAAGCAAAGTCTGGAGGTATTCTAGGAGGGAACCCTTAGTCAAGCTGCTGCTTGCTGAGGTAGGGAAATTCTTCTCTATTGCTGACTGGGTGAGGTTGGTTCTTGCTCCAGGGGATAGGAGATGACTCAGCCCAACGAAGGGGCCCCGTGCAGTCCTCTGCCAAGAGGCCCCGCATTTCTGTCTATCTCGACCTTTCAATCTTGCTCCCAATGAGCCACGTGATAAACTGCCAAGAAGCAGGTTTTTGAAACCCATCTGAGATCTTCTCCAGTGTTCTCTCTCCAACACAAGGGAAATTTCAGAGAAACAACAATAACAAAACCTTTAGCTTTGAGAGACTATGTATCCCTTTCCTGATGGTCGCCAACCCCAATAGGTAGCTACAATAAGTCTATTCAATCTTAATGGATTTAAGGTTGGGGAAGTCAAAGCCAGGAAAGTCAGTAGGCTTTTCCCTCTGCTTTTCATTTGTTCCTAACCATCTCTGATGTGACGAATAACAGCTCACAATTGGCCAGAAGAAGTTAAGGCGAGAATAGAGAGGATCCGTGGAGTACAGACAAGATAAAAGAGTTAATGCTCTGAAACAGACTGTGTCCTCACATTCTTGGATTGTCCGTAACTTTGTTCACCTTCTCAGGCTGGATAATTGACAGCTCTTGGGACAAATGAGAGTCTCCCTTCCTTCCTGAAGTCTAGCTTTAAAAAAAAATCTGAGATTGTTTCCATGGCTTTTGAAACCTCTAGTGGAGCTCAATGGATATTTTGTACCTGAAAGGCAATTATTACTTCTAACAGATGTACCACTAGTTTACTTCTTTTTAAGAGGTTAATTCTAATTGTCCTATTTTCTTTGAATATTATTGTGAATATAACACAAAGTTATTCTCATTTCCATTATTTATGAATTTAATTTTGAAAAAGCAATAAAATGAAGTTGATACAAAGTAGTGAAGACCAACCTGGTTTTGGACACCTGTTTGGAATAGATACGGGTGATCCTTAATAACATCAAGACACAGCATAAAATTATCTTATAAAATAACACCTCCCCTTACAAAAAGACATAAAAGCATACTTACATTTATATGTCACTTTAATCTTCAAAATAAATTTATACCAATTTGAAATTTTACAAGGCACCAACAGTTTATGTAAAATCAACTACAAAATGATAAAATGCGACAATTTCAAAGATTCTGAGGATAATTGGTCTAAAGAATATAAACACCTATTTTATTACTTTTTTCCCCTAGCTTTTCCAATTGCACTCTACTGTTGTCATTCCCATTAGAAATTTAAAAATAATGAGGCACAGAACTTTAATGTGAGTGCCAAAATTCTCAAAGATCTATCCAGTTCTGGCAAAAGAAACCTCAAGGCTCCCAACTCTACACATTTCTGTCCCATAATTCTGGTTCTGGGTTCAGCTTCATACCACATTATCTTTTCCCCAGCAAACAGGTCATTTCCATACAGAGTCATTTATTAAAAAATTTGCTTCTACCAAGTAAACTGAGTTCTGTGATTTTTTTTTTTTTTTTCAGGATTGACTGGTCGATTGCATGCTGACTATGCCACATGACAAGTTTTGATCAGTTCCTCATTTTGTAAAATTATTCTGAGGTAGTTAGTAAAGTATTGACATGAGGATGTGGCGTGGTGGTGGTTTAGTCTCTTAAGTTGTGTCCAACTCCTTGCAACCCCATGGAGCCCTCAAGGCTGCTCTGTCCATGGGATTTCTCAGGCAAGAATACTGGAGTGGGTTCCCATTTCCTTCTCCACATGATGATATAGTACATGGTAAATAGTGACTCCTTCAAGGTCTGAAGAAATGAATCTTCCCTGGAAATGTTGACCTAGTTTATTCCCAGCTAATGATATGGGGTGAATAATGATGATTGTCTGGACTCTTTTCTTCGCCCTCCTAAATCAGTAAGCAGTTCCTAAAATGGCCTAGTTGCAGAATAAGTGTTACTCTGGAGTCTAATCTCATTCCTAACCCTAATATTTTCTCTTGCCTTGAGTGTAAAACACTTAACTAATTGCTCCTTTTTCAGTCCTCCTGCTGTGAGAAGATATGATAATAATCTTTTTCTTTCCTACAGTGGTGTTAGGAGCAATATTTAGTTAAAGCTTGAAAAGTATGTTGACAGTAATAAGATAACATTTCATAGCAGATTATTCATGCTCTTACGGCTAAACACCCACTGAAATAATCTCAATAGAACATACCCAAAGTAGTTTTGATGTGTGAGCAAAGTTTTCTGGTGATAACATTATCTATTTCAATTTTTGGCAGAAATTTTAATTTCTCAGGAGCTACAGAAAGAAGACATAACTGATTTAACAAATGAATTTTGTAATTATGCCACAATAGGAGGTAGATTCCTGTTCTCATTCAAGTGCTGCAAAGTCTTAGTTTGAAGGGGTAAGGTTTTGAATAGGGACGAAACAATTTTATGACTCTCTTAGTGATACAGTTTACAAATTGATATATATCCAAAACATCGGTCTCTATAATATTTTGATGTCATTGTATCCCTTTAACTTGCAGACTATAATTGTCATTGAAATGGCTTTTTTCCATGTTCTTAGAAGCTTCATTCCTTTTCTTCATCTCTACCCTGTGATGCCTATACAAGCAGGGTGTCCCCTTGACCTCAAAGGGAGCTTTGTGCTTATATTTGGACATGGAACAAATTGCAAAAAGAGATAAAGAGTTCTAAATCCCACCTGATTTAGTTGGTCTAGTGTCTAGAGATATTTCTCTGTAATGTTACAGCTTCTCTTAATCACTTTGCATTCTAAAAGTGAAAAACAAAAATGGCTTTCATGTTATATACCCAGTACACAAGACTTTCTGCCCAGGCAGGAATAAGTTCAAGTTGCTGTGGTGCCATGTATGCACCAGGCTTAATTGTCACGTACACTTCAGAAACCTGTCCAATCTGAGTTGTTTTCTTTTTGAAACTTCAATGAAAATAGCCTTCGAGCTGTATCAAGTGCAACCAAAATAAAACAAAATAAATTGCAAACCTACCACGAATTCAAGAATTATGTGGACACCATCTAAGTTACTTTAACGTAAGATATAAATCCAGAGATTTCTCATGCCATCATTTTGTAAATAATTACAGTTCTGCTGAATCTGTTGTATAAAGTTTACATGGGAGGTTCAGCGCACCCTTGCTCTTGTTTAGAACATTCGGAACCACCAGAGAGCTGTTGATATATGGCTGGGCTGTTTCAGTGCCTAAGACAGCGACTACATGCGAGCATAATAAACAGGGGCATAAAGACAGGTTTGTGCAAGCAGTTTGGAGTGACCTTTTTGGCAGCTGAAATCCATCTTGAGTACATGGTGCTGATGTGGACAGACATGTAAACTTAGTCTTGTTACCACAACTACTAGTTCTACAAATATACTCAGATGCCCAAAATGTACATCACTCTGAGGAAAGTGATTTTAAATGGAGAGTTGCAGTAGAGGAACAGCAATCCAGATAAGATCAAAACCCATATATTACTGAGAAATCTCTGTGACTGAGTTAACAAAAGTGTTGAAAGCATGGAGTTAGGTAGATTTAATCCAAAAGGCTCTAAAGTTAAGATTGTCTTGATAGCTTATTTAGATTAAAAGGTAGAGATTGAAGTGCTTTTTTTTTTTTTTTTTAAGCAGTAGAAATGCCTGAGTTGCTTGATTCTCAAAGTTAAACTTTGCATAAAAAAGGCAAAATCAATGTATCAACAACAATATGTTTAAATATATTACTTACCTAATAATTTGAGAAATAAAACAGACACTTGAGTGTTGAATTTGGACATCAGAGCAGTGTTCAACTTTAATTCAACACTTAAATAGCTCTTAACCAATGATGTCAACTTGCTCTCTTCATTCCAACCCTGGTCTCCTGGCTTATCTGATATTTCTAGGGCAGCAGAGAGGGACAGGGAATCCCCTGATTTAGCAAAACTGCTTTGGCCCCTTTTCCTCCAGTGGTAGACACACCAACGACATCAATTTTAGTCTCCCGATGCGGTTGAGCCTTCTGAGCACTTGGATTTCCTCACTGTTGATTCAGACAAGCCTCTTGATGAATCCACTCCTTGTTCCTTTGGAAAATGACTCACACCTTTTCAGGAAATGTTTCAAGATCCTGTTAGTTATTATTGTTAAAAAAAAAAAAAGAGCTTTGAAGATTGTTGAACAAGCATTGTTAGCCCATCCGTTAACATGAAATCTGAAATCACTAGAAGCTTGGAATGGAAAGTGCTTTCACTAGCCGTGTGAAGAATGATAGTTCAGAAATGGAAATAGAATCACAGATATAGAAAACAAACTTTTGGCTATCAAAGGGGAAAGGATGGGGGAGGGATAAATTGGGAAATCAGGATGAACAGATACATGCTACATATTAAAAAAAAACCCATAAGGACCTATTATATTCAGTATCCTATAATCTGTAATGGAAAAGAATTTGAAAAGAATATACATATAAATTATTATATACGTACACCTTAGTCACTTCACTGTACACCTGTGCCGTGTATGCTTAGTCACTCAGTCATGTCCAACTCTTTGATCCCCATAGACTGTAGCCCACCAGGCTCCTCTGTCCATGGGGATTCTCTGGGCAAAAATACTGGAGTGGGTTGCCATGCCCTGCTCCAGGGGATCTTCCCAACCAGGGGATCTTCTCAACCCAGGGATCGAACCCAGGTCCCTGCATTGCAGGCAGATTCTTTACCAGCTGAGCTACCAGGGAAGCCTGTAAATCAACCATACTTCAAGTAAAAAAAAAAAAAAGAATGATCAGATCAGATCAGATCAGTTGCTCAGTCATGTCCGACTCTTTGTGACCCCATGAATCACAGCACGCCAGGCCTCCCTGTCTATCACCAACTCCCGGACGTCACTCAGACTCACGTCCATTGAGTCAGTGATGCCATCCAGCCATCTCATCCTCTGTCATCCCCTTCTCCTCCTGCCCCCAGTACCTCCTAGCATCAGAGTCTTCTCCAATGAGTCAACTCTTCGCATGAGGTGGCCAAAGTACTGGAGTTTCAGCTTTAGCATCATTCCTTCCAAAGAAATCCCAGGGCTGATCTCCTTCAGAATGGACTGGTTGGATCTCCTTGCAGTCCAAGGGACTCTCAAGAGTCTTCTCCAACACCACAGTTCAAAAGCATCAATTCTTCGGCGCTCAGCCTTCTTCACAGTCCAGCTCTCACATCCATACATAGTTTAGGAATATGGGAGGATGTTCTGTGAGTGGTGGCAGTGTAGGGGCTGTTTATTCCTCACCACACCCCTCCCCCTGCCCCCCAGCAGCCACGAGGAGAGATTTTCCCTTCATTCCTACCCTCTCATTCCACAGGCTCCACTTGCAGCCCATCACTAAAGCTGGAGAAACCAATCAGATTGATGACTTTGGGGAGAAAACTATTCTTGCAGAAACTGACCCCCTTTTCCTCTTCTCTACTTCGGAGCCAACTATTTGCAGAAAGTACAGCATCTGATCTGATTCTTCATGTTCTAAGTGTACACAACCAGGCCTTCACCTGGTTGTGGTGGGGAAGCAGGCCTTCATGGGAGAGGGGACTAGGCCTCCAAGGGGGTGGCCTCTGGCTCCAGACTTGTGCCTATAACCAGCTAAATTGGTCAGAGTTCAGTTCTGGAGTTCTGTATTTAAAAGCTGTTCTTTAGCCTGCACTTTATCAATAAAAAAGTAGCAATTTATTCTCTATCTGCCTTAGTCCTTGTTTTTGATCTTCATTGAGGAACCCAGTGAAGAAACAAATGTCCTAGGAGGAAAGGGTATTTATTTCCAAACCTACTCAAAACCAAACCAAGAGAAATGAAATGTTAATTTGCAAATCTTCCAGTAGGTGAGGTATGGTAATATTTTACCACAAAAACCATTCTTAAAGCAGTTACAAAATAAATGAATTGAACTAACCCATCAGAAGGAAAGTTATGACGAACTTAGATAGCATATTCAAAAACAGAGACGTTACTTTGCCAACAAAGGTCCGTCTAGTCAAGGCTATGGTTTTTCCAGTGGTCATGTATGGATGTGAGAGCTGGACTGTGAAGAAAGCTGAGCACCAAAGAATTGATGTTTTTGAACTGTGGTGTTGGAAAAGACTCTTGAGAGTCCCTTGGACCGCAAGGAGATCCAACCAGTCCATTCTAAAAGAGATCAGTCCTGGGTGTTCTTTGGAAGGACTGATGCTAAAGCTGAAACTCCAGTACTTTGGCCACCTCATGCGAAGAGTTGACTCATTGGAAAAGACCCTGATGCTGGGAGGGATTGGGGGCAGGAGGAAAAGGGGACAGCAGAGGATGAGATGGCTGGATGGTATCACTGACTCGATGGACATGAGTTTGGGTGAACTCCGGGAGTTGGTGATGGACAGGGAGGCCTGGCGTGCTGCGATTCATGGGGTCGCAAAGAGTCAGACACGACTGAGCGACTGAACTGAACTGAACTGAATCCATCAGAGAAGAGTTTTCTGAATAGTGGCCCATTCAGCAAAAACCTTTGTATAAAATGTATCCTCATGACTACTATTGTTATATATATAAATTGAATAAAGGTTATGTTCAGAGCATGTGGGAAATGGTTGGTTCTTTTTTATGGTTAGATATAAGGTCAAAAAAATGGATAACTTCAACCACTCAAAATAGGTGAATCCTTAGAATAAATTCGGCAGCTTGATATTCTCTTTCCTAAATAGTTTTCCTTCTATATTTATTTCCAAGGTAATTTTTCTGGTTAGAAAGGAATCTTGTAAAGAAACTCAGAATTAAGGCAAATGTTAGAGACTTGAGAATGGCATTTAAATAGATATGTGGGTACATCTATAAATATATAGGTATACACATTATACATATAGTCAATCTCTTATCAGGAAACTCTAATCTGTAAGGCCTCAAATGGTTTTAACAGCAACAAAAATAACTTATTAGCAGCCTTTTTTTTGGCATATCATGCTCTTTAAGTACCAAAGAAAGAAAAGAGTGGCATAAACCCAACTGCTCCCTTTTAAAGAATTTATATCACTAGGCAGGGCCATAAACCGCTAATAGAAAAGGTCACTCTGAAACATCCCAGTAGGCAAAAAGAACTGGACACAGTGTCAGTTAGAAAGTATCAAAGACCTTCAATAATTGAGATAAAAGGTAAGGGAGCTTAAATTAGCAAGGGTTTGATTTCTGAGTCGGCAAGATCCCCTGGAGAAGGAAATGGCAATCCACTCCAGCACTCTTGCCTGGAAAATCCCATGGACAGAGGAGCCTGGTAATAGGCTACACTCCATGGGGTCGCAAAGAGTTGGACATGACTGAGTGACTTCACTGTTTCTTTCTCAGGTAAAATTGGGTCCAGGGGTAGGCAGTTCAGGGATTGCTTGGAAGCACCATACTATGATCAGCATTCCAAGCTTCTTCTATGATTCCATTGTATGTTTCTTAATGCCTATCCTCATGGGCACCTCATGTTTATAAGATTGTCTCTGTAGCTCCAGCCATCATATCCACATTCTAGTCAAGACGAAGGATAAAGGAGGAGTAAATGAGTTGTTCGAATTATTGAAGAAATTTTCTGGAAGCTCTGCTCATCAACTTCCTCTAACATGTCTTCTCCTATCTATAAGGCAGGTTGGAAACTGAATACTTATATCTGCTTTAATTGTGGGTATTAGGTATTAATATCCAGTATAGCAGTTTCTTTCCAGGGATTTGAGATGGTTTCATCAAATAATACTAAATGAAAGGGGTGGGGGTGGGGGAGTCTGTTGATAATAGGAAAACACAAATTTCTAGCATCTTAAAGTTTCTCACCATCAAGGCAAAATAACCACCCTAAATACCTGCACAGAGTCGGACACGACTGAAGCGACTTAGCAGCAGCAGCGGCAGCAAATACCTGCAAGGTGACATGAAGTTAAGAAGCACATGTGGTAGAAAGCAGAGAGCAGAGAGTTTCAGGTTAACACTTCTGTCAAATCTCTTACCCATGTTCATTATCAAAGAGCAGATTCGGTCAAAAGTCATAATGAAGATGGCGCCACTCTCATTTTGGACAAAGAAGGAAATATTCTTTCTATCGAAACTGAAGAGATTTCCTAAATATGGATGCTTATTTTGCAGATAAAACCTTCTAGGGTTTAAAGAAATTACCATCTACCACGTTTTAAACATATTTTAAGAATATACTCTCAATGTAGATCTGTAAAAATTGATCAAGATCCTAAACCCTAAGATATACGTATGTGCTGAGGCATTTTATGATAAATGGTAATAACAATTACAGGGTTTCCCTGGTGGTTCAGTGGTAAAGAATCTGCCTGCCAATGCAGGAGACATGGGTTCTATCCCTGGGTCAGGAAGATCCCCTGGAGAAGGAAATGGCAACCTACTCCTCTATTCTTGCCTGGAGAATCCCACAGACAGAGAAGCCTCACTGGCTACAGTCTGTAGGGTCACAAAAGAGTCGGAAATGAGTGACTAAAACAACAACAATAAGAAGAAGAACAAAGCCTCCTAGAACATGTACTATGCACTTGGCTTTAAAAGCTTTCCTAAGATTATCTAGGTATCTGCAGAAGCTTTCTCACAATACAAGAGAATAAGACAATGATGTGG
The DNA here is from genome assembly GCA_935064755.1 of Tragelaphus eurycerus. Lineage (NCBI taxonomy): Eukaryota > Metazoa > Chordata > Mammalia > Artiodactyla > Bovidae > Tragelaphus > Tragelaphus eurycerus. The sequence goes on along the minus strand of CAKXYN010000093.1, from coordinate 6,543,765 downwards.
GATTTCTGAAGGCATCCTCTTGATTCCTACTGGTGGCATTCTGATTCGAAACCCACCACAACTTTAAAAGAACAAGGCAGATTTGCCCTTAATGCAATATAGACTTAATCTTGGTTGACATGAAGTACAGAGGATGACAGTACTGGTTTCTGTGTTCGTGAAGGTTTTGTTCTCATGGACCTCAGCAATATTTAAAAAAAAACCTCGCTTCCCTGCTAGTATTCATGAAGATCTCCGAGCTACTCAATGAAGGTTTGTTCAATTGTGTCACCATTGACATCATCACGGCCAATCCATTCCTCATTACCAATAGACTAAAACAGAGAATTGTGTCATAGGTCACTTTTTATTAAATCCATATTCCACAGCCATATTCAAAGACTCAACAAAGAAAGTGAGACTTCATCGATGTAAGATTTTCATTGGCAACACAGCTAAAAATCATCACTGAGTTTTCTTTCCTTGGCAACACTGTATCTAACAGTGTGCTGATTGACCAAGAGGCATTAAATTAAACCCATAAGGCTAGAATGTCTTTCAGGAAGACTGGTGCACAGAATGAGAGACCATTCTGTCCAGCATCACTCTCAAACACTAAAACTTTTTCCAAAGCAGTGTTCATGCTAATCTTTCTTACTGCTCCAAGCCTTGGACCCACTACAGAAATTGATTCAGGCTCTATTGTAATTCATCAAAATCACTTATGCCATTAGTTAACATTAACTAGCAGGAGTGAATTAACAAAACCTCATCTTGCGGCCAATCTTGCAGACTTGAAATGGAGATTATTCCCTGGGTGGGACATATGTGGAGAAGAGACGACAGCAGAAATCACAGTGGCCATTGTCTGTACGGTAAAACACACTGAAACAGCTTAGAAGCAGAAGAAACTACAATATTCAGCAACAGGACTCCACACTGGGGCAGCAGATCAACCAGGAACAGGGAATTCAGCCATAAGGCAAATAATTACCATAAAAGTTGTGAACCTTGTAAAACTCAATGAAAGAGCTACTAGCTGGGGTAGCTTTTGCTGCTAATGGCTGCAGTTTTGAAACACAGGTCAACCTCCAGGGAGGAACTCCTTGAAGAGGCAATCTTTTAAATCATATTCGGAGTAGATGGCAACTCTTCTGTTATGTTAAAAATAGCAATTATATGTGTGCATCTGTTATTCATACATCATTCACTTGTATTTGCTCGTGAAGAGATATCAGTTTCAGTCCGAATTCCCAATCCTGGTGTTCCCCACCTGCCATAATCTGGAATCCATCTACCTATTTAGTTTAATCTTTCTAGCACTATTATTTATATTTTATGTGCTAATCTTAGACGCATTATTCCTAGCAGGAATTTTTGATCCAGCCAAACTGGTCTTCTTATTGTTGTCAACAGGCCCTTGTTCCCACCCCCATCTGGGTAGAAGGCTCTTCCTTCTCTTTATTTGTTCATAAGCCCCTCTAACCATCCTGAAGACTAACTCTCTAAAATACTCTAAAATAATTGCCCTACATTGACCATGTTCTGCTGTGATCTCTAAGGGAAACCATCTGTCATCACTGTTCATTGGACACTAAATCATGAACTATCTCACATTTTTATTTAGTAGCGACCTTGTCTTTTTACCCTCTCCTCCCCTCCAAATGGACTGTAACCTTCTCCTGGTAGGGACTCACCCTCCTCTGTACTTTAGAGAACACCAAAGACAGAGCTCTGCAGGACCACACTGCAAACCAAAGCTTCTGCTGAAGTGATGTTTTTGCCAATCTTTTTGGCTGCTCCAACACTTGGCCTTACTACAGGAGCTGATTCAGGCTTATCGTTAGCAATGCACTGGAATTGCTTGTGCCCCTAGTAAAAAGAAGTAGCAGCAGTGAATTATGGTACTTTTCATAGCACTTGGTGCTATGATCACATCTTTGCTCATAGTATGCCAAGAGGATGGCAGAATGCATGTTCTTATTTGCATTTTAAAGATGAAGAATGTGAACATCCAAGATATTGTGCCTTATCTAAGGAATGGATAGCTGGCAGCGAGCTGGACACGACTGAAGCAACTTAGCAGCAGCAGCCGCAGCAGGATGCCTAGGAATAGGGCCTGTGTTTCCCATTCTAAACATGACCAAAGAAAATGATTTGATATAAGAATATAATAATCAGCAATATCCATCTGGGCTTTCTGTACTCACATTTTGCTAGGAATCTGCAAAGGAAACATTATTGGAGCTAAGATTTTATGAGAATGCTGGACAATAGCAGAATAGTTGTTTACCAATGGTTTGATTTTATACTCTTTTTTGGTTTCTTTTCCCAGGTTTACAAATGAAACTCAGAGTCGGTGAACTTTCCAAATGAAGCTTCTCACATAGCTGAGCTATCTGGTGGCATTTAATAGACTTAAAACTGCCACTGATGATTTCTTTTTCTATTCATTTCCACAATACAAACAATGTTATGAAAAGTAAACTGTCAGAGATATGCTTACAAGTTGAGTCTCTCAAATCTTGCCCCACTTCCCTTAGGCATGAGAAGGAAGTGGGCAGAGGACGGGGCAGCTGTTTGACTGCTTAACGGTGCTCCAGGAGCACTATCTATTCCCTTTGTGAAAGCCTTTTCCATTTGTCCTGTCAAAGCCTTATTTTTACTTCATTTAATCAATGCAATGAAAAGCAGAGGCCTAGCAATGAGAATGACTATACTCATGTGCCTCCTCTCTCTTTGGGGATCCCTTCACTCTCACCCCTTATAATTTAGCCCAGAGGTCCACTCAAGGTATCCACTTGGCTCATCACCCACTTCTTGGGGCAGTCTCTGTGCTCTGACCTATAACAGAAAAGCCATGATGGTCTTAGGACTGCCAGATGAAATAAAGGATACCCTGTAACATTTGAACTATAGATTAAAAAAAAACAAGACAAATGATGTTTTAGCATAAGTATGTCCCATGCAGTATTTGGGACATACTTACCCACAATATTTTTCATTGTTTATCAGACTTAATTTCGCTGGCCATCCTGTATTTTTATTTGCTAAATCTGGCAACCCTAGGTGCACTGTTTGAGATCAAGCATGCCCAGTTCTTTCACAGCTGTTTCAGATCCATGGGTCTTTTGCACTGTGGGGGTCTCGTTGCAGGGCAGTCCCATCTCTCCTGGATGCAGCTGGTTGTCAAAGAACACGTCGAAAGAATCCTAAGAGTTGTCTTGCCCTCTATGTCTCTGAGCACTGCCTCAATTGTTGCTCTATGTTGAAAGCAGAAGAATTGCTTGTTTCAAGGTAGTATCACAAAAGTAGAATTTTGTATGCAATATTTTAATCATTGTGTGTGCTTGCATGCTCAGTTGCTAAGTCGTGTCTGTCTCTTTGCAACCTCATGGACTGTAGCCTGCCAGGTTCCTCTGTCCATGGGATTTCCCAGGCAAGAAAAAAGGAGTAGATTGCCATGCCCTCCTCCAGGGGATCTTCCCGACCCAGGGATCAAACCTGTGTCTCTTGCATTAGCAGGTGGATTCTTTACCACTGAGTCACCAGGGAAGCCCATTTAAATCATTACTATTATAAAAAGAAATTACACTTTACAGTGCAGTTTGTTATTGTAACTGGTTTTGATACTATGTATTACTTAGTTTGTAAATAAATGAAGATTTTCCCTCCGACTTAAGATACTTTAACCAATCTCTTTTAAAAAAAAGAAACCTCCAAGAAAATAAGGAACTTAGTATTTAGCAATATCACCTGAGATTTTTTTTTTTTTTTAAGACTGGGCTTGAATTCTAAGGAAATTACTGGAAGTGCCATTGAAGAAATCAACACCTTCGAGAAGTGATTTATGACCAGCTGTGTGGTCATAAACAACACCCAGCTTTTTCATAAACATGGTACTATTTCTAAAATAGCTTTAGAGATGATTTAAAAATTAAGATACATTTTGCTCACCAAATCTCACTGAACTAGTCTGACAAATAATTAAAGAAAACCAATCTTTTGTTAAATGGAATTCATTCCTTTAGGAAAAGTTTACTGAGTGTCTGCTATGCATCCACCCCTGTTTGGACACTAAGGATCTAGCCATGGACAAAATAGATCAAAATTACCCTTTCATGGGGCTTACTGCTACCGAGAGACAGATGCTAATACAAGAATGCTTTAGAAATGCAGTTTTCTGTCTAATTAATTATACCATTTGTTAATCAGAAAAATGGTACTTAATTTAACATCTTGTTAAGACCTTTCTAAATTATACCAATGCCTTGTACTTTCAACAAATATTTAGAGCCCTTACCATGTACTCTACTAATTCCCCCAGTCAGGTGCCAATAAGCAGGAAATATTGATGATGATAACTCATCTTCCTTTTTCCTTGAACTGCAAACCTGATTGCTTTACCATCTGCTTTTCCTTCAGTATGTTATCTACTGATTTTTTTTCCCCATCATTCTCCACTATTTGAGAAAGATTTTGGATGCTAGATTTTTATGCTGATTTCCAGGCAGAGTTGCACCACTAATTTGAGTGCTTTCAGTATTCACTTGAACAAGTAAAGCATCTAACACACCAGCCATCCAGTCCTCTGAGATTCATATATCCCAAGTCCATAGTTTTCCTTGAACAATCCTCCTGTCTGGACATCTTGAGGAATGTTTTCGTGAAAAAGCTCTCCAACTCCCTATGCTTAATCTCCAGCCATCCACCCACCCCATTATCTGTCCTTGCTCACTCTCTGACTGCCTACCTGGTGGCCTTGGGAATGCCTTTTACAATGGCCAGTTCCTCTAGGCATTCTCTCAACACATGTCCATTAAGCATGTGCTGTGAACAGATCATCATGAAAGACACAGGTTGCAATAGTAAATATGAGAAACACAGTCAGTGGACTTGCAGTAAATAGGGGAAGGAAACAGTGGGTGAGAAATTATGAGCACAATAAACATCAGGGAATAGCGTGTAGGTGCAGTGAGTTTCAGAGAAGGCAATGGCACCCCACTCCAGTACTCTTGCCTGGAAAATCCCATGGATGGAGAAGCCTGGTGGGCTGTAGTCCATGGGGTTGCTAAGAGTCGGACACGACTGAGAGACTTCACTTTCACTTTTCATTTTCATGCATTGGAGAAGGAAATGGCAACCCACTCCAGTGTTCTTGCCTGGAGAATCCCAGGGACAGGGGAGCCTGGTGGGCTTCCGTCTATGGGGCTGCACAGAGTCAGACACTACTGAAGCGACTTAGCAGCAGTAGCAGCAGCAGTGAATTTATCTAGCCAAGGGGCCTAAGAAGGTTTCTCTGAGAAGCTTGTCTCTGAGATGATTTCTACATTTTGGTAGAAATGGAAGAACCAGGAGAAGCTATCTAGGGTATTCCCCTAGAGAGAAAAGGGTATTCCCCCAGAGAGATCAGCATGTTTAAAAACTCTGAGGTCTGAGATAGTTGCACTTTTCAGGTATGCAAAAGAACTGATAATACCCCAGCAAGTCTGGGATGTAGAAGCTGTGCTGAAGAATAAAGGTTGCTAGAGTACCAAAGGCAGGGACCAACTAGAGTGGGTTATTGGGTTACCGCTCGATGATTTGACTTCATCCTAACAGTAGTAAGGAGTGTTTGCCAAACTAGACCTCCTAGTCAATCACATAAATTACTCTGACCAGTATCTATGACATCTTTGCACCTCGATCCTGAATCAAATGAAAATCTGCCTCCTCTAATCTTTTTCCTTGGTAATGTCATGCCAAAGAGGGAGACTGCACAAACAAGATGATTGGCATCCTTGTAGTTTCTGCCTTCCCAACTCATCTGGAATTTTTTCGTCATTTATTGCTGTCTTCTGACTCTTTTGTTGACCATGATAGCCACTCAATTTCTTCTGAGGGATTCCTGCCAGCAGTAGTAGATATAATGGTCATCTGTGTTAAATTCACCCATTCCAGTCCATTTCAGTTCGCTGATTCCTAGAATGTCGACATTCACTCTTGCCATCTCTTGTTTGACCACTTCCAATTTGCCTTGATTCGTGGACCTGACAATCCAGGTTCCTATGCAATATTGCTCTTTACAGCATCAGACCTTGCTTCTATCACCAGTCACATCCACAGCTGGGTATTCTTTTTGCTTTGGCTCCATCCCTTCATTCTTTCTGGAGTTATTTCTCCACTGATCTCCAGTAGCATATTGGGCACCTATTGACCTGGAGAGTTTCTCTTTCAGTATCCTATCATTTTGCCTTTTCATACTGTTCATGGAGTTCTCAAGGCAAGAATACTGAAGTGGTTATCATGGTCAACAAAATAGTCCGAAATGCAGTACTTGGATGCAATCTCAAAAATGACAGAATGATCTCTGTTCGTTTCCAAGACAAACCATTCAACACACCAGCCATTCAATATCACAGTAATCCAAGTCTATGCCCCAACCAGTAACGCTGAAGAAGCTGAAGTTGAACGATTCTATGAAGACCTACAAGACCTTTTAGAACTAACACCCAAAAAAGATGTCCTTTTCATTATAGGGGACTGGAATGCAAAAGTAGAAAGTCAAGAAACACCTGGAGTAACAGGCAAATTTGGCCTTGGAATACGGAATGAAGCAGGGCAAAGACTAATAGAGTTTTGCCAAGAAAATGCACTGGTCATAACAAACACCCTCTTCTAACAACACAAGAGAAGACTCTATACATGGACATCACCAGATGGTCAACACTGAAATCAGATCGATTATATTCTTTGTAGCCAAAGATGGAGAAGCTTTATACAGTCAGAAAAAACAAGACCTGGAGCTGACTGTGACTCAGATCATGAACTCCTTATTGCCAAATTCAGACTTAAATTGAAGAAAGTAGGGAAAACCACTAGACCATTCAGGTATGACCTAAATCAAATCCCTTATGATTATACAGTGGAAGTGAGAAATAGATTTAAGGGCCTAGATCTGATAGATAGAGTGCCTGATGAGCTATGGAATGAGGTTCATGACATTGTATAGAAGACAGGGATCAAGACCATCCCCATGGAAAAGAAATGCAAAAAAGCAAAATGGCTGTCTGGGGAGACCTTACAAATAGCTGTGAAAAGAGCAGAAGCGAAAAGCAAAGGAGAAAAGGAAAGATATAAACATCTGAATGCAGAGTTCCAAAGAATAGCAAGAAGAGATAAGAAAGCCTACTTCAGTGATCAATGCAAAGAAATAGAGGAAAACAACAGAATGGAAAAGACTAGGGATCTCTTCAAGAAAATCAGAGATACCAAAGGAACATTTCATGCAAAGATGGGCTCGATAAAGGACAGAAATGGTATGGACCTAACAGAAGCAGAAGATATTAAGAAGAGGTGGCAAGAATACACAGAAGAACTGTACAAAAAAGATCTTCACAACCCAGATAATCACAACGGTGTGATCACTCACCTAGAGCCAGACATCCTGGAATGTGAAGTCAAGTGGGCCTTAGAAAGCATCACTACAAACAAAGCTAGTGGAGGTGATGGAATTCCAGTTGAGCTATTCCAAATCTTGAAAGATGATGCTGTGAAAGTGCTGCCCTCAATATGCCAGCAAATTTGGAAAACTCAGCAATGGCCACAGGACTGGAAAAGGTCAGTTTTCATTCCAATCCCAAAGAAAGGCAATGCCAAAGAATGCTCAAACTACCACACAATTGCACTCATCTCACACGCTGGTAAAGTAATGCTCAAAATTCTCCAAGACAGGCTTCAGCAATACATGAACCGTGAACTTCCTGATGTTCAAGCTGGTTTTAGAAAAGGCAGAGGAACCAGAGATCAAATTGCCAACGTCTGCTGGATCATGGAAAAAGCAAGAGAGTTCCAGAAAAACATCTATTTCTGCTTTATTGACTATGCCAAAGCCTTTGACTGTGTGGATCACAATAAACTGTGGGAAATTCTGAAAGAGATGGGAATACCAGACCGCCTGACCTGCCACTTGAGAAATTTGTATGCAGGTCAGGAAGCAACAGTTAGAACTGGACATGGAACAATAGACTGGTTCCAAATAGGAAAAGGAGTTCGTCAAGGCTGTATATTGTCACCCTGTTTATTTAACTTATATGCAGAGTACATTATGAGAAATGCTGGACTGGAAGAAACACAAGTTGGAATCAAGATTGCCAGGAGAAATATCAATCACCTCAGATATGCAGATGACACCACCCTTATGGCAGAAAGTGAAGAGGAACTAAAAAGCATCTTGATGAAAGTGAAAGTGGAGAGTGAAAAAGTTGGCTTAAAGCTCAACATTCAGAAAACGAAGATCATGGCATCTGGTCCCACCACTTCATGGGAAATAGATGGGGAAACAGTGGAAACAGTGTCAGACTTTATTTTTCTGGGCTCCAAAATCACTGCAGATGGTGAGTGCAGCCATGAAATTAAAAGACGCTTACTCCTTGGAAGGAAAGTTATGACCAACCTAGATAGCATATTCAAAAGCAGAGACATCACTTTGCCAACAAAGGTCTGTCTAGTCAAGGCTATGGTCTTTCCTGTGGTCATGTATGGATGTGAGAGCTGGACTGTGAAGAAGGCTGAGCACCGAAGAATTGATGCTTTTGAACTGTGGTGTTGGAGAAGACTCTTGAGAGTCCCTTGGACTGCGAGGAGATCCAACCAGTCCATTCTGAAGGAGATCAGCCCTGGGATTTCTTTGGAAGGAATGATGCTAAAGCGGAAACTCCAGTACTTTGGCCACCTCATGGGAAGAGTTGACTCATTGGAGAAGACTCTGATGCTGGGAGGTACTGGGGGCAGGAGGAGAAGGGGACGCCAGAGGATGAGATGGCTGGATGACATCACTGACTCAATGGACGTGAGTCTGAGTGACCTCCAGGAGTTGGTGATGGACAGGGAGGCCTGGCATGCTGCAATTCATGGGGTTTCAAAGAGTCGGACACGATTGAGCGACTGATCTGATCTGATTGCTGTCTTCTCATTTTCAGCTCTCTCATTCTTCTCAATGCACAGTCCAAATCTTGTCCATCCTTTGTAATCATCTGGCCCCCAATCCCTTCCCATACACAGATGGCTTTGTTTCCAATACAAGCTGGACCATTGAGCAGGAACTTCTCAATGTCATATTCACACTTTGCCCCCACGATTATCCCTTGCCTCCATTCATGGGTTGAGGGTGCTTTTCTCCATTTAGCAGCTATTTCTCCACTTTTACTACTGACTATTTGCTCATAGCTTTCTCCTTTACTTATGTCTTCACTCTGCATCTTTAGCATGACTACCATTCATTTTTTAATTTATTTTTTTCTGTAGGGTGCAGGCAATTTCTTTGTATCTCACATTTCACCGTCAAGGAATAATCTGATTATTCGGTGGTCTTGCCTTGTGGACCATGGGTTCCTTGAGCGGGTGATCTTGTGTTCCACCTTCTTCTGTCCTCAGACGTCATCTCTTTCTCAGAGCAGAACTTCCCTCCCTTCTCGGGCCTTTCTGAAGCAGAACACGAGGCGACAGTTTCCTCCTCATTCTACATCTTTGAGGTTTTATATGTACTAATAAAACATGATACGAAGAGGATCTGGTATATAAAATACTCCCCATGTTCAGCAGGGAAGATGTGTTTAGATAGCTAGGCATGTCTTGAGTGCTTTAGAGAGATGCCTAAATTCAGGGAGACCTCTGGTGTTTTGTTATAGGTGGGAGGTTGGGCTGAGAAGCCTCTGGGAGGAAGGTAGAAATACTGGTAAGAAATGAGAAGAATGCTGAGATACTGCCTATAGGACTTGGCTACAAGTTCCAAAATCCTATATTTCAAAAACTGAGGACTTCCCTGATTGAGACTCTGGGCTTCCAACACTGGGGGCATGGGTTCAAAGTCCAGGGGCAGCGAGTAGTGTGGCCAAAACAAAACCAAAACCTGAGTATCTAGGGCCAGAAAAGAGGCCAGGGAGAATCAGGAACTTGCTTGGAATGTATAAAGACACTAAGAAGCCATAGGTCTCTAGTGTCGGGAAGAAAGAAGAGGGGATCAGGGAAAAAGCCATGTTCCCCACTTGCAGGGAAGCCACTCATATCTAAAGACACACGGAAGTCAAGGATTTTCTAATTTCAATGATTTGGCTTTAAGGGAATTTACTTGCTTATGTTTTGAACCTGGAGTATAGCGAAAATATCTAATTTTATTTAAAGGGAAGCCTCTGCTTGGGCTGGATGCCTGTCTACCATGCTGTCAAGAGTTCCCTGTGCCCACCTCCATCTCAGCCCTTGATGGGACTGCAGCCTACGATGGTGGCAGGTGAGCCCCACAAGGAAGATGCCTGCTCTGGGGACAAGTGCATCTATCCAAGGGCAGATCCTTTGCTAATTAATTCAGAGCTACCATGGAAGCCAGTAACAGCCCTGGACTCAGCACATCGTATATCCTCATAAGACTATGAGGCTCACAAAGGCAGGGTCATGTCTTATCATTTTTCTGCCCCTCTGGTACATAACCCTTGTTGAGGTACCATCATTATCCCCACTTTAAACATCAGAACTGACTCACTGAAAGATCAGGAATCTTGCCCAAGGTTACACAGCTGGCATTCAACTAGGATTGCTCTATTGCATTTTTTTTAAATTACATTTTATTTTGCTTAGCTTTACAATATGTATTGCTTTTACCATACATCGAGATGGATCCGCCACCAGTATACACGTGCTCCCCATCCTGAACCCTCCTCCCTCCCTCCTCCCCATACCATCCCTCCAGGTCGTCCCAGTGCACCAGCCCCAGGCATCCGTTATCGGGCATCGTACCTGGACTGGTGACTTGTTTCAGATATGATATTATATATATTTCAATGCTATTCTCCCAAATCATCCCGCCCTCTCCCGGTCCCGGAGTCCAAAAGTCTGTTCTGTACATCAGTGTCTCTTTTGCTGTCTCGTAAACAGGGTTATTGTTACCATCTTTCTAAATTCCTATTGCATTTTTTAAAAAATACCATGCCAGTTATTTCTCATAGTACCAGGCATCTAGTAAGTTCTCTATATAGGGATAAATCATATGTAGACTGTAAACAGTTGAATGTAGGCAAAATTTCCTATGGTTCAACTTGGTAAGTGCTTGGTGGTGGTCGTGGTGATGGTGGTAGTTTCACTTAATAAAGAGATTATTGTTCATTAATTTTACACTTTAGACAAGAGAAGAAATGGAATGCTGATTGTGTCGTAAACTTGGATTTTTCACATAGTCTGTAACTAGTTTTATAGGAGCTGCTTTTATCATGACCGGAGAAGGCAATGGCACCCCACTCCAGTACTCTTGCTTGGAAAATCCCATGGACGGAGGAGCCTGGTGGGCTGCAGTCCATGGGGTCGCTAAGAGTCCGACACGACTGAGCGACTTCACTTTCACTTTTAACTTTCATGCATTGGAGAAGGAAATGGCAACCCACTCCAGTGCTCTTGCCTGGAGAATCCCAGGGATGGAGGAGCCTGGTGGGCTGCTGTCTATGGGGTCGCACAGAGTCGGACACGACTGAAGTGACTTAGCATAGCACAGCATTTATCATGACAGAGTTTAGCTACACGGAGAGGGGCAAGTAAACTTTGGGGAGAAGGCAAGACAAGTGGAAGGAGACAGTCTGAGCAGAGAGCAGAATCCAAGACAAGAATAGAGCGACGGGTGCTGCTGCTGCTAAGTTGCTTCAGTCGTGTCCAACTCTGTGCGACCCCATAGACGGAAGCCCACCAGGCTCCCCTGTCCCTGGGATTCTCCAGGCAAGAACACTGGAGTGGGCTGCCGTTTCCTTCTCCAATGCATGAAAGTGAGAAGTGAAAGTGAAGTCTCTCAGTCGTGTCCGACTCTTAGCGACCCCATGGACTGCAGGCCACCAGGCTTCTCCGTCCATGGGATTTTCCAGGCAAGAGTGCAGGAGTAGGGTGCCATTGCCTTCTCCAAGAGAGATGAGTAGTGGCCCCCAAATCCTGTCTTGAGAACTGTGGTCAGTGTTAGGCGGGAGGTAGGTGACTTGTTTTTAAAACAGTATTGTTTGTGAAGTAAAGCTTTCATCTGCTTTCATCTACTTCATGTCTTAATTGCTACAACTCAAAGTTTCAGTTTCTCGATGTTTTACCTAACAACCAATAGAGAGAAAAATTTCCAACTCGTGTGTATCCATATAGTATAGTTTAGCCTCAAGACCCTCCATATGCACACACAAAGCAAAGCTTTAGCAAAACACACACACACAATTAACTCTGGCAGAGGTTAATTGCATGAGAGAAAGTTGCCAATTACACAGTACAAAAGCTAATCTCCCTAGTGACTATGTCTATTAATATTACAAGGCGACTGTTTCCAAATTAAAAAAAAAAGTTTCATCTGCTTTTATTTTTATCTGGACTACTTTCTTTGGGGTTGTTTACCTTCTCCCGTTGGAGAAGGAAATGGCAACCCACTCCAGTATTCTTGCCTAGAGAATCCCAGGTATGGGGGAGCCTGGTGGGCTGCCGTCTGTGGGGTCTCACAGAGTCGGACACAACTGAAGCGACTTAGCAGCAGCAGCAACCTTCTCTTGCAATGCAAACAGCCCCTCAGATACAGATGCGGGCCACTTCGTCTACGCAGCGTGGTTGGAGGGACATGGAGTTGGGTGGCTCACAGATAAGCAGTTAGACACCAGGCAACAGTTGGCCTAATTCTTCCAGGCACTCTGACTCAGGAAGGAGGCTTCAGAACATCTGCTCAAGAATGTTTTATTTTTCAATGATGTGGAAAATACGTGCAGGAAAAAAAAGAGAAATTAAAGTCATTCCACAAGGATGAGTGAACGTTTGTGAGTGAAGGGTTAGCTGTGTGGACACAGCTTTTGCTTCACCCTGCAAGAAGACTTTGATAATCCAGTTAAAGCTGTATGTAATCTGGTAAATAAAGACTTTAATTACCAACATTTTAATGGGCTGCAGGTTATCACAAGGTGGGATCCCCTCGGTCCTCTTGCTGTTATTTCCAGGACTCACCGACTGTTGATAGAATTGCTTTACGATGACCCTACAACTCACATATTAGGTCACAAATTATATAAGTGGCCTTGCCCTCCTCCCTGGTGCGCCTGAGTCACAAAATCACCATGTAATGTGTCCTATGTGGACAGACTGGCTATCCCTTCCTGAGCAGCAAGAGGGCTATTGAAGACCAAGATTTTGGAGAGTATCTAAGCAGTTTTGTGTGGTTTCTCATTAAAAAAAAAAAAAACAACAAAAAACACATCAGCCTCCTGATGCTAGGCAAAGGTTAAATACTGTTACTTTCAGAACTTCGTTGTCTTGAGTAACCAATGAAAACTTACAAACAAGTCTCAAGATCACGCACTGAAATTTGTCAGACACAAAGGAGACCTGAGTGACTGAACCCTCATATTGCTTCAAATTCCTTCAGGATCCTGGATGCTGCCTAGCCCAGTCTTCCAGAAATCATTAGAATCCGCCTTGAGCGTCCTTCCCTTTGGGCCATACTCTACTTGAGGGAGGGGTAATAGTTTTGAAGGGACAAATGGTCCCAATTTCAGTTGCCTATTAGACCTGGGCAGCGTTCTTTAAAGTTCAGCGCACTCCTTAAAAATGCAAGTAAAAAACCCCCAAGTTGCCGCCTCCTCCTCTTCCTCGCCAACCTCCCCCCTTCCTCCCCCGCAGAGACTGCTTAACATAACGAGTTGCGGTTTGTTGATGCGATGGGAGTCGCCTGCTAATAGTTGTGTTTAAAATTCCTGCCTCTTATCTTATTTACTGATTGATGGGAACGTGACTTTGCAGACCTCGCTCCCCGACCATCCTTCTCCCAGCCGGAGTGAATCATTGGACGCAGGGAACGTTACACAACACGTTCGCTTCCTCGTTAAAATCCCCACGGGCCACACAAACTCGCCGGATGCTCAGCCCCCCCGGGGAGCATCTGCGCTGTGTCTTATCAGAACCACCTGAAGAGCGCGGCCACACAGGGCGGCCTTCCTTCATTTCAAAAATCCACAATGGGGGGAGAAAAAAAAAAAAATTGTCAGCCCACTCCAGCATATGACAAAAGGCATGCCTGTGTGTGTATTTTTCCACTGCTTTTCTTCTTAAATCAGGCTCCCCGGTTGGAACAAAATAAATAAACAAATAAACAAGTCTTGGGGTTACTCTCAAAGAGATCACATTAAAAAAAAAATCCACTGATTTCCTCCGGTCCGTCTGTTTCTCGGTGTTGTTTTTCTTTTTCTGTTCTTTTTTTTTTTTTTCCCCTTGTAGATTCTGAAAAGAAATAAGCGGCTGTAGGCATGGCCTGTGGCTCTCTGGTCGGGCTCCTTGGGTGGTCTGAGCCGACTTTATGATTTATTCAGCTAATGGGAAGGGAGCATGACCCCCAGTGGCCACAGAAAGAGAGCTGCATGTGGGTTTAATGCTTTCACCACAAAAATGTCTGCTATGACTAAGCTCTGCGGCTGAAGTCACTGTCTGAATGGTGCTAAAAAGGAACTTAGGCATTAAGTGTGCACTATTTACTATAGATCGGCTCTTGGGATTAGGCCAAGGGGTTCCTACTCAGTTTCAAAGAATAGCATGGAAGCTGCTAGGAAAATTAGAGCTGTGCAATTTATTTTTACCAGTCTCCCTGGTGAGTTACCCGGTGAAGGATTTACCTCATATGCTTTTTTTTCCCTCTCCTCTGTTACTAAAGAGTCATTTAAAATGTGCCAGTTGGTGCATTTTACAGAGTTATTGTGGACGTATCCCTATTTTTTTTTGTCGTTGTCGGTCAGGGCCCTGAATCACTGTGTGATTGTTCTTTAATGTTAATTTGAAACTATAAAAGAATGCCTAAAATTGAGAGAGAAAGAGAGAGGCTTTGGAGAAAGTTCCCTTTGCCACACGCTGCCAGGCTAAAGAAGCCTCTTTGATCCAGGGAGGGTCCCACTTCCTGACAGCAGAGTTATTGGTGCAAAGAAATGAGCACATTTTGCTCCACGCTGATGCTTTTTGCCTGAGAGAAGGGGATGGATGGAGTGAGCAGGAGGGAGAGCTGTTTGTAATTGTGACTAAGATGGATGGTATTTACAGTCAGTGTAATACCTGCTGTGAAAGTTCCAGCACGTTTGCTTCTGCTGGACTCACAAATTTGCAGCATTGGGAAGTGAGTCCCTCTGATGTATGTAGCTCTGGCTCCTGGGTCCAGAACCCAGCCAGTCTTTTCCAAATGTGCCTCGATTGTAATTTGGACTTCAAGGTCTAGGGAACACACGGGCCAGTCCAAGTCACTGGCTTTCAAGCATCACACGTGGGAAAGTCCCACATGACTTAGCAGCCTGGCGATGGCAGTTTAAACCAACTGACAATTACTAGACTTTGCTCTTGTGCCAACCAGAGTTCAACACCCACAGGAATTTGGACCCTTTCTCCCCCACCTCTCCACACCCAATCGTGCTTAGGGACTCTATCTTCAGTTTCTGCTTCTCATTTTCCCCTGCGAAAGCATTTTCCTTGTATCCCTGCAAATCAATGTCATTTCGTGTAATAAGGGTTAGCAACAGAGACTTCAGGGCTAAGGTCATTTCTCATTAAGCCTTAGTCTCAGTCTTATTATATGTTCCATGGGCCTTTGTGATCTTAAACATGTATTCAGTGAGGCCTTCATTTTCCCCATCTGTGAAATGGAAAGAATACTGAGAACTGCATCAGAGTGGTTGGTTGTTGGGTCCCTAGAGATTAACAAGGCTATCAAAAAGAGAGTACTTGATCTTTCATCTTGCCCAGGTTTGAGAAGACAGTTGGGGGTCAGGAAAACCACTTTTCTAAGGCATTCTGTTCTCCTTGAAGGTAGATTAAAAAATAATCCCAGAATCTCACCTTTTCACTCTGTCTTGTTTCCTAGCTCCTTTTCTGCACTTTACAGATCCTAAGGGGCAGAATTCTTTTCAGATATGAAAGGGTGATGATATCCTGGAAAGAAGACATTAGTGGAAAAACCGGTGAAATCTCAATAAAGTCTGTCACAGAGTTAATAGTATTGTACCAATGTTAAGTTCGTATTTGGGAATGCATGTATCATGATTTTGCAAGGTGTTCACATTAGGGGGAGCTGAGTGTAGGATCTGCAGAAATTTTCTGTACAATTTCATCTTTTCTGTAAGACTAATATCTAAAAATAAAAAGTCTTTTTAAAAAAACCCACAACAATTGTTACTGTCTGATTTATTGGGGCCCTGATTGATAATCCCCATCTCTTCCCCACACCTACTCACTCTCCATAACCTGGGCCATTTTTGCTACCTGTATGAAAGGTTTATTTGTATAATAGTAACTAGAGGGCTGCTCCTAATGGGTTCCAACTCTTAATGTCTTATTATTTTCACAAAACACTCATTAGTTGCCTGCACATGTTAGTTACATGTTACACCTATTGTACTAAGCAATTTGAGCCTCTTCTATGGTCTGTATGGACCTTGCCATATGTGAGAGAAAAAGAAACCCAGTTATAAATACAAGCACCAGAATAAAAATGGAAATACCATTCAACGTATGAGATGTGACATTATTTTTGCAATACAGGGCAGCTGTTTTTACTGCACTCATCCACCAGCTTTGATGAGGCCTTTTTGCCAGCTGTCTCGCCTCCCAGACTCAGCACAACCCCAGGCAGGTTGGTGCTCAGTAAATGTTTTCAGGATGAATGAAGCTCAACGCATATCTCACAGGAGCAAAAGAGCCACAGCCGTCGCATCGAGGACAGGCTTTTGATGACAGAGGTTCAGTGAACACTGAAGATGGTTTTGCTTTTCTTTCTGGGTGTCCTTCCAGCCCACATAAAAGGGCAGGATGAGTAAGGAAGGCAGGAGAGATATCCCCTGAAATACAACTCCCTTTCAGGCCTTTTAAATGCACCAGGTTGGTTTTGGCATGGCACGTTCATCCTTGGGTAGAGAGAAGCCTGGGAGGAGAGAAATGTTGAGCAAAAGAATTGCAAGGAACTGGGGAGAATCAGGACCAAAGGAATCTTCGGCTGGCTCAGATGTGAGTTTCCCACCCTAACCTCCGAGTAAGCGAGCCGCACAGATGGGTCTGTCTCCGTCTGCCTGTTTCTGGCACACAGGTGTTTCAGCTTTATTCAGCCAGGAAGCAGCTCCCCGCCCCCCTCCTTCAGGGGAGGGAGTTTTGGGGAGGTGGGAACACCCACGATTGTTTCTCAGAATAAGAAGGAAGCAGGGGTTGGGGGAGGGAGCCCAGCCCACCCACCGCTTAGAGATTCCCTCGCTTTCCTGCAGGTCAGCCTTCTTCGGCAAGGTGTAAATCACAGGGCAGATGCATGATCCGGGAAGTTTTCCAGATGCACGTCGCACAAAGGCCCATGTGTTCTCCTGGTGCGGAAATCGCATGCCATCGGAGCGGGTCTGGGACAGCAGACCCGGATTGGGACATGTCCTCCTGTCTGCAGGTCCTTCACTTAGCCGAGAGCGGCGCGGCAGACGCAGTGTGGGAGCGCGGAAGCCCAGCGCGTGGACGGTTAAGAAAAGCCGCATTGTCCCCAAGGCGGAGGCAGCAGACCGGCCTGATGGACCGAGTGCAGTGCCAG
This sequence comes from Tragelaphus eurycerus, assembly GCA_935064755.1. Lineage (NCBI taxonomy): Eukaryota > Metazoa > Chordata > Mammalia > Artiodactyla > Bovidae > Tragelaphus > Tragelaphus eurycerus. Next base: position 6,526,223 of record CAKXYN010000093.1, on the reverse strand, counting down.
ACGGTGCCTGCCAGATGTGCTGGCGAGGGCGGGACCCACGAAAGTCAAGGGAAAGCCGCTCCAAACCGGCCAGCACCGCACCCGGGAGCCTCTGTGGTCCGGCTCCCCCACCATGAACTTGGCAGCAGCACCCATTCCAAAGCAAATGTTCAATTCTTGCTCCTTCCATCTGTAATTGACCCTGACTCTGTAGGACCTAGGCAGTTAAGCTGCTTGGGCATATATATTCTTTTTTCATTCCCTCTCCCATTTTTGGAAGTGAATTTTCCAGGCTGAATCTAACTTGTTTTCTTGAAAGTAAATCATAGGCTAGGAGGTTACGTTAACTTCCAGATCATTTGGGTGACATTTGGTTATTTCCTGCCCCTGTCTGGAATTAATATTGCATCCTGAAAGCTCTGAAGGAAGGGCTTATTCATAGGGAACAAACATTTCCAGTTGTGTTAACTTCTCTATTATTAGGACCCTTTCATTTTACTTTTAATAGGATGCTTGTCCTCTGTTTTGAGTGACAACTATGTCTTGTCACCTCCATCAAATTTTCTATGATCTGACTGTATTTTCTCTTAGCAATTGCTCTTCTAGAGCTTGTTTAGATGCTTTACTCTCAGGGATCTTCACCACATGGTGTAAACATGTTTTCAGTGACTGCAGGGAATGTGGAAACTTACATTTATTTCTGCTCAATTGTCATCATTATTCTTAGACTGGTATCCTGGTACCACTATTTTTTCCTTTAATAATATAGCTCTTTTCCCCTGTTGTTCCCCTTCAGTTAATGATTCCATTTCTCTAGCATTTGTAACAAGCCACCTAAATTCCTTTTAGGAAGTTGTTAGCATATAAAATACAATTAATTAGTGAAATGGGGGATGCAGAGCAAAAACTAACAGGGCAGGAAATATGTTTAGAACTCTACAGAGGATATTACCCTCAGCCCCAAAGGCTCCAGAAATAGCCCATAATAGGATTGTGAATTATGGAAATTCCATTCTCCGGAATCCATTTGAGGCCATAATTCAACTGGAAATTATCTTGGTTTTTCTGGCTTATTTTCCCACCCTATTTGCAATCTTGTTTTCTAGTATCCCTCAAAACCACTAAATAAATCCCAGACATATAACTCTATTAAGAAAAATAAATTTCTTATCCACCTGTTAATTGGACTCAAATGCTTGAGAGGTTGAGACCCGAATATACTTTACCTCACCCTGCTCTCCAGGCCCAGCATGAAAGGGGAGAAGAGTAATGGATTAAGCTGGAAATGCTTTTTTGTACTTGAAGAAATTTTAACCTCATAATCTTTAAATTTTTTAAAATCTTTTTTTTCTACAAAGAAAAAATATATATTTTTTTAATCGAAATGACCTGACACCAAAATCAGAAACTTGCTTTAAATTCAGTGTAAATAATGGTGTTTATATCTTTACCAAAGTCGAAGATAGCATGAAACAGTGGACATTGTATTCAAGTGTGTGTCCATGGCCCAGCGATGCTTTGGGCCGCCAGGCTCCTCTGTCCCTGGAATTCTCCAGGCAAGAATACCCGATCTGCAGTCAAATGAAAGGTGTTAACAGTTGACAGGTAGGTAGAGGCCGAAGATTAAATAGTTTTTCAGTGTGATGATCTTTATGATAGTCAAGCAAAAACTTAAAAACCGGTTTTAATATTCATAATTTGCAGGCAAAGCCAGTCATAGTTTAGTCTATAAAGAAATAAATATAAATAACTTCTGCAGTTACTTAATAGACACAGGTATTCTTTGGATTATAGTTACAGGTGTCTTTTTCATATATAACTGTTTCCAGGTCCAGCTGCATCCTTATCACCACCTGAAGCATCATTTCTGACATGGAGTCATGACCAGCATGTTGAGGCGTGTGTGAATGTAAGTTTGCAATATCGGTGATTTGAAAGTGAATCACGAGGTGCCTGTCATGTAGCCATCTCTAATTTTGCTAAAGAGTGTATTTCAAGGAGGCTTTGGGGGTAGAGCTGAAGTCAAGTCTTGGCTCTGTTACCAGTGACAAGTGACCTTGAATTAGTTATTGAACCTTTCTGGACCCCATCTTGGGGTCATAATAACACCTACCTCATAAGGTTATGAGGATTGAGTTTAAATGAAATGCAAGCTAAAATGCATGTGTTGGGTGAGTCAAAAAAAAAAAAAAAATTGAAAAACTTATTATGAACGAAACTGCAGAACCTGTGGGATTTGTGTCCGCTGTAGGTCACTCAGTTTGTGAGTGAGCAAGTATCATGGATCGTATCGGTATATGTAACGCAAATAAAGATTTATAATCGTATTGTTTTCTATTTCATTAAGAGGGATGCTGGACTTCCTGTAGTGATTACATGTAATGTGTGATAAGGGCTGAGGTTATTTTAATATTATAGAAAAAGTGAACCCACAAAGTTGGATGACTTAGGACCTTGAATATATCCCAATTAGGTTTAAAAAGTGTCTTTGTTAATAGATAGTAAGAACTTACTTTCTTTATGAAAATAAAAGGCCCAGAAGAGAAAACCAAGAGTTTGTCCTATCAGTGTGGATGCTGAGAAAATATGGAGAAGCTTAAGAAAGTGACCAGTCTCAGCCCGCAAATAGTAAAGATATATTGTAGCAGAATGTCAATCCACTCCTGAGTTGGAACCATGATGCAAATCTATTCACCTTATGCCCTGTTTTTGAATAAAAATAATTGTAAAATTATATACAGTAACTGCTCCAACCAAGACAAAATATGTCGGAGTGAGATTAAATGAGTGATGGTATAATTAAGAGTAATTAATTTGTGATCTGAAGTGCCACACAAGTAATATTTCACTTTTAGCAGGAATACAACTTAGGAGAATGTATGAAGGCCCGTGTGTGCTTCTGTGCTAAGTTGCTTAAGACATGTCCAACTCTTTGCAATGCTATGGACTGTATCCCACCAGGCTCCTCTGTCCGTGAGGATTCTCCAGGCAAGAATACTGGAGTGTGTTGCCATGCCCTCGTCCAGGGGATCTTCCCAACCCAGAGATCAAACCAGCATCTCTTACATCTGCGGCACTGGCAGGTGGGTTCTTTACCACCAGCGCCACCTTGGAAGCCCATGAAACCTGTGGCATGTTGCAAATACACGAATTCAGGCATTTTGACCATCTTAGTTATATCTACCGTGAAAGTCATCAGATATGGGAGTATGCAAGGGTCTGTTAGCATTTCAAACACTTGTATTGGCAGCTATTTATCACGTTCAGATCAGATCAGTCGCTCAGTCGTGTCCGACTCTTTGCGACCCCATGAACCACAGCACGCCAGGCCTCCCTGTCCATCACCAGCTCCCGGAGGTCACTCAGACTTACACCCATCAAGTCAGTGATGCCATCCAGCCATCTCATCCTCTGTCGTCCCCTTCTCCTCCTGCCCTCAATCCCTCCCAGCATCAGAGTCTTCTCCAATGAGTCAACTCTTCGCATGAGGTGGCCAAAATACTGGAGTTTCAGCTTTAGCATCATTCCTTCTAAAGAAATTCCAGGATTGATCTCCTTCAGAATGGACTGGTTGGATCTTCTTGCAGTCCAAGGGACTCTCAAGAGTCTTCTCCAACGTTACTGGATATCAAAGAATTGCATATATGACAAAAGAATCAGTGCAACTTCTAAGGGGTGAATATTTAGCAAAGTGGCTTTTCCTGTTGCTTTGTTCTCCATTCTTCCAAATGCTTCATGTCCCTTTCTCAACCCAGTCCTTATCTGTAGCCTGTGTCCACACAGACCTGAAGATGGTGATGAAAGATGCAGCAAAAAGAGTGATATGGGCGACAAAGGGAACAGCTGAAATCACAGGATGGTAGAGTTGGCAGGAACCTGAGAAATTATTAGTCTGACCTCCTGGTTTGGTGTATCAAAAAGTCTTGGTTCTAAGAGGCACAGTGACTTTAGAAGCCATGAAAGTTAATGCGACATCTGACATTAGAACTTAAGATTCTTTTTTTTTCCTTATTAAAAAAAAAAACTTTTCAAAAATTTTATGGGATTGCAGTTGATTTACAGTGTTGTGTTAGTTTCAAGTGTACAGCAAATTTATTCAGTTATACATATGTGAGTGTGTATGTGTGCATGTATGTGTGCTCAGTCATGTAGGACTCTTTGTGACTTCATGGACTGTAGCCTGCCAGACTCCTGTGTTCATGAAATTTTCCAGGCAAGAATACTGGAGTAGGTTGCCATTTCTTCCTTCAGGGGATCTTCCCAACCCAGGGATTGAACCTGGGTCTCCTGCATTGCAGGCATATTCATATATCCATGCTTTTTCAGCTTCTCTTCTCATATAGATTATCACAGAAGATTGAGTAAGAGTAGAACTCAGGATTCTTGATTCCATTATCTCCTCTCTTCAGCTTATACCCAACTGGCCCCAGTTCCACCTCTACTGGACCTGTCACCCTTCTCTTTTTCTGACCTGGTTATATTTTTCTAATGCATAGCTAGATTATGGCCAAAAAAGGCAAGTGAGAAGCCAGATAATTTATTTAACATCACACTCTGATCAAATTAGTGAGGATGTGATCAACTTGAATGCTATCTTATCTTTAGTTTGTGGAGGAAAATACATTTGTTTTGATCTTGTTCTAGACTGGGTGATTTTTATTTGCATATTTGAATTATGAACCACTTGGTATGTTTTGAGTAATCGAGATATCAATTTCAATGTGAACATTAACTTAGACTGATGACAGAAAATTGAGGGTGATAAAATTTGGTACATGATAGGTTCAATTCTTTGAACAGGGTGTTAACATTCTTGCATGCCCTATGCTTCAAGTCTTCCAGAAATCCTTAGAACTAAATTGCTACAATAGTACACTTCTGAAAGACTCCCAGGAGTTATTGGGACTCGTGTTGATGTGAAGTGATTTACAGCTATGTACTCATTTGTTGTCTTATAAGCTTTCTGGTATAACACTGTCATCAGTCATGGCTGGAAAGTTTATTATTTCTTTGGACTTCTGCTCTTGCCATTAACCAATATTCGTCACTGTTCCATGTGACAGGTCTCTCTCAGACATGAATTTCAGACTTCTGCATCTTTTTACCCTGTGTCTTGTCTTTATTATCTTGTTAAGCTCCCTCCAGGGATATTTTCCCCGTTGTGGATGAAGATTTAATTCTTCTGACTTTTCTTTTTTTCCCCAATGATCATCTCATGTCATGTTGACACCATAGCATCAACAGGTGGCAGTTTTTATTTGAAAACCATCAGTATGCCGTAGGAGTCCCTCCAAAGAGATTTTCAGCTTCTATCTATTATTTTCTTAGGAATCTTTTTCTTCTTTACTAACCTCAATCACTGCATGGGAGATTGAAAAACACGTTATTGTGTTGGCCAAAGAGTTTGTTCAGGTTTTTCTATACCATCTAATGGAAAAACCCAAACGAACCTTTTGGCCAAATCAATATTACTAATAATTGGATGTGTGTGTTAAATCACTTCAGTCATGTCTGAGTCTTTGTGACCCTATGGACTGTGGCCCGTCAGGCTCCGCTGTCCATGGAAATTCTCCAGGCAAGAATACTAGAGTGGGTTGCCATGCCCTCCGCCAGGGGATCTTCCCAACCCAGGGATCAAACTTCTGTCTCCTGCATTGGGGGGTGGGTTTTTTTTTTTACCACTAGTGCCACCTGGGAAGCCCACTAATAATTGAGTGAGGATTTATTGAGTGTTTACCATGTGCTAGCCAGTCTGTTCCAACACTCCACCTAAATCCTTACAACAAACTAAAAGATAGAGAGGTGCTCTGTTAGTCTTTTTATTAGATAAAAGCATCTAGACTCCAACAAGTCACATGACTCAGGGTCCTCTAACATTAGTAAGTGGCAGAGTAGGACAGGAAGCCAACTCTATCTGACTCCATCATTAGGGCTTGGAACCATCATAATATATATTTCCCTGTTTACTCATCTTATCTCTTGGGAAGTTTCACACGTAAATTAGAACGTCAGTAGGTTCTTTAGGGCAAGTGTTACTGATGGCGGTTGTATTTTACAGTGGCTTATCTTTGCAAATGATACAAAAGAAATCTGAACTTCCGGAGGTTTTTTAAAAAAATGTTATTTTTCATTGGAGTATAGTGATTCACAATATTATGTTAGTTTAGCTTAAAGAGTTGATATTTGGGGTCTTGGCCCTGTCTTTTCATCTTTCAAGATAGACACACAAGGCACTAGAGAAATTACATTGTTGGAAATGACTGATGAACGCTAATAGTTTGAATACTTTTTTCTGGGCATTGAAAGGAAGTGAGGATGTTGCTGTGATTTTCGCAGATGTCGAGAAATTGCACATTCAGTTTGCTGTAATATTATTCCTTTGGCGAAGTTCCTTTTTGATGACAATCCTGAACTTAATGAAAACCACACCCTCTCATAAATGAGTCCTCAACATTTTGTAACTGATGTCACTGTCCTCCTCCATCTCTTTCACTTACAGTCACTTAACCAGGATATGCCCTTCTTTCTTTTGCCTTGCTCACACTTAGGCTGAAAGCTTAACTAACTCCATTCAGATCTAAAGAAAGGAGCAATGTGTTTTTGTCCTTCCTAAGAGCAACTGCTCTATGTGTAAGGAACAGCTTTCTATGGACTTTTAAGAGAAATACACATCCCCAGCCCCCACCTCTTCGTGCGCCTTCCTTTATAAGGAGCATCTCTGCGTGTTCCTTGCCACACTACAAGGAAGAGAAGGAGGAAGTTCAGTTTGAGTTAAAAAAGAAAGTGTCCTTGTTTCTAGTGAAAGCACTAAGGAGGAAGTAAGTAGTGGTAAAATAATGTATTCAGGCACATTGTCCAGCCCCTTTCTCCATGCTTTTTAGAAAAGGAACCACGTCAAGGAAAAAAAAGCAAGTTCTGGTCCCAGATCTTCTGAGTTCTGGGTTACAAAGAGTCATAAAGGTAGTGATTTAATGCTGGTTTTCTACCCACACAGAGCACAGACCCACAGCTCTGGGCCCTGTGTTAGTGCCAAGCTAATTTGTAGCCTTAGAAGGGCTAACTTGAGTTTTATCATTTTGTGTCATTTGAATGAGTTAGTTAATTTCTAACTGTACTGCTGCTCACAGCCAGGTCTAAAAGGGTGTCAGCCCTCGTGGGGTGTGCATCCCAGGAAACTGAGGCAATTAAAGAGATTGTCCTGACTGAAGACAACTAGGCCCTCATCCCGGACTCAGGGGAACATATTGAATCGCATTGTTGGCAATCATTTAAATGTTCTGGGTACTTCCCTGGTGGTCCAGTGGCTAAGACTCCTTACTCCCAATGCAGGGAGTCTGTGTTCGATCTCTGGGCAGGAAACTAGATCCCATGTGCCGTGACCTAGGGTTTGTATGCTGCAACTAAAAGATCCTGCAGGCTGCAATGAAGATCGAAGAACCCACACACCATAACTAAGACCCAACGCAGCCAAATAAATACACAAGTATTTTAAAAAGAAATGTTCTGTTTCATCATTAGTTTATTAATACATCTCTAGGCTCTACAAAGCACTCATACCAAACTTGGAAACTCTCAATCACACAAGCATTGATCCTGACTCACAGTTGTCCAGCTCCTTAAACAGATGAAATTAATGCCTGTCCTTGAACAGCTCAAATTTGGTAGACTAGAAACCTTCAGTATGAAGAGTTCTTAAGAATAGATGCAATGAAATGTAAGAAAAATGTTGGGATTCATGACTTTGAGGTATTTGCTTTAAAAGATGCCTTTTATTTAAAAGTGAGTTTGTAATGTGTATATGAGGATGGAATGATAGAACACAGGAAGTTTATATCAGTTATATTCAAGAATAAGGAACTGCATATGTTTAATTTATTTATTTACTCATTAATATAATGGATTCAAAAATATGTATTGAATTACTCAGAGGCTTCCCAGGTGGGTCAGTGCTAAAGAATCTACCTGACAAGCAGGCAACGTGCTTGGATCCCTGGGTTGGGAAGGTACCCGGGAGAAGGAAATGGCAATCCACTCTGCTATTTAGGCCTGGGAAATCCCATGGACAGAAGAGCCTGTTGAGCTACAGTCCATAGGGTCACAATAACTTGGACGTAATTTAGTGACTAAATAATAATAACAACTTGAAATGTGGCATTTTCAGAAACTTCTGAAGTTCAGGTTCCTTTAGTATTGTTTGCTAAGATGAAGTCCAGAGAAAGACAAATATCTTATGCTATCACTTATTATTACTTATATGTGGAATCTTCAAAATACTAACCTATCTCCACATTGAATCATAATAATTGATGCATGAAAAGACTCCAGGCAAAAAGCATGCTTCATTACTGATGTTCATTCATTCATTCACTCTCACTAAATATGCCAGATGCATTATCTTCCAGAACAGCATTCTGGAAAAAAAAAGCATTCTTGAGCTCTTCCGTCCTTGTTTTTAACTTGTGATTTTATATTGGAGTATAGCCAGTTACCAGTGTTGTGATAGTTTCAGGTACACAGTAGAGCAACTCAGCCATATATTTACACGTGTCCCTTCTCCCCCAAGGGCTTCCCTGGTGGCTCAGAGGTTAAAGCGACTGTCTGTGTTATGGGAGACCTGGGTTTGATCCCTGGGTCAGGAAGATCCCCTGGAGAAGGAAATGGCAACCCACTCCAGTATTCTTGCCTGGAGAATCCCATGGATGGAGGAGCCTGGTGGGCTACAGTCCACAGGGTCGCAAAGAGTCAGACACGACTGAGCGACTTAACTTTAACTTTCTTCTCCCCCAAGTCCCCTCCCATCCAGGGTGCCCCATGATGCTGATGAGCTCCACCATCCTTAACACAAAATCTAAGTTAGGGACATGCTCAGGCAACTTGCTCCCCACTCTTCCTCCTTGGCTCTCTCCTCTGATTCCCATTTGGCATTTGGAACAGCAGCTTAAGGTATGAAAGTCGTTAGTTTCAAAACTGGGAAAGGCAGAAAGCACAGAGAAAAAGTCTCCAAAATCAGGTAGATGAGAATCTGACTTCTAGTTTAATTTCAAATTGTGATTTCTTTTCTCACCCAGAAAAGATATCTATTACAGTGGCCTATTTGTAAGTCCCTGAAGATTTCATGTTGACTGACTCTATCTGGGTGTGGGGAGGGGAGATTAGAATGTTCTGGACTCAACAGGTCAGTCAGTTTTCTAGGATTCATTGATAATTGACATGCTCATAATAATCTGGAAAAACTGGTTTAAGCTGGACTTTTAATGGCAAATTTTAATATTAGAAAATTGGTTTTCATATTCTACTTTACTCATTAAATTTCAAAGTTAAATGTATTCTAAATATTCCTGATTATAGATACAGTGAGAAAGTAGATTTCCTACAGTGTAAGTATACGAACTTGAGCCTGTTGGAAGCTCAGTAGACAATAATGAGACCTAAAAGAAAAAGATGCCATCTGTTTTTAATATGAAATTACACATGTGAAGGAGAAGACTTTCTGGTGGTTGTGGGGGTGGGTAGGAAAAGATCATTAAATTTGGTTTGAATTTTGTTGGTTTTAACTGTTAGATCCTACTGCTGCTGCTGCTAAGTCGCTTCAGTCATGTCCAGCTATGTGCGACCCCATGGACTGCAGCCTACCAGGCTCCTCCGTCCATGGGATTTTCCAGGCAAGAGTACTGGAGTGGGGTGCCATTGCCTTCTCTGAGGTAAAAAACTGATACAGTAAATAGATAGTGTTACTCTATGGGCAGGAAATTCCTTATTTGCAAAATGAAGATAATAGTAATGTCTGCTTCAAGAGGTGTTGTGAGGATTGAATGGATTAATAAAAGTAATAACGATGATAATAGTAATAGTAATGTATTAGCACTGTGTCTAACCTATAGGAGTTGCCAAATTACTGTTAGTCATCATTGCTGTTTTTCTATTTATTATTTTTATTGCAGTGGAAATAAGATGATATTCTATAGTAGAATTAGATGTCTACTAGAACCAAACCTTAATGGTAAAGATTTCTTGGTAAAGTTAGGAAGGAAATCAGGACAGACTCTGAAGTGGGAAAATAACCCCACTAAATATGCTGATAGAGTTTGGTGACTCAGAACAGGAAAATGGACTTAGTACGTCCATAATCAGCTGAAAAATTAGTCAAGTATTTCCTGTGGGTAAAAACAAGGGCATCAGTGCTTCACATGAGCCCAGGACAAAGGACAGTCCTCTGAACCAACGAAAAGTTGGTCTGCTGTTGCTGCTGCTAAGTCGCTTCAGTCGTGTCCGACTCTGTGAGACTCCATGGACTGCAGCCTACCAGGCTCCTCTGCCCATGGGATTTTCCAGGCAAGAATACTGGAGTGGGTTGCCATTGCCTTCTCCGAAAGTTGGTCTAGTGAGAATTAAATAGTTTGATTTTAATTCTTCAGGGAACCAGGGCACAAAATGAGAGAGCCAGGCCTGAGCCAGGGAGTAGAAATGAAGTCATTTCTACCTTGTAAGTTACACAAGTGAAAAACGATCACCATATGGGCAACTGCCTGGAGAGGAACTGGCTCTCTCCTAGAAACAGAGAAAACAAGCGAGAGGAGTCTCACTGTTTCTGGAAAATGTTTGGAACAGAGCAGATACTCAAATATCTGTTGATTGAATGACCAACTGATGGACTGACTGACTGACTGAATGAATGAATGAATGAGTTGCTGTCAGCTCGAGAGCACAGTTTTTTATTTTATTTTATTGTTGGAGCGTGTGTGTGCATGCTAAGTAGCTTCAGTTGTATCTGATTCTGTGCGACCTTGTGGACTGCCGCCCACCAGGCTCCTCTGTCCATGGGATTCTCCAGGCTCCTCTGTCCATGGGATTCTCCAGGCAAGAATATTAGAGTGAGTTGCTGTGCCTCCCTCCAGGTGGTCTTCCCTACTCGGGAATGGGGCCTGCATCTCTTTCAGATACCTGCATGGGCAGGTGGGTTCTTTACCACTAGCACCACTTGGGAAGCCCATTATTGGAGTATGTGCTGAGTCATGTCCGACATTTTGCGACCCCCGTGGACTGTAGCCCACCAGGTTCCTCTGTCCATGGAATTTTCCTGGCAAGAATATGGGAGTGGTTGTCATTGCTTTAGAATGCTGAATTAACTAGTCAATCTAATCACACAAGGACCACACCCTTGTCTAACTCAATGAGATTAAGCCATGCCCGAGGGGCAACCTGGGATGGGCGGGTCATGGTGGAGAGAGATGACAGGGTGTGGTCCGCTGGAGAAGGGAATGGCAAACCACTTCAGTATTCTTGCCTTGAGAACCCCATGAACAGTATGAAAAGACAAAATGATAGGATACTGAAAGAGAAACTCCCCAGGTCAGTAGGGGCCCAATATGCTACTGGAGATCAGTGGAGAAATAACTCCAGAAAGAATGAAAGGATGGAGCCAAAAAAAAAAGAATACCCAGCTGTGGATGTGTCTGGTGATAGAAGCAAAGTCCGATGCTGTAAAGAGCAGTATTGCATAGGAACCTGGAATGTCAGGTCCATGAATCAAGGCAAATTGGAAGTGGTCAAACAAGAGATGGCAAGAGTGAATGTTGACATTCTAGGAATTAGCGAACTAAAATGGACTGGAATGGGTGAATTTAACTCGGATGACCATTATATCTACTACTGTGGGCAGGAATCCCTCAGAAGAAATGGAGTGGCCATCATGGTCAACAAAAGAGTCCGAAATGCAGTACTTGGATGCAATCTCAAAAACGATAGAATGATCTCTGTTCGTTTCCAAGGCAAACCATTCAATGTCACAGTAATCCAAGTCTATGCCCCAACCAGTAACGCTGAAGAAGCTGAAGTTGAAAGGTTCTATGAAGACCTACAAGACCTTTTAGAACTAACACCAAAAAAGATGTCCTTTTCATTATAGGGGACTGGAATGCAAAAGTAGGAAGTCAAGAAACACCTGGAGTAACAGGCAAATTTGGCCTTGGAATACGGAATGAAGCAGGGCAAAGACTAATAGAGTTTTGCCAAGAAAATGCACTGGTCATAGCAAATACCCTCTTCCAACAACACAAGAGAAGACTCTATACATGGACATCACCAGATGGTCAACACCGAAATCAGATCAATTACATTCTTTGCAGCCAAAGATGGAGAAGCTCTATACAGTCAGCAAAAACAAGACCAGGAGCTGACTGTGGCTCGGACCATGAGCTCCTTATTGCCAAATTCAGACTGAAATTGAAGAAAGTAGAGAAAACTACTAGACCATTCAGGTATGACCTAAATCAAATCCCTTATGATTATACAGTGGAAGTGAGAAATAGATTTAAGGGCCTAGATCTGATAGATAGAGTGCCTGATGAACTATGGAATGAGGTTCGTGACATTGTACAGGAGACAGGGATCAAGACCATCCCCATGGAAAAGAAATGCAAAAAAGCAAAATGGCTGTCTGGGGAGGCCTTACAAATAGCTGTGAAAAGAAGAGAAGCGAAAAGCAAAGGAGAAAAGGAAAGATATAAACATTTAAATGCAGAGTTCCAAAGAATAGCAAGAAGAGATAAGAAAGCCTTCTTCAGTGATCAATGCAAAGAAATAGAGGAAAACAACAGAATGGGAAAGACTAGGGATCTCTTCAAGAAAATCAGAGATACCAAAGGAACATTTCATGCAAAGATGGGCACAATAAAGGACAGAGATGGTGTGGACCTAACAGAAGCAGAAGATATTAAGAAGAGGTGGCAAGAATACACAGAAGAACTGTACAAAAAAGAGCTTCAAGACCCAGATAATCATGATGATGTGATCACTGACCTAGAGCCAGACATCTTGGAATGTGAAGTCAAATGGGCCTTAGAAAACATCACTACGAACAAAGCTAGTGGAGGTGATGGAATTCCAGTGGAGCTATTCCAAGTCCTGAAAGATGAGGCTGTGAAAGTGCTGCACTCAATATGCCAGCAAATTTGGAAAACTCAGCAGTGGCCACAAGATTGGAAAAGGTCAGTTTTCATCCCAATCCCAAAGAAAGGCAATGCCAAGGAGTGCTCAAACTACCGAACAATTGCACTCATCTCACACGCTAGTAAAGTAATGCTCAAAATTCTCCAAGCCAGGCTTCAGCAATATGTGAACCGTGAACTTCCTGATGTTCAAGCTGGTTTTAGAAAAGGCAGAGGAACCAGAGATCAAATTGCCAACATCCGCTGGATCATGGAAAAAGCAAGAGAGTTCCAGAAAAACATCTATTTCTGCTTTATTGACTATGCCAAAGCCTTTGACTGTGTGGATCACAATAAACTGTGGAAAATTCTGAAAGAGATGGGAATACCAGGCCACCTGATCTGCCTCTTAAAAAATCTGTATGCAGGTCAGGAAGCAACAGTTAGAACTGGTCACGGAACAACAGACTGGTTCCAAATAGGAAAAGGAGTACGTCAAGGCTGCATATTCTCACCCTGTTTATTTAACTTATATGCAGAGTACATCATGAGAAATGCTGGACTGGAAGAAACACAAGTTGGAATCAAGATTGCCGGGAGAAATATCAATAACCTCAGATATGCAGATGACACCACTCTTATGGCAGAAAGTGAAGAGGGGCTAAAAAGCCTCTTGATGAAAGTGAAAGTGGAGAGTGAAAAGGTTGGCTTAAAGCTCAACATTCAGAAAACCAAGATCATGGCATCTGGTCCCATCACTGCATGGGAAATAGATGGGGAAACAGTGGAAACAGTGTCAGACTTTGTTTTTCTGGGCTCCAAAATCACTGCAGATGGTGACTGCAGCCATGAAATTAAAAGACGCTTGCTCCTTGGAAGGAAAGTTATGACCAACCTAGATAGCATATTCAAAAGCAGAGACATTACTTTACCAACAAAGGTTCGCCTAGTCAAGGCTATGGTCTTTCCTGTGGTCATGTATGGATGTGAGAGCTGGACTGTGAAGAAGGCTGAGCGCCAAAGAATTGATGCTTTTGAACTGTGGTGTTGGAGAAGACTCTTGAGAGTCCCTTGGACTGCAAGGAGATCCAACCAGTCCATTCTGAAGGAGATCAATCCTGGAATTTCTTTAGAAGGAATGATGCTAAAGCTGAAACTCCAGTATTTTGGCCACCTCATGCGAAGAGTTGACTCATTGGAGAAGACTCTGATGCTGGGAGGGATTGAGGGCAGGAGGAGAAGGGGACGACAGAGGATGAGATGGCTGGATGGCATCACTGACTCGATGGATGCGAGTCTGGGTGACCTCCGGGAGCTGGTGATGGACAGGGAGGCCTGGCGTGCTGCGGTTCATGGGGTCGCAAAGAGTCGGACACGACTGAGCGACTGATCTGATCTGTACCACAAAATGAATCAGCTATATGTATACATATATCCCCTCTTTACTGAGCCTGCCTCCCTAGCCCAGCCCTCTAGGTCATCACAGAACATAGAAAGAGCATGGGTCTTAGACATGATCTCACCTTCCCTCTTGCTGCATGTGGAAACAAGGAGTTCAAATCAGTGTGATTATTTAGGATTCAAAATTACAATAGATCTTATTAAAAAAAAAAAAAAAAAAAAGGCAGATGTTTTGTTCATTAATTTTGTGCCAGAGGAATTAAAATGCCTGAGAAGCAGACTAAGGTTTGAACTGAGAGATAAATCTGACGTTCACTGTGAGTGGCACTGAGCGAGTTCCTCCATTCCTGGTGATCTGGGCTTCCCCATCCATCAAATATGGGAAATGAAGGAGCTACCCCGGGGTCTCCTCTAGTTCTGACATTCTCTGACTCCATGAAAGAGGCCTGGCACCTGTTTTCAATTTCATCTCGAACATGAGTTTCCTTATTCTTTAAACCTGCCTTTCTAGTAAGCTGCCACATTTATGACCGGGCTTGTAGTCATTTCCTTTTATTCTAAAGAGAATATATATTCAGTTTTTCAGTTCTAGCTTTTCCACATTATAACCTCATTGTGCTGAAACCATTTGGGGAGAACAGCTGCTAGAATCATCTTTGGACTTTAAACGTGGTCATGGTTTTGAGGGTACAGTGGCTCCGGCTCCCTTTGGAATGCTAATCCTGAAACAGTGGTTTCCCTCTTCTGATGAGAATTCAAAGTGATGTGTTGTACCATTGGAAGCTGTTTTAACTTATCTGGAGCAAGAAGGAAAGCCTCGTGACAGCCCTTATCCTGGACTTCATTATTTCTGCCTTCGGCTTCCTCACTCTAACTCTCACTATCCCAGTAGACGTCTTATTGAGGGACCCAAATGATCTGCTTTTCATTACTCACTTGCTTCTTTTTTGCTTCTTTTCTCTTTATTCCATCACCACAGCATTGACTGTCATCATTATCATCCAAACTGGTTCATGCTTTCAGCCAGACACCTAAGATGAGGACTGGCTTAGAGGAAAAATAACATCAGACCTCAAGACAGTCTAGTAGGATCAGGCAGAGTGATGCTCTGACCCTCACTTTACACAGTAAAGAGATGCTTCTTGGTGGGTCAGGAAAAAGGGTGGACCCTGAGGTACCCACAACTCTTTGCTGACCTGTTTAGGTGGAATCTACATTGTGATAGTCACTAGGGAAGTCTTCTCTTTGTAGCTTCTAGATATACTTGACTCTCTAATGGATTGAAATATCAAAAAGACTTCAAGATGGGGCAGTCTAGAACCTTCCTCAGGTCCCTTAAACCACCTGATCTGTCAATGCATCATGCTGCAGAAAGACATGAGACCATTCAAAGAGAATGGTTCTCATCTTAGGCATTTGCTCAGACCACCCACTCACTCATCCATTCAACCCATGATTCCCTCTTCTTGGATGCTTCCAGATCCCTGTGTCTGCTGTAGACTGCCTCATTGCTTTGGCACCTTTTGAGGTCTTGGCTCTGGTTTTGTGTGTAGGGTCCTTCTACGGGTAATCAGATCAGATCAGATCAGTCGCTCAGTCGTGTCCGACTCTTTGCGACCCCATGAACCGCAGCACGCCAGGCCTCCCTATCCATCACCAGCTCTCGGAGGTCACTCAGACTCACATTCATCGAGTCAGTGATGCCATCCAGCCATCTCATCCTCTGTCGTCCCCTTCTCCTCCTGCCCTCAATCCCTCCCAGCATCAGAGTCTTCTCCAATGAGTCAACTCTTCGCATGAGGTGGCCAAAATACTGGAGTTTCAGCTTGAGCATCATTCCCTCCAAAGAAATCCCAGGGCTGATCTCCTTCAGAATGGCCTGGTTGGATCTCCTTGCAGTCCAAGGGACTCTCAAGAGTCTTCTCCAACACCACAGTTCAAAAGCATCTATTCTTCGGCGCTCAGCCTTCTTCACAGTCCAGCTCTCACATCCATACATGACCACAGGAAAGACCATAGCCTTGACTAGGCGAACCTTTGTTGGCAAAGTGATGTCTCTGTTTTTGAATATGCTATCTAGGTTGGTCATAACCTTCCTTCCAAGGAGTAAGCGTCTTTTAATTTCATGGCTGCAGTCACGATCTGCAGTGATTTTGGAGCCCAGAAAAATAAAGTCTGACACTGTTTCCACTGTTTCTCCATCTACTTCCCATGTAGTGATGGGACCAGATGCCATGATCTTCGTTTTCTGAATGTTGAGCTTTAAGCCAACCTTTTCACTCTCCACTTTCACTTTCATCAAGAGGCTTTTGAGTTCCTCTTCACTTTCTGCCATAAGGGTGGTATCATCTGCATATCTGAGGTTATTGATATTTCTCCCAGCAATCTTGATTCCAGCTTGTGTTTCCTCCAGTCCAGCATTTCTCATGATGTACTCTGCATATAAGTTAAACAAACATGGTGACAATATACAGCCTTGACGTACTCCTTTTCCTATTTGGAACCAGTCTGTTGTTCCATGACCAGTTCTAACTGTTGCTTCCTGACCTGCATACAGATTTCTCAAGAGGCAGATCAGGTGGTCTGGTATTCCCATCTCTCTCAGAATTTTCCACAGTTTATTGTGATCCACACAGTCAAAGGCTTTGGCATAGTCAATAAAGCAGAAATAGATGTTTTTCTGGAACTCTCTTGCTTTTTCGATAATCCAGCGGATGTTGGCAATTTGATCTCTGGTTCCTCTGCCTTTTCTAAAACCAGCTTGAACATCAGGAAGTTCACGGTTCACATATTGCTGAAGCCTGGCTTGGAGAATTTTGAGCATTACTTTACTAGCATGCGAGATGAGTGCAATTGTGCGGTAGTTTGAGCATTCTTTGGCATTGCCTTTCTTTGGGATCGGGATGAAAACTGACCTTTTCCAATCTTGTGGCCACTGCTGAGTTTTCCAAATTTGCTGGCATATTGAGTGAAGCACTTTCACAGCATCATCTTTCAGGACTTGGAATAGCTCCACTGGAATTCCATCACCTCCACTAGCTTTGTTCCGAGTGATGCTTTCTAAGGCCCACTTGACTTCACATTCCAGGATGTCTGGCTCTAGGTCAGTGATCACACCATCATGATCATCTGGGTCGTGAAGCTCTTTTTTGTACAGTTCTTCTGTGTATTCTTGCCACCTCTTCTTAATATCTTCTGCTTCCGTTAGGTCCACACCATTTCTGTCCTTTATCGAGCCCATCCTTGCATGAAATGTTCCTTTGGTATCTCTGATTTTCTTGAAGAGATCCTTAGTCTTTCCCATTCTGTTGTTTTCCTCTATTTCTTTGCTTTGATCGCTGAAGAAGGCTTTCTTATCTCTTCTTGCTATTCTTTGGAACTCTGCATTCAGATGTTTATATCTTTCCTTTTCTCCTTTGTTTTTTGCTTCTCTTCTTTTTGCAGCTATTTGCAAGGCCTCCCCAGACAGCCATTTTGCTTTTTTGCATTTCTTTTTCTTGGGGATGGTCTTGATCCCTGTCTCCTGTACAATGTCACGAACCTCATTCCATAGTTCATCAGGCACTCTATCTATCAGATCTAGGCCCTTAAATCTATTTCTCACTTCCACTGTATAATCATAAGGGATTACTCACAATATTGAACAACGCATAGAGCAGGAACACTGACCAATCAGGATGCTGGCTGTAAACAACCAGAACAGCAATTCAGTGTGTTCACTTTATCTATTCTACTATATCCTGATTCAGTCTTCTCTTTCAGTTCCTGAAGAAAAAGTCCTTCTATGCTTGAACATCATAGGATAGCGATGAAGTACCCTCATCTCCTATGCCAACCTTCCCTGCTTCACCTCCATGCCTCAACCAGGGATGACAGATAAGATGGGTCTTGCAACAAGAACTGAAAATAGTGTTATAATAAGTTACCATATTTATAGCTTAAGTTACATTCAGTTCAGCTCAGTTCAGTCACTCAGTCGTGTCCGACTCTTTGCAACCCCATAAATCACAGCATGCCAGGCCTCCCTGTCCATCACCAACTCCCGGGGTTCACTCAAACTCATGTACATCGAGTTGGTGATGCCATCTAGCAATCCCATCCTCTGTCGTCCCCTTATCCTCCTGCCCCCAATCCCTCCCAGCCTCAGAGTCTTCTCCAATGAGTCAACTCTTTGCATGAGGTGGCCAGAGTATTGGAGTTTCAGCTTTAGCATCAGCCCTTCAAAAGAAATCCCAGGGCTGATCTCCTTTAGAATGGACTGATTGGATCTCCTTGCAATCCAAAGGACTCTCAAGAGTCTTCTCCAACACCACAGTTCAAAAGCATCAATTCTTCGGAGCTCAGCCTTCTTCACAGTCCAACTCTCACATCCGTACATGACCACTGGAAAAACCATAGCCTTGACGAGATGGACTTTTGTTGGCAAAATAATGTCTCTGCTTTTGAATATGCTATCTAGGGTGGTCATAACTTTTCTTCCAAGGAGTAAGTGTCGTTTAATTTCATGGCTGCAGTCAACATCTGCAGTGATTTTGGAGTCCAAAAAATAAAGTCTGACACTGTCTCCACTGTTTCCCCATCTATTTCCCATGAAGTGATGGGACCAGATGCCATGATCTTAGTTTTCTGAATGTTGAGCTTTAAGTCAACTTTTTCACTCTCCTCTTTCATTTTCATCAAGAGGCTTTTTAGTTCCTCTTCACTTTCTGCCATAAGGGTGGTATCATCTGCACATCTGAGGTTATTGATATTTCTCCCGGCAATCTTGATTCCAGCTTGAGCTTCTTCCAGCCCAGCGTTTCTCAGGATGTACTATGCATAGAAGTTAAATAAGCAGGGTGACAATATACAGCCTTGACGTACTCCTTTTCCTATTTGGAACCAGTCTGTTGTTCCATGTCCAGTTCTAACTGTTGCTTTCTGACCTGCAGACAGATTTCTCAGGAGGAAGGTCAGATGGTCTGGTATTCCCATCTCTTTCAGAATTTTCCACAGTTTATTGTGATCCATTATCATATTTGTAGCTTTACTTGTTTGACTGCGAAAGCTTCATCTTCTCTCTTAGAGGAGAAGCTAAGCAGATGTTACTGAAGCCCATTCATGTGCCTTCAGGCATCACTGTTTTCATGCCAACAAGTTTGACTTCAGCAATGATCTCTTTGAGGATTTCTGAGGATGGAATCTACTTTGCCCTGTACATGTGGCAGAAGGGAAGTGACAGAGAATTAATGCCCCTTCTAAAACCTGGTAGATAAAGACAACAGCTCCCGGGCCTCCTAGGTGGGATCACTTTGAGGTGAACATGACACCCCAAATAGTATGCCACTCTGACATATTGATGATTTTGAGCAGAAGGGGCGATGTCCAAAAGAGTAGATGTACAATGTGTTCTCTGACCTTCCCTTTCTACCTAAAAGCAGGACATACATTTCCCATAAAAGCAGGACATACATTTCCCAGGGGAAAGGTGCACTCCTTGACACAGGAAGAAGAGAACATTCTTATCACCAGAAACAGGGAGTGGATGCCAAGATGAAACAGAGCAAACAAACCTACTAAGCAACCCTCATCTTTCATTAGTTTCCCTGTATATTTCCCAGTCATTTCCCCACAGCTCCCCGCCCCCAGCCCAGACCCCCCTTGCCTTTGTCTCACCACATCTCCGATATTGATCATTCTTTGTTAAAATAATAGCACATGTGTTTAGGCCTACTGACTTCTTTGAAGGGTCTTGTGCCATGTTAAAATAGTAACCTTAAAGGAAACTTCGATGCTTTTCTCCTGTTCATCTGTCATTGGTCAGTTTAGTTCTCAGGCCCAACTACAGAATGGAAAAGGGTAGAGAAAAAAAATCTTTCTTCCCTTACAGAAGTATATGGTCTTCACCAAGTCCCAGGTGTACCCAAGGACCTAAAATTCTGGTTCTCTGCAGTATAACTAGAGGATTTGAAAACATACCCTTAGGAGTTCCCTGATGGTCCAGTGGTTAAGAATCTGCCTTGCAATGAAAATGGGACATGGGTTCAATCCCTGGTTGGGGAAGTAAGATCCCACATGCTTTGGAGCAACTAAGTCCATGTGCCAGAACTACGGAGCCCGTGAACCACAACCAGAAAGTCCGTGCACAGCATGACGCGATGAAGATCTCACATGCTGCATCTAAGACCGGAGGAGCCCAAAGACATAAATGAAAAAAAAAAAAATAACAAAGAAAACATACCCCTCACTGTCTGCTTTCCTTCCTTTGTCTTATTCCCCATGCCGCTAGCACTGTGTGGACTGGGATCTCCTTCCAAATTAACTGCTTGTCTCTGCATTGTTGGTTAGAATCTGCTTCTGGGAGAGCCTGAACTAGAAAAGAAGGATGCTTTTATTCATTCATTCAAATCTTCATTGTGTGCCCACTTGATACCAGGTATTATTTAAGGATACAGGAGTGAGCACATCAGACAAAAACTCTACCCTCTTAGACCCTTAGAGGAAATACAATAATGAAGTCATTATACATAGAATGTTAAATGGTGATAAGTTCCAAAGAGAAAAATAAGCCAGGATACAGGGGTTAGGAAGGGAGGGGTTCAGGTGTGGGTTACACATTTGAACAGGATAGTCAGGGTGGATGTCACTAAGAAAGGGACATTTAGCCAGACACTTGAGGGAGATGAGAGAGCCAGACACTTGGATATTGGAGACGAACCTTTGCAGCTTGAGGAAACAAACTCAAGAGTAAAGTGGTAAGAGTAAAGACCCTGAGGTGAAAATGGGTCTGGGATATTTGATGAATAGCAAGAAAGCTGTTTTGGGGGAATAACAGTGAGTGAGAAGGTGGCTGGTAAGACAGGAGATCTGAGAGGTAACTGGCTGGATGACAGAAGGCTTATAGCCCCTTGGGAGGACTGAGTCAGTGGAGGGACTTGTGAGGGTTTTGAGCAGAGTGGTGGCAGGAGCTGACTTTGCTTTGATAGGGCGATGTGGACTGCTGTTGAAAAGGTGTAGGCAAGGCTGCTGTGTATAATTGCTGAGGTTGTGTTCTGTGTGAGGACATTCAACCTCAACTCTGTGGGCTGCACCATCAACCCTGGCATGAGATTGCATCTGCCTGAAGAAAGGGCCACCTTTTTCTGATTCTCATGAAGGTGCTATGTAAGCCAGCAGCGGCTGCCTAGGGGCTGAGGCAGGGGCCGGAGAGTGGAGAGAAGTAGACCAGAATGGGTCACAGTCTTTTGACATTATGCAGAGCAGAGATAATGAAGGCTAGAAATGGGTGGTAGCTGGGGAAGTGTTGAAAAGTGGTTCCATTCTGGACATATTGAAACTAAAGCTAACAAGATGTCACCTCAGATTGGATATGGGTACATTAGTTCTTTTTTTCATAATCAAAAAATATTTTATTGAGTTATGATTTTTATACCACACAATTCACTTGCTTTACTTATACAATTCAGTGATATTTTTGTATATTTACAAAATTGTATAACTATCACCACAAGCATAGAGTTTTTTGGGTTTTGTTTCTTTATTAAATTTTTTTCTTTTGCCAAGCAGCATGTGGGATCCTGTGCCCCCCGCATTGGCCCTAACCACTGAACCGCCAGGGAAGTCCCAGTACTTTAGTTCTTTATTAATGCTACTTCAAAGCACCACAAACTTCAAGCAACATAAACTTATCTGATAATCCTGGAGGTCAGAAGTATGAAATCAGTTTATTGGGCTAAAGTTAAGGTGTTGCTGGGGGCTTTCCCAGTGGCTCAGTGATAAAGAATCCATCCTCAATGCAGAAGACACAGGAGATGCAGGTTGGATCCATGCATCAGGAAGATCCCCTGGAGGAGGGCATCACAACCCACCTCAGGGTTATTGCCTGGAGAATCCCCATGGACAGAGGAGCTTAGCAAGCTACAGTCCGTGAGGTTGCAGAGTTGGACACGACTGAAGCGACTTAAACATGCGCAAGGTGTTGCTAAGGCTGGTTCTTCTGGAGGCTGAGGGGAGAATCTGTCTCTTGACTTTTCCAGCTTCTAAAGCCTGCCTGTAGCCCCGCTCCCTTTCTTTAAAGCCTGTCACTTTGATGATTGCTCCCATAAGCATGTAGCATGTTGCCTCCTTCTCCTCCTTCTTTGCTCCTCCTCTGACTCCCCTGGGTCTCTGTTTTAAGGACTGTTGTAATTGCATTGGTCACCCTGGAAACCCAGAATAATCTCCCCATCTCAAGATTCTTAATTTAGTCACATCTACAAAGTCCCTTTTGCCATAAAAGGTTCTGGGGATGAGTACATGGGCATAGTTGGGATGCCAATATTTAACCTACCGCATGGAGTGTGTGTCCTGAACAACTGAAGGATGGAGTTGCCATGGCAGGGGCAGCTAGTTTGTAGAGAGCAGCAGGGCGAAGGCAGAGCTGGAGTTCAGCACAGACATGCTAATTCTGATTAGATGCTTGTGATGGTCTCTTGGTATAAACTTGGCTAGGCTGTAGCCCCCTCGGGGAAGGTGATGGCACCCCACCCCAGTACTCTTGCCTGGAAAATCCCATGGATGGAGGACCCTGGTGGGCCGCAGTCCATGGGGTCACTGGGAGTCAGACACGACTGAGCGACTTCACTTTTACTTTTCACTTTCCTGCATTGGAGAAGGAAATGGCAACCCACTCCAGTGTTCTTGCCTGGAGAATCCCAGGGACGGGGGAGCCTGGTGGGCTGCCGTCTATGGGGTCGCACAGAGTCGGACACGACTGAAGCGACTTAGCAGTCTGTAGCCCCCAGTTATTCCAGCAAACATGTGTCTAAGGGTAGTTGTGAAGGTATTTTGTAGATGTGAGTCAAGCCTATGGTTGTTCTAGGTGGGCCTGAATTCCATCAGTTGGAAGTCCTTAAGAACAGAGTCAAGGACTTTGCTGGTGGCCGAGGGGATAAGAATCTACCTGCCCATGCAGGGGACATGGGTTTGATCCCTGGTCCAGGAAGATTCTGCATGCCACAGATCAACTAAGCCCACGTGCCACAACCACTAAGCGTGTGCTTTAGAGTCCTCCAACTGCAACTACCAAGACCAAGCTCATGCGCTGCAACTCCTGAAGCTCAGGCCTGCACGCCTAGAGCCGGTTCTCCTTAACAAGAGAAGGCCCGTGCACCATTATGAAGAATGGCCCTTGCTTCCTGCAACTAGAGAAAGCCCATGCAAAACAATGAAGACCCAGGGTAGCCATAAGTAAATAAAATAAAAAATTATTTTAAAAAGAAGAACAGAGCTGAAATCTCCTTTATGAAGAAATCTGTCCTTCAGCTTCAGCCCATGGAAGAAAGTCCCAGCCTGCCATTCCTGACAGTCCATTCTGTGTTTTAAAGACTTCCCTAGCCAGTCCCCACAATCCTGTAAACCAGTTCTAATAGTTTTTTTT
Source organism: Tragelaphus eurycerus (assembly GCA_935064755.1). Lineage (NCBI taxonomy): Eukaryota > Metazoa > Chordata > Mammalia > Artiodactyla > Bovidae > Tragelaphus > Tragelaphus eurycerus. The sequence continues at coordinate 6,502,520 of CAKXYN010000093.1, read as the reverse complement.
TCTTTTAAAGCTTTCCTCCTCATATTTATTTTATGTTAATCTTTTGGCCACACCACATAGCAAATAGGATCTTAGTTCCCCAACCAAGGATCAAACCTTGCATAGCAGCACAGAGTCTTAACCACTGGACTGAGCACCAGGGAAGCCCTTAAGCCAATTCTTTTTAATAGACCTCTTAATATCTGACTCCTTCTGGTTCTGTTTCTCTGGTTGAATCCCAGCTGATACAGTGTTCAGGTGGTAAGGTTGAGGATAAATTGGAATAGATGAGTCTGGATTTGAGAGAGAAGGTTTGGGTTGGATAAACATCATTTTAGCATAATGATGCAGAACCAAGATGTGCCCCCTCTGTGGTGAATACTAAGAGCAAAGGAGACATGTGTAGGAGCTTCATTCATAAAATGGTAAGAGTACAGAGCAAAAACGTTTCGTTGGCTTTGGCCACGAGGATAAAAATGGCTCTCTGGCTTCTGGCTTTTTCCAGCAAAGTAAGGCATGGGGTGAGGATGGAAGACTAGAGGGACAAGGGAGGGAAAGGAAGGAAGGAATGAGACTAAGTGGGGAACACTTCTAGGTATCAATAGGGAGAAGCTTCATGTGGGCCAAAAAGAAATCCCATGGGAAGAGTAAGGAAATGCTTTCTACTTCCTCTAAATTCAGACCATGAGGATTATTAGCTCTGAGAAAGATGAGATTATTTCCTATAATCACTGAAACCTGTGTTCATCTCCATGTCATGAAGTGCAGTGGCGTGTTGTACTAATACTTAAATGCTCCTCAGGAGTAGAGTCTGGGCAAGGAAAAGTGGAGGTTTGAACTATGGGGTGAAAAAAAACACATTTTATTTGTAGGGTTCCCAGTCGGCTCAGTGGGTAAGAAATCCACCTGCAATGCAGGAGACATGGGTTTGATCCCTGGGTCAGGAAGATCCCCTGGAAGGTGGTGTGGGGGAATGGCAACCCACTCCAGTATTCTTGCCTGGAGAATCCCATGAACAGAGGAGCCTGGCAGGGCTACAGTCCATGGGGTCCCAAAGAGTAGTCACGACCAGAGCACTGAGCATGCACACATATATATTTTCTGTACACCAAAAATTAACACAAGGGTGTAAATAAACTATATTCACTTAAAAAGTTTAAAACATTTTTTAATTTAAAAATTTTTTAAAAGAAGCATCTAAGGGCTGGAATTGAAAGTAAATTGAGGGGGACAGCACACAGGTGAAGTAGAGAAGAGGGCAAGCTGGGTGTGTGCTGGCGGCTGGCAGGCAGTTAGCAGAGCTCTGTGGGTTGGTCAGCAACATGGGCTGCACTGAGCCCTCTGCAAGAGGCTCTCTGCTGGGCAAGGGCAGACTTGACCTCCCAGGCCCACATGCATGAGCCACTGGAAGTGGGCTGCCAGGAGGGGAACAATGAGTTTGGTTTTACAAGCATTTTGTTTGAGGACACCCACATGCTATCTGGCAGGGAGACAGAAAGCTGGGAGACTCAAGATCAAGGGGAGGAATCATCTCCGCATCCCAGCTTCCAAGAGGCAATGGATATACTTTTCAAGGTCATTTAATTGAATATGTACAATTTCCACTGCATCAACAACAAGTGAAAACCTTATATATCTAGTGCCATCTGATAGAAAAAGTGGTAACCCAAGAGGCAGAAAATGTAGCTCATCATCCAGCTGTGTGGGTGCTCAGTCATGTCCAACTCTTTGCAACCCCATGGACTGTAGCCTGCCAGGCTCCTCTGTCCATGGGATTTTCCAAGAAAGAATACTGGAGTGGGTTGCCATTTCCTACCCCAGGGAACCTTCCCGACCCAGAGATTGAATCGGCATCTCCCGGGTCTCCTGCATTGGCAGGCGGGTTCTTTACCACTATTATCACCCAGACTCTGCCACAAATACGCTGTGGGAGCTTGTTCTTGGCATTGATATTTGGAGGCCAGAGTTTCCTCATTTATCTTCTCCTTCATGGAAGATTGTAGTCAGGATCAAACAAAAAAAGGTAAAAGTTAGAAAATGGAATGCAAAAGTCAAGGATGATTTTTGTTACAGTGTCTCTGTCTGGTTTGCCCCATTATGTTGGGGGTGGGGTGGAGGAAGAACCACATCTTATAAACAAAACAAAACACAAAACAAGGAAAGTTATGTGGGATTGAATTTTCAAATGAGGTCCCTAACTGAATAACTGTTGTTGAGTAATGACTCTAAAACTCTCCTTGGCGAGCACTGTTTAGAAAACAAAATCCCAGGTTTGACACAGTGGTAACAATTCCGTGTAGTCCATTCTCCTTTTTTTATTTTAGCTTTTCCCCTAGTTGGTGGGTGGGCTAACTAAACAGAGGCCTTTTCCATGCTACTTTGCTATTTTCTAAACAGAGCTGCTATGCATGCTCTCTGGTTTATATACAATGTATTGTTGTTTTTGAAAGCAAAGCACCCTTATAAATACCGTATTTCAAAGATGAATCTTTGCAGGAAATAATTATGTAAGTTATTTTGTATTTGCATGAAATTTTCTAGTATTGCTCATTTGTATTTCCATATTTTTTTTAAATAGCTATGCCTAGGCTCTAAAATTGTAACAGATTTATTTATTTTTTCTCTTACAGATGAAAAGTTTGTGAAAATGGAGGAATCTGCTTTGTGTGCATTAAATACATTTTAAGACCTTATTGTTTTAGAAAGTTTCAATGAATTCTCAGAGCAGAAAATCAAAATGACATGATTTATCTGGAATAAATAAGACAACTCTCCTATTTAGATCATAATCTACATTTCTTAAGCTGAGAATTTTGTTACTTGTTTATTGCCATTATGGACCACAAATAGAGGAGAAAGGAGATGGTAACATTCAGAGATCATGTATGAAAGTTACTCAGTTGTGTCTGACTCTTGGTGGCCCCATGGACTGAAGCCCTCCAGACTCCTCCATCTCTGGGATTTTCCAGGCAATAATACTGGAGTGGGTTGCCATTTCCTTCTCCAGTGGATCTTCCCAACTCAGGGATCGAAGCTGGGTCTCCTGCATTGCAGGTGGGCTCTTCATGTCTGAGCCACCTGGGATCATAATCCCTCTTAAAATTCTGTAGTTGATGACCAAGTCTTATGCAAAACAAGTTCATTCTTTCAAAGACCATTAAATCTTGCCTACGTATAGGCATAAGAAAAAAAAAAGTGCGTGTTAGTCTCTCTGCTGCTGCTAAGTCGTTTCAGTCGTGTCCGACTCTGTGCGACCCCATAGACGGAAGCTCACCAGGCTCCCCTGTCCCTGGGATTCTCCAGGCAAGAACACTGGAGTGGGTTGCCATTTCCTTCTCCAATGCATGAAAGCGAAAAGTGAAAGTGAAGCCGCTCAGTCATGTCCGACTCTTAGCGACCCCATGGACTGGAGCCTACCAGGCTCCTCCGTCCATGGGATTCTCCAGGCAAAAGTACTGGGGTGGGGTGCCATGCTCAGTCGTGTCCAACTCTTTGTGACCCTACAGACTGTAGCCTGCCAGTTTCCTCCTCCAGGCAAGAATAAGGATTCTCCAGGCAAGAATAGTGGAGTAAGTAGCCATTCTCTTCTCCAGAGGATCTTCCCAATCCAGGGATTGAAACCATGTCTCTGGCATTGCAGGGAGATTCTTTACCATCTGGCTACCAGGGAAGCCTGTGCGTAGGTATAGCCTTGGCCTTATTATATGACAGATTCAAAACTATCCCCTCCCCCGACACCAAATCATGATATGGTTCAGTTTTGTCAAAATTAAGAGGTGTCTCATAGGTAAGTTTAAAATACTGGAACCCTAGAACTGGAAAGAATGTGGTTCAGAAAGCAACCTAACCTGGAAAGTTCTACTTGAAACTGAAGGCCTTTGGAAGAAACTTGGTTCAAAATGTTTTTTAATAAGCAGTTAAGGTTTAGATTATATACTCATTTGGAAAGGGTTTCATTTTTACAGGGTAAGTAATTTTTGTTTTCTCTTAGCAATGTGAACATTAAAGCAACTTTATTTCATGACACTCTGATGTCTTGGAGTTTGACTTCAATTTCCCAAATTAAACATATGATACAGAAAGAGACCTGGCTTGACAGTGTAGCTAGCATAAATACACGTGCTTACAACCAAGGAACAATCAGATGAGACTCTAAGAAAACGCAAAAGGAGAGAGTCTCGGTCTGCACTTAGACAAGTGCAGCGTCTAGAAGTCAGCAGATGACCAGAATGCTTTGTGCGTGTGTGAGTTACTCAGTTGTGTCCGACTCTTTGTGACCCTGTGCTGAGTGTGTGTGTTAGTTACTCAGTCGTGTCCGACTCTTTGTGACCCCATGGACTGTAGCCTGCCTGATTCTTCTGTCCATGGGATTCTCTGGGCAAGAACACTGGAGTGGGTTCCCATTTCCTGCTCCAGGGGATCTTCCCCACACAGGGATCAAACCCAAGTCTCCTTCATTACAGGCAGATTCCTTACCATCTGAGCCACCAGGGAAGCCTTTCCACCAGGAAGCCACCAGGGAAGACCAGAATTCTCCCACATTCTAAATGCACTTGAAGTGCCACGTCTGCTTTCTTGATGCCACCTTTTGAGAGATTCAGAAGAGCTGAACTATATCGAGAAGGAAATGGTGTAAATTAGTGGAAGGAGTTCTATATTTGATGGAGGTAAGTACACCCTTCCCTCTGCTGTTCAGAATCTATATAGTCTTAAGAGAAAAATCATTGATTCTGTCTGGGTCTCACTTTACACGGGACGTCCATAAAGCAAAAGTGTGGACTTGATGAATAATTTATAAGGATTTTGTTCAGTTTTAAAATTCCAACATTTTTGGCAGGACATTTTGAAGTAATAATTAAGGTTTGCCTTTCCAGTGTTCTTTTTTTTGCCTCCCCTATGGAGCCACTAGTTTTCATTATTTAGGACAAGGGTAGAGACAGTAAACAATGAAGTCATTTAAATTTTTATTGTTGTTTTTAAACTCATGTTAGCCACAATAATCTTGAAACCCAAGGCATTTGATTGCAAGTGTGAAGTTATTTGATAGAGGGTTCCAAAAGCGTTTTTTTTAAAGTAGGAGAGCCAAATTTTAAATGGTGTCTATGTAAATAATGTGGAATGATTTAAGAGCCAGTTCTTTAGCAAAAAGAGATACAATTAACTTTCTGGGAGGGAGAAATAAGAGGGGATGTGACTAAGTCACCTTAACAGTGATGAATTCTTGAACAGAAGCCCAGTGCTCATCTCCTCAGGCAAGTGCTAGGAGTGGGGAGAAATAATAAAAGCTTCAAGTTATTTTGAGGATATCCTAGTCCACAGAGAACCATTGGCTCACTTCCCAAGGAGGTTGAAAGCCTTCTAGAAGTACCCAACATTCATCATGGCTTCTGAGCTGTACAGCAGCAATGGTAGAATGAGCTTTCTAAGCAAAATGCCTGAAGGCAGCTTCACAGCATCTCAAACCCCCTAGAAAGACTCCCAGCAGTGGCCAAGAGAGGGAGAAGAGAAGAGATCTTTCCCAGGCAGAGAGGAGGATAGAAAATGACCTGTTCTTGGACAAACCAGGAAAATATATTCATTCTGATTTGGATGCAGTGGAGCTAGAGGTACACAACCAAAAACAAGCAAGGGCTGTGTATCTGGAAGTCAATGGCAATGGACCAGATGTTTTTCATTTCATGATAACAAGAATCATAAGGATTGTACCCCCAGATTTATCATCCACATGCTATGGGCTGAATTGTGTCCCTCCAAAAATTCATGTGTTGAAATCCTAATCCACAATGTTATGGTATTTGGAGATAGAGCCTTTGGAAGGGCAGAAGATATTAACAAGAGGTGGCAAGAATACACAGAAGAACTGTACAAAAAAATCTTCACAACCCAGATAATCACGATGGTGTGATCACTCACCTAGAGCCAGGAATGTGGTCAAATGGGCCTTAGAAAGCATCACTATGAGCAAAGCTAGTGGAGGTGATGGAATTCCAGTTGAGCTATTTCAAATCCTGAAAGACGATGCTGTGAAAGTGCTGCACTCAGCATACCACAAATTTGGAAAACTCAGCAGTGGCCACAGGACTGGAAAAGGTCAGTTTTCATTCCAGTCCCAAAGAAAGGCAATGCCAAAGAATGCTCAAACTACCGCACAATTGCACTCATCTCACACGCTAGTAAAGTAATGCTCAAAATTCTCCAAGCCATGCTTCAGCAATACATGAACCATGAACTTCCAGATGTTCAAGCTGGTTTTAGAAAAGGCAGAGGAACCAGAGATCAAACTGCCAACATCCGCTGAATCATCAAAAAAAGCAAGAGAGTTCCAGAAAAACATCTATTTCTGCTTTATTGACTATACCAAAGCCTTTGTGTGAATCACAATAAACTGGAAAATTCTGAAAGAGATGGGAATACCAGACCACCTGACCTGCCTCTTGAACTGAACTGAAATCTATATGCAGGTTAGGAAGCAACAGTTAGAACTGGACATGGAACAATAGACTGGTTCCAAATAGGAAAAGGAGCACGTCAAGGCTGTATATTGTCACCTTGTTTATTTAACTTATATGCAGAGTACATCATGAGAAATGCTGGACTGGAAGAAGCACAAGCTGGAATCAAGATTGCCGGGAGAAATATCAATAACCTCAGACATGCAGATGACACCAATACCCTTATGGCAGAAAGTGAAGAGGAACTAAAAAGCCTCTTAATGAAAGGGAAAGAGGAGAGTGAAAAAGTTGGCTTAAAGCTCCACATTCAGAAAACTAAGATCATGGCACCTGGTCCCATCACTTCATGGAAAATAGATGGGGAAACAGTGGAAACAATGTCAGACTTTATTTTTCTGGGCTCCAAAATCACTGCAGATGGTGACTGCAGCCATGAAATTAAAAGAGGCTTACTCCTTGGAAGGAAAGCTATGACCAACCTAGAGAGCATATTGAAAAGCAGAGATGTTACTTTGCCAACAAAGTCTGTCTAATCAAGGCTATGGTTTTTCCAGTAGTTATGGTTTTTCCAGTAGTCATGTATGGATGTGAGAGTTGGACTGTGAAGAAGGCTGTGCACCGAAGAATTGATGCTTTTGAACTGTGGTGTTGGAGAAGACTCTTGAGAGTCCCTTGGACTGCAAGGAGATCCAACCAGTCCATTCTAAAGGAGATCAGCCCGGGTGTTCTTTGGAAGGAATGATGCTAAAGCTGAAACTCCAGTACTTTGGCCACCTCATGTGAAGAGTTGACTCATTGGAAAAGACCCTGATGCTGGGAGGGATTGGGGGCAGGAGGAGAAGGGGATGACAGAGGATGAGATGGCTGGATGGCATCACCGACTCAATGGATATGAGTTTGAGTAAACTCCGGGAGTTGGTGATGGACAGGGAGGCCTGGAATGCTACAATTCATGGGGTTGCAAAGAGTCAGACAGGACTGAGGGACTGAACTGAACTGAACTATTAATACATTTAGATGAGGTTACAAGGGTGGGACCCTCATGATAGGATTAGTGGTCATATTAGAAGAGACCAGAGAGTGTGTTCTCTCTCCCCAAGTTTGGAGATCCATGGCTTTCTGAAAGCCAGAGAGAGAACTCTTACCAGAACCCAGAACCTCAACTTAATCTCAAATTTCTCTGCTCTAGAAATATCTGTTGTATAAACCACCCAGGCTGTGGCATTTTGTTACAGCAGCCTGAGCAGAATAAGACACTAGGTCAAGATACTTTTGAGTGTGAAAGGGATGTTAAGATTAATTAGAACTATATTTTTGAGATATTTATTCATTGAACAACCAATTGACTTTTTAATATTAGTCAATGAATAAAATAATTCTTAAAAATTACTTTCAAAAATAAAATTATTAGTAAAAAATAAAATGTGTCCCTACAGATTAAACCAAAATAAAAAATTGTACTGATTAATATGTTTCTGGAGAATGTATTATTATTTTGGTAAGGCCTTAGTTTCAAAGATTGTGTGCAGTCTTCAGTTACATTTTATACTAATATATTTGAAAAGTATACATATATAGTTTTCACTTTAGACTTCTCTTTAAGTAGTATTTTAATAGAGAAAATATTAAGAGGTACTGAGTTACTGAGTAAGTGTAGAGAAAATTCTACTAAGAAGAGGATAGTCTCAATTCTAATTTTTATGAAATGTGTAGCTCTATCAGCTCAAATATTTTTATAGATACTGTTTTTTGGCCTCAGAGTGTCTCTTTTCTGTAAATATCTCATAAAGGCAAAGCTCAGAAAATAAATTTTCTATTCCCCATTCTTTTTAGTGTTTTGCCAAATAGATGCTGCAAAATCATCTTTTTGAAGCAAAATGAGGTCCTTTCAATTTCCTTCCATTCCAGGAAAAAATATAATCCAATTACAAAAATGAAATTTGATCAAAAGATTTTTTCTGCAAGTCATTCCAAAGGCGTTTACAGAATTTTAAAATTAAATCTTGTACACTGTTTGAGTTCTCATTATTTAATTTGTTCATCTCCCAGCTTTTGTAGGGATAAATTTCCCTTTGTAGTTATTGCAAAATCTGAAGTTTTCTTGCTTCCAAATCACTGGATATTTTGATAAAAGATTTCCCACCATTTCTAAAAATTGAGCCTTATTAAAGAAAGCATACAATGCCAATATAGGACTAGGAGGTTAATTTGAAAAGTAGTTCTCTTAAAAGCTGAAACATTTCTAAAATCTGATTGAAATTATACAGCAATAGAGAAAGCACATACAGCTTTGCAAATGCATTTTATACATTAAGATAAGCTTCATAAAAAATTTTATAGTACAGTTACTTTAATGTTTATAAATTTTGACATACAGTTTCTACTTCAAATGACAGGCTATTGTATTTCATTGGATGAAGTTATTATAACTTATTTGCCTACCAAATTCAATTCTATGAGTATTTTTCTCTATAAGTTTAGTTTTTTAGTATAGCAAAAACCCTCTTCCAACAACACAAGACAATACTCTACACATGGACATCACCAGATGGCCAATACCAAAATCAGATTGATTATATTCTTTGCAGCCAAAGATGGAAAAGCTCTATACAGTCAGCAAAAACAAGACCAGGAGCTGACTGTGGCTCTGACCATGAATTCCTTATTGCCAAATTCAGACTTAAATTGAAGAAAGTAGGGAAAACCATTAGACCATCCAGGTATTACCTAAATCAAATTCCTTATGATTATACAGTGAAAGTGAGAAACAGATTTAAGGGACCAGGTCTGATAGACAGAGTGCCTGATGAACCATGGATGGAGGTTCATGACATTGTACAGGAGACAAGGATCAATACCATCCCCCAAAAAAAGAAAGGCAAAAAAGAAAAACGGCTGTCTGAGGAGGCCTTACATATAGCTGAGACAAGAAGAGAAGCAAAAAGCAAAGGATAAAAGGAAAGATACCCATTTGAATACAGAGTTCCAAAAAATAGCAAGGAGAGATAAGAAAGCCTTCCACAGTGATCAATGCAAAGAAATAGAGGAAAACAATAGAATGGGAAAGACTAGAGATCTCTTCAAGAAAATTACAGATACCAAGGGAACATTTCATGCAAATATGGGCTCAAAAAAGAACAGAAATGGTAAGGACCTAACAGAAGCAGAAGATATTAAGAAGAGGTGGCAAGAATACACAGAAGAACTGTACAAAAAGATCTTCACAACCCAGATAATCACAACGGTGTGATCATTCACCTAGAGCCAGACATCCTGGAATGTGAAGTCAAGTGGGCCTTAGGAAGCATCACTATGAACAAAGCCCATGGAAGTGATGGAATTCCAGTTGAGCTATTTCAAGTCCTAGAAGATGATGCTGTGAAAGTGCTGCCCTCAATATGCAAGCAAATTTAGAAAACTCAGCAATGGCCACAGGACTGGAAAAGGTCAGTTTTCATTCCAATCCCAAAGAAAGGCAATGCCAAAGAATTCTCAAACTACCGCACAATTGCACTCATCTCACACACGAGTAAAGTAATGCTCAAAATTCTCCAAGCCAGGCTTCAGCAATACGTGAACCGTGAACTTCCAGATGTTCAAGCTGGTTTTTGAAAAGGCAGAGGAACCAGAGATCAAATCACCAACATCTGCTGGATCATGGAAAAAGCAAGAGAGTTCCAGAAAAACATCTATTTATGCTTTATTGACTATACCAAACCCTTGGACTGTGTGGATCACAATAAACTGGAAAATTCTGAAAGAGTCGGGAATACCAGACCACCTGACCTGCCTCTTGAGAAATCTGTATGCAGATCAGGAAGCAACAGTTAGAACTGGACATAGAACAACAGACTGATTTCAAATAGTAAAAGGAGTATGTCAAGGCTGTATATTGTCACCCTGTTTATTTAACTTATATGCAGAGTACATCATGAGAAATGCTGGGCTGGAAGAAGCACAAGATGGAATCAAGATTGCCGGGAGAAGTATATTTAACCTCAGATATGCAGATGACACCACCCTTATGGCAGAAAGTGAAGAGGAACTAAAGAGCCTCTTGATGAAAGTGAAAGAGGAGAGTAAAAAGTTGGCTTAAAGCCCAACATTCAGAAAACTAAGATCCTGGCATCTGGTCCCATCACTTTATGTCAAATAGATGGAGAAACAGTGGAAACAGTGGCTGACTTTATATTTTTGAGCTCCAAAATCACTGCAGATGGTGATTGCAGCCATGAAATTAAAAGATACTTACTGCTTGGAAGGAAAGTTTTGACTAACCTAGACCGCATATTAAAAAGCAGAGACATTACTTTGTCAACAAAGGTCCATCTAGTCAAGGCTATGGTTTTTCCAATAATCATGTATGGATGTGAAAGTTGGACTATAAGGAAAGCTGAGCATTGAAGAATTGACGCTTTTGAACTGTGGTGTTGGAGAAGACTCTTGAGAGTCCCTTGGACTGCAAGGAGATTCAACCAGTCCATTCTAAAGGAGATCAGTCCTGAGTGTTCATTGGACAGACTGATGCTGAAGCTGAAACTCCAATACTTTGGCCACCTGATGCCAAAAGCTGACTCATTAGTAAAGACCCTGGTGCTGGGAAAGATTGAAGGCAGGAGGAGAAGGGGACGACAGAGGATGAGATGGTTGGATGGCATCACCGACTCAATGGACATGAGTTTGGGTAAACTCCTGGAGTTGGTGATGGGCAGGGAGGCCTGGCATGCTGCAGTCCATGGGGTCGTAAAGAGTTGGACACGACTGAGTGACTGGACTGAACTGAACTGAAAGCCATTATTATATCCATGATGTGCTGTACATGTGTGTGCATGCTAAGTCTCTTCAGTTGTGTCCAACTCTTTGTTACCCTATGGACTGTAGCCGCCCATGGGATTCTCCTTTGTCCATGGTATTCTCTAAGCAAGAATACTGGAGTGGGTTGCCATGCCCTCTTCCAGGGATCTTCCCAACCTGGGGTTCAAACACATATCTATTACGTCTCCTGCATTGGCAGGCACCACCTGGGAAGTCCCATGATGTGCTGCTGCTGCTAAGTCACTTCAGTCGTGTTCAACTCTGTGCGACCCCAGAGATGGCAGCCCACCAGGCTCCCCCGTCCCTGGGATTCTCCAGGCAAGAACACTGGAGTGGGTTGCCATTTCCTTCTCCAATGCATGAAAGTGAAAAGTGAAAGTGAAGTCGCTCAGTCGTGTCTGACTCTTCTCGACCCCATGGACTGCAGCCTACCAGGCTCTTCTGTCCATGGGATTTTCCAGATAAGAGTACTGGAGTGGGGTGCCATTGCCTTCTCCTATGCTCTGCCAAATTTGCACCAATAGAAATACTACAAAACACATAATTTAACTTTTAAATGAAACTTTTTAACTGAAGCTACAATAGGTTCATCTTCAAAGATTAACCTTCCTAAAGCATTACTTTATTATATGAATTTGATGAAAAGATCCAGTCATAAATTCTTAAGTTTCGTACATGAAGCTTGAGATTAAACTTTTACAAAATGGCATCCTTTAAATGTTTACAGATTTTTTTTGGCAATAAAATGATCGTATTACAATTATCACTTCATTTTCCGTGGGTATATTGGAAATCAGTTTAGAAGGAAAGTTATTTGATTTCAATGAAAAGTCATGTTTTGGAGTAACTTGTAAACATACTTTCTGCAGATGCCCCTGTGAAGCTGATATATTTTGACACCATTTTCTAAAAGTAATCAATTAAATAGGTGCTGCTATCTTCAGAGCGTTTATTTCTTCCAGTTTTTATGTGATTAGTGATATCTCTAAAGCCTCTGTTTTCCGAAGTCAAAACTATTTTGTGCAGTTTCCATGAACGTGAATGTGAACGTGAACGTGAAGTCGCTCAGTCGTGTCCGACTCTTTGCGACCCCATGGACTGTAGCCTACCAGACTCCTCTGTCCATGGGATTTTCCAGTTTCCATATTCGCCATCAACTCTCTTAAGAAATGGAAATTTAGTATCTAATTGTACATTAAGCATGCATTAGCATATTGGTGCTAAAAGGGCTTATTACAAAAGAAAAGAAAAAGTGTTTACTGAATATGCCAGTTTTCACAAAATTGTATTTTCAGCTTCAAATCCACCTTTCTAGATTCTGCTCTGTGATGCTGAAGATGAAATTTGTAAATTCAGATTTTGACGGGTACTTGCTAAGCTCTGAAAGAAGGGGAGTAAGAGGAAGGCTACTGGTTTGAAAGATAAAGAAGGGAGCTGCCCTTTTTCTATGTGTTTCTGCTGGGTTCCTGAGTAACTTGGGGACAGGGCTTTACTGAGGTGGGGCGTCCCAGGTGGGGCTTCCCAGGCTGTGCTAGTGGTAAAGAACCCACCTGCCAGTACAGGAGACCCAGGAGATGCAGATTCAATCCTTGGGTCAGGAAGATCCCCTGGAGGAGGAAATAGCAACCCAGTCCAGTATTCTTGCCTGCAGAATCCCATGGACAGAGGAGGCTGGCGAGCCAAAGTAGGGTCTCAAAGAGGCAGACACAACTGAAGCAACTTAGCACACACACACTTCATTGAGATATAACTGACCTGCAAAATTTAAGATATTTGAAGTGTGTTATCACGGCAATTTGATATACATATATATTGTGATGGGGTTTCCCCCATCTGGCTAATTAACACATTCATCACCTCACATATTAAAATATATTTTGTGAGGGCATTTAAGTTCTACTGTCTTAGAAAATTTCTTTTACATAACACAGTGTTATCAACTACAATCCCCTTATTTTACATTAGCTTCTAACTTATTCATCTTACAGCTGCAAGTTTGTATTGTACCAGTATGCTTTTCCAAAAATTTATTTACTTATTTATTTATTTTTGGCTGTTCTGGGTCTTTGTTGCTGTGCTCTGGCTTTCTCTAGTGGCGGTGAGTGGGGGCTGCTCTCTAACTGTGTGTGGGGGGTCTTCTCATTGTGGCAGCTTCTCTTGTGGAGCACAGGCTCTAGAGCATGCACTCAGCAGTTGCGGTCATGGGCTTAGCTGCTAGGTGGTATGTGGAATCTTCCTGGGCCAGGGTTTGAACCCAAGTTCTCTGCACTGGAAACAGGATTCTTAACCACTGGACCATCAGGGAAGTCCAACCTGAATGCTTTTGATTTCTGTGCACATCTCTGCACCAAGGCATCTTCACCCCATGTAGAGCAGGGCCTTCCCATAGCCACAGGTGAAAGTTTTTCCAACATTTTTCAGAACCATATTCATTTCTCAGACCTAAAGGTAGCAGCTGCTTCTTTTTGGTGCTATTTCCATGATTCTTAAGAGTTTCTTTTGACTATTTAGTTACCGTAAGGTGCTCTTCCTACCTAGTCAATGACTCACTTAATATCCTTCTACCTAGTTACAGACTCTTTATTGTTAAATTCTCTGTTCATATAATTGATGTGATTTTTGTCTCTCTACTGCACCCTGGCTGGTATAACAATTACTAGGAGAAGTAGACCCTGAAAACAGGCCCTTGAAGTTGGGATTTGCTAAATGGTCTGGCTGTGTTTTGAGACTTGAATGAAGTCTTGAGCCCTTGCCAATGTGAAATGAGATGATATGAATTCATTACATGCAGTGGCATCGTAATTAATCAAATTAATTGACCTGTGGTTAGTTATAATAATATTCCTTCTCAAGTAAGTATTTAGGGGGAAAATGACTACTTTACTTGACCATTATGGCAATTAATGATGACTCTAAGGTCTTTGGCTTACAATGGATCTTCTGATTACAGAGAAGTACTCATAAAAAGAGCTCAGGTCTTTAAGCACTCACCTCAAAATTTAAAAATAAAAGAGTTTCTGAAATCCTAAAAGCTCTATTTTATTGAAAATCTCTCTCTCTCTTTTTTTTTTTAAATAGCAAATTCACCAACCTATTTGGAAAAGTAGGTCCAACATTTAATTGTGTGCATTGCAGAATTACAATGTCAGTTGAAGCCACAGTTTTTCCCAATGCACCATGAGAAAGTTAAGGTATTGGTTTGGCAGAAGTGGGACCCTGAAACTGGGAATAAGAACTACTGCTTGGACTCAGACGAAGCTGAGAAACTGGGGTCCCTGAGTCACATCATCTTTCTTGTCAGTGGAAACAGCTTGTCTCCCATGTCTGAGGATAATATCCTTCTTTCTGTTTGAAGAGACTGTAATGACTTCATTTGTCATACAAGGAGAAGTTTAATCTCCTTAAGACCCATCCAAACATCTTTTGGCCTCTATGCTCACGTTTACAGTCAGATCTCACTGTGCTCCCAGAAAGAAATTACACACTTTGACCTAAGAGGAAACAGCTTATATTCCAAGAGAACTGGAAGATTTATATTGGCATAAACCTGGGGAATATAGTCTGCCCTCCATATCTGCAGGATTTTCATCCAAGTTTTCTACCATCCGCGGATTGAAAATATTTGAAAAAAATATTCCAGAAAGTTCCAAAAACAAAGCTTGAATGTGCCACATGCTAACAACTATTTACATAAAATTTACATTGTGTGGGTATCATAAGTAATCTAGAGATGATTCAAATTACACAGAAGAATGTGTGTAGGTTATGTGCAAACACTGTCATTTTACATAAAGGACTTGAGCACTCACAGATTTTGGTATCTGGGGGATCCTGGAACTAATCCTCAACAAATACCAAAGGTTGACTGTATTTATGGGGATAAATTCTCAAGGTGCTAGAGCAAGCAGGACAGAATATAACACTACCCCAGGCCGAATTTACTGCAGGTAAATACAGGTTTACCTACCAATGATTCCAAATTAAACGCACTAGCACTTTTTGGAATAATTATATACTGTATTAACTAAGCTGCTGCTGCTGCTGCTAAGTCGCTTCAGTCGTGTCCGACTCTGTGCGACCCCAGAGATGGCAGCCCACTAGGCTACCCGGTCCCTGGGATTCTCCAGGCAAGCACACTGGAGTGGGTTGCCATTTCCTTCTCCAATGCATTAAAGTGAAAGTGAAGTCGCTCAATCGTGTCCAACTCTTCGCGACCCCATGGACTGCAGCCTATCAGGCCCCTCCGTCCATGGGATTTTCCAGGCAAGAGTACTGGAGTGGGGTGCCACCGCCTTCTCCGATTAACTAAGCTAGAGCAACATTTATCAGAATTCCTTTCCACGAATAGATCTAGGTTAGTGTGGGCCACAAGAGATGTGTTACCTGAGCTTTGCAAAGCAGATGTGGAGTAGCGGCCATGTTGTCTTTGTGCTGGGAAGCTTGTACAGACCCCTGGGTGTTAGGGAAGCCCCTTCATACTGTCCCTGGTCTGTTGGTCCTTTTGCTGGCATTGGGAACAGCAGTTTGGCCACAGCTCCTCTGCTTTCTTCTTTTCCCTTGGCTCCTCTAAATTCTGGGCCAGGTGCTGTTACAAAGGGTGTCTACTTTTTCTGCAGACCACATGATCACAATTGGAAGCTTGGAAGTGATGAGAGGTTGTATTATTTTTGTATCATTGCATGCACAAATTGCCACAAACAAGTGACCTAAAATGATACAGATGTGCAGTCTTACAGTTCTGTAAGGTCAGATATCTGACGTAGCATTGGCTTGATCACAGTCCTTGGCTCTCGAGAGATTCCATTTCCTTACTCATTCAGGCTGTTGGCATAGTTCATTCCTGGCTATTGTAACAAGGAGGTCATCATTTTTTTGCAACTGCCAGTTGAGGGCCATTCCCAGCTTCCAAAAGCTTTCTCATTCCTCAACTCTTTCCTCACCCCCCACCCTCTGTCTTTAAGGCTAAACATGGTGGGTCAAGTTACTCTCACTCCTTGTCCCTCCTGCCTTTCTCCCATTCCACCTCCCTATCTTCATATCAGCTTGACTAATAACATGAATTCCATCCACAAACTCAATTCTCTTTTGTCATGTAACGTCACATAGTTACAGGTTCTGGGTGTTAGGATGTGCACATCTTGATGGTGCCATTTTTATGCCTACAGTGACAACCAACATGAGTTTTAGCTCATTCTTACAGCTTCCAATTTTTTCTACACTTCCTTGCTTCAGCATTAACCTTTGCTTTCTACTTCCTGCCCTACTGACCTCGGGCCCAGCACCAGATGCAGAAGCTTCATTCACATATAAACTGTTTAATTAGCTCCCACAAGTTCATGAGGTCAAGGTTCTATCATAAATCTCATAGTCTATATCATCTGTACTGGTTCTTTTTCTCTTTCTGAAGCCTGCCTGTTACACTAATGCATATGGAAATGACTTTAGCCATTTATCTGGCAAGTTGACAAAACAATAGACTCAAAAGTGGCCCATGCCAGAACCTCCCTGGCATAACATTGAGAAAAGAATTCAAAGGCTTAGGAAGATAAAAATTTTTGAGTGGATTCATTATGTGCCATCTGTACTCCCACTCCTCAATTCCATCCTAAGAGAAGGCCCACAGGCTGCCTCTTTCCCTAAAACTTGGAGAAATAAGTTAGTGAGGAGGACATCTGCGCCTTTGACAATATCTCTGGTGTCAGTCCTCTGTTGGGTAAATGTGATGGTGGGGGATACTGCCATTGAGAATGGCACCCTGATTTCAATTCCAGGGTAGGCAAGGTCAAGAGCTCTTATAAGTCGAGGACAATGAAGGGCAGCAGGGATAAAGTATAATCAAATCTTTTGACCTACAGGCATCTTTGGGAGGAACTTATCTGTCATCGTTTCCCTGGGAATGACATGGATGAGTAGCTTTCTAAAATCTTTCTTCATGTATATACCAAGGAAGAGGCTCCAGATTTAGCCTTTAAAATCTGACTTGAGTCACTGCAGTGGAGAACTGTGGTCTCTTATCCACTTTCTAGACTTAAGCCAGCTGAAAGACAGAGCTTTCTCTTTGATGGGGAAGATCCTTACTCTTGAGGAAGGAATCTTCAACATTGCCACAACTGTATGCTATCATCCTCTTCCAAGGAAACTGCAGCTGTTTACTAGAAAAAATGAAGTCACTCAGTCGCGTCCAACTCTTTGTGATCCCATGGACTGCAGCCTATCAGGCTCCTCTGTCCATGGGATTTTCCAAGCAAGAATGCTGAAGTGGATTGCCATTTCCTTCTCCAATAAAAGCAAATAGGTATATTTAAATCTATTCTCATGTCCTTATGTATCTTATTGATTATTATATGTATATTAGTCACTCAGTCATGTCCAACTCTTTGCAATCCCATGGACTGTAGCCCGTTAGGCTCCTCTGTCCATGGAATTCTCCAGGCAAGAATACTGTAGTGGGTTGCCATGCCCTTCTCCAATCCACTAGAAGCTGTTTACTAGAATGACTATAAAAGAAAATATGTATATATAAACCCGTTTTCCTATTTTTATTTATCTTTTTGATTACTATATACCAACTCTGAAATAATGATAATTTTCTTAAAGCCCCACATAGTATTCTGGTCCATTAGTTTCAATGGGGGTTTTATGGCGGTCAAGTAACTAAATGAAGTTTTAGACCAGATGTGAATCATATTAGTCTCAGTAGGTCCTCAAAACCACTTTGTGGTTATTTCACCAGTTTCTGGATTTGTAATTGGAACAGAATTTCTCTATTAGCTCTCTGACCTACAAAAGACCAAATGAACCCTTGAACTTCCCCTCCCTACCAGGATAGTAAATAAGAAATGATATCACATCCCTTGGGGGTGTGTAAAGATTAGTATCACCATCTAAGACTCCAAAGATGCAGTGTGGCGATGTCCGTAATAACCCTTTTGCTTGCTTATCCCTTTTAGGAAGAGGACAGATGAAGCTTGGATAATGTCTGTGGATTATTGTAAACCTATTTAGGTAGTGCTGGGAGAAATATCAATAACCTCAGATATGCAGATGACACCACCCTTATGGCAGAAAGTGAAGAGGAACTCAAAAGCCTCTTGAAGGTGAAAGTGGAGAGTGAAAAAGTTGGCTTAAAGTTCAACATTCAGAAAACGAAGATCATGGCATCTGGTCCCATCACTACATGGCAAATAGATGGGGAAACAGTGGAAACAGACTTTATTTTTCTGGGCTCCAAAATCACTGCAGATGGTGACTGCAGCCATAATATTAAAAGACACTTATTCCTTGGAAGGAAAGTTATGACCAACCTAGATAGCATATTCAAAAGCAGAGACACTACTTTGCCAACAAAGGTTCATCTAGTCAAGACTATGGTTTTTCCTGTGGTCATGTATGGATGTGAGAGTTGGACTGTGAAGAAGGCTGAGCGCCAAAGAATTGATGCTTTTGAACTGTGGTGTTGAAGAAGACTCTTGAGAGTCCCTTGGACTGCAAGGAGATCCAACCAGTCCATTCTGAAGGAGATCAGTCCTGGGATTTCTTTGGAAAGAATGATGCTAAAGCTGAAACTCCAGTACTTGGGCCACCTCATGCAAAGAGTTGACTCATTGGGAAAGACCCTAATGCTGGGAGGGATTGGGAGCAAGAGGAGAAGGGGATGACAGAGGATGAGATGGCTGGATGGCATCACTGACTCGATGGACGTGAGTCTGAGTGAACTCTGGGAGTTGGTAATGGACAGGGAGGCGTGGCGTGCTGTAATTCATAGGGTCACAAAGAGTCGGACACGACTGAGCGACTGATCTGATCTGATCTGATTTAGGTAGTAAACTCAGATTAGTTATGCTGCTGAGCTACTGTCTTTACTGGAGCAAATCAGTACAGTCTCTGGAAACTGCTATGAAGCTGTTCTTCGAAAACACCTTTTTCTTCCATACTGGTATGCAAGAACCTCAAGAAGTAGTTTTTGTTGTTGTTGTTTAATGGCATGACTAACAGTATGCCTTCCCATTATCACCCCTCAGGGCTATATCAACTCTATCATAATGTAGTCTACAGGGATCTTGACCACCTTTGCCATCCACATGGGCCCAAGTACAGTGATGACATTCTTCTGATTGCCTCTGATGAGAAAGAAATGAAAAGCACTTTTTGTGCCTTTGTGAGACAGACATAATACCGAGCATGGGAAGCAACTTTAAGAAAATTACACAGCTGTCCACCTCAGAGCAATCTGTGGAAGTCTGGGAGTCTGACAAAGTGGAGGCCAAGCAAGACAGAATATAGCACTACAGCACTACAAATTTACTGATCCAGGTTTACTTACCAATAATTCCAGATCAAACGCACTAGCTCTTTCTGGAAGATTTATATGATATTAACTAAGCTAGGGCAACATTTATCAGAACTCCTTTCATCGTGAATGAATGCATTTCAGTTCTCAATGCTTCCACCTCTTTCTATCCTCAGATTTATCTTATGCTTTTGTCTACAGGACTACTTGTAGTTCTCTGATCTTCCTATGTTCCTTCCTTCTGCATGTTCAGGCCCTTACTCATCCTCCTCCCTATGCCAAGAATACTCCTTTCTTCCTGGCAAGAGCGTCTATTTGTCTGTCAAGGTTTGACTCAAAGACTTTACAAAGTTTTTGATCCTCTATGGATAAATGGACTACAGATAAACACGGAATGTGCTGTTTCCTAAACTATGTTATTGGTGTTAAGAATTGATGTTAAAAAAACTGCAGAGATGATTGAATCAGTTGTTAATTTAAGTTCCTCTATTATCTTAGATTGTAAGAAATTGAACATTAGCACATTATCTAAGAATCACAATTAAAATGGAATGAGAGTAAGTATGGTCTAGACAAGTAGAAAACCCTTTATAAATGCTTTAGGATGTTTGACACTAAAATAGATAACCACTTTAGTGCACAAATCTATAAAAATAATCCTGTAAGAAATTAACAGAACATAAAAGTAAATAAAATTGAAATTAAAAAATTATTCTCCAGTTGCCAGAATAAATAATACATTTCAAATGAAGGTTTCAGCCACAGATATGAACCCTAGACATTGAATACTACTTTTTTTGTTTGTTTTTAACAAACTTCAGGGAAAGGCAGATGGAATGTTAAGTTTAACAAAGGTAGGGGGCTAGAATTAAGTCTTGTGTACAAATTAAAATAGATCAGACTGTGAAAAGGGAAATACAAAGTTTTTTCACTTCCCAGGAATAAAGTCAACTATGTGGGATAATGCATAAGAAAAAAAAAAACAGTACCTGTAAGAAATCAAATGCAGCACTCAGCAAAGCTTTGGGGTTTGGGATGATTCTGCTCTAATTGTGAGCACTTTAGATAAGAAATTAATATAGATATGTTTTAAAAGAAATAACATAAAATCCAACATACAAGAAATTAAGATAAAATATGAAATCATCAAGTTCCAGGTAAAAGAAATCTTGAAACCAATCTCTAGGGTTATTCATACCACCCAAAGTGTAGGACTTCTTACGGATTTATGGAAGAGAAAAACAGAGAGAGTTCATTACAAACATGTTTAAAACTGAAGAAAGACATTAATTACTGAGAGATAATAAGCATATTCAATAGACAAGATGGTCAGTTCCCCAAGAACTAGAGGTAATAGAATAATATGGAAAGAATGATAAAATAATAGTTTAATGATAATCAAAGTAAAATATAAGTAGAACTCATGATAAAATAACAAGTCTTTATTAAAAATGAATAAGCATATTTGAAATAATTACAAATGGAACATTTGAAAATTTTTTTAAAAGTACATAGTCATTAAAATTAAAAATTTATCAGATGAATAAAGTAAATGAAACATAGCCAAACAAAGAATTAATAAACTAGGATATAGCTCATAGGAAATTACACAGACTAATAGCCCAAGGAAACAAAAAGACAATATGAGAAGCTAATAAATATAAAAAAAAGAATTACAAAATCCAATATATGTTTAAGAAAAATTTTAATTTATTTTTTTACTTTGATCATCATTAAAATTGTTTTATTTATTCATTTATTGTTTTATTTTCAGATTTTCAATTACCTCTAGGTCTTGAGAATATAGAGAACTGGAGAAAACAATATTCAAAAGGATAATGGATAAGTATGCTGCTGCTGCTAAGTTACTTCAGTCGTGTCCGACTTTGTGCAGCCCCATAGATGGCAGCCCACCAGGTTCCTCTGTCCCTGGGATTCTCCAGGCAAGAACACTGGAGTGGGTTGCCATTTCCTTCTCCAATGCAAGCATGCATGCTAAGTCACTTCAGTTGTGTCTGACTCTGTGCGACCCTGTGGACAGCAACCCACCAGTTTCCTCTGTTCACGTGATTCTCTAGGCAGGAATACTGGAGTGAGTTGGGATAAGCATGATACAGAGTTGGAAAAGAAATCAAAGAGAAAAGGTCAGTTACCTGCAAAGGACTTATCCTTTTGGTTGATAGCAGACTTCATATTAAAGAATACAATGTAATCATATCTTCTGAGAGAAAATAATTTCCAATTAAGGGATTAACTTCAAAAAATTATGACTCCATGATGAGGGTGAAATAAAGGCATTTTTAGATAAGCAGTAAGAATATTTATCACTCCTAGACAGCTTCTCACTAAGGCAACAACAAACAAACACTAAGAAATATATTTCAGAACAAGAAAGATGGATCTCAGAAAATTAGAATGGAATGCAGATGTAATAAACTTATGTCAAGTGTGCATGCTAAAAATTTGATAGTAACCATTTAAAAAATAGATGTCAAATGTTTAACTTCTCAAATGCTTCTGTAAACATTTCTAGGGGCAGGATGGAATGTGTAAAATGGCAGAAATATATCTGGGCTGAATTACTAGTTAGAAGACTTTAAGTATTCAATTACTTTTTCTGCAAAATGAGAAGATGGTGTTAAATGTATAATTAGCTGTCCTAAAGCCTTGTGATTTTATTATCTATGATATCTGATTATTGGCTTAGGATTTATCTTTGTGAAAAAAAAACAAAACACAATACTTTAGAATCACAGATACTCAGAATTGTAAAGAATCTTAAAAGGTCATGTAGTCTAAACTATGGTTAATATTTTAATCCCTTTTTTTTTCAGTAGAAAACTATTCACCTTGAATAACTTACTTGCCATAGCCCATATTTTAATCTCATTTTTTAACATACTTATGATTGTTGGTTCTTAGAGGAGTGGTGGGCAGAAGAAGAATCACTTGAGACCTTTCACCAAGTGAAAGAAATAGATTTACCTCCAAAGGTTAAACAAGGAAATCTGCAAGTGGGTGAGGCTATAGGTTGGCAAATTCACTGTAAGTATGCAACAAACAGCTCTCATATCTGTAATATTTTGTTGTAATAAAATTGAATCTATTAATTTATTGTTTGTTTGTTTTGAAAAAAAGGATGCTTGTGATGGAAGAAGACGCCCACTCTAAAAAGCCCAGGGAAAGGAAAATCCCAAAGGCATACACTGTTGTCTAAGCTCTAGAGCATTCTGACAAAATCCACAGACTTCCAGAAAGTATTAGTGCTGTAATATGAGAGCTAACACCTTAAATCTGTAAGACCCTGAGAGAGGAAGATCCAGGGCAGGTGAGTTTTAATAGTGACAAAGATTTAGAAACGGAGAAGGCAATGGCACCCCCACTCCAGTACTTTTGCCTGGAAAATCCCATGGACGGAGGAGCCTGGTGGGCTCCAGTCCACGGGGTCGCTGAGGGTCGGACACGACTGAGCGACTTTTCACTTTCATGCATTGGAGAAGGAAATGGCAACCCACTCCAGTGTTCTTGCCTGGAGAATCCCAGGGACGGGCGGGCTGCCGTCTCTGGGGTCGCACAGAGTCGGACACGACTGAAGTGACTTAGCAGCAGCAGCAGGCATAAGGGAGACTAGATGGGAGCCATGGTGGGAAAGGAGACAGCAGCATAGACTTTGCACAAAGATTCTGCTCCAGAATGAGCTGTCTTACTCATGGGAAGGAGGGAACCCAATGGCTCTACTTGAGCTTTAAGACACTAGGGATTCTCCCCTGGTGGTCCAGTGGCTAAGACTCCAAGCTCCGAGGGCAGGGGTGCAGGGTTTGATCTCTAGTCAGGGAACTAGATCCCCCATGCTGCAACTGAAGATCCAATGTGTCACAACTAAGACCTGGTGCAGCCAAATAAATAAAAATATAATTATTTTTAAAATAGATTTTTAAAGAGGAAAAAAGCAATGCAGGGAAATATTAATAACAACAGTTTACAAAGGTTGTGTAGAATGAAGAAAAAGGATTAGAAGCAGAATGCTTTTCTAGAGTGATTACAAATGGTGGAAATTTTGATTCAACTAGCAAACATTTTGCATGAATGGATGGATATAATGGGAATTAAAAGACATGCTAAGATCTTAAACAATTAGGTATATTTGAAAAAAAACACTTTGTATATATAAAAATATTTATACTCAGAGAATTACTTCCTATTTTTACTGAAGTCATCTAGATTTTTCTCTAACTTTTCTTACAGACTACAAGAAGCATGAATCATTGTTAAAACTTTGACTTTCTCCTGTGATCTCACAGAGCCACTCGATCAGACTTTTGTTAGCACTGCCCCAAATAGAAAACTCAGTTATCTGTGTTTGAGGACAGAATTGGGCTTCCCTGGTGGCTCAGACAGTAAAGAATCTGCCTGCAGTGTGGGAGACCGAGGACAGAATTGGGTTTAAATCTATTATTTGCCACTCATAATGAAATTATTCTTTTTAACTCTTTCATCTGTCTTGAACTGAATTGATTCACACAGCTTTGATTGTAAAAGAAAATTAGGAATCTTCTAACAGCCAGGAAAATGGCAGCATATATACTATAAAAGGAATTTATTGAAAGACAGAGTTATTTAGGAGAAACCTCCAGTAAAGAAATCAGTAATAGACATTAAAAAAAAAAAAAAAAAACACAAAGAAACACTGATTTATTTTCCCCCAATTATTCTATAAAAAGACCTATGAACTGGTTTAAATCTAGACTTGGTTTGCTTTGGAATTGCAAATTTTAACTTGTTCTTTACTGCGTCTGCCTGAAATGCAGGAGACCCGGGTTCGATTCCTGGGTCGGGAAGATCCCCTGGAGAAGGAAATGGCAATCCACTCCAGCACTCTTGCCTGGAAAATCCCATGGACAGATGCTGCTGCTGCTAAGTTGCTTCAGTCATTTCCGACTCTGTGCAACCCCATAGACGGAAGCCCACCAGGCTCTCCCATCCCTGGGATTCTCCAGGCAAGAACACTGGAGTGGGTTGCCATTTCCTTCTCCAATGCATAAAAATGAAAAGTGAAAGGGAAGTCTCTCAGTCGTGTCCGACTATTAGCGACCCCATGGACTGCAGCCTACCAGGCTCCGCCGTCCATGGGATTTTCCAGGCAAGAGTACTGGAGTGGGGTGGGTGCCATTGCCTTCCTGATAAACTACAGTCCATGGGGTTGCAAAAAGTCGGACACAATTGAACGATTTTACTTTCACTTTCACTTTACTGAATCAATGATATAAAATGTCTAAATGAAAGGCTTTTGTGTATTTTCAAAAGAAATCAGCCCTGAAAATTTGTTGTGAACTTGGTAAAATCCTGGTGGCTTGGTTGTGAACTTTTAATCTGAGGGACCACAGGTTGCCTAAAATAGCATAGCCTATTGTTTTCTGATTCAGTTTTTTTTCTTTTTTAAAAAATGTATTTATTTTTTAATTGAAGGATAATTGCTTTACAGAATTTTGTTGTTTTCTTTCAAACCTCTACATGAATCAGCCATAAGTATACATATATCCCCTCACTTTTGAACCTCCCTCCCATCTCCGTCCCCATCCCACCCCTCTAGGTTGATACAGAGCCCCCATTTGAGTTTCCTGAGACATACGGCAAATTCCCATTGGACATCTATTTTACACATGGTGATGTTAAGTTTCCATGTTACTCTCTCCATGCATCTCACCCTCTCCTCCCCTCTCCCCGTGTCCATAAGTCTATTCTGTATGTCTAGGTTGATACAGAGCCCCCATTTGAGTTTCCTGAGACATACGGCAAATTCCCATTGGACATCTATTTTACACATGGTGATGTTAAGTTTCCATGTTACTCTCTCCATGCATCTCACCCTCTCCTCCCCTCTCCCCGTGTCCATAAGTCTATTCTCTATGTCTGTTTCTTCACTGCTGCCCTGTAAGTAAATTCTTCAGAATCATTTTTCTAGATTCTGTATCAGATCAGATCAGATCAGATCAGTCGCTCAGTCGTGTCCGACTCTCTGCGACCCCATGAACCGCAGCACGCCAGGCCTCCCTGTCCATCACCAACTCCCGGAGGTCACTCAGACTCACATCCATCGAGTCAGTGATGCCATCCAGCCATCTCATCCTCTGTCGTCCCCTTCTCCTCCTGCCCCCAATCTCTCCCAGCATCAGAGTCTTCTCCAATGAGTCAACTCTTTGCATGAGGTGGCCAAAATACTGGAGTTTGAGCTTTAGCATCATTCCTTCCAAAGAAATCCCAGGGCTGATCTCCTTCAGAATGGACTGGTTGAATCTCCTTGCAGTCCAAGGGACTCTGTATATATGTGTTAGAATATGATATTTATCTTTCTCTTTCTGGCTTACTTCACTCTATATAATAAGCTCTAGGTTCATCTTCCTCATTAGAACTGACTCAAACGCACTCCTTTTTATGGCTGAGTAATATTTCACTGTGTATATGTACCGCAACTTCTTTATCCATTCATCTATCGATGGACATGTAGGTTGCTTCCATGTTCTAGCTATTGTAAATAATGTTTCCATGAACAATGTGATATATATGTCTCTTTCAATTTTGGTTTCCTCAGGGTATATGCCTAGGAGTGGGATTGCTGGGTCATATAGTGGTTTTATTCCTAGTTTTTTAAGGAATTTCCATACTGTCTTCTACAGTGGCTGTATCAATTTACATTCCCACCAAGAGTGCAAGAGTGTTCCCTTTTCTCCACACCCTCTCCAGCATTTAGTTTGCAGACTTTTTGATGATGGCCATTCTGCCTGGTGTGAGGTGATATCTCATTGTAGATTTGATTTGCATTTCTCTAATAATGAGCGATGTTGAGCATGTTTTCATCTATATGTCTTCTTTGGAGAATTGCCTGTTTAGGTCTTTTCCCTACTTTTTGATTGAGTTGTTTGTTTTTCTGGTATTGAGTTTTATGAGCTGCTTGTATATTTTGGAAATTAATCCTTTGTCAGTTGTTTTGTTTGCTATTATTTTCTCCCATTCT
This sequence comes from Tragelaphus eurycerus, assembly GCA_935064755.1. Classification (NCBI taxonomy): domain Eukaryota; kingdom Metazoa; phylum Chordata; class Mammalia; order Artiodactyla; family Bovidae; genus Tragelaphus; species Tragelaphus eurycerus. The sequence continues at coordinate 6,475,972 of CAKXYN010000093.1, read as the reverse complement.
GAGGGTTGTCTTTACACCTTCCTTTGCTGTGCAAAAGCTTTAAAGTTTAATGAGGTCCCAGTTTTTACTTTTGTTTTTATTTCCATGCGACTCTAGGAGGTGGATCATAGAGGATCTTGCTGCTGCTGCTGCAGATAAGTCGCTTCAGTCATGTCCGACTCTGTGCGACACCAGAGACGGCAGCCCACCCGTCCCTGGGATTCTCCAGGCAAGGACACTGGAGTGGGTTGCCATTTCCTTCTCCAATGCATGAAAGTGAAAAGTGAAAGGGAAGTCGCTTGCTTTATGTCATTGAGTGTTTTGCCTATGTTTCCCTCTAAGAGTTTTATAGTTCTGGTCTTACATTTAGGTATTTAATCCATTTTGAGTTTCTCCTTATGTGTGGTGTTAGGAAGTGTTCTGATTTCATTCTTTTACATGGAGCTGTCCAGTTTTCTCAGCATCTTGGAGAGGCTGTCTTTGCCCCATTGTATATTCTTGCCTCTTTTGTCAAAAAAAGGTACCCATAGGTGCATGGGTTTATTTCTGGGCTTTCTATCTTGTTCCATTGGTCTATCTTTCTGTTTGTGTGCCAATACCATACTGTCTTGAAGACTGTAGCTTTGTAGTATAATCTGAAGTCAAGAAGGTTGATTCCTCCTGCTCCATTCTTTCTCAAGACTGCTTTGACTATTTGGGGTCTTTTCTATTTCCATATGAATTGTGAAATTTTTTGTTCTAGTTCTGTGAAAAATGCTGTTGATAATTTGATAGGGATTGCATTGAATCTGTTATTACATTTGGTAGTATAGTTGTTTTCAAAATATTGATTCTTCCTACCCTAGAACATGGGTAAACCATGTTAAACATAAACCCATCTGTTTGTGTAATCTTTGATTTCTTTCATCAGTGTCTTATAATTTTTCTGTGTACAGTTCTTTTGTCTCCTTAGATAGGTTTATTCCTAGATATTTTATTCTTTTTATTGCAATGGTAAATCAGTTTTCATACTTAAGAATACTGGTGGCTTGGAATTTCAAAGCTCTTTTACCCTCCTTTGTCTGCCTATGAACAATGAAACGTGTCTGTGAGTACTTTGAGATTGTGTTTCATTGTTGGGTTTTTTCCCAGTATTTTTTTAGGTTTGCCAAAATTAAGTTGGTCACATCTATTCAATTCTCCAGAGTGAGCTAGCCAACCTGCATCTCACTGCAATAACTGCTCCTGCTTCGTCATTCAGTCATGTCTGACTCTGTGCAACCCCATGGACTATAGCCTGCCAGGCTCCCTTGTCCATAGGACCTTTGGAAAAAGACAAGAATACTGGGGTGGGTTGTCATTTCCTCCAGGGAATCTTTCCAACCCAGGGATTGAACCCAAGTATCCTGCATCTCTTGCACTGCAGGTGGATTCTTTATCACCGAGTCTGCTAGATAATACTTGCCCTCACATGTAGTTTGGCCCCTGGTTAATTTACAACTAAAAAAGAATTTACATCCCAGCAAAGGCTTTCTTTTAATCTCCTTCTCTCCTAGTATATTATAGTAAATGAACTCAACTTACAGAGACAAGAGAAGTATTACCACTTGAGATTCACTCATTGTAACCATAAGAAATACTTAACACCAACCAAATGAAATTCAGGATCTTTGTCAATGTTACTAAAATGATTATAAGTTTGTAGCTGACAGAATAGATGGCATATAAGAACAGATGTCATTTCTGTCCTCACACACTTACATAATATGGAAAAGATTGGTGACATAAACATTTTGGAGCCATTTCATTTTGGGAGGAATTCTTTTCAGAACTTTTGAAACTGTGATCAAGATTGACAGGCACTTTAAGTATCATTATTTGCAGCATTTCACATAAAACTGTCACTAATTTGGGAAACGTACATGAGAAGTGCACTTTGATTTTTTTTTCCCCCTTCAATCTGCTTTCTCCTTAAATCTTCGTCTCTTAAGAGAGGAAAAATGATAGCCCTTTAGTCACAGCATCATTTTTCAACCATCAGATAAAGTGATATCCAGTCAAGAGTTTGAGGGGTGGATTCTTTTTCCTAAGACATGATATAAAAACGTATGGAGAATGATATCAAGTTTATTTTTGCAGGTGGAGAGAGTTTTTTTTTTCCCCCACCAGTTGAAAAACAATGCCATGACTAATATAACATCATTTGCTCCTCCACGAAGTCAGCTTTTCTACCAACGTAGGAGGAGGCCACTGTGCGAGAAGCAAAAATCTTTCTAACCATTCCTAGGAAGCATATTTTTGTCCATGAACAGTATCTACAGTGAAGAGGGTTGGCAGAAGATGTTCAAACCAGCAGTATCTTAGGGCCAAACATCACGGTAACCGCTGAGAACTTTGTAAATGGAGGGCTTCCCTGGTGGCTCAGTGGAAGGAATATGTCTACAATGAAAGAGATGCAGGAGATGTGGGTTTGATCCCTGGGTCAGGAAGATCCCCTGCAGGAGGGCATGGCAACCTACTCCAGTTTTTTTTTTGCTTGGAGAATCCCATAGACAGAGGAGCCCAGTGGGCTACAGTACATAAAGTCACAAAAAGTCATACACGACTGAAGCAACTGAACATGCACACGTGCTATAAATTGAACATCAAGGCCAAGAACTGATTTGATTTTGAGCATTTTGTGCACCAGTGCCAACAGTTGGCCAGAGAATCTGGTGGTAGCCAGTTCACATCAGCTCTGGCAAACACCAAAGCCCGTGGGATGGCATTCTTCCGAGAGTCTCAGTTCAGACACTGTTAATCATGCTCAGCTTTTCTGCCTGACTCTTAAATTTCTGTAACTTTCACTCCTTTTCCACCATCCACACTAGTTCTAGCTAAAGGAGGAATTTAACTGTGACTTAGGAGCAGGGAAAGGATGCTTCTGCCCATAAGCAAAGGGTTGAACCCAACCCGCCCTGAGAACGCTTTAAGGGCTAGATAAGGATGCGTACTTAAACCATGACATGAAGTGATGCTTCTGGCAGGCCTAGCTCCCTCTAAGTTCCTTTATCATTGCTTTTCCCAGGAAGCTGGGAATCTGTTTACTTTCTGGAATACTTCCATGTTGCTTTCTGTTAATTTACTGTAGTCTTTGAACCCAGAGTGAAGACCTCTATCCCAGGTCACTTAGCACCCTTCCACACGGTGGGCTGGGAACTGAGGCTTCAGCCTGGCCACTTAGCAAGCTCAGATGGGGAAGAAGGATGAAATTAATGAGTAAGACAAGGCTTGAGTATTCACCAAGGATAGCCATTCTCCTGTTGCCCCAGTCACTGTGGATAAGCGACAGTTGACCTGAGACATCGCTCCCTGGGGTCTGAGGAGGACCAGAGCAGTCAGGGGTCAGAGGGGCTGTGTAAGTGCGTTCTCATGCCTATCAAATTACCCTAATGATCCATTTCCACGCCCTCGGTATTTCAGGGCAGGAATGTCTTCATATGCATATTTTCTGGAAGAGGTGTGAGGGCTAAAATTTCACCATTCTCTTCCCAGTAAAGTTCACCTAGTCTCAGGGTAGGTCCGGTCCTGCCATTTCTTCCTGAGCAGCAGATAGTTTGTGTTTCCCTCTTAATTTAAAGAATTTCTGTCACTAGATGTGTGCCTAGGAGGAGGAGGCTGGGTCTAGCAGGATAATAAATGAATTGGAGCTGAAAACCAGCACTGAGGCAGGCTCTGCATAGGCAGGGTCAGGGCTGTGTGCCCAGAAGGACCAAGGACATGGAGGAAAAGATCAGGGGTGCTGGGTGACCTAGTGAGTGATCCAGGCAGGGAGTATGGCTTGGGGCAGTACTGCTCTGAACATGGCAGGATCATTCTCTCTGAATGACTCTGGCATTGTCAGTGCAAATGGCCCTTAAACGTTTTAAACTTATTTGTACTAGTTAGGTTAATGCCAACATGGGTCGACCCCAAAAGTCATTTAAGCATATCATGTCAATTCTCTTGCCAGCAAGACTGATCTGCGGTGGTCTCCGCCCAACCAGAGATTGAAGCTGGGTCGCGGCTGCGACAGCATTAGATCCTAGCCCTAGACCAGTGGTCACGGACAAGGGACCTGACTCTTCAGCTTTGCAGAAAATAATTCCCATGAAAAGATGCAGAGTAGTGAAAACAACTAAGTATTTATTAGGAGGAAAAGAGCACGGTACATGTTGATAGATACAGGGGAAGACTCAGAGGGAGAGTTCCTAAGTTTCGCCCTCGGGAAAGTTTGAATTACTTTTATGGGGCATTTCTTCAGGGTTTCCTTTGGCCAATCATTTTGATTTGCCTGATTCAGAGTCCATATTTGGTATGATCCTCCCATGTGCAACACACATCTCTCAGCCAAGATGGATTCTACTGCAAAAGCCTGTGGGTAGAACATCACTTAACAACATTACCCATTTGACCTCCCAGGAGCCTTTCTGTGCAATGTGTGGTCGGGGAGGTATCCTGATTTTGAGAATGAGAAATACATGGACTGAGAAGGGCCCAACCTCCTTCCTTAATTGTCCTGCTATTCTCATCTTGGAGTTTCAGTCCACAGGGAATGAATCTCCAACTGCTTCACCATGGCTGGGGGGTGAGAGGGCATCTACCTCCTTCCTCAAGACCCCCATGCCAGATGGAGTTTCCAAAGGCCACAGAGAGAGCTTGATGTTCAGACACCCTTGGGGCTGACTGCCTCTGGAGTCTCAGAGCAGCAGAGTGGCAGCTTGTAGTCAGAGGATTTTGCCTGCAAACTTGGTGCTTGTGTGTGGCATTCAGATAGCAACTGTAGGGTGAAATTGTCACCACAGCCAGAATACTCGGAGGTGGGAAGAAGTTATGGGGGCTGGGGTGGGTGGGTGGGGAGGGCCTCATTAAGGCCCTTATCTTGTAACTTTAAAACTTGTTTCTTATCTGAGAAAGTTTTCTAAGGACCAGATGAAACTTATCATGGTCGACAACCAACTTTTCTTGTATTCCCCCTGTGAATGAGGCATGGCTAGGTGCTGCAGATGGCAATATGTCAGGTAGTCCAACCCTCAAGAAAGTCACAATTAGGGACTTCCCTGGAGGTCCAGTGGTTAAGACTCTGCCCTTTCAATACAGGGTGTGTGGGGTCCATCCCTGGTTAGGGAGCTAAGATCGCACATACGCTGGGGCCAAAAACAAAACATTAAACAAAAGCAATATTGTAACAAATTCAAGAAAGATTTTTAAAATGGTCCACACCAATGGATAGATCAACTAAACAGAAAATTAACAAGGAAACACAAACTTTAAACGATACAATAGACCAGTTAGACCTAATTGATATCTATAGGACATTTCATCCCAAAACAATGAATTTCACCTTTTTCTCAAGTGCACACGGAACCTTCTCCAGGACAGACCACATCCTGGGCCATAAATCTAGCCTTGGTAAGTTCAGAAAAATTGAAATCATTCCAAGCATCTTTTCTGACCACAATGCAGTAAGATTAGATCTCAATAACAGGAGAAAAACTATTAAAAATTCCAACATATGGAGGCTGAACAACACGCTCCTGAATAACCAACAAATCACAGAAGAAATCAAAAAAGAAATCAAAATCTGCATAGAAATGAATGAAAATGAAAACACAACAACCCAAAACCTGTGGGACACTGTAAAAGCAGTCCTAAGGGGAAAGTTCATAGCAATACAGGCATACCTCAAGAAACAAGAAAAAAGTCAAATAAATAACCTAACTCTACACCTAAAGCAACTAGAAAAGCAAGAAATAAAGAACCCCAAGGTTAGTAGAAGGAAAGAAATCTTAAAAATTAGGGCAGAAATAAATGCAAAAGAAACAAAAGAGACCATAGCAAAAATCAGCAAAGCCAAAAGCTGGTTCTTTGAAAGGGTAAATAAAATTGACAAACCATTAGCCAGACTCATCAAGAAACAAAGGGAGAAAAATCAAATCCATAAAATTAGAAATGAAAATGGAGAGATCACAACAGACAACACAGAAATACAAAGGATCATAAGAGACTACTATCAGCAATTATATGGCAATAAAATGGACAACGTGGAAGAAATGGACAAATTCTTAGAAAAGTACAACTTTCCAAAACTGGATCAGGAAGAAATAGAAAATCTTAACAGACCCATTACAAGCACGGAAATTGAAACTATAATCAGAAATCTTCCAGCAAACAAAAGCCCAGGTCCAGACGGCTTCACAGCTGAATTCTACCAAAAATTTAGAGAAGAGCTAACACCTATCCTACTCAAACTGTTCCAGAAAATTGCAGAGGAAGGCAAACTTCCAAACTCATTCTATGAGGCCACCACCATCACCCTAATACCAAAACCGGACAAAGATGCCACAAAAAAAGAAAACTACAGGCCAATATCACTGATGAACATAGATGCAAAAATCCTTAACAAAATTCTAGCAATCAGAATCCAACAACACATTAAAAAGATCATACACGATGACCAAGTGGGCTTTATCCCAGGAATGCAAGGATTCTTCAATATCCGCAAATCAATCAACGTAATACACCACATTAACAAATTGAAAAATAAAAACCATATGATTATCTCAATAGATGCAGAGAAAGCCTTTGACAAAGTTCAACATCCATTTATGATAAAAACTCTCCAGAAAGCAGGAATAGAAGGAACATACCTCAACATGATAAAAGCTATATATGACAAACCCACAGCAAACATTATCCTCAATGGTGAAAAATTGAAAGCATTTCCTCTAAAGTCAGGAACAACACAAGGGTGCCCACTTTCACCATTACTATTCAACATAGTTTTGGAAGTTTTGGCCACAGCCATCAGAGCAGAAAAAGAAATAAAAGGAATCCAAATTGGAAAAGAAGAAGTAAAACTCTCACTGTTTGCAGATGACATGATCCTCTACATAGAAAACCCTAAAGACTCCACCAGAAAATTACTAGAACTAATCAATGAATATAGTAAAGTTGCAGGATATAAAATCAACACACAGAAATCCCTGGCATTCCTGTACACTAATAATGAGAAAATAGAAAGAGAAATTAAGAAAACAATTCCATTCACCATTGCAATGAAAAGAATAAAATACTTAGGAATATATCTTCCTAAAGAAACTAAAGACCTATATATAGAAAACTATAAAATACTGGTGAAAGAAATCAAAGAGGACACTAATAGATGGAGAAATATACCATGTTCGTGGATTGGTAGAATCAATATAGTGAAAATGAGTATACTACCCAAAGCAATCTATAGATTCAATGCAATCCCCATCAAGCTACCAACGGTATTCTTCACAGAACTAGAACAAATAATTTCTCAATTTGTATGGAAATACAAAAAACCTCGAATACTTGAGAAAGAAGAATGGAACTGGAGGAATCAACCTGCCTGACTTCAGGCTCTACTACAAAGCCACAGTCATCAAGACAGTGTGGTACTGGCACAAAGACAGAAATATAGATCAATGGAACAAAACAGAAAGCCCAGAGATAAATCCACGCACATATGGACGCCTTATCTTTGACAAAGGAGGCAAGAATATACAATGGATTAAAGACAATCTCTTTAAGAAGTGGTGCTGGGAAAACTGGTCAAACACTTGTAAAAGAATGAAACTAGAACACTTTCTAACACCATACACAAAAATAAACTCAAAATGGATTAAAGATCTAAATGTAAGAGCAGAAACCATAAAACTCCTAGAGGAAAACATAAGCAAAACACTCTCTGACATACATCACAGCAGGATCCTCTATGACCCACCTCCCAGAATATTGGAAATAAAATCAAACATAAACAAATGGGACCTAATTAAACTTAAAAGCTTCTGCACAACAAAGGAAACTATAAGCAAGGTGAAAATACAGCCTTCAGGATGGGAGAAAATAATAGCAAATGAAGCAACAAACACCTAATCCCAAAAATATACAAGCAACTCCTACAGCTCAATTCCAGAAAAATAAATGACCCAATCAAAAAATGGGCCAAAGATCTAAATAGACATTTCTCCAAAGAAGACATACAGATGGCTAACAAACACATGAAAAGATGCTCAACATCACTCATTATCAGAGAAATGCAAATCAAAACCACTATGAGGTACCATTACACGCCAGTCAGAATGGCTGCTATCCAAAAGTCCACAAGCAATAAATGCTGGAGACGGTGTGGAGAAAAGGGAACCCTCTTACACTGTTGGTGGGAATGCAAACTAGTACAGCCACTATGGAGAACAGTATGGAGATTCCTCAAAAAACTGGGACTAGAACTGCCTTATGATCCAGCAATCCCACTGCTGGGCATACACACTGAGAAAATCAGAATTGAAAGAGACACGTGTACCCCAATGTTCATAGCAGCACTGTTTACAATAGCCAGGACGTGGAAGCAACCTAGATGTCCATCCACAGATGAATGGATAAGAAAGCTGTGATACATATACACAATGGAGTATTACTCAGCCATTAAAAAGAATACATTTGAATCAGTTCTAATGAGGTGGATGGAACTGGAGCCTATTATACAGAGTGAAGTAAGCCAGAAAGAAAAACACCAATACAGTATACTAACGCATATATATGGAATTTAGAAAGATGGTAACAATAACCCTGTTTACGAGACAGCAAAAGAGACACAGATGTATACAACAGTCTTTTGGACTCTGGGAGAGGGAGAGGGTGGGATAATTTGGGAGAATAGCATTGAAATATGCATAATATCATATCTGAAATGAGTCACCAGTCCATGTACGATGCCTGATAACGGATGCCTGAGGCTGGTGCACTGGGACGACCCAGAGGGATGGTATGGGGAGGGAGGAGGGAGGAGGGTTCAGGATGGGGAACACATGTATACTTGTGGCAGATTCATTTTGATGAATGGCAAAAGCAATGCAATATTGTAAAGTTAAGCAAAATAAAATTTTTTAAAAAAAGTAAATTTTTATATTAAAAAAAAGAATATCATGTAAAAAAAGAGTTGCCTCTTTCATTTAAAATTATAATCTTCTCTTATTACAAAAGCAACACGTCCCTATTATAGAAACCTTTGGAAATTCTTTTCAAAGATTTGAAAACATTCATAAGAAAAATTGTTATCATCCAGGAGACAATTACGACAATAAACATTCTTGAAATAAAAAAAAAAAGTCACAATCAAAAAGAAGAAAAGACGTATTTATATAACATACTATATATATGTTTGATATATATATTAATAATATATATGTAAAGGCAGCATATATATCCATATATGAATATATATGTATGTTTATATATATATAAAGAAAAACCTTCCCAGGTGGCGCTAGTGATAAACCACCCGCCTACCAATGCAGGTAGATGTAAGACCCCTGTGCTCCATCCCTGGGTCAGGAAGATCCCCTGAAGAAGGAAATGGCAACCCACTCCAGTTTTCTTGCCTGGAGAATCCCATGCACAGAGGAGCCTGGCTGGCTGCAGCCCATAGGGTCACATAGGGTTGGACACGACTGAAACGACTTTGCACTCATGCATATATATATATTTGGGCTTCTGTGGTGGCTCAGATGGTAAAGAATCTGCCTGCAATGCAGGAGGGGCAGGTTTGATTTCTCAGTTGGGAAGATCCCCTGGAGAAGGGAGTGGCTACCCACTCCAGTATTCTTGCCTGGAGAATTCTATGGACAGAGGAGCATGGGGTTGTAAAGAGTCAGACATGATTGAGCAACTAACACACGCACACACACACACACACACATACTACCATTATGTCAATCTTCTGTATGAACTGATATGCCTTTGCTTGTGGCTAACCATTCCCTAAAGTCTCATTTTCCAATTATTTTTAAAAGGTTTCTAATTATCATAGTAGATATTCTCTGCCTTAACTCCTAAAACTAGTCACTCAAATGTGACTATGGAATATGGTTGACTTCTTATGTGGTGGCTAATTGTTAATCTTGTCCTTTTTCCTTGGAATCAAAGTTTTCTATCTTCCTGAGCCTTCCTCCATCTAAGACTCAAACATAGGCTCCCTTTTCTTTGTATGTCAAAACTGAAGGCCAATGTTATATTCTTCAATGTCTAGACCCCAGGTGTGGAAGAGCAGAGCCTCAGATCCTCTTGTTCAGAGGGAGGCAGGGAGGGTCATTGTAAAAGCCACTCAGACTCTAGGCCTCAGTTAATCATCTGTATAAAAGAACAAACAGGTAAATTATCTAAGGTCCCTTTCAACTATAAACTATTGAAATTCTGTGAGAGAAATATGATAATGGTCAAATCAGTGGTTAAAAAAAAAGAATGTACTAAAGAAAATTGTGAGGGATGAATTTCATAGAATGAAATCACTTGGGGGGCAGGTTCCATGGAAAATGGTGAAACTTGAGCTTGATTTTAAACAATGTCTAGACTGAAGCCAGTAGGGGAGAATTGAGGAAGGGGATGCTACACAGGCAAACAGATTGTGAGCAAAAGTAAACATGAGGCCAAGTGTTAGGGAGAATCAAGAAACTAATGCATTTATTCCCCTAAGACAGTAATTGATAAGAAAGGAGCTTGAGGTGGGCACTGCATGTCAAACATGAGTTTTCAGACAGTCCCTTGGGCCTGGCATTGGAGAGTGGGTGCAAAGTCAGCTGTGATTTGTTATGAGTACTGTAGGTAGACAAGGATGATGCCTAGATTGCATAACTTATTTCCTTTTTGGTGGTACGTAGTTTCTCTAGAGGAGAAGGCAATGGCATCCTACTCCATTACTCTTGCCTGGAAAATCCCATGGATGGAGGGGCCTGGTAGGCTGCAGTCCATGGGGTCGCTAGGAGTCGGACACGACTGAGCGACTTCCTTTTCACTTTTCACTTTCATGCATTGGAGAAGGAAATGGCAACCCACTCCAGTGTTCTTGCCTGGAGAATCCCAGGGACGGGGAGCCTGGTGGGCTGCCGTCTATGGGGTTGCACAGAGTCGGATACAACTGAAGTGACTTAGCAGCAGCAGCAGTCTCTCTAGATAACTGTATTCCTGGAGAAAGTAACCACCACTCCTCGGGAAGAATCACTCTCCCCACCAACAGAGCCAACAGTGGTAGGATTAGCATCTCAGAACAATTATATTATCCTGTAGGAAGCAGGACTGTCTCGGGGTGTAATAATTGTGGTAGACAATAGACACGATGCATGGTAAGTATGGCCCAACAGCTGTTGCCTATCGGCAGCAGGTCAGAAAGGAAGACAGATGTCTCAAGGGTGACCTTTTTGAATGAGTGTGTTTGGGAATTTAGGAATTCCCCTGAGGGTTAATGACATGCCATTGCTTGGCAACCACAATGAAAAGTGTAGCATTACAGACCGTAGGTGCAAACAAACCATAAAACTCTGACAGGATGGCTGGGGAAGAGTGGGAAGGTTGAGGAGGGTGATGGATAGAAATTGATTTTATGGAAAAAACAAATAGGGGAATGGTGAGAAATGGAGAAGGAAAGCAGAAGGCGAAAATTACCTTAGGAAGTGTAATCTCAGAATTCTGCAGATTCAGATAGAACAGAAATAAGAGAGGGGAAAAGCAGAATGCAAAACAGGAAGACTAAACTGTGTAGAGAAGTCTGAGACAGAGTTTGTGAAGTTCCCATTTGAAGTTATGAGTATCACTAGAATGAGATAGATCAACTCAGGAGGGAGCTATTGGTAGCCTGTATCTATTGTAAGTAAAAAGCCATTCCATAGGCCTTGTGACAAAGTCCCATGCCAGATCTTGACCTTAACCTTGGCCAGAGGCTAGGAGAGCATCCATTTCTCATGTGTCATGTCCAAAGGCATTAATGGCCACAAAGAAAAGGGATACTGAATCTCCTGATCACCTAAAGACGCTAAGGCTTCTAGAAACTACTCCACTGATACACATACTTCTTGATTTTACTATAAATTTAAACCAATGTGTGTGTGTGTGTGTGTGTGTGTGTGATTTGTTTTAGTCCCTAAGTTGTGTCTGACTCTTTTGTGACCCCATGGACTGTAGCCCACCAGGCTCCCCTGTCCATGGGATTTCCCAGGCAGGAATACTGGAGTGGGTTGCCATTTCTTTCTCCCAGAGGATCTTCCAGATCCAGGGATTGAGACTGCATCTCCTGCATGGGCAGGTGGATTCTTTACCACTGAGCCACCTGGGAAACCCAATATATGCTTATTTGTGTGTGTATATATATATACACACACAAACACAAATTAAATTAACCAGGTAATTCACAGTGCAGAAAGGATTTGTCACTTCACAAAAAGGATCATTAATGCTCTAACAGGTGTTTAAATATCCTACTTGTACTTAACTTTTCAGGAGCACATCTATTATGAAAATAACGTACACTTGACTTTCTCTGTTTCCTTTATCTAAGTAAAAACTATTTTGCAAAACATACCATTTATATGCAAAATTTTAAAAAGTAATATATATTTACTATTCCCATAATGATAGGAGCATCTTTTTTTTGAAAGTATTTATCTTCTTTTTATTCTTCTTTTCAGAAGTGCTGATTTCACTGTGAATCAGGAACAACATATAATTAGCACTTTGAATATTCCATTAAACATCAATTTCAATTTCTTCCTACCTATTTCCAAATAATATTGACACAACCTTATACACTAACCATTTAACAAAAGTGAGGTGGTCCTTCCCTGGTGGCCCAGTGGTTAAGAATCTGCCTGCCAATGCAGGGAACACACGTTTGGTCCCTGGTCCAGGAGAATTCCACGTGCCACCGGACAACGAAGCTCGCGAGCCACAACTACTGAGCCTGCGCTCTAGAGCCCGTGCGCTGCATCAGGAGAAGCTGCCTCAATGAGAAACCCATGAGCTGCAACTAGAGCTTCGCCCCTGCTCACCACAACCAGAAAAAGCCCCTGCTCAGCAACAGAGACCCACCACAGCCCAAAATTAAATAAATAAAAAAAGTGTAAAGTGAGGCGAACTGATATTTAACACTTTGAAGGACCCCTTATTTTTTTAGTTGGACTTGAAAAGGATCTATAATAAAACAAAATAAGAGGTTTAACAGCAAGTACCTACAGAACACTTAATAAGAATTTAATATTTATAAGTTCTTTCTTACTAGTGACCCATTTAATTTTTACTACAACTCTGTGAAGTGCTTACAATGTTCACTCCTTTTATAGAAGAGGCTACAGAGGCTGAGGGAAGTTAAATTCCTCACCCAAGTTCACAGAGGCAGTAGCAAGGGGCAGAACTGGAAATTATACACAGGGAGTCTTGTCCTGGCATCCATGCTCTTAGCCACTTCATTCTTCTCTCTCTAGTAGCTTGGATTTGTTTTGTTTGATTCTTTTTTTTTTTTTTTTTTTTACGGTAACTAGATATTTATTAAATAGTCACATGACTTGAGATTTGTTCCTTATGGGAGCAAGTGTCATTATCTTGTCCTTTAACACAGAGAATGCCTCTCTAGTTTACTCACTGTTTTTTGTTACTGAACCAGTATGTTTCTTTCATAGTACTTTCAGTTCTATGATATCTTCTAGCATGTTTATCCTCTGTTTGCATCACACTATTAAATAAAATGGGGCTTCCCGGGTGGTACAGTGGTAAAGAATCCACCTGCCAGTGCAAGAGACACAAGAGGTGTGGGTTTGATCTCTGGGTCGGGAAGATCCCCTAGAGGAGGGCACAGGAACTCACTCCAGTAGTCTTGCCTGGAAATATTCTATGGAGTTGCAGGGAGGGCTACAGTCCACGAAGTTGCAAAGGGTTAGACATGACTGAGCACACACACACCTTAAATAAAATGACTAGAAATTCAGGCAGGACTGAAACAAACGAAGTCTAGTTCCTTATTTTCTATAGTGGTTGCTCCCAGCATTTCCTGTATTCAAACAGATCTGATTTGAGAGAAGTATTTAGGCATTGCTCCTGTGGCATGTCCTTTCCCTTGATATTTTAACAAGTCTCCTCCATCCCATAGGCAGAATTCCATATGACTGATCAGAAGGAGAACTCAATGTCTGCGGCAGGTAGAGGAGCCGCTGTGCCATGCTGTGCTGTGCTTAATCATTCAGTCCCGTCTGACTCTTTGCTACCCATGGACTGTAGCCCGCCAGGCTCTTCTGTCCATGGGGGTTCTCCAGGCAAGAATACTGGAGTGGGTTGCCATGCCCTCCTCTAGGGGATCTTCCCAACCCAGGAATTAAACCAGAGTCTCCTTCATTGCACGTGGATTCTTTACCAGCTGAGTTATCAGAGAAGCCCAGAGGAACCTCTGCTGCTGCTGCAAGTCGCTTCAGTCGTGTCCGACTCTGTGCGACCCCATAGACGGCAGCCCTCCAGGCCCCGCCATCCCTGGGATTCTCCAGGCAAGAACACTGGAGTGGGTTGCCGTTTCCTCCTCCAATGCATGAAAGTGAAGTTGCTCAGTCGTGTCCGACTCTTCACGACCCCATGGACTGCAGCCTACCAGGCTCCTCTGTCTATGGGATTTTCCTATGGGATTTTCCAGGCAAGAGTACTGGAGTGGGGTGCCATTGCCTTCTCCGAGGAACCTCTACTGTCTACCAACTAAGCGAGCACATGCAGCTCCTATTTGGGCTGTCAAGAGTTTTCCTTGCATTCCTTTCTGAGCACGACATGGGCATTGCATAAAGGTTGCTAATGTTCCGTGAGTCCTCCTTCCCAGGACATTGGCTACCATTGACTGCATGTAGAATTTTGTCAGCAATACTTTCCTTTCCCCTGCTCTCTAAATTAGCCCACTGCCAAGGGAATAATAAAAAGATATTGTGTGGCAGGAAAATCAACTTCAAGGATGTTGTTTGTGACAGTACTATCAGTACTGATACAGCCCTTACCCTAATCTCTGCCCTGGTAACTTATTTTTTGCAGTGTTTCTTATCCATCTTCTTTCTTTACTTGGCAAAAAAAGGGAAGCTATTGGCTATGAATTTTCATTATCTTCTTACTCTGTCAGTTCAAATTCAAATTTAGTTCTCATGATTTACAAGGCTCTTCTTCCTGTGATCCATTAGTTAGTTTAATCTGTACCTCACTTGCCTTTTTTAAAATTTAACTTCTGCCTTATTTTTCTTAGAAGAAAAAAATGACATGGGATTATGTATGTAAGTAGAATATGTTTCCTTATCATGCATGCCTACTGACAAAAATAAGAGTAGGAAACTTGCAAGGATAGACAATGGAACAGAATTGAGACTCTTGAAATAAACTGTTATATCTATAATCAGTTGATTTTCAACAAAAGTGCCAAAGTAATAGCAACAGGAAAGGATTAATTTTTTCAACAAACTGCATTAGGGCATTGGATAGTCATATGTAAAAGGATGAACTTAGATTTTTATCCCACACCATATACAGAAATTAACTCAAAGTGAATTCAATTTAGAAATAAACCCATACATTTACAGTCAATTAATTTTAGATGAGATAAGACAATTTAATGGAGAAAGAATAGTCTTTTCAGTAAATGAAGATAAACAATGATTTTGTAGTTGTTCAGTCACCAAGTCATGTCCAAGTCTTTGCAACCCCATGGACTGCAGCACACCAGGCTCCTCTTTCCGCTACTATTTCCCAGAGTTTGCTCAAATTCATGTCCATTGAGCCGGTGATGCCATCTAAGCCCCCTTCTCCTTTGCCTTCAATCTTTCCCAGTATCTGTGTCTTCTCAAAATATCCACATGCAAAAGAATGAAGTTGGACCCCAGTCTCACACAAAATATAAAAAATAACTCAAAATGGATCAAATACCTAAATGTAATAGTTAAAATCATAACACTTCTAGAGGAAATATGTGAGTAAATCTTTGTGATCTTGGATTCAGCACTGATTTCTTAGACATGACGCCTAAAAAACAGATATATTAGGCTTTTTCAAAATTAAAAGTGTCCTTCAAAGAACATTATCAAGAAAATTAAAAGATGGCCCATACAATGTGAGGAAACATCTCCAAATAAGGACTTCCCTGGTGGTACAGTGGCTAAGAATCCGCCTGTCAATGCAGGGAACACAGTTCAATCCCTGGCCCAGGAAGAGTCCAGCTGCCACAGAGCAATGAAGACCACCACAACTACCAAGCCCACACTTGAGAGCCCATGCTCTGCAGCAGGGGAAGCCACTGCACAGAGAAGTCTGTGCACTGCAGCAGAGAGCAGGCCCTGCTCACTGCAACTGGAGAAATCAACAGCAGAGACCCATGCAACCAAAGCTAAAGTTAAACAAATAATAGAACACATGGGAGAGACATATATATGCACACACATATATAATACTTCTAAATAATATATCTGATAAGGATCTAGTATATAGAATATATAAGTAACACAACTCAATAATAGAAAGGCTCATTTGCATCTTTTTAGATGGGCCAAGGATTTGAATAGACATTTCTCCAAAGATGTACAAATGACCACTAAGCACATAATAAGATGCTCAACACCATCGCCATTAGTGAAATGCAAGTCAAAACCAGAATGGCAGACTACTTCACACTTACTGGAATAGTTGTAATTTTTCATAAGAGACAATAGCAGGTGTTGGTGAGAAGGTCGAGAAATTGCAACACTTATCCACTGCTGGTGGAGATGTAAAGTGGCGCAACCGTTCTAAAAAATAAGGTAGCATTTTCTAAAAAAAGCTAAAAACCGATTTATGATATGATTCAGCAATTCTACACATAGGTACGTGTATAAGAGAACCGAGACTATATGCTTACACAAGACCTTACACATGAATTTTCATAGCTGCATTATTCATAATAGCCAAAGAGTGAAAACAGTCCAAATGTCCACCAACTGATGAATGATTAAACAAAAGGTGGTATATCCACACTACTGCTGCTAAGTCACCTCAGTCATGTCCAACTCTGTGCAACCCCATAGACGGCAGCCCACCAGGCTGCCCCGTCCCTGGGATTCTCCAGGTAAGAACACTGGAGTGGGTTGCCATTTCCTTCTACAATGCATGAAAGTGAAAAGTGAAAGTGAAGTCGCTCAGTCATGTCCAACTCTTAGCGACCCCATGGACTGCAGCCTACCAGGCTCTTACATCCATCGGATTTTCCAGGCAGAAGTATTGGAGTGGGGTGCCACTGCCTTCTCTGTATACCCACACAGTGGAATATTATTCACCCTTAAGAAGGATGAAGTACTGATGCATGCTACAATATGGATTACATTGGAAACATTATTCAACATAAAAGAAGCCAGGCATACAAGGCCTTATACAACATGGTTACATTTACATGAAATGTCCAGAATAGGCAACTTAATTTTAGAGAGAGAAAGTAAAGGAAGGTTTGCTGGGGCTCATGGGGAGCAGTGAGTAGGATGTGGCTACGTTCTGTCACTTATAGAATTTTGCTTGTGTCTCAAAAAATCCTCCCAAATAAGAGCTCATATTATGAACATCCATTAAATGCTTTATGTGGATTACTTCATTTAACCTAACAAAATTGCTATGAAATGGGCATCCTTTTTAACCATTTCTATTTTTTTCAGTTTCATTTTTTAGTTTCCTCACTAAAGAAAGGGAGATTGAATAATTTACCAAACACAACTCATTTCACAAGAAGCGTTCTAATACAAGGTGATCTGATTTCCTAACCATCCTCTTAACCCTTCTAAGATGAGACAGTTTCATGGCTTTTCAGAAAACCTTGCCTTGAATTTATCAGGCAAACATCTTAAACAATTATATGATGATGGACTCACCAAGCATTTCCATAGGGTGATTACATTTCAGGGGAATTGGACTGTTGTCTAAACCATTAAAAGATAATCATAAAAATTGTTTTGAAAAAATTAAATATTATGTACAACAGAACCATCAGCTTAGTAGAAAGCAAGTTAGGTGGGACAAAACGTAATGTTTAAATTTATGCTTCTCATTCTGACCTGCTCACGATTTTTCTCTATTTCACATTGTGTGTTTCAGACAGACTGCCCTGGCTTCAAGTGTGTCTATGTGTCTCTGGCTAGGTTCTAAACAGCACCATACAGCCTAAGTTCAGACTACATCCATGGTGCTCATTCTACTTCCTATTTAGCTTTGGGCCAAAGACTGCATTCAAAACAGGCAGGTGACAAATATATCCATCAGATCAGATCAGTCGCTCAGTCGTGTCTGACTCTTTGCGACCCCATGAATTGCAGCACGCCAGGCCTCCCTGTCCATTGCCATAACTTTCTCCAATATAACAGTTTTTTTGAGCATCAAAATGGATAACCAATGGGACAGCCTTTGAAAGCTATAAAGCACTATAACAACCAAGTTATACTTATGAATGTGTAATGCATTTTGTGAATCTAATTTGATTTTGCTCTGGACTCCTACTAAACACAGATTTCCCTTTTGAGATAAGCTTACAGTCTCCCATCATCTTGTGTGTGTGTTCAGTCCTTCAGTTCACGTCTGACTCTTTGAAACCCCATGGACTGTTGCCTGCCAGGCTCCTCTGTCCATGGAATTTTCCAGGCAAGAATACTAGAGTGGGTTGCCATTCCCTGCTCCAGGGGAACTTCCTGATCCAGAGATGGAACCCACGTTTCCTGTGTCTCCCGCATTGGCAGGTGAATCCTTTGACACTGTGCCACCTGGGAAGCCCTCACATCATTTTATTGAACATCACTTTTATAAACTCAGACTTGGCGCAAAATGTTGCAATCAACGCTGAATGACTTATAGCACCTGAAAAAGTGAACACTAGAGTGCTTCCCTGGTGGCTCAGTGGTAAAGAATTTGTCTGCTGGTGCGAGAGACGTGGGTTTGATCCCTGGTCCAGGAATGTAACACATGCCGAGGAGTAACTAAGCTCCTGAGCCGCAACTAATAAGCCTGTGCCCTAGCGCCCAGGAGCCACAACTACTGAAGCCTGTGTGCCCCAGGGGTCATGCTCTGAAACAAGAGAAGCCTTTGCAATGGGTAGCCCATGTACTGCAACTGGAGAGAGAGTAGGCCCCGCTTGCCACAAAGGCAATGGCACCCCACCCCAGTACTTTTGCCTGGAGAATCCCATGGACGAAGGATCCTGGTGGGCTCCAGTCCATGGGGTCGCTAAGAGTCGGACACGACTGAGCGACTTCACTTTCACTTTTCACTTTCATGCATTGGAGAAGGAAATGGCAACCCGCTCCAGTATTCTTGCCTGGAGAATCCCAGGGACGGGGGAGCCTGGTGGGCTTCCGTCTATGGGGTCGCACAGAGTCGGGCACGACTGCAGCGACTTAGCAGCAGTAGCAGCAGCCACAACTAGAGAAAAACCGTGCAGCAACAAACTCAGGACAGCCAAAAATTTTAAAAAAGCAATCAATTAATTAATTAATAAAAACATTTTAAAAATGTGAACACTAGACCGCCCACCAAAGTTATATCATTTGTCCACCTAACAAAGGATATAATTACTTACAAATGAGTACTTCTTAATGTACCTGGTATTCATTTTTCTTTAAATGTAAAGAAAATAATATTCCCATATCAAAAGGAAAACTGAATGTCCCTGAAGTCCTAACAGCTCAGATAAGCTTTTTGTTGATTTTCTTTGTCTTTTTAGGATGTACCTCTGTTTTTAATGGCCAAGCTTTGCGAGGCTTTTATTAGTAAGATTAAGATGACTTTATTTGTCTTTTGTTTCTGGATTAAAAAAAAAATACAGAGTTCATATACTGGTATCTGGAGAATTTCAGACCTCATTCTTCGATTTTCTCTTTTTCTTCCCTACAGACCAGTCTATCTCCCTGTGCCTGCTTAACCCCCTTTCCGAGGAATCCCTATGTGAGCTCACAAGTGTTAGAACTTGTGTGGCTGCCCCTACTTCAGATTATTTAGTGCACATTGCAGAACCAACGAGTGTATTTTTCTTGACCATGGGTCATTTCCTTGCCACATACCTAAACAGCTGGAAAGAACTGACACTCAGTGTTGGGAATTCACTCTATGTGATGTTTGCATTTGTGTCTTTTTAGTAATGCAAAGGCTGGTTTGGGGGTGAATGTCAATTTTCTAAACTTCTCTTCAGCTAAATTTAATTTGATTTATCTGCTGCTTAGTATATTTGGCTTATCTTTACTTTTCCAGCACTCATTACAAAGAAATATTCTTGTTAAAATAAATATAGCTTACTATGCCTGTTTTAACTGAGAAACTCTAAGAACCTTGTAGTAAGTGATAGATCAGAGGACAAAGTTACATATAAGGGGGAAAAGTCAATTTCTATTAAATAAATAAATTTTTTAATACTGTGTATTGATTTTTATGGACAGTAGAGCAGTCCATCTCTTCAGCAAGTTTAGGAGCAAAGAGAAAAGCACATTGAATTAAATTTTGAACAAGATTTTAAGACAAAGCCTATTTATGCAAAGCAAAATAAAGCAGGAAAAAAATAAAAAGCTTTCCACCGAATGAGCCCTTTCTTAACATGTTATGGTGTAATCATTATCAACATTTTATTTTTTGTTCCAATTGATGGATCATTCTTTGGTTTGACCTCTAGGCAATGTCCCTGAGGGTAAGCCATTGATTGAGCATCAAGTAAACCATCACCTCGGTTGCTCTCTGGCTCTGTCTCCCTAGCCAATGCTTGGGGTCCTCTTTGACTAAGCAAAGGTCAATTCAATTAAATTATTTAACTTATTCTTCCCTAAACTGGTGAGCTTACATTTCTTTCTTTTCTCGAAAGACAGCTGCCTCATTCAACTAAACTGACCCAATGGCTCACACAGCCTAGAGCACAACTCATAACACTGAAATATTTTTGGAGGGAGCTGCTCACGGGGATTAGGTCTAAGTGCCATGCCGCCTCCTTGGAAAACAGCTCTGAGTTTCTGGTCCTCCCTGTGTCTGTTCTCACTGCAGTTCCAGTTTCTGGGAGGCATAGATTCTGGATGACCTTATTTGGCTAATGTCACCCTATTATTAGATGGGGCAAGCATGATTTCACTTGTACACAAATTGAATTTTTCTACTTTACCCTCAATTAGAATATCTCCTGTTTAAAGTTTCAAATCAGCCTAAAATGTCTGGCTGAATTATTTACCAACCTCACACACATTTTCTTCAGCAAGTTGTCTTTGATTCTTTGGCTTGCAACATTATGCTGTGCCAAATCTGAGAAGCATTCTGGAAAGTTTATTCACAGGCCAAGCAATCAAAACTGTGCCTTTTTAGTTTTGAGTGGTTTTGTGTTTTTTTTTTTTTTTTTGGAACTGCCACAATTTTATCATAAAAACAATTTCAAGCAGAGTTGTCTTCCGCACTCAAATCGACTGTTTTGCCCACATACATGTACAGGTAATTACCAGGGTTAACCGGTAATGTTACTTAAGTAATTGTTTTTATATTGTATAATTATGTAATTGTGATTACATGTGGTGTATTATTATAGAGGTTTCCAAAAGCACATGGCTTTTTAGTCTAGAGAGATAAATTCAAACATAGCAAAGTAATTGGAATCATCCGAATTCATGTGACCTAGACTCTCAGAGAACTTATATTCTCTTTTCTTTCCTGTATTTTCTCATGTTCCTACAACTCAGAGTAAACATGTCTGCATAATGTACCCTTAACTCAAAAAGAGAAGAAGATTCTGGTTCTTGTGTGTTTTCAATGACATGTAACATAAAAATTAGCAGAAATATATATATGATCTGAAAAACGCTTCTAGACACTTTTTTTTTCCATGTTAAAAACTTAGAAACAAAAGCTTAGACAACATCAACAATGTCAAAATAGATAATGAAGGTTGAAGTGAGACATAATCATAGATGCTTAAGCTAAACTGTTCACCTCCTGTATTTATCCTCCATGTCTTTAGCCAGGATGGTGATTATCACTCCCATCCTTAAAAAGTTCCTATCCTAACAATACTTTCTGTCATCCTGGGTGTTTTCACACTAGATTTATGTTTCTTCTGCTCTAAGATGCAATGAGAAAGATTCCCTCTCAGTCCTTTAAAAAAAATAGAGAATTCTGCTAAACATATGTTTCCTTGACACATGGATGAAGCATTTGAAAAGGATAGATTGATTTGAAAAATGGTTGACACATCCTTTAGTTAATTTTTTCCTATAAATATTTCTATTTTATTATATAGTCTTTGAAAGTTTTTTTTAGGAATGTGCTGAAAATAGCACCTCATGCTGGTGTTTAAGTTAATTTATCAGTTTCAAGCACTAATTTTTCACTAAACAATAAACATTTCCAGTTTGAATAAATGTGCTATAACACACAAATTTCTAATCATTGCAACACCTCAAATTCTTTAAATTCCTATAGTGTGGTTTCCATAAACTTGCAGGCTCTTTTCCAAACTTCTGCTCCAGCATAATTTTATTGTATCAACTTTAATAAGAAAAAAATTAACTCTTGCAAAACAGAAACTTCAGGATCTAGAAAGTGGATTAACGAAGCCTCTTGATTTCTTTCCCTCTGAGGTTAGCTTTGCATTTATTTTGCCTATGAAAATATAACACGCACACTATAGCCTAAGAATTCAGGTCTGTGTTTTAAGTCTTAACCTAAATTCTTACCAGTCTCGGGCAAAACTTTTACATCTCTTGGCTTCCATTTCTTCCCAGCATATGGGCATACTTGTTCATCCCTGCTTTTCCTATGTGCTGGAGGATTAAATGTCAAAGGATAGGAAGTGGTCAACACTGTACCTTAAAGGTTGTTTTTTTCTGTAGCCCAATCGTGTCTGACTCTTTGTGACCCATGGACTGCAGCATGCCACACTTTCCTGTCTTTCACCATCTCCCCGAGTTTGCTGAGGCCATTCAATCATTTCATCCTCTGTTGTCCCCTTCTCCTCCTGCCTTCAATCTTTCCCAGAGTCAGGGTCTTTTCTAATGAGTCATCTCTTCACATCAGGTGGCCAAAGTATTGGAGCTTCAGTTTCAGCATCAGTCCCTCTAATGAATATTCAGGATTGATCTCCTTTAGGATTGACTGGTTTGATCTCTTCGCAGTCCAAGGGACTCTCCAGAGTCTTCTCCAGCACCACAGTTCAAAAGCATCATTTTTTTGAAGCTCAGCCTTCTTTATGGTCCAACTCTCACATCCATACATAACTACTGGAAAAACCATAGCTTTGCTAGATGGACTTTTGTCAGCCAAGTAATGTCTCTGCTTTTTAATATGCTGTGTAGGTTTGTCATAGCTTTTCTACCAAGGAGAAAGCTTCTTTTAATTTCATGGCTACAGTCACCATTTGCCATGATTATGGAGCCCAAGAAAATAAAGTCTGTCACTGTTTTCATTGTTTCCCCATCTATTTGTCATGAAGTGATGGGACTAGATGCCATCATCTTCATTTTTTGACCTTAAAGGTCATTGTTTTTTAATACAGGTCTGTATAGTGAAAGCTATCTATGTTTTTTCCAGTAGTTATGTATGGATGTGAATGTTGGACCATGAAGAAGGCCGAGCGCTGAAGAACTGATGTTTTCAAATTGTGGTGCTGCAGAAGGCTTTGAGAGTTTCTTGGACTGCAAGGAGATCAAACTAGTTAATCCAAAAGGAAATTGACCTTGAATATTCATTGGAAAGACTGTTACTGAAGCCCCAGTACTTTGGGCACATGCTGCAAAGAGCTGACTCATTGGAAGAGACCTGATGGTGAGAAAGATTGAAGGCAAAAGGAGAAGGGAGCAACAGAGGATGAGGTAGTTAGATAGCATCACCAACTCAACAGATATGAGTTTGAATCAACTCTGGGAGACAGTGGAGCATAGAGAAGCCTGGCATGCTTCAGTCTGTAGGGTCACAAAGAGTTGGACACAACATAGTGACTGAAGAGCAAACAACAACAAAAAGCTTTAAAATAATGACATTTTAACAAGGTGATCTTTTTCCTATTTAATTCTTGACCCATGCTTAAAGTCTAGGTCATAGATTTTACGCCAGGGCACCAATCAACAAATGCCTCTTGATTTGACCATTCATTTCTCCCCACCCTCCTTCAGAGTATCATTGTTTGCATGACCTTTTTAAATCCAAGTCTATACACTTCCCGGAAGTACTCGCCCCTGTCTTTCTCCAAACCTGTTTTACCCTTTTATATTTGCAAAGACGATTTATTTCTTAGCTGCACTGTGAAGTCTTTCCAATAGGTAAAAGTTAGTTTTTACCTAATTCTTGTTTATCTGTTTTAGGTATAAGGAGGTGTATCTGTTAATCTTGAATTCCAAACCACAGTTTTAGAAATTCTATGATGGTTCAGTGTCCTCATATATTCTGTTTACTTTTTACCCCCCTTATTTCACAGCTGTTTCTTTCTAGCTTTTGCCTCTTTTTAACTTCAAAAACCATCATGGTTCCAATTTGTCTCCTGAATTTTTCCCATGCATCAATATCAGTGGCCTTGATGTAGTGACTCCATTATCTCTATATTTTCTAGCACAAATTCTGAGAGTCCTAGACAGGTGTACCTCATCCTTTGCAGAACTATTTTCATCCCTGTTGCTGTGACTATTGCTAGGCTGTGAGTTCAGGACATCTCTCTAGTACACTGGGGGATGGACAGGGACGTAGTTTTTTGCTATTGAACAGTGATGCTTGGGCAATGAGGCTTGGAAATTCTTTGAAGGCTGTTGGTCTCACTTGTGCATTGATTGGATTGGCTTGGACAGTGTTTTCCACAACCTTGAGGGTTTTGGTTCTATCCCCCTAAATTCTACATAAGTTTGGGGGAGGGTCAGATGTTGAAAATTTTATTTTTTAATGGTATCCAAGGAAAACTTAATATTCACTTTGGCTTGAGTACCACTGGGTTAAGCAATTTTTGACCTTTTATACCCTAAAAACACTAGTTCTGTAATCACTTTTACAATAGAGATACTAATCCCCTCTCTGAAAGGAGTGACCACAGCCCCCCCTTTTTTGATATCTGCAGAATGCTGTTTCCAAGAAATATTAATTTGTGCTTGGATAACAAAGGGAAGCGTTGAATACTAAATCTTCTTTTATATTGACAAATTTTAGATTTGTGTTAGAAGATTAGATTCTCTGAGAAGGCTTATTGTAAAAAGAAATCCGTGTCTTAACCATTGAACTAACTTAATTGCAAAAGTAGCAACTTTGTCTCCAGAAGCCTGTTAATATTCCTTAGTTTTTCCTTAACAGAGTTTGGAGGCTCCAAGTCTGCACAATATTCTCTATGTAGTGAATTCTCAATGAATGCTGATTGGCAAATGACCAGTAGAAAAAGGCAAAAGCTGAAATTCAGATTCATCAATCTTGTTAATTCTTAGCAGCTTGGGTAAAAGTTTTGATAAAGAGGTCAGAACTAATGGCTCCAATGAGGTTTTTAGTGTTAACTAAGGTTTCATTCATCCTAGCTGCCAGTGTGTTTGATTAATCTACCTGAGTACCTCCTCCCACCCAAAGAAAATTGTAATTTTGCTTCTCTACCATATGGTGGAGGAATAAGAACAGGACCTACAAATGTGGACTGTAAGACATTCATCATCCTCTTAAACCTCATCTGCATTTCTGAGTTTCACATGCAGTAAAATTAATATCCACCCATTAAAAATACTGTTTAACCAGGGCCATAAATGGCACCCAACACGTGTTTGTTAAATCAGTCACAGATAATTCTTGCATCTTTGCTCTCTGGATTTTCTTTTCAACTACGCTTAGGACAGATACTGCAAACAAATAGGTGAATCTGCATTACTGATATAAGGAAGAGGGAACAAGTGTTGGCCAGAAGTTGATCTTTGTCTCGGGTGGATTAATCACAGCTGAGGTCAAGGAGAATAAATCTATGTTCCAGAATGTCCCAGTTACAGTTCAAGACTAAAAGAAAACAAAGGAAGTTAGAGGGTAGAAAGAGGAAGGAAGTGAAGACTCTCCAAAAGAAAATACAGATGTTCTAAGAGACTCGTTATTATTTGACTTTGTAAAAAGTTCAGTTGAATTCACTGATGTTTGGTCTTAGTCAACAACACGCTATATTGTATCAGTTCTATCATGGAACACAAAAAAGAAAATATCATGGGGCCAATGTTACTGAAAGTTACATTAATATTCAAAAAAGGAATATATACTTTAAACGCTTTTAAAAAGTAATATACATTATCTGTGCCCATATGCATACACACAAAACATATACACTCAAAGAATTTGCTCTCTCCTACAGAAAACATAGCCAAATATTTTCCTTTGAAATTTTCCATGCTATTACTATTCAAAATAAACAAGGATTGTGAATAGCTATATCTGTACAAAAGTCACTGGTTTAGGTAAAAAACAGTTTAAACAGCTAGATGCCTGCAGATGCACTTAGAGTATGTTTATAATATAGAATATTCATTTCCAGTGGTATTCCACTGAAGCAGTTGCTTACATTTTTGGAAATGGGGAAATTGTTGCCACTTGGGTCAATCCATTTTCGTCTCTGACTACCCAGAAGCATGTGTGCCTATTAACCCTTCCAGAGCCTGCCCAGACTCCTCGTCCATGGATTTCAACGAAACCAAGCAGGAAATTTTCCTTGTTGAAAAGCTTCTCGGCTGGGTGTCTAGATAGCATGGTGATAAGCATCGTATAAACAGAGAGGGATGGAATTCAAGTTACCTTTATCTATGCCTCCTTTCATATACAATATGTGTCATAGACAGACACCAGTGTCTCATTGCATGACCACCCACAGAACATTACCCATTGTGACATTCTTCAGGGGAAATTAACAGAAATGTGTTGCCACATCAGTCTCTTCCAAGAACAGCCATGCAATAATAGTACGTAAAAAGTGACCAGATGCCCATGGAAGCTTCCTTCCGTCCACGGTTTTGGCCTGGGGGCATAATAAATACCTCAAATTCTAAAGCTATTTAAAGCAGAATGGTACAGAAAAAAACAGACTTACACACACAAACTCACGGATACACACAAGGGTGTATGAATGTATGGATGTTGACTTATCATCTAGTTGGTATTTCTGTATTTCCAATATTCCCTCACAATAGGCATGTAGCCATTCCTTCTATTAGTCTCCAAATTTTTCTACTACTTGTTATACATAATCATAGTAAACACATAGAGAATGGTTCCCTTTCCTTTAAAATAAGTTTCAAAAAGTCACAAGGCTCATTGGATTTTAAAAAGCAAATGATGGTTACAAACAAAGCCTCAGACTAGAAATATTCAAGCATATAATTGTTATTTGAAATCTTAGAAATCTGGATACTTTTTTTTCCTGATATTTCTCTAGAAGTCACACTATATGAAATATATCTGTGTATGCATTTCATAATAGTATTTTTAAAATATATTTTAATAGTTTATTTAATATTTTAAAATGTATTTTAAATAGTATTTTTTAAATATAGATTTTGACGCATACTGTTTTCCCAGAGAAGCAGAACTGACCTGAGGGCTGGCCTGTTAACTGGAAGGTCCATGGCAGAAATGGAAGATTTCTACACCATAGATTTCACTTTGTTTTTACATAGATGGTATATTTTTGTCTGAGAAGGAACCTATACCATCAATTTTTTTCAGTAGTGGGTAGAGAATTTAGTAATTTGGAAAGATTAGATAAGAATGTGCACGTGTGTGTGTGTGTGTGTGTGAAGTCGCTTTAGTTGTGTCTGATTCTTTGCAACCCCATGGACATTAGGTAATACCAAGGATGGTTCTGGAAAGAGAACAGGCCCAGCTGGAAAAAAGGAATTTGGAGGAGTCAATATGCAGGACCGCCATTTATTAGACATGAGTGAAGTGCAGACCATGAAGACTGTGTGTATGTGTTTTGTGTATGATGGAAGACGACAAAAAATATGTTTCATGTTTTCCACCTGCATGAGAAACTCAGTTACTGCAATTTTTAAGACTTGGCAAAACAAGCTGAACTATGCAATACCACATTGAGGTGAGTTCAGTTGACTTGAACTATGAAGACCCTTGAAAGCCTGTTTGGATGAAGAGTTTGTGTGCAATCTCTTCTCCAGATAAACTTATAATTACAATCTCAGCTTGGGGACTATCACTTGTGTGGGTTGTGAGTTACCTTCTCACTATAGTGAAAAGCAAGGGCAAAATAGAACTATAAAGACCATTTTTATTTTTATCTTTGGCTTGGGGTTATTAGTTGATTTAAAAATTATCCATAGGCTCATGGAATCTAGTCTGTAATTATTTATAATTCCTCAAAATTGAAAATTCCTCAGGGTTTGTTGTTTTCTTAGGGAGAGTTAGAGGTCTTAAAATTCACTCCTTTGGGGGTAGGAGTATGCTAGAGAGAAACTATTTTGGCTGTTTGTCTGAAGGCATTCTCTCCATGTAAGTTAAGTAATCTTTAGAAGAACAGGAGGTGCTGATAGAATAATTGTGTTTACTCTTCCCACTTCATGATTTCTCTCTTATAAACATTGTTTTGCATTATTGGGCTCCATGTTCCTTTTTCTCATCTGATGTTTTACAAATATTTTTCTAATTGACTGAGACAGTGTGGTCCAATAAAGTTAAATTGACTTTGGGTTGAACTTGTTTGTCTGATGTCTTGCCAGGGGTTATGGTCACCCACTTGAGCTGACTTTCACTCTGTTTCTTGGTCTCTGCCTCTCTCTCTCCCTTTTATGTTCTTTTGTGCTTGTTATCCTTTTCCCTTGTGCTCTCCTAATATACAACTCCTGAATTAATTCTCAGGACTTCATAAACAAATTATTTAAAAAGTTAGATCATTGATATATCCTATCCTATTTATCTATGGATCTATCATCTATCTATCCATCTGTCTAAACTATCCATCTATACATCCATCTAGCCACATCTTCCATTTATATATTTGTAACCACCTAAATCAACAGATTCTAGTTTCAACCCAATTTGAGAGAGAAGGTGCACTCAGTGCTTAGAAAACAAGAGTGCTTGGGATAACCCATTTGTTTGACGTCTGGAAACACTTTGCAAACAACCTCCAGGAAAATAACAAAGCAAATAGCACTGGTCTACCACAATGGAACAGATATGGTGTGTGATCAGTTAGCTGCAACCCACAAATAAACATAGACAGGCAATCTAGCAAGCAAAAACAGAAACCACATTATTGTCCATCACAGACTGCAGAGTTTAGAATAAACTTAAAACCTCCTATGTGTGACTTCTAGACTCTGAAAAGAAGGTTAAAAGCTTCAAGGATTCTCCCTGGTTTTGGACAGTAAGCTCCTGAGTTTCTCTTTAACCCCAAAGATCAACATTTATTTTAACATCTACCCACTCTAACCAAAGCCTAAGTCTTGGGCGTTCTCATTCCTGGTGCTGACTGCTTAGAAGGATGGAGCTGCACAGCACTGCAGGCCTTGGCCTCTCATGGTGCAGTGATGGTTTCCTTGCCATATTTTAAGCAGCGAGACCTAAAATGGGTCCACTGAGATGGCACCGTCAGAAATGAGCCTTCTTCACACACTCTACCTATTTTCACATGAAGGCGTGGTTAATATCTTCAGGCAGCAGCACCACTTTTACCAAGATTAATGAATATCCCATGCTTGCTTATAAAGTCTAAACAACCTTTCTTTCTTTGGGCTTCCCTTGTGGCTCAGCTGGTAAAGAATCTTCCCTCAATGCTGGAGACTGGGGTTTGATCCCTGGGTTGGGAAGATGCCTTGGAGAAGGGAAAGGCTACCCACTCCAGCATTCTGGCCTAGAGAATGCCATGAACTGTATGGTCCATGGGGTCACAAAGATTGGACATGACTGAGCGACTTTCACTTTCACTTCCCTTTCTTTCTTTAAGGTGTGCCTGTTTTAACAGATCAGTCACAATGGTGGCTCAGTGATAGAGTCTGCCTGTTAGTGCAAGGAGATGTGGGTTTGATCCTTGTGTTGGAAAGATCCCCTGGAATAGGAAATGGCAACACACTCTAGTATTCTTGCTTGGAAAATCCCATGGACAGAGGAGCCTGGTGGGCTACAGTCTATGGGGTGGCAAAGAGTCCAACACAACTGAGTGACTGAGCACGCATACATAACCTTCTTTTATTCAGTATTTAAGGACAGATGACCACCCTCATTTCTGCATCATATTGCAATTAGAAAGGTGAATTCCTCATCTTGGTTCTTCCTTCCTATCCCCAATTATAGGTTCATTTTCTTATGAATCGGTTTGTAAACTGGAATTGATCGTAATCCAAATTCTGTATTTGCTTTTAGAAACAAATATAGAAATGTTTTTTTCTGAGTCTGAAGCAACAAGTGTATGCGTATGCTTCCAAAGTTTCATCTTCCCTCTTTAAAACTGTATTCCCATTGATTTCTTCTGAGTGATCTACTTTTTTACTATACTTCTGTTTCCCTTTTCTTTTCCTATGGCCCTTGGGTAGGACCACATTCACTAATTAGGTTCATGGGGGTTGAAAAATGTAAGTGCTACTTACTCAGTCGTATCTGACTCTTTGCAACCACATGGACTACCAGCCTCCTCTGTCCAAGGAATTCTCTAGGCAAGAATACTGGAGTGGGTAGCTATTTCCTTCTAAAGGATTATGGAGGTAAGTTTAATGTTAGTTAAGCACTAAGGAGTCGGACACGACTGAGCGACTTCACTTTCACTTTTCACTTTCATGCATTGGAGAAGGAAATGGCAACCCACTCCAGTGTTCTTGCCTGGAGAATCCCAGGGACAGGGGAGCCTGGTGGGTTGTCATCTCTGGGGTCACACAGAGTTGGACACGACTGAAGTGACTTAGCAGCAGCAGCAGCAGAGATTCAATGGAAGGGAGAACATATTTTGTCTAATATGTTGAGATGAGATGGGACCTGTGATTAAGGGTAGAAAAGAGAATACAAAGTACCTAACTCACTTGTCCAACAGACCTTAGATGCAGGTAGGAGGCTGGTCATTAGCTTTTACTTCTTGCATTGCTTCTTTTATAGAAAAATTGTAGAATAAACATAATCCCAGTGACTAAGGGACAAATGACAGAGGATAAACTCCAGATAAACTACCCTCTGATCTCCCTTATTGGGGTTCTGGTAAGAAATGATCTGCACCCCATTCCTTCCATCCCTACAATTTTACTCTCTCTACAAATTTACTGAAAGAATCAAAATAATTTAATAGGGGCTTCCCTGATGGCTCAGTGGTAAAGAATCTGCCTGATAAGGCAGGAGACACAAGTTCAATCCCTGATCTGGGAAGATTTCATATGCCAAAGAGCAGGTAAATCCATGTGCCACAGCTATTGAGCCTGTGCTCTAGAGCCCCGGAGCCACAACTATTGAGCCCACGTGCCACAGTTACTGAAGGCTGCTTGTCCTAGAGCTGTGCTCCTCTCCTCAACAAGAGAAGCCATCACAATGAGAAGTCTGAGCACCCCAATTAGAGAGGAGCCCCTGATCTCCCGAACTAGCAGATTCTTTACCAACTGAGCTATCAGGGAAGCCTTTTTGAGAGGAGGAAAGGATGTAATACCCATCAGTTCAATTACTAGGAATTATGAGTTCTCTTGGGAAGGGACAGAGTTCTTCAAATAGAGGAGTATTCTTTCTTCAATGAGTTGTCAGCTAAGGTGATAAGCAATGTTTATGTTCCAAAAATATGATTACTAATCCGTCTCAAGAAGGATCCAGAATGTCCACACATCTCATTGGTGGAAAGATAGATTGAAGCAGAAATGCAAGCACCATATTCATTTTTGTTCATGAATTGGAGCCCATTCCTCCCCACCTTTTTCTCCCACATATAACTTTAAAATGGAATACAAGCCAACATTAATCCATATTCAGCCAATGCTTGGGATGCCACCAGGCCCTAAAAGACTTTCACCAAGGACTGAGGGAAACTTCTTGAAAGGGGAAAGGATGGAGATACTGGTGGGGCTGTAAATTAAGAGACTGGAAGAAAGAAGTGCTTGCAGGCTGGGGCTACTCCTTGGGCCAGGAGATCCACATCAAAGGGGAAGTGACATCTCTAGGGACACCCCTCGGAGGGACAGCATCACAAAATGGCTGCTGTTTTTAATGACTGCTTACTTGTTATTTATGTATTTACTCCTTTCCCATTCTAAAACTATTAGTTGGAGTTGCCACGTGCCAACCACCATTCTAAGTGCTTCCATGAACAAAACAATGTTCCTGCACTCAAGGGCAGGTTTCTTTCACAAGTGCAAGTAAATGGAAAATTTTATACACACACACACATGTAATTTTAAATTGTGATACATCTCATGAAAGAATTAACAGGGGGCATGACAGAGTAGCAGAAATGTGATGGGGAAAGGACAGATGTGGCAGCTTGACATACTTAACATCTATTCCAACTTCCTTCTAGTGGGTCTTCTCACTGCAGAGATCAACAATTGAAAATTGTATTTTAGACTCCCTCAATCTGGCATTCTGAATGAGACATAGGTTGCACCAACCATATATACTCATGAAAGACTTGAATTCAGATGTGAGTTAAGTGACAGACAGTTGGGTGCGAGGCACACATTTTTCTCATAAGGGTCTAGCAGATTCAGAGTAGCCTGTGAGCCAGCATTTATCTCAGCTATGTTCCTGGATGTGACTTTGGCAGGTCCTGGCTTCTGGTCCCCGGATGTGTGGCTAAAGTTGTATAGTTCTGAAGCCAGCAGTTGTGCTCGTACATCCTGTCCCCCTCAAAATAACAGTTCTGTTGGTATGTGTTGATTTTTAAAAATTTTTATTGAAGTATAATTGATTTACAGTTTTGTGTTAATTTCTACTGTGCAGTAAAATTATTCAGTTATACTTTTTCCTATTTTTCATATTCCTTTCCATTATGGTTTATCAGAGGATATTTAATATAGTTCCCTGTGCTACACAGTAGACCCTTGTTGTTTATCTTTCCTATATAAAATAGTTTGCATCTACTAATCCCAAACTCCCAATCCATCCTGCCTCCACCTTCTCCCCTTTTTTGGCAACCACAAGTTTGTTCTATACATCTGTGAGTCTATTTCTGTTTTGTGTCATATTTTAGATTCTACATATAAGTGATATCATGTGGTATTTGCTTTTCTCCTTCTGACTTATTTCACTCAGTATGATAGTCTCTAGTTGCATCCATGTGGCTGCAAATGGCATAATTTCATTCTCTTTATGACTGAGTAATATTCCATTGTTAACATATACCATGGGCTTCCCAGGTGGTGCAGTGGTAAAGAATCCACCTGCCAATGCAGATACAAGAGACACAGATTCGATCCCTGGGTTGGGAAGATCCCCTAAAGTAGGAAATGGCAATCCACTCCAGTATTCTTGCCTGGAAAATTCCATGGACAGAGGAGCCTGGCAGGCTACAGTTCATGGGGTTGCAGAGTTGGATATGACTGAGCACATATATCCATCTATCATGGTCACAGGACAAAGGATCTTGGGAGAAATTATTGCTGCCATCTTTGAAAGCAATCTGCCAGAGACACATCCTAGTGAAATATCATGGAGGCAATTAAATACTAGTCCCTTGGACTGCAAGGAGATCAAACCAGTTAATACTAAGGGAAATCAACCCTGAATAGTCATTGGAAGGACTGATGCTAAAGCTGAAGCTCCAATACTTTGGCCACCTGATGCAAAGGGCTGGTTCATTGGAAAGACCCTGATGCTGGGAAAGATGGAAGGCAACAGGAGAAGGGGGTGACAGAGGCTGAGATGGTTAGAGATTATCACTGACTCAATGGACATGAGTTTGCACAAACTCTGGGAGATACTGAAGGAGAGGGGAGCCTGGCATACTGCAGTCCATGGGGCTGCAAAGAGTCAGACACGACTGAGAGACTAAACAACAGCATTGTTTCAGATTTTTAATGAGTTAGTAATCTGGGTAGTTCTCACAGTCTCTCATGCGGCTGTAGTTAAGTTGCTGGCCAAGCCTGCAGTCAGTCTGTAGACTTGACTGAGGCTAAAGGATCCACTTTTAAGATGGCTATTCAAGTACTTGTGGGAGGAATCCTTACTCTTTTTCCATATGGACTTCTTTACAGGGCTGCCTGAGTGTTAATATGATAACATGAGTGATAACATGTTATCATGAGTGATAACATGAGTTTTCACATGTTAACTGGCTTGCTCAGTACAAGTAATTCGAGAGAAAGGGCAAGAAGGAAGCCACAGTGCCAGTAGATGAAGCCCAAAGGCAATGGCACCCCACTCCAGTACTCTTGCCTGGAAAATCCCATGGATGGAGGAGCCTGGTAGGCTGCATTCCATGGGGTCGCCAGAAGTCGGACACGACTGAGTGACTTCACTTTCGCTTTTCACTTTCCTGCATTGGAGAAGGAAATGTTAAGCCAAGTGCTAATGAAGATGAAGCCCAAAGGCAATGGCACCCCACTCCAGTACTCTTGCCTGGAGAATCTCAGGGATGGGGGAGCCTGGTGGGCTGCTGTCCATGGGGTCCCACAGAGTCGGACACAACTGAAGCGACTTAGCAGCAGCAGCAGTAGCAAAGTGGCATAATGTAACTTCTGTGATATCCTGTGTGTCAGAAGCAAGTCAAAGGCCACCCACATTCAAGGAATAAAGAATTAAGGTTTCTCTTTTATATAGAGGAATCTCAAAGGATTTTTGGGGAAATTTAAATCCACCAGTAGTATAGATGTAGGCGTATACATTTCATTGGGAGAAAGTAGCTTCTTTATGATTGTTAATCTTTCACGCTTCCTCGTTCAATGCAAAGAAAAATCTATATCAATGCTATAAATTTAGTTTCGCTTACGTTTTCATCTCCTCTGTGATTTCACTTTCCATGGAGGACAACCATTTATACTTTACAGTCTACAGTCTTATGCTGGTAGACGTAGCAGGGATCAAGAGGCGATAGCAGTGGATGATATCTATAACTTGGGTCAGTTACCTTTTATTGTATAACAAGCCACTCTAAAACATAACATTTTAAAACAAGAGTTGGCTGAAGGAGCTTCAGCCCAACTCCCTGTTGTCTCAAAAACCCCTAAAAGCCACTCCAAGTCAAAGCACCTGAGAAAAATACTGTTCCTGCTCGGCAACTGTCACTAAGAGACACATTTTCTAGGTCCTCTTCCCATTTCCACTCTCTTGTCATATTTCCTTCGCTAAGCCTCTTCAGGACAGACATTCTGGAGCTGCTTGTGGGTTACGAGTAAAGGGGTGTGCTCCACATTTTTCTTGGGCTCCAGCAGGGAAGGGGCAAAGGGGTTTTGGTCCCTCAGCAGAGTTCTGACAGCAAGTCACAAGCCGTGATTAGCTTCAGTGGAGACACCCACTTCCTTTTAAACAGTCCAAAATGGTATGAGAGATTAAAGAAGACCAACCTTCTGATCACTTAATATTTAATATCTACTCTACATCTACATCCAGCATGAAGCTGCGTACTGAAGCTAGAAAACTTCTGTCCTCAGAGAGCTTACAGCACAAGATAGAGAGCCAGAATGCATAAAGCAGTGAGTGCGCGATGGTAAATCACTGTAACAGATACTGCTTCAGTGAAAGAATGTAGGGATGAGGTATTCAAAAAGCTTCTTAAAGGAGACTATATTCCAGTTGTATGTGCTAAGTTGCTTTAGTCATGTCCGACTCTTTGTGACCCTATGGACTGTAGCCAGCCAGGCTCCTCTGTCCGTGTTATTCTTCAAGAATACTAGAGTGGGTAGCCACGCCCTTCTCCAGGGGATGTCTAGGCTAGCAGGGAAACCCCATATTCCAGTTACTCTTCAATAAAAAGAGACAAAGAGCTTTCAGGCAGAAGCAGCAGCAAACATGATAGAAACCGACACGACTTCAGCTGGTGTGAGAGCTTAGTCATTCAGTCCTGCCCAACTCTTTGCGACCCTGAGGACTGCAGCCCACTAAGCACCTCTGTCCATGGTGTGGCAGGTACTGGAAACAATAGGCTCAGATAGTACTGGCTTCTAATAACTGCTATTCTCAGGTCTCAGCTGAGGAGACAAGAAGGATGAGCACTCATTAGATGTTGATCTATGGAGGGAAGGAGTAATCCCGTTTATTCTAATGGCTCCTACTGGGGCAAGTCTGTGTGGATCAAAGGAATACTCACCCAAGCAGTTATCTCTGAGATGCATATTTAGGATATTTTTAAAGAGAAGAAAAGGAATAGTCCATTATGTGGAGTCCATTCCTTGAACCCATAGATACTTTTTGATTTTAGGATGTACATACCTGATTTAAGTAACTTGAATATCTTAACCCAATTTCCTCTAATTCTTAATGATCAGTAACACAGACACTTAAGTAAAAGGAATTTAGGAATAATTTTACTACCTTATTCAATTACAATAGATGTACCATGAATCAAATCCTTTATAACCTGACATATAAAGAAAATATGAGGTAAACATTTTAACATGTGTAAAGAATATTCCTTATTGAATTTCCCTGATTACTGTTCAGAGCCATCCATCATCATTTCCATCAAAAAGTTGAGCACTGTCAAAGAATTTAAATCTTCTTAGAAATTTATCCTTTTAATAAAAGAGTGCAATATTATTATCACAGATTCACTGTAATATCATTTTTTAAATAAAATCATTTTTACTATTAAATCAGAATGATTTATTCAAAATGTCTTTTAAGCTAAGGATGGAAATTTGAAGTAGCTCTCCTGTCTTTCTTGTAACCAGCATCCTTCTGCTTGGTGTTATATTTTATGTTTTCTTATATAAGCAGGTATGTTCCTTAGATCAAGGGTCAGAAGGCTATGGCCTGTGGGGTATCCAGCCCATTGTCTGTTTTTGTGGCCTGTGAGGTAAGAGTAATTTTTCTATTTATAAATGGTTAAAATGTAAATAAAAAAGAATCATATTTTGTGACACATGGAAATTATATGAAATTCGAATTTCAGAGTCCGTAAATAAAGAATGAGTCTGTCTCATTCATTGGTTGGCATATTTTCTGACTGCTTTCTTGTTTCAAGAGCAGAGCTGAGTAGTTAATTATTATTAAAGTAAAGTTAATTTGCAATGTTGTGTTAGTTTCTGGTGTACAGTAAAAGTGATTCAGTTTTACATATGTATTCTTACATTCTCTTCCATTATAGGTTAGTACAGGATATTGAGTATAGTTCCCAGGTGAGTAGTTTCAAAAAAGCCTATATGATCCATGAAACCATATGTTTACTGTCTGGCTCTTTGCAGAAAGTTTGACCCTTACCTTGTATAATAGGTTGGAATACATCACCAAAATATTGCACTGTATAGCCCTTATAATTAATATTTTTAGCTATCAGGCTCAGTAGTAAAGAATCTGCCTGCAATGCAGGAGACACAGAAAATTCTGGTTTGATCCTTGGGTGGGGAGGATCCCCTGGAGGAGGAAATGGCAACCCACTCCAGTATTCTTGCCTGGAGAATCCCATGGACAGAGGAGTCTGGTGGGCTACAATTCATGGGTTTGCAAAGAATCAGACATGACTGAGCACACACACACACCTCAGTTAAATGTTGAAAGTGTTACCCTTTTTACTAGTTTCAGAAAAGGGAGAACTGGAAGTACAAGAAAATAAGTTTTGGGGTCAAATATTTGAACTTATACTTTCTGATAAGACATTATCCACTGGTGTTGAATCAAAAAGTTTTCATCTAAGCCTATAGAGAGCATTTTTGATGATTTTAATATGTGTTGAATGTGTATGCCTGTGAAGAATGCTGCGTGGCCACTCCTAAGACCAGTTGAATATAAATATAGAGGGTTACAGTGTTTGCACACTTTTGTAGTCTGAAATCTTGGAGTGCAGCAGATGAGGTATAATCTGAATTGTTTTGGCATTGCTGGCCTTATTGAAACCCTCCATGCACTTTGCACATCTGTGTCTGCAACAAGAAGGGATCATTGTTCGGCTCTGCTATTGCTGTTTATGAATCAGAGGAACAAAAAGGCAACAGAATAAGCAAAATGTCATGTTCATACAAATCTTGATTAGGGTAAAATCATCTGGCTGGCATTGCCTGCATACAACATCACCAACAGGGCTGCCAGCTTGTAAAGGGAGCCTCCCAGGTCCTGTGTCTTGGATCTTCAAAGCTTGGAACAGCTTATTTGAAGGTTTACATGAAAGCTAGATCTACCCAAAATAGTAAAGATCTAGTCTCTGAGTCTTTGCTATTATTAACCAACTTGTCTTTAAGGATCCCTGAAGTCCTAGGAGATGTCTGCATAACTGCAGCATCTATAATGGATGGTCCTTTGGTAAAGGTACTTACCAAAATAGGCTTGATTAAAATCTTCAAGCAGGGTTTCCCGACTCCAGCTCCGTGGACATTTGGGCCCAGATCATTCTTTTGGTGATCCCTGTGCACTATAAGATGTTTAGCAGTGTCCCCAGCCTCATCCCACTAGCCGACAGCACTCTCCCAGTTGAGACAACATCAAACGTCTCCAGACTTTTCCTTAGTTCCCTAACCCAGTTGAGAACCACTGTTTCAGAGGATTATGAAACTTTGCCTCATTCCACAGTGTCATCCAGGGACCTCTGAGGAGTATTAGACCCTGAGAACAGAAATAGATTAAAAAGACTCAGAATCTGAGTTTATGGACATAAAATAATTATCTAAAAAGTGAAAATCTGATTATGTATCCAGATTTCCAGAATATGCTTACATTTTTGCTTATCATGGTTGCTGCTGCTACTGCTAAGTCGCTTCAGTTGCGTCCGACTCTGTGCGACCTCATAGACAGCAGCCCACCAGGCTCCCCCATCCCTGGGATTCTCCAGGCAAGAACACTGGAATGGGTTGCCATTTCCTTCTCCAATGCATGAAAAGTGAAAAGTGAAAGTGAAGTCGCTCAGTAAAACAAAATACTGGGAAAATTTCCCTCACTTTTAAAAAGTGGTCATGGGGAAAAGTGAAACGGAGCAGGACCCTATGGTCTTTACCTGCCCACGCTGCAATGTCCTTTCCCTGCTTTTTGTCTGTGGAAAGCTTTAGTCAAAGAGTAAGTTTAATCAGAGAAGTGAGAAATGCATAAACAGAGGGAAACAGTCAAAGGAGACCAAATAATAAAAATGTAGTCATTAAACAGAGTCAGGGACATTTAATTCTTTCTCAAGAGCTAAAGATAATAAATATTCTAAGCCATATCCTGTGCCCTGTCTTACAGATACTGAAACCCCCCACCAGGTAGAGAAGTTAACTACACGATGACCAGACTGCGGCCATGATATAAGCTGCCACAGTTCTAAGAATTGGCCTCAAAGTAATGGAAACAAACTGACCTTCCAACTGAAGGTTAGTTAACTGTACCTAAAACAACCAAGATGATGCCGGTCAGACCACTGACGACAAATCTGAAGATGACTGTCAGAGCTGACTGCACCGTTTCTGTGTGTAGCCCTTTCCTTCTGTCTATAAAAGCTGTTCCTCACTGACTGTCCGTAATGAGGGGGAGGCAGCCTTTGGGCAGACATCCGCCCTCCCCCTCTGGATGCTGGCCTCAGAAATAAAGCAATTCTTTCCACCAACCTGGCCTGTTTATTGGCTTTTGAGTGGCAAGCAGCCAGACCCCACACATGTCTTTAGGTAACAAAATAACTGTTTTTCCCCCAAAGCTTCAGCCTTCTTGTTTCAAGCCTAAGGGTGAAGCCAACACATGGAAAAGGAAAGAGATAAGAGACTTCAGTTTACAAAGACGTAACCAATGTGCCCAGGGTGTACTTCCTCAGAACTTCTTGTTTTATTAGATAATAGACTGCTTTAAAAAAAAAAATCCAGTTTCAATTCTCTGTCACTTGCAACCAAAGCACCCTAACTTATACAGTATTCCAGTATCTGCTCAATCTTTCCTGCTTCATCCTCTAAACCCAGTCAACTTGTCCATACAAAGCACACACTGATGCTATAACCACTCTTGACCATTGCGAGCCTCTGGTGATAGCTCCATAAATTTACTAATATTTTCTCTCTCAGTGAAACAACATCTTTATTTCATTTCTAATATTTTAGTATAATCCTATCTATTCACCAGAGAAGGAAATGGCAACTTACTTTAGT
Organism: Tragelaphus eurycerus; assembly: GCA_935064755.1. Classification (NCBI taxonomy): domain Eukaryota; kingdom Metazoa; phylum Chordata; class Mammalia; order Artiodactyla; family Bovidae; genus Tragelaphus; species Tragelaphus eurycerus. Next base: position 6,436,067 of record CAKXYN010000093.1, on the reverse strand, counting down.
ATTCTTGCCTGGCAAATCCCATGGACAGAGGAGCCTGACAGGTTACAGTCCATGAGGTTACAAAAGAATTGGACATGACTTAGAGACTAAACGCACAACAGCATCCATTTGTTGGGAGAGATTAAGCTTCTATATAAGTAAACTCAAAATATATAACTGCTAAAACTGCATGGAAATTCATTTCTTATTCATTTAATGTGCAAAGATGCTTCTATGAAGTAATAAATCAAGAAACTAAACTTCTTCCTTCTTGGCAGTCCATCATTCTTAATCTTGACACTTCAACTTGCCTTGCAACCTGCAGGAGGAGAACTCAGAGAGAAAGCACTCCCTTCTGAAAAGTTGTGGCTCAGAAACAGCATGTATTCCTGCTGCTCAATCTACCCCCCACCCCCCCGCCAGTGAAGGAGATGTAGGAGACACGGCTTTGATCCCTACCTTCCCTGGGTAGGGAAGATCCTCTGGAGAAGGCAATGGCAACCCACTCCAGTATTCTTGCCTGGAGAATTCCATGGACAGACGGGCCTGATGGGCTATAGTCCATGGGGTTGCAAAGAGTCAGACACGACTTAAGTGGCTTAGTGCTCACACACTTTGCTACCTTTTTAACTGATGTCTCTGTCTTACATGTTTCACTTATTTGCACTTGTTTTTGACCCATCTTACCAGAATAGAGAAACCTGAGTAGATATCTTTTGACCTTGCTTCTTTTTTACAAAGCATAGTTGTATTTTAAAAGAATAGGAGGAATTTTTAAACTCCGTTTTGAAAAGAGACTTCAGTTAAAAGGGTGATAATCTAATTTCAAAACTCCTCAAATTTGTCCTGGGGAAAGGAAAAGAAAATACTAACAAAATTATGAGAAAAATGATTCTTTTGGATCTTTGTTATTTCTCATAAGTACAGCATTTCCAAAAGGAAAAATAACATATCCTTTGAAGTGACAGAGAATTTTGGTTGTATTTTAAAAATTAATGTTTTTCAAGTATAAACTCATTATAGTTTTACCCCATATAACAATATATTCTCTTTGAAAAAGTAACTGTATCCCTGGATCTGTAATTTTCTTTTTCAAATAATAAAGACATTTTTGGTCTGACCAAACATTGATGAAATTCTAGCAAGTTGGTGCCTTCCTTATATTTTCTGGAAGGCATTGAGTAAAATAGTAAAAGGTTTTTGTCAAATGAGTTGCTGTGTCACAGGAAATTGTGATAGAAGCTCATTCACTGGAGTCATTTAAAATTCAAATTGATGTTTCACATGTACTCAGTTACTTTCTAGTAGCTTCTGGGCTACAAAAGCTTTTAAACTTAGAAAAGACACAAACATATTTCATCAGTTTCCCTGTCCTAACTTACTCACTTATGCAGTAGGTAATTATCAAGCCCCTAATACACGTTAAGTATTAGTGCTAAGTAACAACTGGTAAGAAAATAAAACCACCTTGGCCTCAACTCAGAGAGATTTCAGAATAATTAAGAATAAGGATGAGGATGAGGAAACAGAATATCAAATAAGGAAACAGTTATATGTTAAATTTCAATTGAGGTTTCTGTTACTAGACTTACCTATTCTACACCTTAAGAGTGATATTTCATTGAGTCTCGGAGATTCAGACAGATTTTGTATTGTAAAGATCAGAGTGGAAGGGTTCCAGAGAGACTGTAAATAGCACATTTAAACATATATTGCATTAGCCTAAGAAAGAGATTATTCTATCTTCTCTCCACAAAATAAAGTGATCATACTATCAAATTTATAACCTGCTCACGAGGTAGCAGTTTGTTTTGGGTTCATGGCCGAAGAAGCAGATTTATGTCTTTCGTATTTATTTGTTAGGGACAGACTCAAATGGATCTTATCCTATATGTTCACATTTAAAACTAATTTTTTCAGTTCAGTTCAGTTCAGTCACTCAGTCATGTCCAACTCTTTGCGACTCCATGGATTACCGCACGCCAGGCTTGTCTGTCCATCACCAACTCCCGGAGCTTACTCAAAACTCATGTCCATCGAGTTGGTGATTCCATCCAGCCATCTCATCCTCTGTCATTCCCTTCTCCTCCCCTCTTCAATCTTTCTCAGCATCAGGGTCTTTTCAAGTGAGTCAGCTCTTCATGTCAGGTGGCCAAAGTATTGGAGTTTTAGCTTCAGCATCAGTACTTCCAATGAATATTCAGGACTAATTTCCTTTAGGATGGACTAGTTGGATCTCCTTGCAGTCCAAGGGACCCTCAAGAGTCTTCTCCAACACCATAGTTCAAAAGTATCAATTCTTTGATGTTCAGCTTTCTTTATAGTCCAACTCTCACATCCATACATGACTATTGGAAAAACCATACCTTTGACTGGACAGACCTTTGTTGTCAAAGTAATGTCTCTAGTCATAGCTTTTCTTCCAAGGAGCAAGGGTCTTTTAATTTCATGGCTGCAGTCACTATCTGCAGTGATTATGGAGCCCAAGATAATAAAGTCTCTCACTGTTTCCATCATTTACCCATCTATTTGCCATGAAGTGATGGGACCAGATACCATGATCTCAGCCTTCTGAATCTTTGGCTTTAAGCCAACTTTTTCACTCTCCTCTTTCACTTTCATAAAGAGGCTCTTTAGTTCTTAACTTTCTGGCAGAAAGTTGGTGTCATCTGCGTATCTGAGGTTATTGCTATTTCTCCCAGCAATCTTGATTCCAGCTTGTGTTTCATCCAGCCCAGTGTTTCTCATGATGTACTCTGCATATAAGTTAAATAAGCAGGGTGACAATATACAGCCTTGACGTACTCCTTTCCTGGTTTGGAACCAGTCTGTTTTTCCATGTCCAGTTCTGACTGTTGCTTCCTGACCTGCATTCAGATTTCTCAGGAGCCAGGTAAGGTGGTCTTGTATTCCCATCTCTTTCAGAATTTTCCACAGTTTACTGTGATCCACACAGTCAAAGGCTTTGTTGTAGTCAATAAAGCAGAAGTAGATGCTTTTCTGGAACTCTCTTGCTTTTTGATGATCCAACGATGTTGGCAACTTGATCTCTGGTTCCTCTGCCTTTTCTAAATCCAGCTTGAACATCTGGAAGTTCATGGTTCATGTACTGTTGAAGCCTGGCTTGGAGAATTTTGAGCATTATTTTGCTAGTGTGTGAGATGAGTACAATTGTGCAGTAGCCTAAACAGTTTTAGCACTGCCTTTCTTTGAGATTAGAATGAAAACTGACTTTTTCAGTCCTGTGGTCACTGCTGAGTTTTCCAAATTTGCTGGCATATTAAGTGCAGTACTTTAACAGCATCATCTTTTAGAATTTGAAATAGCTCAACTGGAATTCCATCATCTTCACTAGATTTGTTTATAGTGATGCTTCCTAAGGCCCACCTGACTTTGCATTCCAGGATGTTTGGCCCTAGGTGGGTCATAAAGATCTTTTTAGTATAGTTTTTCTTTGTATTCTTGCTACCTCTTCTTAATATCTTCTGCTTCTGTTAGGTCCATACCATTTCTGTCCTTTATTATGCCCATCTTTGCATCAAATGTACCCTTGGTATCTCTGATTTTCTTGAAGAGATCTCTAGTCTTTCCCATTCTATTGTTTTCCTCTGTTTCTTTGCACTTATCACTAAGGAGGGCTTTTTTATCTCTCCTTGCTATTCTTTGGAACTCTGTTAAATGCATATATCTTTCCTTTTCTCCTTTGCCTTTAGCTTCTGTTCTTTTCTCAGTTATTTGTAAGGCCTCCTGAAACAAACATTTTGCCTTTTTGCATTTCTTTTTCTTGGAGATGGTCTTGATCACCACCTCCTGTACAATGTCACGAACCTCCATCCACAGTTCTTCAGGCACTCTGTCTATCAGATCTAATCTCTTGAATCTATTTGTCACTTGCACTGTATAATCATAAGGGGTCTAATTTAAGTCGTACCTGAATGGTCTAGTGGTTTTCCCTATTTTCTTCAATTTGAGTCTGAATTTTGTAATAAGGAGTTCATGATCTGACCCACAGTCAGCTCCTGGTCTTATTTTTTTCTGACTCTATAGAGCTTCTCCATCTTTGGCTGCAAAGAATATAATCAATCTGATTTTGGTATTGACCATCTGGTGATGTCCATGTGTAGAGTCTTCTCTGTGTTGTTGTTGGAAGAGGGTGTTTGCCATGATCAGTGCATTCTCTTGGCAAAATTCTATTAGCCTTTGCCCTGCTTCATTTTGTACTCCAAGGCTAAAATTTGCCTGTTACTTCAGGTATCTCTTGACTTCTTACTTGTGCATTCCAGTCCCCTATAATGAAAAGGACATCTTTTTGGGGTGTTGGTTCTAGAAGGTCTTGTAGGAATTCATAGAACTGTTCAATTTCAGCTTCTTCAGCGTTACTGATTGGGGCATAGACTTGGATTACTGTGATATTGAATGGTTTGCCTTGGAAATGAACACAGATCGTTTTGTCGTTTTTGAGATTGCATCCAAGTACTGTGTTTTGGACTCTTGTTGACTACGCGGGCTACCCCATTTCTTCTAAGGGATTCTTGCCCACAGTAGTAGATATAATGGTCATCTGAGCTAAATTCACCCATTCCAGTGCATTTTAGTTCACTGATTCCTTAAATGTTGATGTTCACTCTTGCCATCTCCTGTTTGACCACTTTCAATTTACCTTGATTCATGGACCTAGCGTTCCAGGTTCCTATGCAATATTGTTCTTTATAGCCTCGGACTTGACTTCCATCACCAGTGAGATTCACAACTGGGTGTTGTTTTTACTTTGGCTCCATCTCTTCATTCTTTCTGGAGTTATTTCTTCACTGTTCTCCAGAGCATACTGGGCACCTAATGACATGGGGAGCTCATCTTACAGTATCCTATCTTTTTTGCCTTTTCATACTGTTCAGGGAGTTCTTTATAATTATGTGTTATTTATTCAAAGGTAAAAATTATAATAAACAGAGGGGAAAATTCAGGCACAGGAACTTTAAAGCAATGTTTTTTATTCTCTAAATATATTGCCCTGTTATGCATAGAGTGTATGAATTTCACATGGACCAGGTTCTCAGAGAATCTTCATATCTTGGACTTGTCTTCAGAATAAGTTCTTATGAAATCATTTTGAATTGTGGATTCCCCTTGGCAACTCTTGAGGAAACTTTCCTTGGTCTTACAGCTTTGACAATGGCTCATTTGAACTCCATACATGGAAACAGGTGCACAGGATTGTTTTCTTTAACCTCATTTATAAGTTTCATTACCAGTTTCATCTCTTAACCTTTAAACAGAAGAATGAAGAAACTTTGCAACCAGTGTTGAGACCATGTGAATTTTAGAGAAGGAGATGGGCATAACCAGTTGCTGGGGAAGAGCTGGGCAGAACAAGGGGCAATGCTGGGGAGGAAAGCATGTGTCAGTGTGACATCCACTTATTTGCTTCCCACTCAGCATCTATTTCATATAATGCTCATCACAAAACATTCAGAAAAGAAACAGGTCCTAGTGTAATGCCTCACTTAATGCTTAAAGAAAATATGTACCTTGGTGCTACATATCTATTTTTTTATTATTATTGGAGTATAGTTGCTTTGCAATGTTGTGTTAGTTTCTGCTGTACAACATAGAAAATCAGCTCCATGTATACATATGTCCCCTCCCTCCTGAGCCTCCCTCCCACACCTGCTCTCAACCCTCTAGGTCATTACAAAGCACCAAGTTGAGCTTCCTGTGCCATAAACAGGGTTTCCACTACCTACCTCTTTTATACATGGTAGTATATATATATGTATGTCAGTGCTACTCTCTCCATTTGCCCCACCCTACAGATGAATGGATAGAGAAGATTTGGTACATATATACAATGAAATATTACTCAGCCATGAAAAGGTGCTATGTATCTCTTAACCCACTGTGGAGAGTGGGTCCCTGATTGTTAAGGAAAGAGATTCTGAAAAGAGAATTTTTTCCCCTGCATTTCTTAGTCACACCCAGTTGCAATAAGTTCCAGATATCATGTGCCAATTATATTTCTTATTTTAAAACACTTTTTACCCTGTTGCTTTGAAGCTCCTGAGGCAGACGTGGGTTTGAACTCTTCACTCACTATTTGACCCTGAGCAAGATATTTAACCCTTTCAACTTCATCTCTTTAGCAGCTAAAAATGAAGAAAGACACCTATCTTATAGGATTGTTTAAAGAATTAAATGAGATAATTGTGAAGGAAGATTTTTTACAATAATGAGCACTATAAATTAATAACAATGACAAAAATAATCAGGACCTTAATAATTCAAGTGTTAGAAAACACATTTTATCACTAAAAATTACTCCAGTATAACTTCTGATCAAAAATATAACCACTATAAAATAGATATCAACAGGACCTACTTTATAGCACTAATACTCTATAAAAACCTACATGGGAAAAGAATCTGTAAAAGAAGGGATGTATGTATTTATGTATAACTAAATAACTTTGTTGTATACCTGAAACTAGTACAGCACTGTAAATCAGCCATGTGTGAGTACGTGCTAAGATGCTTTAGTCATGTCTGACTCTTTGTGACCCCATGGACTGTAGCCCTCTAGGCTCCTCTGTCCATGGGATTTCCCAGGTGAGAAACTGGATTGGGTTGCCATGTCCTCTTCCAGTGGATCTTCCCAACATAGGGATTGAACCTGTGTCTCTTACATCTCCTGCACTGGCAGGCACGTTCTTTACTGCTATTGCCACCTGGGCTGACTTTTCATTCAAGACGATGGAGTAAAGCATTATTTCTCCTTTGCTCCCTATTGAAAATTCTTCAAGATACGGGAATACCATACCACCTTATGTGTCTCCTGAGAAATCTGTATGCAGGTCAAGAAGCAACAGTTAAAACTGGACATGGAACAATGGAATGGTTCCAAATTGGAGGACGTCAAGGCTGTATATTGTCACCCTGCTTATTTAACTTACATGTAGAGGACATTATGCAAAATGCCAGGCTGGATGAAGCACAAGCTGGAATCAAGACTGCCGGGAGAAATATCAATAACCTCAGATATGCAGATGACACTACTTTTATGGCAGAAAGTGAAGAGGAACTGAAGAGCCTCTTGATGAAAGTGAAAGAGGAGAGTGAAAAAGTTGGCTTAAAACTCAACATTCAAAAAACAAAGATCATGGCATCTGGTCCCATCACTTCAAGGCAAAAAGATGGAGAAACAATGGAAATAGAGACTTTGTTTTCTTGGGTCCCAAAATCATTGCAGATGGTGATTGCAGCCATGAAATTAAAAGACATTTGCTCCTTGGAAGAAAAGCCATGACCAACCTAGGCACCATATTAAAAAGCAGAGACCTTACTTAGTCAACAAATGTCCATCTAGTTAAAGCTACGGTTTTTCCAGTAGTCATGTATGGGTGTGAGAGTTGTATCATAAAGAAAGCTGAGTGCTGAAGAATTGATGTTTTTGAAGTGTGGTGTTGGAGAAGCCTCTTGAGAGTCCCTTGGATTTCAAGCAAATCAAACTAGTCAATTCTAAAGGAAATTAGTCCTGAATATTCATTGGAAATACTGATGTTGAAGCTGAAACGCCAATACTTTGGCCACCTGATGTGAAGAGCTGACTCATTTGAAAAGATCCTGATCCTGGGACAGATTAAAGGTGGGAGGAGAAGGTGACAACAGAGGATTAGATGATTAGATGGCATCACCAACTTGATAGACATGAGTTTGAGCCAGCTCTGGGGGTTGGTGTTGGACAGGGAAGCCTGGCGTGCTACAGTCCATGGGGCTACAAATAGTCAGACACGACTGAGTGACTAAACTAAACTGAATTCCCTATTGAATCCCCAGTAACTAACACAGTACTCATAATAAATTACATACTCACTAAATTGTTTCTGAAAAATTAATGAACTGCCCAAGCTGAAAGAAATCTTGTTTTATAACAAGGCAGCATCCATCCACGTAGCAAACCATTGATCAGCAGCAGAGCACAAAAGCATTGTAAAGATAATCTAGTAGTCAGAGGCTATAAAATTTCCTCAAATGAACTTATAATAATGTATAATTAAGCAAATATTTAATACAGAGTTGGATAGAAGGGCTGATCAACCATTTATAACTTTAAACCACTCTTCTAATGGGTATCATTTCTTTGGTAGGTTAAATGTGGATAAAGGTCCTCTGATTTTTATTTCTAGGTCAAGATTTCTGTGATATTAGACTGATAAGAGAAACAACCCCCCCCCCACTTTCCACATTTAGATTGTCATATTGTATTTATCTGCAGAAGAAGACCATTCTGTTGTCTTTATAATGCATTGTGCATCAGACCTGCAGACCATCAGTGCATGCAGGGCTCTCTCTACGGTGGTTAGAATAATCTGGTTCCATAATGGCGGTTATCATGGGTTCTAAAGTGACCTCTAGGGCTCACTTCCATGTTACCTTCATCTTGCTTCAACATGGAGGGCTCCAACTCACTTCAAAGATCATCCCATGTATAGAAAGACTTTGATGGAGTGAAACAGAACTCACTGTAGGTTTGAAGTTCATAGGAATGTTTAATAAGAAAAGATCATGATTATCACTACATTAAAAAAAGATCTCTTGCTTTAGTCATACATATAATGTTTCATTATCTGTCACAGACATATTCACCCAAGATCTACAGGGCAAACAAACACAACTCAGTAAGGTACCTTCTAGATTTATTCACAGTGGAAAAACACCATGTTTGATAAGCATTCTTTAATTAGGGGAAGAGTTTGTAACTTATTGTTTGTTTTCCATTTAAAACACATTTTTTTTTCATTATGAATTTATTTGAAAAAGCACTGAACCTGAAGTTTAATTGTAAGCAAAATGTGCTTTCACCTTAGTGCAGCACTGTTTGATAAAGTGTGTTTCACGGGCAATTGTCCCTATTACTTCCAGAGAGTATGGAAAAGTGACCCTTCCCATCTAATTTCCCCTAAGGAATGTCTGCCTTCTGTGGAAGGGAGTATACAGAGTAACATAAGCTCTGCAAGAGTCTGTGAAACATTAAGAATATTGATATCAAACATACCAAATATATCCTTTAAGTTAGAATATTTATAGCAGGATATATATTGGACACACTTGTTGATCCTGTATTTTGGTGCTTTTTGGAGCTACTCACAGCACAGAACATAGATTAAGCATGTTTCTTTTTCATCCAGAAGAAGATGGTAATGTCTATTGACATATGTAAAGTAGTTTTTTCATTTCAAAATAGGTTTTTATTTCTGGGCTTTGAGATGATTCAAGACAAGTCAACCTGCCAACATGAGCCTGGGGAGCAAAGAAATGAGGATGTACTGGAAAGAACTGGAAACTAGGACAAGTGCAGCAAAACCTGAGGTCCCTTCTTGGGTCTGTCACTACTCCCCACTCCTGGACAGGTTGCTTAATCTAATTATTCATCTGTCTGGTTATAAGAGAAGAGAGAATATAAATGAAAGTGTATTGAAAGAAATATGACTACTATTTTCACCAAGAAATTTTGCCCTAAGAGCAACCCATAAGCTTTCTCATGAATGTGTAATTTGGGCCTAGACAGTTGTCTTCTCCCTTAAAGTATTGGAAAGATAATCTAGGGTATAACTTGAAATCTTATTAGCATGATTATTCACAGAAGTATTTAATGTGAAATTTTGTCAGGGACGTGCACTTCTTGGAATGAAATTTGTCCAGAAAAAAAGCACACACAGTTGAAAAGTATAGTAACATGAAGAAGTTTTTAACTAAATTGGAATTTAGACAATAAAAAAAAAGCCATGAGAAGTAAAAAGAAGCAAAATAGTTATTAAACATGCACTCTATGCAAGGCTCTGGAGTCAAAAAGATTCAGGTTTAAATCTTTTTCTGCCATTGTCTCTATAACTTTAGACAAGTTATTTAAGCTCTCTTAGCCTTAGTTTCTGGAGAAGGCAATGGCACCCCACTCCAGTACTCTTGCCTGGAAAATCCCATGGATGGAGGAGCTTGGTAGGCTGCAGTCCATGGGGTCGCTAGGAGTTGGACACGACTGAGCGACTTCACTTTCACTTTTCACTTTCATGCATCGGAGAAGGAAATGGCAACCCACTCCAGTGTTCTTGCCTGGAGAATCTCAGGAACGGGAGAGCCTTGTGGGCTGCCGTCTATGGGGTCGCACAGAGTCAGACATGACTGAAGCGACTTAGCAGCAGCAGCCTTAGCTTCCTTTTTGGTCATAGGTGAAGAACCTTTGTGAGATTTCAGCCAGATTTCACATATGAAGTGCTTAGTTCAGTAGCTATTACACAGTAAACATTCAACAAATAAAGCTGCTGGGTTGTGTTGTTCTAAACAGTAAGTGCTCAGAGTGATAACTGACCATGATGGATAAATGTCTTATAATAGGATCTACATGAAAAAAAAGTTAAATGAGGGTACAACCAAATGGCAAGCTGAACTCTCAGGAAGGAAAGACTTAAAAGGTCAGATCATAGGAGCGTGTTGATTAAAAGCCATCAAAGAAAGCACAAGAAAAATTAAACTGAGGGAAGAATGGGCATCAATTACTTTTGTCCTATTTATTCTTTGTGGAAAGAGGGGCTTAAATTCTCATCATCATTAATATAGAAAATCTTTGAATTTAGAAATTTTAAAATGGCAACCCACTCCAGTATCTTGCCTGGGAAATCCCATGGACAGAGAAGCCTGACGGGCTACAGTCCTTGGGGTTGCAGAGAGTTGGACACAACTGAGCAACTAACAACAACAAATGGACCACAGAGAGAAGGATCGGTACTTTTAACTCTATAAGAAAAACTCTATAATCGTGTAGTCATTCTTAAATACTTTTGTTTTGATTTACATTGGGTACAAGATCTATACGCAGTCATGATCGGCCTGTGTACCTACTACCGCACTGTGAGTTTCCCCGAGGGCAGGAATTGTGTCCTATTCATCTTTCCATGCCCAGTGCCTTGCTCATTCTTGAGGGCTATCCCTGAAATGGACAATGCAAGATTTGCAAAGACAGATATACTCAAACATATCGTAGAAGGAAAGAACTGTATCTACAGCCACAAGGGAGATGCCCATTGGAATGATGAGGAAACGCCACTATAGCCTTATCAGAGTGGCTAAAATAAAAGTTACTGACAATACCTAGAGGTGACAAGAGGAGTAGGGAACTCGCATATGCTGCTGGTAAAAACGCAAAATGCTATAGTCATTCTGGTAAATGGTTTGGCGGTTTCTTATAAATTTAAACGTATGCTTCCTACAATGACCTAGCAAGCCTATTTTGATGTATTTCCCTAAAAGAAATGAAAACTTGCCGTCAAACAAAAACCTATATGGAAATATTCATAGTAACTCTATTCATAACAATTATTGATAAAATGTGGAAATGAACCGAACATCTTTCATGGATAAATGGATAAAACAGTGATATGTGTCTTCTGTGATAAACCATAACGAAAAAGAATTTTTTTAAAAAAAGGAAGTATATATTTTTCTATAACTGAATCAGTTCACTGCACAGCAGAAATGAATACAACATTGTAAATCAACTATATTTCAATTTTAAAGAAGAACAGTGGTATGTCCATAATGGAATCCTGCTGCTGCTACTGCTAAGTCGCTTCAGTCGTGTCCAACTCTGTGCAACCCCATAGACAGCAGCCCACCCAGCTCCTCCGTCCATGGGATTTTCCAGGCAAGAGTACTGGAGTGGGGTGCCATTGCCTTCTCCTAATGGAATCATATTCCACAATAAAAAAAAAAAATCAAATCACTGATCCCTTCAAAAACTTGGATGAATCCCAAAGGCATTCTGCGGAGTGAAAGAGTCAGTCTCAAAAGAATGCATACTGCATCATTCCATTCATATGACATTTTCAAAAAGACAAAACTATAAGACAGATCAGTGGTGCCTGGGGTTGGGTTGGGTGGAGGAGTGAGTATAAAGGCTTAGCAAGACATAGATGTGAAGGGTGACAGAACTACTCTGTCCTGATTATGCTGCTGATTACACAAATCTACACATGTGTTAAAAATTCATGCAGTTCAGTTCAGTCACTCAGTCGTGTTCGACTCTTCGCAACCCCATGAATCGCAGCACCCCAGGCCTCCCTGTCCATCACCATCTCCTGGAGTTCACTCAGACTCACGTCCATCAAGTCAGTGATGCCATCCAGCCATCTCACCCTCTGTCATCCCCTTCTCCTCTTGCCCCCCAATCCCTCCCAGCATCAGAGTCTTTACCAATGAGTCAACTCTTCGCAGGAGGTGGCCAATGTACTGGAGTTTCAGCTTTAGCATCATAAAATTCACACAACTCTACACCAAAAACAGTTCAATTTTATTCCATGTTGATTTAAAAATAACAGGTAACAGCCTGCCAGGCTTTCCTGTCCATGGGATTTTCCAGGCAAGAATACTAGAGTGGGTTTATGTGGCTGTGCTGGGTCTTAGTTGCGGCATGAGAAACCTTTTAGCTGTGGCATGCAAGGTCTAGTTTCCTGACCAGGGATGGAACTCAAAACCCTTGCATCAGGAGTGTAAAGTCTTAGCCACTGAACCACCAGGAACGACCCAACAAAAATAATAAAATTTCAAACACCAAAGAAATGTAAAGTATTTATAACCAGCACTGGAAGTATAAGCTAAACCCCTCCAACCAGACTTCAACCCCTGGGGACTGCTTTCTATGGGAAGATCATGTTAAGCCGCTTACGTGGTGTCCAACTCTTTGTGACCCCATGGACTGTAGCCTGCCAGGCTCTTCTGTCCATGGGATTCTCCAGGCAGGAATACGGGAGTGGGTTGCCATGCCCTCCGAACTTCCTGATGCAGGGATTGAGCCTGCATTTCCTGCTACTCTTGCCTTGCAGGTGAGTTCTTTACTGCTGAGCCGCCTGGGAAGCCGTAGATCATAAATCTTCACACCTCATCTCTTCCACTCACAACAAACCCAGAAATGTGCCCTGACAGATAATTTTAAACTTTCCACTGAGTCTATGTGTTAGTCTTGTGAGCAGATGATTCAGTAATGAGCACCATTTCTTATATACTCCCAATGCTGACTGGGTGCTAATAAAGCCTAATCTAAGAAGGAATTGGTATTACTTATCAGCAAGTCCCCCACATGTCATTTGCATTGTGGATAGCCATCTTGTGTAGATCATATTACTTATGTAATTTTTTTTTTTTTTACTTTGGATCTAGACTTGGACTGTAATGAACAGTATGAATTCATGTGTTTGTCTTTGTGAGTAGTGTGTGCATGAGCCTGTGTGGTGTCTGTGGAGTGTAGGTATTTGCTGAATAACTAGACAAATTCATCTTTCAGCACCTACAACTGCTCTGGGACATTTTTAAGAGTACGAGATCTGACATGTCAAAGCTGAACCATTACACCATCTCACCGTAGGAAGCCACCATTCTTCCCACCCACATCCTCCCAAGGAGGCTTACCTGCTGTGCTCTTATTTCAGAAACTAAAAATATTCTTCTGGGGACACTGTGTCTTCAGGAGTCTAGATAAATGGAGAGGAGTCATCAGACCACAACTGTGGGAGAGATGTGGATGTTCCCTTAAAAAAAAAAACAAAAAACAGTCCTGGGCAGGGAAGCAACCTAAATGTCCATCAGCAGAGGAAATGATAAATAAGATGTAGCACATATACACAATGGACTATTACTCAACCATTAAAAATAATGAAATAATGCCACTTGCAGCAACAAAAATGGACCTACAGATTGTCATACTGAGTGAAATAAGTCCAACAGAGAAGGAAAAATATCATAAATATCATATGACATCCCATATATGCAGAAATATAAAAAGAAATGATACAAATGAACTTACTTACCAAAAAAACAAACAGACTCAACAGAGTTAGATAATGAATTTATTGTTGCCAGAGGGAAAGATTCGGGGGAGGGATAGTTGGAGAGTTGGGGATTGACATTATATACCGCTATATTTAAAATAGATAACCAACAAGGTCCTATTGTATAGTACAGGGAACACTGCTGATGTTATGTGGCAGCCTGGGTGGAAGGGATGTCTGGGGGAAAATGGATGCTTGTATCATGACTGAGTCCCTTTGCTGTCTATCTGAAACTATCACAATATTTTTAATTGGCTCTACTCCAATATGAAATAAGAATTTTTTTTAAAGAGTCCTGGAACATTTGGAGGAAGTCTGCAAAAAGACAGGCACTAGGAACCAGGCTCTGTCCACAAGGGTACCCTGGAGAGAATTAATTTTGATGAGCACTCTTTTCTCCTGGGAAAGGGATACTGCGCATCTTCTAAACAGTTAAGTTTTGTCTGTAGCTGCTTATGTATTAGCTTCTCTTGGTGGACCCCAGTTGTTCACTGAAGCCTGAGACTGTTCCTACATTAGCATTGTGTGACAAGGGAATAAAGACACAAGAGTGGGCAGCAAGGCAATGCCAGGATAATGCCACACCCAGCCTTGCAAGGAAGCCACATAGAGACCTGGGGACTTAGACTTTAGCTGCAGATTCCTGGGCCTTACTTCAGACAGGCTGATTCAGAGTATTTGAAGATGGAACTCAGAAATATGCCTTTCAAAAATACAGGTCCCAGACAATTCTCACGTGGCAGACGTTTTGAGATTTTATTGTCAAGTTGACCCTTGAAAGTGAGTGGGCAGGCTGACCCTTGGCCGTCTATTCCTCTCTGTCCTCTTCCTACTTTTCCCTCCTTTCTTCTTCTCCTCCTCCTCATTATTATTGTGAGTTTTATTACCATCGTTATCTTACCAGAGGAATGAGAAGGGTGAGGTTTTCTCTACCACAGGCTAGTTTACTTATGAGTCAAAGATTTTAAAAGAACTATGAAAAGTGACATTGCCCAGGATCCTCCTACTACCTTAAGTAAGGAGGAAAAATTACTGTGCTGCCTGTCACGGAAAGAGAAACGCATCTCTACCATTGGAGATGCTGCCAACACTGAAGCATCACTTGTCTTTACAAAGTTACAGAGAAAGTTTCTCTCCTGGTAGAAAAGGGAACCATCTTACACTGTTCGTGGGATGTAAATTAATACAGTCACTATGGAGAACAGTATAAAGGTTCCTCAAAAAACTAAAACTAGAACTACCATATGACCCAGCAACCCCACTCTTGGCCATAAACGGGGAGAAGACCATAATTCCAAAAGATATATGCACCCCAGTGTTCACTGTAGCACTGTGTACAATAGACAGAACACGGAAGCAACCTAGATGTCCACCAACAGAGGCTGAGTAAAGAACATGCAGTGCATATGTGGGCTTGGTCATTTAGTCATCTCCGACTCTGCGACCCCATGGACTGTAGCCTGCCAGGCTCCTCTGTCCATAGGGATACTCTAGGCAAGAATACTGGAGTGCGTTGCCATGCCCTCCTCCAGGGTGATACATATATACGATGGAATATTACTCAGTAATAAAAAGGCATGAAATTGTGCCATTTGTAGAGACGTGGGTGGATCTAGAGACTGTCACAGAGTGAAGTAAGTCAGAAAGAGAAAGACAAATGTTGTATATTAATGCATATATATGGAATCTAAAAAAATGATATAGATGAACCTATTTGCAAAGTAGAAATAGAGGATAAATGTATGGCCACCAAGAGGGGGATGGAGGGGTGAGATAAACTGGGAGACTGGGGTTGATATGTGTATATATATATATCAGATCAGATCAGTCGCTCAGTCGTGTCCGACTCTTTGCGACCCCATGAACTGCAGCACGCCAGGCCTCCCTATCCATCACCAGCTCTCGGAGGTCACTCAGACTCACATTCATCGAGTCAGTGATGCCATCCAGCCATCTCATCCTCTGTCGTCCCCTTCTTCTTCTGCCCCCAATCCCTCCCAGCATCAGAGTCTTCTCCAATGAGTCAACTCTTCACATGAGGTGGCCAAAATACTGGAGTTTCAGCTTTAGCATCATTCCTTCCAAAGAAATCCCAGGGCTGATCTCCTTCAGAATGGACCGGTTGGATCTCCTTGCAGTCCAAGGGACTCTCAAGAGTCTTCTCCAACACCACAGTTCAAAAGCATCAGTTCTTCGGCACTCAGCCTTCTTCACAGTCCAGCTCTCACATCCATACACGACCACAGGAAAGACCATAGCCTTGACTAGGCAAACCTTTGTTGGCAAAGTGATGTCTCTGCTTTTGAATATGCTATCTAGGTTGGTCATAACTTTCCTTCCAAGGAGTAAGCGTCTTTTAATTTCATGGCTGCACTCACCATCTGCAGTGATTTTGGAGCCCAGAAAAATAAAGTCTGACACTGTTTCCACTGTTTGTCCATCTATTTCCCATGTAGTGATGGGACCAGATGCCATGATCTTCATTTTCCGAATGTTGAGCCTTAAGCCAACCTTTTCACTCTCCACTTTCACTTTCATCAAGAGGCTTTTAGTTCCTCTTCACTTTCTGCCATAAGGGTGGTATCATCTGCATATCTGAGGTTATTGATATTTCTCCTGGCACATATACATATATATGTATATACATACTAATGTAATTTATTTTGGAGGGCTTTCAAAATCACTGCAGATGGTGACTGCAGCCATGAAATTAAAAGATGCTTACTTCTTGGAAGGAAAGTTATGACCAACCTAGATAGCATATTCAAAAGCAGAGACATTACTTTGCCAACAAAGGTTCGCCTAGTCAAGGCTATGGTCTTTCCAGTGGTCATGTATAGATGTGAGAGTTGGACTGTGAAGAAGGCTGAGCGCCAAAGAATTGATGCTTTTAAACTGTGGTATTGGAGAAGACTCTTGAGAGTCCCTTGGATTGCAAGAGATCCAACCAGTACATTCTGAAGGAGATCAGGCCTGGGATTTCTTTGGAGGACTGATGCTAAAGCTGAAACTCCAGTACTTTGGCCACCTCATGTGAAGAGTTGACTCATTGGAAAAGACTCTGATGCTGGGAGGGATTGGGGGCAGGAGGAGAAGGGGATGACAGAGGATGAGATGGCTGGATGGCATCACTGACTCAATGGACGTTAGTTTGAGTGACCTCCGGGAGTTGGTGATGGACAGGGAGGCCTGGCGTGCTATGATTCATGGGGGTTGCAAAGAGTCAGACATGAATGAGCGACTGAACTCAACTGAACTGAACTGATACATACTAATGATACTAGCTATAAAATAAGTAACTAATGAGAAGCTACTGAATAGCACAAGGAACTCAACTGAATGCTCTGTGGTGACCTACCTGGGAAGGAAACCCAGGCAAGAGGGGATGTACGTATAGGCACAGCTGATTCACTTTGCTGTCTAGTAGATACTAACGCAACATCGTACAGCAGCTATGCTCCAATAAATTATTTCTAGTAAAAGAAAAGTAAGTTTCTCCACTGGTGGAGGAGATATACATTGGTTGTTGTTTTGTCGCTGCTGCTGCTGCTACTGCTAAGTTGCTTCAGTCGTGTCCGACTCTGCGCAACCCCGTAGATGGCAGCCCACCTGGCTCCTCCATCCCGGGGATTCTCCAGGCAAGACCACTGGAGTGGGTTGCCATTTCCTTCTCCAATGCATGCATGCATGCTAATCTGCTTCAGTCGTGTCCGTCTCTGTACGACCCCATGGACAGCAGCCCACTAGGCTCCTCAGTCCACAGGATTCTCCAGGCAAGAATACTGGAGTGGGTTGCTGCTGTGAACCAATAAATGTATCTGTCAACCAGAACAGGAAGGATTCAGTTTACGTATATTTTTGTGGGCAGTCATTTTCAAAAATTGTTTCATACCTCAATTATATAATTATAATACATGAATATTTCACATTCTGGAACATTTTCCAAATATGGTGGATAGATAATACCACTTTTTTGACATTGCAAAACCCATCTTTACTCTTCTTTACTGAGTGACTCAGGTTATACACTTCAACAACATTCAGGATAGTTTTACAATGTTTTAAAAATTCAGTATTTTATGCTTTTTATGGTTAAAATGTACCCTTGGTTTGACAGGGAAAAAGTAATAAAAATATGAAACAATTGAACTCAGGAAAGGAAAAGTCTCTCTCTTCTGTGCAGGAGTTTCCTAAGTCAGTTTTGAAAGTCTTCATTACTAAAATATGCTCTATTTATAAGAATGTGAGTCATTGTGTTCAGTTCAATTAGAAATCTAGTATATGAGAGAAAGCTTTTCCAAACCAGTTTGAGAGAATTTTTTTTTACTTTAAAATAATATTCTCCTATGTTAAAAACCTATTAGTTTAGAGACATCTGTTTGACTTTGAAACAGCATCCTTGTGTGTTAGAATACTGACATATTTGTTGACTGCTTCTACGTACTCCATAAGAAATAATACGTGGGTGATAATAATGAGTGGGTGATAGTTTTTAGACAATTAAAAAAGCTCTGCATTTACCAAAAGCCAGGCACTGAATATAAGATAACTCTTCTCATGATACCCTAATATTCTACTTATTCCCATTTTACAGATAAAAATACTGATATTCAAAGCCAGTATTTGATGTTAAACAAATTGCCCAAACTTCCATAACTAGGGAGGGAAGCCGATGGATCACAAGCTTAGATCTGCTTGACTCCAAAGCCTTTATTCTTCCCAATTTGCCAGGGACTGCTCTACTCCAGGAAAAACAACACTGAAGCAAATAGGCCTATTCCACTGCAGATGCACTTTAATGCATCATTTTGAGACAAATTTCTGAAGTTTCAAAATAATTTTTTTAAATCAATAAGTACTCTATCATGACAATTGAAAAAATGATGGAAATACCACTTACTGTATTTCATGGCTACCACTCAGGAGAAAAAGTAAAGAAAGCACAAATGGTCTCTTCCTTAGCCTTTCTTAAGTTCTTTTTTAAATGTCCTCTAATTTTTATAGTATTTTATATTTTTAAAATATAAGAATAATTGTAATAAATAGTTTATAAATTTAAGAATTTCAGCATTCAAATAATACTTAAGAGCAGAAGAACTAGTTTGGAAGAATACTATCTTCTTGAACATTGAGTTACTCTCACTCTGACTTTCTGATCTTTTGAAATTATTTTATTAGTAATTATTGCAATGTTACTTCTAGTAACAAAAATGATGGTTATGGGGACAGTTTCATTTTAATATAGTTTTATCATATTTTATCATATGTTTTTAAGTTTATTTTTGACGATAAAGCATTCACACTGTGGCTCTCACAGTGGATCCCTTTTTCTGTAAGGGACCTTACGATTGACCTTGAGGAAGGTGGGGCCTGCCCAGATGTAACTCTTGGATATCAGCCCTGGAGACAGGCTACCTAATTCCCCTCCTTCTCAGATCCCTACTGTTTGAGTATCAAGGCAACATAGAGATGACCATATGACTTGAGACTTCAGAGTATCTATTTCCTGCCCAAAATCATTCCTGTTTCTAACAAAAAAAAAATCTTTAATGTTTTGATTTTACTTACCAATTTCTAATTATGTTTGTATACTTTCAAAGTAATAAAATGAAGTAACTAAAAGGTGGGTACATAGTAAGTGAGTGGTAGAGTTAGGATTTTCTTTCTGCAGTGTGTCCAATTGCAGAGTCTGTTCATTTCAGGGCAGCGTCTCTGCTTCTGTGACTACTTCTGACCTTTGCATTCTATGATCTTACTAAATCCAGGGCATATTTTGAAGTTGTCCTTTTTGTCTAATAAATTTAGGACATCAGTTTGTTGCCTATGATTGGCCTCTTTTTCTGAAATGCCAAGTGATGAAAAAATAATTAGTTAAGTAAATGTTCCAGATTCAATAACCCACTTTTAAAGCATATTAAATAATAAAAATAATTTACATGAGCTGATAGAGAGTAGAAATGCGGAAATATTATAAAACTTGTTTAAAGCATCAACTCCTTTTATTTCAACCCAGAAATGTTGGATTTCAAATTACAGTGTAAAACCTCTTTGGTCCATTTATGAACTAACTTTTCATAGGTTAGGTTTTTACATTTTTCCTTTTATTGGATTGTTTGTTTACAAAAAGTTGAATTGATAAGTTCTGCCCCGAGGTAGAGTTTTGCCATAAGATTACATAAAAATAATTTCCTTTTTAAAAAACTGGTTTTGATACTTTTCAGTTCCTTAGATTCTAAAGTTTAAAAGATCTAGAAGTAAGATTATTTATTTCCACATGGAGGATGAGTTCTTGCAATAGAAAAAAGAATGTATCCCTTTGAAATGTGTATAATAATATAGGAGAGAGAGAGGTTATGCGATGATCTCAGACAGAGGCTACACTCTGCTGACAAGATCGTAACCAACTTCAAAATGGCATTCGTCAACCAGGTTACTTCTGGCTGAGGTAGTTCTGTATTTCTTTTTAACTAGAAAAGTCGAGTAATTCCAAACAATACGTCTCAATAAATCTATGAATGCCACAAGTTTCATAATTTTTTTTTAAACACTGTGTTCTGGTGTTCATTTCTCTTTTTTACTATCTGTGTTTATGTCTCATTAGACTTTACAGGAAATCTGCTACTTGTTTATATTGCTGGACTTTGGCAAAAGACACAGACAACATCTTTTCTGAAACAATTTCACATTTTTCAGTCTCATAACTCCCTAAAAAATTATCTTTGTACAAGATTTTTAAAAGTTCCATCACTTCAAAAGAATGGTCATTAACCCAATTTGAATCTCTTTTTAAAAATCTAATTGAAAGAACCAAAGCCATGTCATAGAGTTTCACTTAACTGTGTAATGAATTTGGAAAAATATTCTACACTCTTTTTCAGGAGGAAATTATAGCAGGATTCAAAAAAAATTAAAATCAAGGATAAATAATTTTTCTGATTAATTAGATATTTGTTAAAACATCTTTCATCTAAAACAGTGCTCTCTTTTTCTGTGACACAGAAGTTTCTTTTTTTCTAGTAACTTCCTATTACCCTCCCAGTTCGTTTCTTGGCTCCGGTCATTTTAGCCTATCAACAAGGCTGAAACACAGCCATACATGGCATGTGTGTATATGTTTTTCTGTGTTTATGCATTCACATTTTTTCACTTTTTCTTTATTTACTTCTGTGCTTGTCCTCTTTTCATGTATTCTATACTCTATGACGAAAGGCTTCAGCTTTCCATGATCTTAAAAATTTCAACTTAAAAACATGTCTACATACAGTGTTCTCCGCATCCCCTAACTGACTGATTAAAAAATAAAAAAAAAAATATTCCATAGTATTCTTCAACTAGGAGTCCAGCAAGGAAAATGTCGACTACCTTATCACAAGAGACTTTACTGTCACCTTTTATCACTTGACTACATCCTTATTTTTCCCTTACTCGGTTAATGTTGGAGTAGTCTTCAAAGTAAGAAGTCATAATTACTGTTACAGGTGCAAGCTATTTAAAAGCAAATATAAACTAAAAGATAGAATAACATTTAAAATCTATACAAATTCTAATTTCACATACACACTTGTGAACACACACATAAAGTGTTGTCAGTCATGTGGGCTTCTGTAATATAAATCCTGCTAAAATTCAGTTTTGTTCTCTTTAAGATGGATCATGTGTTAGCAATATAATAGAGGGATTTTGTGCTACATAAACCAAAAATTTAGAATACAAACCATTGGACCCACAGAATAGGTTTATTTTATCTGAGCTTGGAAGAAAAGGACCTAGGAAAACAAACCAATTTGCTTCCCATCCAAATTATCAACTGGAGAGATTCTTCAACAGAATACCAGAAACAGATGTGAATGCCTTTTCTCCATGACAGCAGGCCAGTAAATGATTTCTTGCCATTGTATCCCTTTATGATAAAACCTCAAGCTTCCATCCACACCAGGAGAGAGGAAAACCCCAGAAGAAATATGATACCATTTGGCTCAACTCTTTTTTCATCTTCCCTGTAGATACTGGATGCGTTACCAGGTCTCTTGACTGCAGAGTTCACACTGACAGTTTTTTTTAAGGTATTGCCTCATTAGGACATATTTCCTTCAGTCTGCAAATGGGACTTGCTTTCTGAGTTTTGGGGAACTGACACATAAAGCATCTTTCCACTTTTGAAAGGGAGTGGGCGCATGTAGTAATGATATGATGTACAAAAGTGATTGAATTTTTTTAAAAGAACGATTTATTATTCTGGAGTGTATTTTCCAGGGAGAGTGAATGTGCTAGCTTTTGAACCTTTGGAAGCATGAGTTCAAATTTGGCCTGTATTAAGCAGCAAGAAACAATGTTTGGCCTGGTCTCAAACTATTCTCTGGGTTTCTACATCGTCATACCCCACACACAACTCAACAACAGTAACACAACTGGAAACATCTGCTGGACAAAAATCCCAGATTTGGGAAGAGAGGGCAGTCAAATACATTCAATACCTCATTATTAGAAAACCAAAACTTAACTGCTGGTGTTCAAAAGCAAAGTCAGGAAGATATTTGAGGGTCTCATAGATTATGAGAAACTAAACCAAGGGTTCTAGAATTCTTTAGGGAAATCTGGATCTTAGTTCTTCTCTTTTACTGCACTGTTTACTTACATTTACAACTATTTGCTTACCTGGGTGGGCCCCACTTTGAAGCTCAATTTGTGGAGCAGAAACTCCAGTACTTTGGCCACCTCATGTGAAGAGTTGACTCATTGGAGAAGACTCTGATGCTGGGAGGGATTGAGGGCAAGAGGAGAAGGGGACGACAGAGGATGAGATGGCTGGATGGCATCACTGACTCAATGGATGTGAGTCTGAGTGACCTCCGGGAGTTGGTGATGGACAGGGAGGCCTGGTGTGCTGCAGTTCATGGGGTCGCAAAGAGTCGGACACGACTGAGCAACTGATCTGATCTGATCTGATCTGATCTCCTCAGAAAACACATAGCTTGTGGGTTTCCAAAGGGTACAACAATCTCTAAAGTCCTTCTGAACTTAACCACAGATGTTCTGGAAGGTGGAAAAGGGTTGTGCTTTAATAAAACACCTGAGGATAGAATGGTCACCATTTAAAAGCTACATGGAATTATTTCCAGCAACTCTGTTGTCTTGTTTTTAGCAACCCACTCTCCTCTGCATCCTTCATCCTTGAAAAAAGAAAGAAAAATAAATAAATAAATTTTAAAAAAGGTTCCGGGCAGCAGGCAGAGGACATTTAAGTTAAATATTAAACCTAAAATCATTTCCTGAGAATATTTTTTTTTGAGCCTGATATTTGCCTTAGGTATGGAGTTCATCCGGAAAAGGCAATGGCACTTTGCCCACTCCAGTACTCTTGCCTGGAAAACCCCATGGACAGAGGAGCCTGGTGGGCTGCAGTCCATGGGGTTGCTAAGAGTCAGACAAGACTGAGTGACTTCACTTTCACTTTTCACTCTCATGCATTGGAGAAGGAAATGGCAACCCACTCCAGTGTTCTTGCCTGGAGAATCCCAGGGACAGGGGAGCCTGGTGAGATGCCATCTATGGGGTCCCACAGAGTCAGACACGACTGAAGCGACTTAGCAGCAGCAGCATGAAGTTCATCATCTTACATGAGAGCAAGTATATATATCTACAAAATCAAAGGTGAAGTACAAAAGAATCCAAACTTGGCAAATAGTTTCAGCCAAAGAAATACACCCAACACCATCTTTAATAATATATAAAATTGATCAGCTGTTGTACTTGAGGGAGAAAACTATAAGCAGGGGTGCAGCAAGGTCATAGGGGAAAACAGTGACCCCATAGGCAGCCACGCTCACATGCCAAGTTCTTCCTGCTTAGATTGACTGTGGAGTCAGACATTTAGCACCTTCTTTCCCAGTGAACATAGTTTGGTTTGGAATCTGACTGGAACCACAGAGCAAAGTCACACTGTATCAACATCTCTACCCTCCTGTGGACAAAACAGAAACAGAAATACAAAGCAACTGCGGATTTAGTCCATCAAAGGGTCTCCCACCAATTCCCACTACTCAGTGGCAAGCCGCAGGACAAGACTGAGTCCAGCTACCAACTGGCTGGTGCAGAAACCCAAGAGGCAAAGGCAAGGGACAAACAGGTTGGTGATTTCAGACTGAAACTGAACAGGAGACACATGGTTCAATTTGGCAAAATGTGATCATCAAATTCAAAGAACTTTAGAGTTACAGGAATGGAAACTATTACTCTTGTCTTCTAACTTATTACTCAAGCATACAAACTGGAGGAAGGTACAATCAGCTCCTAATCTAGTTCCCATCTCCCAGTTTAGCTGTTTCCAGCATGGATCAAACCAATGGCAGTCCTGGGAAGCCTCTGGCCAGTGCACGATGAGCCTCACATGGGTCAGTGCCTTCAAGTTGCAATTCAACGTGAGGCCAGCAACCTTAAAGTTCTTGTCTGCTTAGTTTGGTTTCCTTTGTGTGGTGCTGAATGGTGCCTGTTTTTGTAGCTTGAGAAAGTTAATAAAAATTGTAGTTTAAGAAAGAAAAATGCATACAGAATGCTGAGAAAGGAAAAGCCATTTCCCCTCCAAAAAATCGTTTCTTGAAAATTAATTTGCTGATTGTGAGTTTGCTAAATAATCCTTAAATACTTTTGGTTGAGCTTGAGTCAGCCTCCGGCTATTACAAAGTGACAGCTGAATGAAACACTGACTCTGTGAGAATTCCCACCTATTTCACATGGATGGTCAGGGAAAACTACTCTTGTGTATCTATATACCTCTCAAATGCAAAGAAAGTAAAAAGAAGCTTAAATTATCTATCTCCTTAATTACGTAAATCAAAGAATGATAGGTACAGAAAAATGCTAAAACTCTTCCCTAGTTTAATGAAACTTTCAGTAGAATGAGGCAAAGTAAGAAAGTATAGTGAGTTATTGCAAAAAGGTGAGTTTTTCCTCATTTCAAAAATCTTATGCCCAGGCAGCAAATGTTATTTCATTTAGGAAATATGGAAGGTAGACTTTTTTTAATGTTACACTCAGCAAAATAAAACAGCAACATTTCCAATTAATGCTAATATGACAGCTTTGATTTTCTTTTGTTTTTGTTTTATTTATTTTACTTTTGGCTATGTCTTGCAGCATGTGGAATCTCAGTTCCTTGACCAGGGATTGAACCTGTGTCCCTGCAGTGAAAGCAGGGTCTTTACTGCTGGACTGCCAGGGAAGTTCCACTTCTCTGAGTTTCAATTTCTTTTTTTATAAGGGTAATAAAAATCACTGTTATTATAAATATTAATATAAATAGAGGTTTTGTGAGGATCAATAAAATAATGAATATAAGAGTAATGTAAATGAATTTATATATTTAAGTATTTAGTGCCAATTAGCATTATTATCGGAGAAGGCAATGGCAACCCACTCCAGTACTCTTGCCTGGAAAATCCCATGGATGGAGGGGCCTGGTGGGCTGCAGTCCATGGGGTCGCTAGGAGTCAGACACAACTGAGTGACTTCACTTTATTTTTTTCACTTTCATGCATTGGAAAAGGAAATGTCAACCCACTCCAGTGTTCTTGCCTGGAGAATCCCAGGGACGAGGGAGCCTGGTGGGCTGCCGTCTATGGGGTCACACAGAGTTGGACACAACTGAAGCGACTTAGCAGCAGCAGCAGTATTATTATTATAATGGTAACCAATTAACTGCATACTGTAAGCAAGGGAAGCAATAGAAACTTTCTAGTTGAGATGATGAATAGAAATTTACTCTGTGGCATGGAATAGATTTAACTTCATTGGGAGAATAAATGCTGTCAGGCATTTTTAGTTAAAGGTCATCTGGAGAAGTTTCATGGATACTATGAGTTCTGGAAATGTTTTAAATTTGTCTTTAGATGCAGGGAGGGGGGTGGTTTTCCACTGAGATAAACTCAAGTGTAAAGATAAAGAGATAGAAATAAACAAACTTACAGTGGGAGGATGAGGAAGGATTGGTCCAGCTGAAGGGGGACGTTCAATTTCAAGAAAGATGAGAGAAAGATAAATTTCAGTACGTGTATTGAAGCCAGTTGATGAACCGCAATGAAATCCAAACCCAGGCATTGGTGCTGGCCCTGAAAAACAATAAGGGGTCATTGGGAATTCTAATGTTGGGGAGGAAAGAAGTGGCATGCAGAAATTGATGTCTATGTGCATAAGTATCACCTCAGACAGGGAGTCTCCTAAATTAAGAGTGTAGATGAAGAACATGTGGAGACCGCAAGGGGTCTCACCTTCAGGAGATAACATGAAAGATATATACAGCAAAAATGTCTCCTAAGGACCTAAGAATTAACTGACCCAGAAATACAGTGGAAGGAAAGAATTCAGAAAGATCTTCAGTTCAGTTCGTTCAGTTGGTCATTGTGTCCGACTCTTAGCGAACCTATGGATTGCAGCATGCAAGGATTCCCTGTGCATCACCAACTCCTAGAGCTTGCTTAAACTCATGTCCATAGAGTTTGTGATACCATCCAACCATCTCATCCTCTATTGTCCCCTTCTCCCCCTGCTTTCAATCTTTTCTAGCATCAGGGTCTTTACCAATGGGTCGGCTCTTCGCATCAGATGGCCAAAGTATTGGAGTTTCAGCTTCAGCATTAGTCTTTCCAATGAATATTCAGGATTGATTTCCTTTACGATTTACTGGTTGGATCTCCTTGCAGTCCAAGGGATTCTCAAGAGTTTTCTCCAACACCACAGTTCAAAAGCATCAATTCTTTGGTGCTCAGCTTTCTTTATGGTCCAACTCTCCCATTCATACATGACTACTGGAAAAACCATAGCTTTGACTAGATGGACCTTTGTTGGCAAAGTAATACCTTTGCTTTTTAATATGGTGTCTAGGTTGGTCATAGCTTTTCTTCTAAGGAACAAGCACCTTGTAATTTCATGGCTACCATCACCATTTGCAGTGATTTTAGAGCCCAAGAAAATAAAGTGTCTCACTGTTTCCATTGTTTCCTCATCTATTTGCACAAAGTGATGGGACCAGATGCCATGGTCTTAGTTTTTTAATGTTGGGTGTTAAGCCATCTTTTTCCACTCTCCTCTTTCACTTTTATCAAGAGGCTCTTTAGTTCCTCTTTGCTTTCTGCCATAAGCATTGTATCATCTGCATATCTGAGGTTATTGATATTTCTCCTGGCAATCTTGATTCCAATTTGATATCTGGATCCTCTGCCTTTTCTAAATCCAGCTTGAACATCTGGAAATTCTCAGTTCATGTACTGTTGAAGCCTAGCTTGGAGAATTTTGAGCATTACTTTGCTAGCATGTGAGATAAGTGCAATTGTGCAGTAGTCTGAACCTTCTTTGGCATTGCCTTTCTTTGGGATTGGAATGGAAACTTACCTTTTTCAGTCCTGTGGCCACTACTGAGTTTTCCAAATTTGCTCTCATATTCAGTGTAGCACTTTCACAGCATCATCTCTTAGACCATATTATATAAGAATTTTTTTAAAAGTCACTAGAACTTTCACAACCTTTTTCTAGATACAAATTCTATGTCTTTTTCTAAACACAAATTATATGCCTAGTTCTCATACACAAGCCAAACCAACAAACTCTTGATATTTGACTCAGTTCAGTTCAGTTCAGTTGCTCAGTCATGTCTGACTCTCTCCCTACATACCCTATCCACCAGCCACCATCACACCTATTCTTTTTGACCAGTCAGTCAGTTCAGTTGCTCAGTCGTGTCCAACTCTTTGCGACCCCATGAATTGCAGCATGCCAGACCTCCCTGTCCACCACCAACTCCCGTAGTTCACTCAGACTCACATCCATCGAGTCAGTGATGTCACCCAGCCATCTCATCCTCTGTCGTCCCCTTCTCCTCCTGCCCCCAATCCCTCCCACCATCAGAGTCTTTTCCAATGAGTCAACTCTTCGCATGAGGTGGCCAAAATACTGGAGTTTCAGTTTTAGCATCAGTCCTTCCAAAGAAATCCCAGGGCTGATCTCCTTCAGAATGGACTGATTGGATCTCCTTGCAGTCCAAGGGACTCTCAAGAGTCTTCTCTAACACCACAGTTCAAAAGCATCAATTCTTCGGTGCTCAGCTTTCTTCACAGTCCAACTCTCACATCCATACATGACTACTGGAAAAACCATAGCCTTGACTAGACGGACCTTTGTTGGCAAAGTAATGTCTCTGCTTTTGAATATGCTATCTAGGTTGGTTATAACTTTCCTTCCAAGGAGTAAGCATCTTTTAATTTCATGGCTGCAATCACCATCTACAGTGATTTTGGAGCCCCCAAAAATGAAGTCTGACACTGTTTCCACTGTTTCCCCATCTATTTCCCATGAGGTGATGGGACCAGATGCCATGATCTTCGTTTTCTGAATGTTGAGCTTTAAGCCAACTTTTTCACTCTCCTCTTTCACTTTCATCAAGAGGCTTTTGAGTTCCTCTTTACTTTCTGCCATAAAGGTGGTGTCATCTGCTTATCTGAGGTTATTGATATTTTTCCCAGCAATCTTGATTCCAACTTGTGCTTCTTCCAGCCCAGTGTTTCTCATGATGTACTCTGCATATAAGTTAAATAAGCAGGGTGATAATATACAGCCTGGACGTACTCCTTTTCCTATTTTGGAACCAGTCTGTTGTTCCATGTCCAGTTCTATCTGTTGCTTCCTGACCTGCATATAGGTTCCTCAAGAGGCCAGTCAGGTGGTCTGGTATCCTCTTCTCTTTCAGAATTTTCCACAGTTTATTGTGATCCACACAGTCAAAGGCTTTGGCATAGTCAAGAAAGCAGAAATAGATGTTTTTTCTGGAACTCTCTTGCTTTTTCCATGATCCAGCGGATGTTGGCAATTTGATCTCTGGTTCCTCTGCCTTTTCTAAAACCATCTTGAACGTCAGGAAGTTCACGGTTCATGTATTGCTAAAGCCTGGCTTGAAGAATTTTGAGCATTACTTTACTAGCTACTTTGGAGTATTTTTCCAATAAATACATTCTCAAAAATAACATTTATTTACTCAGATAAACAAATGAGTATGTAAATATTGCTAGTATATTCCTTACTAGAAGAAGATTCAGAAAAAACACAATTAAAAACTACATTTTTAATTTTCTTATCTTTTCATTTCGTTGAACCCTTTAACTTTCAAGTAATGAGAAATAGCAGGTACACCAGCAAAAGCTCCAAGTTGGAAGCCAGAATATCTAAATTTCTGTCCTAGTTCTGCTACTGATTAGCTGAGAGGGAAAATAATTTAATCTCTCCATGTTAGTTTCCTCTTTTTCAAAATTATAAGGTTAAACAAGTTAATCTCTAAAGTTTATTTTTAAATTATTGGGTTAAACAAGTTAACCTCTGAGATTTTTTTCCAGCTTTAACATTCCCTGATTTTAATTTCTTAGTCCTATGACATTGGAGTCTTCCCAGTTACCAGATAAAGACAATCATAGATAGAAGTACTTTGGGAAAAAAAGAAATGAAGCTGTCCATAAACCTCTGGAAAACAGAGTCTGTTTTTTCTCTTTGGTATAAAATTATTTTTACTGATTGGTTTCAAGATTATTCAGGAAGTGAACTGTCCATAGAATTGTCTATTCTCAAGAACATAAAGTACTAAATCTCATTTGAATCTATGGAGCAAAAATGCTAAAGGAAAGAAAGAAAATTTAAAATAAGATAAATATGATTTATAATCTCTCACCACTATGAAATCTATAGAGTTCTTGTTTCCTAAATTTTGTTTAGAGAATATTTTCCCATTAAGGATCGTATACATTACGCATGAGTGTGAATACATACATATATAGGTTACACATGTGCAGAAACTGAACCCATATCAGTGTGTGTGTGTTTGTGAAAAGGAGAGAAAACATGACATGCACACATTATAAGCAATAAAATTGAATAGAATACCCTTTATTCTTTGGAGATATGAGGCCCCACTAACTACTGAATAAAGAGAGAATGACGTACAGTAATAGGTTTCACTCTACTCAGAAATGTAAAGCTCTATTTTTAGTTTTTTAAGGAACCTCTATAACATTCTTCATGAGCGCTTCACAGGTGGTTGAGTGGTAAGGAATCCGCCTGCCAATGAAGGGGATGCTGGGGATGCAGGATCACTTCCTGGGTCAGGATGATCCCTGGGTGTAGGAAATGACAACCCACTGCAGTATTCTTGCCTGAAAAATCCCACGGACAGAGGAACCTGGTGGGCTATAGTCCATGGAGTCATAAAGATTCACACAACAGTCATAAAGAGCACAACAGCATACCATTCTCCATGGAAACTGTGAAAATTTACATTCCCACCAACAGAGCAGGAGGGTCCTTTATTCTCCACACCCTTTCGAGCATTTATTGTTTGTAGATTTTTTGATGATGGCCATTCTGACTGCTGTGAGGTGATACCTCATTGCTGTTTTGATGTGCATTTCTGTAATAATTAGTGTTGTTGAACATCTTTTCATGTGCTTTTTTGGCCATCCATAGGTCTTCTTTGGAGAAAAACCTGTTTAGATCTTCTGCCCATTTTTTGATTGGATTGCTTGATTTTTTGATAATGAGTGGCATAGTTCAGTTCAGTTCAGTCCCTCAGTCATGTCCGACTCTTTGCGACTCCGTGAATCGCAGCACGCCAGGCCTCCCTGTCCATCACCAACTCCCGGAGTTCACTCAGACTCACGTCCATCAAGTCAGTGATGCCATCCAGCCATCTCATCCTCTGTCGTCCCCTTCTCCTCCTGCCCCCAATCCCTCCCAGCATCAGAGTCTTTTCCAATGAGTCAACTCTTCGCATGAGGTAGCCAAAATACTGGAGTTTCAGTATTTAGCATCATTAAAGTTTCAGCTTTAGCATCATTCCTTCCAAAGAACGCCCAGGACTGATCTCCTTTAGGATGGACAGGTTGGATCTCCTTGCAGTCCAAGGGACTCTCAAGAGTCTTCTCCAACACCACAGTTCAAAAGCATCAATTCTTCGGCACTCAGCTTTCTTCACAGTCTGACTCTCACATCCATACATGACTACTGGAAAAACCATAGCCTTGACTAGACGGACCTTTGTTGGCAAAGTAATGTCTCTGCTTTTGAATATGCTATCTAGATTGGTCATAACTTTCCTTCCAAGGAGTGGAAAAGAAATGCAAAAAAGCAAAATGGCTGTCTGGGGAGGCCTTACAAATAGCTGTGAAAAGAAGAGAAGCGAAAAGCAAAGGAGAAAAGGAAAGGTATAAGCATCTGAATGCAGAGTTCCAAAGAATAGCAAGAAGAGATAGGAAAGCCTTCCTCAGCGATCAATGCAAAGAAATAGAGGAAAACAACAGAATGGGAAAGACTAGAGATCTCTTCAAGAAAATTAGAGATACCAAGGGAATATTTCATGCAAAGATGGGCTCAATAAAGGACAGAAATGGTATGGACCTAACAGAAGCAGAAGATATTAAGAAGAGGTAGCAAGAATACACAGAAGAACTGTACAAAAAAGACCTTCACGACCAAGATAATCATGATGATGTGATCACTCACCTAGAGCCAGACATCCTGGAGTGTGAACTCAAGTGGGCCTTAGGAAGCATCACTATGAACAAAGCTAGTGGAGGTGATGGAATTCCCAGTTGAGCTATTCCAAATCCTGAAAGATGATGCTGTGAAAGTGCCGCACTCAATATGCCAGCAAATTGGGAAAATTCAACAGTGGGCACAGGACTAGAAAAGGTCAGTTTTCATTCCAATCCCACAGAAAGGCAATGCCAAAGAGTGCTCAAACTACCGCACAATTGCACTCATCTCACACGCTAGTAAAGTAATGCTCAAATGAGTGGCATAAGCTGTTTTTAAATTTTGGATGGGTTGTGCGATTTAGATTAGCGCAGGTGATTCATTTGGATTCAGGCATCTGTGGAGAAGATGGGAAAACAGATTGGGAGCCAGAACTTTCCATTCTTCAGCCACAGCACACTCAGATGTCACAGTTCATGGGCTCTCTGGGATATTGATCACCTAAATCTCCTGGAGGTGGTTGTGCCTGGAGTCTTCAATAAGTCAGTGGGTCACCTCAGCCTCAAACAGCTCCATCTACCTGCCCAGATGTGCTATACAGATATGATTGTTTTCTATGTCTTTCATCTGCAGGGCATTGGGAAGTAGCAGTTTAGTTTATTCTTGAGAAATATAAAGCACTATCTAGAAGCCCATATTCAGAAGAGAAGCAAAAAATACCATTAAAATCAACATCCTTTTATACCTCATTCTTAACACCTGAACATTCTGAACATCTATTGACATCAAGTAAATGTGCATTTGGATTAGCTCCCAGGTACCCAGTCACCAAATATTATGGAGTAAATACTGGGACCAGTGACTTTTCTCACTCCATTGTACAGAAACAGTAGACTCATCTCTCCAGTGTTTTTTTGCAAACCCACACAAAGACATCAAATAAAGCACAGTCTTAGAGTCCATCCTATGAGAAAAGTTTCTTAAGGGATTTGCACTGAAATCTTGCCTTCTTGTACTCCAAGAAAGCTGTGATCCAGAATCCACCCTCGCTGGTTCTTTGGGAGGGCTGCACGACTCATCAGCTAATAATTGGAACTCTGATAGGGAGGTGTTGGAGTAGTAGTTAGAAGGGTGAAGCTTCAAGTTGTTTTCTAGTTACAAACTAGTATCCTGAGAATGTAGGACATTTGTTAATAGTGATTACATTACAAGAGCGCATTTTTCCATTTCTAAATCATAAAGATTTATGAAGCTGTGTAGTCATGCCTTGTAGCTGATGTTTCTAATGAAAAATAATGTAATTTCCCAGTGCAAATCACACTGATGTGACCTAGAGACATTTCTGTTTTGTCACAACACCATTTAATTGAAACTGAAATTAGCCAGAATTACACCATGTTCCTGGCGAACAGTATGATCCAAAAATATCACCATAGTAACATGTGTATTCTATCAACAAGTCCTCTTTCATATTTTTTAAGGTCTCATTCTATCAATAATTCCGAAACACATTAAAAAATTGTTTTGGAACCCTCAGCTGTTGCTGTAAGGTATTTATAACTCAATTTAAATGGCATATTGAATTTAAAAAATATATATTTCCCTTTATTTAAGGAAACGTTTGCTTGCTCATTAGGCCAGATCAACTTTGCAGATGTAGTGAGAGCTTCCAGAGATGTTTTATATGACCAAGTGCTGAAATTCATTTTCTTTTTACTGTTTCTTTCATCACCTTCTAAGAAATTATGTGTTCATTCCAAGGAGTTAGGTCTCAACTGACCATGGAAAGGTAACTTTTTTAAAGTTTGCTTCTTTAAGCTATGAGAAATCATAGAGGAAACGGAAAGTTCATATTCTCAAAGAGGTTTTAGTTCTCACTTCAGCAATTGCAAGAGAAATCTATTTTGGTTATATATAGATGAAATGGTTATAATTGGTCCTTCCTAGGTTTAAAGCAGGTCATTTCCTCCCTTCATCAGCTAGGTTCGTTAAGTGTTTATAGAAGTAACAATTTGTACAGGGATGAATTTGAAAAATGATGGTTAAATGTGTTAGGATGCCCCAGGTTGGTGTGTGGGTGGTTAAAAGGGATGAAGGGAGGTGAATGGGAAGATGGAGGAAGGGAGGAGAGAAGAGATAATATTTGAAGGCATTTTACTGTCACACAAATGACATTGTTTAAATAGTAATTGAATTTTAAAGGAAAAAAAAAAGATCCTCCTGAAAAAAAGGGAAAGAGTTATATAATGCTGAAAAGTCATGTTTGTGGGTGAAAAACACGAGTGATGAAAGAGGATGGGAAATTCTTCCAGCAAGCTGTAGCTTGTGAAAGTTTGAAGTGCTCTCATCTGAATGACCGATTTTTTTTTTTTTAAAATCTTTCTGAACTGCACCTAGCAGCAGCGGGATCTTAGTTCCCTGACCAGGGATTGAACCTGGGTCCCCTGCAGTGGAAATGCAGAGTCTTAACCACTGGACCACTAGGGAGGTCCCAGAGTGGTCTATTGTGTGAAGATCATGTTCAGCTTGATGAGTGTGCTCATTTGCTCAGGTGTGTACAACTCTTTGCGATCCCATTGACTGTAGCCCGCTGGGCTCCACTGTCCATGGAATTTTCCAGGCCAGAATACTAGAGTGGGTTACCGTGCCCTCCCCTAGGGGATCTTCCCAACCCAGGGATCGAATCTGCCTCTCCTGAATCTCCTGCATTGGCAGGCTGATTCTTTACCTCTGTGCCACCTGGGAAGCACAGATTGATACCATTAAGAATGAAAAAAGGATTGTTTTATCAAAAGATTGTCTTTGATTCATCATGCTCAGAATACTCCAGTGTTCTTGCCTGGAGAATC
Organism: Tragelaphus eurycerus; assembly: GCA_935064755.1. NCBI lineage: Eukaryota > Metazoa > Chordata > Mammalia > Artiodactyla > Bovidae > Tragelaphus > Tragelaphus eurycerus. The sequence goes on along the minus strand of CAKXYN010000093.1, from coordinate 6,401,866 downwards.
CCAGGGGATGGCGGAGCCTGGTGGGCTGCCGTCTATGGGGTTGCACAGAGTTGGACACAACTGAAGCGACTTAGCAGCAGCAGCAGCAGCAGCTCAGAATATGGTAGATGAAGCAATGAACTTTTTGAAGATGTTGGCTTTATCTTTGTTTTGTCACTGTGGATAGATTAATGATCCAGAAAGCAAAACATTCCACGTAAAGTCATTCATTTTTCACTTTGACTTGAACTCCTTAACTGTACTGCAGCTCTACGTGGACATTTTCATCTAGAACAACATGCTTTGTGAGCTCAATGGCCTCATTTGAAATATCTTCTTGTTTGTTTCTATTTGTGTTTGTTATCTTTCTGGTTGCTTGTATCTTGTTCAATTCAGTTTACAGCAATGAGGACAGTGACCCAGATTTTATTTCCTTTAGCAGAATTCTTCTTTATTTTTTGATAAACAGTCATTCATATCTCATGGGAAATTTTGACATAGAGAGACAGGACCACTTTTTGTTTAAACTATGAAAGAAGGAAGACTTTCTTTGGTAAAGCATTCATTTACTCAACAACTGTTTAGCTAATAACTATGTTATGCTAAGTATTGTGCATGTCACTGGATAGACACGTGTGAGCAAAATTGGCAACATTCTGCCCACTGAGATGGGTGTCAGACACAGAACAACATTTCTAATGATAAATACCAATAATGGTCATAAACTTGGGAAAGATCTAGAAATTAAGAGAATGGGACCAAATTGGGGAGTTAGGCAAGGTCATCCTAAAATTTAATCTGATAACTGATGTTTAGGCAAAGTTGGAGCCACCATGTGGCTGAGGTCAGGAGGGGTGGCGGTGAGGAGATACCCCTCATCAAAGGTAAGGAGCAGTAGCTGCGCTTTGCTGGATCAGCCGCGAAGAGATACCCCACGTCCAAGGTAAGAGATTTCCGAGTAAGACGGTAGGTGTTACGAGAGGGCATCAGAGGGCAGACACACTGAAACCATACTCACAGAAAACTGCCAATATAATCATATGGACCACAGCCTTGACTAACTCAGTGAAACCAAGCAATGCCTGTGGGGCCACCAAAGACGGGCAGGTCTTGGTGGAGAGGTCTGACAGAATGTGGTCCACTGGAGAAGGTAATGGCAAACCACTTCAGTATTCTTGCCTTGAGAGCCCCATGAACCATATGAAAAGGCAAAATGATAGGATACTGAAAGAGGAACTCCCCAGGTTGGTAGGTGCCCAATATGCTACTGGAGATCAGTGGAGAAATAACTCCAGAAAGAATGAAGGGATGGAGCCAAAACAAAAACAATACTCAGTTGTGGATGTGACTGGTGATAGAAGCAGTATCTGATGCTATAAAGAGCAATATTGCATAGGAACCTGGAAAGTTAGGTCCATGAATCAAGGCAAATTGGAAGTGGTCAAACAGGAGATGGCAAGAGTGAATGTCGACATTCTAGGAATCACCAAACTAAAATGGACTGGAATGGGTGAATTTAACTCAGATGACCATTATATCTACTACTGTGGGCAGAAATCCCTCAGAAGAAAGGGAGTGGCCATCATGGTCAACAAAAGAGTCCAAAATGCAGTACTTGGATGCAATCTCAAAAAACAACAGAATGATCTCTGTTCATTTCCAAGGCAAACCATTCAATATCACAGTAATCCAAGTCTATGCCCCAACCAGTAACACTGAAGAAGCTGAAATTGAACGGTTCTATGAAGACCTACAAAACCTTTTAGAACTAACACCCAAAAAAGATGTCCTTTTCATTATAGGGGACTGGAATGCAAAAGTAGGAAGTCAAGAGATACCTGAAGTAACAGGCAAATTTTAGCCTTGGAATACGGAATGAAACAGGGCAAAGGCTAATAGAGTTTTGCCAAGAGAACGCACTGGTCATAGCAAACACCCTCTTCCAACAACACAAGAGAAGACTCTACACATGGACATTACCAGATGCTGCTGCTGCTGCTGCTGCTGCTGCTAAGTTGCTTCAGTTGTGTCCGACTCTGTGTGATCCCATAGATGACAGCCCACTAAGCTCCGTCCCTGGGATTCTCCAGGCAAGAATACTGGAGTGGGTTGCCATTTCCTTCTCCAATGCATGAAAGTGAAAAGTGAAAGTGACGTCGCTAAGTCGTGTCCGACTCTTAGCGACCCCATGGACGGAGCCTACCAGGCTCCTCCGTCCATGGGATTTTCCAGGCAAGAGTACTGGGGTGGGGTGCCATTGCCTTCCCCTATCACCAGATGGTCAACCCTGAAATCAGATTGATTATATTCTTTGCAGCCAAAGATGGAGAAGCTCTATACAGTCAGCAAAAACAAGACCAGGAGCTGACTGTGGCTCAGATCATAAACTCCTTATTGCCAAATTCAGACTTAAATTGAAGAAAGTAGGGAAACCACTAGACCATTCAGTTATGACCTAAATCAAATCCCTTATGATTATACAGTGGAAGTGAGAAATGGATTTAAGGGACTAGTACTGATAGATAGAGTGCATGATGAAATATGGACGGAGGTTCGTGACATTGTACAGGAGATAGGGAGCAAGACCATCCCCAAGCAAAAGACATGCAAAAAAGCAAAATGGCTGTCTGGGGAGGCCTTACAAATAGCTCTGAAAAGAAGAGAAGTGAAAAGCAAAGGAGAAAAGGAAAGGTATAAGCATCTGAATGCAGAGTTCCAAAGAATAGCAAGGAGAAATAAGAAAGCCTTCCTCAGCTATCAATGCAAAGAAATAGAGGAAAACAACAGAATGGGAACGACTAGGGATCTCTTCAAGAAAATCAGAGATACCAAAGGAACATTTCATGCAAAGATGGGCTCGATAAAGGACAGAAATGGTATGGACCTAACAGAAGCACAAGATATTAAGAAGAGGTGGCAAGAAAATACAGAACTGCACAAAAATATCTTCATGACCCAGGTAATCACAATGGTGTGATCACTCACCTAGAGCCAGGAATGTGAAGTCAAGTGAGCCTTAGAAAGCATCGCTACGAACAAAGCTAGTGGGGGTGATGGAATTCCAGTTGAGCTATTTCAAATCCTGAAAGATGATGCTGTGAAAGTGCTGCCCTCAACATGCCAGCAAATTTGGAAAACCCAGCAGTGGCCACAGGACTGAAAAGGTCAGTTTTCATTCCAATCCCAAAGAAAGGCAATGCCAAAGGATGCTCAAACTACCGCACAATTGCACTCATCTCACATGCTAGTAAAGTAAAGCTCAAAATTCTTCAAGCCAGGCTTCAGCAATACGTGAACCATGAACTCCCAGATGTTCAAGCTGGTTTTAGAAAAGGCAGAGGAACTAGAGATCATATTTCCAGTATCCACTGTGAGAAATAGGAGAAGGCAATGGCCACCCACTCCAGTACTCTTACCTGGAAAATCCCACAGATGGAGGAGCCTGGTAGGCTGCAGTCCATGGGATTGCAAAGAGTCAGACATGACTGAGTGACTTCACTTTCACTTCACTGTGAGAAATATCAATAAACTCAGATATGCAGATGACACCACCCTTATGGCAGAAAATGAAGAGGAACTAAAAAGGCTCTTGATGAAAGTGAAAGAGGAGAGTGAAAAAGTTGGTTTAAAGCTCAACATTCAGAAAACTAAGATCATGGCATCTGGTCCCATCACTTCATGGGAAATAGATGGGAAAACAGTGGAAACAATGTCAGATTTCATTTTGGGGGTTCCAAAATCACTGCAGATGGTGACTGCAGCCATGATATTAAAAGACGCTTACTCCTTGGAAAGAAAGTTATGACCAACCTAGATAGCATATTCAAAAACAGAGACATTACTTTGCCAACAAAGGTCTGTCTAGTCAAGGCTATGGTTTTTGCAGTAGCCATGAATGAATGTGAGAGTTGGAGTGTGAAGAAAGCTGAGTGCCGAAGAATGATGCTTTTGAACTGTGGTGTTGGAGAAGACTCTTGAGAGTCCCTTGGACTGCAAGGAGATCCAACCAGTCCATTCTAAAGGAGATCAGTCCTGAGTGTTATTTGGAAGGAATGATGCTAAAGCTGTAACTCCAGTACTTTGGCCACCTCATGCAAAGAGTTGACTCATTGGAAAAGACTCTGATGCTGGGAGGGATTGGGGGCAGGAGGAGAAGGGGATGACAGAGGATGAGATGGCTGGGTGGCATCACTGAGTCAATGGACGTGAGTTTGAGTGAACTCCGGGAGTAGGTGATGGACAGGGAGGCCTGGCATGCTGCAATTCATGGGGTTGCAAAGAGTCGGACACAACTGAGCAACTGAACTGACTGACTGACTGGTCAAAAAGAATAGGTGTGATGGTGGCTGGTGGAGAGGGCATGTAGGGAGGGAGAGATAGAAACTATACCATAAGAAATTAATAGCTACACGCTCTTAAATATAAAATAGATAACCAACATGGAGAAGGCAGTGGCACCCCACTCCAGTACTCTTGCCTGGAGAATCCCATGGACAGAGGAGCCTGGTGGGCTGCAGTCCATGGGGTTACTAAGAGTCAGACACAACTGAGCAATTTCACTTTCACTTTTCACTTTCATGCATTGGAGAAGGAAATGGCAACCCACTCCAGTGTTCTTGCCTGGAGAAATCCCAGGGACGGGGGAGCCTGGCTGGCTGCCATCTATGGGGTTGCACAGAGTTGGACATGACTGAAGCGACTTAGCAGCAGCAGCAGCAGATAACCAACAAGGACCTACTATAATAGCACAGGGTACTGTACTCAATATTTTGTAATAAGATATACAGGGAAAGACTGGATAGATGTACAACTGAATCACTTTGCTGTACACCTGACACTATCACAACACTGTAAATTAACTATCAGATCAGATCAGTCCCTCAGTTGTGTCCGACTCTTTGCGACCCCATGAACTGCAGCACACCAGGCCTCCCTGCTATCACCAACTCCCGGAGGTCACTCAAACTCACGTCCATGGAGTCAGTGATGCCATCCAGCCATCTCATCCTCTGTCGTCCCCTTCTCCTCCTGCCCTCAATCCCTCCCAGCATCAGAGTCTTCTCCAATGAGTCAACTCTTCACATGAGGTGGCCAAAGTACTGGAGTTTCAGCTTTAGCATCATTCCTTCCAAAGAAATCCCAGGGCTGATCTCCTTCAGAATGGACTGGTTGGATCTCCTTGCAGTCCAAGGGACTCTCAAGAGTCTTCTCCAACACCACAGTTCAAAAGCATCAATTCTTCGGCGCTCCGCCTTCTTCACAGTCCAGCTCTCACATCCATACATGACCACAGGAAAGACCATAGCCTGGACTAGGCGAACCTTTGTTGGCAAAGTAATGTCTCTGCTTTTAAATATGTGATCTAGGTTGGTCATAACTTTCCTTCCAAGGAGTAAGTGTCTTTTAATTTCATGGCTGCAGTCACCATCTGTAGTGATTTTGGAGCCCAGAAAAATAAAGTCTGACACTGTTTCCCCATCTATTTCCCATGAAGTGAAGTGAAGTGAAGTGAAGCCGCTCAGTCGTGTCCGACTCTTTGCGACCCCGTGGACTGCAGCCTATCAGGCTTATCCATCCATGGGATTCTCCAAGCAAGAATACTGGAGTGGGTTGCCATTTCCTTCTCCAGGGGATCTTCCCAACCCAGGGATCGAACCTGGGTCTCCCACATTGAAGGCAAACGCTTTAACCTCTGAGCTACCAGGGAAGTCCATTTCCCATGAACTATACACATTTTTATTTTATTTTATATTGGTGTATTTCCCATGAACTATCAGATCAGATCAGTCGCTCAGTCGTGTCCGACTCTTTGCAACCCCATGAACCGCAGCACGCCAGGCCTCCCTGTCCATCACCAGCTCCCGGAGGTCACTCAGACTCGCATCCATCGAGTCAGTGATGCCATCCAGCCATCTCATCCTCTGTCGTCCCCTTCTCCTCCTGCCCTCAATCCCTCCCAGCATCAGAGTCTTCTCCAATGAGTCAACTCTTCGCATGAGGTGGCCAAAATACTGGAGTTTCAGCTTTAGCATCATTCCTTCTAAAGAAATTCCAGGATTGATCTCCTTCAGAATGGACTGGTTGGATCTTCTTGCAGTCCAAGGGACTCTCAAGAGTCTTCTCCAACACCACAGTTCAAAAGCATCAATTCTTCGGCGCTCAGCCTTCTTCAAAGTCCAGCTCTCACATCCATACATGACCACAGGAAAGACCATAGCCTTGACTAGGCGAACCTTTGTTGGTAAAGTAATGTCTCTGCTTTTGAATATGCTATCTAGGTTGGTCATAACTTTCCTTCCAAGGAGTAAGCGTCTTTTAATTTCATGGCTGCAGTCACCATCTGCAGTGATCTTGGAGCCCAGAAAAACAAAGTCTGACACTGTTTCCACTGTTTCCCCATCTATTTCCCATGCAGTGATGGGACCAGATGCCATGATCTTCGTTTTCTGAATGTTGAGCTTTAAGCCAACCTTTTCACTCTCCACTTTCACTTTCATCAAGAGGCTTTTTAGCCCCTCTTCACTTTCTGCCATAAGGGTGGTGTCATCTGCATATCTGAGGTTATTGATATTTCTCCCGGCAATCTTGATTCCAACTTGTGTTTCTTCCAGTCCAGCATTTCTCATGATGTACTCTGCATATAAGTTAAATAAACATGGTGACAATATACAGCCTTGACATACTCCTTTTCCTATTTGGAACCAGTCTGTTGTTCCATGACCAGTTCTAACTGTTGCTTCCTGACCTGCATACAGATTTCTTAAATATAAAATAAAATAAAAATGTTAAATTACTATATGAAACAGATAAGAAGCAGGGTCCTGTATAGCACTTGGAACTATATTCAACCTATATTCAGTATCTTATAATGAATATAATAGGAAAAAAATCTATAAAAGAATGTATATATGGCTTCCCAGGTGTCTCACGTGGTAAAGAACGTGCCTGCCATTGAAGGAGATGCAAGAGATACAGGTTTCATCCCTGGGTTGAGAAGATTCCCTGAAGAACGAAATGGCAATACTCCAGTATTCTTGCCTGGAAAATTCCACAGACCGAAGAGCCTGCTGTGCTACAGTCCATGGGGTGGCAAAGAATCTGACATGACTAAGTACAGCACGCACGCACACACACACGTGTCTGTGTATGCATTCCCCTCAGAAAAAAATTACTCTGGCTGCTCTAAGGAAAAAATTCAAAGGAAGCATGAGTAAAGACAAAAATATCCAGGTAGAAGGCTATAGTCCAAGCAAGATATTAAACTGTACTTGCTTGGAGACACAGCAGTGAAGAGAGAGGAAATCAACAGGTTTGAGAGATGCTTTGAGGATAAATCAACAAGTTTTGAGACAATAAATCTAGGAAGAAGAAAGATCAAAGATTACACTCAGGTTTCGTGCAGTAGGCAGCAGCTTCCCTCGTGGGCCTTAATTTTCCCTACCTGCTGGTAATCACACCCCGTGTTACTGGCTTCCGCACTTAATAGGGTTGGTCTGTGTGACCAGTGGAATATGGCAGACATGACGGCCTGTGACTGCCCAGGTAAGGTCATAAACAACATTGTAGCTTCTATCTTGTTCCTGCCCCCATGGGTCAGTTACTCTGGGCAAAGCAGCCCCATGAAGGGACTCAGGTGACAGGAAACGGAGGCTTCTTGTCAACAGCTTTCGAGGAACGAAGGCTTCTTGCTAAGATCCACACGAGAGGCACAGCTTGGAAGAGTCTCCCAGATTTTAGTTGAGCCTTGGAATAACTGCAGACCACGCCAACACCTTGCCTGCAATGTCATGACCCCAAGCCAAAATCACCAGGTTAAGCTGCTTCTGAATCCCTTACGCATAGAAACTGAGAGCTGAATCATTCTTTTAAACCTCTAAATTTGGTGGTAATGTGTTACACAGCAAAAGATAAGTAAAGCATTTGCTTAAGCAGTTGGAAATACTATTTGCTAAGCTGCTGAGAATGAGGAAAGGAAGAGATTGGTAGGGAAAGATCAAGAGTTACTTCTACACATACATGTATTCCTTGAAATATTCTAGAGTTGATGCCTTGCCATAAAATCAAATAAATGAATATGGAATTCAGAAATGTGATCTGAGCTAATGATACATATTTGGGAATAACCTATTTATAGATGATCATTTCAGCTATAAGAATTGAGGCGATCACTTTGGAAAGAGTATAATATATTGAAAAGAGGATCTAGGAATCTCAATATCTAGATATATATATATATATTTACACTGTTTTGCACCACTTTAGTTCACTTCACCTCTTGCTTATTCCAGCCACTGTCATGGCGACTGGTTCCTTGCTCCCTACTACAGGATTTGCACAGGCGCAAGCTGACACAATCTTTTAGCAGCACACACAGTGGATCTTCCCTGTTGTGCTGCCTGGAACACTCTCAGGAACCACGCAGAACACATGCAAGTGTAACCTGAAATTCAAGAGCACCTATTGCCTACAGGATCACCAACGGGAGATCAGGAGGTGATGGATAAAATCTTTCCCACTGCATCCCCGGGTAGTTCCGAGGTGCCTTTTATAAAGTTCCTCAAAAGCTTCTGCAGGATCTAGGATTAATTTCCCAAGTGGTGCCCAACTCATTTTGGCACCACCTTTCCTTATTTTCCTTCTGCACTCAACCTGTTTCTCAAACTTGCTCCCTAAGATTGCTGCCCAGATAAACTATCTGCCTGCAAGCTTTTATCTCTTTTCAGGGAAACTCTGGCTAGAATGGTTTGGTAGGAAAGGATCCACTAAACCAGCTCAGTAGATGTTTAAGGAGAAGCCAAAGTAGTAGAAGAAAACCTGAAAATGAGCATTACGGTATCTAAGAGAAAATAAGAGGTCAATGGTGTGAAAGGTACTTGGAGAGCTAGTCACAAGACTTCACAGGACTAGTGAAGAAATTTGCACAACACTTTCCTTTTCATCAAATGTTCACATCACCAGACCTTCCAAGCAGTGTTATGAGGCAGGCAAATTGACATTATTTTTCTCAAGGTCCAGGTAGGATGAACACAACCAGAAAAGTGAAGTGATGGCTCCAAGCCCATTCAATAAGGGTCCACATGTTTTTACTCCAGTTCATTTACTTCACAAAACATTGCTTATCCCATGGTTATTGGAAATCAGCTTCACTATGAGTAAACCCGATCATTTATTTATACTCAGCGAAGCTGATTTCCAATAACCATGGGATAAGCAATGTTTTGTGAAGTAAATGAACTGGAGTTAAAACATGTGGACCCAATCATTGATAGAGGCTTTTCTGGTTGCTCAGATGGTAAAGATCTCCAGGGTCAGAAAGATCCCCTGGAGAAGGGATAGGCTACCCACTCCAGTATTCTTGGGCTTCCCTGGTGGCTCAGATGGTAAAGAATCTGCCTGCAATGCAGGAGACCTGGATTCAGTCCCTGAGTTGGGAAGATGCCCTGGAGGAAGATACGGTAATCCATTCCAGTATTCTTGCCTAGGAAATCCCATGGACAGAGTCGGACATAACTGAGTGACTACCACTAATCATTTATAAGAATTTAATTGCAGATAGACACAGTTAATATACAAATAGTCTAATCCTAGAATTTTTCTGAGAAATTTTATGTTGTAGAAAATTTGATATTTTTTAAAGGGCTTAATTCTGACAAAATAATCATAAAGTTTTACAAACTGCAACTATTTTATAGCCACTAAAATGTCACCTAATAAAAGCGATAAGGAAGCAAAAAGAAACACTTCCAGATTCTTACTAAAGACTCAAGCCCTGTCGAGCTGAGAATTACTGTGAAACACCATTATTTGAGAAAATCTCCAGGCCAAGGAAATTGGTGGAATAACTTGAAAATTTGGATTAAAGCTATTCACATAATTGTCAGGATTTGGAGGTGCCCAGTTGAAGATGCCCCTTTTCCTTGCCTAAGTTCTGAACAATTACCTGAATTCTGAAGATCTGGAAGAAGAGTCAGTCAGTTGGAGATGAAGATACCAACTTTAAGTGAGAGCTAGGTTAGAGGATGTGGCTTAGATATGTAACCAATGTTTGGTTTGTTTATTTGATCGTTTATTCATTTCACCATTTTTGCCCTGCTACCCTGAATTTCAGCTTTGTGAACATATAGATCCATAGTATCTAGTATTGCTGCACTGGAATGTTTGGACAGGAAAGAAAAGAGAGGAAATACCCAGTACAGCCAACTTTTTAATAGTCTTGCCATTTACTTTTATTTACTTATTTGGCCAAACCATGTGCAGCATGTGAAATCAACATGTGGAATCCTAATTCCCAGACCAGGGACTGAACTGGCATCCCCTGCACTGGAAGCAAGGATCTTCACCATGGGATCACCAGGGAAGTCCCTAGGCTTTTTCATTCAAGCATATTGATTGGAAGATGCCGCGTGCCAATCAAAGAGAGGAACGGACCGGGAGGAGGAGCGTGAAAGGGCTGGGGGAAGAAGCCAGGAGTGCCGTTCTATTGAATCCCATTCCTCTCCAGACTATTCCAATGACAGTGTAGCCCAGGCGGGTTCCCTGGTGCTCTATTCGGCCCATGAGAGGGTTAGATTAGGAGGAAACGTGTGGACACATAAAGGTGGCTGGCACGAAGAGTATGAGATGGCCTCTAAAGGAAGCATGCTTTGGATGCTCACGATTGCACATAGGGTGATATGGGAGCCTCCTGGGAACTGCCTGTCTCACCCCCTACCTGGTGGCTAGCCAGCAAGCTGAGTGTCCCATGGCTTTGCTTCCTTTGCGTCAAACAACATCAACAGGACATGCTTACATGTGATACTTTAAATATCACAAAACACCTCAGCTTGAAAGAACCATGTTTGTAAAACTCTTCTTTCAGGTAACCAGTTCTGATATTCCAAAACAGACAATGCTAAACCTTTGTTTATTAGAATAAGACCTTTTTTTTTAAACAAAGCTTTTTAGTTTTTCAAAACAAATTGTCTTTTACCTGATTTTAGCAACTGCAAGATATTCTTTGCAACAAAGGCAATATAACATTACCATAAAAAGAGACCAAAATAGATGAAAATATCTGGGAAATATCAGAATACTTGAAATATAGAAAATCATGTGAAAAAAATCCACTCTTTACCTTTCACAGTAAACAATAAAGCCAATGATAACTGAATATCATTTTATCCAGGCAGTGAAACACAATTCAAGGAAAGACTTTCTTCTGGAATTTACAGTATTGTCCCTTAAAAATCTGGAGCAAAATTTCAACTCCAAAGAATACATGCTCTTGGTGATCATCTTTGACAACATATTCAAGTCCCCAAATAACTAATAACATTTAGAATATGCTTGATAGTCTTACCTTTTCTTTCCCTGGCTACATTCCAAGGCAACCTGTATAGATTGTGCAGATTATTTTATTAATAGTTAAAAGACTAGAATAAAACACACACTTGGATTGTTGTTATTTAGTCACTAAATTGTGTCCAACTATTTTGCAATCCCATGGACTAACTCACTAGGCTCCTCTGTCCATGGGATTTCCCAGGGTAGGAATACCGGAGTGGGTTGCCATTTCCTTCTACAGGGGATTTTCCTAACCCAGGGATTGAATCTGTGTATCCTGTGTTACAGGAAGATTCTTTAGCTCTGAGCCACCAGGGAAGTCTGATGCCTAAATACAATTGAGGAAAAAATGTCAAGATAATTCTTCAAACCAGTAAAAATTGTGATTATGGTTAAGAATTAGTCCTGGGATTTTCCCATCCTTTTGAATTTCAACACTCAGAAATAGAATCCATGTATTTCAAATCTGCCATAGTTCGTGGATGAAAGACAGGATTTCATAAATCTGTGTTTATTAACTTCATTGTGTTTAAATGCAAAACTTTCCAGACACATAAACACCCAAAGACTTGGTTTTTTTGCTGCTGGTGGTTGATGTGTGCTCCTCTTGTTCCTGCTTTTTGTACCCCTGATGACTATCTCTCAGTGAGTATCTGATAGAGAAAAGCTATATCTGTTGGGGTATTACCCTTGCCAGATAGTCTGATAAATAATTAGGAATCGAAGATGATAAGCAAGGATGTTTTATTTACACTGTTTTGAAGAATACTTTGTGCATCAACTGAGTGATTCTTTCTGAGCATTTCTGACAGCTTGCACGTGATTTCAAGGGAGCACCTTGCATTCAGGGTATAGTCGCTGAGAGCCGGCCAAACACCTGGTCCTGTTCCCAGCGGTCAGGGTGCCCCAGGCTAAAGGCATGATGTAGTTAACGGGGCTCTGCGTTGAGTGGGCTTCCAGTCACTGCTTTCTGAAGACTACTTATTCTGCCTTTCTCAGCATGCAGGTGCAAAATTTCCAACTGAGTTCTAGTCATAAGATATGACTTTATACCTTGCTCTGGTTTCAAACCAATCAAAAAGTCTATTCATTCTCCCCAGATACTCTACATTTGCCTCAGTTGTGAGGGAGATCTGAAAACCCTTTCAAACATAGTTCCTGACTTAAAAAACAATCTACAATCCAACTTGGGGAGAAAAGGCCTTTTTTTTCCCTCATCTTGCACCATTTTTAATTACATCATAAATGCTTGTTATTTGACCCATTAATTAAGAAAAATCTTAAGCTTTGGAGAAATATATAAATTTCCACCCAAGAGAAAAAGATTTGAATAAAGAACAGAGCAATAGAATTGCCATACTTCTATGTCTATTGTATTGATATTAATAGTAATTGCTTAAGCTTATGAAGCAGTTGTTATGGACTCTGTGCTAAGTGCTTTACATACTGTATCTCATTTCACCTTCATATCAACTCTCTGACTCTCTGAGATAAATTTTATTATTGTCCCCATTGGGTGGGTGAGCAACTCAGACTCCTAGGGACACTTCTGCCTGAAGTCATTCCATTGATGAACACAGAGCAAAGACCAGAATCTGAGCTTCTCTGACTCTTCGGGCGATACTCTCAGCTACTGGAGGATAGAGAACAACAGGGCAGAGGAAGAAGGTGCTGGGTCCTAGGTAAGCAAAATCAGAAGAGATTTCATGTCCAAGACTCAACATCAAAACTCATCATTGGGTTGGGAGAGGCAAGGGCAGGGCCAGGCCCAATTCTGAGTTGTTGGGGAAGCCCCAATGGCCCAACAGGCGAAGAATTTGCCTGAAATGCAGGAGACCTAGGTTTGATCCCTGGGTCGAGAAGATTCCCTGAAGAAGGAAATGGCAACCCACTCCAGTATTCTTGCCTGGGAAATCCCGTAGACAAAGGAGACTAACGGGCCACAGTCCTCGGGGTCACAAAGAGTCGGACACGACTGAGCGTGCACAAGTACATACGTACATCCGAGTTGTTAGGTTAAAAAGACTTAACTCCTGAGGAGCCAATACAGTAAGTCCCCTACATATGAACCAGTTCTCTTCCGAGAGTTCATTCTTAAGTCCAGCTTTTTCATAAGTCTAGCAAACTTAGCTTAGGTACCCAACTAACACAATCAACTATATAGTACTGTACTGTAATCGTTTTATACTACTTTTCACACAAGTAATACATAAAAAACAAACACAAAAAACAAAGAAAACATTTTTAATCTCGCAGTTCAGTAATCTCACAGATACATGAACTAATTTACACAACTGGAAGTGGGAATGGACGTTCACATCTCTGAAAGTTTGCAACTTGAAGGTTCGTATGCAGGGGACTTACTGTATTGAGCCTGTCAGAAGAGTTGGCCCTGAATGTGTGGAAAGGAAGGAGAGAGTGTCCAGGAGGAGGCCAGGTCTGACACACGGAGCCATCTTCTCAGGATGCTCAGGCTCTGGAAGCAACAGGCTAGTGCGAGCCTGGTATTAATATTATCACTCCAAGAACCTAATAACTGAATATCTTCCGGATGAAATAGAGAGCTGTTGTAATCCTACATGGTGACCATTTGAAGTCAGGGCTCTACCTCTCTCAGCTGTGGACCAGGTATAAAATGTATTCCATACAAAAGAAAAAGATGAAGTGGAGACTTTTCACATGTGGTGTGAGCTCCTTTTCATAACTGAAGGTTTCTTAGGACAGGACATGGGCTTCCCTGGTGGCTCACCTGGTAAACAATCCGCCTACAATGTGGGAGATCTGAATTTGTTCCCTGGAGAAGAGAAAGGCTACTCACTCCAGTATTCTGGCCTGGAGAATTCCCGGGACTGTGTAGTCCATGGGGTCACAAAGAGTCAGACACGACTGAGCAACTTTCACTTTAGGATAGAAGATAGGTTTTTCAAGGCACAGTGAAAGCGAACCATCTTTGTAAACTGCTCTGAAGGAAATTACACTGGGAATCATGGATCTCGGACCTATTGCCTCTCTTTATTACCATTGCCCTGAGTACATCAAAAACTTGCCTTGCTGTGTCTTGTATTGCATTAGAGGCTAGCTGATAGATTAAATTTTCTTTTTACATTGCCATCTCTCTTACCACTAAACTTTCTTTCTGAAAGCTATAGCTGGCTTTGCAAAGTAATGCTTCCATCATTCTGAGGTTTGCCCTTATTACATAAGGCAAAGTCAGGCAGATCATTCAGACTAATGCATTTAAGCCTCTAATCCAAGTGATGCTCCTCTGAGCATGTTCAGGGTTTTAGGAGTTACTGGTTCATTACAAGGAATTATGTTTTTCTGTCCTGTGCTTGCTTGTAGAATGTACTTCAGAGATGCCGAGACAGGTGGGGTCCACAGAGAAAGCCTTCTTGAATGCTAGAAATACCAGGTGGGAGCTACAGAGTCAGAAGTGCTTATCTGTGGGTGGCACTGACAGTGGATGCCCTTTCATCAGACGCAGCCAGATTTACTGCTACGTTCTGAAAGACACAAGAGAAGAAACAGAGTCCTAGCCTAGGAGTCAAGGGATACGCAGACCATTCCTAGCCTACTGACTCAGTGTTCGACTGGTGACAAGTGGCTTAGCTGTACTCAGATTCCTCAACTCTAAAAGTCAGATGAAAATAGCCATTAACATATTTCCATGCCATGGACATGCTGTCTAATAATGAGTCTCTTTCTGACCTAAAGAAGTGAAGTGACTTGTCCAAGGACAAAAGTTTCTTAAAGCCCCAGGGGAAGGGCTTCCAGGGCTCTGTGTACTGGATGGTCACCATAGCACTGCTGCCAGTCCCGCTTGGAAGACAAATTTGAAAGCAGTTTAAGTTTGCTTTTGCTGAGTATTCAACTCAGCATTTCACAAAGTAATAGACCAATGTTTCTTTTTAAGGCAAATGTTAAAAATATATAAATAAGCGGCTTGCAAGTAAGCTTTGTAAACTTGAATTTCATCTTTGTTTAGAAGCTGACTCAGACTGGATTTTATTCAAACTCCTGTTCTAGCTCCAAAGAAAAATGGCTCCCAAATGTTAGCCTCTCAACACTGGTGCTTCACACTTTCCAGAAGGGCCTGGTATTTCAAAGATCCATTCAGCTCTGAAGCAAAGAACAGTGCCCCACATATATGAGAGCGCACGTTCAATTTTCAAAGACCATTTGTCCATTTGTTTGTAGTTCTATTTGTAAGCTCAAATTGTCTAAGATAGGTTTAAGTATGTAGCCATCGATGTATATGCATTTGCACCAAACAGGAGTAAGAATCCATCTTTAGTGTCTTTAACTAGGTACGCTTTCTCCTTTCTGCTGATAGAGAATCTAGCAGGCATCATTTTCCCAAGAGGCTAGTATTGTCTACATCAACGATCAAGAAACTCACTTTTCCTCTGGGTGATCTCTACAAGCTGGCAGGCAGCTCTATGGCCACTTTGGTGTCTTCACTGGCTGCCTTGCCCTTTACCCTGATGTTGTACAGAGTCCAATCAGCAGCACTCAACGTGTTCATTCCTTCACTCTTTGAGCCAGTGCTCAGCCATCTCTTGAATAAATCTTAGGCTCATAAGTACATGCCATTGGTACTGACTCAAAGGCTACATGCTTCAGGTTTTCCATTTTTGTGTGTGTGTGTTTTTGATTGTTTGCAATGAATATGGTTGGTTGGTTGTACCTGCTCCCCATTTCTTCCTCCATGACAGAGTCTTACTTGTCTCCAGCTATTCACCCCTATGTCATGCAGCCAAGTATCTTCCAGGAAGCTAACCCCTTTTCTCACCGCTGCCAGCCCAGTTTCAAGAATGGGAGTGATTAATAGATTCAAATTCTCCAGTTGCCATAACCAACTCAGAAATAGATGTGGGCATAAAGTACTAACAAGACAGGCCAATGAATAGCTCAGAAATCAAGAATGAAATAGCTACACAACTGCTAACAACATCTGTTTTGATCAATATTCACATTTTATTTTTTTGAGAAGCTTTTTTTCCTGACCTGAAAGATCCCAAGACAAAAAACCTCTACGTGTTGTTCTTAGCCTGTCAATGAGTTTTTCTGGAGAGTTCAAAGAATTTAGACCCTTGGATAACTGACTTTGCCCAAATAGGTTTATATCTCTGATCTGTGTAGTAAAGAGGATAAAAAGCTGAACTATATTCAGATTACATATGGTATGAGATCAGCAGGAGAGATTTCACCATAGACTCTGATATACTTTAAAGGGCGGGGATTCCTATATGTTAGACTTGCTGGAATATTCCTAGGGTATTGGGCTCATTAAATTGGACAAGATAATCTTTCAAAATGTAATTGTAGAAAAAGTTGAAAAGAAAGAAAGAGAGAGACAAAGTTATATCCACAGAAAGAGGCCACTCCAAACAGGAATGGTGGTATTATTTAGCAAAATTATAAGAGAAGTACGTATTTTTGTGTATTTGTTTTGCTTTGTTGCAGGTTTGGTGGAATAACATTTAAATGTTAAACACATAAAAGAAAATTACATTCAATAATATTAACTGGTTTTTTTCCCCTCTCACAGTATTTTCCTTATCCCTCTGGTCCTCCACCCCTTCTAGTAGTTAGGTTTATCTGTAAGACTTTCTACCTCAGGGAAAGACTGCAGCAACAAAATGCAGAGTGTCCTTTCTGCCTCTTTCTGGCTTTTGAGCTTCAAAACATTCAGGCTGTAGGTGAATGGAAAGGACTCAAAGCGTGGATAAAATATTTTGAAGACGACATCATGAGTCAGAGCAAATATTCCTCATCCCTTATTTCTTACCCCACCCTGGACCTCAGACTAACAACAAACAGAGTCCTCAAGCTGAAAAGGAGAAATACACATTAGAGATAAGCTATGAGAAAAAATAATTGGATGGCTTTCAAATGTGGTTCCAAAATCCTTTGACACTTCTCCCATTGAGAGGTAGACGTCTATGTCCCCTCTCCTTTAATCTGTATGGCCTTCTGATTTCTTTTAGCAATAGGGTATGGCAGGAGTGACTTGTGTGACTCTTAAGGCTGGGCGATAAATGGTAATGCAGCTTCAGGCCTTCCCTGAGAGTCCAACGGTTAAGACTCTGTCCTTCCAATGCAAGTAATGTAAGTCTGATACCTGGTCAGAGAACTAGGGTCCCACACGTCATGTGGTATGGCCAAAAACAAATTAATTAATTGTTAAAAAAAAACAACTAGGAATTTTAAAAAGGCAATGCAGCTTCTATCTTTTTTCCTAGAACACTGGCTTTTGGTGCCAGAACTGCCAACCCTGAGGCAGCCATGCTGTGGGGAAGCCAGGCCACAGAGAGGGGTAAGAGTGTAGAAGCTCCAGTCAGCTGTCCTCATTTTCAAGCCATTTCAGTCCAGGCTCCAGACATGAGTGAATGAGTCTTTAGATGATTTCAGCCCTAAGCCACTGGGTCTCCCCAGTTAAAGGCTAGGCAACATGGAGCAGTGCCTACTGTGCCCTGTCTGAATTCTTGACCCACCAAACTCAATGAGATAATAAAAAGTAGTTGAAGCTGCCACATTTTAAGCTGATTTATTTTGAAGCAGTAGTAATTGGAACAAAGGAGATTGCTTCCCTGTATCTGAGCAACCTCTCACAGGAGATAAACCTCTTGGATCTGTCTGAAGAATCTGGCTTTTGTGGTGATGTGACTATGGTAATTTGTGATTACTCTGCAGATACAAGGCATCTTCACAATTACTTCGGTCTCTTTTTAGAGGAATATCAAGAACAAAGCCTCACCATCAGGAAGGACTAATCCTCAGTTTCACTGTCTTCATCTAGTGGTGGTTGGGATTATGGCACATGGTAATTTTATATGAGCTCTAAGGTTTTTTGCTAACTTAAACAGAGCTAACTGATGCTGGGAAAGATTGAAAGCAGGAGGAGAAGGGTACAACAGAGGACCAGATGGTTGGATGGCATCATCGACTTAATGGACATGAGTTTGAGCAAGCTCCGGGAGATAGTGAAGGACAGGGACGCCTGGAGTGCTGCAGTCCATGGGGTTGCAAAGAGTTGGACATGACTGAGCGACTGAAAACAACAGCAATGTGTCCAGCAGTGAGACTTCTGTGCTGCATGCTAAATTGCTTCAGTTGCATCCGACTCTTTGTGACTACCTGGACTATCGTCCACCAGGCTCACTGTCCATGGGATTCTCCAGGCCAGAATATTAGAGTGGGTTGCAATTTTCTTTTCCAGGGGATCTTCCTGACCCAGGGATTGAACCTACGTCTCTTATGTCTCCTGCATTGTCAGGCAGGTTCTTTACCACTAGCACCATCTGGGAAGCCCCCTAAGAGATTGCTGCTGCTTCTAAGTCGCTTCAGTCATGTCTGACTCTGTGTGACCACATAGACGGCAGCCCATCAGGCTCCCCCGTCCCTGGGATTCTCCAGGCAAGAACACTGGAGTGGGTTGCCATTTCCTCCTCCAATGCATGAAAGTGAAGTCGCTCAGTCATGTCCAACCCTCAGCGACCCCATGGACTGCAGCCTACCAGGCTCTTCCATCCATGGGATTTTCCAGGCAAGAGTACTGGGGTGGGGTGCCATTGCCTTCTCCAAAGAGATTGCTGAGTCCTGTCCAAATTGCCAACACACAGTACAGTGTTTGTCCTAAGCCACTAATTATGCTGCTGTTATACGTATAGCCAGAGAAGGCGATGGCACCCCACTCCAGTACTCTTGCTTGGAAAATCCCATGGATGGAAGAGCCTGGTAGGCTGCAGTCCATGGGGTCGCTGAGGGTTGGACATGACTGAGCGACTTCACTTTCACTTTTCACTTTCATGCATTGGAGAAGGAAATGGCAACCCACTCCAGTTTTCTTGCCTGGAGAATCCCAGGGGCAGGAGAGCCTGGTGGGCTGCCGTCTATGGGGTTGTACAGAGTCGGACACGACTGAAGTGACTTAGCATAGCATAGCATATACATATAGCAAAACTGGGATAGCTGACTAACTGCTCTAACAAACAGTTAATGCTTCTTAGTGACTTAACACAATGAAATTTACTGTTTGCTTGAGTCATAGTCCAGTGTAGGTTTATGGTGATGGGAAGAACCTGTTTTACTCAGCTGCTCAGGAACCCAAGCTCCCAGTTTCTTGTGATTCCCCCTTTCTCTGTTAGGTCCTTCACGTCCTCTCCATGTATGTGACAGATGAGACAGAGAGAGAGATGCGGGAATCATACGAGGAGTGTATTTATACAGCAGGCCTGTTTATAGAAAGGGGCACATAACACTTTTACTTTCATTCTGTGGCCAGAACATGGTAACGGAGACCAAAGCGCAGTCTAGTTGTGTGTCCTGACAAAAGAGGAGAATACAAGTAATGGTTAGGATATAAGGGTCACTGCCCAGGCATAAATGCCACTTTGTATGTTTCTCAGTGCTTGGCATAATATCTGGCTTAGATAAATACTTCACAAATGCTTACGAAATGAATGAATGTATAAAATAGGTGGTGATGCTGCAGTGCTTCATTTAGTTTAAGATCTGAGAATTACTCACGGAAGGAACATTTGTCTCATCCAGGCTCATCTTCTACTAAATCTTTGAATTCATTTTAATTTTACAATAGAACGCTCATTGATTTAAAATCCAAGGATCAAATGGATATTGATGTTTTACTGTGGCTAGTTTCCCAATACTGAAATGATGACATAATAGCTTTTGCTTATCCTGAAATTTGTAAGCATATCAAATTTAAAAGAGCAAATTGAAAGTATACTTAAAGTTAAATCTCTGATTCCCCAAGACTTTATGTATATATATATGTATCATGATTTATACTATTCAATCAAGTTACCAATAACATAAGCACTTTTACATTAAATATGTTACAAATAGCCTGGTTTAAAATTTTACACAATATAATTTGTAGTGCAATACATGATACCATATAAGCATCAAGAACTGAAAAGTCAGAGAGATTTAGGCCCTAGTCTTCATTCTTTTATGAATCATTTAAATTTCTCTGGCTTGAGTTCCTTGAGTCCCTACCAGCTGTAAAATTCTGAAATTCTTTAATTCTCTATCATAAAACATAGAGGCATCCTTCATTTTTCTCTACTAGTCAAATCAAATAAATATAGAGCAAGCTTCTTCAATCAAACTCCAAAAAATTTGGAGTTTTTTGTTTTATTTTACAGAGAAATGGGAATGTGAGTAAATAGACTATAAAGTATAATTTCTGAACATAAGGAATTTAGGTAGAGAAGATTAAATGGGCTTCAGGCAGCATTGGAGCAGTTACTCTACAATGGGCTAAGGCAAGAAGGGACTGCTAGCAGCCCTCTTTTATTGTTTATGTAGTCTTCAATGTTTGCCAATTAGTACTCACTTGTGAATGTGTTTTCAGGCTTGGTTTGTCCATGCACTCTATTTTGAAAAAACACCCTCAAAGGGTTTGGGTTCATCATTACCACTTTGAACTGAGCATTTTTAAATGATCAAGTCCACCATTGTGGGAAGGGGAGAATGTTTTCATTTGGAAGAGTCTGCTTTGCAGGTTAGGATTCTATAGACCCTGAGAGCAAGAAGAAGATCCTGGGCACCAAAATAATGGTGTCAGAATTTCCATCTCCTGAGAAAATTCAGCAGTAAGGACCACTGCAGCAAGTAGAAGGATCGCACAGGTCACAGGCAAGCTAACTGGGCAAGAGGAAGGCGGAATACAGAGACCATCCTCTTGGTGGGTGTGGGGAAATTAACAAGATGGTGCCCGCCCACGCTCTCACACTCTCACCCATGATCTGTAAACAGTGATTGCATGGTTGTGTAACGGCTGAGATCACTTTTAGTGCTGAGTGTGCTTGTCACGAGGTCCTTGCTTGGTCCCAGGCTACTTGTGCAATAGGTCTGTGTGAGTTTTACCATGAAATCCCTGGCTGCTGCTGCATTGGGACTACACTGGAGTGGCATCACGGTTATGTTATGTGAGATTATGTTATGGTCATGCTGTGGTTGCTGCTACAGCTGTCACATCAGCCAGGAGAGAGGCTGTGTCATGGCTGCCATGCCAGCCAGGAGAGAAGAAATGTGTCTGCACTTCCTATGGCTCCTCGAGTCTCCTTCCAGCTTCTTAGTTCACGCCTTGCCTACCCTGGGTTCAGCCAACAGTGCAAAAAGTATGGCACTGTGAGCAGCATCAGCAATATAGTTGGGAATAAGGCATCATGGAACAGAGACCAGAAACGAAACCAAGAGTGGATGGGGTTGGTTAAACTCATTCATTGACACCCTTGTCCATCAGTGCATATTCTAGATGTTTCTTCTTCAGTGTTGCCCTTAAACTATGTTAGGGTACACGCAGCTTAATTTTTGACCTCATCAATTCAGTGGAAAGCAAGTAACCCAGTTAACTCAGGGAGAAGAATAATTTACAGGATGGATATGTGGTTTGCATAAAGTATTTACCTTTGGTTGACCACACTGATGTGGTTATAAACAGTGACAATCTACCCCTGAAATGTTTGCCATTAGGAACTCTTTTGACCGGTGTCACTCTGAAATTAGAGTTCTGCCATTGTCTCCTGGCTACTCAATTCCTTTTCAAAAGAATGCTATAGAGCAGATTAATGGCACATTGTTCTTCTGTAATTCTCTGGTTACTCTAACAGAGTCAGGGTAAATTGGAAGGAAGAAATGCAAACCAGCCTGAGGCAGCACTGCCCAATTTGATCAAAACGCAAGGCAACCATCGTGGGTTCGAGTTTGGTGGTCCAAAACATTGGAATGTTTCAAAGACATCTCAAATGCAACGCCAGTGTTGTTTTATTTGGTTTGGGGTTTGCTATCCCTTTATGTTAAACAGGAGTTTGGAAAAGTCACACAAAAGACTCACTGTCTATT
Source organism: Tragelaphus eurycerus (assembly GCA_935064755.1). Lineage (NCBI taxonomy): Eukaryota > Metazoa > Chordata > Mammalia > Artiodactyla > Bovidae > Tragelaphus > Tragelaphus eurycerus. The sequence continues at coordinate 6,379,690 of CAKXYN010000093.1, read as the reverse complement.
TTCATAGATGCCTACACACTAAGAAGCCAATGTTACTGATAAAGGAAAACATCAAATATACTGAACAAAGTCTCCACTCACTTACCTCATGAACTTAGAGGAAGCTAAGGATGAATCAAATCTGATCTTTATTTAGCATCCTACCTCCCAGCAGCAAGTGTCTTGAAGCAACTGGATTTGAGTCTTGGAACTGCACATAAATTGATATTCACCTGGATCTCCCTGCTGTGACCCATGTAAGACCCTTGGATGAATAACACCATCCAGATCTTCTTAAGAAAGATGTTGGAACTATCCACTGTCTTTGAACCCTGGAGAAATATGAATATTGCCCTCTAATCCAGGTTTGGAGGAGAGGAAGTTAAATTCAGAATCCAGAGCGGTCAATGATATCTATGTGATGCACCAAAACAGATTCTTCTATAGTACTATTTTTCAAAGTTTTGTTTTGTTTGTTTAGCCCAGATAGCAAAATACGGTGTTGTCAGTCAAGACAGACTTCAAACTGCCTGGGCCCGTTAGAAACGTTTCATTAATAACATGTGTTTACCATTGAGAGGAGTAGAGTTTGTGTGCTAAGATTTTGTTTGTCAGTCATTCACTGGAACCCCACTGTTAATGGCATACAATGGTTTGTGGTTATGCCACAATTTAACCCAGGTTTAAAAATACAAACCAGAGCCCTGGTGGTCTAGAAGAACGGGGAGTGAGGGAAGATATTGGCTCAACCTGCTTTGTGGGCTGGTGGCTTGGCATGCTTTACAAACTAATCAAATTTATTGACTATGATCCCGAGGACAAAAAAAAAGTCACATGTTGGGGTGTGCATCCTGGTTTGACGGCAGTTTGGTGAGGTTCTGAATGTCTGAAGGGGGAAACAAGGCAGCTCTTTGGCATTCCTTTCCCCAAAGACAAATGAGAAACAGATATCACAGAATATGAGAGGGTTTCTTTTTTTTTTTCCCCCAGCAGTCTAATAAGAAAAAAAGATTTTCCTCTGCAGTTTTAATTCAACTGTATGTTAAAGATCAATCAACAGAATTAATACTGACCTAGGTTGAAGAGGCAATGAAATTTCTATGAATTCAGTAGTTAGAGCAGTGAATATTCTAAATGTAGCGCAGGGAAAATAACTGATTTTACGTGTGTGACCAGTTTACCTTCATAGGGTTGGCTGTAGGTTCATTGGGATCAAACAGTGCTCAATCTAGATGTACTTAGAGCAGATATATAACCCGAGGAGGTGTATTTACACTTTGCACAGATCTATGTGTAAAATATTCATTTAAAATACAACAAAGCATAGTTATCTACAGTAATGGGTAGAAAATACCTTTGTGTTTAATGAGCCGAAAATATCTTTGTGTTTAATGAGTCACCTCACTGATGCAGAAAGATACTAAACCACGAAGAGCTGTTATATGATGTGTTTATGAAATCTCATAGTCATGGAAATAACACCATGACCCTCAACATTTGTGAAATCTTATATCACATGTGTTTAAAACCAATTTTCCAGTTGCTTACAATGTATCCTTTTAAAAATATTTGCATTTCAAAATAAAACAAGATCACATTGAGAGAAAATTTAACCCATAAAAAATAAGAGGAGGTGGTCTTAAGTTATCTGTTTACACATTCCTAGAGGAAAGATTCAGGACTTGAAATCGTTTTAATGTTTTGAGTTTGTTTTCCTTTCTTTTTATCACTTTTTCTTAAGCAAAAGAACAAATCTAGAGAGAAAGGGTTACAACCAAAAGATCCATTTTCCAAGTTCTAGGTACATAGAAAATGAAGAAGAGATGACTTTAAACTCACACTTTACAGTTTCAAAAATCAAAGTCTACAAGTATACATTGTGTGTGGACTTCACATGCTGCAATGTGCTAGGAATCATGAAGGCTGGTAAAGAGGATTAAAACTGGATGTACTGTTGAGTCGCATTTAAAGGTGGCTCTTATGGTCAAGAACCCACTTGCTACTGCAGGAGACTTAAGAGGCGTGGGTTCGATTCCTGGGTCAGGAGTAATCCCTGGAGGAGGGCATAGCAACCTACTCCAGAATTCTTGCCTAGAGAATCCCATGGACAGAGGAGCCTGGTGGGCTACAGTGTATACGGTTGCAAAGGGTTGGACATGACCGAAGTGACTTAGCACACACGCGATGGTTTGTTAAACAAATCTTTCCTTGTCTGGAAGGAAAACGTTGCAATCTCTTATTTTTAGTCCTGTATAATTCTTGGAGGTATTTCCTGTGACAATTTTGTTTGTTTGTTTATAGCACTTTATTGTATAATAAACTTTTTCTGTAATTAACTGGGATGGAAATGTTAAAAAGGGACAAATATTATTTAGGGTACTTGATCCTTTCTCCAGGGACTAGAGCAGACAGCAGATATAGACAATGAACCTGGGGCTCCTCAAAGTGAAGAACATTCCAGCTGCACAATCCCTGACATCAGACTGAAAGAAAAACTTTTAGAAACTCTGCTTTAGCTCTCAGTTCAGTTTAGTTGCTCAGTTGTATCCGAATCTTTGTAACCCCATGGACTGCAGCAAGCCAGGCTTCCCTGTCCATTACCAACTCCCAGAGCTGGCTTGAACTCATGTCCATTGAGTAGGTGATGCCATCCAACCGTCTCATCCTTGGTCATCCCCTTCTCCTCCTGCCTTCAATCTTTTCCAGCATCAGGGTCTCTTCCAATGAGTCAGTTCTTTGCATCCAGTGGCCAAAGTATTGGAACTTCAGCTTCAGTATAAGTCCTTCCAATGAATATTCAGGACTGATTTCCTTTAGGATCAACTGGTTTGATTTCCTTGCAGTCCAAGGGACTCTCAGGAGTCTTCTCCAATGCAACAGTTAATAAGCATCAATTCTTTGGTGTTCAACTTTCTTTATAGACCAACTCTCACATCCATACATGACTACTGGAAAACCCCAGACCATAACACAACCAGCTTTAAATCTAAACCTGGTCTGCCAGAAAACAATATTTTGAGGTTATAAATATTTAACAATATGACATTAATTTATTCATATGACAATATAAAAACCAAACAACCCAGTCCAAAACTGATCAGAGGACCTGAACTGACATTTTTCAAAAGAACACAGACATATGGTCAACCAGCTCAAGAAAAAGATGTTCTATATTGCTAGACCATAGCCTTGACTAGGCGAACCTTTGTTGGCAAAGTAATGTCTCTGCTTTTGAATATGCTATCTAGGTTGGTCATAACTTTCCTTCCAAGGAGTAAGTGTCTTTTAATTTCATGGCTGCAGTCACCATCTGCAGTGATTTTGGAGCCCAGAAAAAGAAAGTCTGACACTGTTTCCCCATCTATTTCCCATGTAGTGATGGGACCGGATGCCATGATCTTCGTTTTCTGAATGTGGAGCTTTAAGCCAAGCTTTTCACTCTCCACTTTCACTTTCATCAAGAGGCTTTTGAGTTCCTCTTCACTTTCTGCCATAAGGGTGGTGTCATCTGCATATCTGAGGTGATTGATATTTCTCCCAGCAATCTTGATTCCAGCTTGTGTTTCTTCAAGTCCAACGTTTCTCATGATGTACTCTGCATATAAGTTAAATAAACAGGGTGACAATATACAGCCTTGATGTACTCCTTTTCCTATTTGGAACCAGTCTGTAGTTCCATGTCCAGTTCTAACTGTTGCTTCCTGACCTGCATACAAATTTCTCAAGAGGCAGATCAGGTGGTCTGGTATTCCCATCTCTTTCAGAATTTTCCACAGTTTATTGTGATCTACACAGTCAGAGGCTTTGACATAGTCAATAAAGCAGAAATAGATGTTTTTCTGGAACTCTCTTGCTTTTTCCATGATCCAGCAGATGTTGGCAATTTGATCTCTGTTTCCTCTGCCTTTTCTAAAACCAGCTTGAACATCAGGAAGTTCACGGTTCACATATTGCTGAAGCCTGACTTGGAGAATTTTGAGCATTACTTTACTAGCGTGTGAGATGAGTGCAATTGTGAGGTAGTTTGAGCATTCTTTGGCATTGCCTTTCTTTGGGATTGGGATGAAAACTGACCTTTTCCAATCCTGTGGCCACTGCTGAGTTTTCCAAATTTGCTGGCATATTGAGTGCAGCACTTTCACAGCATCATCTTTCAGGATTTGGAATAGCTCAACTGGAATTCCATCACCTCCACTCCTGTGGTCATGTATGGATGTGAGAGTTGGACTGTGAAGAAGGCTGAGCACTGAAGAATTGATGCTTTTGAACTGTGGTGTTGGAAAAGACTCTTGAGAGTCCCTTGGACTGCAAGGAGATCCAACCAGTCCATTCTGAAGGAGATCAGCCCTGGGATTTCTTTGGAAGGAATAATGCTAAAGCTGAAACTCCAGTATTTTGGCCACCTCATGGGAAGAGTTGACTCATTGGAGAAGACTCTGATGCTGGGAGGGATTGGGGTCAGGAGAAGAAGGGGACGACAGAGGATGAGATGGCTGGATGGCATCACTGACTCGATGGATGTGAGTCTGAGTGACCTCCGGGAGTTGGTGATGGACAGGGAGGCCTGGTATGCTGCGATTCATGGGGTCGTAAAGAGTCAGACATGACTGAGCAACTGATCTGATCTGATCTGATCTGATCTGATATTGCTAAATATTAGAAAAATACAAATAAAACCACAATGAGCTATCACTTCACTCCTTTCAGAATGGCTATCATCAAAAAGTCTACAAATAACAAATGTTGGCGAGGATGTGGAGAAAAGGGAATCCTGGTACACTGTTGGTGAAAATGTAAGTTGGTTTAGCCACTACAGAAAATAATATGGAGTTTCCTCAAAAACCTAAAAATAGAACTACCATATGATCCAGCAACTCCATTCCTGGGTATATATCTGGAACAAAGAAAACACTCATTCGAAAAGATACATGCACAACCAATGCTCATAGCAGCACTGCTCATTGTATGGAATATTGTATTCTATTCCATACAATAGCCAAGATATGGAAGCAACCTAAGTATTCACCAACAGATAAATGGATAAGAAGATGTGATACATATATACAGTGGAATAGTAGCCACAAAAAAGAAAGAAATAGGGCTTCCCTGGTGGCTCAGTGGTAAAGAATCTGTCTGTCAGTGCAAGGGATATGTGTTTGATCCCTGATTTGGGAAAATCCCACATGCTGTGATGCAACCAAGCCCGTGCACCTTAACTACTGAGCCTGTGCTCTTGAGCCCAGGAGCCACAACTAACTGAAGCTGCGCGCCCGAGAGCCCATGCTCCGCAACAAGAGAAGCCACCACAATGGGAATCCCGTACACAGTAATTAGAGATTAGCCCTCTTTTGCTGCAACTAGAGAAAAGCCTGTGGACAACAATAAAAACCCAGAACAGTCAGAAACAAATTAATTAATTTTAAGAAAGAATGAAATAATGCCGTTTGCAGTAATATGGATGGACCTAGGAAATATTACGCTTAGTTAAACAAATCAGAGAAAGAAAAACAAATACTGCATGTTATCACTTGCACTTGGAATCTAAAAAATAAAACAGATGAATATATATAGCAAAACCAGAAACAGACTCACAGATATAGATAAGAAACTAGGGCTTACCAATGAGGAGAGGGAAGGGAAAATTGGCAAGGCAGGAGTAGAGGATTCAAAGATACAAGCTACTATGTGTAATAGATAAGCAATAAAGATATATTTTACAAAATGGAATAATAGTCATTATTTTGCAATACTTTCTAATGGAAGATAATCTATAAAAATAATGAATCACTATGCTACACACCTAAAATTAATATAATATTGTAAATCAACCGTACTTCAATAAAAATTTTTCAATAGAATTAAATTAAGCACTTAGGTTTGTCAGAGGACAACATTAAGTAAAGATTCAACCTACCAGGGAAGAAAAAGATAACTATTCAGAGATTATAAAGAACTCCAACAAGTCAATAAGAAAAACATAGACAACTCAGTAGAGAAATGATTTAATAGACTTGAACAGGTATTTCATAAAGGGGATGTCAAAGTGGCCAGTAAGTATGTGCAAACATACTCAGATATACATGGGTCATTAGTAACCAAGAAAATGCAAATTGAAGTACAATATAATACCATTAAATCAGATCAGATCAGATCAGTCTCTCAGTCGTGTCCGACTCTTTGCGACCCCATGAACCGAAGCACGCCAGGCCTCCCTGTCCATCACCAGCTCCCAGAGGTCACCCAGACTCACACCCATCAAGTCAGTGATGCCATCTAGCCATCCCATCCTCTGTCGTCCCCTTCTCCTCCTGCCCTCAATCCCTCCCAGCATCAGAGTCTTCTCCAATGAGTCAACTCTTCGCATGAGGTGGCCAAAATACTGGAGTTTCAGCTTTAGCATCATTCCTTCTAAAGAAATTCCAGGATTGATCTCCTTCAGAATGGACTGGTTGGATCTTCTTGCAGTACAAGGGACTCTCAAGAGTCTTCTCTAATACCATTAAACAGTCGGCAAACTGACTAAAGCAATAAAGACATATAAAATTCCAAATATAGGCAAAGATAGAAGCAACTCAAATATTTACACACTGCTTGTAGTAGTGTGAATTTATACAACCACTTTGTAAAACTCTTCAGCACTCAACTAATTTCCTCTCTCTCTCTCTGTCTCTCTCTCTCTCTATATATATATATAGACACAAATACATATGTACTTGCTTTTGCCAAAGGACTTCTTCACTGGAATGTTCATAGCAGTGCTATTCATAGGAGTCCCAAACCAAACTGGATATTATCCAGATGTCTATCAGTGTATAAATAAATTTTGACATATTTGCTCCATGGAATTTTATACAGCACTGACAATAAATGGCCTACAGGTATACACAATAGGGTAATTCTTACAAAAAAAAAAAAAAAAAGATTCAGCAAAATGTCAGATATAAAAAAAAATAAGTGCCTACTGTATGATTCCATTGGTATAAACTGCAGAAAGAGGAAAAAGTAAGCCCTGCTGTCGGAATTCAGGATAGTGACTTTATAACTAGATGGGAACAGGGGAGGGTGTTTAGGGGGCTGGTTACGTTTTATTTATTTATGGCCGCACTGTGTCTTCATTTGGAGAAGGTGATGGCACCCCACTCCAGTACTCTTACCTGGACAATCCCATGGACGGAGGAGCCTGGTAGGCTGCAGTCCATGGGGTCGCGAAGAGTCAGACACAACTGAGCGGCTTCACTTTCACCTTTCACTTTCATGCACTGGAGAAGGAAATGGCAACCCACTCCAGTGCTCTCGCCTGGAGAATCCCAGGGACGGGGGAGCCTGGTGGGCTGCCATCTATGGGGTCACACAGAGTTGGACATGACTGAAGCGACTTAGCAGCAACAGCAGTGTCTTCATTGCTTTGCGCAAGCTCTCTCTAGTCAAGCAGGGCCTGCTCTTCACTGCAGTGTATGTGCTTCTCATTGTGATGGCTTCTCTTGTTGCACCAGCTCTAGGTACATGGGCTTCAGCAGTTGCAGGACCCAGGCTCAGTAAATGTGGTGCACGGACTTCATTGATCCACAGCGTGTGGAATCTTCCTGGACCAGGCATGAAACCCATGTCCATTACATAGGTAGGTGGATCCTTATCCGCTGCATGACCAGGGATCCCTGGTCATGTTTGTTTTGGATCTGGGTGCTGATTTCACAAGTCTTTCCAATTAGTGAAAAATTCATCAAGGTATACGCTTATGATAAATATGCATTTCGATATATGTATGTTGTATCAGTAAAAAGTTTTGAAAATGGCTTTGTCTCATTGGTTCATATTGGTTGGGTAAACAGCTGTGATAGATCTTCTTTCTATATGATCAAAGAAAGAATCATGAAAGATGAGGCTGACGGCAGACAAAATCAAACATATGGTTCATTTCTTCTCTAACCAGCTTCCGTTATTCTTTTTGTCTTCCTTTGTTTTGTTTATTTACTTAATGACAGAGCCACATTAAACAAATTTTGCCGAATTCTGAGAAATAACACTGTGCTACCTCTCTTATGTAGATTAGTGTCATTCAGTTCAGTTCAGTCACTCAGTCATGTCCAACTTTGCAACCCCATGAATCGCAGCACGCCAGGCCTCCCTGTCCATCACCAACTCCCGGAGTTCACTCAAACTCACGTCCATCCAGTCAGTGATGCCATCCAGCCATCTCATCCTCTGTCGTCCCCTTCTCCTCCTGCCCCCAATCCCTCCCAGCATCAAAGTCTTTTCCAATGAGTCAACTCTTCGCATGAGGTGGCCAAAGTATTGCAGTTTCAGCTTCAGCATCATTCCTTCCAAAGAACACCCAGGGCTGATCCCCTTTAGAATGGACTGGCTGGATCTCCTTGCAGTCCAAGGGACTCTCAAGAGTCTTCTCCAACACCACAGTTTAAAAGCATCAATTCTTTGGCAGTCCAACTCTCACATCCATATATGACTATTGGAAAAACCATAGACGGACCTTTGTTGGCAAAGTAATGTCTCTGCTTTTCAATATTCTATCTAGGTTGGTCATAACTTTCCTTCCAAGGAGTGTCTTTTAAATTCTTGGCTGCAATCACCATCTGCAGTGATTTTGGAGCCCCAAAAAATAAAGTCTGGCACTGTTTCCACTGTTTCCCCATCTATTTCCCATGAAGTGATGGGACCAGATGCCATGATCTTCGTTTTCTGAATGTTGAGCTTTAAGCCAACTTTTTCACTCTCCACTTTCACTTTCATCAAGAGGCTATTTAGTTCCTCTTCACTTTCTGCCATAAGGGTGGTGTCATCTGCATATCTGAGGTTATTGATATTTCTCCCGGTAGTCTTGATTCCAGCTTGTGCTTCTTCCAGCCCAGCGTTTCTCATGATTTACTCTGCATAGAAGTTAAATAAGCAGGGTGACAATATACAGCCTTGACATACTCCTTTTCCTATTTGGAACCAGTCTGTTGCTCCATGTCCAGTTCTAACTGTTGCCTCCTGACCTGCATATAGGTTTCTCAAGAGGCCGGTCAGGGGGTCTGGTATTCCCATCTCTTAAAGAATTAGTTTGTCCTTAATTTACTAGCTGCTGTTACATGTCAGGATGGAAGGTTAAGCTTTGTGGTGAGCCATAGGACAAAGAAGCATATTTTCTACAAGCTGCTAAGGAGACCAGAACACCACTGTCCCACACAGAGCCCTTCACACATTACACAGGGAGTTTACTAGCTGCTTTCCCAATGAGCCTACTTAATCTGCACCAAGATGAGTAAAAGGCAAGGCATGAGTATCAGAAAAGTGTATACTTCTTTTCAAGGTTTATAACAGAAGTAGCAGCAAAACAAATTGTGCAAAACATCTACTACGATATCTTTGTTTAACTGTAAACTGGGTGCCAGGCTCAGTGTGTTATTCTCTCAGTCATGTCTGACTCTTTGCAACCCCATGGACTGTAGCCTGCCAGGCTCCTCTGTCCTTGAGATTCTCCAGGCAAGAATACTGGAGTGGATTGCCATTCCTTTCTCCAGGGGATCTTCCCTACCCAGGAATCAAACCTGGGTCTCCTGTATTACAGGCAGATTCTTTACTGTCTGAGCCACCAGGGAAGACCTTGGTTCCCAGGGCTGGGGGCGGGGTGGGGGTGATGGCGGAGTCACAAACAGCTGAGTCCAGTGATTTCAATCACAGTTCAGGGAAAGGCATTGATAGATTCTGAAAGCACAAGACAGTTGTATTATGGAGACTGAGTTGGTTTGGTTGATTAGAGGTTTCCTACTACCTGTAAATGCCTTTATTCACAAATGCTTCTGTCTTGGCTTTTTGAGTGGATAAATAGGGACCAGTTCATACATCAAAAAGGCAAAAAAGTTGTATTGATTTCTTTAAGGAGAGTCCTCTTTTTAACAGTACTGTAAAACCAGACTTTGAAAATTAAAAAAGCAAGAAGTATCTTTGATATTTCTTCTAGCCCAAAATGACTACAAATGTGTTTCAGTATTTCCATCAAATCCTTGTCACCAAATATTTTACTTAGCTATTTACAAATGTAGGTAACACAGATGTTGAAACAAACCCTAAATTTGCAATGGTTTTTCCTGTGGTCATGTATGGATGTGAGAGTTGGACTGTGAAGAAGGCTGAGCGCCGAAGAATTGATGCTTTTGAAGTGTGGTGTTGGAGAAGACTCTTGAGAGTCCCTTGGACTGCAAGGAGATCCAACCAGTCCATTCTGAAGGAGATCAGCCCTGGGATTTCTTTGGAAGGACTGATGTTGAAGCAGAAACTCCAGTACTTTGGCCACCTCATGTGAAGAGTTGACTCACTGGAAAAGACTCTGATGCTGGGACGGATTGGTGGCTGGAGCAGAAGGGGACAACAGAGGATGAGATGACTGGATGGCATCACTGACTCAATGGAAGTGAGTCTGAGTGACCTCCGGGAGTTGGTGATGGACAGGGAGGCCTGGCGTGCTGTGATTCATGGGATCGTGAAGAGTCGGACATGACTGAGCGACTGAACTGAACTGAACTGAACTGAATCTAATAGATGTTTATTTTCAGTCATTTGAAATGTTGTCTTCTACCTAGTGGGTGATTTTCCTCCACGTCATGAATCAGAGACCACCATCCCTAAGATCTTATCACCATTATCCACATTGAGCTGCAGGAAAGGGAAAAAGTGTAGAAAAGACGCGCATGTGCTAAGTCACTTCAGTTGTGTCCAGCTCTTTGAGATGCTACGGGACTGTACCCCGCCAAGTTGCTCTGCCCATGGGATTCTCCAGGCAAGAATATTGGAGTGGGTTGCCATGGCATCCTCCAGGGGATCTTCCCGACTCAGGGATCAAATCTGTGTCTCTTGTGTCTCTTGCATTGGCAGGCAGGTTCTTTTCCACTAGCAGCACCTAGAAAGTGTAACTCCTACTTATAAAGCCAACTCAGAAACAACTTGCAAACATATTCTGTCATGAGAAAACTATGTAATTGTATGGCTGCCCCAATATACAAGAAGGTTTGGGGAACTGTCACTCTTGACTGAGCAGTTGCCTCTCAGCAATGATGCCTCATTGTGGAAGAGGAAATGAGTTTTGGTGGATATGACCATCTTATTCTGTGTTCATTGTTCATTCATTGTATTTAAGCTTAGAGGCAGGAGGTGGTCTTTTGGAAAAGAGTTGGGGAAAGATGAGACCAGTGGAGTTTTGTTTCTCAGACTCATCTTTATGGATTCTCCATCTGCCTTGTGATTTGACCATGGCCAGGACGACAGAGGATGAGATGGCAGGATGGCATCACTGACTGGATGGACGTGAGTTTGAGTGAACTCCGGGAGTTGGTGATGGACAGGGAGGCCTGGCGTGCTGCGATTCATGGGGTTGCAAAGAGTCGGACACGACTGAGCGACTGAACTGAACTGAACTGAACTGAACTGAAGAAGTTTCTGCATTCATTGGCATGCTGATTTGGTTTGGTTTCTGATTTGGCAGAAATACATACCTAGAAGCCCTACCGTGCTTGCATTGGAACAGATGTGTTTTAGCCCACAAACATCAATCTGAATTACTTTGTGTGTATTGTTTTCCATACTATTTTGAGAGTTCAGTGCCCCTCTTTTTTTAGGATATGTTATCATCACAGTGTGTGTCACGCCTTGGAGTCGCTCAGTCATACCCAACTCTTTGAGACCCTATGTACTGCAACCGGCCAGTCTCCTCTGTCCGCAGAATTCTCCAGTCAAGAATACTGGGGTGGGTTGTCATTTCCTCCTCCAGGGGATCGTCCAGACCTGGGGATCGAACCCTCATCTCCTGAATTGCAGACAGATTCTTTACCCATGAGCCTCTGGGGAAGCCACTATCATCTCAGTGTACATGTGGACTTCTAAATTTGTCTCTTTGACTTGGTTGTTTGACAGCAATAGCCTCAAGGCATTTCTCTCCTCTAGTAAATCTGTAGCTCCGTGGAGGTAGATTTCAGTGCTTCCCATCTTCAAGGAAGCACCTTGTTACCCTCAAGAGTGCAATAAACCAGAGGTGATTAAACATTTAACTATGTGTTTGCACTTGTCATCACTTACATTACTTACTAGTCCTGATCATGAATCCTGTTTTCACAATGGCATAGCTTTATCATTTGAGTAGCACTTTCAGATATGTTTATGGAGCTTTGGTGACTAGATGTTTTTAGTCACTCATTCATTCTATTTGCTGGGGGTCAGAACAAGTCTTCTTTTTTCTTTGGACCTTCCTACTCTATCTCCAGGACTATTTCTCAGACACTCATATTTCTGAGACACATTTTAGTGGCTTAATTTTTTAGGACACTCACCAACTGAAACGCATTGAATTGCAATCTCAGGATCTCAATAAGACAAACGGAACAACCAAGAGTGTCATGATAATGGGGATATTTGCATTTTGAAACATTGAAAGCAGATTAGAACATCTCTGGCTTCTGTAACAGCAAGAGCCCAGTCTCATAAAAAAGGAAGTATATGCATTTCCTAGAGAAAACCTTATGTAATTGGAGCTTGGAAAGCCCTGCCCAGCTGTCTTCCTTGCTCCAACACCTCCCTCCAAGCTTTGTCCCCTTCTCTCAGCATCTTGCTTCAAGTGCATCGATGCAGAGATGCTTTCAGGAACATCTGTTCTCTCTCATGTGGGAAGACAAGCAGAGTGGATATCCTACAGAAGGAAATACCAGTAAACATTAAAACACCAGGGAAGACCTTGGTTGGGGTATCTGCAGACACTTCTCAGGACTAAATAAGCCCATAAATATGCCCTACTTCATGTAGCAAGCTATTGAAACTCTGTAAATGCTGCAGAAAAGTTCTCTATTCCTTTACATCTCCAAATGTCAACTTCTGATGTGTTGAGGCAAGGCCTAGATTTCAAGGTGCAAGTAAAAAAATAAACATTTGCCTCAAATTTTCTTTCCAAAAACACCTTCAAATTCCTCATGAATGCTGGACTGCCATACTGTTGGCTAAGAAAGCTCTGTGCCTTGTAGTTATTTAAGTTTTTAACAAATAGCTGCTATAAATCAGTGAATTTTAGAATTAAAAGTTTCCTTAGCGATTCTGTAGCTTAAGCACATAGTACCTTTGATGAAGTGGGAAAACTGAAAAGCAAAAACATCTTAAGGGTCATCAACCTAGAAGCCAGTTATTATATCTGAATTTCTACAAGATACTTACTCCAGGAAATATACAGTAGCTTTTCAAAAAGAAATCAAAGTATAATCTCTTGATCCTAAAGTTAACTAACCAGTTGTACTAAATTAGTAGAATACATCAATACTTTTCTTAGTCAGTGACTTGTGCTTTATTGGAATAACTTTGAATCCATATAAACATAATTAACATTAAAAGCTCAATATAAAAAGGAATGAAAATAAAATTGGGTCATTTGTAATAGACGTGGATGGGCCTAAAGACTGTTATACACAGTTAAGTAAGTCAGAAAAAGAAAGACAAATATTATATATTAATGTGTGCATGTGGAATCTAGAAAAATGGAATAGATGATCTTATTTGCAAAGAATTAAGAGACACAGATGGTGAGAACACCAGGAGTTGGTGGGTCAGCAGGTGTGGGGGTGAGGAGAGGGGATGTGGGATGAATTGGGAGATTGAGATTGACATATATATACTACTGATGACTGCAGATGGTGACTGCAGCCATGAAATTAAAAGACACTTACTCTTTGGAAGGAAAGTTATGACCAACCTAGACAGCATATTCAAAAGCAGAGACATTACTTTGCCAAAAGGTCCATCTAGTCAAGGCTATGGTCTTTCCTGTGGTCATGTATGGATGTGAGAGCTGGACTGTGAAGAAGGCTGAGCGCCGAAGAATTGATGCTTTTGAACTGTGGTGTTGGAGAAGACTCTTGAGAGTCCCTTGGACTGCAAGGAGACCAACCAGTCCATTCTGAAGGAGATCAGCCCTGGGATTTCTTTGGAAGGAATGATGCTGAAGCTGAAACTCCAGTACTTTGGCCACCTCATGCGAAGAGTTGACTCATTGGAAAAGACTCTGATGCTGGGAGGGATTGAGGGCAGGAGGAGAAGGGGACGACAGAGGATGAGATGGCTGGATGGCATCACTGACTTGATGGATGTGAGTCTGAGTGACCTCCGGGAGTTGGTGATGGACAGGGAGGCCTGGCGTGCTGCAGTTCATGGGGTCATGAAGAGTTGGACATGACTGAGGGGCTGAACTGAACTGAACTGATGCTATGTATAAAATAGATAACTAATGAGACCCTATAGGATAGCACAGGGAGCTCTACTCAATGCTCTGTGGTGCCCTAAATGGGAAGAAATCCAGAAAAAAGGGGATATACTTATATGTCTGGCTGATTTACTTTGCTGAACAGTAGAAACAAATACAGCATTGTCAAGCAACCATATTCCAATAAAAATTAATTAAAAAAATAAAAACAGTATATTTTCTGAGGTTTTTTGGCCTTTATGAAGAATCCAATGAATAAAATACAGGTTAATTATTAAAATTTTGTGATTATAGAGGAAAAAAACTGTTTAATAGAGATATGCATAGTTAATATTCTGATATCTTCGCATTATTGGCTTTCATTTTTTGAGTAACTGCAATGGCACCCCACCCCAGTACTTTTGCCTGGAAAATCCCATGGACAGAGGATCCTGGTGAGCTCCAGTCCATGGGGTCGCTGGGAGTCCGACACGACTGAGTGACTTCACTTTCACTTTTCACTTTTATGCCTTGGAGAAGGAAATGGCAACCCACTCCAGTATTCTTGCCTGGAGAATCCCAGGGACGGGGGAGCCTGGTGAGCTTCTGTCTGTGGGGTCACACAGAGTCGGACACGACTGAAGTGACTTAGCAGCAGTAGCAGCAGCATTGTCTTTAATCTTCTTTATTGTGATCAGCTTCACCAGCATTGTCCTCCTGTGGTAGTTTGTCTTCAAGATGTCTCTCGTTAGTCCTTATGTACGGCTATGCACACCCCTGTGTGGTCCCCATTCACTGTCCCAAGACTGGCCTGTGCCATCAACAGCGTATGACAGAAATGAAGGAATGTCACTTCGGAAATTACCTTATAGGTGACTTCAGGTTTCACACTGGGCCGGCTGCCTCTCTCTGTGTGTCTCCTCTCTCACTCTAGAGGGAGCTGGCTGCTGCATTGTGAACAACACTATGACCGGTGAGGAACTGAGGCCTCCAGCCAACAGCCAGAAAGCCTGCCCATAACCACATGCATGAGTTTGGGAACGGCTTCTCCCGCACCAGTCAGGCCTTGAAAAAACTATCACCCCGGCCAACAGCCTGACTGAGCTCTCAGGAAGCACTCTGACCAGGGCCATCTGATAAACCACGTCTCAGCCAATCTTGGGAAACTGGGTAATTTGTGTCTGGGGCTTCCCAGGTGGCCTCATTTATGTTTAAGAGTCCACTTGCAGTGCAGGAGACCCCGGTTCAATTCCTGGGTCAGGAAGATCCCCTGGAGAGGGGAAAGGCTACCCACTCCAGTATTCTGGCCTGGAGAACTCCCCGGACTGTATGGTCCATGGGGTCGCAAAGAGTCGGACACAACTGAGTGACTTTGACTTTCACTTCCACTTTCCCAGGTGGTGCTAGTGGTAAAGAAGCTGCCTGCTGATGCAGGAGACATAAGAGTTTGATCCCTGGGTTGGCAGGATCCCCTGGAGGAGGGCAAGGCAACCCACTCCAGTATTCTGACCTGGAGAATCCCATGGACAGAGGAGCCTGGTGAGCTTAGAGTCCATTGGGCTGCAAAGAGTCAGACACGACTGGAGCAACTTAGCATGCATACAATATGTCTGTTGTGTTAAGCTAATAGGTTTTGGTGTGCTTTGTGGTGTAGAAAGAGAAAACTAATGCACCTACAGTTTTAGAGTCTTCAAGAAAACTGTTAATAGCTATCTAATATTCTGCCTTATAGATGTATCATGATTTAATTATTGGATTCTCAGGTTGATCTCAGTTTTTTGCTCCTTTAATTGTTTAGTCACTGAGTCACGTCTGACTCTTCTGCCACCCCGTGGACTGTAGCCCACCAGCCTACTCTGTCCGTGGGATTCTCCAGTGAGAATACTGGAGTGCGTTGCCATTTTCTTCTCCAGGGGATCTTCCCGACCCAGAAGTTAAACTCGCACCTCTAGCTTCATCTCTTGCATTGCAGGCAGATTCCTTATCACTGAGCCACCATCAGTTCAGCTGCTCAGTTGTGTCTGACTCTTTGCAACCCCATGGACTGTAGCATGCCAGGCTTCCCTGTCCATCACCAACTTCCAGAGCTTGCTCAAACTCCTGTCCATAGAGTCGGTGATGCCATCTAACCATCTCATCCTTGGTCATCCCCTTCTCCTGCCTTCAATCTTTCCCAGCATCAGGGTCTTTTCCAGTGAGTCACCTCTTTGCATCAGGTAGCCAAAGTATTGGAGTTTCAGCTTCAGCATCAGTCCTTCCAATGAATATTCAGACTAATTTCCTTTAGGATTGACTGTCTTGATCTTCTAGCAGTCCAAGGGACTCTCAAGAGTCTTTTCCAAAACCACAATTCAAAAGCATCAATTCTTCAGCACTCAGCTTTCTTTATGAGGCATAATGGAAGTTTTATTTACTGCAGTTTGCAATTGTCTGTATTTGTGATTAGTTTTTTCTAGAACAGACTCTTACAAACACAATTGTGAAATAAAAACAATATTTTCAATGCTTTATATATTTATATATTATGTTCCAAATTGATTGTACTTATGAGGAGTCTCATCCATTTCAATTTTGACTCGCAAGAGGCAGAGCTGTGGCATGACTAAATTGCACCTGTTTATTGCACTGATTTCTTTTCCATGGGGATGGTCTTGATCCCTGTCTCCTGCACAATGTCACGAACCTCATTCCATAGTTCATCAGGCACTCTATCTATCAGATCTAGGCCCTTAAATCTATTTCTCACTTCCACTGTATAATCATAAGGGATTTGATTTAGGTCATACCTGAATGGTCTAGTGGTTTTCCCTACTTTCTTCAATTTCAGTCTGAATTTGGCAATAAGGAGTTCATGGTCTGAGCCACAGTCAGCTCCTGGTCTTGTTTTTGCTGATTGTATAGAGCTTTTCCATCTTTGGCTGCAAAGAATATAATCAATCTGATTTTGGTGTTGACCATCTGGTGATGTCCATGTATAGAGTCTTTTCTTGTGTTGTTGGAGCAAAATGGCTGTCTGGGGAGGCCTTACAAATAGCTGTGAAAAGAAGAGAAGTGAAAAGCAAGGGAGAAAAGGAAAGATATAAACATCTGAATGCAGAGTTCCAAAGAATAGCAAGAAGAGATAAGAAAGCCTTCTTCAGCGATCAATGCAAAGAAATAGAGGAAAACAACAGAATGGGAAAGACTAGGGATCTCTTCAAGAAAATCAGAAATACCAAAGGAACATTTCATGCAAAAATGGGCTCGATAAAGGACAGAAATGGTATGGACCTAACAGAAGCAGAAGATATTAAAGAGGTGGCAAGAATACACAGAAGAACTGTACAAAAAAGAGCTTCATGACCCAGATAATCATGATGGTGTGATCACTGACCTAGAGCCAGACATCTTGGAATGTGAAGTCAAGTGGGCCTTAGAAAGCTTCACTATGAACAAAGCTAGTGGAGGTGATGGAATTCCAGTGGAGCTATTCCAAATCCTGAAAGATGATGCTGTGAAAGTGCTGCACTCAATATGCCAGCAAATTTGGAAAACTCAGCAGTGGCCACAAGATTGGAAAAGGTCAGTTTTCATCCCAATCCCAAAGAAAGGCAATGCCAAAGAATGCTCAAACTACCTCACAATTGCACTCATCTCACACACTAGTAAAGTAATGCTCAAAATTCTCCAAGCCAGGCTTTAGCAATATGTGAACCTTGAACTTCCTGATATTCAAGCTGGTTTTAGAAAAGGCAGAGGAACCAGAGATCAAATTGCCAACATCCGCTGGATCATGGAAAAAGCAAGAGAGTTCCAGAAAAACATCTATTTCTGCTTTATTGACTATGTCAAAGCCTTTGACTGTGTAGATCACAAGAAACTGTGGAAAATTCTGAAAGAGATGGGAATACCAGACCACCTGATCTGCCTCTTGAGAAATTTGTATGCAGGTCAGGAAGCAACAGTTAGAACTGGACATGGAACAACAGACTGGTTCCAAATAGGAAAAGGAGTATGTCAAGGCTGTATATTGTCACCGTGTTTATTTAACTTATATGCAGAGTACATCATGAGAAATGCTGGACTGGAAGAAACACAAGCTGGAATCAAGATTGCTGGGAGAAATATCAATAACCTCAGATATGCAGATGACACCACCCTTATGGCAGAAAGTGAAGAGGAACTCAAAAGTCTCTTGATGAAAGTGAAAGTGGAGAGTGAAAAGGTTGGCTTAAAGCTCCACATTCAGAAAACGAAGATCATGGCATCTGGTCCCATCACTACATGGGAAATAGATGGACAAACAGTGGAAACAGTGTCAGACTTTATTTTTCTGGGCTCCAAAATCACTGCAGATGGTGACTGCAGCCATGAAATTAAAAGACGCTTACTCCTTGGAAGGAAAGTTATGACCAACCTAGATAGCATATTCAAAAGCAGAGACATCACTTTGCCAACAAAGGTTCGCCTAGTCAAGGCTATGGTCTTTCCTGTGGTCATGTATGGATGTGAGAGCTGGACTGTGAAGAAGGCTGAGCGATGCAGAATTGATGCTTTTGAACTGTGGTGTTGGAGAAGACTCTTGAGAGTCCCTTGGACTGCAGGGAGATCCAACCAGTCCATTCTGCAGGAGATCAGCCCTGGGATTTCTTTGGAAGGAATAATGCTAAAGCTGAAACTCCAGTATTTTGGCCACCTCATGCGAAGAGTTGACTCATTGGAGAAGACTCTGATGCTGGGTGGGATTGGGGTCAGGAGGAGAAGGGGACGACAGAGGATGAGATGGCTGGATGGCATCACTGACTCGATGGATGTGAGTCTGAGTGACCTCCGGGAGTTGGTGATGGACAGGGAGGTATTGGGAGCCGGTTTGAATTAGCGCTCCGCCCGTGGCAAAGGTCTTGAGGAAGGAGGCTTGACATACACAAAGGTGGGGTCGAGCCTCAGGAGCCCCTTGGGGGTTCTCGAGCATCTACCCCCAAAACCAGAGCCTGCCTGCTTTACTACTTGTGCTCTCACCTACACCTCTGACTTTACGGGGGGCTGTCCCCCACTACCTCTCTCTGAAAAAAGAGTTAACTTAAAGCTTCAGTTAATAAAATTTCCTGGGTGTGACAGGAGTGTTTTAACCTACAAACTCCTCTGAAGGTTCTTTAGCCCACCTGACAGGCTTGTCCAGCCACATGTGATTACTCACAGCCTCCCAACAGTGGGAGGCACGAGATGCTCTTAACCTTCTAAAAACAGGTTCTTTAGAGAAGTCAGAAAACTATTAGGATAAGTATAGTGGGCTGATTAGAAAGTGTATTGGTGAAGGGTTTTTCATTTGTTGAGCCAATGTTTGCTGCTATGTCTCCACATCGCCTACCCTTACACACATTAACGAATATATAGAAGAAGTAAGTATTAACCTTTGATACTAATCACGTTAGACCTTAGGCTAAGTAAGTTCTTTCTTTAGTTAAAACCCACCTTCACCCTATAGGAATGTAAATTTATCTGGAGTCTGTTTTAAGAATAATCACCCCTGGAGAAATTAAGTGTCCTGGTTGACTGACCGCTATCACAAGGAGAAGGTCATAAATTGTCAGCAGGCCCCCTGGCCAGAAGATGATGTAACACACCTAAAACCTCTATATACATTTGTAAGAAGCACCTGACTTTGATAAAAGTCAGGGCTGCTGACCCCACGTGACTTTTGTATAACATCTCAGTGTATAAAAGTAGACCATGGAAAATAAAGAATTAGGATAAGTTCCTGGAAAGACTGGTCTCCCCATGTCGCGCTCTCTCTCAAATTCTGGCTGAGTCTCCATCTGGAGCGTGGGACCCACCATGCTTACTAATTATGCCTGGGCTTCTAAGATCGGACCGGGGAGGCCTCAGTGTCTCTTCTCCTTCGGGAGAACGGAAAGACGCCTGCGGCCTACGTAAGTGGTGCAAACTTCTTGTCTTGAAGTTTTATTGGTCCCCCACGTAAACCAAGCTACTCAGCCTCTTTTCTCCACTGAATTTTCCTACTGAGCTATCCTCGTTCCATTATTCTTTGTATCTCTAATTATAACTATCGTGTCCTGATCCTCACCGACGCTGTCTATACCTTGAACTCCCTGGATCAGCTGGGGCTGGTCCCCAGCAGGGAAGCCTGGTGTGCTGCAGTTCATGGGGTCGCAAAGAGTCAGACACGACTGAGAGACTGATCTGACCTGATCTGATTGCACTGATTGCTCTTGATGTACAATTTAACTTTATATTGAATCACCTTTTATTTTAAATGGATATTCCCCCAAAATAGACCTCAATATCCATTTGAGTTTTGGTTTGACTTGATGATTCAGCTATCCAATGCAAGCCCATTATCTTTTCCACCCTACTTGCTCTCTTTCTGTTTTTTCTCATCTCGGAATAGATTCACCATCCTCACAGTCTACCAGTCTGGAAGCTGGAGAGACATCTTAGACTATTCCCTCGATCTCAGCCCTTACACACCCTCTACCCCTTCTGTTTACACCTCCCTCTCCTTTCGAGCTCCACAGCTACTCTCTTAGTGCAACCCTTCTTCAGCTCTCTCCCAGACTGTTCCTCGCATCTTGATCGTCAATCTTATCTTAGCCATGGGTGTACTCTGTAACAGTGAACCTGTGACTCTTGGAAGTAGTATTAATAATTTGATTTTATCCAACCCTATTCTCTTACTAGTATCTTCTACTTTTGTGGCTGCATTATTGAAAACTATATTGTTAATATTTTGTGTATAAGAGAATATACTTATTTTCATGAAAAAAAATCACCACAAATTATACCTGCTGACTATAACAAGGCATGGCTTTCTAGGACCATATCAGTGAATCATCCAAGAGGGTTTGAGGGTTGCAGATGCAAATTTCAGCAGTGTTGAGACAAAAGCTACCCCAAGTGATACTCATTCCTTCTTCTACCTCTATAGAATGCTCACTCTAGAATAAGACTACTACATGCAAACCTTCAAGTTGCAAACTTTCAACGATGCAAATGTGCTTTCACTTGTCCAATCAGAAAAGCTAATTCACGTGTCTGAAGTACACTGTCATTTGTGTGCATCCTCTACAAGTGATTGTGCTTTTGTGTGCTTTGCTGTATAGAGCTGTATAGAGTACAGGAGTAGAGGGTCTTTATTTCAAGCCCAGGACATCTAGAAGCAAGCATAGAAGCAGTGGCATATAGCCTATTGTGTTAGTTGGGTACCTAGGCTAACTTGGTTGGACTTCTAAACACACTCTCAGAATGGGACTCATTCATATAGAGGGGCCATACTGTAGTTGGGGTTTTGTTTCCCTTCTTCTAAGAACTGCCTCCAGCCCTCCAAGTAGATTTCACAATTGATATGGCATGGACGAAGGGCAGTGCCAGACAAAGTGTAGACAACAAGGAAAAAGAAGATGCATCATTTTTCCCCTGTCTTTCTGCAGTTACTTACACTGGACCACTTTAATGTTCAGAGGAAGAAAGACGGTCATTGTTTCAAATAATAAACTGAGTTTTTGTTAATTATTGTCAAATTTTTCTCCCAGAAAAAAATGTATACAGTCCATTTGACTTTGGATTATCTGGTAGGATTTCCATGTCTATTTTGGGTCATCTAGTTTGTTGGCCAAAATGATCAAAAAGACCTAAATGAAGATCAAGTACAAGTCGGAATATATTTTAGAGATACTTACTAGAATATAAGATTTTTAATGTATTTCTTCTAGCCGACTAGTGTATAATGAAATATATTTTTAAATGATGCCTTCTCCAGATCTAAAAACAAATATATGCTTTCATTTCTATGGGCACAAATTTAATTTCCACAAAGACAATTTCCAAGTTCAAGAGATGCATCTTCTAGGTTGAGGCTGTTTCTACTTAGTCTAATGTAACTATTATCTGAAGAGACAGTCAACAGACATATTACAATATGATTCCCGTTTTGTTTGGTTCTTATTATCTAAGCAGTCATTTTTCACTTTCAGTTAAAATTAGCACAGAGCATTCTTCAGGACAGCCCCTACATTCCTCACATATTTCCACAAAGGGCCCTCGGTTGGAGGCCCTTACCCCCATGATAGAGTTTTTTGTCAGTATTTTATTAATATGATATTTTTCATAGTCCTAGCTACTTATCATTTGCTGGACGCAGTTAAAATCTGCACATACATTTTCTCACGTCAGCCTCCCATCAGTGCTCTTATGTATTTATGATTATTATTATCTTCATCTTCTAAGTGAAAACCTTGAAGCTTGCCATTGTGCACGCTGACCGGGTCCCAGAGCAAGGGGCAGTGTCAGGCTGGCCTCACTCCAGAGCAAGTTCTCTCGGCCTGATGCTGTGTCTTCTCCTCTGACTCTGCCTAGTCATTCCCTATCAGATTGACCTATGACTTTGATTCTTCTGAGATATCCCCTCAGACTTTGAACAGGTCACTGTACATTAGGACCCTGATTTATGAAGCCATCCCACAGAGTATTAACTTGGATTTAACCAATTCCAAATGCTTCCTGCTCACAGGAGAGGCCTGTATATACTCTGTGTTCTAGTGGCTTAAACATTCAGTTTCTATTTTCAGTGCATGCTTGGGGGGTAAATGGTAGTTCTCCCAGGGCACTGCATCCTCTGGGTCTCATTCTCAAGGGGCATCAGCTTTTGCCAGGATGAGCCTATGATTTGCTTGCCCAACTTTAGCTTTTCCTACACACACACACACACACACAGAAACTTCCAGAATAACCTGCTACTCCTAGAAAGTCTCTCTTGAACCCCAAACCATCAGTCTTTCTCAGAACTATTTCGTGATATCTATTTACTGTTACTGCTACTGCTGCTAAGTCACTTCAGTCATGTCCGACTCTGTGCGACCCCATAGACAGCAGCCCACCAGGCTCCCCCATCCCTATTTACTGGTAGGTATCAAATAAAAGTCTTTCAAATTAAACTACATTTTAAAATGGTTTTCTGTTCCCTAAAGTTTTAGGTCAGCTAAAAATTTCCTTTAGGTTTTTCTATAAAATGTGACAGAAAAATCAGGATGAAATTTTTGGCTGACCAATAACCAGGATCACAGGCCGTATTTGACCAGCCCCTGGTAGAATGTTCTACTGCCCCTGTTCTTCCTCTTGTCTTTTACCCTCTTTACTCCATGGGACCCTGGTGGCTCAGATGGTAAAGAATCTGCCTGCAATGAAGGAGACCTGGGTTCGATCCTCAGGTAGGAAAGATCCCTTGGAGGAGGGCATGGATACCCACTCCAGTATTCTTGCCTGGAGAATCCCATGGACAGAGGAGCCTGGCAGGCTACAGTCTATGGAGTCGAAAAGAGTTGGACATGACTGACCTGGTAATACTCCTACCCTACGTATTTTCTTACCTATCTCTGAAGCATTTTGATGTTCAGAAGAGGAGAAATGGTAGTTATTCCAAATAATCAACTTAGTTCTTTGTTAAATCATTATATGATTTTTCTTGGGAGGATATCAATATTCTTTAAAATTGAGCTTTGGATTATATGGTAGAATTCCTATATCAGTTTGAGGTCATATATTGTTGCTTGAAGTTCTCTCAAAGATATAAGTGCATGTTAAATGCAGGTTTAAAGTAGCATTGATAATGAATGATGTGTGATTAGCACTTTATAGTTTACAAAGCACTTTTATAAATATTACATCATTTAACACTACACTTTTCAGTGGAAGGAAACAAAACTTTTCTTAAACATTGATCACAAGCTAGGCATTATATTAGACTCTCCCTTAATCTTCACAACATTCTGTCAAGGCATGCATTATCTCTGTTTTAGAGATGATGAAATTGAGGCTCAAAGAGGTTAAATAACTTATCTATCATTGCACAGCTTTAGGATTCAGGTTGAACGTATTAAAGTCCAAAACCCAGTGTTTGCCCTACTGGTGTTTTTGACATCCCAGCCTACTAAGGTAGTCCCCAGTCTCACTCCAAAGAACACAGTCAAAGCCAAATGGGGCCTTAGCATATGTCAGATATCTCATTCCATAAACAATTTTTATCTAGAAGTAAGAGTAGAGAGGCTTATGCACCTTTATCCACATCGTCATTCTATCTCTACATTCTCTCCTTCGAAGTTTCTTCCCTCAACTTCTCACTTACAGAAAAGTAAGCGAATTCCTTCCTGGCTTTCTTTCCTATGTCCAGGAATGGGATGTCTTGCTTCTAGACACGTGAAGTTTTCACTCCACTTCAGAATGTTTCTCAAGCCCAGGGGTAACTCAATTGTACCAAGTTCTTACATGCATCACTATTCAGATTACATGTCCAGTAATGATCAGATTTGTACTTTGGCAAGACCAGACTTAACCCAGAGAGAATTTAGTCCTTCTGGATGACCAAAATGTGACTCATACCTTTTGCTACTTGCTGGGATAGAACTGAAATAGAAATATGAAATGTCCTTGGGACACTCTGCGAATGACTCGGTATAACATAAATTTTCTGTTTTCTTTACTAGACTGAAGTTCCACTTTGTAATTTAGACAAAGGAGGAAGACTAGGTGAGTGAGGTATTCCAGAAGAGAGGATAAATGGTACCTGGATGGCCTGAATTTTGAAATCCCCCAAAAAGGACATTTGTCTCTTAATTCCCTCTAAGACAAATTTTATAAACAAATAACGGATTTTGTACCAAATGATGTTTTACACAAATATGGTTTACAAACACACATACACAAATATATGTATATTTATTTGTGTGATTGTGGATAGGTACTTCATTTCAAATAAAATTTGCCTTTATTATAATAAGAAAAACAGTCCCATATATGTGAAGCATAATAAGAGTGAAATAAAATTAATTAGTGTTTTGAGGTATGGGTAATACCTCTGATAAACACATTTGATAAATACAAATGCAAACCTGAGTTCCTAGTAGACTTTAGAATACGTGCTCTGCGAAATTCCATAAAAGACCAGCTTACAGACATAAGGCCTCCAATATTAGAATTTCTATATAAATATTTCTTATGAGTTGACAGCTCTTTCTGGGTAATAGTTTCTAGGGCACCATGAACTGCAGTCTGTAGTCTTGCATTTAACTAAACTCCTCACACGAATCATACAACAGGTTCCCAATACCATGTTTTTAAACGTGTCTCCTCAGATACAGTGGAAAATGTGACTTTTATTTACAGCTTAATAAATAACTCAGTGATGTGAAGTGTTTTAAGTACAGCAATGTGCTACTTTAAACAAAGTAGTGAAAATATATAACTGACTGTGTCTCGTTGTTTTCACTTCTTTTAAGGTTTAGGTTTCCTTTGCCTGCCTGTCTGATTTAACTTAAAAAAAAAAAAAAAAAAAAGCTTATGGAAAGTGGGAACCTTGGATACTTCAAAGTTAACCGAGATCAAAGTCAAATGAGGTCCATGGAATAAGGAATAAGCCTGCCTGCAAAATGTGTCACGTTGATATTGGCTTGAAGTCTCCTAGTTTATGGCTTATACCAAAGATTTGACCTTGGATTTGTCAGTTATCTAAGCGCTGGGAGTTCTTATGGAAAAGAATGGTTTGCTTAGTTTTGCTGGGAGACTGATTCAAACACAGACTCATCTGCAGGACCAGGTAACTCATTTCTCTCTTGGTAATTGAAGCATTGAAAATATGAGAGTTTCTCACTGATTATCACATCTTTGTCCACCATACGTAACTCCTGACAAGCATACACCTTCCACATGCTGCATCTTATTCAATTACAGAAACCTGGTCTTTTAATATGAATTCTGCCTTCCTGAAATGGGAGCAGGCTGAGAAAGTTGAGATTAGCTATTACCTCTTGTTTTCTCTGCTTGTTGAAGCCTTTGGAATGAGACAGAGTTTCCTTGAGTATTTGCAGGATTCTAAGGTAGTTTTTGAATCTTCCCTTTCTCTCTGTAATTTTAGGGTCTGGGGATTTGGGCTGATGTTGAATTGAAAAATGCAGGATCATTACCATGCGAAAAGGTAGTGTGGTCTGTTATTCAAAAGATGCCATGGGTGTTCTTGAATGTTCTGCTTCACTGAAGCCCTCCTACACCACACATGTTACCAGTAAAGGCGCAATGTTTTTTCCTTGAAATGGTCCATGGTGTTTCATCTGAAGCGGTGTGTGCCTGCTGCTGGGTGTTCTGTGGTTCTGTCTCAACAGCATGGCTCAGAACTCAATCAGCCAAGAGGCTCTTTGGTATCAGAGGGGGAAATAAATTACATTCTTCAGAAACACCCATCTGTTTTTGAATAGTCCCATAGATAGATGGCTGTCTGTTTCAGGGAATATTTAATGTTAGAAAAAAACTAGTCCAAACAGTTTACTCTCCTTAAGTCTAAGCAGCAAGAGGTCTTCCAGTAAATGCTTCAAAACTGCCTAACAGGAGAGGCCAGAAACATCCCTCTGTAACTCAAAATGAAAACGGAAAAGAAAAAAAAAAAAGGGGGGGGGGGGGGGGGGGGGTGCTGCTCATCTTTATGACTTTAGCGACCTCTAGTGACCAAAACAGAGAACAAACTTACTGGTGTCTTGTTCCTTTTAAAAAAGGATCTTCCAAAGGTAGGAATTGTATATTTTGTTTTGTGATTTTTCTATTCATTCTATAAATAAAATAGCTGATTTTCTGACTAGTAAACAACAATGTATTTTCATGGCATGATATTTAATAAGCAAAAAGAGGGGGAAAATATCCTTACTTGAGAGTATATTCCTTTTAGATTTTTTCATTTACGTTTATATACAGGCACTCCAGCAACACACAAGAGTAGGTAATTCTCCACAAAAAAAGATCACACAGGACAATTATTTTGCAATTTGTATTTTTTTTACAATATACTAAACAGTTAATATAGTATTTCACAACTCGTATTTTTTAACCCTATATTGTGACTATCCATGTCTTTAAATGTTCCTCTACACATTCTTTTTACTGATCATAATATTTCATCATATTTTTAAAGCATGTCCCTATTACTGGCTATTTAGGTGGTTTAAAATTTTTTTTTCCTTGTATTCCTGGAGCTAAAGCTTTGAACTCTTCCAGTAATAAAGTCTTGGACATGAAATTTCTGGCTTAAGAAAATGTGTAAAGCAGAATGGTTTCTCAATACAGAGTGTCCAGTTGCCAGATAATTCTAAGAAAAGTGGTCGCCTAGACACGACAGGAGTGCCATTGGAAGGTAGCACATGGTGAACTTCTTGGCAGGAGGTCTATGTGTAGACCTGCCACCCAGGCATTCCTTGAAGGGCCTGTGGCTGAAGAAGGAACCAAGAATAACCCAAAACACTATGTGTGAGCTGTCTAGTAGCGCTTGTCCATTGGTGCAAAGTTATGCCACTTGGAAAAGGGGAATAAGTAGCGACTTATCAGGTTCCGAGCAACTCTGTTTGGTAAACACATATAAACATAAGGTTCCCACATCAGCAAAAACCTCAAATTTTACACAAGGTATCCGTTCACCAGCTATCAGCTGAAGGTTATATGCAGAAAGTATTTGCTGAAGGCTTAATTTGTTTGAATGGTTTTTGCATTCACAGGGTAAATACAAGTTCTCTTTTTTTCCTCTGTATAAGATAAATAAGGGTGAGTAAATTTTTCCAAAGCATAAACGGGGAGAAAAGAATTTCTGAACATCTTTTTTGCAATGATCCACGTAAGGGTAGCATCTTGTGAAATACTTTTTGAATGTATAAATTACATTTCTTGGATATACTGCTTGAGTTTACATGGTCAAAGATGTGTACTGTATTCATGTACATCCCAGGAAGATGTAATGGGTTGGCCAAAAAGTTTGTTCAGGTTTTTCTATAAGAAGGTACAGAAAAAATTGAATGAACTTTTTGACCAACCTAATATACCAGATTGCGGTATTGGAGAAGACTCTTGAGAGTCCCTTGGACTACAAGAAGATCCAACCAGTCCATCCTAAAGGAAATCAGTCCTGAATGTTCATTGGAAGGACTGATGTTGAAGCTGAAAGTCCAATACTTTGGCCACCTCATGCGAAGAGCTGACTCATTGGAAAAGACCCTGATGCTGGGAAAGATTGAAAGTGGGAGGAGAAGGGAACGACAGAGGATGAGACGGTTGAATGGCATCACTGAGTCAACAGACATGAGTTTGGATAAACTCCGGGAGTTGATGGACAGGGAGGCCTGGCGTGCTGCAGTCCATGAGGTCGCAAAGAGTTGGACACGACTGAGTGACTGAACTGAACTGAACTGAATATTAGGCTATCATAGGGCTATGCCATTTTTTAAAAGACACATACATGTCCTCTTTGTTTCTTAATACCATCTTCTGGATTGATTAAAACTAAGACAGAAGGGTGGGTAGCATGAGCTAGAAAGACTGAGAGGCCCGTCTTCAAAGCAGTGGATGAGTATCAGGTCCCTGCCATAGAAGCATCACTTAGCAAAGGTGAAGGATGAGTCACAAGGTCTAGCCAACTGGCCTGTGCTCTCAAGCCACACTCTGAAGGCACTGCTGACCTACTAGCTACAAATAGCCACCCTGGCTTCCCTCTAAGATTTAATAATAACAACCTGAAGCCCAGCCTCCACAGACAGAGGGGCTTCTCAAGCTGTGTCCTGGACCTTCTTCCTGCACAGGATACAGATGCCACAAAGCTACTAATGCCTTGATTAGAGGATCCGGGCAGAATCTGACATCCTGGGTCCCAGGGGTGGCATTGCCTCAGACTGTGAATTTCAGGCCCCTTTTGTCTGATGATGTGTGCCTTCTCCTACTCTGTTAGAGTTTTATGATTTCAAGCTGAATAAATGCTGGCTGATGAAGCCAAAAAACAAAAATGAAAAAATAAAAAGAGTAGCTCAGCAGATCCAGAAAAAGTACTGAAGGTGGTCTCTTAGCCTGACTAGAAATAACCAGCTCAAACCGCATTCGTGTTTGAGTCCCCCTACTCAAAACACCACGAGGAATACACCCAGGAGTCTCCTCCACCCTGCTCACTCGAGGCAAAGACCCTGTGTTGAGCCAAAGTCATTTTTCTTTACTAAGTGATACCTACTGTCAAAGTGAGACATTTATGTTGTACTTGGTCTTCCCAGATAGACTGATTGATGATGTCAGTTAGGCGTCTCATCGACAGTCTCAAGCCTTTTCTGTTGTTACTGTCGTTGAAGTATATAGTTGATTTACAACATTTCAGGTGTACAGCAAAGTGATTCAGTTATATATAACATATAAAATGGAATATATATTTATATATACACTATTTAAGATTCTTTTCCTTTATAGATTATTACAAGATGTTGAATATAGTTCCCTGTGCTATACAATAGGTCCTTATTTTATTTTGCATATAATAATCTATATCTGCTAACCCCAAATTCCTAATGTATTCCTCCCCTCTTGTCCTTTCCCCTTTAGAAACCATAAATTTGTTTACTATGTAAGTCTATTTCTGTTTTATAAAGTTTGTTTTTGTCATTTTTTAAAAGTCTTGTGTCTTTTTAAAGAATATCTCTTAGGTTATTTCTGGGTTCTAATTTTTTACTATCTATGGCATTTTGCAGAATCATTATAATCTATCAAATTTAAACTAAATCCCTAAATCTCTATTGAAGAGATTGAATAGCTATCGACAGAAACCTTGTTTTCTTTCTTATGACATTGTATTTTCTTGTGTCAATACATTCTTTTAAACCCCATCTAGTGCCATTCACAATTTTGGTACTGAAGGCCGTGCATAAGAACATTTTCATATGGCTCATCGGTTAAATCATACACACTGATAGGATGTGAATCTAGTATTTTTAACTTATAATAATTTTATTTATATTAGAAATATGAAAGTTAACAGAATGTTTAAAAAATGCCTCCTCCCCTCAGTTTTTAGTCTGAGACATTTTGTCCTGTAAAGATAGATATCAAAACTTTCCAGTCATTTCTTCTTTTCCCTACTCTGTCCAGGATCTGAGTAGAACACCCAAATAAAAAAAGATGCTGGCCTTCTGTACGGCCACATTCTATGAGGGGGAAAAAAACAACCCTGGTGATTTGGCTGAACCACATACATGAGAGACAGATTTGTGCAATACGAGTTTGCTCCAAGCCACAGAAGGCCAACACCATCCTTTGGCATATTTTTAAGGCTAAAGGGTAATTGAATCCCTTCTACACGAGACAGATAGTTAAAAAAAAAAAAAAAAAAGACTCAGCACTCAGCAGGGTTTGTCTGGAAGAGACAGTGAAGGCTTACATCTCGCTTCTGGGAGTGTCATGACAGGACTACGAGGCACATTTGGATCATGCTAAACATCCCCACACGATTAGCCATGCACAAAAGGGCCCTTCAGTCCTCTGCCGCCCAGTGACGTGCAGTGACTTCCCAGAGTGTGGGCACCACTGTCTTCCCTCAAGCCTTAGGACTTATAAAGTCATCTGTCTTGGTCCCCTGCCAGTTCAGCTCAGCATCAGCTTTTGCTTTATTCTGTTAATGATTCCCTAGTTAGACACATCAAAGCCTGTCCTAATTAAGACTCTTTTGGTTACAAGTATCCCAAACCCACTTCAAAATGGCTTCATAGAACAAGAGAATTTCTTGGAAGCATGCTGGGCTACCTCACAAACTCCAGGCGTCAACAAGGGCGGGAATCCACGCAGTTCAATGAAACTCAGGAAATTTTGGTTGATAGTCACCCGCGAACTCCATCACTAATACAGCTTAATTTCTAGCTGCCTGTCTTCTGTGTTTCTCAAGGAAATATCCTCCAGTGGGGAATTAGATGTACTCAAGCACTGTCAAGTATCCATGTGTGACCTCATTGGTCATGGTCAAAATTAATGGTCGCATAAAAATTAAATGTCTACCATGAGCCCACCTCTGAATTCTTGACAAGTGGCATCTTTATAAGGCTCCAGTTAGGTGCTACAGGAACCCGGAACTGAGTTAAAACAATATGGCTTAGGTCCCATCCATGTCTCCAGATCCCAAGGTGAGGCTTGGGACATTGTGGAAACAGTCCATCTAACCTGAATACATTTCAAACTTCTCTTTGTCTTCTGTCCATCAAAACCTCCATTCTCTCCATGTACTGGCTAGTAATAGCCACACCTCTATCTCCAGTTCAGAGTCCTCTTCCAAATGCCAAATTCAATTATTCATCTTCCTATTTGGCTTCTCCACTAGGATCTTCCAGGGAAGCCTCAAATTCATTATTACCAAATGAAGCTCGTGGATTCCATCACAAAGCTGCTGTGCCTCCAGAGTTTCTCATCTCTGTAAGTCAGACTACACTTTACCCAGTCATACAAGTTGGACAGGTTGGAAGCAACCTTTGCCTACCTCTCTCATGTCCCTTCTCCAATTCAACACAGTTCAGTTCAGTCGCTCAGTCATGTCCAACTCTTTGCAACCCCATGAATCGCAGCACGCCAAGCCTCCCTGTCCATCACCAACTCCCAGAGTTCACTCAAATTCATGTTCATCGAGTCGGTGATGCCATCCAGCCATCTCATCCTCTGTCGTCCCCTTCTCCTCCTGCCCCCAATCCCTCCCAGCATCAGAGTCTTCTCCAATGAGTCAACTCTTTGCATGAGGTGGCCAAAATACTGGAGTTTCAGCTTTAGCATCATTCCTTCCAAAGAAATCCCAGGGCTGATCTCCTTCAGAATGGACTGGTTGGATCTCCTTGCAGTCCAAGGGACTCTCAAGAGTCTTCTCCAACACCACAGTTGAAAAGCATCAATTCCTCGGTGCTCAGCTTTCTTCACAGTCCAACTCTCACATCCATACATGACTACTGGAAAAACCATAACCTTGACTAGATGAATCTTTGTTGGCAAAGTGATGTCTCTGCTTTTGAATATGCTATCTAGGTTGGTCATAACTTTCCTTCCAAGGAGTAAGCATCTTTTAATTTCATGGCTGAAGTCACCATCTGCAGTGATTTTGGAGCCCAAAAAAATAAAGTCTGACACTGTTACACTGTTTCACCATCTATTTCCCATGAGGTGATGGGACCAGATGCCACAATCTTAGTTTTCTGAATGTTAAGCCTTAAGCCAACTTTTTCATTCTCCTCTTTCACTTTCATCAAGAGGCTCTTTAGTTCCTCTTCACTTTCTACCATAAGGGTGGTGTCATCTGTATATCTGAGGTTATTGATATTTCTCCTGGCCATCTTGATTTCAGCCTGTGCTTCTTCCAGCCCAGCATTTCTCAGGATGTACTCTGCATATAAGTTAAATAAGCAGGGTGACAGTATACAGCCTTGACGTACTCCTTTTCCTATTTGGAACCAGTCTGTTGTTCCATGTCCAGTTCTAACTGTTGCTTCCTGACCTGCATACAGATTTCTCAAGAGGCCGGTCAGGTGGTCTGGTATTCCCATCTCTTTCGGAATTTTCCACAGTTTATTGTGATCCACATAGTCACCCATATCATATGAAGTTCTAAATAGTTGTTGAATCAGTTCAACTCACTCTGTGACAGTTACCTTATTCAATCACTGGGATTTACTCTCACATCCAATGTCTGCTAAGGTCTTCTTCTTGTTGTCCTCGTCAGCAGTATTCCCTCCCTAAGACCTGTTCTCCATCCTGTGGACAGCATGGCATCACACTGCTGTACAGCTTTCAATGGTTTACCAGTTGTCCACAGGATAAAACCCCAAACTCTAACATAGTTTATGTCTCACTGACTACAGTCTTTAACTATATCTCTTGCCACTTCTCACTCTCTACTCCCCAGCCATAATGAGCCAAGTTAATTCTTCTGAACAGTACACACTTGTTTCATGGCACAGAGAGGTCTTTATGTAAAGGTTCTTTACCTACCCCTGCATGCAACTAAGAAACAATGTCCTTATCTTAGTATTTGACATTTCCCTGCTCCTCCAGACCATGCCAATTAACTTTTCACTCTGTGCTGTGGCAGGAGGGAGTGTAGTGCTGAATATAAACCTGGGCCCTGGTGACACACTGCTTGGATTCAAATTCTGGTTCTATCATATGCTAGAGGAATGGTACTTACTTTGTAGAATAATGATGAGAATCAATACTTTACCCACAAGAAATAATTAGTACAGAGCTTGATACTTAGTTAGCATTCAATAACTTTTATTTTTTTTTAAATTTTATTGGAATATAGTTGATTTATAAAGGTGTGTTAGTTTCAGGTGTACAGCAAAGGGAATCAGTTATTCATATACATATATCTACTCTTTTAATATCCTTTTCCTGTATAGGTCATTAAAGAGTAGTGAGTAGAGTTCCCTGTGCTACACAATAGGTCCTTATTAGTTATCTATTTTATATATAGTAGTGTGTATATCGGAGAAGGCAATGGCACCCCGCTCCAGTACTTTTGCCTAGAAAATCCCATGGACTGAGGAGCCTGGTGGGCTGCAGTCCATGGGGTCGCTAGAGTCACACGACTGAGCGACTTCACTTTCACTTTTCACTTTCATGCATTGGAGAAGGAAATGGCAACCCACTCCAGTGTTCTTGCCTGGAGAATCCCAGGGATAGGGGAGCTTGGTGGGCTTCCGTCTACGGGGTCGCACAGAGTCAGACACGACTGAAGTGAGTTAGCAGCAGTAGCAGCAGCAGTGTGTATATGTCAATCCCAATTCTCCTATTTACCCCTCTGCCTGTTTTATACCCTGGTAACCGTAAGCTTGTTTTCTACATCTGTAATTATATTTCTGATTTGTAGATAAGTTCATTGTACCCTTATTTTAAGTTCCATATATAAGTGATGTCATATGATTTTTATCTTCTTCTGTTTCTATTTCACTCAATATGACAATCTCTAGGTCCATCCATGTTGCTGCAAATGGGATTATTTCCTTTTTTTTTATGGCTGAATAATATTCCACTGTATGTATATCTACCACATCTTCTTTATCCATTCTCTGTTGATGGACATTTAGGTTGCTTCCATGTCCTGTGTACTGTAAATAGTGCTGCAATGAACACTGGGGTGTATGTATCTTTTAAAACTACAATTTTCTCCGGGCACATGCCCAATAGTAGGGTTGCTGGGTCATACAGTAGATTTATTTCTAGTTTCTTAAGGAATCTCCATGCTGACTTCCACAGTGACTGTATCAATTTATATTTCCACCAACATGCCAGAGGGGTCCTTTTTCTCCATATCACCTCCAGCATTTATTGTTTATAGACTTTTTGACGATGGTCATTCTGACTGGGTGAGGTGATACCTCATTGCAGTTTTTTATTTGTATTTCTCTAATAATTAGTGATGTTAAGCATCTTTTCATGCGCTTTTTAGCCATCTGTCTGTCTTCTTTGGAGAAATGTCCTTTTGAATCTTTTGCCCATTTGTTGATTGCTTTTTATATATGTTGAGAGTATACAATAAATCTTCATTAGTATCATGGATTGGTCAGAAGCAAGAATAACAGAGCCAACAGAGTGACCGTGTAGCACGCATCCCATGGTACTGTAACCTGAAAACAAATCCATTATTTTGGGTTCAGCTAGCTTCAAGGGCCTAAACAAATTCACTCAAGTTTCCATCTTCTGACCCCAACAGTGCAGCCAAGAAAGAGGAGATAGAAGAGATATTGGGATCTATAATCCCAGAATTTTACTTAAAAAAAACAAGCAAACACATATTTCTTTGGATTCGTTTTTAAGAAATTGAAAGTCTGTCACTAAAAGTTACCCTTTGTTACTTGCTTATTGAACTTAGGACTTCCCTGGTGGCTCAGACGGTAAAGTGTCTGTCTACAATGCAGGAGACCAAGATTCGATCCCTGGGTGGGGAAGATGCCCTGGAGAAGGAAATGGCAACCCCCTCTAGTACGATGGCCTAGAAAATCCCATAGACAGAGGAGCCTGGTAGGCTACAGTCCATGAGGTCTCAAAGAGTCGGACATGACTGAGCAACTTCACTTTATTGAACTTAAAACCTGTGATACAACTACTCCTCCAAATTTGGCAAATTAGGGAAAGGAGGGTCTATCATCAGAAAAATTCTGTTATTGGTATCATAATCAGGTGCAGCTATGAGACATCATAGGGGTTCACATGGGCTTTCCAGGTGGCACCAGTGGTCAAGAACCCACCTGCCGATGCAGGGGACTCAAGAGACTCGTGTTTGATTCCCGGGTTGGAGAGATCCCTTGGAGTAGGAAATGGCAACTTGTTCCAGTATTCTTGCCTGGAAAATTCCATGGACAGAGGAGCCTGGCAGGCTACAGTCGATGGGGTCTCAAAGAGTCAGACGTTACTGAGGACCAAGCACAAGCACAGGGGTCCACATAATCACATAGAGGGATCTTTTCTTTCCCTGGGGAATTTACCTATTTGTTGATTTCTTCCACGGAGACATTAGGTTGTAGAAGTGGGAGAAAAAACTATCAGAACTTTTGGTGGTTCATCAGGGCTGACATAACAGATCAGGAACTAGAGGAGCCCAACCACAAAGCTTGTTTTCTCCTACAGGACACTTGCTGAGTTCTAGAATGCCACAGTAATCTGGGGAGCTAAATTGAAAATTAGAACAAAACTCATTTATGAAAGGAAAGGGGCCTGTAACAAACCATGATGACTGTCTTCCTTAAGGCATCTCCATGGAAGCTGCATGGATAGGAAGTTTCAAAGTTAAGGTCAATGCCCTGCACAAAATAAAAAATTACTGGGCATGCAAAGAAGCAAGAAAATGTGGCCAATAATCGATATTTTAACAACTAAAAGCTGGTGATTGTAACAAAGTGAATACACCAAATTACGCCAGTCGAATGCAGGCTTAAAATTACTAAAAAGGTAAATTTTAAGTTAGGCATATTTTATTATAATGAAGATAAATAAATAAAATAAAAGCTGAAATGCAGATTTCCAGATACTGCAGTCAACAGATAAGGACATCAGAATAATTAAGATTAGTACATTCAAGAAATAACAGTAAAAGTTACACAGAATGAATAAAAGTAAGTAGAATTTCAACCATGAATTGGAACCTATAGAAAAAGAATTAAACATGCATTCAAATTAAACATGCAAAATCAGCATCAAAGAACCCATAATACAGGACTACATATAGAACTAAATTTGGGCTTCCCTGGTAGCTCAGTTGGTAAAGAATCTGCCTGCAATGTGGAAGACCTGGGTTTGATCCCTGGGTCAGGAAGATCCCCTGGAGAAGGGAATGGCTACCCACACCAGTATTCTGGCCTGGAGAATCCCCATGGACAGAGGAGCTTGATGGGCTACAGTCCATGGGGTCGCAAAGAGTCAGACGTGACTGAGAGACTTTCACTACTACATAGAACTAAATTTGACGGCAGACTAGACATCACAGATGAAGGATTATTAAAGTTTATTAAATGGAATTCAAACTGAAGTACAGTAAGAAAAAAAAGAATTGGGTGGAAAACTCATATGTGTGAGCAACAGTTAAGAAGTCTAATGTATGCATGACCAAAATCTCAGAAGGGAAAGACAATATTTGAAAGGTAATGGTCAACATTTTCCAAAACTGCTAAAAATATCAACTTACAAATTTAAGAAACTCAGATCCCAAAGAAAATTACACACAGTCATATCATAATCAAACTCCTGAAAAATACAAGACAAAGACAAAACCTGAAAAGCAGTCTGAGGACAAAAACACGTACTACTTTCAGTAAAGAAACAATGCATTGGGAAAAGATGGTCTTTTCAACAAAGGGTGCTGAAACAGTTGGATAACCACCATACTAAAGAAAGATCTACTTGTCCACACAAAATCAACCTGAGTGAGTCTCTCAGGCTTTATGTTAAAAGTGAAAAAATCCAGACACAAAAGAGTTCTAATGCGTCATTCAATTTTTAGGATGTTGAAAAGCAGACAAAACCAACCAAAAGTATTAGAAGACACAGTTGCAATTACCTCAGTGAAAGATTGGGGGCAGGAGCAGAAGGGGACGACAGAGGATGAGATGGTTGGATGGCATCACCGACCCAATGGACATGGGTTTGGGTAAACTCCGGGAGTTGGTGATGGACAGGGAGGCCTGGCGTGCTGCGGTTCATGGGGTCGCAAAGAGTCGGACACGACTGAGCGACTGGACTGAACTGAACTGTGGCTAGAACTTCAAACAGTTGTGCAGAACGTTACTTAACGCTGTTTTCTCTGCCTGGAATGTGTCTTCTTCTCCCCTGACTTGGTTATTCACTCTCTAGGCGTCCTTGCCTGCTATGGAAAGCCTTTCCAACCCCCAGGTTTGAGTTCAGAGGCTCTATCATGTGCTCCCAGACTCACATATTATAAATGCTGGCCACTCCATAATACACTTGCCTTCTTTCTTGTTTGTTCCCCAGGTAGGCTGTAAGTTCCTGGAGGGGAACTTGAATTATGGAAGGTTGCACCTCCAGCGCTTGGTAAGAGCTCACTAATCATTTATTGGACAGTTAAATGGATTCAAAACAAAATGGACCCGTTAGTCCTCAACTGAAAGATGATGCATGACCCCTGCCAGTAGAATAACACGATGGGATTGGAGGCAACCTGGAGCTGTTGCCCACTGCCTCCTCACCAATGAGAGCTCCTGACTTCTAGGGCATGGTTGAGCACAGCTCCAAAACACAGCACTTTGCATTAAAACTGTAAAGAAAGGAAACCAGGACCTGGTTAAAATCTTGTGTCTTTTGGACCTTGGACAGGTCTCCTAACGATCTAAGTTGGATTTGTACAGCCAAATGAAGAAAGGAGCAAGACAGAGAGTATAGATGAACATGGTTGATTGTATCATTGTTCTCAGTTATTCACTGTCCTGCCTATAAGGGTTTTATATTTTCTCGCCATTGCTGTACAATTTACAGGATTTACCTTTGGAGCAAGGGAACTTCCTTGCCCCATTGATGTCCCTTTGGGCTGTGCCTTGTTTTGGCCAATAGAATGTGAGCAGAAATGATGGATGCTGTGTCTGATCTGAAGCCTAAAAAGCCACTGTTCCACTGGGGCGTGTTTTCTTTTCCCTCTGGAACAAGAATTCCACATGCACCGCTGCTCCCTCAGTCTGGATCCTAGAATCTGAAATCTTCACAGACAAAAGCAAAATATGAGCAGGAAGTAAAGCTGAGTTGTTGCAAGATGCTGAGGTTTTGAGATTTTATCTGATGAGAAGGTCATCTAAATTCACAGTGGCAAGTGTCAGGCAGAGGGCTTGGCTAGCTCAAGAAAGCCTACCCGTCCCTACGGACATCCCCAGTGCAGCATCACTGTATGGGAATCTAAGCTCACCCCTGACAGATCTTCTGGGCTTTCAGAGGGGCCAGATTATTAATTAACCCCCCTCCTGATGTTTCATTAAAGTATACCTGCTTTTATTCTATTTATTTAAAAAAATTTTTAATTTCATACTCCAGTATAGTTGATTTACCAATGTTGTGTTATTTTCAGGTGTACAGCAAAATGACTGAGTTATATATATTCATATATCTATTCTTTATCACAGTCTAATTAAAATATTGGGGCTTCCCTGGTGGCTCAGAGGGTAAAGTGTCTGCTTGCAATGCGGGAGACCTGGATTCGATCCCTGGGTCGGGAAGATCCCCTGGAGAAGGAAATGGCAACCCACTCCGTACTCTTGCCTGGAAAATCCCATGGACAGAGAAGCCTGGTAGGCTACAGTCCATGGGTTCACTAAGAGTTGGACATGACTGAGCGGCTTCACTTTAACCCTTTAAATTAAAATATACCTCCTTTTAAATATCGGAAACTAATGTTTCAAAAAGCACTTACAGTCAAATCAAGTTAAGGGAATATATTTGCAATTTCTTATCCACCCTTTTGTTTTCTTATGTATAAGAGGAGAATGATAATATCTGTTCTGCCTCTGTAACAGGGTTATTTTGAGTGTCAGATATGTCTAAATTTGTGTTTATTTTAATTTTGAAATGATAAGATAACAAAAGAAGATCAAAGACAGAAGTTAAACCACCCTGGGAAAGCAAGCTGGAGATTCCTAAGGTGACAAAATACCAAGGGGGCACATAGGGCCAGCACCGAGTTTCAACTCTGCTGAGCCTCCATATAAAACATGAAAAGCAGATTTCTGCACAGGCAGAGCAGACTAGCCCGTGACCATTCAGGAAGAAGGTGATTGTGAAATAGTTGGAGCATAGATCAGATCAGATCAGATCAGTCGCTCAGTCATGTCCGACTCTTTGCGACCCCATGAACCGCAGCACGCCAGGCCTCCCTGTCCATCACCAACTCCCGGAGGTCACTCAGACTCACATTCATCGAGAGTCAGTGATGCCATCCAGCCATCTCATCCTCTGTCGTCCCCTTCTCCTCCTGCCCCCAATCCCTCCCAGCATCAGAGTCTTCGCCAATGAGTCAACTCTTCACATGAGGTGGCCAAAATACTGGAGTTTCAGCTTTAGCATCATCCCTTCCAAAGAAATCCCAGGGTTGATCTCCTTAAAAATGGTCTGGTTGGATCTCCTTGCAGTCCAAGGGACTCTCAAGAGTCTTCTCCAACACCACAGTTCAAAAGCATCAATTCTTCGGCGCTCAGCCTTCTTCACAGTCCAGCTCTCACATCCATACATGACCACAGGAAAGACCATAGCCTTGACTAGGCGAACCTTTGTTGGCAAAGTAATGTCTCTGCTTTTGAATATGCTATCTAGGTTGGTCATAACTTTCCTTCCAAGGAGTAAGCGTCTTTTAATTTCATGGCTGCAGTCACGATCTGCAGTGATTTTGGAGCCCAGAAAAATAAAGTCTGACACTATTTCCACTGTTTCTCCATCTATTTCCCATGTAGTGATGGGACCAGATGCCATGATCTTCGTTTTCTGAATGTGGAGCTTTAAGCCAACCTTTTCACTCTCCACTTTCACTTTCATCAAGAGGCTTTTAGTTCCTCTTCACTTTCTGCCATAAGGGTGGTGTCATCCGCATATCTGAGGTGACTGATATTTCTCCCAGCAATCTTGATTCCAACTTGTGTTTCTTCCAGTCCAGCATTTCTCATGATGTACTCTGCATAGAAGTTAAATAAACATGGTGACAATATACAGCCTTGACGTACTCCTTTTCCTATTTGGAATCAGTCTGTTGTTCCATGGCCAGTTCTAACTGTTGCTTCCTGACCTGCATACAGATTTCTCAAGAGGCAGGTCAGGTGGTCTGGTATTCCCATCTCTTTCAGAATTTTCCACAGTTTATTGTGATCTACACAGTCAAAGGCTTTGGCATAGTCAATAAAGCAGAAATAGATGTTTTTCTGGAACTCTCTTGCTTTTTCCATGATCTAGCGGATGTTGGCAATTTGATCTCTGGTTCCTCTGCCTTTTCTAAAACCAGCTTGAACATCAGGAAGTTCACGGTTCACATAAGGAACTGACAAAAAGAAACAATTCCCTCTCAGAAAACAAGTCTGAGCTAGGTTAATAGATTCAAGCTCACTTTCCTGGCTTGCAACATTATACAGCATTATAATGCATGCTTTTCCTTGATTAATGACAATAAGAAAAAATAGCCTAAGGACGTATACACATAGTCCTTAGAAATGGGATAAGATCCCCAGGTTTAAAGGTATTAACTTGATATTCTCCAAAGAGAGGTGGATTTACCTGACACCTTTGCACGATATCTCACAGGTAGGATTTGATGGTGATCCTGACCATGGTCTCAATAAAAATATAAAGAAGATTGGGGAAATGCCAGAAAGGAAAAAACAATCTAACGTCGTATTTTTTTGTGTTTTCAGATTTCACATTTTTCCTTCCATTACTCATATGCACCACTAGAGGGCAGCATGCAGTCTTGCTTCCACACACCCTGTGTGTTATGCTGGGTCCCACCTCCGGTTTCTGCTGGGAGAGCTGTACAGGTTTAGTCTGTCTCCAGTCAGATTGCATAGTGTCAGCATGTCTGACTGCAGAAAGCTGCATACCCATCCTTGATCCAGGTCAGTTCCTGCGCCCCATGTCAATAGGAGCTATCTTATCCTTCCAGGTGACCAAGAGCAAAGCGTCCATTCCTGTCCTGTGGCCTCTGGTTCATGTAGGGGCCTCCTATGTCACCCGGTCACCAGCACTGAGGACAATTTCTGGGCTGCCCCTCAGCTCTACAGTGTGTTCTGCCAGATTCTGGAACTAGAACGAAAGTCACAGGACCTACAGATACAAGAAAAGGGATTGTGCAGGATAACAAATGATAACACTCGAGTGTGTGTTAGTGGTCCAGCAGCTTCAAGAATGGTGAATGAAGTGATTCTCCAAGAAAGCACAAGGCTTCATGAAGAAAAGTGTTTTCAAGGCCAATCAGCTCAGACTGAATAAGGTAGGAAGTTGCATTTGGGGCTGTTTCCTTTTCTCCTCCCTGCCTTGTTAGGGATCCCCATACAGGAGTTAACTTGAAGCTAAGATATAATATAGGGGATACCTCAGTTCAATTCAGTCACTCAGTCATGTCCAACTCTTTGTGACCCCATGGACTGCAGCATGCCAGGCTTCCCTGTCCATCACCAACTCCCGGAGTTCACTCAAACTCGTGTTCATAGAGTCGGTGATGCCATCTAGCCATCTCACCCTCTGTTGTCCCCTTCTCCTCTCGCCTTCAATCTTTCCCAGAATCAGGGTCTTTTCCAGTGAGTCAGCTCCTCGCATGAGCTGGCCAAAGTATTGGAGTTTCAGCTTCAGCATCAGTCCTTCCAATAAATATTCAGGACTGATCTCCTGACTGATTTCTATCTATCTCAATATATGCACGCGTGATTGCTCAGTCACTCAGTCGTGTTGACTCTTTGCAATCCCATGGATTGTAGCCTGCCAGGCTCCTCTGCCCATGGGATTCCCAGAAAGAATACTGGAGGAGGTTGTCATTTCCTTCTCCAGGGAATCTTCCCAACCTAAAGAACAGTTGCTGTTCCTCAAGACTCCTTGAGATTAGCTACTTTCCCATTGACTGATTTGACAGGTATTCATTAGTATTATCAACTGTGTCCCAAACACTCAGTGGTAAAGAAGCCATGCGGAGGGCATGAACCGCCTTGAACCACCCGCTGAGTTTATGCAAAGTAATTTTAACAGGTATCTGCCACTTCCCTGGAGACTCAACTGAAGGCTTTAATAATCCTGATTAGGCAGATACCCACATATCTTTATGGAAAGACAATGTACAATTTTGCATCATTAAAAAATGCCACCCAACCTATCAACTGATGCCTAGAGAATGTGAGCCTGAAAGATAACAATGTGTAGGCTGAGGCCACAGATGTCACATCAGTCATCCTTGGGGGTTTTCTTGCACTGACCTTGGAAAGCCAGCTTATGATCTCAGGATGGACCGAAAAATGATCTTTGTATAACTATTGTCAGGTAGGTGGAATTTTTTTTTGTTTTAAGCAGTATTTTGTTATATGGGTGGAGAAGGCATTGGCACCCCACTCCAGTACTCTTGCCTGGAAAATCCCATGGACGGAGGGGCCTGGAAGGCTGCAGTCCATGGAGTCGCTGACGGTCAGACATGACTAAGCGGCTTCATTTCCCTTTTCACTTTCATGCATTGGAGAAGGAAATGGCAACCCACTCCAGTGTTCTTGCCTGGAGAATCCCAGGGACAGAGGAGCCTGGTGGGCTGCCGTCTATGGGGTCGCACAGAGTTGGACACGACTGAAGCGACTTAGCAGCAGCAGCAGCAGCAGCTGTTATATGGGACATAGGGCTGACTATAGATAGAAGAAAAACTATCTCATTTTAGTCCTACTTGACTTCACTGAATAACTGAATGAGTAATATTCAGATCCCAGTCTTGTTGTTTAGTCGCTCAGTCACATCTGACTCTTTTGTGACCCTATGGACTGTAGCCCACCAGGCTGCTCTGTCCATGGGATTTCCCGGGCAGGAATACTGGAGTGGGTTGCCATTTCCTTCTCCAGGGGATCATCCCGCCCCAGGGACCAAACCCACATCTCCTGCACTGGCAGGTAGATTCTTTGCCCCCTGGGCCACCAGGACCCCAGCCCAGTCTGGTGGATGGATTTTTACTGAGAGTGGGTTGGTAAGGTGGGGGAAGTGACCCATGGCTGGATCACCGTGAGAGGCATGCTGTTCAATTGTAAGCCTAGGCAGCCTTCGGGGAAGGCAATGGCACCCCACCCCAGTACTTCTGCCTGGAAAATCCCATGGACGGAGGAGCCTGGTAGGCTGCAGTCCATGGGGTCGCTAGGAGTCGAACACGACTGAGCGACTTCACTTTCTCTTTTCACTTTCATGCATTGGAGAAGGAAATGGCAACCCACTCCAGTATTCTTGCCTAGAGAATCCCAGGGACGGGGTGGGGCTGGTGAGCTTCTGTCTATGGGGTCGCACAGAGTTGGACACGACTGAAGCGACTTAGCAGCAGCAGCAGCAGGCAGCCTTGAAACAATGTAATCAAATACTCTGAAAAACAAGTCTGTGTGAAAGAATGTGTTGCTTTTCTGTCATTTTCATGAGTTTAACTTCTAAATTAAAGAGTCATTAATGAAGGTGATGGTGAGTCTACGTTCCTTATTTTTTAAAAAGTTTTACCAAAAGTTATAATTTCTTCTTTCTTCTGTCAAACAATTAAAAGCCACATATGATACCTGAATCCAGGCCATGGCAGTGGGGGGTTGTTATTTTCTACTTCGTGGTCCATTACTGAGAAGTGACACAGGGAAATGAAAGAAAGAAAGAACTCTTACTGGCTGAGGGAATGTGTGGTTTAGGCAGAAATGGAAATCATTTTATTAAAATAAAAAGTAACATAGACCTATTATGCTGCTGCTGCTGCTAAGTCGCTTCAGTCATGTCAGACTCTGCGACCCCATACACGGCAGCCCACCAGGCTCCCCCGTCCCTGGGATTCTCCAGGCAAGAACACTGGAGTGGGTTGCCATATCCTTCTCCAATGCATGAAATGAAAAGTGAAAGTGAAGTCTCTCAGTCGTGTCTAACTCTTAGTGACCCCATGGACTGCAGCCCACCAGGCTCCTCCATCCATGGGATTTTCCAGGCAAGAGCATTGAAGTGGGGTGCCATTGCCTTCTCTGAGGCGTATTATGAAGTGGTATCAAATTAGCATTATTTTTGGCCTCTTCCTGCGAGTGTTAGGATTAAAAGTTCTTCTCAAATACAGTGTTTATGTGTCAGAAATACTAGTGCCCAGCACCTAGATCAGGAGCAGGCAATTATTTGAAATCTGTTTAGCCCCCTCAGACGTGGTTGTAATTTGAGTTACAGAGAGTCTCAAGAATCAACTGAGCCCTCTAGGAATTGGAGGAGGGATTCCGGAATTTCTTAGACATTAGGTTGGCTAAAAAATTCACTCGTTCATGTTATGAAAATATCTGAACAAACTTTTTGCCTGACCCTGCACTAGGGGATAAAGTGTGTAATGGTTAAAGCACAGATATGAAAGAACTAGTTTCAAACCTGGCTTCACATCTGAAAGCCAGGGAGCATTAAGGCAAGTTACTTTCCCTCCCTCAGCCTCAGTGTTCTTGTCTGTGAAACACAGAAAATATTGGT
The DNA here is from genome assembly GCA_935064755.1 of Tragelaphus eurycerus. Taxonomy (NCBI): domain Eukaryota; kingdom Metazoa; phylum Chordata; class Mammalia; order Artiodactyla; family Bovidae; genus Tragelaphus; species Tragelaphus eurycerus. Next base: position 6,335,028 of record CAKXYN010000093.1, on the reverse strand, counting down.
ACCTGCCTAAGGCTGTCTACAGAAGTCGCCTAAGGACTAAACAAAGTCATACCGGAATGTCCTTACTCCAGCGTCTGGCGGTAGTGAAGAGGTAGTTAGCTATGCTAACAATTATAACCTAGGAAACAAACCTGGGTATAGGATGGTGACTTCTGAGAAGTGAAGGAAAAGGGGGAAATTCCAGGAAACAGAAGACTAGCAGAGTTATCTTCCTGGAGAAGGAAATGGGAGCCCACTCCAGTATTCTGGCCTGCAGAATGCCATGGACAGAGAAGCCTGGCTAGCTACAGTCCACAGTGTCGCAAAGAGTCAGATTCGTCTGAAGCGACTTAGCACCCATGCTGGTGGCACCAGTGGTAAAGAATCCTCATGCCAAAGCAAGAGACATGAGAGACACGGGTTTGATCCCTGGGTCGGGAAGATTCCCCTGGAGGAGGGCATGGCAACCCACTGCAGGGTCCTCGCCTGGAGAATCCCATGGACAGAGGAGCCTAGTGGGCTGCAGTCCATACGGTTGCAGAGTTGAACACAACTGAAGGGATTTAGCATGCATGCACAGAGTTACTCGAATTTTTGTAAATAGCAAAGAGTAAAAACAGTAAGCTTGAGGAAAAGGAAATACATGGCAGAAATATGACAGGATACTTAAATATATTCAAATATATGTAAAGGTTTCACACAGAGGAGACCAGAGGTATTCATGGTGTGGTTCCAGAGGGCAGAGTGGAGTTACTGTCCCGAAGTAGACATGTTACCCATTTGGGGAAGTGGAGGGACACGATTTTGGAAAGGACTCCTGGAAAAGAAAGAAATTCATGCGACAAATGCTCAGGCAGAGTCAGTTAAAGCCTAATGAGACTTCATGAGGTCAGCAAGTTTAAGTGACTCCAAAGACTGCCTTGGTATCCAGTGCCAAGGCAGTCATGAGCTTTGCATTTCTGGAATCCTCCAAAGAAACTCTCTTGATGTGACTACTTTATAAAATAATAGGAAGGTATTGGAAATGATTGCCACCACCTTTATTCATTAGATGAAGAGAAGATGAAAAGTGTGAGGAAATGGGGGGAAAAGAGTTTGTTTGCTTTCTCCAGTAATCTAAAGGATAAAGCCAGTATTCCTAAGTGTAACAGAGGTCTTCCTCCTGTGGACAGTCATTTTTTTTTTCTATGATTTGATTCCCAATCCCTGAATTCCTTCACTCATTTGTGCATTCAGTAATTATGCATGAGGTACCCTATACCAAGGCCAGGACAGTGCACGAATGAGCTCCTGAGTTCATGTTCAGGGCAGGTGGGGCAGGAAGAGGGAGGGAACAGAGGCATTCAGCAGAACAAGTATTGAAATAAAAAAGAGTGAAAAATAGCACCCAGAAATAAACCAGAGAAGGTGGTGGACATAATGCAGAGGGCCACCATAGAGAAGGGTAGCAGGACCTTTTTCTCTGAGTTTGTGATGTGTCTGATGAAAGTTGAACAATGAGAAGAGGCCAAACTTGCAAAATCTGGGGAGGGTGGTGGAGGTAGAAGGGAGATGAAGGAAGACAATTCTGAGGCAGAAGAAGGCAGAGTTGTTCAAGGAAAAGCCAAGCTCTGATTTGAGTACAGGGTCCTGATGCTAAACAGCACTTGGAGAGAGCTCTGGGCCCATAGGTCTTGGTGATCTGTGTGCATCTCACCACGCACGCCTGCAGGCACCCCGTTAGAATGACTCAGCAAAGAAGCAAGGCTTCTCCTTTTCCTTCAGTAATCTAGGAAGAGAATGTGTCCCTCAGTTTAATTGTTACAGGACTGAGTTCTGAACTGGGATTCAGGGACCACAGCACTCTAAATTTATTAAAAGCCAAATCTGTGTCTTTGTTTTTGTCTCTCCCACTCTGCTAGGCATAGGTATGTGTTTAGTCTCTTAGTTTCATCCATGTGATCCCATGGACTGTAGCATACCAGACTCCTCTGTCCATGGAATATTCCAGGGAAGAATACTTGAGTAGGTTGCCATTCCCTTCTCCATGATATCTTCCTGACCCAGGGATCGAACCCGCGTCTCCTGTATTGCAGGCAGATTCTTTACCATCTGAGCCACCAGGGAAGCCTGCTAGGCATGTAGTAGGCACTCAGTTAATAATATTTGCAGAAACAACAAATGATCAGAATTTTGTTGCAGACCAGTTTAAGTGTGGAGAACTGATTGACTCACATGGGTCTCATTTTCGTCCTGCCTATCAAATAAAGCACAGACTAGATGGCATCAAAAGCCTTTTCATCTCTAATCTTCAGTGATGCCTCAAAGGTCAGCCTGAGATGATCCATAGGCTGGTTTCCAAATCTCTAAATCTCTAGCTTGGTGTGAAGTTGGGTTTCTAGAAAGAAATGAACACTCTCACTCTGAGCCCCTGGAGAAGGATTTCTAAGACGGGGAAGGAAGCACAGTATCTCAAAATCAGCGTGCACTGGTTTCAAATTGGGAAGTTGGATTTAACATCATTGTGATGAATTTCTCTGTACTTTGGTCTCTAGAGGATGACTGAAAACATCTATGAACCTATTGGGGAAGCATATTTTAGATAATTTTCCCAAATGTCTTTATAGGTTATATTTTTACGAAACCTGTTGCAACCCAGCCTCTAACAACAACTGACACTCCTGGTTTGCGAGGTAAGTTACCAACCAACGCAGACAGGTAATAGATTTCCAGCCATTTGTATCATATCTGTATATTTAATAAGCACCTATTTGTGTGGTTTTTTATGACACACAAGTCAAATTAAAGCAACAACACTAAAAAGAAACATTTCAGGGTTCACTCTGGATATTGGAATTGGGGTAATTTTTTTCTGCTTTTTAATTCTTTCTAAATTCTCTGTGAAATGAATCGTAAAATATAAGTAGGAAAAGGTTTAAATTTTTTCAAATTAAGCCAAACACATACAACCTCTGCTTTCTAAGCTGTGTCTGTCATTAGCAACAGTGACAAACACTCACAGAGAAGAACCTGGACATCCGCATGCTCGTTCCATTGTCCTTGTTTACTGCTCAAAGAAACTTGGTTGTAGCGGATGCTGAAACTGATTTCCGGGATCTGATAGAGAGAAGAGCAAGAACTGACAGTAGACATATGAGGGAACCCAGGGTTAATATTTTCCCATTTTCTGTTTCTTTTAATTGAAATACAGCTGATTTACAGTGTTATATAGTAGTCAAGTGTACAACATAGTGATTCAAAATTTTTATTGATTATGCTGCATTTAGAGTTTTATGCAATATTGACTATATTCTCTGTTCTCTACAATATATTCTTTTAGCTAATTTATATTATACATAATAGTCCATACCCCTTAATCCCTTACCCTTTGCCCTTCCCGTCCCCCACTCCCTACTGGTAACCACTAGCTTCTTCTCTGTATCTGGGAATCTCTTTCTGTTTTGTTCATTTATGTTATTTTTTGGATTCCACATATAAGTGTATAAAATATTTGTCTTCCTCTGACTTATTTCACTAAGTATAACACCTTTTAGGCCCATCCATGTTGTTGCAAATGGCAGAGTTTCATTCTTTTTTGCAGCTGAATAATATTCCTGTGTCTGTGTGTCTGTGTGTGTCTGTGTATGTGTGTGTCTCTCTGTGTGTGTCTGTGTGTTTCTGTGTATGTCTGTGTGTCTGTGTGTGTCTGTGTATGTGTGTGTGTGTGTGTGTGTGTGGGTGTGTGTTATACATCTTTATCCTCTCATGTGTTGATGGAGTCTTCGCTTGCTTTCATACCTGGGCTATTGTAAACAATGCTGCTATGAACATTGCGGTTCATATATTTTTTGGAGTTACTGTTTTCATTTTCTTTGTGTATATACTGAGGAATGGAATTGCTGGATCCTATGGTACCTCTATTTTTAATTTTTTGGAGCAATTTCCATAGTATTTTCCTTTATGGCTTCACCAATCACCATTCTCACCAGCGGTATACAAGGATTCTGTTTTCTCCACATCCTCGCCAACTTTTGTAGATTTCTTTGATAGTCATTCTGACAGATGTGAGGTGATATTTCACTGTGGCTTTGATTTGCATTTCTTTGTGTTGAACATCTTTTCATGTGTCTATTGACCATATATACGTCTTCTTTGGAAAAGGCCCATTTTCTGTTTTCTTGTAGGACTTGTTTCTTCTAGTAACTCACCCACAAGTCCCTGGCTGCCACACTCTACTTGCTAAGAGTCGTGGGACAGTGGCAGCATATAGAATCTTAGGAAGCCTTCTTCACCGAGAGAATTCTACCACATCTTGTGAGTCAGGCAATGTTCTGACCATGTCTGTCTCAGAAAAGCAAATGACTCCAAATATACTAAAAGCCCCAAGCCACGAAATGCTATACATTCTTTTCTTGGTTCCCAAGCACCATACCAACCTCCAGTACATAGTGAAGGAGAGTTCTGACCTCAGCGTGTCTAGAGCTTTGTCTTCCTTGATATTTTGATCAGACTATTCTTTCCTCACTTAATGGTCTTAATACCCTTGATGAAAGCCAGTTACCACAGATATAGGAGTTAATTTCTAGACTCTCAGTTCTACTCCATTGACCCTTAGGGCAGCACCATACTGTTTGGACTGCCATTGCTTTGTAGTAAGTTTTGAAGTGATGCAACGTAAGTCATCCAGCTCTGTACTTTTTCAAGATGATTTTGGCTATTTGGGGTCCCTACAAGTTCCATATGAATTTTAAGATCAATTTTTCTATTTGTGTAAACCTTTATATAATTATATCTGTGTATACTTAATTCATTTAACTAGCCAGTAAATGAATCATGTAGACAATTATTGCTGATCTGACAGGAGGTGGAGCTCAAGTGGCGATGTGAGCGATGGGAGTGGTGACAATGGTTAAAATGATTGACAATTATTATCCTCATTTTGTAAATTATGAACCAAAAGTATAGAGTGGTTAAGTCTGCTGCCCAAGGTCTCAGCTAATAACTAGAGAAATTAGTTTGAAACCAGGCATTCAGGCTCTAGAGTCTGTGCATTTCATTCACACATGATACCGCTTATTCATCATCCACGTTGATGTTCTGAGCTTGGCCCTAGCTTATTCTTTTTTCCTTTTTAACTTTTTTTTTTTTTTTTTTTTTGGTTGCACCGTTTGGCATGTGGGATCCTAATTCCTAGACCAAGGGTCAAACTCACACCTCCTGCATTGAAAGTGAAGAGTCTTAACCTCTGAACTCTCAGGAAAGTCCTGACTCTTCCGTACTCTTGCAACATGGTCACTTAATGTTCTACTCATGCTTTCGCTAAAGTGAAGCCTGTGTAAAGGCTCCTCATCTGTCTTCTCCTTTTGGTACAGCTAATGAACCCTAATTTTATGACTATGATGGTAACCTTTTGCTCATTTTTATCTGGGCTAAGTGACCTTTTTCTCTAGGGCTCTCCCTTTGATATTACTACTTATTTCTCAGTCATGATGATATTTAAAAATCAAAAGGAAAGGAAATAAATCCAGAGCACAAAGGTGAACATACTGCATCTGTTGAAGGCAACTGGGAAGGTGGACCATGGCAATAGCATTGTGTCTGACCAGGAGACACAGTCTCAGTCACTAAGTCGCCAAGTTGCTCAGTCTCTAAGTCATATCCAACTCTTCTCAAGCAAATCAGGCTAATATCCAATTGCTTTATAAATCTATTCAACACAAGATAAGGGTGACGTAAGACAGGGATCCCAAACCCTTGTCAGGAACTGGGCCACAAAGCAGGAGTGAGCAAAGCATCATCTGTATGTAGAGCCACCCCCATCCCTCACATCGCCACCTGAGCTCCACCTCCTGTCAGATTCTCACAGGAGCATGGACCCTGCTGTGATCTGCACATGGAAGGTACCCAGGTGTGTGCTCCTTATGAGAACCTAATGCCTGATGATCTGCGGTGCAAAGACTATCACTAGTAAAGAGGTTAATCACAATGTAGTCATAATAGAAACAAAGTGCACAATGAGTGTAATGTGGGTGATTCATCCCAAACCTTCTCCTCCCAACCTTTGTCCACGGGAAAATTGTCTTCCATGAAACCGGTCGCTGGTGCCCAAAAGATTACAGACTACTGATAATAGAACCTTTGAAAATGTAAGAAAAGATCCTAACCATTAGGAAACTGAAGTTTCTACATATTTATCTAGTCTGGAGCAATATTCTTGCTGCAGGCAGTGCATTAGACTCCAATGTTTGAGTACACAGATGACTCTAATACTCAGCATCAAGAGTGAGCATACTGATCTAGTTTCCGTTTTCCCATTCATTACTGTCCAGCCAGGGATGAGAAGTATCAGTGCTGTGAGAAGTTTCCTTTTTTAATTAGAATTTTTCTCATCCAGTCTAACTTCCTGAATCCCATATCTAATATGTTTAGGGAGTTTAGCTACACAAATGCCCGTATCTTAAAATATAACTGGCATATCTAATCATATAGATATCTATGTGAAATCTTTAATTCTGAGGATTCGTGGTAAAGCAAGAGTAACTGTACTGGAAGATATTTAGCAGGAAAAAAAATGAAATTTCAGGTTATAAATTGTTACCAACCAGAAATACTTGTCCTTCCATAAGCTGGATATGACACTGAATATCATTCTACCTCTATGTTAAGGGACTAACCCTCCCACCCTCAGCTTCTGCACAACAGAAATTATTGTTTTTGCATCTTTTCAGGTAGCTCTGATTTGCTAGAAGGGATGGCTTACTTGCGTGGATGAAGGAGCCTGGTAGGCTGCTGTCCATGGGGTCGCTAGGAGTCGGATACGACTGAGTGACTTCACGTTCACTTTTCACTTTCATGCATTGGAGAAGGAAATGGCAACCCACTCCAGTGTTCTTGCCTTGAGAATCCCAGGGACAGGGAGCCCGGTGGGCTGCCATCTATGGGGTCGCACAGAGTCACACGACTGAAGTGACTTAGCAGCAGCAGCAGCATGGCTTACTTGAGAGCTAGTTACATAACTTGGTGAGAGTTTCATCTTCTTTTAATGACACTTATTTGGTGCTCTCAACCTTTTTATTTTGCATAGATCATGGCAGAACTTGGCAGACAGTTCTGCAGTCAAATAGGTGGGAATTGAAACTCCACCTCCACCATTTATCAGCTTCATGATCTTAGGCAAGTTAGGCGATGTTTCTGATCTTCTTTTTTTTTTTCCTCTACAAATAATAAATTAATACATAATAATATACTCTCAGGTAATTGTTTTGAAGAGAGAATGCCTAGAATGTAGTTAATACACAATTTGTTTGTTATGAATATTACTGTCTCAGACATGCAAATGTCTATGATTTTGGAATAATGAAGTACCTTAGACAGCAGTCCCCAACCTTTTTGGCACTGGGAACCAGATTCATGGAAGACAATTTTTCCATAGACCAGGAGTGGTAGGGGTGGTTTCCTTTGATTCAGTTGCATGACATTTATTGTGCACTTAATTTCTATTATTATTATTACATTAGCCCCACCTCAGGTAATTAGACATTAGATCCCAGAGTTTGGGGACCTCTGCCCTTTACTCTCATTTTATAAGTGAGACACAGAGGCTTAGAAAACTCAGCGACTTACTCAGGTCTCCCACCCCTTGGTGGCAAAGCCAGGACTAGAATCCTGATCTCCTTTCTCCCTGGGGCAATGAACAGAAATATCCCTTGCTTTCTATCTGTTCAGGCTTAAGAACGCACAGTGGCTGGGCTTATAGGCTGGTTTTTCTCTCTCACTGGTTGGTTCAGTAATAGTTCGGAACAGTGAGAGTGACTAGAATCTGGGCAGGACATAGCCTGACAGAGTCAGGCTGTGAAGTTCCGTCAGGGAAACCACTGTCCTCCTAGGCAATGACAGCTTCAAGGCAGACTGAGTGAGGAGCTGTTCTCTACCAAGCTGGGGAAGGCAGAGTTGTGACCCACTGGCTGCTGGGAACTGTCCAAGCAGGCCACTGCGTAGGTGAGCAGAAACTGGGTCACTGCATTTGACATCTGGCCCACTGATTGCACCAGTGGACATGCTCTCTAAGAGTCATTAACCAGAGACTTCACACAAAATTTCCAGGGCTATTCAAAACACTTAAATGCAAATGTTATCCCATCAACTTTTTATCCTTTAGAAAGCTCAATTTTTCTAAATTGTAACTAGCTACTTTGACTTACTAAATCTCTCCAAAAAAATAAAAGTGAACAACAGCAGACAAAAGGGACATCTAACTGTATTATCACAACTTGATCAGATTGATGTTGTCAACCCTTTGGTTCAAGGGCAAAACTGAGTATTTCTTTTAAAATATTGCTTCATGGCAATAGCTTTCTTCAAGTATCTTTTGAAATAAGGAAGAGTCCTGTCCATTCTGTAAAAAAATAATAAGGTCTGGAAGAAAAGGCATTGAGTTGGAAGCCAGCAAATGTGAGTTTTTCCCAGTTTTACCACAAATAAGCTGTTCAGAACTTTCACAAATACATTACCGATCAGTTTTCCTGGTCATCCCAGTGCCAGAAAACTCTAACACTTAGAAAATGTCACTTTCTGACTTGGAAACTATATCCTTGTAAGAGTTTGCTTTGCTGAGATAAGACTTCTATTAGTTGCAAGGCAGGAGGGAACCAAGATAAAACCAACGACTGCATGAGATGACTTTATCACATCATGACAGGAGCTCAGCAACTGGAAATTTGGGCAGAGAGCAAAACTACAGGATGTTGGTCCAACATTGCATTTTATATTCTTTCTAATGACATTCCATGTTAAAGTCAGTTGTTTGGGAGAGCTGTGTGCCTAGCGGTTAGAGCATAGTGCAGAGAGCCGGGAGACCAGATCTCCATGCCCAACTGTGTCTCTAACCCACAAGTCAACCCACCTCTCCTGCACCCTGGGAAAAGGAGCCTGTCGTGCTCCCTCCTGCCATACCCAGACATCTCAGGCTGGTAGAGTTTTTCTGAACAACTGTGAGGTCAGAGCCATGACAATACAAGACAAAAGAGATGAATATTCTGGAACAATTCAGATTTTATGCAAGTATGAGATGACACCACCACACAAATTTGGAATATTTAAGATTCTGGGTGGCATATTCATTCATTCATTCCTGCCTCTGAAACCTAAAATTAAGTGATTCAGTCCAAGTAACAAATACATACTTTGTGCAAAGTGCCAGAGCAAATGTCATTTTAGTATTTGGGCACTATAAAATTTTTTTAAACCAGGAATTTGAGGCCTTGCTAAACCTACTCTTTTATTCCAGTTTGCACTAATTCACCACCTGAACATGAAACTCATGTCAGTCTGAGAGGTTTGCCAATCTTTGCCTACTGGCTGCCCTCTAACGTCCACGTAAATGCACACTGTATTCTCTTTCTTCATATTTTAGCCCATTTTAAGGTCACTTCTTCACCTTAATTTGACCTTGTCCACATTTCCACCTAAAACTCTATCCATCCTTCAAGTTTCAGCCAGTGACTCAGTGCAAGCAGGCAGAGGGTAAGGACTTCAGAGTAAGTTTTCAGAGCCCAGTGATGCTAAGGAACTGCGCCGTGTTGGTCCAAGACCCATGTGTTCCTTAGGTAGTCTGAAACTGGACACATCTTCCTTTATGCCTCAAGGTAAAAGTGCTTCTCTTGGAGAGAGAGTGGAATTTTTCAGGTATAGTCTGGATATGTTCCTGTAAAAGAAGTAAAAGGATTAAGGAAAAGGCCCTCAGGTCAATATTGCTAGAGCAGAAAACAGTTTTTCTTAGAGGCTCTAACAAGAGGACATGGAAGTCTAAGAGGTATAAAGGAAGTAATACAATAAATTGGTGTGAACAAATCATCCAAATGAAGACTACGTGATTATTCTATCAATTCTAGCCCTTAGGGTATCTGGGAATCTCAAGGAACTCAGTTGTCATTTTTGTGTGTACAGTGCACCCCAATGTTCACCAGCTAATATGCTAAAACATCGAAGAAATCCTGCTGACAAGATCTCAACCAGGTGGAGATCTGGGAAGTTGGAGTATTATTTGAAAACAGCAGAATTTGGTCTCAATTTTGTTCCTTACCTACTTTGTTAAACTGAGCCAATCATTCAATTTTCAAATTTATTATCTATAAAGTAAGCAAGTTAGATTAACTGTTTCAAGGGACTTGAAGGTAAAATGTAAAAGTGTATTCTGAATTAATTAGGACAAAATTGAGATTGACTTTTAGTCAACGAACAAGGCAAACATGAAAAGCCCCTGATGCTGGGAAAGATAGAAGGCAGAAGAAGGGGGCGGCAGAGGATGAGATGGTCGGGTGGCAGCACTGACTCAATGAACATGAGTTTGAGCAAACTCCGGGAGACAGTGGAGGGCAGAAGCCTGGAGTGCTGCAGCCCATGGGGACGCACGGAGTCTGAGCACAGAGGACAGAGACGCACCTGAGCGACGGAACAACAACAAGTGACAGAAAGGGAAGGGCCTAGAGCAAAAGAGGGGAAAAAAAAAAGCAGGAAAGAAATGCTTCCCCGAATCCAGCCCATAAGAGGTTCAGACTAGAGGGTTAAAATTGTTTTACTGAAGTTCAAATTAATTTTAATGAGCTGTCTCTCCCTAAGCTTTTTCTTATTTGGATAGCAAAAAAGGTACACAGAACTGATTATCCCTGGCGAACACCATGTTCCTCTTCTCTGACTTTGCTTAAAATTAGAGGCTTGAAAGTGCCAGTTTTTAGAGGTGTGAGATCTTACCGTCGGCTCTTTGGCATATTCTTTTTACAACTTGCTGCAATTTTCTGTCCCTTTAAGGTCTTAGTCCACAGGCCTTCCCTACTGAAGGCTGTGCTGACAAGTGATAAGGACCCTCTGTAAGGAGGAGCGGCCTATTTGCAAAACGACTTATCTTGACCACTACTGAACACAAGATGGATCCTCTTATGAAGAGCTCAGGGCATGGTTGTTTGGCTTGTTCTTTCTTTTCCCTACATCCTCCTTCGTGCCATAGACAGTGATCTTCTCCAAATGAAAGTCTCGTTCAGACACTTCAGAAGAGTTGGCAAGAATACACAGAAGAACTGTACAAAAAAGATCTTCATGACCCAGATAATCACGATGGTGTGATCACTGACCTAGAGCCAGACATCCTGGAATGTGAAGTCAAGTTGGCCTTAGAAAGCATCAGTACAAACAAAGCTACTGGAGGTGATGGAATTCAAGTCGAGCTATTTCAAATCCTGAAAGATGATGCTGTGAAAGTGCTGCACTCAACATGCCAGCAAACTTGGAAAACTCAGCAGTGGCCACAGGACTGGAAAAATTCCATTTTCATTTCAATCTCAAAGAAAAGGAATGCCAAAGAATGCTCAAACTACCGCACAATTGCACTCATCTCACACGCTAGTAAAGTAATGCTCAAAATTCTCCAAGCCAGGCTTCAGCAATATGTGAACCGTGAACTTCCTGATGTTCAAGCTGGTTTTAGAAAAGGCAGAGGAACCAGAGATCAAATTCCCAACATCAACTAGATCATGGAAAAGGCAAGAAAGTTCCAGAAAAACATCTATTTCTGCTTTATTGACTATGCCAAAGCCTTTGACTGTGTGGATCACAATAAACTGGGGAGAATTCTGAAAGAGATGGGAATACCAGACCACCTGATCTGCCTCTTGAGAAATCTGTATGCAGGTCAGGAAGCAACAGTTAGAACTGGACATGGAACAACAGACTGCTTTCAAATAGGAAAAGGAGTATGTCAAGACTGTATTTTGTCACCCTGCTTATTTAATTTATATGCAGAGTACAGCATGAGAAACGCTGGACTGGAAGAAGCACAAGCTGGAATCAAGATTTCTGGGAGAAATACCAATAACCTCAGATATGCAGATGACACCACCCTTATGGCAGAAAGTGAAGAGGAACTAAAAAGCCTCTTGATGAAGGTGAAAGTGGAGAGTGAAAAATTTGGCTTAAAGCTCAACATTCAGAAAACGAAGATCATGGCATCTGGTCCCATCACTTCATGGGAAATAGATGGGGAAACAGTGGAAACAGTGTCAGACTTTATTTTTGGGGGCTCCAAAATCACTGCAGATGGTGATTGCACCATGAAATTAAAAGACCTCACTCCTTGGAAGGAAAGTTATGACCAACCTAGATGTCATATTCAAAAGCAGAGACATTACTTTGCCAACAAAGTTCTATCTAGTCAAGGCTATGGTTTTTCCAGTAGTCATGTATGGATATGAGAGTTGAACTGTGAAGAAAGCTGAGCGCTGAAGAATTGATGCTTTTCAACTGTGGTGTTGGAGAAGAGTCTTGAGAGTCCCCTGGACTGCAAGGAGATCCAACCAGTCCATTCTAAAGATCAGCCCTGGGTGTCCTTTGGAAGGAATGATGCTAAAGCTGAAACTCCAGTACTTTGGCCACCTCTTGTGAAGAGTTGACTCATTGGAAAAGACTCTGATGCTGGGAGGGATTGAGGGCAGGAGGAGAAGGGGATGACAGAGGATGAGATGACTGGATGGAATCACTGACTCAATGGACGTGAGTTTGAGTGAACTCCAGGAGATGGTGATGGACAGGGAGGCCTGGCGTGTTGTGATTCATGGGGTTGCAAAGAGTCGGACACGACTGAGTGACTGAACTGAATTGAAATGATACCTAATTTGTGTAATAATTGTTTATATACATGTAATGAATCAGGGGGAGCTTCCCAGGTGGCTGAGTGGTCAAGAATCTCTTGCAATGCAGGAGATGCAAATTCAGACTCTGGGTTGAGAAGATTCCCTGGAGAAGGAAATGGCATCTCACTCCAGTATTCTTGCCTGGAAAATCCCATGGACACAAGAGCCTCTGGGGCTACAGTCCACTAGTCACAAAGAGTTGGACTTGACCCAGCAATTAAGTACACACTATACTAACTGATGTGTGTATGTGAAGGCACACAAATTATATATTAAACTAACTTAGTCCTCTCGATGACATTTTGAAGTAAGTATTATCATTTTACAGATGGGGAAATCAAGGCTCGCCTTCTTCACCTATAAGGCCCTGCCACATGAAAATCCTGGAGCTGCCACTGGGAGAGATGTGGGATGAATTTGTCTTGTGTGCTGTGCTCTGTGGTCTGCTCATTACCTCAATCTTAATCCCTTTCTCAACTTATCTTTTGTACAGCTGAACCTTCTTCGACCAGTGCCATTCCTAGTAGAGTGCCACTCACTCCTGAGCATATAGTTGTTGAAACAACAAGAGGTTTGTTGATGTTTTAAAACAGTTTTTCTCTGGAGTCACTGTTATGATGCAGCTCAACTTAATGGGACTGACTACTGCAGGGAAACTGACAAAGACTGAGAAATGGAAGCAAAATAGTCAAAGTCTCTCTCCTCTAGAGGAACTCTCGCTTCTGGAGTGTTGCACAAGAATAATACTGTAGATTAAAAAAATTATAACATTCTAGCAAAACACATAAATGATGAATGTGAGCATGAAATGGTAGACCAGGTAAAAGGGATCCAGTAGTGCAGTGGTGAGAAGGAGGCTTACGGTCAAACCTGGCTGGACTCAGCCCTGAGCTTGGCCCTGTCCCAGGTGCTGACCCTGAGTAGATTGAACCCTGAGTTCTCCAAAGGGTCTCCGTCATCTTAATTTTAAAATGGGACTCATTATACCTATCTCACAGTGTTTCTCTAAGGATTAAATAAGAAAATGTGTGTAAAATTACTTGACTGAGAGCCCAATGCATCATACGTGCCCAGTTAAGTATAAGCCATCTGAGTCCTAAGACAAGGATGATCAATCAGGTGGCATTCATTCTCTCACTGACTATTCGTCCATGGAGAAGAAGATGACTTTGAAAGTGCAGGTTGAAAGCAGAAAAGAAGGTCTTTTGTAGGTGGGAATTCGGCAGGGTCCTCTTGGTTTAAAGTAAAGCCTCACAGAAGACTTAGCATAGCTCCTGGATCATTAGTAGTGGAAACACTGAGAAAAAGGGAAGCAATGGGTTTTCAGGACAGAGACCAAGAGAGGAAAATTAGGCTAAGTGCTTAGAACCAATTACTAACTTCCTGGTCCAGTTAAATAATCTACTTTTCAAAGTGATTTCAGTGTGAAGCTAACATGATAGTGTCAAACCAGAAAACATTCATGGGTCCACTGCAGACACACACAGCACACATGCCATGAATCCTGTAAATAGTGAGCGGATAAAGAATGACCCACTATAATCAAGTCTTTGACGAGGTCATGTAATGTAGTGCAGTATGTTATTAGTAGTAAATTCAAGAAATGACATAAAATGGCATTGGAGACAGCAGAAAAAGAAATATTATTGTGGACTGATAAGGTGGGATTAACCCTAGCAGAGCATTCAGTTTCAGTTCAGTTCAGATGCTCAGTCATGTCCGACTCTTTGTGAAACCACACATCGCTACATGCAAGACCTCCCTGTCAATCACCGTCTCCTGGAGTTTACTCACTCATGTCCATTGAGTCAGTGATGCCATCCAATCACCTCATCATCTGTCATCCCCTTTCACCCAGCCCTCAATCTTTCCCAGCATCAGGATCTTTTCAAATGAGTCAGCTCTTTGCATCACGTGGCCAAAATACTGGAGTTTCACCTTCAACATCAGTCCTTCCAATGAATATTCAGGACTGACCTCCTTTAGGATGGACTGGTTGGATCTCCTTGCTGTCCAGTGGACTCTCAAGAGTCTTCTCCAACACCATCAATTCATCAGTTCAAAAGCATCAATTCTTCGGCACTCAGCTTTCTTTATAGTCCAACTTTCACATCCGTTCATAACTGCTAAAAAACCATAGCCTTGACTAGACAGACCTTTGTTGACAAAGTAATGTCTCTGTTTTTTAATATGCTGTCTAAGTTGGTCATAACTTTTCTTCCAAAGAATAAATGTCTTTTAATTTCATAACTGCAATCACCATCTGCAGTGATTTTTGGAGCCCCAAAAATAATGCCTGCCATTGTTTCCACTATTTCCCCACCTATTTGCCATGAAGTGATGGGACCAGATGCCATGATCTTCGTTTTCAGAATGTTGAGTTTTAAGCCAACTTTTTCACTCTCCTCTTTCACTTTCATCAAGAGGCTCTTGAGTTCTTCTCCACTTTCTGCCATAAGGATGGTGTCATAGGCATATCTGAGATTATTGATATCTATCCTGGCAATCTTCTTTTCAGCTTGTGCTTCATCCAGCCCAGCGTTTCTCATGATGTACTCTGCATATAAGTTAAATAAGCAGAGTGACAGAATACAGCCTTGACATACTCCTTTTCCTATTTGGAGCCAGTCTGTTGTTCCATGTCCAGTTCTAACTGAATGAATGTTCAGTCATGTCCAGCTCTTTTTGAGGATTGGACTGATGTTCATGTGGGATAACAGCTCAATATGTCTCTTTCTGATCACCACTTTTACATTTTTTAAAAATGCACTGCTTCTTGTAGAAGTCCATAGATGATTCTTCCAATAGTTTCTCATATCCTTCCGTTTAGTGCATTAGGTGGTCTATTAATTCCAGATGAATGGAAACTTGTTGGGTAGCTTAAAGTAGATATTGGGATTATTAATATTAAAACTGACACATTACCTCATACATTTTACTTATTCACTGTTGAAAGTTGAACTATATTGTTCTTTAAATACAGTTAAGGAATAACAAACATCCACCAGACAGTCTAATTTCAAAGGGGTATTTTTTAAACATGCTGTATGTTTTCTCACCTTATTGTGATATATTGTCTTTTTAGGACTACACATAGAACATCAAGATTATTTGTCACAGCCAGGTATGTTAATATTTGACAAGGAATGATAATCATTCCATGTAAAATTTTGTTTAACGAGTTTTAAATGCCTTGAAACTAGAAGCATCAATTTTATTTTTAAGCTTATTTTCTTTCTGATTTTGCTTTTAAAAAATTTAATTGAAGTATAGTTACTGTACATTATTATTTGTTCTAGGTGTAGAATATAATGATTCACAACTTGTAGAATTTATACTGCATTTATAGCTGTTATAAAATGTGGCTACATTCCCTGTGTGCTGTACAATAACATGCTGTACTTAGCTATTCAGTGGTGTCCGACTCTCTATGACACCATGGACTGTAGCCTGCCAGGTTCCTCTCTCCATGGGATTCTCCAGGCCGGAATACTGCAGCGGGTTGCCATTTCCTTCTACAGACGATCTTCCCAACTCAGAGATCAAACCCAGGTCTCCCGCACTATAGGCAGAGTCTGTACTGTCTGAGCCAGCAGGGAAGCCCTGTAGAATAATATATCCTTGCAGCTCATTTTATACATGGCAGCTTGTACCTCTTATTCTCCTATCCCCATATTGCCTTTCCCTCTTCCCTCTCCCCCCTGGTAACCACTAGCTAATTTTAAAAACAAGAGTGTTACTGATTTCAGTGACACAAATTGTAAAAACAAATAAAATATGCTCTTTTCAGAATCAAAATAGGCATTTCCAATTTCCTTAAACATTTTGGAAAGAGCAGTATATAATCTGATCATCATTTTTATTTTAAGTTATGTATCTTCAACTTTCTAACCAACCGTGGGTACATCCAGAATAAATACAGATCCTTCCTGTCTTAGTCCAGATTCGTTTTAGACTCTGTGCTACCACACTGGAGCTACCTTCCCAACACTGTGTTTGCGGACTATCACTTTCTCCTACAAAAAGACAAAGCGATATTACCCTGATTTTACCTGCTTTATTTTACAAATGCTGTGTGGTCATTTCCGTCACACTTTTATAATTTGCTCTGTTTTTCTGCTATAGTAATGGTAGTCATTATTTTTGCGGTGATTGCTGGTATCGTTGGAATTATCGTCGGAATTGCCAGCCTTATTTTGCTACGGCGAAGGGTGAGGACTCAGTTTTAATTTTAAGTGCTGGTGTAAATAGCTCCAGGAGGGTTTAACTCTATGGCTTCAACTAAACTCAAAAGAAAAACAAAACTGCATGAAACTCCATCTTTTTCAACTGGACGCAGAGAAGTCACTGAGTTACTCTAGTAGAATTTTTTATTTGACATTTGCCTATAAAGAATCCCCAAATACCAATGTACCTGTTTTCCAGTGAAACATCCTCCAAGGCTTCTAACTTGCTCTAATACATTTTGATGGATGTGTATGAAATAGTCAAATGTCTAGTTATAGTATCTAGTTTAATTTGCATATGAAAAATCTTTAAAATAACACGATATATTTACTAATGCTGAAAACATTTGCTTTTTTATTCTATTTCCTGGGACAGATTTGTCAAATTCCACCTATGACTTTTCAGCCATGAATGATGTTTTTCATCACTAAAGATACTTTTGAGTCTGTATGACAGCATTCCAAAGCACATCACCTTTGCTATAACCTCCTGTTTAAGGTAGTTCAGACACAACGTTTGTGTGATTATAATGCTGCTACTGCTGCTGCTAAGTTGCTTCAGTCGTGTCCGACACTTCGTGTCCGACACTGTGCGACCCCATAGACAGCAGCCCACCAGGCTCTGCCATCCCTGGGATTCTCCAGGCAAGAACACTGAAGTGGGTTGCCATTTCCTTCTCCGTTGCGTGAAAGTTAAAAGTGAAAGTGAAGTCGCTCAGTCTCGGCCGACTCGTAGCAACCCCGTGGACTGCAGCCTACCAGGCTCCTCCATCCATGGGATTTTCTAGGCAAGAGTACTGGAGTGGCTTGCCATTGTAATTTGGAATTATAATCCTAGGTCATTAAGTACCTAGTTGCAAAAGACTGGTGCAATTGTGTTCTTATTCACCCTCTATTTTTATCTTTCTTTGTGATCTCCATAACACAACCATTCTATATATGTATATATTCTTTATAAAATGCTTGTTTTAGAGAGCTCACAAAACTGCAATGTCAAGGCTATAACAACAAGATTGATAGTAAATCTACATAGAGTTCCCTTGCCCCCCCCCTTTTTTAACTGTTTTTATTAGGTGACTTTGATAATCATTCAATTCTATGATTGTTTAGCATTACTCCATGTAAATTTATCTTCTCTAAATAATATTTTCTTAATAAAAGTAAAGTAATTGAGAGTATCTGCTCTAATATGAGAGATTTTGTAAAGACTTGAATGGAAGATAACTCCTCTTGTTTGCAGTTTAAATGTTGGGGACAAAGTCATCCCCTTGTCTTTGGGCACAGATGACAAATTTAGTTGTCTTCTCTCTTGGCTGATGATCTAAATCTGAAAAAGACAATGACATACTTGGTTGGCAAAATTCAGAGAACATCTTGCATACGAATATAGTAGAATTGGGTCATGGTTATCAGTTCAGCTTTTCATTACAGCAGGGAACTATGACACAGTCAATGTTTGGGGTAATAGTTTACCTATGGAAATAACAAATATTATTTAGAAATAAAACTTTGAAGCAAAGTTTGTAGGTATCTATGAAATAACAGCTTTTTCCACAAAGGAACTCTACAACGTGAATTTTAATTGAAAGAAAACAAACTTTAGCCAATGGCAACCCACTCCAGTGTTCTTGCCTGGAGAATCCCAGGGACGGGGGAGCCTGGTGGGCTGCTGTCTATGGGGTCGCACAGAATCGGACACGACTGAGGCGACTTGGCAGCAGCAGTGCTTTTAATCTGTGGTATTTTTCTTACTGTGTCTAAGTTTATAAAATTGTGCATTAACATTCTTCTGCCTTTTGTTCATAGAGAAATCGAGAATGAACAAGTGGTCTTTAACCTTCTGAACAACAAGGAGAAATAGGTTGGTGCTATTTTTATTCCCTTTTGCCCTTTTGGAAGGAACATAAATTAATGACTTACTTTTATACTCTTCAATATAATGAAATTTTCTCTTAGGTGTAAATTGTCTTTTTATAAAAAGTAAAACAAATACTGCACATAAAGCAAAAACCAAGTTCTTTTGTGTTTTGTTTTATTTTATTTTATAAACTGCAAAGTTGAGTATAGGAGAACCTGTAGGGCGCTAGCTCAATAGCCCCAAATCTGGAGCCAGACCTTGGTTTGAATCCATATTCTACCACTTAGCAGCTGTGTAGCCCTAAGCCAGCTGTTCTTATGGAGATAATGATAGTGAGTGGGCTGATAATTCAACATGGGCGTAATGAAGGAGAAGGCAATGGCACCCCACTCCAGTACTCTTGCCTGGAAAATCCCATGGATGGAGGAGCCTGGTAGGCTGTAGTCCATGGGGACGCTAAGAGTCAGACACGACTGAGCGACTTCACTTTCACTTTTCACTTTCATGTATTGGAGAAGGAAATGGCAACCCACTCCAGTGTTCTTGCCTGGAGAATCCTAGGGATGGAGGAGCCTTGTTGGCTGCCATCTATGGGGTCACACAGAGTCGGACATGACTGAAGCGACTTAGCAAGAGCAGCAGCATATAGAGGATCATGTCATCTGCAAACAGTGAGAGTTTTACTTCTTTTTTTTTCCAATTTGGATTCCTTTTATTTCTTCTTCTGCTCTGATTGCTGTGGCCAAACCTTCCAAAACTATGTTGAATAGTATTGGTGAAAGTGGGCACCCTTTGTGATAAACCCAGAGGTCACAATGCAGATGTTTTCTAAGTGTTAATCTCCAAAAACATAGGAAAGTACAGGAACAAAGGAAAAAACTTAGAGGATATTAATTCATTCTGTTTGTAGTTAATTTTATCACTGTCATCAAAAAGAGTGATAACAAAGTGATGACAAAGAGAGTTTCTGAAAAAAGTGAGATTCTTGAGAATACATGAGAATGTGAATGAGTGAAAACTCGGGATTTTATTTCCTTTTCCTGATTCTGATTTCCATCCAGCCTGTTCTAGAAGCGATCCTATCAAAGGAAAAAGTTGTACATGTAGATACTGTTCTTGTATATATTAAAATTCAAAAAACGCCATGAACATGCAGAACAAACAAAATTTTAGAGATATCTCTTCAGCAAGGTGACTTTTTGAGTGCCCTATTATATTTTTTATTTTAAATACCACCCCTGAGTCAAGAGGTGGAAATGGTAATAGCAAAAGCTGGTGGAATTTCAACCTTCCTGCCCACGCTGACATTGCTGTCTACAGCTGAATGTCCTTGGGATAGTGTCAAACCTGGATTTAACTCAACCCAAAGGAGATGAAAGTTTATATCCACACAAAAACCTGCACTTGTATTTTAATAACAGCTTCATTCATAATTGCCCAAACTTGGAAGTAACCAAGATGTCCCTCAGTAGGTGAATGGATACCTGAAACATGGCACATCCAAAAAATGTAATATTGTGCAGTGGTAAGAAGAAATGAACTATTAAGCCATGAAAAGACGTTGAGGAACCTTAAATGATTGTTATTAAGTGAAAGAATCCATTCTGAAAAGGACACACTGTACAATTCCAACTATAAAACATACTGATTGAAGAAAAGAGTGAAGGGGTAAAATGTAATTACTATGTAGACATCTAGAAATAAATTTTACCGTAAATATGAATAATACAAGAAAATGCATGTCATACTACGAGCAAGATCATCCAGTCTGATACAGAGCCTATTTATTCCTCTTTTTTTTTCCATGAAGCTTTCCCAAGTTTAGAGAACATGAAGAATATTATTTGGAAAAATAGATGAGATAACATCATAAACACTTTTCAAGTATCCCTTTGCCACCAGAAACTAAAACAGATCTGCCTACCATCACCTCAGCCAAATTAATAAGTATCACTTTCCTTCCTTCTCATGATTTTCACAGATTCTACATCTTTTTAACCCAAGAAGTCACAATGCATCTGCCTGAAGGAAATATATTCAGCTATTTCAAAGACACACCTTCCAACAAAATGACCTTAAAAATGGAACTTCTGTAAGGTATAAATCTATCATTTTTTTTTCATCTAGGCTTTTTAAAAAAGATTTTTTGATGTAGACCATTTTTAAAGTCTTTATTGAATTTGTTACAATACTGCTTCTGTTTTATGTTTTGATTTTTTGACCACAAGGCATGTGGGATTTTAGCTCCCTGACCAGGGATTGAACCTGCAGCTTCTTCATTGGAAGGCAAAGTCCCCACCCCTGGTCGGCCAGGGAAGTCCTTCTAGGCTTTTACCTATGTTCTTCAAGATTTTTTTAATATCCTCTAGGTCTTAGGATAACGGCTACATTAAACCATCAGATTTTGCTCACACATTAAAGAAAATGTGTAGCGTAAAAGAAACAAAACAAAGAGAGGCTATAAGTTTTATGCATAGATACAGGATAGAGTAAACTTGATGCTCAGGGGCAGGTGTCATCTTCAGGAATAGACGCAGCCCTTCTTATGTGGCTGCTTCCGGTTGGGTCTTCTGCGCATTTTATGGTCGGTGTAACACAAGCAGCATCCATCACTGACAGAGCCTGTTCCAGGACATCTTCCTAAAGCCGGCGAGAAAGAGAGATCCGGGTTTAGTTCTCTTTGTTCAGAATAATCATAGCCCTGATTCTCACCACCTACCACTTTTCATTTATTTTATTGAAATTTCAGTGCTGTGAGCAACTAAACCCTGGTTAACATAAATATTTCTTCCATCTTCTTCAACATACCCCGTCCTGAATTTAATCTCAAGCTCTGACAGGGCTGCACACTGTAGACTTAATTCTGACTTACAGTGTCTTAAATCTTCTTTAATCAGGCTTTCAAATCCTAGGGAGACCCCCAAATAATTACTTTAAAATCTTTATACCTTTTCTCACACCCCTGTGTAAATAGATGCTCTGTTATCAAGAAATGGCTAGAGAAATGCCCAGGGGCTGTCGGCCTAACTTTTGAGTCAGGGAAGCAAAGCGCCACGGTGATGAATTTGAGTGGCAGGCTGTCTAATTTATTTCTGCTGAGGGAAATTTATTCATTTGCCAGGAATAATAGTAACACAAAATAAAAAGGCCAGTGCAAATGCCAAGAAATTAAACACGGTAATAGAATTACATCATGCTGCTGTGTGGGGTCCAGGTTTTAGTACAAGGGTAGTAATTGATTTGTATTATCTAGGCTGATCATGTCTTTATATGTCTTATCCCACCAATTTGAAATACTTTAGTCTTCTTCATTGTTTTTCTCCTAAGATTCAGTCAGCTGTAGGGCACATTCCTTTACTTTCACATTCATGGTCTGTCAATGGACAGAAGTTTTCTTGTTATCCAGAGCTACAACAATAATATAAAACAAAAACTTTCTCTGCCCTATAGAATTACCTTAAATATTTGGCTAAGTCTTCAAATAAAAAATCAGTCCTCATGATATAAAACATACTATTTGAAGCATGCTTAACTATACAGTTCAGTGACACTAAGTTGTACAACTCTTACCATCACACATCTGAATTCTTCACCTTCCTAAGTTGAAACTGTCCCTGTTAAACACTGACTCCCCATTCCCATCCCATTCCCCCACCCCCCAGCCCCAGGCATCTACCAGTGTTCTTGTTGACTCTATGAATTTGACTATTCTAGGTCCCTCATATAAGTGGAATCCAACAGTGTTTGTCTGCACCGAATGTATATCACAATGCATTTTAAAGGTTAACTTAATATATGTCCTACAAACAGATTGTATCTTCTACTTTCCCTGTGCTAAAAATTATGTTCTCATTAGTTATCTATTCTATGCATAGTAGTGTGTGTATGTTGATCCCAATCTCCCAGTTTATTCCCACCCCCTTGCCTTTCCCTGTTAATGTCCACATGTTGCTCTCTCTGTCTCTCTCTCTATTTCTGCTTTGCAAATAGGTTCATCTGTATTATCTTTCTAGATTTCACATATATGCATTAATGTATGATACTTGTTTGTTTCTTTCTGACTTGTGACCTTTACAATACAAAAAAAAAAAATTAACAAAAAAGATGCCGTGATATCACGCCCACTTTAGGGCTGAAGGCACTGCAGTTCAGACATATCTACAATGGTCCCCATTAGAGACACAAACAGAACCCCAAGTTGTCGGAAATAAATAAAGCATTTAACTTGGGGCGGGGTGGGCGATGGAAATTCAGACCAGTAAAACTCTATCATCTACCTATATTCTAAACAGAACTTACAAAATATGTTATGATGGAGATTAAAAAATAGAAAAATGAGTGTTAAGTTTATTAAAGAATAGTGATTGACTAGATCCTGTTCTTATGTCTTTCATACCCTTTAGAACTTTTAGTACTTTTGTGGGTGGGAACATGAAAATAGGAACAAGTTCTTTATATAAAGAGATTCAACAGAGCACACATCTCTTAGAAAGGCAATAAGTTGGTGTCCAAGTGGCTGCAGTTAAAAATGATAGTTACTCACACTTTTTATTCTTGTGGGTCTCCTACTCTCTCATCCTCCCACATACCCCCATCCATAAAAATGCAGTTCATCAAGAGGTATTATGTGTATATGGGATACTTTTCCTCTTTTAATTTCATGTTGTCTTCTAAATAAAAGGTATAAAGATTGATCTAGAATTGTATGTGAAAAGTAGAATATGGAGTTTGTAAAACTCTATGGGAAGCTTCAGTAACAGAGGAACAAAACTTTGCTGTAGGAATAGATAAGCAAGTTCCAATAGATCATTGATCAGGCGAGAAAATGTCTTAGGTGATCACTATGTCTGTGTTCCCTATCCCAGAGAAATTGTAATAAAACAGATTTGGTTCCTCATAAGGTCATAACACTAACTGCAGAAGTCCATTTTCTCCTTTTGCTGTTCACAGAAAAGATGTCCTCATCTGCAAGACACTTCTAGTGCCAGGACCTGGAACTTGCCAGCCCTAATATTTTCACATTAAGATATGTCATTCTGTAGGCACTCAGTGTGTTTCATTGTTTGCTTCAATTAGAAAGTAGAGTTTGGACTTCCCTGGTGGTCCAGTGGTTAAGACTCTACCTGCCAATGCAAGGGACCCAGGTTCAATCCCTGGTCCAGGAAGATTGTACATGCCTCGGAGCAACTAAGTCCATGCACCACATCTACTGAAGCCCGTGCCCTAGAGCCCAGGCTCCACGACAAGGAGCCCATTGCTGTGAGAAGGCCATGCACTGCCAGTACAGAGTAGCCCCCGCTGGCCACACTAGAGAAAGCCCACGAGCAGCAACAAAGACCCAGCACTACCTAAAATAAATAAATAAGTAAAAATTTTAAAGCAGTTTAAAAAAAGTAGAGGTCTCTAGAGATGGCAATGAACGTGTGCTTCCCAGCTAACTCAGAGATCACCTCCAGTTGTTGTTAACGGGATACAACAAGAATGAGAAAATCGTTTCCCCGTACCTTACTATTGTTTAGGATAACACTGATTTATTAGATTAATTCCTTTTCTTTTTTTTTCCAGAGTGGAAAAAAAGCTGCATTCATATTTCTTACCTAAGTACTAGTTTAAGATTAAATGAAGAATCAATACACCAAAGATTTCTTTACAGCTAATGGTTGGGAGGGTAACGCTGAAGAAGCTGAAGTTGAACGGTTCTATGAAGACCTACAAGACCTTTTAGAACTAACACCCAGAAAAGATGTCCTTTTTGTTATAGGGGACTGGAATGCAAAAGTAGGAAGTCAAGAAACACCTGGAGTAACAGGCAAATTTGGCCTTGGAACACGGAATGAAGCAGGGCAAAGACTAACAGAGTTTTGCCAAGAAAATGCACTGGTCATAGCAAATACCCTCTTACAACAACACAAGAGAAGACTCTATACATGGACATCACCAGGTGGTCAACACCGAAATCAGATCGATTATATTCTTTGCAGCCAAAGATGGAGAAGCTCTATACAATCAGCAAAAACAAGACCAGGAGCTGACTGTGGCTCAGACCATGAACTCCTTATTGCCAAATTCAGACTGAAATTGAAGAAAGTAGGGAAAACTACTAGACCATTCAGGTATGACCTAAATCAAATCCCTTATGATTATACAGTGGAAATGAGAAATAGATTTAAGGGCCTAGATCTGATAGATAGAGTGCCTGATGAACTATGGAATGAGGTTCGTGACATTGTACAGGAGACAGGGATCAAGACCATCCCCATGGAAAAGAAATGCAAAAAAGCAAAATGGCTGTCTGGGGAGGCCTTACAAATAGCTGTGAAAAGAAGAGAAGCGAAAAGCAAAGGAGAAAAGGAAAGATATAAACATCTAAATGCAGAGTTCCAAAGAATAGCAAGAAGAGATAAGAAAGCCTTCTTCAGTGATCAATGCAAAGAAATAGAGGAAAACAACAGAATGGGAAAGACTAGGGATCTATTCAAGAAAATCAGAAATACCAAAGGAACATTTCATGCAAAGATGGGCTCGATAAAGGACAGAAATGGTATGGACCTAACAGAAGCAGAAGATATTAAGAAGAGGTGGCAAGAATACACAGAAGAACTGTGCAAAAAAGAGCTTCATGACCCAGATAATCATGATGATGTGATCACTGACCTAGAGCCAGACATCTTGGAATGTGAAGTCAAATGGGCCTTAGAAAGCATCACTATGAACAAAGCTAGTGGAGGTGATGGAATTCCAGCGGAGCTATTCCAAATCCTGAAAGATGATGCTGTGAAAGTGCTGCACTCAATATGCCAGCAAATTTGGAAAACTCAGCAGTGGCCACAAGATTGGAAAAGGTCAGTTTTCATCCCAATCCCAAAGAAAGGCAATGCCAAAGAATGCTCAAACTACTGCACAATTGCACTCATCTCACATGCTAGTAAAGTAATGCTCAAAATTCTCCAAGCCAGGCTTCAGCAATATGTGAACAGTGAACTTCCTGATGTTCAAGCTGGTTTTAGAAAAGGCAGAGGAACCAGAGATCAAATTGCCAACATCCGCTGGATCATGGAAAAAGCAAGACAGCTCCAGAAAAACATCTATTTCTGCTTTATTGACTATGCCAAAGCCTTTGACTGTGTAGATCACAATAAACTGTGGAAAATTCTGAAAGAGATGGGAATACCAGACCACCTGATCTGCCTCTTGAGAAATCTGTATGCAGGTCAGGAAGCAACAGTTAGAACTGGTCATGGACCAACAGACTGGTTCCAAATAGGAAAAGGAGTACGTCAAGGCTGTATATTGTCACCATGTTTATTTAACTTATATGCAGAGTACATCATGAGAAATGCTGGACTGGAAGAAACACAAGTTGGAATCAAGATTGCTGGGAGAAATATCAATAACCTCAGATATGCAGATGACACCACTCTTATGGCAGAAAGTGAAGAGGGGCTAAAAAGCCTCTTGATGAGAATGAAAGTGGAGAGTGAAAAGGCTGGCTTAAAGCTCAACATTCAGAAAATGAAGATCATGGCATCTGGTCCCATCACTACATGGGAAATAGATGGAGAAACAGTGGAAACAGTGTCAGACTTTATTTTTCTGGGCTCCAAAATCACTGCAGATGGTGACTGCAGCCATGAAATTAAAAGACGCTTACTCCTTGGAAGGAAAGTTATGACCAACCTAGATAGCATATTCAAAAGCAGAGACATCACTTTGCCAACAAAGGTTCACCTAGTCAAGGCTATGGTCTTTCTTGTGGTCATGTATGGATGTGAGAGCTGGAATGTGAAGAAGGCTGAGCACCGAAGAATTGATGCTTTTGAACTGTGCTGCTGGAGAAGACTCTTGAGAGTCCCTTGGACTGCAAGAAGATCCAACCAGTCTATTCTGAAGGAGATCAATCCTGGAATTTCTTTGGAAGGAATGATGCTAAAGCTGAAACTCCAGTATTTTGGCCACCTTATGCGAAGAGTTGATTCATTGGAGAAGACTCTGATGCTGGGAGGGATTGAGGGCAGGAGGAGAAGGGGACGACAGAGGATGAGATGGCTGGATGGCATCACTGACTTGATGGGTGTGAGTCTGAGTGACCTCCGGGAGCTGGTGATGGACAGGGAGGCCTGGCGTGCTGCGATTCATGGGGTCGCAAAGAGTCGGACACGACTGAGCGACTGATCTGATCTGATCTGATCTATGCATCCAGAATCAATATATTTAAATAGAGCCAGACCATTAGTTTCATTTAAAAACTTGGGCTTGTCTACATGACTTAAATGAAATTCAATATTATATTTTGGCTCTGAAGTTGCATAATATAAACAACAGTTTCATCAAAGGAGCAAAATATCAAATCATATAATTTACTAAGCAAGTCTTTTTACACTATTCTCAATATTTCCTACATTCCCACAGAAAAGCTAAAAATGGGCAATGGTATCAAATTATTCAATATTACTTGAAATCAAGCCCCCTGTTTTGAGTGCTTGAACATTCAGCAGGTGGTTATTGTGGAAAATGGGTTTCTTTGACGTTGGTGTTTTTGTTTCATGGACCACATAATGGGCTGTGCTTACTGATTGAGTATACGGCTCTTTATCAGTGTACTTTATCTACATTTTTCCCTTGGCCAAAACTTTATATATATATATATATATAAAATAACTCCTGTTTGCTCAACTGGCTTTGGGGCTGATTCATATCATCATCACCCCACTCCAGTACTCTAGCCTGGAAAATCCCATAGACAGAAGAGCTTGGTAGGCTGCAGTCCATGGGGTCGCTGGGAGTCAGACACGACTGAATGACTTCACTTTTATTTTCCTCTTTCATGCATTGGAGAAGGCAGTGGCAACCCACTCCAGTGTTTTTGCCTGGAGAATCCCAGGGATGGGGGAGCCTGGTGGGCTGCCGTCTCTGGGGTCGCACAGAGTTGGACATGACTGAAGCGACTTAGCAGCAGCAGCAGCAGCATATCATCATCAGTTTGGCAGGCAATTGGCCCTTATCTCCTTCCTTGAGGTCCCTTTATACTTTCCTCAGTAAGAGGTGAAACAATGTGTGTTTCTTGGGAACTAGAAGATAAGAGTACTTTCGCCACCTCATGCGAAGAGTTGACTCATTGGAAAAGACTCTGATGCTGGGAGGGATTGGAGGCAGAAGGAGAAGGGGACGACAGAGGATGAGATGGCTGGATGGCATCACTGACTCGATGGACGTGAGTTTGAGTAAAATCCGGGAGTTGGTGATGGACAAGGGAGGCCTGGCATGCTGCGATTCATGGGGTTGCAAAGAGTCTGACACAACTGAGCAACTGAACTGAACTGAACTGAACTGAGAAGATAAGAGAGTATTAGAATTTCTTCTCTAGCAAGGAAATGTTTGCTCATCTACACTGACTTTTCCCAATTTATAGGACAGTCTCCTCTGAGTCAGAATCCTGTCCCATTTCCACCTCTCTCCCTCTCGGAATTCCAGAGAATATTGGAGGTGCTAGACAGTGAAAATGACCCACGATGAGCACTCAGATCCATATCAGGGCTCTGGCCAAGCCAGTCATCCAAGATTTCTCCAAATTAGCATTCTTTTAGAATAGTTCTGACTGGATTAAATATATTTTTAATGTTTCTATAAAAAGTAATGACTTTTTTTTTGAGTGCCACCTGTTTGTGACTTAATCACTAATGATAATTTTATCACTGAGTATAACTAATTATAATTCTTAAGGAAAGGAAAGCTGAGCGATATATGGGGAAAGTACTGAATTAGGAAATTTGGGATCTCACACCACTCTTACAAGTTAGGTGCTGAGTTTCTGTAGTTAATTATCTTAACTTCTCTGTGTCTCATGCTCTCATTGGTAAATGGAGATTGAGGATAACTACCCCAATTACTACATACAATTCCTCTGAGGATTAAATGAGATAAGAGGCTACAGAGTTATTTGAAAACTACAAGACATTGTGTAAAAATAACAAATTACTTTCATCAACCTCATAGACATAACCTACCAAAAGTTTTAAGCCAATGGTAACTAAAGAAAAAACTTGCCATTGAGAAGCAGCTATGTATTTCTCATTTACTACATTATAGTTTATGATTCTGGAGAAGGGAATGGCAACCCACTCCAGCATTCTTGCCTGGAAAATCCCATGGACAGAGGAGCTGGGCGGGCTATAGATCATGCAGTCACAAAGAGTTGACTGAGTAACTGAGCACACAAATTATGATTTAAATATGTTTTTCTATGTGCATTGGATATGCAAAAGGAAAAATTGCTTCTTCATCAACCGTATCTCTCCTTGGGTTAAAAGCATCATGAACTGTTCAAATGGCTTCAAACTTAACTTCAGCCTCCTCTTGTCCCACACCCTCCATATCCAGCCAATCAAGCCCTCGGGTCCTCTTGACTCTGTTCCTAGGAGGTCTTTACCTCCTTGCCTTACACCCACTGAAACTCCCCATGTCATCAGGCCTGTTTTCGCTGTAAGTGGCTTGAGGAAGAAAAGAAAGAACTGATTTCTACAGCTAAAAATTTCAGAAGGAAAACCAGCTCTTGGTATATTTGAATTCAGATCAAATGATATTGTTCCGACCCTGTTGTCTCCACCAGAGGGCTCCACCTGCCACACTGTCACTCAGAGCCCCTACTCTTACAGGGCCAAAAAGGCCACCAGGAACTCGAGTTTATTCTCCCAGATGAAACAGTACCTCTTTCCCAGTCATTTTTATTTTTCGCCACACTGCATGGCTTGTGGAATCTCACTTCCCCAACCAGGGACTGAACCCAGATTGCAGCAGCGAAAACCCAGAATCCTAACCACTAGACCACCAGGGAACTTCTCCCAGGAACTTTGGTACACGTCCAGCCTGGACTTTCTTTGTGCTGACTTGTACTCATTTTTTTCCCTGAACCAAGTCCCCTGATCACAGAGAGAGGGAGCACACACTCATTGGCCAACCTGGATCACATGCCTGCCACACCCACCCACATCCAAATATCAGGCCCCAGGGACTATGTCAGCTCTACCTCCAATCACATGGACTGACCGTGCACAAGAAGTGGCTTTCCGTATAATCAGAATGATGAAATAATCAGAGAAGAAGGAATGCAGAGGCTGGTCAAACAAAACATATGCCCATTATACTCTCCTAGGGCTTCCCAGGTGGCACTAGTGGTAAAGAACCCATCTGCCAAGCAAGAGACATGAGGGACATGGGTTCAATCCCTGGGTCAGGAAGATCCCTTGGAGTAGAAAATGGCAGCCCACTTCAGTATTCTTGCCCAGAAATCCCATGGAAAGAGGACCCTGGGGTGCTACACAGTCCATGGGGTTGCAAAGAGCTAGACACAACTGAAGCAACTTAGCACCTAGGGCTTCATAATCTACTATCCACAACCAGATTTAATAAAACTGACCTAAGGCTACTCTTGATAATACCAATTTAAAATTTTTTTCAAATATTAAATTATGTAAAATTTTTAATCAAAGGAATTAAAAGAAGCCACATACATGTATTATGCGACCATGTACATATTACTACAAAACCACAGACCTGGTTGCATTGCTTCCTTGTGCAGGAAGGAACTTCTGCATGTTCCCAATCAATTTCTCCTTCAACATTATAAAACCCTAATGCAAATTCTTTTTTTTACACATCATATTTTCCTTCTGTGGTCAAGACTATGCAAAAATCCAGACAATTACTTTCCTTTAAAGCTGAATAGACACTATACACTATTACAGACACTATGTACTACTATTTGGGTTAAGCTAACCTGTATGTTTGTTTTGTTTTTACTGTTGTGATGCCTCGGACTCTTTTTTGCAAGATTGTGTTTTCTCATATTTATGAGTTTATCTGTTTTAAAGTATTAAATGAATTTGAACAAATGCATCCATGTTATGTTACAATTCCCTCGTCTTTCTTGCTTCCTATGTTGAGAATCTTTTATTCCCTTACAACCTCCAGGCTTACCATTTTTCTTCAGTGATTGTTATACTAACCTCCTCTCACTTTCTTTCCTGGCGTTTCTGCTCTTCCTCAGTGTAGGGGGTAACTGCAGGAACATTTCAGCCATTCGGACTTATATGAAAATATGAAGGAGTGAGAACTTAATCCCCTTTGGATCAATACTTCATTCATGAGGAAAGAGCCAGTGGACAAATATTCCCCTCTTGCACGCTGTGGGCAAGCCATCTTGAAACATTTTACATGGTTCTCCATAGAGACCCCAGTGGAACTGAACCCCTGTTGCCTACACCAGTAACCCAATTTAGCTCATTCTCTTGAATTTTCTTTCCTTTATTTAACTCTTTGCAGTGTTCCCCCTCCAATTTCCCAGTATGCTCCTCTCCCCATAATCTACCTGTATCCACCTAAACAGTACTCTTAATCTGGGGGCTATGGGAGTATCCAACTAAGATAATCCATGATTACAGTTCTTATCCCTCCTAACAAATATGAACCTTTTGATGCCAGAAATTATATTTTATTCATCCTTAAAACTCTGACACTTAATACATTATTTGGAATAGAGCAAATATTTAATAAAATATTTGTTTCAACAGTTGATGACTATGCTCACTCTTAAATTGGAAATCAGGAACTTTCACTTTTACCTTTAATGAAAGTTGCTTGTTGCAGACCATCCCTCATGCCAAGAACAATAAGAAAAGCTAACTAAAAAACTTTTTAAAGCAATTTGTTTAAAGGCTGGAACACTGCTGAGGCAACCAACACTTAAGGGGTCAAGATCCTGGTGAATGGAGAGGTACAGAAAGGTAAGATGAATTCTGAATGTTGCTTGCCTCTCAGGGCATCTGCCAATTATAGATTTCAAAAGAAGTTTAGAATCTTTAGCCATCACCAAAAAAGCAGATGGGCTTCCCAGGTGGCACAGTGGTAAAGAATCTGCCTGCCAAGGCAGGAGACTTAAGAGACACAGGATCCATCTCTGGGTCAGGAAGATTTCCTGGAGGAGGAAATGGCAACCCACTTCAGTATTCTTGCCTGGAAAATTCCTTGGACAGAGAAGCCTGGCAAGCTACCATCCAAGGGATTGCAGAAGAGTCAGGTACGACTCAGTACACACACACACACACACACACACACACACACACACACACACACACACACACACACAGGTAGATAACCTAAGCAAGAATTTTTGTAATCTCACAAGGCTCAGTAAACAAAAATCAAGTTTGGTGCTGACAAGGCAGCCAAGATTTGAGAGTATAGACTGAAGGGAAGAGAGGTGTAAAAGGTGAGCATGATGCTGAGATGGTTTTCCTTGTCAAGACATTTTCTGAACTGAGCTAATTAGGGCAAGAAACTAAGAGGCTAAACATAAAGCCGCTGCAAATCAAGACAGATTAAAAAAAAATCTTTTAGTGTTGAGAAGACAAAACTGGAAACCCTGCATGATCCATCAAGGGAGAGTCACTATAGTAAGCACTTAATACACTCTTTCAAAACCACCAGGTTAAATCTTCAGGAAACTGAAACCCAGATTTTGGTTCACTTGATGAGGTTGATTTGCCTCCACTAGACGTACCGAGCAGAGGATACGGTAAACTCTCTGGAAAGAGATAACACAATCCAGATCACCTCCAATTTTCATATGCAATGCCTGGTAGTTGATAAAAGTATACTGAGTAAGCAAAACAAAACAACAATGCAGTAACAAAGAGGAACTGAGAGAAACAATAGACAATAGGAAAAGAATCTGAGATGACTCAGATAAATTTTCTTCCCTCTGGAGTTTGCAAATATCCCAAATGATGACTAGAGTCAGACCCAGGTAGAAACTGGGAGTTCATACCTTGTATCCTTTGCAACCTCTTGGAAATGAGCCAAGAATGTATTGGCAGATGGCCATTGTCATACTGTTAGTTGCAGGCTTTATGTTTTTTCAAGCTATTGTAAATCAATGTCTAATAGTTGACAAGCCAACAACACAAGGGCAAGCTGGCCAGGGAATATAATTTAAGAAAGGACGTTGAAATAGTTACTGTTGTTGTTTTGTTAGTAAGTCATATCCGACTCTTTCGTGACCCTATGGAATGTAGCCTGCCAGGACAGAGTCCATGGGATTTCCCAGACAAGAATACTGCAGTGGGTTGCCATTTCCTCTTCCAAGGGATCTTCCCAGCCCAGGGATCAAACCCGTATCTCCTTCATTGGCAGACAGATTCTTTACCACTGAGTCACCAGGGAAGCCAGTTAAGACATTCCAGATTCAAATGGCGGACAGCTGTTGAAAGAGAGCCCTGAGGCAAGGCACTTTTAAAAAATATACCTGGAAGACCGAAAGATGGAGTCTGAAAAGTTTAATTTGTTGATCACACCTGACCTGAGACGTCGTCCCTCATGCGTGAAAACAGCTCCAAGCCCTGCTGCTGACACTCCACTAACCATACTCTTCTTTTTTTGTTTTTTTGTTTTAGTAATCAAATATCTTCATTTACCAAGTGTAACACCTGGCTTACAATTACTGGCAACACTACAGCTCAGAAAGACAGACTACTCTTCTGAACTCAGCTTGAAAACCTCACTTTGATCTCTATAGCCTGAGGCAATAGTTAATAAGTTTCAAACACTTCAGACTCCAGAGACTCTAGTTTTCCTCTTTCTTATTGAGAAAAGCAAGTATGCTGCTGCTGCTAAGTCGCTTCAGTCGTGTCCAACTCTGTGCAACCGCATAGATGGTAGCCCACCAGGCTCCCCCGTCCCTAGGATTCTCTAGGCAAGAATGCTGGAGTGGGTTGCCATTCCTTCTCCAATGCATGAAAGTGAAAAGTGAAAGTGAAGATGCTTAGTTGTATCTGACTCTTAGCAACCCCATGGACTGCAGCCTACCAGGCTCCTCCATCCATGGGATTTTCCAGGCAAGAGTACTGGAATGGGTTGCCATTGATAAATATAAAAATCCTACCATGGAAATAGTTACATTTCTGGCTTATAATACTTAAAAACACTTAATAATGTTAATAATGCTTGGGCTTGTTGGTGGCTGAGTGGTAAAGAATCTGCCTGCCAATGCAGGAGACACAGGTTTGATCTCTGATCCAGGAAGATCCCACATGCCTCAGAGCAACTAAGCCCGTGGGCCACAACTACCGAGCCTCTGCTCTAGGCCCGGGAGCTGCAACTACTGAACCCACACGCCACAACTACTGAAGCCGGCTTGCCCTAGTGCCTGTGTTCCAAAACGAGAGAAGTCACTGCAGTGAGAGGTCCACTCACGGCAGCTAGAAAGCAGCCCCTGATCACTGCAACTAGAGAAAAGCCCACCCAGCAATGAAGACCCAGCACAACCAAATAAAATAAATTAATTAAATTATGAAAAAAATAATAATGCTTAAAGAAATACAGTCACGTTGACTGGCAAAAGAGACCAGGCCCATGTCTTTTTTGCCTCGTAGTCCAGGGCTCTTTCTACTATAGCCTCATTCGACTGGATGTTTTAGGTACTACAAAGATAATTGCTATCCTAAATAATTTCTGCAAAAAGTTTAATAAGCAAAAACCTCAGTTAAATAAAACTGAGAGACGAAAAGAGGGAGATCTCACACCCTGCGAAGATAGCAGAGCCCAACAGGAGAAAGACTGCTTGCTTGGCAGGAACTCAGCCAGTGAAACAACATGAGCTCATTATTTATTGTAATCCTCCCAACTTCATTTTCCTCTCAACAAGGTTCTCCCTTCCTTGCTCTTTGGGGACTTGCACATGGCTTACTGTGATTCAGTTCAGTTCAGTCACTCAGTCATGTCCAACTCTTTGTGACCCCATGAACTGCAGCACGCCAGGCCGCCCTGTCCATCACCGACTCCAGGAATCTACCCAAACCCATGTCCATTGAGTTGTTGATGCCATTCAACTATCTCAACCTCTGTCGTCCCCTTCTCCTCCTGCTCTCAATCTTTCCCAGCATCAGGGTCTTTTCCAATGAGTCAACTCTTTGCATGAGGTGGCCAAAGTATTGGAGTTTCAGCTTTAGCATCAGTCCTTTCAAAGAACACCCAGGGCTGATCTCCTTCAGGATGGACTGGTTAGATCTCCTTGCAGTCCAAGGGACTCTCAAGACTCATCTCCAACACCACAGTTCAAAAGCATCAATTCTTTGGCACTCAACTTTCTTTATAGTCCAGTTCTCACATCCATACATGACCACTGGAAAATCCATAACCTTGACTAGATGGACCTTTGTTGACAAAGTAATGTCTCTGCTTTTCAATATTCTATCTAGGTTGGTCATAACTTTCCTTCCAAGGAGTGAGCGTCTTTTAATTTCATGGTTGCAATCACCATCTGCACTGATTTTGGAGCTCAGAAAAATAAAGTCAGCCACTGTTTCCAGTTGTATGTGTTGTTTGTTAATTTGGAGCATGGACAATATTCAAAACATTTAATCACCTGGACCACATAGTACCAACTAATTAGAATGATCACTGTCTGACATAACAGTGCAGGCCAGCTAAATATCAGCCCTGATTTTAGGCAAAATTACTAAAATGAGTGAAACAATAAGGGTTCATATGGTATCTTTCCCCCTAAACCTTTAATATAAATGCTTACAATGGTAAGGAAGCATATTCTTTAATTGGTCATTGAGAAATGTTCTAATAGCAATGCTGCAAACCAATGGGGCATTTCTGATCTGAAGGCAAGGTGTCCATGGACTGCACACCATGGTTTAATGTGAATTAATTGACAACATTTAGTAGTAAGGTGGCTCAGATGGTAAAGCATCTGCCTACAATGTGGGAGACCCGGGTTCAATCCCTGGGTCGGGAAGATCTCCTGGAGAAGCAAATGGCAACCCACTCCAGTATTCTTGCCTGGAAAATCTCAGACGGAGGAGCCTGGTAGGCTACAGTCCATGGGGTCACAAAGAGTCGGACGTGACTAAGTGACTTCACTTTCACATTCAGACTTCACATAGGCTTCCCAGGTGGTGCTAGTGCTAAAGAACCCTCCTGCCAATGCTGGATAGGTAAAGAGAATGAGGGTTTGATCTTGGGTTGGGAAGATCCCCTGGAGGAGGGCATGGCAACCTACAGCAGTATTCTTGCGAAGAATCCTATGGACAGAGGAGCCTTGGCAAGCTACAGACCATGGGGTTGCACAGGGTTGAACATGACTGAAGCAACTTAGCACACAGGCAGACTTCACATAAAAGGTTTTGGTTTCCTTTGAAATGTCACAGATCTATGAGTAATGACCCCACAATGCCTCATGACAACAATGACCAGCAGCTGCTGCCTTCAGAAAAGGCAGCAGCTGGATGAAGTTGCCACCAGCCCTGTTTCACATTTTTAAAGACCCTGCTTTGTACCTATGGACACTTCAGCTTGGAAGCTGTTTAGAGTTCAGTTAGCCAAATGACAGAGAGCAGCCTCACGCTTTCTGTGAGTTTAAATTACCTAACTAGAGTTTTTCAAGCCTCTGTTACCATCCACAAAGCAAATAAATGGTTGGCATAAGTATGAACAGTTTCAAATATAAAAAAGTGACTTGGAAATGAATATAAATGGTATGAACGTGCTGTCCACAGAAAAAAAAGCAGAATAGAGACTATTTTACCACTTTAGGAAAGAATAGTGCTTCTTGTGTCATTTCCTTACGATTTACGGTAATGCCTCTTTACAAGGTGTTATTATTCCGAACATCTTGCCCTTAAATTGCAGCAAGAATTGGATTTCAGATGAACAATTTCATGTCTCCTAAAATTTCAATAAAAACCCAGGCTTGCTTTATCTTGCTAATAAAGACCTTGGTTTCGCTGTCGTTAACTGAAGTGTAGGAGACACAAAGCACCTAATTTGCTCTGTATCTTTTTGTGTGTCAGAAACACATCGTAAAATCATCAGACTATAATCCAAACTGTCTCACTTGACAATAAATATAAAATACTTCCAAATCTAGGTACTTAATTACAGTCAATTAGTATTGATCAAGGAACATACAGAAGAGGAATGTAAAGACCAGACAAAACTTAGTTGTGTCAAATAAAACTCACTCCCTTTTTCCAATAGGATCGCTAGGTTTGGTAGATTAGGAGAATGTGGCTACATGGTGTATTTGTAAAACAAGAGGGTTTATTTTTTCTTTATATTCTCGTAGAGCGATGAAGGAATATGAGCTAAATAAAATCAGAAGGATTTTTATCTTTTACCTAAACTCCAGGGATTTATTTCTTTATTTTGTGGTGCTATCACTCACCACCAAACATCCAAACTAAAAATCTAGACATCATCCTGATTCCTTTCTTTCCTTCTTCACTCCATTCAATATTCTATTATTTCTAAAATACTGTCTCTTTTCCCCACCATTGCTGCTTCTCTGATGCAAATTCTCCCACTGCAGGAACTTGTTCTCACCTTCTAATCTCTTCTCTTTAAATGGATCCAAACAAGGCCACCAGACAACTTAAAATAAAAGTCACACCATGCACTACTCCACATAAAACTCATTGATGATTCCCCATCCAAAGCCCTCACTAATTTTAGATTACAATAATGAAATCCAAGATCTAGAATATAGGCAGGGGATGCACCATTCTTTTCCTTATGAAAAGATCATCCCCAGATGATGGGAAAGTTTCCCCAGATATAGGAAAACTAGAAAGAAACCAGAATCACCAATGACTGCATAGCGTTTTCATATGAAGTACAGATGTTTTATGTGGAAGTAAAAAATCTATGGGTGAACTGAGCAATCTAGAAATAACTGTAAGATTGTAGATTTGTTCTACAAGGCCCAAGACATGGATCTAAGATATCTATATATATATTAGAGAATCAAACTTTGGCTATTACAAGAAACAGCTTTTAATGCTCTAAATTGAACAGGATTAAGCAAAGAAAGTGGTACATTTCCCACCACTGAAAGTATTCAAACATAGATTTGACAATTACCTTGACTGATAATAGTATTATAAAAGCTGTCGAAGCCTCCAATGATTCAAATTAGTAATTTAATGTGAACTTTAAAGTTCTTCAAATTCCAATATGCTATGATTATTTTTCCAAAATTATAAAGTATAAAACACTTTTCCATTATAAGACTTAATGTTTTAAAATACTGGCAACTACTGGCTTACTTATAACACAATTTCTCTCTAATCCCTTTTGGCCAATCACAACCACCTTCCTATTACCTGCCTCAATGTTTTTAACTCTCTTTTTTCCTTTTTATTTTTTTTTTTTTGTTCAAGTATAGTTGACATACAATATTATATTAGTCTCAGGCATATGTCATAGTGATTTGACATTTATATACAGTTTAGTAACCATCTGTCATGATACAAACTTATCACAATATTATTGACTATGTTCCCTAGGATGTATGTTACATTCCATCTTTTATGGACAAGTATGTGAGCAAACTCTAGGAGATAGTGGTGGAGCAGGAAATGGAAACCCACTCCAGTATTCTTGCCTGGAAAATACCATGGACAGAGGAATCTGGTGGACTACAGTCCATAGGGTTGCAAAGAGTTGGACATGACTTAGTGGCTGAACAACAACAACAGCAATAGTCATTTTATAACTGGAAGTTTGTATCTCTTAATCGCCTTCACATATTTTGGCTAAATCCCAAATTCCCTCTGTCTGACTTATCTCACTTAGCATAATATCCTCTAGATGCATCCAGCTTGTTGCAAATGGCAAGATTTTATTCTTCTTTATGGCTTATATTCCATTATATGTGTATATATATGAGTAATTTTAAAGGGCTATTGAGTAAGTATCACCAAATAATATTCTGAAGTTGAATGTGTGGGATCTTCCTACCTCACCATCTTGATCCAAACTCCTCAGTTTTAACCTTCTTAGCTAAAGTAAGTAAGATCTCCTTGATTTAGAAAAAAACTCTATAACTACAACCCACAAGTTTCTCACAGAAATCAGTGGGCAGCACCATCACCCAAGATGTGCCAATCTCAGAGCACTGCCCCTCCAAGTCCTTCAGAGGTATCTTTGCACACTAATAGATAATAATTTTTTTAATATTTTATTTTTTAACTCAGGTTTAAATCTTCTGATGAAATAAAAACTTCCTATGAATATTCCTCCCTCTACTACCCAGAGTTTATACACCTAGAGCCTGAAGGAGGAGGAAAAGCCATGTATGGAAAAAAAATAAAACAAATTCTCCATAAATAATTCTGTAAAGTAGTTTATGTGGTATAATTTTCATTATTGTGGATGACGAGTTTTGTTACTTTCATGGTATGAAACAAGTTTCCAGAACTAAAACTCTCTTCTTGGAAGAAATTAGGTCTTAAGTTTCCCATATGTCTCCTTTCAAGGAAAATTGGGAAAAGTTAAATAAATGCAATATAATTATGGCAAGGGGGGATGATATCCTATCATTTTTCTCCTGCTATTCAAGCCTCTTCCTCTTGCCAAGTCCAGAGGTACCGAGCATATAAGATTTCTGGCCACTGCCTAGAAAAAACATGACCAAGTGCTCTCCTGAAATCTTGAAATTCACAACAGTGGATTCACAACTATGGAGCTAGGAGTCAGAGTTCTCCCTTGAGGATTCTCCAAGCATCTAAAGGAAACAGGCCTGTGTCAAGTGAGGTTTCTGAAGGCGAAGGGAAGGTTACAAGGCGGTGGCCAACCTATAAGCCAGACTCTGGTGTTCTCTCTGATACACATACTAGAGGATGCTGGCTCCTATTCTAATGTGGCAACACTAATCAGAGGAAAACCCAGTGGAAATGCAGAAGAAGGGACAGATTTGGGGAGTGGAAGTCATTCAGTCATGTCTGACTCTTTGGAATCCCATGGACTATATGGTCCTTGGAATTCTCCCAGACAGAATACTGGAGTGGGTAGCCTTTCCCTTCTCCAGGGGATTTTCCCATCTCAGGGATCGAACCCAGGTCTCCCACAGTAAAAGAGGCTTGATAGTAGTAACTCAGACTCTTGCACAGCTTGCCCTTTCCTGGCCACATGCCATGTGTCCTAAGTGGGAGAATCTATGCCTATTCTCAGTCTGAACCTCGGCAGGAAAGGGGTGGAGGAAGGGAGGTTGATGAGTCTTCTGGAGCCTTCACTTCAGAAATTCAAATAGAGGAAAATTTCTTTGTACTACACCTAAGGATGAAATATCAATAAATCACCCTCAGTGCTTTTTCCCAAAACCCGATTATGTATGGACTCTAATGGAATGTTAATATCAGGCAAAATCAGAAAGGAAATTTCACTGATGGTACAAACATTCCCTTGAATCTTCCATGCAAAATAATTTGCACCCCTTCTGGAAATGACTAGGTATGTTTGGAACTGTATGTCTCATTTTGTGGTCATTCTAACAGCAATAACAATATTCTGTGGGATATTATAGTGTTCATCAAAATTGTATAATAATTATGCCAGTCAGTTATAAGTGAATTACCCTGGTAGGCACCCTGTGAATTGAAGACCACTAAATAATCTTCAGTATTCTTGCCTTGAGAACCCCATGAACAGTATGAAAAGGCAAAATGATAGGATACTGAAAGAGGAACTCCCCAGGTCAATAGGGGCCAAATATGCTACTGGAGATCAGTGGAGAATAACTCCAGAAAGAATGAAGGGATGGAGCCAAAGCAAAAAAATACCCAGCTGTGGATGTGTCTGGTGATAGAAGCAAGGTCCGATGGTATAAAGAACAATATTGCATAGGAACCTGGAATGTCAGGTCCATGAATCAAGGCAAATTGAAGTGGTCAAACAAGAGATGGCCAGAGTGAATGTCGACATTCTAGGAATCAGCGAACTAAAATGGACTGGAATGGGGGAAATTAACTCAGACGACCATTATATCTACTACTGCGGGCAGGAATCTCTCAGAAGAAATGGAGTAGCCATCATGGTCAACAAAAGAGTCCAAAATGCAGTACTTGGATGCAATCTCAAAAACGACAGAATGAACTCTGTTCATTTCCAAGGCAAACCATTCAATATCACAGTAATCCAAGTCTATGTCCCAACTAATAACGCTGAAGAAGCTGAAGTTGAACGGTTCTATGAAGACCTACAATACCTTTTAGAACTAACACCCAAAAAAGATGTCCTTTTCATTATAGGGGACTGGAATGCAAAAGTAGGATATCAAGAAACACCTGGAGTAACAGGCAAATTTGGCCTTTGAATACGGAATGAAGCAGGGCAAAGACTAATAGAGTTTTGCCAAGAAAATACACTGGTCATAACAAACACCCTCTTCCAACAACACAAGAGAAGACTCTATACATAGACATCACCAGATGGTCAACACTGAAATCAGATTGATTATATTCTTTGCAGCCAAAGATGGCGAAGCTCTATACAGTCAGCAAAAACAAGACAAGGAGCTGACTGTGGCTCAGATCATGAACTCCTTATACCAAATTCAGACTTAAATTGAAGAAAGTAGGGAAAACCACTAGACCATTCAGGTATGACCTAAATCAAATCCCTTATGATTATACAGTGGAAGTGAGAAATAGATTTAAGGGCCTAGATCTGATAGATAGAGTGCCTGATGAACTATGGAATGAGGTTCATGACACTGTACAGGAGACAGGGATCATGACCATCCTCATGGAAAAGAAATGCAAAAAAAGCAAAATGGCTGTCTGGGGAGGCATTACAAATAGCTGTGAAAATAAGAGAAGTGAAAAGCAAAGTAGAAAAGGAAAGATATAAGCATCTGAATGCAGAGTGCCAAAGAATAGCAAGAAGAGCTAAGAAAGCCTTCTTCAGCCATCAGTGCAAAGATATAGAGGAAAACAACAGAATGGGAAAGACTAGAGATCTCTTCAAGAAAATTAGAGAAACCAAGGGAACGTTTCATGTAAAGATGGTCTCGATAAAGGACAGAAATGGTATGGACCTAACAGAAGCAGAAGATATTAAGAAGAGATGGCAAGAATACACAGAAGAACTGTACAAAAAAGAT
Source organism: Tragelaphus eurycerus (assembly GCA_935064755.1). Classification (NCBI taxonomy): domain Eukaryota; kingdom Metazoa; phylum Chordata; class Mammalia; order Artiodactyla; family Bovidae; genus Tragelaphus; species Tragelaphus eurycerus. The sequence continues at coordinate 6,293,364 of CAKXYN010000093.1, read as the reverse complement.
CTTCACGACCCAGATAATCATGATGGTGTGATCACTGACCTAGAGTCAGACATCCTGGAATGTGAAGTCAAGTAGGCCTTAGAAAGCATCACTACGAACAAAGCTAGTGGAGGTGATGGAATTCCAGTGGAGCTATTCCAAATCCTGAAAGATGATGCTGTGACAGTGCTGCACTCAATATGCCAGCAAATTTGGAAAACTCAGCAGTGGCCACAGGACTGGAAAAGGTCAGTTTTCATTCCAATCTCAAAGAAAGGCAATGCCAAAGAATGCTCAAACTACCGCACAATTGCACTCATCTCACATGCTAGTAAAGTAATGCTCAAAATTTTCCAAGCCAGGCTTCAGCAATATGTGAACCGTGAACTTCCTGATGTTCAAGCTGATTTTAGAAAAGGCAGAGGAACCAGAGATCAAATTGCCAACATCTGCTGGATCATGGAAAAAGCAAGAGAGTTCCAGAACATCTATTTCTGCTTTATTGACTATGCCAAAGCCTTTGACTGTGTAGATCACAATAAATTGTGGAAAATTCTGAAAGAGATGGGAACACCAGACCACCTGACCTGCCTCTTCAGAAACCTATATGCAGGTCAAGAAGCAACAGTTAGAACTGGACATGGAACAACAGACTGGTTCCAAATAGGAAAAGGAGTATGTCAAGGGTGTATATTGTCACCCTGCTTATTTAACTTATATGCAGAGTACATCATGAGAAAGCTGGACTTGAAGAAGCACAAGCTGGAATCAAGATTGCTGGGAGAAATATCAATAACCTCAGACATGCAGATGACACCACCCTTATGGCAGAGAGTGAAGAGGAACTCAAAAGCCTCTTGATGAAAGTGAAAGTGGAGAGTGAAAAAGTTGGCTTAAAGCTCAACAACATTCAGAAAATGAAAATCATGGCTCCGGTCCCATCACTTCATGGGAAATAGTTGGGGAAACCGTGGAGACAGTGTCAGACTTTATTTTTCTGGGCTCCAAAATCACTGCAGATGGTGACTGCAGCCATGAAATTAAAAGATGCTTACTCCTTGGAAGGAAAGTTATGACCAACCTAGATAGCATATTCAAAAACAGAGACATTACTTTGCCAACAAAGGTCCATCTAGTCAAGGCTATGGTTTTTCCTGTGGTCATGTATGGATGTGAGGGTTGTACTGTGAAGAAGGCTGAGCACTGAAGAATTGATGCTTTTGAACTGTGGTGTTGGAGAAGACTCTTGAGAGTCCCTTGGACTGCAAGGATATCCAACCAGTCCATTCTGAAGGAGATCAGCTCTGGAATTTCTTTGGAAGGAATGATGCTGAAGCTGAAACTCCAGTATTTTGGCCACCTCATGTGAAGAGTTGACTCATTGGAAAAGACTCTGATGCTGGGAGGGATTGGGGGCAGGAGGAGAAGGGGACGACAGAGGATGAGATGGCTGGATGGCATCACTGACTCGATGGAAGCGAGTCTGAGTGACCTCAGGAAGTTGGTGATGGACAGGGAGGCCTGGCGTGCTGTGATTCATGGGATCACAAAAAGTCGGACACGACTGAGTGACTGAACTGAACTGAAATGCAATAATCTTCCCTGGTGGCCTAGAGGTTAAAGTATCTGCCTGAAATGCAAGAGACCTGGGTTCAATACCTGGGTCAGGAAGACCCCTTGGAGAAGGAAATGGCAACCCACTCCAATATTTTTTCCTGGAGAATCCCATGGATGGAGGAGCCTGGTGGGCTACAGTCCATGGGGTCGAAAAGAGACGGACACGACTGAGCGATCTATAGATAGATATATATAGAAACAATCTTTCAAGACTCCCTGGTAGCTCAGTCAGTAAAGAATCTACCTGCAATTCATGAGACTGGTGTTCGAACCCTGGGTTGGGAAGATCCCCCTGGAGAAGAGAATGGGAACCCACTCCAGTATTCTTGCCTGGGAAGTCCCATGGACAGAGGAGCCTGGTGGGCTACTGTCCATGGCGTTGCAGGAGTCAGACATGACTTAGTAACTAAATCACCACCGATCTTTCCCAGCTGCCCACACAAGAGAGCTTTCCTGCTCAGAATAAAGGGTAAATTTGAGTACCTTTCTCAGGGTCTTTGGAAGAAATTGCCTGTAAATCTGAAAATACAAAGCAAGCAAGCCAAAAAACCTTTTGATTGTATCATTTGTTTTTAAATACTGATAATCTGAGGACTTAAAAAAATACCAGTCTCCAAGACACATTTTCCCTGTAGTAGGTGATATTTATTGCCAAGCCTGGTTTTCTTCTTGCTAATAAGTCACTTAACCCTTCTTCCCATAGCTCACAGCTTGTAGCAGTCATGCTTTTAAACCATCGATTTTTTCATTGTAGATGGACTCTGGTGATTAAAGTTAGGTGAAATTACGATGTATTGTCAATAGGGTTTATACATACCCAGGATTAGAAGAATTCGTTTCTATCTTGCTCTCTTGCCTCCATTATTCATCCTGAATGGAGGAAGGAGGAGAAAGATCAGGAAAGTATACATGAAATTCACAGGTCTCCTGAGTCAAGCCATCCACAGATAAAGAGCAACTGGCTTTGGTTCTTCACAAGGATGAGCTGCTTGACACAATCATTCTTTGCTCTCACTTTCTGCCTGTGAGTCTATTCCATAGTTTCTGTCCTTTTCAGAAAGAGCAACACACAAAAGAAATGCCACCAAACCCAGCATACTTCCAGTGTCCACCAGTTGGAGTTTTGTGTTCCAGGAACCATCAAAGGCTTTCTCCCAGACACTGACCAGAGAGGACAGGGACTGCATCTAACTCCTCCATCACCATCTCCTGGTTCTTACTTCCTCATAGACACAAATACTTAAAAAATGGAAGTTTCATCTTCAACTCTTTTTGAAAAACTTTGATTCTCTGTTCCTTTTGCTTCTGCTCCAGATGAAAATCAAGTGCCCCCCCAAAATAAAATTTAATATAATTAAAAATAAAACATTTTAAAATTAAACTATAAAAAAAGAAAAGAAAGAACCATTAATGTCAAATAAGATTTTTAAGCACCTCTTTGTGCCAGGAATTCCAGAAAATGTGGGTATATGCAACTACTTACCTCAATAACAAGAAGTTACAAAAAGAGAAAACCAAGATTTGAGTGAAATTGTGGGCAGTGGTTGCTGTTCTGGTCTCATTTATTGAAATTCTGAAGAGTTACACTATGCCCTCTCTCATCAGCCTTATGATTCCTGAAGCTTCCCATCTGCAGATCCATCCCAGCAGTTCACGGTTCTCCCCTCCTCTGCCAAGAACAGAGGCAACTGTACATCTTTTAGCTACTTAATTATGAGGCCCCTGTTCGTTCTACTTGACAACTTTGGGATACCAATTCCCATCTCAACTGCTGCTGCTGCTAAGTCGCTTCAGTTGTGTCCGACTCTGTGCGACCCCATAGACGGAAGCCCACCAGGCTCCCCTGTCCCTGGGATTCTCCAAGCAAAAACACTGAATTTGGGTTGCCATTTCCTTCTCCAATGCATGAAAGTGAAAAGTGAAAGTGAAGTCACTCAGTCGTGTCTGACTCTTAGCGACCCCATGGACTACAGCCTACCAGGCTCCTCCATCCATGGGATTTTCCAGGCAAGAGTACTGGAATGGGGTGCCATTGCCTTCTCCACCCATCTCAGCTGTGGGGTCTTAATTCTTCCTTAGGACATGGTTCCTGCAAAAGACACAGTGAACCTCCTTACTTCATCCGCTATTGTTCACCTTTCATACTCCAACATGTCATACAAATCCCTGTCAAAACTACCTCTGCGATTTTGAAAGCAATACCATCTCCAAGACCAGTTCTTGCAGCTGAAAATTGCATCTGGTAATCAAATAGTTCCTCACCCTCTGTGCTAATCTTTTGAACAAGTTCAATGCAAAGACTGAATTATGCTACCTCTAGAAGTGTTAAAAGATTAATGACCTCAATATATATGAAGTTCTTTGAAAGTCAAAAAGTACAAGCACTAAGTTTTTTAAAGCCAGCATTTAATTTATGTAACTCAAATATATTGTAATGTTTCATTTAGACAAGTCTTTGAGGAATAAAGAAGCAAGCACAAATTACATTGATTTATGTCCCTGTGCTGCTCCTGATTGGGGATGTGATTTGTTACATGACCTTGAAAGATATAACATGCCAGACAGGATCTGGTGAGGAGAGAGAAGTAAGGAAAGCAACCTATTTTGAGATCACGCTCTCACAGAAGAACAGCCAGGGACTTTAAGACTGGGAAATGGTCAGTTTGTCTTTGTGAACACCTTCGCCTCTTCTTAAGGCATCACACCCTTCTTTACCCTGTCCCCTGGCTGCCTGGAGACACTCCATTTTCTGCATCTCAGACCCTGAATCAACTATTTGGAATTTCTCCAACCCCAGCTTTTTGAATTCAAAACTCCCACTCTCTTGGCAACACCTCCTGTCCTTCCATTTCCCCCTTCCCCTTCCTGACATCAAACATGTTATTCCTCCATGGACATATTATATTTGCTTTTCCACCATCAGAGCATCCTGGTACCAACTCTCCTTCTCTCCTACTTGGTTAGTCAAAGGCTTCAACTACACCAAAGCTCCCTTATCCTCCCCTTCTCCTTCTGCTCCCATTCAGCCCACCCAGTCCAGATCGAATCTAATCACTTTTCGTGTCCACAAGGCACCCAACTTTGCCTTTACCAATTAAATCATATTGGGCAAAGTAAAAAAAGAAAAGAAAAGAAACGAGAATATAAGATAAGACAGAATAGGATAAAGGTAAGCAAATAACACTGTCTTCACTGGTCTCAGCTAAAAAATGGTGGCTTCAGTTGGACTCTGATCTAATTGGACTCAGAAATTTCTTGGTGTGGCTGACATTTGTATTCGTTGGATTAGTGGTTCCAGCTCTTTAACCTTCTCAGATTCTTTGCTCCAGGGACTTTTCTCGGTCCGGTGATTAAGACTCTATACTTATACTGCAGGGGCCATGAGTTTGAGCTCTAATCAGAGAACTAAGATCCCTCATGCCATGCAGTCAAGAGAAAAAAAATTCTCTACTCCATTTACACTTAAAATTTTCCAACAATGATCTTGTTTCACACCTCACAGAGAAAATAGAAACTGCAAGATAAGAGCTTCTCCAGTTCTCTTGCGTTCCTCTCTTTCTCTATATATATGTAAAAGTGTGAAAGTCGCTCAGTCATGTCCAAGTTTTTGCAACCCCATGGACTATAGCCTGCCTGGCTTCTCCATCCATGGGATTCTCCAGGCAAGAATACTGTAATGGGTAGCCGTTCCCTTCTCCAGGGGATCTTCCCAACCCAGGGACTGAACCCAGGTCTCCTGCATTGCAGGCAGATTGTGTACCATCTGAGCCACCAGGAAAGCCCTCTTTATCCTCTAGATCTAACATATACAGACTCACCACCTTTTCCCTTCAGGTCAAAGCGGCTCCCCCACTTCCTAGAATATTCACATCATTTAATCCTGTGTTTACATTTCTGACTTCACTATATTACGGACTCTCCTTTCCCTGGGGGACGTTGACCCTTCTTTCTTTTGAGAAAAAAAAAATGGCATAAGAATGCCACTGAATAAATCATATTACCAGGAAAGGGAAAGGCATCATGGAGAATTTTTTTTTTGGGGGGTATCAAGAATCTCTTTTATTGATTATCAGAAACATTACAAACATCTAATATGAACAAATTGTAACATGACAGTGATTAGTTTGAACAATTAATACATTTCAGATATAATATTATACATATTTCAATGCTATTCTCCCCAATCGTCCCACCCTCTCCCGGTCCCTGAGTCCAAAAGTCTGTTCTATACATCAGTGTCTCTTTTGCTGTCTCGTAAATAGGGTTATTTTTACCATCTTTCTAAATTCCATATATATGCGTTAGTATACTGTATTTGTGTTTTTGTTTCTGGCTTATTTCACTCTGTATAATAGGCTCCAGTTCCATCCACCTCCTTAGAACTGATTCAAATGTATTCTTTTTAATGGCTGAGTAATACTCCATTGTGTAAATGTACCACAGCTTGCTTATCCATTCATCTGTGGATGGACATCTAGGTTGCTTCCACGTTCTGGCTATTGCAAACAGTGCTGCTATGAACATTGGGGTACACGTGTCTCTTTCAATTCTGGATTTCTCAGTGTATATGCCCAGCAGTGGGATTCCTGGATCATAAGGCAGTTCTATTCCCAGTTTTTTGAGGAATCTCCATACTGTTCTCCATAGTGGCGGTACCAGTTTGCATTCCCACCAACAGTGCAAGAGGGTTCCCTTCACCTGCTGTATTTGAAGAATAATAGCCAGCATTTGCTGAGCAGTTGCTATGATTCAGATAGTCTAGTAAGAACTTTATATTCATATCTACTGGCCCCTCTCCATATTTCTTTCCAGAAAATTCTATTAATGTTATTATTTAAAGATGATTTAGTAATGAACAACCACAACAACCCTGGGGGACTACTGCAGCAAAGGGTTGATGTCAGGTCAATAGCAATGGAATTATCTCTCTCTCTCTCTCTCTCTCTCTCTCTCTCTATATATATATATATATATATATATATATATATATGTTTTGGAGTCACTATTAATATTTTCATCCAGTCATTGGCTAGGACTTAAAAAGCAAACGAGCATATTTTAAATGTCCATTTTCATTGTTTTATAAACATTAAATATATTACTAATTCTGATATTATCTGCTCAGGTCTATACTGCACACAAGAATTCTGAAAATACTTAGTGACAAAAGTAGTTTTCTGAAAGCTGTATTATAAGTCCTCTCTCTGGGAAAGACTGAAGGTGGGAGGAGAAGGGGACAACAGAGGACAAGATGGTTGGGTGGCATCACCAACTCAGTGGACATGAGTTTGAGTAAACTCTGGATGCTGGTGATGGACAAGGAGGCCTAACATGCTGCTGTCCATGGGGTCGCAAAAAGTTGGATATGACTCAGCAACTGAGCTGAACTGAATTGAACATTATAAGTCCTAGGAGCTTGTAATAGAGAAGCTTCCTGTCTTTCTGGCTACTATGGGGCAGAGTCTTGCATCTTGATGGTACATACTATGCAAGTCTGGAGGTTGTCTGAAATATCTCTCTTATCTATACAAAAGCAATCCATTTTTGGTACAGAATGAGGAGTTTGGAGGATTTCTGCAGTTCTCTTGCTCTAATAAGACTGAAAAATTCTAAGAATAACCACCTTTTATTTACATGTTGTTATGGACTGATGTGTGCCCCCATTCTTATGTTGAAGACTTAACATCCAAATCTTAGAAGGTAATTTTACTTGAAAATAAGGTCACTGCATATACAATTTTATTTTATTTTCTTGGGCTCCAAAATCATTGCAGACAGAGACTACAATTATGAAATTAAAAGACTGCTTGCTCCTTGGAAGAAAAGCTATGGTAAACCTAGACAATGTATTAAAAAGCAGAGACATCAGTTTGCTGACAAAGGTCCATATAGTCAAACAGTTAGAACTGGACATGGAACAACAGACTGGTTCCAAATAGGAAAAGGAATACGTCAAGGCTGTATATTGTCACCCTGTTTATTTAACTTATATGCAGAGTACATCATGAGAAATGCTGGACTGGAAGAAACACAAGCTGGAATCAAGATTGCTGGGAGAAATATCAATAACCTCAGATATGCAGATGACACCACCTTTATGGCAGAAAGTGAAGAGGAACTAAAAAGCCTCTTGAGGAAAGTGAAAGTGGAAAGTGAAAAACTTGGCTTAAAGCTCAACATTCAGAAAACGAAGATCATGGCATCCGGTCCCATCACTACATGGGAAATAGATGGAGAAACAGTGGAAACAGTGTCAGACTTTATTTTTCTGGACTCCAAAATCACTGCAGATGGTGACTGCAGCCATGAAATTAAAAGATGCTTACTCCTTGGAAGGAAAGTTATGACCAACCTAGATAGCATATTCAAAAGCAGAGACATCACTTTGCCAACAAAGGTTTGTCTAGTCAAGGCTATGGTCTTTCCTGTGGTCATGTATGGATGTGAGAGCTGGACTGTGAAGAAGGCTGAGCGCCGAAGAATTGATGCTTTTGAACTGTGGTGTTGGAGAAGACTCTTGAGAGTCCCTTGGACTGCAAGGAGATCCCACCAGTCCATTCTGAAGGAGATCAGCCCTGGGATTTCTTTGGAAGGAATGATGCTAAAGCTGAAAATCCAGTATTTTGGCCACTTCATGCGAAGAGTTAACTCATTGAAGACTCTGATGCTGGGAGGGATTGGGGGCAGGAGGAGAAGGGGACGACAGAGAATGAGATGGCTGGATGGCATCACTGACTCGATGGATGTGAGTCTGAGTGACCTCTGGGAGTTGGTGATAGACAGGGAGGCCTGGCGTGCTGCGATTCATGAGGTCACAAAGAGTCGGACACGACTGAGCGACTGATTTGATCTGATCTGATCTGATGGTTTTTCCAGTAGTCATGTATGGATGTGAGAGCTGGACCATAAAGAAGGCTGAGTGCCAAAGAACTGATGCTTTCAAACCATGGTGCTGGGGAAGACTCTCGAGAGTCCCATGGACTACAAGGAGATCAAACTAGTCAATCTTACAGGAAATCAATCCTGAATATTCATTAAAAGGACTGATGCTGAAGTGCCAATACTTGGGCCACCTGATGTGAAGGGACAGCTTATTGGTAAAGAACTTGATGCTGGGAAAGACTGAAGGCAAAAGAAGAAGGAGATGGCATTACCAACTCAATGGACATGACTTTGAGCAAACTCTAGGAAATAGTGGAGGACAGAGGAGCCTGGCATACTCAGTCCATTGGATCACAGAGAGTTAGAGATGACTTACCAACTGTGGAACAACTGCAACAGTATATATAATTAGTTAAAATAAGGTCATACTAGAGTATGGTGGCCCCCAGTCCAATGTGACTTGTGTCTTTAAAGGATGTGGACACAGACTGGCACACTCTGAGAGACCACCATGTGAGGATGAAAATAGAGATGCACCAAAGATGACCAACAAACCAGTAGAAGCTAGGACAGAGGTGTGGAACAAGTTCTCCCACGTATGCTTCAGAGTAACCAACCTAGATCTCAGACTTCTAGCCTTCAGAATTGTGAGACAATAGCTATCTGCTGGGCTTCCCCTGTAGCTCAGTCAGTAAAGAACCTGGCTGTATTGCAGGAGACCTGGGTTCTATTCCTGGGTCAGGAAGATCCCCTGGAGAAGGAAATGGCAACCCACTCCAGTATTCTTGCCTGGAGAATCCCATAGACAGAGGAGGCTGGTAGGTTCCCAGTCCGCGGGGGTGGCAAGAAGCGGACTCGACTTAGCGACTAAACCACCTCCACCAGATATCTGCTATTTAAGCCACTCAGTCTGGCGGTAATTTTTTACAGCAGCTCTAGCAAAAACATACAGGTGTCTTTAAGGGGCAAACATATCTGTTGATGCAAAGGAACTAGAAATCCAGGAGGAAATGTTTCTAAAGGATGACATATAGAAAATTACCCCATAAATTTTCCCTAGTGTTCCTTTCTTTCGTTGTAGGTTTTATTCTTTCTTCATATTTGATCCCAACATAGTTAATTTGTAGCCTCTTTCAGATTATTCTAATATCTGTAATTCTTAGAATGCCTTTGTGAGAGGAAATGTTTGTGAACTTGCTGATTCTTCCTCATGGTGCTTTTTCATTGTCTCCTTGATGTTTTATTATAAGTTCATGTTTAGTGCATTTATATTATTCTCCAGGAACTCTGTTTGTCCTAAGATGTGAAAGTTTTCTTACAAAATGTCTCTCCTAGAACACATTCTTACTTTTAAGTTCCTTGGACTTCCCTGGTGGCTCAGTCAGCAAAGAATCTGCCTGCAACGCAGGAGATCTGGGTTCCATCCCTGGGTTGGGAAAATGCCCTGGAGAAGGAAATGGCAACTCAGTCATCTTGCCTGGAGAGCCCTATGCACAGAGGGGCCTGGTGAGCTACAGTCCATGGGGTCGCAAAGAGTCGGACACGACTGAGCCACTAACACTTTCACTTGTCTTCACTTTGAGTATGACATCCAAGGATTTCTCTCTTTTTTGTCCGGTTGGTCCAGGATCATTTTTGGTTTTGTTATTTGTTATTTTTTCCAGTATTTTCAAGCATATTCAGCAAGCGTGGAACCCCTCTGCAACTACTCATTCAGCCAATTGCCCAGAATTTTAATTTCAGAACTCTCAAAAATATTTCTATGCAAATAATGATAATCATCATAATAATAGGAGAATCACCTATCTGCCATTCTATAGTGCTTCAAAAATTACTCTTTCTCTCACCTATCAAAATCTAAGTGATAGAAGCTCCACCTGGACCAATCTTTCTGTATCTTTTGGTGCAAAAAAATACCAGAAAATTACAAAGCAGTTCCAAAAAATTATTCTAGAAAAATTCATATCTCCACAAGTTTGCTAAAATATAAACTTTGCAAGGCCAATAAGGAGAACTGTAGTAGTGCCAGATGGTTTGAAACACTTATCATGCAACTCCACTTCAAACTTTCAAGAATGAAAGAAACTATCCAGCCTTTCATTTGTCCTACCAAGAGTTCGAAATGTTATGAGCATTACCTCAACTTCATCTTCACAAAGTGCCTTTAGCTATTTATCCCTACTTGGCATATGAAGAATCCAAGATCTAGAGAATTAATTCCGTTTCCTGAACTACTTCAGAGAGCACATGGTATGTATGCGTATCCCTTCCTCTTTCCAGGCTTGTGGGGTTTCTGTTTGCCACTGTACCATGCTATTTTTCATTACACAGATATTTCATCATTTGGGTTGTATATATACACATATGATGAGGGACTTCAATCTGTTTCTGATGAAAATGCCTTGTGTTTTATCTTAGAAAATATATTAAGTAACAGGATTTACTCTTGCTTTATCATAAAAGGAAACTGATGTATTCCTAGTCTAACACCACCATACTACATCAAATATCATAAACACTCTAATTTCATGGAATCTGTGTGGATTTTTTTTGTGTGTGGATAAAAGCAGAATGTTAGCCTTTATTCTGACTGAGTAAAACAACCTCTTTCAAGGTGAGACACAACTAATAATAGTCATGTATCTTAATACAGAGCTTGCAGGTTTCAGGGCAATAGATGCATTATTGGAAAAGGTCAGTTTTCATCCCAATCCCAAAGAAAGGCAATGCCAAAGAATGCTCAAACTACCTCACAACTGCACTCATCTCACATGCTAGTAAAGTAATGCTCAAAATTCTCCAAGCCAGGCTTCAGCAATATGTGAACCGTGAACTTCCTGATGTTCAAGCTGGTTTTAGAAAAGGCAGAGGAACCAGAGATCAAATTGCCAGCATCCGCTGGATCATGGAAAAAGCAAGAGAGTTCAAGTAAAACATCTATTTCTGCTTTATTGACTATGCCAAAGCCTTTGACTGTGTAGATCACAATAAACTATGGAAAATTCTGAAAGAGATGGGAATACCAGACCACCTGATCTGCCTCTGGAGAAATCTGTATGCAGGTCAGGAAGCAACAGTTAGAACTGGTCATGGAACAACAGACTGGTTCCAAATAGGAAAAGGAGTACGTCAAGGCTGCATATTGTCACCATGTTTATTTAACTTATATGCAGAATACATCATGAGAAATGCTGGACTGGAAGAAACACAAGTTGGAATCAAGATTGCTGGGAGAAATATCAATAACCTCAGATATGCAGATGACACGACTCTTATGGCAGAAAGTGAAGAGGGGCTAAAAAGCCTCTTGATGAAAGTGAAAGTGGAGAGTGAAAAGGTTGGCTTAAAGCTCAACATTCAGAAAACGAAGATCATGGCATCTGGTCCCATCACTACATGGGAAATAGATGGAGAAACAGCGGAAACAGTGTCAGACTTTGTTTTTCTGGGCTCCAAAATCACTGCAGATGATGACTGCAGCCATGAAATTAAAAGACGCTTACTCCTTGGAAGGAAAGTTATGACCAACCTAGATAGCATATTCAAAAGCAGAGACATTACTTTGCCAACAAAGGTTCGCCTAGTCAAGGCTATGGTCTTTCCTGTGGTCATGTATGGATGTGAGAGTTGGACTGTGATGAAGGCTGAGCGCCGAAGAATTGATGCTTTTGAACTGTGGTGTTGGAGAAGACTCTTGAGAGTCCCTTGGACTGCAAGAAGATCCAACCAGTCCATTCTGAAGGAGATCAATCCTGGGATTTCTTTGGAAGGAATGATGCTAAAGCTGAAACTCCAGTATTTTGGCCACCTCATGTGAAGAGTTGACTCATTGGAGAAGACTTTGATGCTGGGAGGGATTGGGGGCAGGAGGAGAAGGGGACGACAGAGGAGGAGATGGCTGGATGGCATCACTGACTTGATGGGTGTGAGTCTGAGCGACCCCGGGAGCTGGTGATGGACAGGGAGGCCTGGCGTGCTGCGGTTCATGGGGTCGCAAAGAGTCGGACACGACTGAGCGACTGATCTGATCTGATCTGATCTGATAATGAGTTTATTAAGAATCTATTAAGAAGGTTAGGGATTACTGTTACGGAAAAGGTTTATGATACAAGAACCCCAGTTTGAAACTGGAATGTGATCTCTGCTAATAGCACAATCTTGGCATTTGGGATTATCTTTAGTTACACAGAGCAAACTGCAGAAACAGTTAGCTGTTTGAAACAATAACATTTGCATAAGCTTATTTGTACAAGGACTTTGCTTTTGGATAAAAGAAGATGATGAAGATTTTAGAAAAGGACTTGAGTACCAGAAGGGGAAATGAAAGACAGAGATGCTCGGGGGCCGATTGGAAGGACTATGTGAGATTCGGGGTATAAGCTTTGTTATGTTGCTAAGGGATAAAGTAGGAAACCCACTTGAGAAGATGAAGCACATACCTTATACACCTCGAGAGCCGATGACTTTGAGAACATCCCCAATAATCCATGTAGCTTTGACATTGTTACTCTAAGGTGGGCATAGGAAGCATGGCACTAGTGAGGCATCATGCAGTTTCAGAGAGCATCAGCAAGGGGGTCGAAGCAAAGACTGGCACCAGCTCACCACCTATGGCAACCCAGGCTGGTAGACCAGTTTGTGCTGAAGGACAGGCTAGGTGATTCTGTATCCCACCCCTCAAGTGAGACCTTATTTCAGACTCAGCATGCTATGTCATTTTAGTATGTCCCACTCTCTGTGATCCTATGGACTGTAGCCCACCAGGTCCTCTGTCCATGTGACTGTATGGGCAAGGATACTGGAATGGGTTGCCATGCCCTCCTTCTGGGATCTTCCCAATCCAGGGATTGAACCCATGTCTCTTAAGTCTCCTGCACTGGCAGGAGAGTTCTTACCACTAGCACCACCTGGGAAGCCCTATATCTTTCTTTTAAATAAACTCTTTCCACATAGGCAGAATACTCTTTGACATAAATCACAGCAATATCTTTTCCAAACCATCTCCTAGAATAATGGAAATAAAAATAAAATAAATGAGACCTAATTAAACTCAAACACTTTTGCACAGCAAAGGAAATCATTAACCAAATGAAGACAACCCACAGAATGGGAGAAAATACTAACACAATGCAATCAACATGGGATTAGCCTTCAAATTTTACAAACAGCTTATGTGGTTCAGTATTTTTTAAAAAATCAAAAAATGAGCAGAAGACCTAAACATATATTTCTCCAAAGGAGACATACAGATGGCCAACAGGCACATGAATAGATGCTCAACATCGCTAAGAATTAGAGAGATACAAATCAAAACTACAATGAAATATCACCTCGCACCAGTCAGAATGGCCATCATCAAAAATATATGAACAATAAATGCTGGAGAGGGTATGGAGAAAAAGTAACCCTCCTACACTGTTGGTGGGAATGTGAATTGATGCAGCCATTATGGAGAGCAGTATGGAGGATCCTTATAAAACTAAAAATAGAACTACCAGCAATCCCACTCTTGGGCATATATCCAGAGAAAAACATGATTCAAAAAGATACGTGCACCCCAGTGTTCATTGCAGCACTGTTTACAATAACCAAGACATGGAAGCAACCTAAATGTCTGTTAACAGATGAATGGATAAAGAAGATACAGTTCAGAGTGAAAGTCACTCAGTCATGTCCAAGTCTTTGCGACTCCATGGACTATACAGTCATGGAATTCTCCAGGCCAGAATACTGGAGTGGGTAGCCTTTCCTTTCTCCAAGGGATCTTCGTATATACAATGAAATATTGCTTAGCCATTAAAAAGAATTAAATGATGTCATTTGTAGTAATACGGATGGACCTGTAAGATTATAGTATTAAGTGAAGTAAGTCAGACAAAGACAATATCATATGATATTGTTTATATGTGGAATCTAAAAAATGATAGAAATGAACTTATTTATAAAATAGAAGTAGACTCACAGACTTAAATTTAAACTTAAAGCACAAATTTATGGTTTCCAGGGGGGAAGATCAAGAGATAAGGATAGATTGGGAGTTTGTGATGATATGCACATGTTGTTATATTTAAAATAGATAACCAACAGGGACCTACTGTATAGCACGGGGAACTCTGTTCAATATTCGATAACCTAAATGGGGAAAGAATTTGAAAGAGAGCAGATACATGTGTGTGTGTGTGTGTGTGTGTGTGTGTGTGTGTGTGTGTGTGTGTGTGTGTGTACCTGAAACCATCAACTAGCACTACAGGTTAATCACCTATGCTCCAATATAAGATAAAAATTAAAAAATAATAAACTAAACATTTTCCCAGGAGAGTTTCTAACCCTTCCTGAAGATAGTAGGCAATCTCTTCCAGATATGTCTGCATCCTGAGATGAACACAACCTCAGCCCAAGCTGAGACCACACAGTTTATGTTTAATCTGTTTCCCTATAATGAAATGTTCCACATTTTTCTAGACTCTGCTATAAAATTCATATTCAGGAATACCTAGGAATGGGGAGCAAAGAGTTCAGCAATTCTGTTCTAGGCCCTGGTAAGGGGCTGGTGGCTCTGGCCATCAGTATTTGTGACCCAGCAAGGGGATAAGAAAAATCACGTGATTCATATGCCTTACTCTTGCCAGAGAAGAAAGATTCTCCTGGGCTTGCTGAGGTCTCCCTTAACTACTTCCACCTCCACTCCAGACCTTCTTCCTCCCCCCAAATTCTGAGAGGCCAAAATTCTGGAAAGAAAGGATGTGTAGAGAAGTGAGCCTAACCTTTAATTTCACTTTTCCTTGAGGCATTTGCCAACTCCTGTAGATGAAGACACTTCAGAGTTCTTGCCTGGAGAATCCCAGGGATGGCAGAGCCTGGTGGGCTGCCGTCTCTGGGGTCGCACAGAGTCGGACACGACTGAAGTGACTTAGCAGCAGCAGCAGCATAGATGAAGACGCTGAGTAAATGTTCTCAGAGTTTTATGGGACTGAGGGATGAAACTGCAGTCCGATTCAATAAGAAGCAGAAAAAATAGCTCAAGATTGTCGAAACCCCAATGGGTTTTGCCAGGGCCCAGCCCCGGTGGATCCAGGGAACTCGAAGGGTGCATGGCATCAGCGTTGGTCAGGAAAAAATTGCTTAATTAAATATTAACTAGAAATATACATATGTAAAAAGTGATTAAATAGGGATAGCTCAGTTAAGAAATTCAGTGAAGAAAAGAGGCTGAATAACTTGGTTTACGTGGAAAACCAATAAAACTCCAAGACAAGGAGTTTGCATCACCTACGTAGGCTGCAGGCATCCTTCCGTTCTCCCGTAGGAGAGGAGACACTAAAGCCTCCCCGGTTGGATCTTAGAAGCCCAGGCAAAATTAGTAGGCTTGACGAGCCTCCATGCTACAGATGGGAATTCAGCCAGAAAGTGAGAGAAAGAACAACATGAGGAGACCAGTCTTTCTAGGAACTGATCCCATTCTTTATTTTCCAGGGTCCGCTTTTATACACAGAGATGAAATACAAAAGTCACGTGGGGTCAGCAGTCCTGACTTTTATCAAAATCAGGTGCTTCATACAAATGTATACAAAGGTCTTAGGGGTGTTACATCATCTTCTGGCCAGAGGGGCCTGCTAACAATTTATGACCCTTTCCTTGTGACAGCAGTCAGTCAACCAGAACACTTATTTCTCCAGGGGTGATTATTCTTAAAACAGACGCCACCTTCCAAAGGCACCAGATAAAGTTACATTCCTATAGCGTGAGGGTATAGTGGGTTTTAATTAAGGAAAGAATTTGCTTACAGTAGAAACAATGTCAGACTTTATTTTTCTGGGCTCCAAACTCACTGCAGATGGTGACTGCAGCCATGAAATTAAAAGACGCTTACTCCTTGGAAGGAAAGTTATGACCAACCTAGATAGCATATTCAAAAGCAGAGACATTACTTTGCCCACAAAGGTTCGTCTAGTCAAGGCTATGGTCTTTCCTGGGGTCATGTATGGATGTGAGAGCTGGACTGTGAAGAAGGCTGAGTGCTGAAGAATTGATGCTTTTGAACTGTGGTTTTGGAGAAGACTCTTGAGAGTCCCTTGGACTGCAAGGAGATCCCACCAGTCCATTCTGAAGGAGATTAACCCTGGGATTTCTTTGGAAGGAATGATGCTAAAGCTGAAACTCCAGTACTTTGGCCACCTCATGTGAAGAGTTGACTCATTGGAAAAGACTCTGATGCTGGGAGGGATTGGGAGCAAGAGGAGAAGGGGACGACAGAGGATGAGATGGCTGGATGGCATCACTGACTCGAAGGATGTGAGTCTGAGTGACCTCCGGGAGTTGGTGATGGACAGGGAGGCCTGGCATGCTGCGATTCATGGGGTAACAAAGAGTCGGACACATCTGAGTGACTGATCTGATCTGAAGGTCTAACGTGGTTAATATCAATGGTTAATACTTATTTCTCCTATATATTCATTAGTGTGTATAAGGGCAGGGGATGTGGAGACTTAGCAGCAAACATTGGCTCAACAAATGAAAAATCCTTCACCAATAAAATTTCTAATCAGCCCACTATACTGCACTAATAATTTCCTAACTTCTCAAAAGAATCTGATTTTAGAAGGTTTAAAGCATTTCGTGCCTCTCAGGGTTGGGAGGCTGTGAACAATCACATGTGGCCGGACAAACCTGTCAGGCAGGCTAGAGAACCTTCAGAGGAGTTTGTAGGTTGAAACACTCCTGTCACGCCCAGGAATTACTATTAACTGGAGCTCTAAGTTAACTCCTTCTCTGAGAGAGGTGGTGGGGGAAAGCCCCCCGTAAAGTCAGAAGTGTAGGTGAGAGCACAAAGCAGTAAAGTAGGCAGACTCTGGTTTTGGGTGTAGATACTCGAGAATTTCCAGGGGGACTCCTGAGGCTTAATCCTGCCTTTGCTTATTCTGAGCCTCTTTCCTCATACCTTTGCCATGGGCGGAGTTCCTCACACTGGCTCCCAGCAGGGTTTCATCTTCAGAATGAGAGTGACCAGAAACAAAAGGACTCTCGTGAAGATATAAACCCTCCTAATCAACTCAGTCCTTGTCTGGATTACATTATCTGCACCTAGCCTTTCAACTAGAGGAAAAAGAAAGCCTCTGGAAGTAACACTGAAAGTGAAAGTGTTAGTCACTCATTCGTGTCTGACTGTCATTGACCCCATGGACTGTAGCTCACCAGATTCCTCTGTCCGTGGGATTTCCTAGTCAAGAATACAGTATTGGGTTGCCACGCCCTCCTCCAGGATGGTGCATATACACAATGGAATATTACTGAGTCATAAAAAGGAACCAAAAATTATAACTATAATTAAGACATCAATGGAAGGAAAGTTATGACCAACCTAGATAGCATATTCAAAAGCAGAGACATTGCTTTGCCAACAAAGCTTCGCCTAGTCAAGGCTATGGTCTTTCCTGTGGTCATGTATGGCTGTGAGAGCTGGACTATGAAGAAGGCTGAGCGCTGAAGAATTGATGCTTTTGAACTGTGGTGTTGGAGAAGCCTCTTGAGAGTCCCTTGGACTGCAAGGAGATCCAACCAGTTCATTCTGAAGGAGATCAGCCCTGGGATTTCTTTGGAAGGAATGATGCTAAAGCTGAAACTCCAGTATTTTGGCCACCTCATGCGAAGAGTTGACTCATTGGAGAAGACTCTGATGCTGAGAGGGATTGGGGGCAGGAGGAGAAGGGGACGACAGAGGATGAGATGGCTGGATGGCATCACTGACTCGATGGATGTGAGTCTGAGTGACCTCCGGGAGTTGGTGATGGACAGGGTGGCCTGGCGTGCTGCGATTCATGGGGTCAAAAAGAGTCGGACACGACTGAGCGACTGATCTGAAGACATCAATGTAGACTTCCCTCGTGGCTCAGATGGTAAAGGATCTGCCTGAAGTGCAGGAGACCTGGGTTCAATCCCTGGGTTTTGAAAATCCCCTGGAGAAAGGAACAGGCTACCCACTCTAGTACTCTTGTCTAGAGAACTTACAGTCCATGGGGTCACAAAGAGTAGGACATGACTGAGTGACTTTCACACTTCATAAGATACCAATAGATGGGATTAACAGCTGAAGAGAAGTTAGCAAATAAGTCAGAAAAAGATTCCTGACTGAAGCACAAGAAGAAAAAAATAAAAAATATGAGAAATCACAGAAAAGAGCATAGAGACATGTGGGATACTGTGAAAAGATCTAAAGTACATGTAATTAGAGTCCTAGATGGATAGAGAATGGAGCAGAAGCAATATGTGAAGAGATAATAGCGAAAATTTTCCAAAATGGTAAAAAAAAAAAAAAAAAGTCACAGATTCATGAAATACTGTGCTCAGTTGCTCAGTCTTGTCCAACTCTTTGTAACCCTTTTGGAATGGGTTTCAGGCTCCTCTGTCCATGGGATTCTCCAGGCAAGAATACTGGAGTGGGTTGCCATTTCCTACTTCAGGGCATCTTCCCAACCCAGGGATAGAACCCACACCTCCTTCAGCTCCTGCACTGTGGATGGTTTCTTTACCGCTGAACCACTGGGGAAGCCTTCATGAAATACAGTAATGCCCAAATAGGATAATTTCAAAGAAAATCACATCTTGACATATAAAAGATTTTGAAAAAGACAAAGTATCTTGGATAGTTGAGGGGAAAAAAAAAAACATTGCTTTAAGGAATATAATGAGACTGACAGCTGATTTCACAATAAAATATTGGAAGCCAGATGACAACAAAAGACATCTTCAAAATGCTGCAAGAAAATATACAACTTCCTAGAAGTCTGTATTGGGCAAAAATATCCTCCAAAGTGAAGGTTAAATTAAAATATTTTCATACAAACAAAAACTAAAAGAATAAGTTACTAGCAGGTCCACACCAAAAGGAATGCTAAAGGGATTTCTTTAAGCAGAAAAAAAAAAATCCAAACAAAAGCATGAGAATAAAAAATAAATATACAATCAACTAATCTAAATGATCAGTTTAGATCCAACCAGTAACACTGAAGAAGCTGAAGTTGCACGGTTCTATGAAGACCTACAAGACCTTCTAGAACTAACACCCAAAAAAGATGTCCTTTTCATTATAGGGGACTGGAATGCAAAAGTAGGAAGTCAAGAAACACCTGGAGTAACAGGCAAATTTGGCCTTGGAACACGGAATGAAGCAGGGCAAAGACTAATAGAGTTTTGACAAGAGAACGCACTGATCATAACAAACACCCTCTTCCAACAACACAAGAGAAGACTATACATAGACATCACCAGATGGTCAACACTGAAATCAGATTGATTATATTCTTTGCAGCCAAAGATGGAGAAGCTCTATACAATCAGCAAAAACAAGACCAGGAGCTGACTGTAGCTCAGACCATGAACTCCTTATTGCCAAATTCAGACTTAAATTGAAGAAAATAGGGAAAACCACTAGACCATTCAGGTACAACCTAAATCAAATCCCTTATGATTATACAGTGGAAGTGAGAAATAGATTTAAGGGCCTAGATCTGATAGATAGAGTGCCTGATGAACTATGGAATGAGGTTCATGACATTGTACAGGAGACAGGGATCAAGACCATCCCCAAGGAAAAGAAATGCAAAAAAGCAAAATGGCTGTCTGGGGAGGCATTACAAATAGCTGTGAAAAGAAGAGAAGTGAAAAGCAAAGGAGAAAAGGAAAGATATAAGCATCTGAAAAGTTTAGGTGATTTACATCATCTTCTGGCCAGGAGGCCTGTTAACATTTTATGACCCTTTCTTCAGAAAACTTATTTTTCTCTAAAGGTGATTATTCTAAAGTCAGGAGCCACCCTCCAAAAGCATTAGATAAAGTTGCACTCCTATAGGGCAAAGGTGTGGTGGTTATAACAAGAAAAGAATTAACTCAAGGGTCCAAGGTTACAAACATTAAAGCTACTACTTACATTCCTATACACCAACTATATTAATCAATACACTCCCAGAGACACAGTAGGTAAGGGATATGGAAACTTAGCAGCAAACATTGGCCCAATAAATGAAAACCCTTCACCAATATAATTTCTAATCAACCCACTATACTATACTAATAATCTTGTAACTGTTCAAAGGAATCTGTATTTAGAAAGTTTAGAACATCTCGTGCCTCTCACGGTTGGGAGGCTGTGAACAATCACATGTGGCCGGAAGAACCTGTTCAGGCAGGCTAGAGAACTTCCAAAGGAGTTTGTGAACTAGAACACTTCTGTCATGCCCAGGAACTTTATTAACTGGAGCTGTAAGTTAACTCTTTTTCAGAGAGAGAGATGGTGGTGGGGGACAGCCCCCATAAAGTCAGAGGTGTAGGTGAGAGCACAAAGCAGTAAAGTAGGCAGACTCTGGTTTTGGGGGTAGATGCTCGAGAATTTCCAGGGGGACTCCTGAGGCTAGATCCCGCATTTGCATATGCCGAGCCTCCTTCCTCATGACCTTTGCCACGGGTGGAGTTCCTCACGCAAAAGGGTAAAATATCATTATCTCAATAGATGCAAAAACATTTTTGACAAAATTCAGCTTAAATTTTCAATGTGAAAAACTCTTAACTTGTGATAGAATGGACCCTCAATAATATGATAGAGAGGATTTACAAAACCTGTAACAAATCATATTTAATGGTGAAATATTGAAAGCTTTCTTGCTGACATTGGAAAAGAGATAGATGGCCCTTATCAACACTTTTATTTAACATTAACAGGAAGTAGATCCTAACAAATATATTAAAGCAAGAAAAGCAAAATATATAAGGATTAGAAAGAAGTCATTATTTATAGATTGTATTATCAACCAAATGTAAATTAATATATAGGGAAAGTATTGGAACTAAGAAGTGAATTTAGAAGAGCCACAGAGTTTAAGGTCTATATGTAAAAAATATATTGTAAATTTCTATGCCAATAATTAAAAATTAAAATTTTCTATTATACTACTTACAATTGGATCAAATATATCAAATATCTAGCAATACTTTAACATATGGAACTTATACAGAAAACGATGAAACATTATTTGGAGAAATTTTTTAAGACCTAATAAATGAAAGACATTCAGTATCCTAAGGATGTCTATTATCCCTCAAGTATTCTATAGAAATCAAGTAATCCCAATTATAATCAATGCAGGATTTTTCATAGACATTGAGAAATTGATTATAAAATTTAAATGAAAATGCAAATAGCCAACAACTAGTTAAATAATATTAAAGAAGAAAAACAAATCAGAGGGCCTACATTACCAGATTTCAATATGCATCATAAAGATACAGTAATTAAGACAGAACTAAAGATAAACACATATGACAGTGCATAGGAAAAGAATTCAGAAACAAACTCACACATGTACAAGCTCTTGATTTATGGCAAAGCTACTACTCTGAACAGTGGAGATGTAACTGTATTTTTAAAGAAATAATGCTTAGTCAATTAAATTCATAGTGGTAACTGTTAAGATTAATGCTTCCTTACAACACACTCCACTTTGGTTGTATTAAAGACCAACGTGAAAGAAATAAGAGGTTCTAGAAAACAATATTGGAAAATATTTTTCATGACTTTCTGGTGGATACGATTTTCATAAGCAGACCACAAAAAGCACTAGCCATAAGAGGAAGCACAGAAAACTTAGACTGTAATAAAATTAAGAACCTCTGTTTATCAGAAGACATCATTAAGTAAGTCACAGAGTAAGACAAGATACCTGCAATAAATATAACTAACAAAGAACTCATGTTAAAAATATATAGGAATTTATAAAATAATTTTTTTAAAAAAAAGAAAACCTGATTGGTGGGAAATTTTAACCTTAATCATTTTTACATACATGCATGCTAAGTCTCTTCAGTCGTGTCCAACTCTTTGCAACCATTTGGACTGCACCCTGCCAGGCTCCTCTGTTCATGGAATTCTCCAGGCAAAAACACTGGAGTGGGTTGTCATTTCCTTCTCCAGGGGATTTTCCTAACCCAAGGATTGAACCCGCATTGCAGGCAGATTCTTTACCATCTGAGACACCAGGGAAGACTCATGTTACTAACACAAACTCAATACTTTATTTACTTTTTAAGATTTTTCTAACATGAACTGGAAACTTTGGATTGACTGAGTTGTGGCTTCATATTTCACTAGAAGATTGGTTCATTACTTCTTTGCTATCCCCAAGGAAATAAGAGAGTGGAATTATAGCAGATGTACTGACCAGCCAACAAACTAAAAAAATTTTAGTGTAGTTAGGGCACAATTGGACTCACACATATTCCCTTTTCTTTTTTTCATTTTCCATGGCTGGAATTTGTCAAGAAGCTTCTTCTCTTGTTCTATAATGCTAACGAGAAAATGCTGTCATTGTAATGATGATCACATTCTTTCAAAATAATGTGCTGCTGCTGCTGCTAAGTTGCTTCAGTCGTGTCCGACTCTGTGCGACCCCATAGATGGCAGCCCACCAGGCTCCCCCGTCCCTGGGATTCTCCAGGCAAGAACACTGGAGTGGGTTGCCATTTTCTTCTCCAATGCATGAAAATGAAAAGTAAAAGTGAAGTCGTTCAGTCGTGTCTGACTCTAGCAACCCCATGGACTGCAGTCTACCAGGCTCCTCTGTCCATGGGATTTTCTAGGGAAAAGTACTGGAGTGGGGTGCCATTGCCTTCTCTGAAATAATGTGCTACAGAAATATATAGATTTTCGAAAGGACAAATCAATATAAAGGAAGTATAATTTTTAAAAAGTTTTGAAAAACACTGAATGAACTTTCTAAACTTTAAGAGTTTTTTTTTTTTTTAAGTCAGGGTGAGGAAATTGCATAGATTCAAAATGATTTCCTAGAGTAAATACAGATGAATTCTTTGTGGAACACACACACTCAGACACCTATAAAAACAACATTTTATTCAAGACTTGAAACCGAGAATAGTCATCAGTTAGACCCTGTTATGTGTTTTAGCTCCAGGGAACTCCTGTGAATGAGACAGCATTTCAAAAAACACACCCCCCAAGCTCTAGTTGAAGTGGAAAAAAAAAAAATGACAAACTGTTTTTTAAAACTGTTACTTGCTTAATAAATAATGAACTGTAATTGATCGAGCCCAAACTGGCTTTGTGTCACAAAAACTTGTCATCACATAGCCTAGAAATAATAAAGATGGTTGCCAGAGTTATTCTTCATAAACTCGGAGTCGGCTATGAACAATTTGAGCTCAAGCCAGTTAAGATGGGTTAGGACCACTGACTCTCCAACTGTGCACGTGCAAGCCTCATATTGGTGACTTTTTGGCATCAGAGAATCCAAACCTCCACCCTCTGAACCTGCTGGCACAGCCATTCTCTGAACACCTGTCCGTGAAGAAGTCTGTGGCTTAGTTGCACTTTGTTCTTATCTCCGATCACTTCTACCCAAGCTCCCTACACCTCAGATCACCCTGTTTCCCTTTCTCATTAATACTCTAAGCCCCCCGCCTCCATGCCGGCAGATTTGAAGTTTGTTCTCCCTCTTTTCCATTGCCCCCCTCCTAAAAAAAATCTTTGCCTCCAAAAAATCTTGGCATCTTAGGGTTTGCCCAATGAACCTGGTTTGGTTACAGGACACTTTGGCAATGCTCTTTCTTTTTAAAGAACAGTTTGTAACATTTGTTTTTCTATTATTTGTTTAGCAATTCAAAATCAGATGGAATAAAATCAACTAAAAGCATCATTAAATGTATTCTCATCCTGTCTGTATATGAAATCTGTTAGTTTCTCACTTCAACTAGGGTTTGAGGGGCATATTTTTAAAATGCAGCCTCACTCACAGGAGTCCTCTGGAGCTGAAATACATAATAACGTATAACCTTTACATTTGGTTTGTTTAACAGGATTAGCAAGCCAACTTTCAGAACATTTTGTCGACACAGGGCAATTCCATGTTAAAATAATATAATGAACTTAATTCCTTCCACTATTACAATGGAGGAAAGTTGACAGAGGGTAAACATGGTTATCTCCCTGACACAAAGAGAAGAAAACTCTCTTTGACTTCTTTCTTGAGTTTCCCTTCAAAATAGCCTTAAATGTTCCACAACGCTGCAAGAATTGATATCCTAAGGACTGCAATTCCTGTGGAGGTGGTCATTGTTTCTTTACAAGGCGATCAGAAAAACCACTTAGGAAAAGGCGAAAGATTTATAAGATCTGAAGAGAAACCAGAGTATAAGCCACTTAGTAAAGATGATTGAATTTCCAAGGCAAGTCTTTACCCATCTCTTCACGCTTTGAAGACTGTGTGTCTGAATTTGCCCTTGAACATAAGGATTCTCTGTCAGAGCACCTGAGCTAGACCTAGAAGGTCTTTCCCAGTTATTTCAGATGTTCTACATACTTTGTCTGTTGAGATCACGATAACCACAGATATCATCCTGGTCATAAAAAGCTTCTTATCATTGTGTTTACACACAAAACCCAGCTCACTGGGACTTGGAAGAACTACTTAATATCCTTGAGTTTCAGTTTCCTTCTCTATACAATGGGGATAATGTTACATATTTCAGAGAGTTAGAAAATTAAATGAGCTAATGCCTGAAAATCAATGAGCATAAAGTACTGTAGAGATTCAATTGTATATTAGCTCTTACAATGAATGAGGTTCAGACCAGGAAGATTTTCTTTTTCTGCTTTATCTGCTATACTCATACGATCTTAAATTTTAAAGCCATAGCTAAATTGACTACTACACCCCTTTGTCTCAAGAGTTCAATAAAGTAAATGTTAAAAGAATTGAAAACTGCTTGCCTAAAAGATGATAGTTCTCACACTATGGAATTTACTTTTAGTGACTTCTTCAGTTCAGTGCAGTTCAAGTGTTCAGTCATGTCCACCTCTGTGACCCCATGAATTACAGCACGCCAGGCCTCCCTGTCCATCACCAACTCCTGGAATTCACTCAGACTCACATCCATTGAGTCAGTGATGCCATCCAGCCATCTCATCCTCTGTTGTCCCCTTCTCATCCTGCCCCCAATCCCTCCCAGCATCAGGTTCTTTTCCAATGAGTCAACTCTTCGCATGAGGTGGCCCAAGTACTGGAGTTTCAGCTTCAGCATCATTCCTTCCAATGAACACCCAGGGCTGATCTCCTTCAGAATGAACTGGTTGGATCTCCTTGCAGTCCAAGGGACTCTCAAGAGTCTTCTCCAACACCATAGTTCAAAAGCATCAATTCTTCGGTGCTCAGCTTTCTTCACAGTCCAACTCTCACATCCATACATGACCACAGGAAAGACCATAGCCTTGACTAGGCGAACCTTTGTTGACAAAGTAATGTCTCTGCTTTTGAATATGCTATCTAGGCTGGTCATAACTTTCCTTCCAAGGAGTAAGCATCTTTTAATTTCATGGCTGCAGTCACCATCTGCAGTGATTTTGGAGCCCAGAAAAATAAAGTCTGACACTGTTTTCACTGTTTCCCCATCCATTTCCCAAGAAGTGATGGGACCAGATGCCATGATCTTCGTTTTCTGAATGTTGAGCTTAAAGCCAACTTTTTCACTCTCTACTTTCACTTTCATCAAGAGGCTTTTGAGTTCCTCTTCACTTTGTGCCATAAGGATGGTGTCATCTGCATATCTGAGGTTATTGATATTTCTCCCGGCAATCTTGATTCCAGCTTGTGTTTCTTCCAGCCCAGTCTTTCTCATAATGTACTCTGCATATAAGTTAAATAAACAGGGTGACAGTATACAGCCTTGACGTACTCCTATTCCTCAGGGTCACTAATAAAAACTCAACATAAATAATTGGAAAAAACTATAAATAAATAGAATTTTTCCTTCCTTTTTCTCCTTACCTGTATTTCAAACTTCTACTCTTTTAAAAATTAATGAACTGAACTTTCAGATAATCAGAGAATATACCTCTACAATTTTTTTTTATAAAAATGACAATTAAACTGGCTTGCTGCTTGGAGTTATTTACATATTAATTGGCAAGTACTGCATTCAGGTCTCTGCCATCATTCATGCTACAAAAATTTTTAACTCAACTCACACAATAGTTACAACGCTTCACAATAATTACCCAGTTTTAATAGGGCTTCCCTGATACCTCAGTTGGTAAAGAATCTGCCTGCAAGGCAGGAGACCCCAGTTCAAATCCTGGGTTGGGAAGATCCCCTGGAGAAAGGAAAGACTATCCACTTCAGTATTCTGGCCTAGAGAATTCCATGGACTGTACAGTCCATGGGGTGGCAAAGAATAGGACACAATTGAGCGACTTTCACTTTCAATAGGGAATAAATGATGTGTATGTTTCTTAACTTGTACCTTTAGAGCAAAACCATATCAATAGCCAAACCCTGCAAGAGTTGATTCAGCTTAGTTCAACAGTGCACTAGCTGACTCTGATGGTTTTAAGAAAAGATTCAGATAGTGAGCTAATTTCACTCTTCACCACAATGTCATTTGATTGGTCCCAAGGTTGCCTAATTAATAAGGTAACTCATACTGAATGCATCACTCATTCAAGACCCCTAATTAACCCCAATCCTATATTCAACCCCAACTTCCTTTGATTTTCTGTAAATAACTTCTCCATCATCTACATTCCTAATCTCTTTCCCATTTTGTCATCTGCTGTCCATTCTCCATGGAAAGGCCCCAGTTTCTCCTATACTCAAATTCCCTTCAAAAGTCCAAGGGGAACCAGTATTCCCTGTCTCCTTCCAAAATTTTCAGGTAGATCACCGGACAACAGAGCTCAGAGGTTGGAGCATCCAGGTTATTTTTACAGAATAAGAGTCCTTCTATTTTATAGAGCATTTTCAGAAAAGACCTTCCAGTAATATCTGTACCAAATTGCGACTTCGGAATGTGATGGTTGAAATCAAAGTATCTCTTCTGCCAGGGACCCTAGTTTCAATCATCACTTGGCCATTGATTATTTTATTTTTCTGATCTTTAGTTGCACCATTTGTAAAGTAAGGAAACTAGAATATGTAGTCTTTTTAAACTTTAAAATACAGCTCCAGAGAGTTAGAATTTATAGATTGGCTATACATCAAAATGATTGAATGTTTTAAATATTATTCAATCCCTGTTAAATTTCTAGGTTTGCAACTCAGTTCAGTTCAGTCGCTCAGTCGTGTCTGACTCTTTGAGATCCCATGGACTGCAGCACTCCAGGCTTCCCTGTCCATCATCAACTCACAGAACTTGCTCAAACTCATATCCCTCGAGTCGGTGATGCATTCAACCATCTCATCCTTCGTCGTCCTCTTCTCCTCCTGCTCTCAATCTTTCCCAGCATCAGGGTCTTTTCAAATGAGTCAGTTCTTCACATCAGGTGGCCAAAGTACTGGAGCTTCAGCTTCAGCATCAGTCCTTCCAATGAATATTCAGGACCAATTTCCTTTAGGATTGACTGGTTTGATCTCCTTGCAGTCCAAGGGACTCTTAAGAGTCTTTTCCAACATCGCAGTTCCAAAGCATCACTACTTCAGCCCTCAGCTTTCTTTATAGTCCAACTCTCACATCCATACATGAGTACAAGAAAAACCATAACTTTGACTAGACAGACCTTTGTTGGCAAAGTAATGTCTCTGCTTTGTAATATGCTGTCTAGGTTGGTCATAGCTTTTCTTTCAAAGAGCAAGCATCTTTTAATTTCATGGCTGCAGTCACCATCTGCAGTGATTTTATAAGACAGGAGGATTTTTATAGAATAGGAGGAGTAATTTTATAGTGATAGGAGGTTTTTTTCTTTTATTATTAATCCCATCTCTGCCCACATCAATTATGGAAAAGTCACACCTACACTGAATGTATAATATCATTATGCCTTTTGAGAAACATATTTCTCCTACACAAATCAAAGCACACAATACTCATTCTGAATTCTTGGATCTCAGAGTATACTCTGACTATAGTATACTCTGTATACTGTAGACTGTATAGTAGTCATTTCATAATTTTTTAAAAAATAACTGCTCTAACACAGTCAAGCACAGCTATCCCAAAGTTAATTTAAAATCTTAAAGCAAAACAGCCCATTGCCTTTTGAATAAATCTGTCTGTGGTGGAATTGGTAGTCAGAGCAGGCAAGCATGAAGATTGATTGAAGTGTATTCCAGGCCAGTGGTTTGCTAAGGGTGATCAATAATCAACCAGTCAATACTTCTAAACATTTTTTAGCAATAGATTTACAAGCACCTGCAAGTAGGCAAAACTGGAGTTAAATAGTATTTCCTATGAAAGATGTAAAACCAAAAGCCTTACAATAAGATCTGACTTACAATCTGCAATCAGTAATACCAGAAAGTAGTATTTGACATTCAGATTAGATAGATCTTTGGTTGACTAAGAAGATAATTAACATGCAGGGATGAAAATATGCATAAAAACAATTTATTTTTTGTTTAAAGTGGTGAGATCTTGTGTTTCTTAGGTAAAGATTAACATTCATCTTTTCATCTCTGAGTCTGTTTCCCAGACTATCTTAACTTTAAGGAAACACCTCCTGTTCTAAGGAAATACATTTGTAGTGAGAAAGCACAATCTCTTGATTTGTATAGATTCAGACTTAAATTACTTCAGGGAAACCTCTGAACTTCTTTATCTCACTCTTCTGAAATATTAAGCGATTTGATAGCACAAAAATAATAAAAAACCAAAATCATATGGCAAAGCAACCATATATAACTAATATAAAGAATGAGTATTGTTTATTAATTTGTATGTTTTCCTTCATATGACATTATAACTATAAATAAATAAATCTTCAGATATAAGTAATATCTTTATAAGTATTAAAATATTTAATATAAAGAAGAAAATACAAATTTTGCTGCTTCAAAAATTATTATTTTAAATTGCAATTTTAATTTTTCTTGTAAGCAACCCTTTGGAATCATCAAATTAACTTCAGAGACATTCAATGCTTGATAGATTATAATATATTTGACAATTTATTCTGAGAAAGTTAAGGTCTTAACATTTCAGTATTTTTTATCCATTTACACATGGCCTGAAATGGTCTTTTTAGAGCAAAATATTGATTAAAAATAATCAAAGCATAAAGATTCGATTCCATCCATTCATATCAAGAGCTACAGATTTTCTCATTTGTAAAATTAAGTCAGACACTCAACAAGATCCATTTGGCCTGTACTGTATGTACCATCTTGAGCACAATGTAAGAATGCATTAACTTCCTCTTTGAAGTATTTAATTCTCTGAGCAGAGGAGAATTCTGTATCGTGTCCTCCAAGAAGAAAAGATGTATGCCACAAATGAATAATAAGACTTCAGATGCATGTAAAAGTTAAATTCAAGCAAAACCCTTGGAACGGGTAGAGCATTGCTGAAGATCATAGTCCTGCCTTAACAAATGGGTAATTGTCCTTATGACCAAAATACTGTAACACATAATTGGCTCTTCGGGAATTCTATTCATATTGTCTTGTTATGCTTTTGGTATCATGTCCAAGAAATTATTGTCAAATCCAGTATTGTGCAGAATTTCCCTTGCTTTCTTCTAAGAATTTTATATTTTAGGTCCTACCTTTAGGTCTTGAATCCATTCTGAGATAATTTTTGTAAATGGTGTCAGGAAAAGTACAGTTTCATTCTTGTTCATGTAAATAAGTGTTGGTGAGGATGTGAAAATATTGAAACCCTGTGCACTGTTGATAGGAAAGGAAAATGGTACAGTCACGATGGGAAACAGTATGGAGCTTCTTCCTTAAAAATAAAAACTAGAATTAGCATACGATCCAAAGAATTGAAAGCATGGCTTCAAAGAGAGATACTTGCACACTCATGTTCATAGCAGAATTATTCACAATAGCTAAGAGGCAGAAGCAAACCAAGGGCACACCCACAGATGAATGAACAAACACAAGGTGGTGTGAGCAGTGCGTGCACACAAAGGGGAGATTCAGCCTTAAAAGAGGAAAAGGTACAGTCACATGCTACAACCTGGACAAAGCTTGCGGTAAAATAAATTGGTTACAAAAGAGAAATAATGTATGGTTTCACTTTTAGGGGATATATGAAGTAGTCATATTCATTGAGATAGAAAATAAATTGGTAGTTGCTTCATTGGAGAAGACTCTGATGCTGGGAGGGATTGGGGGCAGGAGGAGAAGGGGACTACAGAGGATGAGATGGCTGGATGGCATCACTGACTCGATGGATGTGAGTCTGAGTGACCTCCGGGAGTTGGTGATGGACAGGGAGGCCTGGCGTGCTGCAGTTCATGGGGTCACAAAGAGTCGGACATGACTGAGCGACTGATCTGATACTTTATTTTTTCTGGTGATGATGTTTGATTTTTATTTCTATAGCACAGAGATTTAAATACTCTATGACATCAACCATTTGATCTTCCTTTATCATACAATTTATTATTTTTTAAGTCACAGATAGTCAATGGACTTTTCAAAGGGATAAATGCAAACTTTCCATATTCGAGGTTATTTTTAAATTTTAGGTCTATGTTCATTGTCAATTCAAAATCATGGATTTACTAAAAAGACAGATGACTAGACAAAGCTTTTTTGTTTATTCTGATCTTGTTAAAAAAAGAACAAGGTGTGCAATCTGTACCTACAGATCTTCCTTTTCCTTACAGGTGTCTGTGTCCTAATCCCCAGGACGCATGAATATGTTACGTGACATGGCAAAGGAGATACGGCATTATGGATGGAATTAAGGATGCTAGTGAGCTGACCCTGAGATGGGGAGACTATTCTGGACTAGCGGGTGAGCCTAATATAATCACAAGGGTCCTTAAAGGTGAAAGAGGGAGGCAGATGAGGGAGAACAAGAGAGATGGCAGCATGGAAAGGACTTGGTCTGACATCGCTGGCTATTAAATGGGGCCACAAGCCAAGGAATGCGAGCGACCTCTGGAAGCTGGAAAAGACAAGGGAATTAATCGTCCCTACAGCCTCCAAAAGGAACCCAGTCTTGCCAGCACCTTGATCTCATCACCCATTTTGGGCCTCTGGCCTCCAGAAATGTAGGATAATAAATTCTTGTTGTTTTAAACCATGAAGTGTGTGTTACTTTGTTATGAAACCAACAAATATTTATTATCTACTCTGGACCCAGGGAGGTATAGGTGGTCCCTAAGGGTCTCAGCAAAAACAGTAGCGGCAGCTTTCAGTAGGATCTCTAAGAAAGGGCTGTGAGGCTGAGAGGAAATGTGAGGAGTCTCTGGGAGATACCATTTAGGTCTGGGACCTCATGTCTTTGAAGATCTTTTCATTTCTTCATCTTCCTCATGCTTTGGGTATTTGGTTTCCTCTCTCAGGAAACTGGCATTTTCTGCAGCAGAATTTTGTTTCATGGAAATACTTGTCTTTACAAAAGTAAATGAAGTCAACAATATGAGATCCAGGCATCCAAGTAATTAGACATGGTCTTCTGTTGTTTAGCATCTTTTAAATTAATGGAAAATTAATTTTGTGCACTTCAATACCATTTTTACTTTGAAGGATCAAAGAAAGTATGTGCTACAGAATTTTATTCAGGATGCTTTCTTTCACTTCACTCCCTGGGAATATGAGCTGTACCCTGCTGAATGTCCTCAGGTCCCCCAGCAAATAAGAAGTGCTCTGATGCTTAGCCAAGGAAAATGTTGGCAGAAACTACAGGAAAGACTAGACTTATAGGAAGCTCCCTGAAGCAGGATCTTAAGAAACATTAAATGGAGGACATGAGAAAGCTGAAACCACCCTCTACTCATTATCCAACATAGTCACATTTTCCCATAAGCCTTATTTTTATGTCCAACTATAAACCTGGCTTCATTATGATTATACTTGTCTGAAACTTATCCAAATTTTTGTTGACTTGTTTTTCTCTTTCTGTCCTTTTTTGGTGGCTTCCTTGATGGCTCCAATGGTAAAGAATCTGCCTGCAAAGTAGGAGACCCGGATTTGATCCCTGGGAAGGGAAGATCCCCTGGAGGAGTAAATGGCTAGCCTCTCTAGTATTCTTGCCTGGAGACTTCCACGGACAGAGAAGTCAGGCAGGCTACAGTCCATGGGGTCACAAAGAGTCAGACATGACTGAGCAACTAACACTTTCACTTTTAATGGACAGAGTGCTTTTATGAAACTTGTTCAGGCAGTATGCTGAGGTTAGGAAGAGCAGCTACTTTGGCATCAGAAATCCTCCATGACAATATGGCATTGCCACTTCCTAAAGACAAGCTCCCCATGTGACTTCTATCTTGATTTCCTCCTCCGTAAAGTGGGAATGGTGATGAAACACACAGCTTGTGGAGTTGTTGTAATAATTACATGAAACACAACATACAAAGCCTCACGACATGGATGAAACATTGAATTAATGTCAGGTGAATGAATGAATGCTAGCTCCCAGGACAGTGAGCGGTCATTGCATCCAGGTACCCCAGAACTGCCCTAGTAGTCATGTGACCCTCAACCACTCAGGAAGGAAACTCAACTTCCTCTATCTCCAAAAAAGAAATAATCTTAATACCCACCTCATAGGCTTACTGTGGGACTTCCCAGGTGGCTCAGTGGGTAAAGAATCGGCAATGCAGGAGACAAAAGAGACAGAGGTCCTCTCCCTGGGTTGGGGAGATCCCCTGGAGGAGGAAATGACAACCCACTCCAGTATTCCAGCCTAAAGAATCCTGTGGATAGAGGAGCCCAGTGGGCTACAGTCCATGTGGTCACAGAGAGTCCGACACAACTGAAGCCACTGAGCACAGGCTTTCTGGGAGGCTTATTCAGGCCACGTATGTGAAAGCCTGGTGGTTTGTCTATTTTAGCTGAATAAGAATCTGACTGTATGGTGAACGATTATAATTATCTGGCTGGCTCACAGACACACACATACACGTCCATACACAGGCAGATAAATAGAGCCTTTTTATTCAAAGCTAAATTTTCCAGAAGTTTTACATCTATTGTCAATATCACTTACCTGAGTTCCAAGTCATAACTTGATAATGCCTTATAAATGCAGAGATATGCCTTTATGTGCTCAAGAGTTTTTAATCTTTCATTAATGTTTATGAAACAATCTTACATACAATGTGAAAAGACATCTAGCTCTCCCTCCACTTAGGGTACTAGTTTTCCTTGTGCATGTATTTGTTTTTCCGTTTAATCTTCCTTTATCTTCTGTTGAATTCTGAAATAAACGTGTCTTCCAATTTGTGGTGAGAGCATAAACCCAGATTTGATCTCCCGGGGTTCGGAGGAGGAATTAGATTTTGCTTTTATGCTTAGTGCAAAAGTCAACCTCATGTACTGAGGAATAATTCTTTGTTTTTCTCATCTTTCTCCTGAGAAAATGGGAAATTAAGTGCATCCCAGTAGTGTGACTTGAAATTGATGAAGTGGCACTTTGTCTCATTAAGAGATAGTTTGGGGCTCACTTGATTTTATTCGGGGACTGCGGCTGATGACAAGAAGGTAAATGTTGCATTTCCACTGGCTGCTGGTTGGTTCATGTGAACCAGACACCTCCTTGCTTCTCAGACGCCTCAAGAGATGAACCACAGGACTGCAATGCACTTCATCATTTATAAAAATGGGTCAAGTACTGTCTGCAAATTCCAGCCTGTTTTCTTGTTTTCAGTCAAGTATTCAGCCTTGAGAAAAACATTCAGCCTTGAAATACCTGGCCTGAAGGATTGTCACTTCCATTTTATAGCCCGATCACCGTTCATCGAATGTATCTAGGAAGACTGTCTGTGTGTATTCTCTAAGTTGTCGGCTTTCAGAGAGAAAGGGGGCCTCTATTTAAGGGATAAATAAACATAGTGCAATCGGGTCAGTATGTTGTTTTAGAAACAGTTGCCCTTGCCATGCAATTCCACAAAACTGCCCAAAACTATGCCAGATAAGAAGCACTTCCTGCTTATCCACCACATACAAACCTGTAGATCTAGAAATTCATCTCAGCTTCAGACTTGCACATAAAACCTGCCTGTGGTTTCTCTACATAGCTGCTTCAGCTATCAGCCTGTGAGCAGAGGTCAGCAATGGAACACAGTAATATTTTTAAAGGAAGTCTGCAATTCAAGAGAAACAATAGGAAATGGAAGCAGAAAGACAGTCAGAGGCGCTGGGAGAAAATCTGCAATGTTTACTCAACTGGACATGAGCTCTCTATCCCCTTCAAGTTCCAGCCTCTTCCTGAAAACAATGTTTACAGTATAATTAAATATTTATTCAGTTGCTTTCAACTCCAATTGTACCACCCACAGAACCTGCCATGTTAATCTGTGAACTTTGGCTTAACTAGAGCAAGGCTTCTGAGCTCTGCCCAATTCCCACCTTTCTAACTCCTCCCCTCTGTCCATCCTTACACCCCCATATTCCACAGAAGAGGTCCTGCCCATGAATTGCATGTAGGGCCAAGTGGGTGACATGAGACAGTAGCTGACAGAAGCTCTAAATAAATGAGATTCCTGGGGAGTGGTCCTCAAGGTCTTTTGGAAGAAGATGACGTAGTATGTCTAGCAACCCTCTGAAATACTAAGGAAGGCATTGGTTTATGTATGGTAGCATAGGTGGAAGCCACATGATTTACTTTGACCACTAAAGGAAATAATGACTTCAACAGGGTGGGAGATGTATGGAGCAACCTCCAGTCCACTGCTTCTCCATGAGGTATGGGCTTCTTGGGCAAGAATTCTATCCTTATCTTTATACTTCCATAGTGCTTATCATAT
Organism: Tragelaphus eurycerus; assembly: GCA_935064755.1. Lineage (NCBI taxonomy): Eukaryota > Metazoa > Chordata > Mammalia > Artiodactyla > Bovidae > Tragelaphus > Tragelaphus eurycerus. The sequence continues at coordinate 6,258,191 of CAKXYN010000093.1, read as the reverse complement.
AGATATTTATAGATATTATAGATATATAATTAGATATTATAGGTATAGATAGATATCAATATTATCTATCACATAGAAATGTATCCCTTTTTCTATATTTCTAACATGTTTAAATGGCTTATTTCCTAAGCCATGTCCACCTCTTTGTGACCCCATCAACTTTAGCCCTCCAGGCTTCTTTGTCCATGGAATTTTTCCAGGCAAAAGTCCATATCTCTATATTTCTGACACAGTATTTAAGGTGACTGCAGCCATGAAATTAAAAGACGCTTACTCCTTGGAAGGAAGATTATGACCAACCTAGATAGCATATTCAAAAGCAGAGACATTACTTTGCCAACAAAGGTTCATCTAGTCAAGGCTATGGTCTTTCCTGTGGTCATGTATGGATGTGAGAGCTGGACTGTGAAGAAGGCTGAGAGCTGAAGAATTGATGCTTTTGAACTGTGGTGTTGGAGAAGACTCTTGAGAGTCCCTTGGACTGCAAGGAGATCCAACCAGTCCATTCTGAAGGAGATTAGCCCTGGGATTTCTTTGGAAGGAATGATGCTAAAGCTGAAACTCCAGTACTTTGGCCACCTCATGCGAAGAGTTGACTCATTGGAAAAGACTCTGATGCTGGGAGGGATTGAGGGCAGGAGGAGAAGGGGACGACAGAGGATGAGATGGCTGGATGGCATCACTGACTTGATGGACGTGAGTCTGGGTGAACTCTGGGAGTTGGTGATGGACAGGGAGGCCTGGCGTGCTGCGATTCATGGGGTCTCAAGGAGTCGGACACAACTGAGAGACTGAACTGAACTGAAGTCCCCATGTGCAACCCTTTAAGCTGCAAACTTTCCAAAGTTTGCAAAGATGTGGGCATGTGTACCAGCCCCTGTATGCCAGCTGTTTGTCCTGCACTACTGTACTTTTCAAAGTACTGCACTGTAAGATTTTAAATGTTCTTTTATTTCTTGTGTTTGTTTTTTATCTATGTATTTTTTTGGAAAGCATCAAATACTATTACAGAATAGTACTATATAGCTGATTGTGTTAGTTAGGTACCTAGGCTAACTTTTGGACTTACAAATTGGACTTACAAACATGGTCTCCAAATGGAACTGGTTCGTATATATAGGGGACTTAGTGTAATAAGTCGGGGAAGGCAATGGCACCCCACCCCAGTACTCTTGCCTGGAAAATCCCATGGACAGAGGAGCCTGGTGGGCCGCTGTCCATGGGGTCGCTAAGAGTCGGACACGACTGAGCGACTTCACTTTCACTTTTCACTTTTATGCATTGGAGAAGGAAATGGCAACCCACTCCAGTGTTCTTGCCTGGAGAATCCCAGGGACAGGGGAGCCTGGTGGGCTGCCGTCTATGGGGTCGCACAGAGTCGGACACGACTGAAGCGACTTAGCAGCAGCAGCAGCAGTGTAATAAGTGACTAGTACTGTTGGTTGTTTGAATAAATGATTGATTCCTTCATTCTATTTCACCTCTGAGACCATATTTTTTTCTTAATTTTATTTTTTAACTTTACAATATTGTATTAGTTTTGCCATATATCAGCATGAATCCGCCACAAGTATACATGTGTTCCCCATCCTGAACCTGTCTCCCTCCTCCCTCCCCGTACCATCCCTCTGGGTCATCCCAGTGCACCAGCCCCAAGCATCCACTATTGTGCATCAAACCTGGACTGGCGACTCGTTTCATATATGATATTATACATGTTTCAATGTCATTCTCCCAAATCATCCCACCCTCTCCTTCTCTCACAGAGTCCAAAAGAATGTTCTATACATCTGTGTGTCTTTTGCTGTATTGTATACAGGGTTATTGTTACCATCTTTCTAAATTCCATATATATGTGTTAGTATACTGTATATATACTAACAGTATATATACTGTTTTTCTTTCTGGCTTACTTCGCTCTGTATAATCGGCTCCAGTTCCATCCACCTCATTAGAACTGATTCAAATGTATTCTTTTTAATGGCTGAGTAATACTCCATTGTGGATATGTACCACAGCTTTCTTATCCATGCATCTGTGGATGGACATCTAGGTTTCTTCCAAGTCCTGGCTATTGTAAACAGTGCTGCTATGAACATTGGGGTGCATGTGTCTCTTTCAATTCTGGTTTCCTTAGTGTGTATGCCAAGCAGTGGGATTGCTGGGTTATAAGGCAGTTCTATTCTCAGTTTTTTGAGGAATCTCCATACTGTTCTCCATAGTGGCTGTACTAGTTTGCATTCCCACCAACAGTGTAAGAGGGTTCCCTTTTCTCCACACCCTCTCCAGCATTTATTGCTTGTGGACTTTTGAATCGCAGCCATTCTGACTGGCGTGAAACGGTACCTCAGAGTGGTTTGGATTTGCATTTCTGATAATGAGTGATGTTGAGCATCTTTTCTTCTGTTTGTTAGCCATCTGTATATCTTCTTTGGAGAAATGTCTATTTAGTTCTTTGGCCCATTTTTTGATTGGGTCATTTATTTTTCTGGAATTGAGCTGTAGGAGTTGCTTGTATATTTTTGAGATTAGTTGTTTGTCAGTTGCTTCGTTTGCTATTATTTTCTCCCATTCTGAAGGCTGTCTTTTCACCTTGCTTATAGTTTCCTTTGTTGTGCAGAAGCTTTTAAGTTTAATTAGGTCCCATTTGTTTACTTTTGCTTTTATTTCCAATATTCTGGGAGGTGGTTCATAGAGGATCCTGCTGTGATGTATGTCAGAGAGTGTTTTGCTTATGTTCTCCTCTAGGAGTTTTATAGTTTCTGGTCTTATGTTTAGATCTTTAATCCATTTTGAGTTTATTTTTGTGTATAGTGTTAGAAAGTGTTCTAGTTTCATTCAAAGAGGACACTAATAGATGCAGAAATATACCATGTTCATGGATTGGAAGAATCAATATAGTGAAAATGAGTATACCACCCAAAGCAATTTATAGATTCATGCAATCCCTATCAAGCTACCAAGGGTATTCTTCACAGAGCTAGAACAAATAATTTCTCAATTTGTATAGAAATACAAAAAAACCTCGAATAGCCAAAGCTATCTTGAGAAAGAAGGATGGAACTGGAAGAATCAACCTGCCTGACTTCAGGCTCTACTACAAAGCCACAGTCATCAAGACAGTATGGTACTGGCACAAAGACAGAAATATAGATCAATGGAACAAAATAGAAAGCCCAGAGATTAAACCCATGCACCTATGGACACCTTATCTTTGACAAAGGGGGCAAGAATTTACAATGGATGAAAGACAATCTCTTTAACAAGTAGTGCAGGGAAAACTGGTCAACTACTTGTAAAAGAATGAAACTAGAACACTTTCTAACACCATACACAAAAATAAACTCAAAATGGATTAAAGATCTAAACATAAGACCAGAAACTATAAAACTCCTAGAGGAGAACATAGGCAAAACACTCTCTGACATACATCACAGCAGGATCCTCTATGAACCACCTCCCAGAATATTGGAAATAAAAGCAAAAGTAAACAAATGGGACCTAATTAAACTTAAAAGCTTCTGCACAACAAAGGAAACTATAAGCAAGGTGAAAAGACAGCCTTCAGAATGGGAGAAAATAATAGCAAACGAAGCAACTGACAAACAACTAATCTCAAAAATATACAAGCAACTCCTACAGCTCAATTCCAGAAAAATAAATGACCCAGTCAAAAAATGGGCCAAAGATTTAAATAGACATTTCTCCAAAGAAGACATACGGATGGCTAACAAACAGAAGAAAAGATGCTCAACATCACTCATTATCAGAAATGCAAATCAAAAGCACTTTGAGGTATCATTTCACGCCAGTCAGAATGGCTGCAATCCAAAAGTCTACAAGCAATAAATGCTGGAGAGGGTGTGGAGAAAAGGGAACCCTCTTACACTGTTGGCGGGAATGCAAACTAGTACAGCCACTATGGAGAACAGTATGGAGATTCCTCAAAAAACTGGGAATAGAACTGCCTTATAACCCAGCAATCCCACTGCTGGGCATACACACTAAGGAAACCAGAATTGAAAGAGACACATGCACCCCAATGTTCATAGCAGCACTGTTTACAATAGCCAGGACTTGGAAGCAACCTAGATGCCCATCCGCAGATGAATGGATAAGAAAGCTGTGGTACATATCCACAATGGAGTATTATTCAGCCATTAAAAAGAATACATTTGAATCAGTTCTAAAGAGGTGGATGGAACTGGAGCCGATTATACAGAGTGAAGTAAGCCAGAAAGAAAAACACAAATACAGTATACTAACACATATATATGGAATTTAGAAAGATGGTAACAATTACTCTGTATATGAGACAGCAAAAGAGACACTGATGTATAGAACAGTCTTTTGGACTTTGGGAGAGGGAGAGGGTGGGATGATTTGGGAGAATAGCATTGAAATATGTATAATATCATATATGAAATGAGTCACCAGTCCAGGTTTGATGCACAATAGTGGATGCTTGGGGCTGGTGCACTGGGATGACCCACTGGGATCATACTATGAGAGAGGTGGGAGGAGGGTTCAGAATGGGGAACACATGTATACCTGTGGCAGATTCATGTTGATATATGGCAAAACCAATACAATATTGTAAAATTAAATAATAAAATAAAAAAATTAAATTAAATTAAAAAACAAAGAAAATAGATCATAATTTCACCTAATTTTAAATAATCACAAGAGTCCTCTACAATGAAAAAATCGATGGTTTAAAAGCATGACTGCTACAAGCTGTGAGCTATGGGAAGAAGGGTTAAGTGACTTATTAGCAAGAAGAAAACCAGGCTTGGCAATAAATATCACATACTACAGGGAAAATGTGTCTTTGAGACTGGTATTTTTTTAAGTCCTCAGATTATCAGTATTTAAAAACAAATGATACAATCAAAAGGTTTTTTGGCTTGCTTGCTTTTTATTTTCTGATTTACAGGCACAATTTCTTCCAGTGATCCTGAGAATGGTACTCAGATTTACTTTCCATTCTGAGCGGGAGAGCTCTCTTGTGTGGGCAGCTGGGAAAGATTGTTTGGTGGTGGTTTAGTCACTAAGTCATGTCTAGCTCTTGCCACCCCATGGACTGTAGCCCACCAAGCTCCTCTGTCCATGGGTCTTCCCAGGCAAGAATACTGGAGCGTGTTGCCATTCCCTTCTCCAGGGGGATCTTCCCAACCAGGGTTCGAACACCAGTCTCCTGAATTGCAGGTAGATTATTTACTGACTGAGCTACCAGGGAGGGTTGAATAATTGTTTCTATCTATATCAATCTATAGATCGCTCAGTCGTGTCTGAGTCTTTTTTTTTTTTTTGCCTTCTATCCTGGTCTGAAAGATCCTGTCGTTTTATTTCTTTTTATTTTTTATTATTATTATTATTTTTTTTTAATTTTTCTTAACTTTACAATATTGTATTACTTTTACTATACATCGAGATGGATCCGCCACCAGAATACACGTGCTCCCCATCCTGAACCCTCCTCCCTCCCCCCCCACACCATCCCTCCAGGTCATCCCAGTGCTCCAGTCCCAGGCATCTGTTATCGGGCATCATACCTGGACTGACTCGTTTCAGATATGATATTATACATATTTCAATGCTATTCTCCCCAATCGTCCCACCCTCTCCCAGTCCCAGAGTCCAAAAATCTGTTCTATACATCAGTGTCTCTTTTGCTGTCTCATAAGCAGGGTGATTGTTACCATCTTTCTAAATTCCATATATATGCGTTAGTATACTGTATTTGTGTTTTTCTTTCTGACTCAAAATGGATTAAAGAGCTAAATATAAGACCAGAAACCATAAAACTCCTAGAGGAAAACATAGGCAAAACACTCTCTGACTTACATCACAGCAGGATCCTCTATGACCCACCTCCCAGAATATCGGAAATAAAATAAAAAATGAACAAATGGGACCTAATCAAACTTAAAAGCTTCTGCACAACAAAGGAAACTATAGGCAAGCTGAAAAGACAGCCTTCAGAATGGGAGAAAAATAATAGCAAATGAAGCAACAGACAAACAACTAATCTCAAAAATATACAAGCAACTTCTACAGCTCAATTCCAGAAAAATAAACGACCCAATCAAAAAATGGGCCAAAGAACTTAATAGACATTTCTCCAAAGAAGACATACAGATGGCTAACAAACACATGAAAAGATGCTCAACATCGCTCATTATCAGAGAAATGCAAATCAAAACCACTATGAGATACCATTACACGCCAGTCAGAATGGCTGCGATCCAAAAATCCACAAGCAATAAATGCTGGAGAGGGTGCAGAGAGAAGGGAACCCTCTTGCACTGTTGGTGGGAATGCAAACTAGTACAGCCACTATGGAGAACAGTATGGAGATTCCTCAAAAAACTGGGAATAGAACTGCCTTATGACCCAGCAATCCCACTGCTGGGCATACACACTGAGAAAACCAGAATTGAAAGAGGCACGTGTACCCCAATGTTCACAGCAGCACTGTTTACAATAGCCAAGACGTGGAAGCAACCTAGATGTCCATCCACAGATGAATGGATAAGCAAGCTGTGGTACATATACACGATGCAGTATTACTCAGCCATTAAAAAGAATACATTTGAATCAGTTCTAATGAGGTGGATGGAACTGGAGCCTATTATACAGAGTGAAGTAAGTGTCTGAGTCTTTATGACCCTGTGGACTGTAGCCCACCAGGCTCCTCTGTCCATGGGATTCTCCAGGCAAGAATACTGAAGTGGGTTTCCATTTCCTTCTCCAGGGGATATTCCTGACCCAGTATCGAAAACAGGCCTCCTGCATTGCAGGCAGATACTTTAACCTCTGAACCACCAGGGAAGATTGTTTCAGTTCAGTTCAGTCTCTCAGTCATGTCCAACTCTTTGAGACCCCATGAATCACAGCACGCCAGGCCTCCCTGTCCATCACCAACTCCTGGAGTTCACCCAGACTCACGTCCATCAGGTCAGTGATGCCATCCAGCCATCTCATCCTCTGTCGTTGCCTTGTCCTCCTGCCTTCAATCCCTCCCAGCATCAGAGTCTTTTCCAATGAGTCAGCTCTTCGCATGAGGTGGCCAAAGTACTGGAGTTTCAGCTTCAGCATCATTCCTTCTAAAGAAATCCCAGGGCTGTTCTCCTTCAGAATGGACTGGTTGGATCTCCTTACAGTCCAAGGGACTTTCAAGAGTCTTCTCCAACACCACAGTTCAAAATAATCAATTCTTTGGCCCTCAGCCTTCTTCACAGTCCAACTCTCACATCCATACATGACTACAGGAAAAACCATAGCCTTGACCAGACGAACCTTTGTTGGCAAAGTAATGTCTCTGCTTTTCAATATGCTATCTGCTGCTGCTGCTAAGTCGCTTCAGTCGTGTCCGACTCTGTGCGACCCCATAGACAGCAGCCCACCAGGCTCCCCCGTCCCTGGGATTCTCCAGGCAAGAACACTGGAGTGGGTTGCCATTTCCTTCTCCAATGCATGAAAGTGAAAAGTGAAAGGGAAGTCGCTCAGTCGTGTCCGACCCTCAGCGACCCCATGGACTGCAGCCTTCCAGGTTCCTCTGTCCATGGGATTTTCCAGGCAAGAGTACTGGAGTGGGGTGCCACTGCCTTCTCCAATATGCTATCTAGGTTGGTCATAACTTTCCTTCCAAGGAGTAAGCGTCTTTTAATTTCATGGCTGAAGTCACCATCTGCAGTGATTTGGGAGCCCCCCCAAAAATAAAATCTGACACTGTTTCCATTGTTTCCCCATCTATTTCCCATAAAGTGATGGGACCAGATGCCATGATCTCAGTCTTCTGAATGCTGAACTTTAAGCCAACTTTTTCACTCTCCACTTTCACTTTCATCAAGAGGCTTTTGAGTTCCTCTTCACTTTCTGCCATAAGGGTGGTGTCATCTGCATATCTGAGGTTATTGATATTTCTCCCAGCAATCTTGATTCCAGCTTGTGCTTCTTCCAGCCCAGCGTTTCTCATGATGTACTCTGCATATAAGTTAAATAAGCAGGGTGACAATATACAGCCTTGATGAACTCCTTTTCCTATTTGGAACCAGTCTGTTGTTCCATGTCCAGTTCTAACTGTTGCTTCCTAAGCTGCATTCAAATTTCTCAAGAGGTAGATCAGGTGGTGTGGTATTCCCAGCTCTTTCAGAATTTCCCACAGTTTATTGTGATCCACACAGTCAAAGGATTTGGCATAGTCAAGAAAGCAGAAATAGATGTTTTTCTGGAACTCTCTTGCTTTTTCCATGATCCAGCGGATGTTGGCAATTTGATCTCTGGTTCCTCTGCCTTTTCTAAAACCAGCTTGAACATCAAGAAGTTCATGGTTCACATATTGCTGAAGCCTGGCTTGGAGAATTTTGAGCATTACTTTACTAGCTTGTGAGATGAGTGCAGTTGTGCGGTAGTTTGAGCATTCTTTGGCATTGCCTTTCTTTGGGATTGGAATGAAAACTGACCTTTTCCAGTCCTGTGGCCACTGCTGAGTTTCCCAAATTTGCTGGCATATTGAGTGCAGCACTTTCACAGCATCATCTTTCAGGATTTGGAATAGCTCAACTGGAATTCCATCACCTCCTACTAGCTTTGTTCGTAGTGATGCTTTCTAAGGCCCACTTGACTTCACATTCCAGGATGTCTGGCTCTAGGTCAGTGATCACAGGTCTTCAATTCCCAGGGTGCCTACCAAGGTAATTTACTTATAAGTGAATGGCATAATTATTATACCATTTTGGTGAACACTATAATAGCAGCAGCAGCATAATATCCCACAGAATATTGTTAATGCTGTTAGACTGACCACTAAATGAGACATACAGTTCCAAACATACCTAGTCATTTCCAGAAGGGGTGCAAATTATTTTGCATAGAAGATTCAAGGGACTGTCTGTATGATCAGTGAAATTTTGTTTCTGAGTTTGCCTGATATTAACATTCCATTAGAGTCCATTCATAATCGGGTTTTTGGAAAAGCACAGAGGGTGATTTATTGATATTTCATCCGTAGGCGTAGTGAGAAGAAACTTTCCTCTATTTGAATTTCTGAAGTGAAGGTTCCAGAAGACTCATCAACCTCTCTTCCTCCACCTCTTGCCTGCCAAGGTTCAGACTGAGTATAGGCACAGATTCTCCCACTTCGGACACATGGCATGTGGCCAGGAAAGGGCAAGCTGTGCAAGAGTGAGTTACTACTACCAAGCCTCTTTTACCTTGGGAGACCTGGGTTCGATCCCTGGGATGGAAAGATCCCCTGGAGAAGGGAAAGGCTACCCACTCCAGTATTCTGTCTGGGAGAATTCCAAGGACCATATAGTCCATGGGATTCCAAAGAGTCAGACATGACTGAATGACTTCCACTCCCCAAATCTGTCCCTTCTTCTACATTTCCACTGGGTTTTCCTCTGATTAGTGTTGCCACATTAGAATAGGAGCCAGCATCCTCTAGTATGTGTATCAGAGAGAACACCACAGTCTGGCTTATAGGTTGGCCACCATCTTGTAACCTTCCCTTCGCCTTCAGAAACCTCACATGACACAGGCCTGCTTCTTTTAGATGCTTGGAGAATCCTCAAGGGAGAATTCTGACTCCTAGCTCCATAGTTGTGAATCCACTGTTGTGAATTTCAAGATTTCAGGAGAGGACTTGGTCATGTTTTTTCTAGGCAGTGGCCAGAAATCGTATATGCTCAGTACCTCTGAACTTGGCAAGAGGAAGAGGCTTGAATAGCAGGAGAAAAATGATAGGATATCATCCCCCCTTGCCATAATTATATTGCATTTATTTAGCTTTCCCAATTTTCCTTGAAAGGAGACATATGGGAAACATAAGACCTAATTTCTTCCAAGAAAAGAGTTTTAGTTCTGGAAACTTGTTTCATACCATGAAAGTAAAAAAATTTGTCATCCACAATAATGAAAATTATACCACATAAGCTACTTCACAGAATTATTTATGGAGAATTTGTTTTATTTTTTTTTTCCTACATGGCTTTCCCCCCTCCTTTAGGCTCTGGGTGTATAAATTCTAGATAGTAGAGGGAGGAATATTCATAGGAATTTTTTTATTTCATCAGAAGCTTTAAACCTGAGTTAAAAATAAAATATTAAAAACATTTTTATTATCTATTAGTGAGCAAAGATATCTCTGAAGGACTTGAAGGGACAATGCTCTGAGATTGGCACTTCTTGGGTGATGGTGCTGCCCACTGATTTCTGTGAGAAACTTGTGGGTTTTAGTTATATCATAGAGTTTTGTCTAAATCAAGGAGATCTTACTTACTTTAGCTAAGAAGTTAAAACTGAGGAGTTTGGATCAAGATGGTGAGGTAGGAAGAGCCCACACATTCAACTTCAGAATATTATTTGGTGATACTTACACAATCTGATCAGATCAGATCAGTCGCTCAATCGTGTCTGACTCTTTGCGACCCCATGAATCGCAGCACACCAGGCCACCCTGTCCATCACCAACTCCCGGAGGTCACTCAGACTCACATCCATCGAGTCAGTGATGCCATCCAGCCATCTCATCCTCTGTCGTGCCCTTCTCCTCCTGCCCCCAATCCCTCCCAGCATCAGAGTCTTCTCCAATGAGTCAACTCTTCACATGAGGTGGCCAAAATACTGGAGTTTCAGCTTTAGCATCATTCCTTCCAAAGAAATCCCAGGGCTAATCTCCTTCAGAATGGACTGGTTGGATCTCCTTGCAGTCCAAGGGACCTCTCAAGAGGCTTCTCCAACACCACAGTTCAAAAGCATCAATTCTTTGGCACTCAGCCTTCTTCACAGTACAGCCCTCACATCCATACATGACCACAGGAAAGACCATAGCCTTGACTAGGCGAACCTTTGTTGGCAAAGTAATGTCTCTGCTTTTGAATATGCTATCTAGGTTGGTCATAACTTTCCTTCCAAGGAGTAAGCGTCTTTTAATTTCATGGCTGCAGTCACCATCTGCAGTGATTTTGGAGCCCAGAAAAATAAAGTCTGACACTGTTTCCACTGTTTCCCCAATTATTTCCCATGAAGTGATGGGACCAGATGCCATGATCTTCGTTTTCTGAATGTTGAGCTTTAAGCCAAACTTTTCACTCTCCACTTTCACTTTTATCAAGAGGCTTTTGAGTTCCTCTTCACTTTGTGCCATAAGGGTGGTGTCATCTGCATATCTGAGGTTACTGATATTTCTCCCAGCAATCTTGATTCTGACTTGTGTTTCTTCCAGTCCAGCGTTTCTCATGATGTACTCTGCATGTAAGTTAAATAAACATGGTGACAATATACAGCCTTGACGTACTCCTTTTCCTATATGGAACCAGTCTGTTGTTCCATGTCCAGTTCTAACTGTTGCTTCCTGACCTGCATACAGATTTCTCAAGAGGCAGATCAGGTGGTCTGGTATTCCCATCTCTTTCAGAATTTTCCACAGTTTATTGTGATCTACACAGTCAAAGGCTTTGGCATAGTCAATAAATAGCCCTTTAAAATTACTCATATATAGACATATATAATGGAATATAAGCCATAAAGAAGAATAAAATCTTGCCATTTGCAACAAGCTGGATGTACCTAGAGGGTATTATGCTAAGTGAGATAAGTCAGACAGAGGGGATTTGGGAATTAGGCAAAATATGTGAAGGTGATTAAGAGATACAAACTTCCAGTTATAAAATGACTATTGCTGTTGTTGTTGTTCAGCCGCTAAGTCATGTTCAACTCTTTGCGACCCTATGGACTGTAGTCCACCAGACTCCTCTGTCCATGGTATTTTCCAGGCAAGAATATTGGAGTGGGTTTCCATTTCCTGCTCCACCATTATCTCCTAGAGTTTGCTCAAATACATGTCCATAAAAGATGGAATGTAATATACATCCTAGGAAACATAGTCAATAATAGTGTGATAAGGTTGTATCGTGACAGATGGTTACTAGACTGTATATAAATGTCAAATCACTATGACATATACCTGAGACTAATATAATATTGTATGTCAAGTATACTTGAACAAAAAATAAAAATAAAAAGGAAAAAAGAGAGTTAAAAACATTGAGGCAGGTAATTGGAAGGTGGGTGTGATTGGCCAAAAGAGATTAGAGAGAAATTGTGTTATTATAGGTAAGCCAGTGGTTGCCAGTATTTTAAACATTAAGTCTTACAATGGAAAAGTGTTTTATACTTTATAATTTTGGAAAAATAATCATAGCATATTGGAATTTGAAGGACTTTAAAGTTCACATTAAGCAACTATTTTGAATTATTGGAGGCTTTGACAGCTTTTATAATACTATTATCAGTCAGGGTCAAGGTAATTGTCAAATCTATGTTTGAATACTTTCAGTGGTGGGAAATGTACCACTTTCTTTGCTTAATCCTGTTCAATTTAGAGCATTAAAAGCTGTTTCTTGTAATAGCCAAAGTTTGATTCTCTAATATATATAGACATCTTAGATCCATGTCTTGAGCCTTGTAGAACACATCTACAATCTTACAGTTATTTCTAGATTGCTCAGTTCACCCATAGATTTTTTACTTCCACATAAAACATCTCTACTTCATATGAAAACACTATGCGGTTGTTGGTCATTCTGGTTCTGGGGAAACTTTCCCATCATCTGGGGATGATCTTTTCATAAGGAAAAGAATGGTGCATCCCCTGCCTATATTCTAGATCTTGGATTTCATTATTGCAATCTAAAATTAGTGAGGGCTTTGGATGGAGAATCATCAATGAGTTTTATGTAGAGTAGTGACATGGTGTGACTTTTATTTTAAGTTATCTGGTTGCCTTGTAGGGATCCATTTAAAGAGAAGAGATTGGAAGGTGAGAACAAGTTCCTGCAGTGGGAGAATTTGCATCAGAGAAGCAGCAATGGTGGGGAAAAGAGACAGTATTTTAGAAATAATAGAATATTGAATGGAGTGAAGAAGGAAAGAAAGGAATCAGGATGATGTCTAGATTTTTAGTTTGGATGTTTGGTGGTGAGTGATAGCACCACAAAATAAAGAAATAAATCCCTGGAGTTTAGGTAAAAGATAAAAATCCTTCAGATTTTATTTAGTTCATATTCCTTCATCACTCTACGAGAATACAAAGAAAAAATAAACCCTCTTGTTTTACAAATACACCATGTAGCCACATTCTCCTAATCTACCAACCTAGCGATCCTATTGGAAAAAGGGAGTGAGTTTTATTTGACATAACTAAGTTTTGACTGGTCTTTACATTCCTCTTCTGTATGTTTCTTGATCAATACTAATTGACTGTAATTAAGCACCTAGATTTGGAAGTATTTTATATTTATTGTCAAGTGAAATAGTTTGGATTATGGTCTGACGATTTTACAAATGTGCTTCTGAGACACAAAAAGATACAGAGCAAATTAGGTGCTTTGTGTCTCTTACACTTTAGTTAACGATAGCGAAACCAAGGTCTTTATTAGCAAGATAAAGCAAGCCTGGGTTTTTATTGAAATTTTAGGAGACATGAAATTGTTCATCTGAAATCCAATTCTTGCTGCAATTTAGGGCAAGATGTTCAGAATAATAACACATTGTAAAGAGGCATTACCGTAAATTGTAAGGAAATGACACAAGAAGCACTATTCTTTCCTAAAGTGGTAAAATAGTCTCTATCCTGCTTTTTTTTCTGTGGACAGCATGTTCATACCATTTATATTCATTTCCAAGTCACTTTTTTATATTTGAAACTATTCATACTTATGCCAACCATTTATTTGCTTTGTGTTTGGTAACAGAGGCTTAAGAAACTCTAGTTAGGTAATTTAAACTCACAGGAAGCGTGAGGCTGCTCTCTGTCATTTGGCTAACTGAACTCTAAACAGCTTCCAAGCTGAAGTGTCCATAGGTACAAAGCAGGGTCTTTAAAAATGTGAAACAGGGCTGGTGGAAACTTCATCCAGCTGCTGCCTTTACTGAAGGCAGCAGCTGCTGGTCATTGTTGTCATGAGGCATTGTGGGGTCATTACTCATAGATCTTTGATATTTCAAAGGAAACCAAAACCTTTTATGTGAAGTCTGCCTGCGTGCTAAGTCGCTTCAGTCGTGTTTAACCCTGTGCGACTCCATGGTCTGTAGCTTGCCAAGGTTCCTCTGTCCATAGGATTCTTCGCAAGAATACTGCTGTAGGTTGCCATGCCCTCCTCCAGGGGATCTTCCCAACCCAAGATCAAACCCTCATTCTCTTTACCTATCCAGCACTGGCAGGAGGGTTCTTTACCACTAGCGCCACCTGGGAAGCCTATGTTAAGTCTGAATGTGAAAGTGAAAGTGAAGTCGCTTAGTCGTGTCCAACTCTTTGTGACCCCATGGACTGTAGCCTACCAGGTTCCTCTGTCTATGAGATTTTCCAGGCAAGAATACTGGAGTGGGTTGCCATTTGCTTCTCCAGGAGATCTTCCCGACCCAGGGATTGAACCCAGGTTTCCCACATTGTAGGCAGATGCTTTACCATCTGAGCCACCTTACTACTAAATGTTGTCAATTAATTCACATTAAACCATGGTGTGGAGAAGGCAATGGCAAGCCACTCCAGTACTCTTGCCTAGAAAATCCCATGGATGGAGGAGCCTGGTGGGCTGCAGTCCACGTGACTGAGCGACTTCACTTTCACTTTTCAATTTCACACAATGGAGAAGGCAATGGCAACCCACTCCAGTGTTCTTGCCTGGATAATCCCAGGGACAGCAGAGCCTGGTGGGCTGCCGTCTATGGGGTCACACAGAGTCGGACACGACTAAAGTGACTTAGCAGCAGCAGCAGCAGCAAATCATGGTGTGCAGTCCATGGACACCTTGCCTTCAGATCAGAAATGCCCCATTGGTTTGCAGCATTGTTATTAGAACATTTCTCAATGACCAATTAAAGAATATGCTTCCTTACCATTGTAAGCATTTATGTTAAAGGTTTAGGGGGAAAGATACCATATGAACCCTTATTATTTCACTCATTTTACTAATTTTGCCTAAAATCAGGGCTGATATTTAGCTGGCCTGCACTGTTATGTCAGCCAGTAATCATTCTAATTAGTTGGTACTATGTGGTCCAGGTGATTAAATGTTTTGAATATTATCCATGCTCCAAATTAATAAACAACACATACAACTGGAAACAGTGGCTCACTTTATTTTTGGAGGGCTCCAAAATCAGTGCAGATGGTGATTGCAGCCATGAAATTAAAAGACACTTACTCCTTGGAAGGAAAGTTACGACCAACCTAGATAGCATATTGAAAAGCAGAGACATTACTTTGTCAACAAAAGTTCGTCTAGTCAAGGCTATGGTTTTTCCAGTGGTCATGTATGGATGTGAGAGTTGGACTATAAAGAAAGGTGAGTGCCAAAGAATTGATGCTTTTGAACTGTGGTGTTGGAGATGAGTCTTGAGAGTCCCTTGGACTGCAAGGAGATCCAACCAGTCCATCCTAAAGAAGATCAGCCCTGGGTGTTCTTTGAAAGGACTGATGTTAAAGCTGTAACTCCAATACTTTGGCCACCTCATGCAAAGAGTTGATTCATTGGAAAAGACCCTGATGCTGGGAAAGATTGAGAGCAGGAGGAGAAGGGGACCACAGAGATTGAGATGGTTGGATGGCATCACCAACTCAATGGACATATGTTTGGGTGGATTCCTGGAGTCAGTAATGGACAGGGTGGCCTGGCGTGCTGCAGTTCATGGGGTCACAAAGAGTTGGACACAACTGAGTGACTGAACTGAACTGAACTGAACCACAGTAAGTCATGTGCAAGTCCCCAAAGAGCAAGGAAAGGAGAACCTTATTGAGAGGAAAAGGAAGTTGGGAGGATTCCAATAAATAATGATTCCATGCTGTTTCACTGGCTCAGTTATTGCCAAGCAAGCAGGCTTTCCCCTGTTGGGTTCTGCTATCTTCACAGGGTGTGAGATCTCCCTCTTTTCGTCTCTCAGTTTTATTTAACTGAGGTTTTTGCTTATTAAACTTTTTGCAGAAATTATTTAGGATAGTAATGATCTTCGTAGTACCTAAAACATCCAGTCAAACGAGGCTGTAGTGGAAAGAGCCTTGGATTACAAGACAAAAAAGACATGGGCCTGGTCTCTTTTGCCAATGTGACTCTCTGTTTTTCTTTAAGCATTATTATTTTTTTCATAATTTAATTAATTTATTTTATTTGGTTGTGCTGGGTCTTCATTGCTGGGTGGGCTTTTCTCTAGTTGCAGTGATCAGGGGCTGCTTTCTAGTTGCCGTGAGTGGACCTCTCACTGCAGTGATTTCTCTCGTTTTGGAACACAGGCACTAGGGCAAGCCGGCTTCAGTAGTTGTGGCGTGTGGGTTCAGTAGTTGCAGCTCCTGGGCCTAGAGCAGAGGCTCGGTACTTGTGGCCCACGGGCTTAGTTGCTCTGAGGCATGTGGGATCTTCCTGGATCAGAGATCAAACCTGTGTCTCCTGCATTGGCAGGCAGATTCTTTACCACTCAGCCACCAGAGAAGCCCAAGCATTATTAACATTATTAAGTGTTTTTAAGTATTATAAGCCAGAAATGTAACTATTTCCATGGTAGGATTTTTATATTTATCGATGGCAACCCATTCCAGTACTCTTGCCTGGAAAATCCCATGGATGGAGGAGCCTGGTAGGCTGCAGTCCATGGGGTCGCTAAGAGTCAGATACGATTAAGTGTCTTCACTTTCACTTTTCACTTTCATGCATTGGAGAAGGAATGGCAACCCACTCCAGCTTCTTCCTGGAGAATCCTAGGGATGGGGGAGCCTGGTGGGCTACCATCTATGCGGTTGCAAGAGTTGGACACGACTGAAGCGACTTAGCAGCAGCAGCATACTTGCTTTTCTCAATAAGAAAGAGGAAAACTAGAGTCTCTGGAGTCTGAAGTGTTTGAAACTTATTAACTATTGCCTCAGGCTATAGAGATCAAAGTGAGATTTTCAAGCTGAGTTCAGAAGAGCAGTCTGTCTTTCTGAGCTGTAGTGTTGCCAGTAGTTCTAAGCCAGGTGTTACACTTGGTAAATGAAGATATTTGATTACTAAAAAAAAGAAAAAAAGAAGAGTATGGTTTGTGGAGTGTCAGCAGCAGGACTTGGAGCTGTTTTCACGCCTGAGGGACAATGTCTCAGGTCAGGTGTGATCAACAAATTAAACTTTTCAGACTCCATCTTTCTGTCTTCCAAGATATATTTTTTAAAAGTGCCTTGCCTCAGGGCTCTCTTTCAACAGCTGTCCGCCATTTGAATCTGGAATGTCTTAACTGGCTTCCCTGGTGACTCAGTGGTAAAGAATCTGCCTGCCAATGAAGGAGATACGGGTTTGATCCCTGGGCTGGGAAGATCCCTTGGAAGAGAAAATGGCAACCCACTGCAGTATTCTTGTCTGGGAAATCCCATGGACTCTGTCCTGGCAGGCTACATTCCATAGGGTCACGAAAGAGTCGGATATGACTTACTAACAAAACAACAACAGTAACTATTTCAACGTCCTTTCTTAAATTATATTCCCTGGCCAGCTTGCCCTTGTGTTGTTGGCTTGTCAACTATTAGACATTGATTTACAATAGCTTGAAAAAACATAAAGCCTGCAACTAACAGTATGACAATGGCCATCTGCCAATACATTCTTGGCTCGTTTCCAAGAGGTTGCAATGGTGGTATGATACAAGGTATGAACTTCCAATTTCTACCTGGGTCTGACTCTAGGTCATCATTTGGGATATTTGCAAACCCCAGAGGGAAGAAAATTTATCTGGATCATCTCAGATTCTTTTCCTATTGTCTATTGTTTCTCTCAGTTCCTCTTTGTTATGCATTGTTGTTTTGTTTTGCTTACTCAGTATACTTTTATCAACTACCAGACATTGCATATGAAAATTGGAGGTGATATGGATTGTGTTATCTCTTTCCAGAGAGTTTACCGTATCCTCTGCTCGGTACGTCTAGTGGAGGCAAATCAACCTCATCAAGTGAACCAAAATCTGGGTTTCAGATTCCTGAAGATTTAACCACCTTCCTGGTGGTTTTGAAAGAGTGTGTTAAGTGATCACTATAGTGCCTCTCCCTTGATGGATCATGGTCTTCAGTTTTGTCTTTTCAACTGTAAAAGATTTTTTTTTATCTGTCTTGATTTGCAGCGGCTTTATGTTTAGACTCTTAGCTTCTTGCCCTAATTAGCTCAGTTCAGAAAATGTCTTGACAAGGAAAACCAAGTGAGTATCATACTCACCTTTACACCTCTCTTCCCTTCAGTCTATACTCTCAAATCTTGTCTGCCTTGTCAGCACCAAACTTGATTTTTGTTTACTGAGCCTTGTGAGATTACAAAAATTCTTGCTTAGGTTATCTACTTGTGTGTATGTGTGTATGTTTGTGTGTGTGTGTGTGTGTGTGTGTGTGTATGTGTACTGAGTCATACCTGACTCTTCTGCAATCCCTTGGATGGTAGCTTGCCAGGCTTCTCTGTCCAAAGAATTTTCCAGGCAAGAATACTGAAGTGGGTTGCCATTTCCTCCTCCAGGAAATCTTCCTGACCCAGGGATGGATCCTGTGTCTCTTAAGTCTCCTGCCTTGGCAGGCAGATTCTTTACCACTGTGCCATCTGGGAAGCCCATCTGCTTTTTTAGTGATGGCTAAAGATTCTAAACTTATCTTTTGAAATCTATAATTGGCAGATGCCCTGAGAGGCAAGCAACATTCAGAATTCATCTTACCTTTCTGCACCTCTCTATTCACCAGGATCTTGACCCCTTACGTGTTGGTTGCCTCAGCAGTGTTCCAGCCTTTAAACAAATTGCTTTAAAAAGTTTTTTAGTTGGCTTTTCTTATTGTCCTTTGCATGAGGGATGCTCTGCAACAAGCAACTTTCATTAAAGGTAAAAGTGAAAGTTCCTGATTTCCAATTTAAGAGTAATCATAGTCATTCAACTGTTGAATCAAATATTTATTAAATATTTGCTCTATTCCAAATAATGTATTAAGTGTCAGAGTTTTAAGGATGAAGAAAATATAATTTCTGGCATCAAAAGGTTCATATTTGTTAGGAAGGATAAGAACTGTAATCATGGATTATCTTAGTTGGATACTCCCATAGCCCCCAGATTAAGAGTACTGTTTAGGTGGATACAGGTAGATTATGGGGAGAGGAGCATACTGGGAAATCGGAGGAGGAACACTGCAAAGAGTTAAATAAAGGAAAGAAAATTCAAGGGAATGAGCTAAAGGGTTACTGGTGTAGGCAACAGGGGTTCAGTTCCACTGGGATCTCTATGGGAAACCGTGTAAAATGTTTCAAGATGGCTTGCCCACAGTGTGCAAGAGGGCAATATTTGTCCACTGGCTCTTTCCTCATGAATGAAGTATTGAGCCAAAGGGCATTAAATTCTCACTCCTTCATATTTTCATATAAGTCCGAATGGCTGAAATGTTCCTGCAGTTACCCACTACCCTGAGGAAGAGCAGAAACGCCAGGGAATAAAGTGAGAGAAAAGTTAGTATAACAATTAGTGAAGAAAAATGGTAAGCCTAGAGGTTGTAAGAGCATAAAAGATTCTCAACATAGGAAGCAAAGAAAGACGAGGGAATTGCAACATAACATGGGTGCATTTGTTCAAATTCATTTAATACTTTAGAACAGATAAACTCATAAATATGAGAAAATACAATCTTGCATCAAAAAGAAAGAGTCCGAGGCATCACAACAGTAAAAACAAAACAAACAGACGGGTTAGCTTAACTTAAATAGTAGTACATAGTGTCTGTAATATTGTATAGTGTCTATTCAGCTTTAAAGGAAAGTAATTGTTTGGATTTTTGCATAGTCTTGACCACAGAAGGAAAATATGATGTGTACACACTTGAAAAGAAAAAAAAAGAATTTGCATTAGGGTTTTACAACGTTGAAGGAGAAATTGATTGGGAACATGCAGAAGTTCCTTCCTACACAAGGAAGCAATGCAACCAGGACTGATTTTGTCGTAATATGGATGCAGCCTGGTTAGATAACTTTGGGGATAATACATGTATGTGGCTTCTTTTAATTCTTTTGATTAAAAAATTTACATAATTTAATATTTGAAAAAAAATTTAAAATTGTTATTATCAAAGAGTAGCCTTAGGTCAGTTTTATTAAATCTGGTTGTGGATAGTAGATTATGAAGTCCTAGGTTGCGTGCTAAGTCACTTCAGTCGTGTCTGGCTCTTTGCAACCCCATGGACTGTGGCCTGTCAGGCTCCTCTTTCCACGGGATTCTCCAGGCAAGAGTACTGATGTAGGTTGCCATTTCCTACTCCAAGGGATCTTCCTGACCCAGGGATTGAACCCATGTCTCTCATGTCTCTTGCATTGACGGATGGGTTCTTTACCACTAGTGCCACCTGGGAAGCCCTAGGAGAGTATAATGGGCATATGTTTTGTTTGATCAGCCTCTGCGCTCCTTCTTCTCTGATTATTTCATCATTCTGATTATACGGAAAGCCACTTCTTGTACACGGTCAGTCCATGTGATTGGAGGTAGAGCTGACATAGTCCCTGGGGCCTGATATTTGGATGTGGGTGGGTGTGGCAGGCATGTGATCCAGGTTGGCCAATGAGTGTGTGCTCCCTCTCTCTGTGATCAGGGGACTTGGGTCAGGGAAAAAATGGGTACAAGTCAGCACAAAGAAAGTCCAGGCTGGAGGTGTACCAAAGTTCCTGGGAGAAGTTCCCTGGTGGTGTAGTGGTTAAGGTTCTGGGTTTTCACTGCTGCAATCTGGGTTCAGTCCCTGGTTGGGGAAGTGAGATTCCACAAGCCATGCAGTGTGGCAAAAAATAAAAATGACTGGGCGAGAGGTACTGTTTCATCTGGGAGAATAAACCGGAGTTCCTGGTGGCCTTTTTGGCCCTGTAAGAGTAGGGGCTCTGAGTGACAGTGTGGCAGGTGGAGCCCTCTGGTGGAGACAACAGGGTCGGAACAATATCATTTGATCTGAATTCAAATATACCAGGAGCTCGTTTTCCTTTTGAAATTTTTGGCTGTAGAAATCAGTTCTTTCTTTTCTTCCTCAAGCCACTTGCAGTGAAAACAGGCCTGATGACATGGAGAGTTTAGTGGGTGTGAGGCGAGGCGGTAAAGACCTCCTAGGAACAGAGTCAAGAGGACCCGAGGGCTTGATTGGCTGGATGTGGAGGGTGCGGGACAAGAGGAGGCTGAAGTTAAGTTTGAAGCCATTTGAACAGTTCATGATGCTTTTAACCCAAGGAGAGACATGGTTGATGAAGAAGCAATTTTTCCTTTTGCATATCCAATCCACATAGAAAAACATATTTAAATCATAAATTGTGTGCTCACTCAGTCATGTTCAATTCTTTGCGACCGCATGACCTATAGCCTGCCCAGTTCCTCTGTCCATGGGATTTTCCAGGCAAGAATGCTGGAGTGGGTTGCCATTCCTTTCTCCAGAATCATAAATTATAATGTAGTAAATGATAAATACATAGCTGCTTCTCAATAGCATGTTTTTTCTTTAGTTACCATTGGCTTAAAACTTTTGGTAGGATATTTCTATGAGGTTGATGAAAGTAATTTGGTATTTGTACACAGTGTCTTGTAGTTTTCAAATAACTCTGTAGCCTCTTATCTCATTTAATCCTCAGAGGAATTGTATGTAGCAATTGGGGTAGTTATCATCAATCTCCATTTACCAATGAGAGTATGAGGCACAGAGAAGTTAAGATAATTAACTATAGAAACTCAGCACCTAACTTGTAAGAGTGGTGTGAGAACCCAAATTTCCTAATCTAGTGCTTTCCCCATATATTGCTCAGCTTTCCTTTCCTTAAGAATTATAATTAGTTATACTCAGTGATAAAATTATCATCAGTGATTAAGTCACAAACAGGTGGCACTCAAAAAGTCATTACTTTTTTTAAACATTAAAAATATATTTAATCCAGTCAGAACTATTCTAAAAGAATGCTAGTTTGGAGAAATCTTGGATGACTGGCTTGGCCAGAGCCCTGATATGGCTCTAAGTACTCACTGTGGGTCATTTTCACTGTCCAGCACCTCCAATATTCTCTGGAATTCTGAGAGGGAGAGAGGTGGAAATGGGACAGGATTTTGGCTCAGAGGAGACGGTCCTATGAATTGGGAAAAGTCATTGTCGGTGAGTAAACATTTCCTTGCTAGAGAAGCAATTCTAATAGTCTCTTATCTTCTAGTTCCCAGGAAACACACGTTGTTTCCCCTCTTATTGAGGAAAGCATAAAAGGACCTCAAGGAAGGAAATAAGGGCCAGTTGCCTACCAAACTGATAATGATATGAGTCAGCCCAAAAGCCAGTTGAGCAAACAGGAGTTATTACATATATGTGTGAAGTTTTGGCCAAGGGAAAAATGTAGATAAAGTACATTGATAAAGAGCCATATATTGAATCAGTAAGCACAGCCCATTATGGGGTCCATGAAACAAAAACACCAACATCAAGGAACCCATTTTCCACAATCACCACATGCTGAATGTTCAAGCACTCAAAACAGGGGGCTTATTTCAAGTAATACTGAATAATTTGATGCCATTGCCCATTTCAGCTTTTCTGTGGGAATGTAGGAGATGCTGAGGCTAATGCAAAAAGACTTGCTTAGTAGAATTATATGATTTGATATTTTGCTCCTTTAATGAAACTTGTTTTATATTACGCAACTTCAGAGCCAAAATCTAATATTGAATTTCATTTAAGTCATGTAGATAAGCCCAAGTTTTAAAATGAAACTAATGGTCTGGCTCTATTTAAATATATTGATTCTGGATGCATAAGGTTGTGTCAAAATGTGATTACACATTCTCCAATTTCTACAAATCCCTCCTGACGATTAGCTGTAAAGAAATCTTTGGTGTACTGATTCTTCATTTAACCTTAAACTAGTACTTAGGTAAGAAATATGAATGCAGCTCTTTTTCCACTCTTGAAAAAAAAAAAAGAAAAGGAATTAATCTAATAAATCAGTGTTATCCTAAACAATAGTAAGGTACTGGAAAATGATTTTCTCATTCTTGTTGTATCCTGTTAAAAACAACTGGAGGTGATCTCTGAGTTAGCTGGGAAGCACACGTTCATTGCCATCTCTAGAGACCTCTACTTTTTTTAAACTGCTTTAAAATTTTTATTTATTTTAGGTAGTGCTGGGTCTTTGTTGCCGCTCGTGGGCTTTCTCTAGTGTGACCAGCGGGGGCTACTGTGTAGTGGCGGTGCATGGCCTTCTCACAGCAATGGCGTCCTTGTTGTGGAGCCCGGGCTCTAGGGCACGGGCTTCAGTAGTTGTGGTGCACGGACTTGTTTGCTCCGAGGCGTGTACAATCTTCCCGGACCAAGAATTGAACCTGGGTCCCTTGCATTGGCAGGTAGAGTCTTAACCACTGGACCACCAGGGAAGTCCAAACTCTACTTTCTAATTGAAGCAAACAATGAAACACACCGAGTGCCTGCAGAATGACATATCTTAATGTGAAAATATTAGGGCTGGCAAGTTCCAGATCCTGGCACTAGAAGTGTCTTGCAGATGAGGACATCTTTTCTGTGAATAGCAAAAGGAGAAAATGGACTTCTGCAGTTAGTTTTATGACCTTATGAGGAACCAAATCTGTTTTATTACTATTTCTCTGGGATAGGGAACACAGACATAGTGATCACCTAAGATATTTTCTCGCCTGATCAATGATCTATTGGAACTTGCTTATCTATTCCTACAGCAAAGTTTTGTTTCTCTGTTACTGAAGCTTCCCATAGTTTTACAAACTCCATATTCTATTTTTCACATACAATTCTAGATCAATCTTTATACCTTTTATTTAGAAGACAACATGAAATTAAAAGAGGAAAAGTATCCCATACACACATAATACCTCTTGATGAACTGCGTTTTTATGGATGGGGGTATGTGGGAGGATGAGAGAGTAGGAGACCCACAAGAATAAAAAGTGTGAGTAACTATCATTTTTAACTGCAGCCACTTGGACACCAACTTATTGCCTTTCTAAGAGATGTGTGCTCTGTTGAATCTCTTTATATAAAGAACTTGTTCCTATTTTCATGTTCCCACCCACAAAAGTACTAAAAGTTCTAAAGGGTATGAAAGACATAAGAACAGGATCTAGTCAATCACTATTCTTTAATAAACTTAACACTCATTTTTCTATTTTTTAATCCCCATCATAACATATTTTGTAAGTTCTGTTTAGAATATAGGTAGATGATAGAGTTTTACTGGTCTGAATTCCCATCGCCCACCCCGCCCCGAGTTAAATGCTTTATTTATTTCAGACAACTTGGGGTTCTGTTTGTGTCTCTAATGGGGACCATTGTAGATATGTCTGAACTGCAGTGCCTTCAGCCCTAAAGTGGGTGTGATATTATGGCATCTTTTTTGTCAATTTTTTTTTTTGTATAGTAAAGGTCACAAGTCAGAAAGAAACAAACAAGTATCATACATTAATGCGTACATGTGAAATCTAGAAAGATAATACAGATGAACCTATTTGCAAAGCAGAAATAGAGAGAGACAGAGAGAGCAAACGTGGACATCAACAGGGAAAAGCAAGGAGGTGGGAATAAACTGGGAGATTGGGATTGACATACACACACTACTATGCATAGAATAGAAAATTAATGAGAACATAATTTTTAGCACAGGGAAAGTAGAAGATATAATCTGTTTGTAGGACACATATTAAGTTAGCCTTTAAAATGCATTGCAATATACATTCAGTGCAGACAAACACTGTTTAATTCCACTTATATGAGGGACCTGCTGCTGCTGCTAAGTCGCTTCAATCATGTCCGACTCTGTGCGACCCCATAGACGGCAGCCCACTAGGCTCCCCTGTCCCTGGGATTCTCCAGGAAAGAACACTGGAGTGGGTTGCCATTTCCTTCTCCATTGCATGAAAGTGAAAAAGTGAAAGTGAAGTCATTCAGTCATGTCCAACTCTTAGCGACCCCATGGACTGCAGCCTACCAGGCTCCTCCATCCATGGGATTTTCCAGGCAAGAGTACTGGAGTGGGGTGCCATTGCCTTCCCCGATATGAGGGACCTAGAATAGTCAAATTCATAGAGTCAAAAAGTACACTAGTAGATGCCTGGGGCTGGGAGGTAGGGGAATGGGATGGGGATGGGGAGTCAGTGTTTAACAGGGACAGTTTCAACTTAGGAAGGTGAAGAATTCAGGAGATGTGTGATGGAAAGAGTTGTACAACTTAGTGTCACTGAACTGTGCAGTTAAGCATGCTTCAAATAGTATGTTTTATATCATGAGGACTGATTTTTTATTTGAAGACTTAGCCAAATACTTAAGGTACTTCTATAGGGCAGAGAAAGTTTGTGTTTTATATTATTGTTGTAGCTCTGGATGTGAAAGTAAAGGAATGCGCCCTACAGCTGACTGAATCTTAGGAGAAAAACAATGAAGAAGACTAAAGTTTTTCAAATTGGTGGGATAAGACATATAAAGACATGATCAGCCTAGATCATACAAATCAATTACTACCCTTGTACTAAAACCTGGACCTCACACAGCAGCATGATGTAATTCTATTACCATGTTTAATTTCTTGGCATTTGCATTGGCCTTTTTATTTTGTGTTACTATTATTCCTGGCAAATGAATAAATTTCCCTCAGCAGAAATAAATTAGACAGCCTGCCACTCAAATTCATCACCGTGGCGCTTTGCTTCCCTGACTCAAAAGTTAGGCCGACAGCCCCTGGGCATTTCTCTAGCCATTTCTTGATAACAGAGCATCTATTTACACAGGAGTGTGAGAAAAGGTATAAAGATTTTTAAAGTAATTATTTGGGGGTCTCCCTAGGATTTGAAAGTCTGATTAAAGAAGATTTAAGACACTGTAAGTCTTACAGAATTAAGTCTACAGTGTGCAGTCTTGTCAGAGCTTGAGATTAAATTCAGGACTGGTTATGTTGAAGAAGATGGAAGGAATGTTTACGTTAACCAGGGTTTAGTTGCTCACAGCACTGAAATTTCAATAAAATAAATGAAAAGTGGTAGGTGGTGAGACTCAGGGCTATGATTATTCTGAACAAAGAGAACTAAACCCGGATCTCTCTTTCTCGCCGGCTTTAGGAAGATGTCCTGGAACAGGCTCTGTCAGTGATGGATGCTGCTTGTGTTACACCGACCATAAAATGCACAGAAGACCCACCCGGAAGCAGCCACGTAAGAAGGGCTGCGTCTATTCCTGCAGATGATATCTGTCCCTGAGCATCAAGTTTAGTCTATCCTGTATCTATGCATAAAACTTACAGCTTCTCTTTGCTTTGTTTCTTTTAGTCTACACATTTTATTTAATATGTGAGCAAAATCTGATGGTTTAATGTACCCGTTATCCTAAGACCTAAAGGATATTAAAAAAACCTTGAAGAACATAGGTAAAAGCCTAGAAGAACAACTTGCCTGGACGACCAGTGGTGGGGACTTTGCCTTCCAATGAAGAAGCTGCAGGTTCAATCCCTGGTCAGGGAGCTAAAATCTCACATGCCTTGTGGTCAAAAAATCAAAACATAAAACAGAAGCAGTATTGTAACAAATTCAATAAAGACTTTAAAAATGGTCTACATCAAAAAATCTTTTTAAAAAAGCCTAGAAGAAAAAAATCCGATAGATTTGTACTTACAGAAGTTCCATTTTTAAGGTCATTTTGTTGGAAGGTGTGTCTTTGAAATAGCTGGATATATTTCCTTCAGGCAGATGCATTGTGACTTCTTGGGTTAAAAAGATGTAGAATCTGTGAGAATCATGAGAAGGAAGGAAAGTGATACTTATTAATTTGGCTGAGGTGATGGTAGGCAGATCTGTTTTAGTTTCTGGTGGCAAAGGGATATTTGAAAAGTATTTATGATGTTATCTCATCTATTTTTCCAAATAATATTTTTCATGTTCTCTAAACTTGGGAAACCTTCATGGAAAAAAAGAGGAATAAATAGGCTCTGTATCAGACTGGATGATCTTGCTAGTAGTATGACATGCATTTTCTTGTATTATTCATATTTACAGTAAAATTTATTTCTAGATGTCTACATAGTAATTACATTTTTTTCCTTCACTCTTTTCTCCAATCAGTATGTTGTATAGTTGGAATTGTACAGTGTGTCCTTTTCAGAATGGATTCTTTCACTTAATAAATTCATTTAAGGTTCCTCAATGTCTTTTCATGGCTTAATAGTTCATTTCTTCTTACCACTGCACGATATTACATTTTTTGGATGTGCTATGTTTCAACTATCCATTCACCAATGAGGGACATCTTGGTTGCTTCCAAGTTTGGGCAATTATGAATGAAGCTGTTATTAAAATACAAGTGCAGGTTTTTGTGTGGATATAAAATTTCATCTCCTTTGAGTTGAGTTAAATCCAGGTTTGACATTATCCCAAGAACATTCAGCTATAGACAGCAATGTCAGCGTGGGCAGGAAGGTTGAAATTCCACCAGCTTTTGCGATTACCATTTCCACCTCTTGACTCAGGGGTGGTATTTAAAATAAAAAATATAATAGGACACTCAAAAAGTCACCTTGCTGAAGAGATATCTCAAAAATTTTGTTTGTTCTGTGTGCTCACAGCAATTTTTTGAATTTTAATATATACAAGCACAGTATCTACATGTACAACTTTTTCCTTTGATAGGATCCTTTCTAGAACTGGCTGGAAATCAGAATCAGGAAAATGAAATAAAATCCTGAGTTTTCACTCATCCATATTCTCATGTATTCTCAAGAATCTCACTTTTGGCAGAAACTCTGTTTGTCATCACTTTGTTATCACTCTTTTTGATGACAGTGACAAAATTAACTACAGAAAAAATGAATTAATATCCTCTAAGTTTTCTCCTTTGTTCCTGTCCTTTCCTATGATTTTGGAGAATAACACTTAGAAAACATCTGCATTGTGACCTCTGGGTTTATTGCAATGAGTGAAAGAAAGTTATTTAAAAAGGTATCTACATTTACTATGCTTTTTCATTTATGCTTTCTGCTCTTGACTTTAAACACTTGTTTCCATGAGGGACAAATGTTTTCTAATGTTGTGAGGCTTACTCTTCTCTCAGGACTGGAAGACTTTGATGGTATCTAGAATTACCGTTCAGAGAAGGCAATGCCACCCCACTCCGGTACTTTTGCCTGGAAAATCCCATGGATGGAGGAGCTCGGTAGGCTGCAGTCCATGGGGTCGCTAGAGTCGGACACAACTGAGTGACTTCACTTTCACTTTTCACTTTTATGCATTGGAGAAGGAAATGGCAACCCACTCCAGTGTTCTTGCCTGGAGAGTCCCAGGGACGAGGAAGCCTTGTGGGCTGCCATCTATGCGGTTGCACAGAGTTGGACACAATTGAAGCGACTTAGCAGCAGCAGCAGCAGAATTACCCTTGAAAGGTGGAAGAACTGCAGGGTTATAATGAAAGACACCTTGGGAGAGGCAGAGTTTCTATTTCTTTCACCCGAATTAGAAGAAAAAATATTGATGTGTATGCCTCCGCCCACTGAAGAACAAAAAGGGATCCATTTAAAGAAATAGCTTACAGAAAGGTCATAGCATTTTAGTGCTGACAGAATTATTCCACCCCCACCTGCAGGGAGCTGGCATGGAGAGGTGCTCCACTCGTGGCAAAGGTCATGAGGAAGGAGGCTCGGCATACACAAATGCGGAATCGAGCCTCAGGAGTCCCACCGGATATTCTCGAGCATCTACCCCCAAAAAACCAGAGTCTGCCTACTTTACTGCTTTGTGCTCTCACCTCTGACTTTTCTAGTGGCTCCCCCACCACCATCTCGCTCTCTCTGATAAAGAGTTAACTGACAGCTCCAATTAATAAAGTTCCTGGGCATTAGGAGTATTTAAATCCAAACCCCTCAGATAGTTCTCTAACTGGCCTGACAAGTTTACCTGGACTCCTACAGCTATGTATACGATTGTTTACAGTCTCTCAGCCTCAAGAGGCAGGGGAAGCTTAAGATATTCAAATAGCTTAGAGTCTCTCAGAGAGTTAAAAACTGTCAGAATAAAACTAGTAAAAGATTTCATTAATGAGCCAATGCTTGTTGCCAAGTTTCCACATCCCCTGTTTTGTATCCTTGAATGTGTATTAATTAATATAGTTGGTTAGTATAAAAAATAAGTAGTGGCCTTGGTGCTAGCAACTTTAGACCCTTAAGGTAATAAATTCTTTCCTTTGTTATAAACCCACTGCATCTCTGCCCTATAGGAATGCAACTTTATCTTTGGAGGATGGTGCCAAACCTTAAAATAATTACTCATAGAGAAAATAAGTCTTGCCGTTGACAAACCTTTGCCGAGAGTCATAAAATGTTAATAGGCCTTCTGGCCAGAAGATGATGTAAATCACCTGAACCATTTGTATACGATAAATTTGCAGGAAAGAAACCCTGGTTTTTGATAAGGATCAAAGACTGCTGGCTTTGCATGATTTCACATCCCCTATTATCCTCTATCTGTAACTTAGGGTATAAAAGCCCCTGTTGAAAATAAAGCTACGGGCCTTGCTCACCAAAGCTAGGTCTCCCCATGTCATTCTTTCCTTTACATTCCAGCTGAGTCTCCATCTGGAGTGCGGAGGTCCTCTGCGACCATTAATTTGCCTGTGCTTCTAAGACCCACTAGAGAAGGTGCCTAAGGAGGGGCATCTTCCGTTATTCGAAAGGGCGCCTGCGGCCTCCGTGGTCAGAGCTAACCTGGTGTCACAGGTTATATTGATTTTCTGCGGAAACCAAGCTACTCAGCCTCTTTTCTCCTCTGAATTTTCCTACTGAGCTATTCTCATTCTATTACTCTTAATGTCTCTAATTAACATTTAAATAAAGCTACTGTATCCAGTGGTCCTCCCCAAGGCCATCTCTCCTTCGAATACCCTGGATCAGACGGGGCTGGACCTCGGCATCCACTTTTTACTCTAAATGAGAAAATGAGGACCCAGAGGAGGTTCTGGACATTTAAACTGGTCATTATGTTATCATAACAGTTTTGAAACATATGCCTTGTGTCCTCAAATGCTTGTGCTGTTCAGGGGACTTCAGGAGACTCTCTGAACATTTCTAGAGTCCTCTGTGCAGGATTTTCCTCCAGGATCCTCTGCCCTGTGATCTCCAGCTGCCTTAGCTTTTTGTTGGTCTCAATTCTGCTTTCCTATTTTGCAGAGACCATGCAGGAGGTTGGGAAATGCTTCAGGCTGTAAGAGCTCACGTCCCCTCTCTTGGGAGATGCTGTCCTACTGCCTGGGGTCCAGTGTCTGAAAATCATTGTTTCATATATTTTGTTTGTTGGCTTGTTTATTTAGTGATGTTTCACGCAGAATAAATCTCAACCATTTTTCTCCATCTTCCCTCCAGCTGTCTGATCCAGGCAGTTCACCTTCTGTTTTATTAACTTCTGGTCTTTATTGTCTCCTTCCTTCTCCTTGCTTTTGGTTATTCTGTTTTTTTTTTTTTCCCCCACTAACTTTTAAAGTTCATATTTAGTTAACTTTTAGTTTTTTCCAAATGATGTATTGAATGGTTTAAAATGTTTACTGTTTTCCTGTTTGTTGCTTCATTTTTTGGTAAGCTATTTAATGATTATTTTGACTTCCTAGATAGTTTTTATTTTTAACATCACGTTCTGGTCCTCTTTATCTCTGAAAATGCCTTATTTGTAAGTCTATTTTGTCTGATATTGATATGGGTGTATCAGCTTTATATACTTTTTATAGTCTCTTTACCTTTTTATTGAGATTTAATATACATTCAGCAAAGAGCATGGAGGGTGCTAATCTTCAGGATTGAGCTTGATGGAATTCTTCTTGTACCGCCACCTGGATGAAGAGAGAGAACTTTTCCAGTATCCCAGCTAGTCATCAGCCTTTTATTTAACTTGGTAATTTCTGTGTACATCTTTTTCTACCTCTTTACATTCAACCCCTCTGTGTTATCTTTGAACAATTTTTCTTTTAAATAGTATGTGACTTTTCCCAAAGTTGTAATAAATATATATTTATATTCAATCAAGAAAATGTTTTTGTTTATAAAATAATCACATGGATCACAGCCTTGTGTAACTCAGTGAAGATATGATCCATGCTGTGTAGGGCCACCCAGGATGGATGGGTCATGGTGGACAGTTCTGACAAAATGTGGTCCGATGGAGAAGGGAATGGCAAATAATTTCAATATTATTGCCTTGAGAATCCCATGAACAGTATGAGAAGGTTAAAAGATATGACACTGGAGGATGAACCCCCCAGGTCAGTAGGTGTCCAATATACTACTGGGGAAGAGCAGAGCTTCTAGAGCTAACACCAAAAAGATGTCCTTTTCATCATAGGGGACTGGAATGAAAAACTAGGAAGTCAAGAGATACCTGGAGTAACAGGCAAGTTTGGCCTTGGAGTGCAAAAAGACTAACAGAGTTTTGCCAAGAGAACACACTTGTCATAGCAAACACTCTCTTCTGATCAAACCAGTCAATCCTAAAGGAAATCAGTCCTGAATATTCATTGAAAAGACTGATGCTGAAGCTGAAGCTCCAATACTTTGACCACCTGATGCAAAGAGCCAACTCATTGGAAAAGACCCTGATGCTGGGCAAGAATGAAGACAGGAGGAGAAAGGGAAGACAGAGGATGAGATGGTTAGATGACATCACTGACTCGATGGACATGAGTTTGGGTGAACTCCAGGAGATGGTGAAGGACAGGGGTAGCCTGATGTATTATAGTCCATGGGGTCACAAAGAGTTGGACACGACTTAGTGACTGAACAACAAGATTAGCATTTTGAAATTAGCATTTTGAAATTGAAATTATTTTAACAATAAAAGAGACTAGAGAATTTATTATCTCTCCAAGAGGTCTCTAAGGATTAAGAAAAATATATTCCCTATTGGATAAGTAAATAAAAGATTGAATGTTTTTTACCTTACCAGAAGGAGACTTCTCAATAACCAGTTTGCAAATAAACTGTATGAGGATAGTCATGGGGACTGAGTGTTATGAAGAAAATAAAGGAAAGAAAAGAGGTAGAATTGAATAGGGAGGGGAAGAATTGAATAGAGAGGAAGCTGTTTTGCCTCCACTTGGCTGGGGAGACTTAATTCATTCAACAACATTTTCTTGAGTTTTTCTGTATTCCACTCTCTATTCCCAGCTTTGGAGATACAGTAGTAAATAAAACAGACAGGCAGACTCAACAGACTCTTGATTGAGTGTGTGAAACAGGAATGATGTGAAGGAGGCAGCCCAGCAAAGGTATAAGACAAAAAAGAGAAAAAAAAAAAGAATAAAATTCTTGAGAAAGGAGCAAGTGTGTTGGAATTTCAGGGAAAGGGTTCGACTGGAGACTAGTGAGCAACTAGAGAGGGATGGGGCTGGTGGAAAAGGTTGGGCAAACCCTTGAAGAGCACGCTGAAGAGTGGGGTTTACTCTGATGTAATGGGAAGCCCATCAGAGATTTTAAGTATGGGAAGTACATGACATAATTTATGTTCTAGAAAAATTATTCTCATTGCATTGTGATGGATAAAATGTAGGAAATATGAGTAGAAACTGAAAGACAAAATGTGGCACTCATACAGATAAACTCACCTATATGTTTCAGTAAGAATAAATGATGTTGGTCATTTTTCAATGCCCTCCTTTTCTTACTTTCAAAATACCTAAGGAACGGAGTACTTTGACCTGAGGAAATTAAAATATCCGGCACTTTTATGTTTGAGTGGGCCTAGAAAGGATCTCCGGGGAAGGCAATGGCACCCCACCCCAGTACTTTTGCCTGGAGAATCCCATGGACAGGGGAGCCTGGTGGGGTCGCTAGGAGTCGGACATGACTGAGAGACTTCACTTTCACTTTTCACTTTCATGCACTGGAGAAGGAAATGGCAACCCACACCAGTGTTCTTGCCTGGAGAATCCCAGGGACAGGGGAGCCTGGTGAGCTTACGTCTATGGGGTCGCACAGAGTCAGACACGACTGAAGCGACTTAGCAGCAGCAGCAGCATCAAAAAGGATCTCATTGGTTTAGGTTAAGTAAGACTTACATTAAACTGATTGCATTCGATTTAAAGATAATATCCTTCAGCTGAGGATGGAAATAATTCTCATATGGTTGGAAATATTTGAAATATTACTCAACTTCAGTTGGAAAAAAAAAGGTCTAAAAATTACTTTATTAGGTTTACCTCAGAGCACATCTTGAGCGACTTCACTTTCACTTTTCACTTTCGTGCATTGGAGAAGGAAATGGCAACCCACTCCAGTATTCTTGCCTAGAGAGTCCCAGGGGCTGGGGAGCCTGGTGGGCTGCCGTCTATGGGGTCGCACAGAGTCGGACATGACTGAAGTGACTTAGCAGCAGAGCACATCTTATTACAAATATTACCACCATGAGAGAGAGGAGCCATGAGATGGGTCAAGGACATTCTATGAGTAACTTGAGTAGAGGTTGGAATAACATATTCTCCTAATATATGATGCCCTGATCGAATTTGGCAAAGTCAATTGGAAGAGACCCAAACTGAGGCAACAATCCTAGTTAATAAGCTCCATTGAGTGATGTTCATCAACTGATAAGGTGAACTCAGGTTGAACTCTAGTCAGCATTTGGGAAAAGGGAAGTTTGAGAAATTGTATATTGCTCACTGCAAAATAATTGATCTGAGCATGAGATTAATTCTAAGAATGACTCTAAGGGGGTCAAATAAGTTTAAAAAAAAATGAGAACCACTCAACAGATGTTCATCATCTCCAGTTCTATTCCCAAACCCATATTTACCGAACAACTTTTTGGATCCCCACTATGGAAATAAAACTCTGGTGTTTAACATGAACTGCCATTTTGAATTCTCAGTAAGACATGACTAACCAGTCTCTGAAACATTTCAGACATGCAACAGAATCAAAGAACATAAATTTGGATGATTATTTTTATCAATTATAAATAAAATCCCATGAAGGTTAATGCAGTCTGTCCATTAGGGATATGTGCTTAGCAACTATCTTGTCATGATTTTACTTTTTAATTTTGAAAAAAGTTAATGACTTTCATTGTACTTCTTGAAAAATGTAATACAGGCTTACTATAGAAAATTTGGAAGCTAGAAAAATATGCAAAGAAGGAAACTAAAATTAGTTGTGATACTATCACCTAGATGAACACACACATACACACACACACTCCATGAGTTCTTTAGCATCCACCTTTAAACATGGGGCTTCCCTGGTGGCTCAGATGGTAAAGAATCTGCCTGCAATGCAGGAGACGAGAGTTTGATCCCTGGGTCAGGAAGATCTCCTGGAGAAGGAAATGGCAACCCACTCCAGTATTCTTGCCTGGAGAATTCTGCCATGGACAGAAGAGCCTGGGGGCTAGAGTCCCTGGGGTCGCCAAGGGTCAGATATGACAGAGCAACTAACATACACTTTAAACATACCACAAACATCATTCTTTAATACTAAATTTAACAAATTACAACATAATGTGACTGTTAGGTAGTGTCCTGAGGTTTCTAAATTCCTCTAGATTTTATACATTCAAAGTAATGCTTCGGGTGGTCATAGTATACATTTATTCAAATGCTGGTCTCGTGCAGCACAGATATGTGACGGTCCTCTTGGTGTCTATCAAGGGGAGTGTGTGGCTTGTGGCTAGGGCCTCCTGTCTTTCAGGACAGGAGAAGAGCTGTCTCAGACACCCCTCAGCCCCTAGTAGGGCAGTCATGATGTGTCTGGTATGCGTGTGGGGAAGGGAGTGTCACACTTCTAACTTTCCTTCGTGGACACGTGGGCCTCATGGATTCCCTAGAAGGCTTCTGACTCAGCGTTCTCAGCGGGATCTGCCGTCCTCCCCAGAGAGCCTGGGAGGTCAGCCCCTTCTCTGGGTGCTCACATCCCTCTCCTTGTTCTACTGTTTATGGCTGTAAGACTCTAGACTTCAGCCACATGAATTATAATTGAGATCAATCCATACCGATGGAAGACTGTCAGAAAACCTGGTTTAGAGACAAAAATTTGAATAAAACCCAGCCCCTGCCTTCAAGGAACTCACAGTATGAAATACTTGACCAGTGCAGTTTCAGCAGTCAGGCTCCTGCGGTACTTGAATGAATCTTAATTTTTCTGTATCATTCCTGTTGCATCCCGCCCGTGTGATTCCATTTTCTCTGGGACAGCCGCCCAGTGAGAATTCAGTCTGAAGCCTTCATTCCCTTTTTGCATGTTCTCTGCTCTTGTCTTTGATGAGAACTTCATTCTATCTCACTTAATCCTACTGCAAAGGGTTTCATATTTTTAAAAACTGGATGAAAATAGCGAATCATCAAGGTAATATATGTACATTTTTTTCAACTATATAATTTTTAATAATTTATTTTAATGAATGAAAGATTTTAAAAATTCTATAGTGCTGTACAATTTTCAAAAATTTCACACACTAATTTCATATAAACCCATAATTAACCCCTTTTCCCACCTCCCCTTATATTGCTCCCTCACTGTTAACCTCTGGTTTGTTCTCTATACCTGTGTCTGTTTCTTCTTTGTTTTATTTAGTTTGTTGTATTTTTTAGATTCCACTTATAAGTGATATCAAGCAGTATTCTTCTTTCTCTGTTTTGCTTATTTCACCTTAGTATGATAATCTCTGGATCCAAACCTGTTGCTCCAAGTGGCAAAAATTTCATTCTTTTATGGCTGAGTAGTATTCCATCATATGTGTATACACCACATGTTCTCTATTCATTCACCTGTGATGGACCCTTAGGTTGCTTCCATACGTTGGCAATTGTAAACAATGCTACTATGAACTTTGCAGTGCATGTGTCTTTTTGCATTAATATTTTTGTTTATTTCAGGTACACACCCAGGAGTGGAGTTTCTGGGTCATATGGTAGTTCTATTTTTAGTTATTTGAGAAACCTCCATACTATTTTTAAGTGGCTGCACCAATTTACATTTCCACCTACAGTGCGTGAGAGTTCATTATTCTCTACAGCTATACACGAACACTTTTTTAGAGACATTGGCCAACATTTTTTAATGAAAATTTTTGCTGTATAGTAAAGTGATTCAGCTATATATATATATATATATATATATATATATATATATACAGAATATTTAAAATAGCATATATATACTTTTTAAAATATCTTGTTTTCAATATGGTTTATCACAGGATACTGAATACAGTTCTCTCATCTATACAGAAAGACCTTGTTGTTTATCTGTTCCATATATAATAGCTTATATCTGCTAATCCAACCTCCCAGTCCATTTCTCTTCCAACCGCTTTCCCCTTGCAAACCACAAATTTGTTCTCTATGTCCTCGAGTCATTCCTGTGTTGTACATAGAATCATTTGCCCCATATTTTAGAGTTCACAAATAAGTGATATCTTACAGGATTTGTTTTTCTCTTTCTCACTTATTTCGCTTAGTATGATAATCTCTAGGTCCATCTATGTTCTACAGATGGCATTATTTCATTCAACTCTTTTAAACTAGGATTGGAATGATGTAAAATTTGTTGAGTTGATGCAAGGTCATATACATACCTTCTGCTAACATTACAGCAAATAGATATACATCTTAATATGAAAAAATAATTTTTAGGACTGCATTCCTGCCCAGTTGTGTCCAACTCTTGTGACTACATGAGTTGTAGCCTGCCAGGCTCCTAAGTCCATGGATTTCCCAGGCAAGAATGCTGGAGCGGGCTGCCTTTTCCTATTCCAGTGGATCTTCCTGACTTAGGGCTTGAACCCAAGTATTCTGCATTAGCAGGTGGATTCTTTTCCACTGAGTCACCTGGAAAGCCCAGTTTTTAAGACTACAACACATTAAAAACGCAGGATCATATTCGTCCTAAGGTGTATAGACTAAATTATCTTATTGATGAATTAGGAAACAGAAATCTTTCTATTTTGCCCTTTTTCAAAGCATTTATTTTTCAAGGACTCTTTTTGCCACGTCACCACACATTTCAATCACACCCCAAAAAATGTTTCATGAGATACAGATAATGGTATCCCAAAATGTCTCTGATGTTCAGTTTTGAAATAGAGCTCTAGCTCTAACTTAGAGATATTTAGCAGGAACATACAAACTTTGGTAGCATTTCACTTTTAAACCAGCAGCCATATTTCTTTAGCAACAACAGGAAGAAAGAAACTATTGAATATTGGTACCCATTTCTTCTGAACTTGTTTATTTATGCACCTGTACTTCTGCTTAGCTCAGAGTAAACATGCTATGTTTTCTACCTTTCTACTTTAAAGTAATTTGTGTACACATTTTTGCATGGAAACAGAGTAAGCTTCAGTTCAGTTCAGTCGCTCAGTTGTGTCTGACTCTTTGCGACCCCATGAATCGCAGCACGCCAGGCCTCCCTGTCATCACAACTCCCAGAGTTCACTCAGACTCACATCCATCGAGTCAGTGATGCCATCCAGCCATCTCATCCTCTGTCGTCCCCTTCTCCTCCTGCCCCCAATCCCTCCCAGCATCAGAGTCTTTTCCAATGAGTCAACTTTTCGCATGAGGTGGCCAGAGTACTGGAGTTTCAGCTTTAGCATCATTCCTTCCAAAGAACTCCCAAGGCTGATCTCCTTCAGAATGGACTGGTTGGATCTCCTTGCAGTCCAAAGGACTCTCAAGAGTCTTCTCCAACACCACAGTTCAGAAGCATCAATTCTTCAGCGCTCAGCCTTCTTTACAGTGCAACTCTTGTATTCATATATGACCACTGGAAAAACCATAGCCTTGACTAGAAGGACCTTTGTTGGCAAAGTAATGTCTCTGCTTTTGAATATGCTATCTAGGTTGGTCATAACTTTCCTTCCAAGGAGTAAGTGTCTTTTAATTTCATGGCTGCAGTCACCATCTGCAGTGATTTTGGAGCCCAGAAAAATAAAGTCTGACAGTGTTTCCACTGTTTCCCCATCTACTTCCCACGAAGTGAAGAGTAACCTTATTTGTTACTTTTCATGGCTATGGAGCAGTCTATTTTGTTAATGTACTATCAAGAAAATTATGACTGACATATAGGCAGTACCGAGTTGTTGGACATTTGAACTATTTCGTTATTAGCTTCTGCCATGAATGCACAATATAAATTACAAAATAATGAATTCCAAATTGCTCTTTTGTGTTTTTATTAGTGCACATTCTTCAAAATGAAAATGTGAGCCAAAATATACGAGGAAATTTTTAAATTTGGGGATACATTTGTCTACTGTTTCTGAGTCAATTTACAGAGTAATTCTAACAATGTGTAAGTGTTCTTTTCATTATGCCTTATCTGTTTTTTGCCAACAAGTCATTTTGCTACATTAATAATTCTATCAGTATAATGGTTAGGGCTTCCCTGATGGTTCAGATGGTAAAGAATCTGCCTGCAATGTAAGAGACCTGAGTTCGATCCCTGGGTCAGGAGGATTCCCTGGAGAAGGAATGGCAACCCACTCCAGTACTCTTGCCTGGAGAATCCCATGGACAGCGGAGCCTAGCAGGCTACAGTCCACGGGGTCGCAAAGAGCTGGACGTGACTGAGAGACTGACATTCACACACACGTAATGATTATATTGAATGAATATGATTCACAAAATAAAATTTAAAATAACTTTATATCTCCTGTGTCATTTAAAACTTAATCTATGGAACTGGTCTTCCATTGTTCCACTGTCAAAACTTGGGTAGACTCCATTACTATCTGATCACTATTAAGTAATACCAATCATGTTCCAGTTAGTTATTAAAATATCTATACTATATTACTCAGCAATTCCAGATATATATCTGAAAAAAACAAAAACACTAACTTGAAAAGATACTATGACCTCAGTGTTCATAGCAACATGATTTACAATCACCAAGATACAGAAGTAACCTCAGTGTTCATCAATGGATAAAGAAGATGTGATATATATGTGTATATATATGTTCAGTTATATAGATATGTTCATATATATGTTATTGGCATATATAAATGCATACATAAAGCATTCTATATTAACTTATAACACACATAACATATGCTATATAGGTATACATATATAGCATATGTGATACATGTAACATGTATCATACATGTCAATAGCTCGCACATGTTAACATATGTGTATAATGTGTTGTGTGTGTATATTAACACATGTATGTTATATAACCTGGAGAAGGAAATGGCAGCCTACTCCAGTTTTTGCCTGAAAATTCCATAGATGGAGGACCCTGGTGTAGGCTATAGTCAATGGGGTCGCAAAGAGTTGATATATAGCACACATGTGTAAATACATATATGCATCAATATATGTTCAGAACATATATACATATACTCATATTATGTACATATATACACACACACACATAAAATGAACACCATTCAGCCGTAAAAAAAGATTGGAATTTTTCCATTTGCAGCAACACAAATAGACTTGGAGGGCCTTGTGCTAAGTGAAGTAAGTCAGACAAAGACAAATATTGTATGATATCAGTTATATATGGAATGTAAAAAATACAGCAAACTAGTGAATACAGCAAAAAAGAAGCAGACTCACAGATATAGAGAACACACTAACAAACTAATGATTATCACTGGGGGGAAAGGGCAATATAGTGGTGAGGGAGTGGGAGATACTATGGGTGTAAGCTAAGCTACAGGGACATATTGTACAACATGAGGAATAAAGCCAATATTTTATAAAAACTAAATGGACTGTACAAAAACTAAAAAGTTTTGATTTTTAGTTGATTACCAATGCAGTAATCAAACTTTCAGTTCTGACTTGAAATTGATGTTTGTACTCCTTCCACCTCCCTAGGATTAGGAAAGAGATGGTCATCTTCCTCCTCCCATCCTACCTGGAGCTTTCACTCCTCTTCCTGCATCTTAACCTGTGAAACTTCTGATCCCTCCCCCTTGCACTGGAGCAGAGTCAGGGAAAAACATGTAAGAGAATGGGAAAGTTTTGACTACACCAATATCTTCACAGTGGCCCAGCGTTCTACTCTCGGCAGAGATTTTTCGTTGAAATCTTTCTCTTGTAGGTGCTTTTGCAGGTTATGCAACTTTCCCATCACTTCCCATTCTCTTGGCATTTCTAAATCCATCTCTACCTCAATTGGTGGCTTCCAGCTTGTTCAGTCCTTAGTTGTCTGGCTACATTTTTGTTTTCTATTAAAACCTTTCTGATTCCTCTAGGAAGCCATCTCTGCTATACCCAACAGCACCCCTCCCCCAGTCTATCCCATATAAAGCCCACAGGCAAGGCTTTTTCTCATTGCCCCTCCCCCACCAGCTTCAGAAATGCTGTCACACCCGCATCACTACCATTCCCGGCTGCACCATCAGGCAGCACTAGAGCATCTGCTGTTTAGATTTCTCAAGCGAGAATCAGACTTCTATAATGTTCAGAGGACACGAGCACCCCCTTGGTGCTGGCCACCCTATAGACTTCATTTTGAATAAACCTTAAGACATTTTGCAAGGTAACTATTCTCATCCTCACACTGCAGACCAGGAAACAGAAAATATGTGAATAAATAAGTAAAGCTTTAAACTCTGGCATCAAGATCGATTCTCCTTCCACATCATGCTGTGTGAAATCTTTATGATATTACTATGCATAATGTCATTTTAAATATTAAGAAAAGTGTCATGAAATAAGAAACAAGTTTTGGGAAGCCATGGAGGAATTACAAAATGAATGAAAGTCCCATCTTTCAATGACACCCAGTTAAGGAGGGAGAGAAGTGAAGTTGCTTGGTCATGTCTGACTCTTTGCGACCCCATGAACTGTAGCCTGCCAGGGTCCTCTGTCCATGGGATTTCCCAGGCAAGAATACTGGAATGGGTTGCCATTTGCTTCTCCAGGGAATTTTCCCAACTCATGGATTGAACCCAGGTCTCCTGCATTGCAGGCAGACTTCTTACTGGCTGAGCCCTGAGGGAAGTCCATTAATGAGAGGATGAAATTCAAATCATAGACAAGCAACACATGAGAATTTAGATGCCTTGCTTAAAGCTAGTGGCGTAAAGTCCTTTTTCAGTTTCCAGTGGACATTCCAACTAAATAAAGCTAAGAGCACAAACACCTTCAGTTCAGTTTAGTTCAGTCGCTCAGTCGTGTCCGACTCTTTGCGACCTCATGAATTGCAGCACGCCAGGCCTCCCTGTCCATCACCAACTCCCAGAGGTCACTCAGACTCACGTCCATCAAGTCAGTGATGCCATCCAGCCATCTCATCCTCTGTCATCCCCTTCTCCTCCTGCCCCTAATCCCTCCCAGCATCAGAGTCTTTTCCAATGAGTCCACTCTTCGCATGAGGTGGCCAGAGTACTGGAGTTTCAGCTTCAGCATCACTCTTTCCAAAGAAATCCCAAGGATGATCTCCTTCAGAATGGACTGGTTGGATCTCCTTGCAGTCCAAGGGACTCTCAAGAGTTTTCTCCAGCACCACAGTTCAGAAGCATCAGTTCTTCGGCGCTGAGCCTTCTTCACAATCCAACTCTCACATCCATACATG
The DNA here is from genome assembly GCA_935064755.1 of Tragelaphus eurycerus. Taxonomy (NCBI): domain Eukaryota; kingdom Metazoa; phylum Chordata; class Mammalia; order Artiodactyla; family Bovidae; genus Tragelaphus; species Tragelaphus eurycerus. The sequence goes on along the minus strand of CAKXYN010000093.1, from coordinate 6,216,627 downwards.
ACCACAGGAAAAACCATAGCCTTGACTAGATGGACCTTTGTTGGCAAAGTAATGTCTCTGCTTTTGAATATGCTATCTAGGTTGGTCATCACTTTCCTTCCAAGGAGTAAGCGTCTTTTAATTTCATGGCTGCAGTCACCATCTGTAGTGATTTTGGAACCAAAAAAAATAAAATCTGACACTGTTTCCACTGTTTCCCCATCTATTTCCCATGAAGTGATGGGACTGGATGCCATGATCTTTGTTTTCTGAATGTTGAGTTTTAAGCCAACTTTTTCACTCTCCACTTTCACCTTCATCAAGAGGCTTTTTAGTTCCTCTTCACTTTATGCCATAAGGGTGGTGTCATCTGCATATCTGAGGTGATTGATATTTCTCCCAGCAATCTTGATTCCAGCTTGTGCTTCTTCCAGTCCAGCATTTCTCATGATGTACTCTGCATAGAATTTAAATAAGCAGGGTGACAATATATAGCCTTGACGTTCTCCTTTTCCTATTTGGAACCAGTCTGTTGTTCCATGTCCAGTTCTAACTGTTGCTTCCTGACCTGCATACAAATTTCTCAAGAGGCAGGTCAGGTGAGCACTGGGTTAACATAATAAGTCTGTACATAATAATAGATAGAATTTTGTACTAATTTTTGCCTAAGTGCTCTTAGGATTTGCTTGTGTGAAATTTGCAGCATTTGATAAGACAAATGCTTAGAATAAATCAGAAGACCCTTCCTCAGTTACTATCGGGTACACTACAATACCTCTTCGCCACATCATTCCTTGCCTCTCCGTGTTCTGCCTTCCAGTGTCTCGCCTGTTCTCCACTCATTTCCTGTCCACTGTAGACCCTTTGCTCACAGCTATACAAGCAAACACCCAGGCCTGAAGGATGACATTTTCTAATCAGCTTCACTCACACCCCATGGCTCTAGTCCCAAAGTTTAAGAAATTTCAAGTTCGCCATTTATAGGGTCATGTTATCTTTGTAGGTAAGATTTCTTTACTATAATCTTATGATGACTTAATTATAAAAATATGAAGAGTCAAGTTTGTGGGAAGTTTCTTCCCACAAACATTACATTTAAATATGAAAAATTTATCAATAGAAGTACAGAGAAATTCAGGAAAAGTTCAAGGTTAAAGTAATTCCTATTTTAATTTTTTTCTGGACTCTTGCTCTGGTATAGATGGCACAGCCATCTGATGTCTTATTGTCTCTGACTTGTAAATTGTTTTAGAGACAAGTTTAGTTGCGTGTTCTCTCTTGGTTAAGCATTTTGTTTTTATTGAAAAGAACAGAACTCCGGGAGTTGGTGATGGACAGGGAGGCTTGGCGTGCTGTGATTCGTGGGGTCGCAAAGAGTCAGACATGACTGAGCAACTGAACTGAACTGAACTGAAAGTTGTATTGATGCTTGGGCCATTCACTTGATTAATTTAACACAATAATATTGTTATAACTACTTCCACAATATATATACCAACAGCAACACTTTGTTCTTATTCTTTATTTTTCTATAATTGATTTAGTACAAACAGCACTCTCTGAACATGCAAGTAGGTTAAGAATTAGATTTTTTAACATATAAAAAAGTAAATCGAAGTTGCCAAGCTCAAATATGTACATAATACTATTTACTTAATTATCATGCAATGATGAAAACCCATATGGATGTTTAAATGGAATATCACAAGAATATACAATGTTTTTACATTGCTTTTCAAGTTTTACTACAAATGAGTGATAACTGTACAGTCACAAAACCTTAGTCTCCAGGATTCAGAAATTTCTTTTAAGTTATTTAAACCAATTTCCAAAACTTGATTAAAAATAGAAACTAGGACTGGACAGATTAAAGCATTTAATTGAGAATACAGGGTAACCTTTTTATATATTCAACTACATGTCAAATTTGCATATCTTATTGCATTTATCGGAGAAGACAATGGCACCCCACTCCAGTACTCTTGCCTGGAAAATTCCATGGATGAAGGAGCCTGGTGGGCTGCAGTCCATGGGGTCGTGAAGAGTCGGATACAACTGAGCAACTTCACTTTCACTTTTCACCTTCATGCATTGGAGAAGAAAATGGCAACCCACGCCAGTGTTCTTGCCTGGAGAATCCCAGGGACGGGGGAGCCTGGTGGGCTGCCCCCTCTGGTGTCCCCCAGAGTCGGACACAACTGAAGCAACTTAGCAGCATTGCATTTATAGAGTTATTCAGAAGTTTCTTTTTGTAAGCAAAGTCATTAAGTCTTTTTCTCAGGATACTCTGCCCACGGACATAATTAAATATTCCAGTGGAACACAGTTCATGTCTGTGCCCTAAATGAGTTAACACTTAAGATTTTCAGACAAGATATCATAAATGAGTCATTTATACATGTGTATAAATGACTTTTAATAGGAAAAACTTCTTTTAATAGGAAAAAACTTTTGTGTTGATTTATGCATCAAAGGATGAATGTGTATGTCATTTTATATATTTATATCTATTCCACGTCTTTATCTATGTATATGTACATATGTATATGTATGTATGTATGAAAGGCATTTCCAAGCACAAGATTTATTAGTGTGATTAAAACATCATCTTTAACGTAACACATACCTTGCCTGTTCAACAATGAAGGAAATAATAGCATTTTCCTCTCCTTTTAACTTATTCAAAATAATGAAAATAGACTCAGAAGTTTAGAATGAGAAGAAAGCTTAGATTTTATATAGATATTACAAACCTATTCATTTGAAAGCATAATCATTAAAATGCCAAAGAATAGAATGTCAGTCTTAAAGAACTGTGGACGAAGCCAACTAAAGTTTTGAGTAAGAGGGATGGTAGGCGGAGGGAGGTGGGAGGGGGGTTCAGGATGGGGAACACATGTATGCCTGTGGTGGATTCATTTTGATATATGGCAAAACCAATACAATATTGTAAAGTTAAAAAATACAATTAAAAAAATAAAGTTTTGAATAAGAATTCTAAGTCATTTAATTATAAAAATTATGTTAACATACAAAAGCAAGCATGAAAGAAAACATTTGTCACTGGACTCATTATGATGAAATTTTTATCCTGAAATTGTACAACTTGGGAAGGTATACAACATATTGGTTTTATGACGTGTTCATTTTTCACTTGACCAAAATGTACATGTTTATTTTTCACATGATTGAAGTCTTATCTTTGAGTTCTTTCAAAACTTGATTTGGTGAACCAACTTTCATCTATTTCTCTGGCAGTTCTTCTAGAGAAAAAACAAAACAGTGGTATTAAACAGAGTTATATTTAAATACAGTGGGAAATCAATTCATAAAATAAATTTGAGGATTCTATATTCTTACAGAGTTGTCCTTGAATACAACTGTTAGGAAATGAAAGGAATTTCTTTTCAGATTAGCTCTATTAGAGTTTTGTGTAGTGAAACAGAATTTCTTAGAAAATCTGTTCTAAAAGCCTTAGAACTTAAGGAACAAACATCACTGCTCTTTTCCTAATTTCTGCCGAGATGAGAAACTAACAGGGAACTTGTGAAGGGGTGAGACAGAGTGGGAAAGCAGTAAACGGTAAGTGAGTGGAATTACACATACGTGTTTGAATTTAAGACAAGCTTCCTAGTTTGTAATCTCTTTCAGAAGTAACTGTTTTTTCTTCGACATAAGCACGGGCAAGGCTGTACAGAAACTCACTGGTAAATTCCTCTCTGATTCTAGCCTGTGAAAGAAGGGCCGGCCTCCCCCACCAAGTGTGATGTCCCCCTTTCCTTAGCTAGTAGGTTGGATTTATGTTACTTCCAGAAACTGTGTGAAACAGATGGGCTGAACCTCTGCTGTTACGGAAGCAGAGCATTTCCCACAGTCTCCTCGATTGGGGAACTACAGGAATGGTGCACCCCCAAATTCTGCCGTAGCAAATGGACTGGTAAAAATCACATGTGGCCATCACTGTGGGCAGCTAACTCAGATTCACTTATTCTCATTTCCCACCAAACATTAATCCTGTGCAAGTTCAAGGAGGTAATAGCAATTCGTTCTTTATACCCCAACATCTCTTGTTCTTGTTGAGATGGCATGATCACTCCCATCTCTTATTGCCTTTGACTTGTGAGTTACTTTAGAACAGTATTCTACAAAAATAGGGCTAACCCACTTTCTGGAATCTTGTGTGTTTTCCCAAATTTCCTATGAAATGGGGTCTGATTTAATAACCCATTTTGTTAGAGCAGGCAGATAGCTAGAAATGAGCAGACAAAGGGAGGCACAGGCCAAATGGCAGGAAAGCCCATATCTTGTAAACAAAGCAGGTCCTTGGGCAGACAGAAAACAGGAAACCTCTGGACTGATAAGAACCCAGACATTTTGGGGTAACAAGTGTCCCGGAGGCAGACAAAGAAAAGTAGGGAAAAACGGAATCTCCAATGTCCAAATGTAATCTTTTGCTCATTATGTTCTCATTACAATAAAATTAGCCTTGCAGGTAAGAAGTCTCCATCATGTACTGATGCTGTGACACTTCTGATCAAGACTGAATAAGGACAAAGATCCCTTCTCTCCCTAGAAAGGTGGAGTTGGGGTGAAAATCAGGAAATACCCCTCTGCCCTCCCAATGAACATTCTGCCCACTCATTTTTACACTCCATATAACCAGCTTGCTAAAGGAATTCAGAGAAGCTACCCACCTGAATATACTCACACTCCCCCGAGAACATCCTATTACTTATTAATAAACCCTTTTTTTTTCTTGACTTTTGTGTCTCGTCTCCTAATGCTTTCTGCCAAGAATCTACTCTTTGGTAACAATTTCACTAACTTACTACGACACATTTAATAACTTCATTTGCACAAATAAGGAAAGGTGAATTGAACCTAAAATATGATTCTTCTCACTTTCCACTGCCTTTATGTATATTTGAGACATAAATGAAGAACTGAGGTATTAATCTTGCTAATGTGGAAATGCACACAGTTCCTTCACTACACCATATTCTGTCTTCTTTTATGCTTTTGCTCAAGCTGGACTTTTGTCTAGAACTGACTTTCCCCTGCTGCTGCTGCTAAGTCGCTTCAGTCGTGTCCGACTCTGTGCGACCCCATAGACGGAAGCCCACCAGGCTCCCCTGTCCCTGGGGTTCTCCAGGCAAGAACACTGGAGTGGGTTGCCATTTCCTTCTCCAATGCATGAAAGTGAAAAGTCAAAGTAAAGTCGCCTAGAAACGTCAATCGACCCTTTAAGGCTGACCTCTGGTGATTTCATCTGCAGAAGCCTTTCCTATTAATACGTGCCCCAGACTTTTTAGATGCTAATGCCTCTGCTACCTTAAACCTTTTCCCTTCAATGACCACAGTCTGTTTCCAATAGATGCTCAGCTTCTAGAGGACAGAGACTCCTACTGGTATATCTAATAAGTGTGTAGGTGCCCAAATCACGGTAAGCGTTTGGAAAATGTCTGTTGTACTTAAACTAAAAAGGATATTTTAATGAACTTTGATGGATTAAGTTGTCCCAAATTTTTGTGAGCTATTGCACAGAAAGGCTCAAGATTATATGAAAAAAAAAAAAAAAAGCAGACAAAACATTAAACACTAAAATTGTCACCAAAATAAATCAATAGTTAAAAGCATATGGAAATTTAGGTAACTAAACATTAGGTCTTGACTAGTAATTGCTCCATTTTAAAAACATCTTCAAACATTTTTTTTGAAACAAAGAAGAACATAGGTAAAAGAAATAATACATATTTGTCCGACCTGCAAATCCTATAATGAAGTAACCTTAGTTTAAAAAAGTGAATCTGCTACAGGACTCAAAACATTTGCTGTTTTAGGTATCTGCACATTGAGTCTTATTAACCCTAGTAGCTGAGAAGGACATGTACACTATTCACCCTACTAAGCATGAAAATCCCAGGACTAAACAATTATATACTGATCATCTTTAATTGTTAAGAACTGACAAGATAATGTGATGAAGCTAGTTCTGCATATAGGTTATATGGCTGCTGTAGAGAGTTGAAAACTCTGTTTTTTATGACCCCAAAGTCTAAAAAACCTAGCAAGTCCTTTGAAGATAGGTGCTAGGTCTAGGGTTAAATATTGGAATCTGAAATTTACAGCCCCTAAAATCTGTCATGATTTTTGATAATTATGAGAAAAACTTCAGTTTTGTAGAAAGCAGAATCAGTTCCCTTTAACATTTAAAGCCCATTCTACAGTGACTTGTGTTTGGTGATTATCTCCCCAAACAGATGTCATTTGGGTTCACACCTCCAGGCAAAGTTTAGTGTTAATAGAACCATACACTCAATTAGTGAAGTTACGTAACAGGCCATAATTAATAAAATTGGTTAGGTATTAAAACACATAGCAGAGGCAGCAACTACTACTCAGCTCTTATGAATTACTCTCATGCTGGTAATAGATGCTCCAGTCTTGTTAGAGTTTGCATTTTTTTTTTTTTCCTGCAAGAAAGTACTAATATCTGGATACTTTTAAATATAAAAATCTCACACTTTTTAAGGTTGTCTCTTTTTGGAAAACACTATTTAAGTCAATACTATTCTGGGTGAACAAGACACTCCTGCTATTTTTGCCATGTCTATGTATCCCCTTTGCACCTGAGAGTGGAAACGATAAGGGAGCCTAGTGACTGGCCACTTGTGCAGAGGTCATTGAGTGCGGAGGCTGCAATATTTATAACGGCTACTAGGCACTGGGTGCTTACTCTGGCTGAACTGCTCCAGGCACTCGACTGCTTATGGGAGTTCATTCCATCCTCATGAAGCTCTGTGAGGTGAACACCATCATTATGCCCATGTTGAATTACCAGCCCACTCACTGTTATTATCTCCATAAGAATAGCTGGCTCAGGGTTACACAGCTGCTAAATGGTGGAATATGGATTCAAACCAAGGTGTGGCTCCAGATGTGGGGCTATTGAACTAGCCCCCTACAGGTTCTCCTATACTCAACTTTGTAGCTTGGAAAATAAAAAGTACAGAAAAGAACTTGTTTTTTGCTTTATGTGTAGCATTTTTTTTTACTTTTTTTTTTAAAAGATACTTTGCACCTAAGAGAGAATTTCATTATATTGAAGAGTATAAAAGTAAGTTATTAATTTATTTTCCTTCCAAAACGGCAAAAGGCAATAAAAATATTAGCACCGACCTTTTCCTTCTGTTTGTTTAAGAGTTTCAGGAACATCTGGTAATTCTTGATTTCTCTGTGACTAAAAGGCAGAAGAATATTAATGCACAATTTTATAAACTTAGACACAGTAAGAAAAATACCTCAGATTAAAAGCACATTTTTTGGCTAAAGTTTGTTTTCTTTCAATTAAAATTGACGTTGTAGAGTTCTTTTGTGGAAAAAGCTGTTATTTCATAGATACCTACAAACTTTGCTTTAAAGTTTTATTTCTAAATAATATTTGTTATTTCCATAGGTGAACTATTACCCCAGACATTGACTGCATCATAGTTCCCTGCTGTAATGAAAAGCTGAGTTGATAACCATGACTCAATTCTACTATATTTGTATGGAAGATCTGCTCTGAATTTTGCCAACCAAGTATGTCATTGTCTTCTTCAGATTTAGATCATCAGCCAAGAGAGAAGACAACTAAATTTGTCATCTGTGCCCAAAGACAAGGGGATGACTTTGTCCCCAACATTTAAACTGCAAACAAGAGGAGTTATCTTCCATTCAAGTCTTTACAAAATCTCTCATATTAGAGCAGATACTCTCAATTACTTTACTTTTATTAAGAAAGTATTGTCTTAGAGAAGATAAATTTACATGGAGTAATGCTAATCAATCATAGATTTGAATGATTATCAAAGTCACCTAACAAAAACAGTTAGAAAAGGGCAAGGGAACTCTATGTAGATTTACTATCAATCTTGTTGTTATAGCCCTGACATTGCAGTTTTGTGAGTTCTCTAAAACAAGCATTTTATAAAAATATATACATATATAGAATGGCTGTGGTATGAAGATCACAAAGAAAGATAAAAATAGAGGGTGCATAAGAACACAATTACACCACTCTTTTGTGACTAGGTACTTAATGACCTAGGATTATAATTCCAAATTACTAGCATTATAATCACACACACAAACGTTGTGTCTGAACTACCTTAAACAGGAGGTTATAGCAAAAGTGATGTGCTTTGGAATGCTGTCATACAGACTCAAAAGTATCTTTAGTGATGAAAAACATCATTCATGGCTGAAAAGTCATAGGTGGAATTTGAAAAATCTGTCCCAGGAAATAGAATAAAAAAGCAAATGTTTTCAGCATTAGTAAATATATCATGTTATTTTAAAGATTTTTCATATGCAAATTAAACTAGATACTATAATTAGACATTTGACTTTCATCCACATCCATCAAAATATATTAAACCAAGTTAGAAGCCTTGGAAGATGTTTCATTGGAAAACAGGTAGATTGGTATTTGGGGATTCTTTATAGGCAAATGTCAAATAAAAAATTCTACTAGAGTAACTCAGTGACTTCTCTGTGTCCAGTTGAAAAAGATGGAGTTTCATGCAGTTTTGTTTTTCTTTTTGAATTTAGTTGAAGCCATAGAGTTAAACCCTCCTGGAGCTGTTTACACCAGCACTTAAAATTAAAACTAAGTCCTCACCCTTCGCCGTAGCAAAATAAGGCCGGCAATTCCGAGGATAATTCCAACGATACCAGCAATCACCGCCAAAACGATGACTACCATTACTATAGCAGAAAAACAGAGGAGCAAATTATCAAAGTGTGACGGAAATGACCACACAGCATTTGTAAAATAAAGCAGGTAAAATCAGGGTAATATCGCTTTGTCTTTTTGTAGAGGAAAGTGATAGTCCGCAAACACAGTGTTGGGAAGGTAGCCCCAGTGTGGTAGCACAGAGTCTAAAATGAATCTGGACTAAGACAGGAAGGATCTGTATTTATTCTGGATGTACCCACGTTTGGTTAGAAAGCTGAAGATACATAACTTAAAATAAAAATAATGATCAGATTATATACTGCTCTTTCTAAAATGTTAAGGAGATTGGAAATGCCTATTTTGATTCTGAAAAGAGCATATTTTATTTGTTTTTACAATTTGTGTGACTGAAATCAGCAACACTCTTCTTTTTATAACTAGCTAGTGGTTACCAGTGGGGATAGGGAAGAGGGAAAGGCAATATGGGGATAGGAGAATAAGAGGTACAAGCTGTCATGTGTAAAATAAGCTGCAAGGATATATTGTTCTACAGGGCTTCCCTGCTGGCCCAGACAGTAAAGAATCTGCCTATAGTGTGGGAGACCTGGGTTTGATCTCTGAGTTGGGAAGATCCTCTGTAGAAGGGAATGGCAACCCACTGCAGTATTCTGGCCTGGAGAATCCCATGGACAGAGGAACCTGGCGGGCTACAGTCCATGGTGTCATAGAGAGTCGGACACGACTGAATAGCTAAATACAGCATGTTATTGTACAGCACACAGGGAATGTAGCCATATTTTATAACAACTATAAATGCAGTATAACTTCTAAAAGTTGTGAAAAATTATATTCTACACCTAGAACAAATAATAATGTACAGTAACTATATTTCAATTAAATTTTTTTAAAGCAAAATCAGAAAGAAAATAAACTTAAAAAATAAAATTGATGCTTCTAGTTCCAAGGCATTTAGAACTCATATTACATAATGTTAAATGGAATGATCATCATTCTTTGTCAAATATTAACGTACCTGGCTGTGAAAAAGGATGTTGAAGTATCCTTGGTCCTAAAAAGACAATATTTGAAAATAAGATCAAAAAACATTCAGCATATTTAAAAAATACCCCTTTGGAACTAGACTGTCTAGTGGATTTTTGTTATTCTTTAACTGTGTTTAAAGAACTACACAGTTCAACTTTCAACAGGGAGCAAGTAAAATATATGACGTAATGTGTCAAGACTCAACATTAACAATCCCAATATCTACTTTCAGTTACCCAACAAGTTTCCATTCATCAGGAATTAGTAAACTCCCTCATGCACTAAAGGGAAGGATATGAGAAACTATTGGAAGAATCATCTGTGGACTTCCGCAAGAAGCAGTGCATTTTTTAAAAATGTAAAAATGGTGATCAGAAAGAGATATATTGAGCTGTAATCCCACATGAACATCAGTCCAATCCTCAAAAAGAGCTGGACATGACTGAATGTAAGCTCAGTCTGTTGCTCTCCGTTTTCCACCATCAGAATCCAAACCCTCACTTTGCCTCAGCTGAGGTTTTGCCAGCAGTCCCACTGGATTCCTTTCTGCAAACGTTCCTAATATAGTTGCCTTAAATGGTATGGACTTAAAAGAATCAGAAGACATTAATACGAGGTGCTAATACACAGAAGAACTATACAAAAAAGATCTTCATGACCCAGATAATCACGATGGTGTGATCACTCAACTAGAGCCAGACATCCTGGAATGTGAAGTCAAGTGGGCCTTAGGAAGCATCACTACAAACAAAGCAAGTGGAGGTGATGGAATTCCAGTTGAGCTATTTCAAATCCTAAAAGATGATGCTGTGAAAGTGCTGCACTCAATATGCCAGCAAATTCAGAGAATTCAGCAGTGGCCACAGGACTGGAAAAAGTCAGTTTTCATTCCGGTTCCAAAGAAAGGCAATGCCAAAGAATGCTCAAACAACTGCACAATGAGAGGAGAGCGAAAAAGTTGGCTTAAAGCTCAACATTCAGAAAACCAAGATCATAGCATCCGGTGCCATCACTTCATGGGAAATAGATGGGGAAACAGTGGCTGACTTTATTTTTCTGGGCTCCAAAATCACTGCAGATGATGATTTCAGCCATGAAATTAAAAGATGCTTACTCATTGGAAGGAAAGTTATGACCAATCTTGACAGCATATTCAAAAGCAGAGACATTACTTTGCCAACAAAGGTCTGTCTAGTCAAGCTTATGGTTTTTCCAGTGGTCATGTATGGATGTGAGAGTTGGACTGTGAAGAGGGATGAGTGCTGAAGAATTGATGCTTTTGAACTGTGGTGTTGGAGAAGACTCTTGAGAGTCCCTTGGACTGCAAGGAGATCCAACCAGTTCATCCTAAGGGAAATCAGTCCTGGGTTTTCATTGGAAGGACTGATGTTGAAGCTGAAATTCCAGTATTTTGGTCACCTGATGTGAAGAGCTGACTCATTTGAAAAGACCCTGATGTTGGGAAAGATTGACGGCAGGAGGAAAAGATGACAGAGGATGAGATGGTTGGATGGCATCACCAAATCAATGGATATGAGTTTGGGTAGACTTTAGGAGTTGGTGATGGACAGGGAAGCCTGGCGTGCTGCTGTTCATGGGGTCACAAAGAGTTGGACATAACTGAGTAACTGAACTGAACTGAACACATGCTAATGAAGTAATGCTCAAAATTCTCTAAGCCAGGCTTCAATAGTACGTGAACCATGAACTTCCAGATGTTCAAGCTGATTTTAGAAAAGACAGAGGAACCAGAGATCAAATTGCTAACATCCGTTGGATCATAGAAAAAGCAAGAGTTCTAGAAAAACATCTATTTCTGGTTTATTGACTATGCCAAAGCCTTTGAATGTGTGGATCACAACAAACTGTGGAAAATTCTTTAGGAGATGGGAATACCAGACAACCTAGCCTGCCTCTTGAGAAATCTGTATGCAGATCAGGAAGAAACAGTTAGAACTGGACATGGAACAACAGATTGGTTCCACATAGGAAAAGGAGTACGTAAGGCTGTATTCTGTCATCCTGCTTATTTGACTTCTATGCAGAGTACATCATGAGAAATGCTGGGCTGGATGAAGCACGAGCTGGAATCAAGATTGCCAGGAGATATATCAATAACCTCAGATATGCAGATGACACCACCCTGATGACAGAAAGTGAAGCAGAACTAAAGAGCCTCTTGATGAAAGTGAAAGAGGAGAGTAAAAAAGTTGGCTTAAAACTCAACATTCAGAAAACGAAGATCACAGCATCTGGTCCCATCACTTCATGGCAAATAGATGGGGAAATAGTGGAAACAATAGCAGACATTATTTTGGGGGCTCAAAAATCACTCAGATGGTGTATGCAGCCATGAAATTAAAATACATTTATTCCTTGGAAGAAAAATTATGACCAACCTAGACAGCATATTAAAAGCAGAGACATTACTTTGTCAACAAAGATCCGTCTAGTCAAGGCTATGGTTTTTCCAGTGGTCATGTATGGATGTGAGAGTTGGACTATAAAGAAAGCTGAGTGCCGAAGAATTGGTGCTCTTGAACTGTGGTGCTGGAGAAGACTCTTGAGAGTCCTGTGGACTGCAAGGAGATCCAACCAGTCCAGCCTAAAGGAGATCAGTCCTGAATATTCATTGGAAGGACTGATGTTGAAGCTGAAATCCAGTATTTTCACCACCTGATGACTCATCTGAAAATACCCTGATTCTGGGAAATATTGAGAGTGGGAGGAGAAGGGGACAACAGAGGATGAGATGGTTGGATAGCATCACCAACTCGATTGGCATGAGTTTGGGTGAACTCCGGGAGTTGGTGATGGCTGGTGTTTTGCAGTCCATGGGGTCACAAACAGTCAGACATGACTTAGCAACTGAACTGAACTGAAACTGAATGATCTGATAGAAATAATCCCCCCTTACCAGTCCACAATAATATTTCTTTTTCTGCTGTCTCCCAATGCCATTTTCTGCCAATTCTTGAATTTACTACTAATAACATACTGCACTACATTACATGCCCTCGTCAAAGACTTGATTATAGTGGGTCATTCTTTATCCGCTCACTATTTACAGGATTCATGGCATGTGTGCTGTGTGTCTGCAGTGGACCCATGAATGTTTTCTGGTTTGACACTATCATGTTGGCTTCACACTGAAATCACTTTGAAATGTAGATTATTTAACTGGACCTATAAGTCCAGTAATTGGTTCTAAGCACTTAGCTTAATTTTCCTCTCTTGATCTCTGTCCTTCCGAAAACCCATTGCTTCCCTTTTTCTCAGTGTTTCCACTAGCTAATGATCCAGGAGCTATGCTAAGTCTTCTGTGAGGCTTTACTTTAAATCCAGAGGACCCTGCCTAAATCCCACCTACAAAAGACCTTCTTTTCTGCTTTCAACCTGCTCTTTCAAAGTCATCTTCTTCTGCATAGAAGAATAATCAGAGAGAGAGAGTGAATGCCACCCGATCATCCTTATCTCAGGACCCAGATTGCTTATACTTTACTGGGCATGTATGATGTATTGGGCTCTCAGTCAAGCAATTTTACACACATTTGCGTATTCAGTCCCTAGAGTAACACTGTGAGATGGGTATAATGAGGCCCATTTTAAAATTAAGTTGACGGAGACCCTTTGGAGAACTCAGGGTTCAATCTACTCAGGGTCAGCACCTGGGACAGGGCCGAGCCCAGGGCTGAGTCCAGCCAGGTTTGACCATAAGCCCCCTCTCACTGCACCACTGCACTACTGGATCCCTTATACTTGGCCAACCATTTCATGCTCACATTCATCATTTATGTGTTTTGCTAGAATATTTTAATTTCTGTAATCTAGAGTATTATTCCTGTGCAACATTCCAGAAGTGAGAATTCTTCTAGAGGAGAGAGACTTTGTCTATTTTGCTTCCATTTCTAGGTTTTTGTCAGTTTCCTTGCAGTCAGATCAGATCAGATCAGTACCTCAGTCGTGTCCAACTCTTTGCGACCCCATGAATCGCAACACGCCAGGCCTCCCTGTCCATCACCAACTCCCGGAGTTCACCCAGACTCACGTCCATCGAGTCAGTGATGCCATCCAGCCATCTCATCCTCTGTCATCCCCTTCTCCTCCTGCCCCCAATCCCTCCCAGCATCAGAGTCTTTTCCAATGAGTCAACGCTTTGCATGAGGTGGCCAAAGTACTGGAGTTTCAGCTTTAGCATCATTCCTTCCAAAGAAATCTCAGGGCTGATCTCCTTCAGAATTTAGTCAGTCTATGGGACGGTGTGCCCCCTTCTCTTTATGAACACCTACAAGACCCTGCATGCCCCAGCCCCTGCCTGCCTCCCCATCAGTGCTTGCAACTTCACTCTCCTTTGGGGTCCAGGCATCTGGACAGCTCTTGGTTCCTCAAATGCAGCATACTCTTTTCCAAGCCCACACCTTTGTACCTCATCTTCTCTTTGCCTGAAATATCCTCCCGTTGTCCCCTTCTTGGCTAGCTATCCACTTCTCAGATCCCAGTTCAAGGCCATTTTTATTGGGAAGTCTTCTCTGACCTCCCCTACTTCGGTTTAGGCTAAAAACTCCACAAGATCCCAGTACTTGGCATAGTGTGTTAAAGCTAAATGAAATCTTATGATTGTTTAGAATCTGGATGTGTTTCATAGGCCTTGATGGTGTGGAGGAAAAAAAAAAAATTGTCTGCCGTATCAGTGAACAAAGGATGTTGCAGACACCATGCTTTCAGCCATTGCTGCCACCGCAGACTGTAGACCCTGAGGGGATTCAGGATGCAGAGAAGCAGGTTCCTGGCTCTAGATGGTTAAGGTGTATACCAAAGGAATGACGGTTGTAAGCCCGGACTCTGGCATCTTCCCATACATGGAAAAGTGCTAAATTTATTAACTTGAGATGTCTGGCTTTCTTTAGTTAAAAGTAATCTTTTGACATTCTGACTACTTGAGTTCTGTTGTAAAACTCATATAAATCCTCCCTTACTTCTTTTTTTTTTTTTTTTTTTCCTCCCTTACTTCTTCGATGCAGTCCCTCAGAGCTATCTGAGATGCTTTTTCTGGGCTTAAGTCCTCAGAAATTCTGCCAAATAAAACATAATTCTCAGCTTTAAGGTTGTGCATCTTTTTCAGCCAACAATGGTTCCTGGGCCCCTTAGACACTTACTCACTTGTTTGTTCCTTTACACGAATGTTTAGGCATGTCTCTTTTGTACTAGGGATACAATGAAATAATAAATAATTCATGATTTTTCCATCAAGGAAATCCCAGCTTAGGAAAGAGAGACAAATTTTTAATTTCAGTGCAATTAAGTATTTTAGGGGGATGGTGAATTGGTGGCACAGGAAACAGTGGTCAGTTCTATTCGAAAAAGGAGGAAATGGAAAGACCTCATGGAGGGTTCTCTGAACTCACCTTGAAAGTGGTCTAGCGTTTCACCCAGCCAACTCTGTGGACATTTAGGTACAGAGTCAGTGGTTTTGGCGATGCCGCAGCACTCAAGACACCCTCGTGGGATGCGGGAACCACAAAAACCTATGTGGCTGCACCATAGGGTGTGAGAAGCAGAGAAGGCAGTGATGGGCCTGGTGTTGTGGACCATGGCATGAAATTTCACTGCCTAAGGCAGCCAGAAAGATGAAGTGTTGGAATGAGACTTTCATTTGGAGAAGATCACTGTCTATGGCACGAAGGAGGATGTAGGGAAAAGAAAGAACAAGCCAAACAACCATGCCCTGAGCTCTTCATAAGAGGATCCATCTTGTGTTCAGTAGTGGTCAAGATAAGTCGTTTTGCAAATAGGCCGCTCCTCCTTACAGAGGGTCCTTATCACTTGTCAGCACAGCCTTTGGAAGGGAAGGCCTGTGGACTAAGACCTTAAAGGGACAGAAAATTGCAGCAAGTTGGAAAAAGAATATACCAAAGAGCCGACGCTAAGATCACACACCTCTAAAAACTGGCACTTTTCAAGCCTCTAATTTTAAGCAAAGTCAGAGAAGAGGAACATGGTGTTCGCCAGGGATAATCAGTTCTGTGTACCTTTTTTGCTATCCAAATAAGAAAAAGCTTAGGGAGAGACAGCTCATTAAAATTAATTTGAACTTCAGTAAAACAATTTTAACCCTCTAGCCTGAACCTCTTATGGGCTGGATTCGAGGAAGCATTTCTTTCCTGCTTTTTTTTTCCCCTCTTTTGCTCTAGGCCCTTCCCTTTCTGTCACTTGTTGTTGTTCCGTCGCTCAGGTGCGTCTCTGTCCTCTGTGCTCAGACTCCGTGCGTCCCCATGGGCTGCAGCACTCCAGGCTTCTGCCCTCCACTGTCTCCCGGAGTTTGCTCAAACTCATGTTCATTGAGTCAGTGCTGCCACCCAACCATCTCATCCTCTGCCGCCCCCTTCTTCTGCCTTCTATCTTTCCCAGCATCAGGGGCTTTTCATGTTTGCCTTGTTCGTTGACTAAAAGTCAATCTCAATTTTGTCCTAATTAATTCAGAATACACTTTTACATTTTACCTTCAAGTCCCTTGAAACAGTTAATCTAACTTGCTTACTTTATAGATAATAAATTTGAAAATTGAATGATTGGCTCAGTTTAACAAAGTAGGTAAGGAACAAAACTGAGACCGAATTCTGCTGTTTTCAAATAATATTCCAACTTCCCAGATCTCCACCTGGTTGAGATCTTGTCAGCAAGATTTCTTCGATGTTTTAGCATATTAGCTGGTGAACATTGGGATGCACTGTACACACAAAAATGACAACTGAGTTCCTTGAGATTTCCAGATACCCTAAGGGCTAGAATTGATAGAATAATCACGTAGTCTTCATTTGGATGATTTGTTCACACCAATTTATTGTATTACTTCCTTTATACCTCTTAGACTTCCATGTCCTCTTGTTAGAACCTCTAAGAAAAACTGTTTTTTTCTGCTCTAGCAATATTGACCTGAGGGCCTTTTCCTTAATCCTTTTACTTCTTTTTCAGGAATATATCCAGACTATACCTGAAAAATTCTACTCTGTCTCCAAGAGAAGCACTTTTACCTTGAGGCATACAGGAAGATGTGTCCAGTTTCAGACTACCTAAGGAACACATGGGTCTTGGACCACCACGGCACAGTTCCTTAGCATCACTGGGCTCTGAAAACTTACTCTGAAGTCCTTACCCTCTGCCTGCTTGCACTGAGTCACTGGCTGAAACTTGAAGGATGGATAGAGTTTTAGGTGGAAATGTGGACAAGGTCAAATTAAGGTGAAGAAGTGACCTTAAAATGGGCTAAAATATGAAGAAAGAGAATACAGTGTGCATTTACGTGGACGTTAGAGGGCAGCCAGTAGGCAAAGATTGGCAAACCTCTCAGACTGACACGACTTTCATGTTCAAGTGGCAAATTACTGCAAACTGGAATAAAAGGGTAGGTTTAGAAAGGCCTCAAACTCCTAGTTTAAAAAAAACTTTATAGTGCCCAAATACTAAAATGACATTTGCTCTGGCACTTTGCACAAAGTATGTATTTGTTACTTGGACTGAATCACTTAATTTTAGGTTTCAGAAGCAGAAATGAATGAATGAATATGCCACCCAGAATCTTGAATATTCCAAATTTGTGTGGTGGTATCATCTCATACTTGCATAAAATCTGAATTGTTCCAGAATATTCATCTCTTTTGTCTCGTATTGTCATAGCTCTGACCTCACAGTTGTTCAGAAAAACTCTACCAGCCTGAGATGTCTGGGTATGGCAGGAGGGAGCACGACAGGCCCCTGTTCCCAGGGTGCAGGAGAGGTGGGTTGACTTGTGGGTTAGAGACACAGTTGGGCATGGAGATCTGGTCTCCCGGCTCTCTGCACTATGCTCTAACCGCTAGGCACACAGCTCTCCCAAACAACTGACTTTCTAACATGGAATGTCATTAGAAAGAATATAAAATGCAATGTTGGACCAACACCCTGTAGTTTTGCTCTCTGCCCAAATTTCCAGCTGCTGAGCTCCTGTCATGATGTGATAAAGTCATCTCATGCAGTCGTTGGTTTTATCTTGGTTCCCTCCTGCCTTGCAACTAATAGAAGTCTTATCTCAGCAAAGCAAACTCTTACAAGGATATAGTTTCCAAGTCAGAAAGTGACATTTTCTAAGTGTTCGAGTTTTCTGGCACTGGGATGACCAGGAAAACTGATCGGTAATGTATTTGTGAAAGTTCTGAACAGCTTATTTGTGGTAAAACTGGGAAAAACTCACATTTGCTGGCTTCCAACTCAATGCCTTTTCTTCCAGACCTTATTATTTTTTTACAGAATGGACAGGACTCTTCCTTATTCCAAAAGATACTTAAAGAAATCTATTGCCATGAAGCAATATTTTAAAAGAAATACTCAGTTTTGCCCTTGAACCAAAGGGTTGACAACATCAATCTGATCAAGTTGTGATAATATAGTTAGATGTCCCTTTTGTCTGCTGTTGTTCACTTTTATTTTTTTGGAGAGATTTAGTAAGTCAAAGTAGCTAGTTACAATTTAGAAAAATTGAGCTTTTTAAAGGATAAAAAGTTGATGGGATAACATTTGCACTTAAGTGTTTTGAATAGCCCTCGAAATTTTGTGTGAAGTCTCTGGTTAATGACTCTTAGAGAGCATGTCCACTGGTGCAATCAGTGGGCCAGATGTCAAATGCAATGACCCAGTTTCTGCTCACCTACACAGTGGCCTGCTTGGACAGTTCCCAGCAGCCAATGGGTCACAACTCTGCCTTCCCCAGCTTGGTAAAGAACAGCTCCTCACTCAGTCTGCCTTGAAGCTGTTATTGCCTAGGAGGACAGTGGTTTCCCTGACGGAACTTCATAGCCTGACTCTGTCAGGCTATGTCCTGCCCGGATTCTAGTCACTCTCACTGTTCCGAACTATTACTGAACCAGCCAGTGAGAGAGAAAAACCAGCCTATAAGCCCAGCCACTGTGTGTTCTTTAGCCTGAACAGATAGAAAGCAAGGGATATTTCTGTTCATTGCCCCAGGGAGAAAGGAGATCAGGATTCTAGTCCTGGCTTTGCCACCAAGGGGTGGGAGACCTGAGTAAGTCGCTGAATTTTCTAAGTCTCTGTGTCTCACTTATAAAATGAGAGTAAAGGGCAGAGGTCCCCAAACTCTGGGATCTAATGTCTAATTATCTGAGGTGGGGCTAATGTAATAATAATAATAGAAATTAAGTGCACAATAAATGTCATGCAATTGAATCAAAGGAAACCACCCCTACCACTCCTGGTCTATGGAAAAATTGTCTTCCATGAAACTGGTTCCCAGTGCCAAAACGGTTGGGGACTGCTGTCTAAGGTACTTCATTATTCCAAAATCATAGACATTTGCATGTCTGAGACAGTAATATTCATAACAAACAAATTGTGTATTAACTACATTCTAGGCATTTTCTCTTCAAAACAATTACCCGAGAGTATATTATTATGTATTAATTTATTATTTGTAGAGGAAAAAAAAAAATCAAAGATCAGAAATATCGCCTAACTTGCCTAAGATCATGAAGCTGATAAATGGTGGAGGTGGAGTTTCAATTCCCACCTATTTGACTGCAGAACTGTCTGCCAAGTTCTGCCATGATCTATGCAAAATAAAAAGGTTGAGAGCACCAAATAAGTGTCATTAAAAGAAGATGAAACTCTCACTAAGTTATGTAACTAGCTCTCAAGTAAGCCATCCTGCTGCTGCTGCTAAGTCGCTTCAGTCGTGTCGGACTCTGTGCGACCCCATAGATGGCAGCCCACTGGGCTCCCCTGTCCCTGGTATTCTCAAGGCAAGAACACTGGAGTGGGTTGCCATTTCCTTCTCCAATGCATGAAAGTGAAAAGTGAAAGTGAAGTCACTCAGTCATGTCCGACTCCTAGCGACCTCATGGACAGCAGCCTATCAGGCTCCTTCATCCATGCAAGTAAGCCATCCCTTCTAGCAAATCAGAGCTACCTGAAAAGATGCAAAAACAATAATTTCTGTTGTGCAGAAGCTGAGGGTGGGAGGGTTAGTCCCTTAACATAGAGGTAGAATGATATCCAGTGTCATATCCAGCTTATGGAAGGACAGATATTTCTGGTTGGTAACAATTTATAACCTGAAATTTCTTTTTTTTTTCTGCTAAGTATCTTCCAGTACAGTTACTCTTGCTTTACCATGAATCCTCAGAATTAAAGAAGATTTCACGTAGATATCTGCATGATTAGATATGCCAGCTTTATTTTAAGATACGAGAATTTGTGTAGCTAAACATCCTAAACATATGGAATTCAGGAAGTTAGACTGGATGAGAAAAATTCTAATTAAAAAAGGAAACTTCTCACAGCACTGATACTTCTCATCCCTGGCTGGACAGTAATGAATGGGAAAACGGAAACTAGATCAGTATGCTCACTCTTGATGCTGAGTATTAGAGTCATCTGTGTACTCAGACATTGGAGTCTAATGCACTGCCTGCAGCAAGAATATTGCTCCAGACTAGATAAACATGTAGAAACTTCATTTTCCTAATCTTTAGGATCTTTTCTTACATTTTCAAAGGTTCTATTATCAGTAGTCTGTAATCTTTCGGGCACCAGCGACCGGTTTCATGGAAGACAATTTTCCCGTGGACAAAGGTTGGGAGGAGAGGGTTTGGGATGAATCACCCACGTTACATTCATTGTGCATTTTGTTTCTATTATGACTACATTGTGATTAACCTCTCTACTAATGATAGTCTTTGCACCGCAGATCATCAGGCATTAGTTCTCATAAGGAGCACACACCTGGGTACTTTCCATGTGCAGATCACAGTAGGGTCCATGCTCCTGTGAGAATCTAAAGCTGCTGCTAATCTGACAGGAGGTGGAGCTCAGGTGGCGATGTGAGGGATGGGGGTGGCTCTACATACAGATGATGCTTTGCTCACTCCTGCTTTGTGGCCCAGTTCCTGACAAGGGTTGGGGACCCCTGTTTTACATCACCCTTATCTTGTGTTGAATAAATTTATAAAGCAATTGGATATTAGCCTGATTTGCTTGAGAAGAGTTGGATATGACTTAGAGACTGAGCAACTTGGCGACTTAGTGACTGAGACTGTGTCTCCTGATCAGACACAATGCTATTGCCATGGTCCACCTTCCCAGTTGCCTTCAACAGATGCAGTATGTTCACCTTTGTGCTCTGGATTTATTTTCTTTCCTTTTGATTTTTAAATATCATCATGACTGAGAAATAAGTAGCAATATCAAAGGGAGAGCCCTAGAGAAAAAGGTCACTTAGCCCAGATAAAAATGAGCAAAAGGTTACCATCATAGTCATAAAATTAGGGTTCATTAGCTGTACCAAAAGGAGAAGACAGACGAGGAGCCTTTACACAGGCTTCACTTTAGCGAAAGCATGAGTAGAACTTTAAGTGACCATGTTGCAAGAGTATGGAAGAGCCAGGACTTTCCTAACAGTTCAGAGGTTAAGACTCTTCACTTTCAATGCAGAAGGCATGAGTTTGACCCTTGGTCTAGGAATTAGGATTCCACATGCCAAATGGTACAACCAAAAATAGAAAAAAAAAAAAAAAGTTAAAAAGGAAAAAAGAATAAGCTAGGGCCAAGCTCAGAACATCAACGTGGATGATGAATAAGCAGTATCATGTGTGGATGAAATGCACAGACTCTAGAGCCTGAATGCCTGGTTTCAAACTAATTTCACTAGTTATTAGCTGAGACCTTGGGCAGCAGACTTAATCACTCTATACTTTTGGTTCATAATTTACAAAATGAGGATAATAATTGTCAATTATTGTCACCACTCCCATTGCTCACATCGCCACCTGAGCTCCACCTCTTGTCAGATCAGCAATAATTGTCTACATGATTCATTTACTGGCTAGTTAAATGAATTAAGTATACACAGATACAATTATATAAAGGTTTACACAAATAGAAAAATTGGTCTTAAAATTCATATGGAACTTGTACGGACCCCAAATAGCCAAAATCATCTTGAAAAAGTACAGAGCTGGATGACTTACGTTGCATCATTTCAAAACTTACTACAAAGCAATGGTAGTCAAAACAGTATGGTGCTGCCCTAAGGGTCAATGGAGTAGAACTGAGAGTCTAGAAATTAACTCCTATATCTGTGGTAACTGGCTTTCATCAAGGGTATTAAGACCATTGAATGAGGAAAGAACAGTCTGATCAAAATATCAAGGAAGACAAGGCTCTAGACACGCTGAGGTCAGAACTCTCCTTCACTATGTACTGGAGGTTGGTATGGTGCTTGGGAACCAAGAAAAGAATATATAGTGTTTTGTAGCTTGGGGCTTTTAGTATATTTGGAGTCATTTGCTTTTCTGAGACAGACATGGTCAGAACGTTGCCTGACTCCCAAGATGCGGTAGAATTCTCTCCGTGAAGAAGGATTCCTAAGATTCTATATGCTGCCACTGTCCCACGACTCTTAGAAAGTAGAGTGTGGCAGCCGGGGACTTGTGGATGAGTTACTTATCATAGAGAAACAAGTCCTACAAGAAAACAGAAAATGGGCCTTTTCCAAAGAAGATGTATATATGGCCAACAGACACATGAAAAGATGTTCAACACAGAGAAATGCAAATCAAAGCCACAGTGAGATATCACCTCACATCTGTCAGAATGACTATCAAAGAAATCTACAAAAGTTGGCGAGGATGTGGAGAAAACAGAATCCTTGTATACCGCTGGTGAGAATGGTGATTGGTGAAGCCATAAAGGAAAATACTATGGAAATTGCTTCAAAAATTAAAAATAGAGGTACCATAGGATCCAGCAATTCCATTCCTCAGTATATACACAAAGAAAATGAAAACACTAACTCCAAAAAATATATGAACCGCAATGTTCATAGCAGCATTGTTTACAATAGCCAAGGTATGAAAGCAAGCGAAGACTCCATCAACACATGAGAGGATAAAGATGTATAACACACACCCACATACACACCCACACACACACATACACAGACACACACAGACACACAGACATACACAGAAACACACAGACACACACATAGAGACATACACATACACAGACACACACAGACACACATACACAGGAATATTATTCAGCTGCAAAAAAGAATGAAACTCTGCCCTTTGCAACAACATGGATGGGCCTAAAAGGTGTTATACTTAGTGAAATAAGTCAGAGGAAGACAAATATTTTATACACTTATATGTGGAATCCAAAAAATAACATAAATGACTATAACAAAATAGAAAGAGATTCGCAGATACAGAGAAGAAGCTAGTGGTTACCAGTAGGGAGTGAGGGACGGGAAGGGCAAAGGAGGGGTAAGGGATTAAGAGGTATGGACTATTATGTATAATATAAATTAGCTAAAAGAATATATTGTAGAGAACAGGGAATATAGTCAATATTGCATAAAACTCTAAATGCAGCATGATCAATAAAAATTTTGAATCACTATGTTATGCACTTGACTACTATATAACACTGTAAATCAACTGTATTTCAATTAAAAGAAACAGAAAATGGGAAAATATTAACCCTGGGTTCCCTCATATGTCTACTGTCAGTTCTTACTCTTCTCTCTATCAGATCCCGGAAATCAGTTTCAGTATCCGCTACAACCAGGTTTCTTTGAGCAGTAAATAAGGACAATGAAATGAGCATGCGGATGTCCAGGTTCTTCTCTGTTAGCGTTTGTCACTGTTGCTAATGACAGACACAGCTTAGAAAGCAGAGGTTGTATGTATTTGGCTTAATTTGAAAAAATTTAAACTTTTCCGATTTATATTTTATGATTCATTTCACAGAGAATTTAGAAAGAATTAAAAAGCAGAAAAAAATTACCCCAATTCCAATATCCAGAGTGAACCCTGAAATGTTTCTTTCTAGTGTTGTTGCTTTAATTTGACTTGTGTGTCATAAAAAAACCACACAGATAGGTGCTTATTAAATACACAGAATGATACGAATGGCTGGAAATCTATTACCTGTCTGCGTTGGTTGGTCACTTACCTGGCGTACCAGGAGGGTCAGTTGTCATTACAAGCTGTGTTGCAACAGGTTTTGTAAAAATATAACCTGTAAAGACATTTGGGAAAATGATCTAAAATGTGCTTCCCCAATAGGTTCATAGATGTTTTCAGTCATCCTCTAGAGACCAAAGTACAAAGAAATTCATCACAATGATGTTAAATCCAACTTCCCAATTTGAAACCAGTGCAAGTTGATTTTGAGATTCTGTGCCTCCTTCCCTGTCTTAGAAATCCTTCTCCAGGGGTTCAGAGTGAGAGTGTTCATTTCTTTCTAAAAACCCAACTTCACAACAAGCCAGAAATTTAGAGATTTGGAAACTAGCCTATGGATCATCTCAGGCTGACCTTTGAGGCATCACTGAAGATTAGAGATGAAAGGGATTGTGATGCCATCTAGTCTGTGCTTTATTTGATAGGCAGGACGAAAATGAGACCCATGTGAGTCAATCAGTTCTCCACACTTAAACTGGTCTGCAACAAAATTCTGATCATTTGTTGTTTCTGCAAATATTATTAACTGAGTGCCTACTACATGCCTAGCAGGCTTCCCTGGTGGCTCAGATGGTAAAGAATCTGCCTGCAATACAGGAGACGCAGGTTCGATCCCTGAGTCAGAAAGATATCATGGAGAAGGGAATGGCAACCTACTCCAGTATTCTTCCCTGGAATATTCCATGGACAGAGGAGTCTGGTATGCTACAGTCCATGGGATCACATGGATGAAACTGAGAGACTAAACACAAACATATGCCTAGAAGAGTGAGGGAGACAAAAACGAAGACACAGATTTGGCTTTAATAAATTTAGAGTGCTGTGGTCCCTGAATCCCAGTTCAGAACTCAGTCCTGTAACAATTAAATTGAGGGAAACTTCTCTTCCTAGATTACTGAAGGAAAAGGAGAAGCCTTGCTTCTTTGCTGAGTCATTCTAACGGGGGTGCCTGCAGGCTTGTGTGGTGAGATGCACACAGAAAACCATATGTCTTACATGGACCCAGAGCTCTCTCCAAGTGCTGTTTTGTATCAGGACGCTATACTCAAATAAGAGCTTTGGCTTTTCCTTGAACACACTCTGCCTTCTTCTGCCTCAGAATTTTCTTCTTTCATCTCCCTTCTACCTCCACCACTCTCCCCAGATTTTGCAAGTTTGGCCTCTTCTCATTGTTCAACTTTCATCAGACACATCACAAACTCAGAGAAAAAGGTCCTGCTACCCTTCTCTATGGTGGCCTTCTGCATTATGTCCACCAGCTTCCCTGGTTCATTTCTGGGTGCTATTTTTCACTCTTTTTTATTTCAATACTTGTTCTGCTGAATGTCTCTGTTCCCTCCCTCTACCTGCCCCCACCCGCCCTGAACATGAACTCAGGAGTTCATTCGTGGCACTGTCCTGGCCTTGGTATAGGGTACCTCATGCATAATTACTGAATGCACAAATGAGTGAAGGAATTCAGGGATTGGATATCAAATCATAGAAGAGAAAATGACTCTCCACAGGAGGATGACCTCTGGTATACTTAGAAATACTGGCTTTATCCTTTAGATTACTGGAGAAAGCAAACACTTTTTCACCAAATTTCCTCACAATTTTCATGTTCTCTTCATCTAATGAGTAAGGGTGGTGGCAATCATTTCCAATACCTTCCTATTATTCTATAAAGTAGTCACATCAAGAGTGTTTCTTTGGAGAATTCCTGAAATGCAAAGCTGTGACAGCCTTGGCACTGGATACCAAGGCAGTCTTTGGAGTCACTTAAACTTGCTGACCTCATGAAGCCTCATTAAGGTTTAACTCACTCTGCCTGAGCATTTGTCGCATGAATTTCTTTCTTTTCCAGGAGTCCTTTCCAAAATCGTGTCCCTCCGCTTCCCCAAATGGGTAACGTGTCTACTTCGGGACAGTAACCCCACTCTGCCCTCTGGAACCACACCATGAATACCTCTGGTCTCCTCTGTGTGAAACCTTTACATATATTTGAATATATTTAAGTATTATGGCATATTTCTGCCATGTATTTTCCTTTTCCTAGAGCTGTTTTTATTCTTTGCTATTTACAAAAATTCGAGTAACTCTGTGCATGCATGCTAAATCCCTTCAGTTGTGTTCAACTCTGCAACCGTATGGACTGCAGCCCACTAGGCTCCTCTGTCCGTGGGATTCTCCAGGCGAGGACCCTGCAGTGGGTTGCCATGCCCTCCTCCAGGGGAATCTCCCGACCCAGGGATCAAACCCATGTCTCTCATGTCTCTTGCTTTGGCATGAGGATTCTTTACCACTGGTGCCACCAGCGTGGGTGCTAAGTCGCTTCAGTCGAGTCTGACTTTTTGCAACACTGTGGACTGTAGCTAGCCAGGCTTCTCTGTCCATGGCATTCTGCAGGCCAGAATACTGGAGTGGGCTCCCATTTCCTTCTCCAGGAAGATAACTCTGCTAGTCTTCTGTTTCCTGGAATTTCCCCCTTCTCCTTCACTTCTCAGAAGTCAGCATCCCATACCCAGGTTTGTTTCCTAGGTTATAATTGTTAGCATAGCTAAATACCTCTTCACTCCCGCCAGACACTGGAGTAAGGACATTCTGGTATGACTTTGTTTAGTCCTTAGGCGACTTCTGTAGACAGCCTTAGGCAGGTACCAACATTTTCTGTGTTTCACAGACAAGACCACTGAGGCTGAGGGAGGGAAAGTAACTTGCCTTAATGCTCACTGGCTTTCAGATGTGAAGCCAGGTTTGAAACTAGTTCTTTCATATCTGTGCTTTAACCATTACATACTTTATCCCCTAGTGCAGAGTCAGGCAAAAAGTTTGTTCAGATATTTCCATAACATGAACGAATGAATTTTTTAGCCAACCTAATATCTAAGAAATTTCTGAATCCTTCCTCCAGTTCCTAGAGGGCTCAGATGATTCTTGAGACTCTGTAACTCAAATTACAACCACGTCTGAGGGGGCTAAACAGATTTCAAGTAATTGCCTGCTCCTGATCTAGGTGCTGGGCACTAGTATTTCTGACACATAAACACTGTATTTGAGAAGAACTTTTAATCCTAACACTCTCAGGAAGAGGCCAAAAATAGTGCTAATTTGATACTACTTCATAATACGCTTATGTTACTTTTTATTTCAATGAATTGATTTCCATTTCTGTCTAAACCACACAATCCCTCAGCCAATAAGAGTTCTTTCTTCCTTTCTTTTTTTCCCTCCTGTGTCACATCTCAGTAATGGACCACAAAATGGAAAATAACAGCGCCCCCACGGCCGCGCCATGGATTCAGGATTCATACTTGTGGCTTGTAATTTTTTGGCAGGTGAAGGAGGAAATTATAGTTTTGGGGAAAACTTTTTGAAAAAGAAGGAAAATAGACCCACCATCACCTTCATTAATGACTCTAATTTAGAAGTTAAACTCATGAAAATGCCAATAAAGCAACACATTCTTTCACACAGACTTGTTTTTCAGAGTATTTGATCACATTGTTTCAAGGCTGCCTAGGCTTACAATTGAACAGCATGCCTCTCACGGTGATCCAGCCATGGGTAACTTCGCCACCTTACCAACCCACTCACAATAAAAAATCCATCCACCAGACTGGGCTGGGGTCCTGGTGGCTCAAGGGCAAAGAATCTACCTGCCAGTGCAGGAGATGTGGGTTTGATCCCTGGGGTGGGATGATCCCCTGGAGAAGGAAATGGCAACCCACTCCAGTATTCCTGCCCGGGAAATCCCATGGACAGAGCAGCCTGGTGGGCTACAGTCCATAGGGTCACAAAAGAGTCAGATGCGACTGAGCAACTAAACAACAAGACTGGGATCTGAATACTACTCATTCAGTTATTCAGTGAAGTCAAGTAGGACTAAAATGAGATAGTTTTTCTTGTATCTATAGTCCTATGTCCCATAAAACAGCATCCTGCTAAAAAAAATCCACCTACCTGACAGTAGTAATACAAAGATCATTTTTCGGTCCATCCTGAGATCATAAGCTGGCTTCCCAAGGTCAGTGCAAGAAAACCCCAAGGATGACTGATGTGACATCTGTGGCCTCAGCCTACATATTGTTATCTTTCAGGCTCACATTCTCTAGGCATCAGTTGATAGGCCGGGTGGCATTTTTAAATGATGCAAAGTTGCACACCATCTGTCCATGAAGATATGTGGGTATCTGCTTAACCAGGATTATTAAAGCCTTCAGTCAAGTCTCCACTTCAGAGAAGTGGATACATGTTAAAATTACTTTGCATAAACTCAGACGGCAGTTCAAGGTAATAGCAGTCAGGAGCCACCCGATTAGACAAATGAGAATGAGACTGTGAAGGCCTGAAATTGGGCTTCCCCATGGCTCAGCTGGTAAAGAATCTGCCTGCAATGCAGGAGACCCCAGTTGGATTCCTGGGATGGGAAGATCTCCTGGAGAAGGGATAGGTTACCCACTCCAGTATTCTTGGACTTCCCTGGGGGCTCAGATGGTAAAGAATCCTCCCACAATGCCAGAGACTTGGGTTCAGTCCCTGGGTTGGGAAGATCCCCTGGAGGAGGGCATGGCAACCCACTCCAGTATTCTTGCCTGGAGAATCCCATGGACAGAAGAGCCTGGTGGGCTACAGTCCATGAGGTCACAAAGAGTTGGACATGACTGAGTGACTAAATACACACACACAGGACTGAGACTAAGGCCTGAACCAGGCTGAGGTAGCCAGGAAAATTGTTTTAATGTGGAGATTCTTATGGGTCACAGAGTAAATGGCTTCTTACATGAAATAAGTGTTTGAGAACTGGAATTACTATTAGAGTGCTCTGAGGTTTGAAAAACTCTCTAGCTCATGGCAAGTCATACAGCAACATAATAATATGAGATGCAAGAAATCTTTAATTCACAACAGAATTTGAATGGAACAGCTAGGGCCCACAGCGAACCAGTGTGGTGATTTCTCTCCAAACATGCCTCATTACAGAGACATAGGATGGATAATTAGGAGATTGGAATTGACATACTGGATAGCTTAGAGAACTCTACTCAATGCTCTAAATGGGAAGGAAAATCCAAAAAAAGAGGGGATATATGTATATGTAGAGCTGATTCACTTTACTGTAGAGTGGAGACTACCACAATGCTATGAAACAATTATGTGGTGATGGTCAAGTCACTTGGTTGTGTTCGATTTTTTGTGACCGTATGGACTTAGCCCACCAGGCTCCTCTGTTCATGGGATTATCCCAGCAAGAAGACAGGAATGGGTTGCCATTTCCTCCTCCTATAGTTGATTCATTTTAGTGGAGACTAGCAGCCATGAATTAAAAGATGCTTACTCCTTGGAAGGAAAGTTATGACCAACCTAGATAACATATTCAAAAGCAGAGACATTACTTTGCCAACAAAGGTCCGTCTAGTCAAGACTATGGTTTTTCCACTGGTCATGTATGGATGTGAGAGTTGGACTGTGAAGAAAGCTGAACACCGAAGAATTGATGCTCTTGAACTGTGGTGTTGGAAGAGACTCTTGAAGAGTCCCTTGGACTGCAAGGAGATCCCACCAGTCCATCACAAAGGAAATCTGTCCTGGGTATTCAATGGAAGGACTGATGCTAAAGCTGAAACTCCAATACTTTGGCCACCTCATGCGAAGAGTTGACTCATTGGAAAAGACCCTGATGTTGGGAGGGACTGGGGGTAGGAGAATAAGTGGACGACAGAAGATGAGATGGCTGGATGGCATCACAGATTTGATGGACATGAGTTTGAGTGAACTCCGGGAGTTGGTGATGGACAGGGAGGCCTGGCATGCTGCAATTCATGGGGTCTCAAAGAGTCGGGCACGACTAAGGGAATGAACTGAACTGAACTGAACACAATATTATGAAAAAATCACACTCCAGAAAAAATTAATTTTAAAAATTCTAAGCCATTTTAGATATGTGTCGATCTCAAATACAAAAGACTGTGCTAGCAAAAAAAAAGAAAAAGGAAGCATAAATGAATGAATGATGAGACAATAAATGTGAACACCCAGAATCAAAAAGGATGACCCAAAAAACTCGTTGCAAAGCAGATTAAAATGAGACATATGTTCATTCAAAGAAGATCAGTTTTACAAGGAGGTGGAACAGCAACAACATGAACTAGATCTGAAACAGCCCCAAAGGTATTTGGATATTCTATCACAAATGTCTGACTTCCTCTAAGCATTGTGGAAGTCCTTCCTGCTTGACTCAGATTTAAATTTGCTAAGTCAACAACTTGTTCAATAGAGTCTGTGTCTGATTTTACCCACATATTTTTATTTTTGGCTGTGCTGGGTCTTTGTTGCTGTGTGGGCTTTGCTCTGGTTGTGGAGAGTGGGGGCTACTCTCTAGCTGTGGTGCCTGGACTTCCCGTTGCAGAGACTTCTCTTGTGAAGCATGGGCTCTCGGGCAACCGGGCTTCGGTAGTTGTGGCTCCTGGGCTCTACAGCACAGGCTCAATAGCTGTGGCAAACAGGCGTAGTTGCTCCTTGGCATGTGGGATCTCCCAGGTCAGGGATCAAACCTGTGCATTCTCACTGGCAGGAGAATTTTTTACCACTGAGCCACCAGGGAAGTCCTGCATGTGGATTTTTTTTTTAATATAAATTATTTTTTTTAATTGGAGGCTAATTACTTCACAATATTGTATTGGTTTTGCCATACATCAACATGAATCTGCCACGGGTGTACACGTGTTCCCTATCGTGAACCCCTCTCCCACCTCCCTCCCCATACCATCCCTCTGGGTCATCCCAGTGCATCAGCCCCGAGCACCCTGTATCATGCATCGAACCTGGACTGGCGATTTATTTCACATATGATAATATACATGTTTCAATGCCATTCTCCCAAAACATCCCAACCTCACCCTCTCCCACAGAGCCCAAAAGACTGTTCTATACATCTCTGTCTCTTTTGCTGTCTCGCATACAGGGTTATCACCACATGTGGTTTTAAAGAAAACTATTTATGGAACTGATACTTGCAGCTTCAGGAAATGGAGCCACGGTGAACAATATATTTACTGGGGAAAAGATGGAGATAGATATCCATTGACATCCCAAGCTCCCTGAAAGTGGGGGATAGAGGAAGTGTGGCTGAGGGGCACAAAGGGGCACCTGAGGACCAGTGCAAAGTCTGAAACCCCAGAATCCTGGAGCCCCTCTGAAGGCCCCACCGATGCACATGAGACAACTGCAGCAAAGTTTACAAATAAATTCAGTATAACCAATCTTCAAACCAGTAACTTGCTTAAATTCACTGTTGGCTGCCGGGGTAATACCAGGATGGGCTGCAGAACTTTTTCTCAACAGATAACCAAGTCAAAGAGACCTGAGGGGGAATTAATATGAGCAATAAAGATTATTGCAGATAGACATTTGCAAGAGGAGAGCAATTAACATGAGCCTTAAAATGCTTATTTCCTTTAGAAAATGGGTATATAAATGAGCAACTATCCCCACCAGAGACTAGTAAGCAGCTATTAAAATGTTTTCAAAATAGTTGATATGGAGACTCAGGATAAAACAGAGAAGTGGAAAACAGCAACCTCAAAAACTGTATACACAGAAATAAAATCCTGCTTGATTCTTTTCTGCTTGATGCTGTGTGTGAAGTATATGACCACACAGCATTTGTAAAATAAAGCAGGCAAAATCAGGGTAATATCACGTTATCATTTTACAGGGGAAAGTAGAGTTCAGTTCAGTCACTTAGCTGTGTACAACTCTTTGTGATCCCATGAACTGTAGCACGCCAGGCCTCCCTGTCCACCACCAACTCCCAGAGTCCACCCAAACCCATGTCCATTGAGTCGATGATGCCACCCAACCATCTCATCCTCTGTCGTCCCCTTCTCCTCCTGCCCTCAAACTTTCCCAGCATCAGCATCGTTTCCAATGAGTAAGTTCTTCTCATTAGGTGCCAAAGTATTGGAGTTTCAGCTTTAACATAGTCCTTCCAAAGAATATTCAGGACTGATCTTCTTTAGGATGGACTGGTTGGATCTCCTTGCAATCCAAGGGATTCTCAAGAGTCTTCTCCAACACCACAGTTCAAAAGCATCAATTCTTCGGCGCTCAGCTTTCTTCACAGTCCAACTCTCACATCCATACATGACTACTGGAAAACCATAGCCTTGACTAAACGGATCTTTGTTGGCAAAGTAATGTCTCGGATTTTTAATGTGCTGTCTAGGTTGGTCATAACTTTCCTTCCAATGAGTAAGGATCTTTTAATTTCATGGCTGCAATCACCATCTGCAGTGATTTTGGAGCCCAGAAAAATAAAGTCAGCCACTGTTTCCACTGTTTCTCCTTCTATCTGCCATGAAGTGATGGGACCAGATGCCACAATCTTAGTTTTCTGAATGTTGAGCTTTAAGCCAACTTTTTCACTCTCCTCTCTCACTTTCATCAAGAGGCTCTTTAGTTCTTCACTTTCTGCCATAAGGGTGGTATCAGCTGCATATCTGAGGTTATTGATATTTCTCCCAGCAATCTTGATTCCAGCTTGTGCTTCCTCCAGCCCAGTCTTTCTCATGATGTACTCTGCATAGAAGTTAAATCAGCAGGGTGACAATATACAGAAAACTAACCAATCTGATCTAATGGACCACAGCCTTGTCTAACTCAATGAAACTAAACCATGCTGTGTGGGGCCACCCAAGATGGACGGGTCATGGTGGAGAGGTCTGACAGAGTGTGGTCCACTGGAGAAGGGAATGGCAAACCACTTAATATTCTTGCCTAGAGAACCCTATGAACAGGGGAAGGTGATAGTCCTCCAATACAGTGTTGGGAAGGTAGCTCCCAACTGGTAGCACAGGGTCTAGCTAAAGATATATAACTTAAAATAAAAATGATGATCAGATTATGTACTGCTGTTTCTAAAATGTTTATGGTAATTGGAAATGCTTATTTTGATTCTGAAAGGAGCATATTAGCTAGTGGTTACCAGTGGGGAGAGAGAAGAGGGAACAGCAATATGGAGATAGGAGAATAAGAGGTACAAGCTGTCATGTATAAAATGAGCTGCAAGGATATATTATTACACAGGGCTTCCCTGCTGGCCCAGACAGTAAAGAATCTGCCTATAGTGCAGGAGACCTGGGATTGATCTCTAAGTTGGGAAGATCCTCTGTAGAAGGGAATGGCAACGCACTGCAGTATTCTGGCCTGGAGAATCCATGGACAGAGGAACCTGGCGGGCTACAGTCCACGGTGTCATAGAGAGTCGGACACGATTGAATAGCTAAGTACAGCACGTTGTTGCACAGACACAGGGAATGTAGCCATATTTTATAACAACTATAAATGGATATAACTTCGAAAAGTTGTGAATCATTATATTCTACACCTAGAACAAATAATAATGTACAGTAACTATACTTCAATTAAATTTTATTAATCAGAAAGAAAATCAAAATCAGAAGGAAAATAAAATTAAAATTAATGGTTCTAGTTCCAAGGCATTTAAAACTCACAAAACAAAATTTTAAATGGAATGATCATCATTCTTTGTCAACTGTTAATATACCTGACTCTGACAAACCATGTTGATATTCTGGGTTTGGGTCTAAAAAGACAATATTTCAAAATAAGGTAAAAAACATGCAGCATGTTTAAGAAACACCCCTTTGGAACTAGACTGTCTGGTGGGTGTTTGTTAGTCCTTAACTGTGTTTAAAGACTATACAGTTCAACTTTCAACAGTGAGTAAGTAAAATATATGAGGTAATGTGTCAGTATCAACATTAAGAATCCCAATATCTACTTTCAGCTACCTAACAAGTTCCACTCATCAGGGATTAGCAGATCACCTAATGCACTAAAGGGAAGGATATGAGAAACTATTGGAAGAATCATCTGTGGACTTCCGCAAGAAGCAGTGCTTTGTAAAAAAATGTAAAAATGGTGATCAGAAAGAGATATTGAGCTGTTATCCCACATGAACATCAGTCCAATACTCAAAAAGAGCTGGACATGACTGAATGTAAGCTCAGTCTGTTGCTCTCCGTTTTCCACCATCAGAGTCCAAACCCTTACTTTGCCTCAGCTGAGTTTTTGCCAGCAGTTTCACTGGATTCTTTTCTGCAAACCTTCCTAATATAGTTGCCTTAAATGGTATGGACTTAACAGAATCAGAAGACATTAATAAGAGGTGGTAAGAATACACAGAAGAACTATACAAAAAAGATCTTCATGACCCAGATAATCACGATGGTGTGATCACTGACCTACAGCCAGACATCCTGGAATGTGAAGTCAAGTGGGCCTTAGGAAGCATCACTACAAACAAAGCTAGTGGAGGTGATGGAATTCCAGTTGAGCTATTTCAAATCCTAAAAGAGGATGCTGTGAAAGTGCTGCACTCAACAGGCCAGCAAATTTGGAAAACTCAGCAGTGGCCACAGGACTGCACAGCATTGGTTTTCATTCCAATCTCAAGAAAGGCAATGCCAAAGAATGCTCAAACTATAGCACAATTGCACTGATCTCACATGCTAGCAAAGTAATGCTCAAAATTCTCCAGTCAGCCTTCAACAGTGCTGTGAACTTCTAGATGTTCAAGCTGGTTTTAGAAAAGGCAGAGGATCCAGAGATCAAATTGCCAGTGTCCGCTAGATCATCAAAAAAGCAAGAGAGTTTCAGAAATGCATCTATTTCTGGTTTATTGACTATGCCAAAGCCTTTGACTGTGTGGATCAAAACAAACTGTGGAAAATTCTTCAGGAGATAGGAATACCAGACCACCTAGCCTGCCTCTTGAGAAATCTGGATGCAGGTCAGGAAGCAACAGTTAGAACTGGACATGGAACAAATGACTGCTTCCAAATAGGAAAAGGAGTATGTCAAGGCTGTATATTGTCATCTTGGTTATTTAACTTATATGCAGAGTACATAGTGAAAATGCTGGGCTGGTAGAAGCACAAGCTGGAATAGATTGCCAGGAGAGATATCAATAACCTCAGATATACAGATGACACCCCCTTATGGCAGAAAGTGAGGAACAACTAAAGAGTCTCTTGATGAAAGTGAAAGAGAAGAGTGAAAATGTTGGCTTAAAGCTAAATATCCAGAAAACTAAGATCATGGCATCTGGTCCCATCACTTCATGACAAATAGACAGGGAAACAGTGGCAGACTTTATTCTGAGGGGCTCCAAAATCACTGCAGATGGTGACTGCAGCCATGAAATTAAAAGACGCTTACTCCGTGGAAGGAAAGTTATGGCCAACCTAGATAGCATATTCAAAAGCAGAGACATTACTTTGCCAACAAAGGTCCGTCTAGTCAAGGCTATGGTTGTTCCAGTAGTCATGTATGGATGTGAGAGTTGGACTATAGTGAAAGCTGAGCACCAAAGAATTGATGCTTTTGAACTGCGGTGTTGGAGAAGACTCTTGAGAGTCCCTTGGACTGCAAGGAGATCCAACCAGTCCATTCTGAAGGAGATCTGTCCTGAATCTTCATTGGAAGGACTGATGTTGAAGCTGAAACTCCAATAGTTTAGCCAGCTTATGCTAAGAACTGATGCATTTGAAAAGGCCCTGATGTGGGGAATGATTGAGGGTTGGAGCAGAAGGGGATGACAGAGGATGAGGTGATTGGAAGGCATCACGGACTCAATGGACATGAGTCAGTAAACTCCAGGAGATGGTGACGGACAGGGAGGCCTGTCCATGTGTGATTTCACAAAGAGTCAACTGAGCATGACTGGACATGACTGAGCAACCGAACTGAACTGAAACTGAATGCTCTGCTAGAGTTAATCCCCCCTTATCAGTCCACAATAATATTTCTTTTTCTGCTGTCTCCCAATGCCATTTTCTGTCAATTCTTGAATTTACTACTAATAACATACTGCACTACATTACAAGACCTCATCAAAGACTTGATTAAAGTGGGTCATTCTTTAGCCACCCACTATTTACAGGATTCATGGCATGTGTGCTGTGTGTCTGCAGTGGACCCGTGAATGTTTTCTGGTTTAACACTATCATGTTGGCTTCACACTGAAATCCCTTTGAAAAGTAGATTATTTAACTGGACCAGGAAGTTAGTAATTGGTTCTAAGCACTTAGCCTAATTTTCCTCTCTTGGTCTCTGTCCTAAAACCCATTGCTTCCCTTTTTCTCAATGTTTCCACTAGCTAATGATCCAGGAGCTATGCTAAGTCTTCTGTGAGGCTTTACTTTAAATCCAGAGGACCCTGATGAAATCCCACCTACAAAAGACCTTCTTCTTTTCTGCTTTCAACCTGCTCTTTCAAAGTCATCTTCTTCTCCATGGACGAATAGTCAGAGAGAGTGAATGCCACCTGATCATCCTTATCTCAGGACCCACCTGGTTTATACTTTACTGGGCACGTATGATGTATTGGCCTCACAGTCAAGCAATTTTACACACATTTTCTTATTTAATCCTTAGAGAAATACTGTGAGAGAGGTATAATGAGTCCCATTTTAAAATTAAGATGACAGAGACCCTTTGTTGAACTCGGGGTTCAATCTACTCAGGGTCAGCACCTGGGACAGGGCCAAGCTCAGGGTTGAGTCCAGCCAGGTTTGACCATAAACCCCCTCTCACCACTGCACTACAGGATCCCTTATACCTGGCCTACCATTTCATGGTCACATTCATCATTTATGTGTTTTCTATAAGGCTTTATTGTCTTTAATCTACAGTATTATTCCTGTGCAACATTCCAGAAGCCAGAGTTCCTCTAGAGGAGAGAGACTTTGTCTATTTTGCTTCCATTTCTCGGTCTTTGTCAGTTTCCCTGCAGTAGTCAGTCCCATTAAGTAGAGCTGCATCATAACAGTGACTGCAGAGAAAAACTGTTTTAAAACATCAACAAACCTTGTGTTGTTGTAGAAACAGCAGGCCTAGTACTGCGAGACTCTGTACTAGGAATGGCACTGGTCGAAGAAGGCACATCTGCGCAAAAGAAAAGTTAAGAAAGGGATTAAGTCTGAGGGAATGAGTGGACCACAGAGCACATCTCAAAAGACAAATCATCCCACATCTCTCCCGGGGGCAGCTCCAGAATTTTCATGTGGCAGGGCCTTACAGGTGAAGAAGGTGAGCCTGATTTCCCCATCTGTAAAATGGTAATACTTACTTCAAAATGTCATTGAAAGGACTAAGTTAGTTTAATATATAACTTGTGTGCCTTCACACACACATATCAGTTAGTATAGTGTGTAGTTAGTTGCTCAGTCGTGTCCGACTCTTTGTGACTCGTGGAATGTGGTGCATGTGGCTCCTCCGTCCATGGGATTTTCCAGGCAAGATTACTGGAGTGAGTTGCCGTTTCCTTCTCCAGGGAACTTCTCAACCCAGGGTCTGAATTTGCATCTCCTGCATTGCAGGCGGATTCTTGACCACTGAGCCATCAGGGAAGTCCCCAGGTAGTATAGTACCGGCATGTAATGAACATTACATTCAAACCGGCTATTATTATTGTCCTTATAAATGGGGGCTTGAAGCTGCTTTTGCATCCCATTTTACATAACTTTATAAATTGTCCGTGTAAAGAAAGATGAAGACTAATGTTCTGTTCCTTGCCTCCTTGCCTCCATCTCTCAGGTACAATCCTACTTCCCCAGTAAAAATGAAAAAAAAAGACACCATTAAATTTAGTTTTTGTCTAGCTAGAGAGTGGAGAGGCAATAGAGAAATCATCCGTCATCCCACTACCCAATTAATAGACTTTTAAACATCTAGGTATATAGCTATCTGAACTTTTAGCTATTGTGTCTAAATATGGAATAATTGTGTTTCAATATGTATAAATATGTAAATAGCATTTTAAAAATATATATTCCCTGAGCATTAGCCCAATATTTTGAATCCGCCTCTATTACAAGATTTTTAATTGCTGCATACTGTGCCATTGTATGAATAGTGTACTTTATCAGTCTCTGAGCATTTATGGTGTTTTTATTCTTATGAAATTTGATTCCATTCTCTGATAAACATCAGTGCACTAAACTTTGTGATGTATCTCTGCTCATTCTTTTAGGACATTGTAGTAAAGAACTAGTACTCAAGTGTGATGCTATAGGGGTGGAACGACCTCACTTGTCAGGACAGCATCACCTTGGCTCCTCAGCCTAATGTGCATGGATTCCTGGAGAATCCATAAAGAATTGAAAAGGTCGTTGGCACTTCTGCTCAGTCTATTTAAAGACAGATTTCCAAGACTTTCCTCTTTCTACCAGCTGCCAGCTACTCAGTTCACCCTCAAATAATTCAGACAAGGTTCATTGCCCCTAAACTAAAATATCTTCTCCCCCTCCTTATAAACCCTATTTCCAACTTGTTCCTTGACTTTTCCTACAACCTGATTCATTGCTGTGGTTGTTGAGTTGCTCATTTGTGTTCAGCTCTGCTGCAGCCCCATGGACTCTAGCCCGCCAGGCTCCTCTGTCCATGGAATTTTCCAAGTAAGAATACTGGAGTGGGTTTCCATTTCCTTCTCCAGGGAATCTTCTCAACCCAGGGTCTGAATTGGCATCTCCTGCTTGCAGGCGGACTCTTGACCACTGAGCCACCTGTGAAGCCCCACCCGATTCATTACACGTATATAAACAATTGTCACACAAATTAGGTATACGGTCTGACAAATGACTAGTATCTCTAAGTTATCCTTCATCATTCAGAGGCAAAGCTGTAAAATATAATGTAAGGACAAGTGCTTTTCTCAATTGAAATATAGTTGATTTACTATAATTCAAAAATAATTCAGTTATACACACATACACACATATAAGCAATTTTCAGGTTCTTTTCCATTAAAGTTATTACTAAATATTGCATATAGTCTCCTGTGCTATATATAGGACAAAGGTCCTTGTTATGTATTTTACATATAGTAGTGTGCATCTGTTAAGAACAAGTGTTTTTACACAATAACTAGATCATAGGTATGTTGAGGTTCAGCAACTATTGAGATTAAAATTATGGAAAGAAAGATTTTCATTAGGAATCAATGAAAGTATGTAAAAATCACAAAGAATAGCTAATGAACAAAGACGATCTCTGTTAGTTAATGTTACATCTTCCTTTACACCGTTCAGTTCAGTGCAATTCACTCGCATTTAGGGCACACATTTATAACCCCTGTGGATACCAGTGAACTTTTCTGAAACAAGCTTCCCAGGGCTCCTAGATCCCAGGCCTGGCGCATTTTGAATCTCTTCCACACTAGAACAGGGCTCCGTACATAGCTGGTATTCAGTGAAATACTAGCAGTTGTAAACCTTTGGCCAATTTCTTTTCTTTTTAAAAAAGATCTTCTCATTTTCTTGAGATATAATTCACATACAGCAACGAACTATTTGACCAGGTTGAAAGATAGGTAGGTGAGTGTCTGGATCACACCTAAAATGAATGTACTGATGAATGAAACAAGCCACATGCAAAGGGGCGTGCACAGAAGGAGTGTAAGAATAGTGGAAACCTGCCTCCACAGCATACTTACACAATAGTTTTGATGTTTCAATAACAAGCACACAATTTTATTACTAGAAGAAAAAAAAATCCCAAAGTAAAAAACAAAAAAATAAAACCTCACCAAATGTAAAGTTTTTAAGTAGTGCATGCGTGCTAAGTCACTTCAGTTGTGTCCAACTGTTTCCAAACCTACGGACTGTAGCCCACCAGGCTTCTCCGTCCATGAGATTCTTCAGGCAAGAATACTGGAATGCCTTGCCATTTCCTCCTCCAGGGGATCTTCCTGACCTAGGAATCAAACCTGCATCTTTGGTCTCTTGCATTGGCAGGGGATTCTTTGCCACTAGTGCCAGCTGGGTAGCTATAAGTTTACCTGAAGCCATCTAGAGTGTTGACTGAGTGCAAAGATTGTGCTACCCCAGGCTTTCTGCCTTCCTGAGTCCAGAGTTTCAGTGGTTAGTTAGGGAGGTGTGCTCAGTCTATGGGACGGTGCC
Organism: Tragelaphus eurycerus; assembly: GCA_935064755.1. NCBI lineage: Eukaryota > Metazoa > Chordata > Mammalia > Artiodactyla > Bovidae > Tragelaphus > Tragelaphus eurycerus. The sequence continues at coordinate 6,176,902 of CAKXYN010000093.1, read as the reverse complement.
CCCTCCTCTTCATGAACACCTACAAGACCCTGCATGCCCCAGCCCCTGCTTGCCTCCCCATCAGTCCTTGCAGCTTCACTCTCCTTTGGGGTCCAGGCATCTGGACAGCTCTTGGTTCTTCAAATGCAGCATACTCTTCTTCAAGCCCACACCTTTGTACCTCGTCTTCTCTTTGCCTGAAATATCTTCCTGTTGTCCCCTTCTTGGCTGGCTATCCACTTCTCAGGTCCAAGTTCAAGGCCATTTTTATTGGGAGGTCCTCTCTGACTTCCCCTACTTTGGTTGAGGCTAAAAACTCCACAAGATCCCAGTGCTTGGCATAGTGTGTTAAAGCTAAATGAAATCTTATGATTGACTGTTTAGAATCCAGATGTGTTTTCATAGGCCTTGATGGTGTGGAGGAAAACAATTGCCTGCCACAGTAGAACAGGGATGTTGCAGTGAACAAAGGATGTTGCAGACACCATGCTTTCAGCCATTGCTGCCACCGCAAACTGTAGACCCTGAGGGGATTCAGGATGCAGAAAAGCAGGCTCCTGGCTCTAGATGGTTAAGATCAGATCAGATCAGTCACTCAGTCATGTCCGACTCTTTGCGACCCCATGAACTGCAGCACGCCAGGCCTCCTTGTCCATCACCAACTCCCGGAGGTCACTCACATCCATCGAGTCAGTGATGCCATCCAGCCATCTCATCCTCGTCGTCCCCTTCTCCTCCTGCCCCCAATCCCTCCCAGCATCAGACTCTTCTCCAATGAGTCAACTCTTCGCATGAGGTGGCCAAAATACTGGAGTTTCAGCTTTAGCATCATTCCTTCTAAAGAAAGTCCAGGGATGATCTCCTTCAGAATGCACTGGTTGGATCTCCTTGCAGTCCAAGGGACTCTCAAGACTCTTCTCCAACACCACAGTTCAAAAGCATCAATTCTTCTGCGCTCAGCCTTCTTCACAGTCCAGCTCTCACATCCATACATGACCACAGGAAAGACCATAGCCTTGACTAGGTGAACCTTTGTTGGCAAAGTAATATCTCTGCTTTTGAATATGCTATCTAGGTTGGTCATAACTTTTCTTCCAAGGAGTAAGCGTCTTTTAATTTCATGGCTGCAGTCACCATCTGCAGTGATTTTGGACTCTAGAAAAATAAAGTCTGACACTGTTTCCACTGTTTCCCCATCTATTTCCCATGAAGTGATGGGACCAGATCCCATGATCTTCGTTTCCTGAATATTGAGTTTTAAGCCAACCTTTTCACTCTCCACTTTCACTTTCATCAAGAGGCTTTTTAGCCCCTCTTCACTTTCTGCCATAAGGGTGGTGTCATCTACATATCTGAGGTTCTTGATATTTCTCCCAGCAATCTTGATTCCAACTTGTGTTTCTTCCAGTCCAGCATTTCTCATGATGTACTCTGCATATAAGTTAAATAAACATGGTGACAATATACAGCCTTGATGTACTCTTTTTCCTATTTGGAACCAGTCTGTTGGTCCATGACCAGTTCTAACTGTTGCTTCCTGACCTGCATACAGATTTCTTAAGAGGCAGATCAGGTGGTCTGGTATTCCCATCTCTTTCAGAATTTTCCACAGTTTATTGTGATCCACACAGTCAAAGGCTTTGGCATAGTCAATAAAGCAGAAATAGATGTTTTTCTTGAACTCTCTTGCTTTTTCCATGATCCAGCGGATGTTGGCAATTTGATCTCTGGTTCCTCTGCCTTTTCTAAAACCAGCTTGAACATCAGCAAGTTCATGGTTCACATATTGCTGAAGCCTGGCTTGGAGAATTTTGAGCATTACTTTACTAGCGTGTGAGATGAGTGCAATTGTGAGGCAGTTTGAGCATTCTTTGGCATTGCCTTTCTTTGGGATTGGGATGAAAACTGACCTTTTCCAATCTTGTGGCCACTGCTGAGTTTCCAAATTTGCTGGCATATTGAGTGCGGCACTTTCACAGCATCATCTTTCAGGACTTGAAATAGCTCCACTGGAATTCTATCACCTCCACTAGCTTTGTTCCTAGTGATGCTTTCTAAGGCCCACTTGACTTCACATTCCAGGATGTCTGGCTGTAAGTGAGTGATCACACCATCGTGATTATCTGGGTGGTGAAGCTCTATTTTGTACAGTTCTTCTGTGTATTCTTGCAACCTCTTCTTAATATCTTCTGCTTCTGTCAGGTCCATACCATTTCTGTCCTTTATCGAGCCCATCTTTGCATGAAGTGTTCCTTTGGTATCTCTGATTTTCTTGAAGAGATCCCTAGTCTTTCCCATTCTGTTGTTTTCCCCTATTTCTTTGCATTGATCGCTGAAGAAGGCTTTCTTATCTCTTCTTGCTATTCTTTGGAACTCTGCATTCAGATGTTTATATCTTTCCTTTTCTCCTTTGCTTTTCACTTCTCTTCTTTTCGCAGCTATTTGTAAGGCCTCCCCAGACAGCCATTTTGCTTTTTTGCATTTCTTTTCCATGGGGATGGTCTTGATCCCTGTCTCCTGTACAATGTCACGAACCTCATTCCATAGTTTATCAGGCACTCTATCTATCAGATCTAGGCCCTTAAATCTATTTCTCACTTCCACTGTATAATCATAAGGGATTTGATTTAGGTCATACCTGAATGGTCTAGTGGTTTTCCCTACTTTCTTCAATTTCAGTCTGAATTTGGCAATAAGGAGTTCATGGTCTGAGCCACAGTCAGCTCCTGGTCTTGTTCTTGCTGATTGTATAGAGCTTCTCCATCTTTGGCTGCAAAGAATAAAATCGATCTGATTTCGGTGTTGACCATCTGGTTGATGTCCATGTATAGAGTCTCTCTTGTGTTGTTGAAAGAGGGTATTTGATATGACCAGTGCATTTTCTTGGCAAAACTCTGTTAGTTTTTGCCCTGCTTCATTCCATATTCCAAGGCCAAATTTGCCTGTTACTCCAGGTGTTTCTTGACTTCCTACTTTTTCATTCCAGTCTGCTATAATGAAAAGGACATCTTTTTTGGGTGTTAGTTCTAAAAGGTCTTGTAGGTCTTCATAAAACCGTTCAACTTCAGCTACTTCAGCGTTACTGGTTGGGGCATAGACTTGGATTACTGTGACATTGAATGGTTTGCCTTGGAAACAAACAGAGATCATTCTGTTGTTTTTGAGATTGCATCCAAGTACTGCATTTTGGACTCTTTTGTTGACCATGATGGCCACTCCATTTTTTCTGAGGGATTCCTGCCTGCAGTAGTAGATATAATGGTCCTCTCAGTTAAATTCACCCCCATTCCAGTCCATTTTAGTTTGCTAATTCCTAGGTTGTCAACATTCACTCTTGCCATCTCTTGTTTGACCACTTCCAATGGTTAAGGTGTATATCAAAGGAATGATTGTAATAAGCCCAGACTCTTCCATCTTCCCATAGAGGGAAAAGCGCTAAATTTATTAACTTGAGATGTCTGGCTTTCTGTAATTAAAAGTAATCCTTTGACTTTCTGACTACTTGACTTCTGCCTAAGGTACCTCATCATTCTGAAATCATAGACATTTGCATTTCTGAGACAATAATATTCATAACAAACACATTGTGTATTAACTAGATTCTAGGCATTTTCTCTTCAAAACAATTACCTGAGAGTATACTATCATGTATTAATTATTATGTGTAGAGGAATAAAACAATGATCAGAATCATTGCTGAACTTGCCTAAGATCACAAATTTGATAAATGGTGGAGGTGCAGTTTGAATTCCCACCTATTTGACTGCAGAACGGTCTGCCAAGCTCTGTCATAATCTATGCAAAATAAAAAGGTTGAGAGCGCTAAATAAGTGTCATCGAAATTTGAAATTCTCACCAAATGAGGCAACTAATTCTCAAGTAAGCCTTCCCTTCTAGCAAATCAGGGCTAACTGAAAAGATGCACAAATAATAATTTACATTGTGCAGAAGCTGAGGATGAGAGGGTTACTCCCTTAACATACAGGATTAGAATGACTTCCAGAGTAGATCCGGCTTATGGAAGGACAAGTATTTCTGGTTGGTAATTTATTTCAGGTTATAATAACTTCAGGTTATAAATTTTATAATTTTAATAATATTATAAATTTATAACCTGAAATCTCATTTTTTTCCTGCTAAGCATCTTTCAGTCCTGTTACTCTTGCTTACCATGAATCCTCAGAACTAAAGAAGATGTCACATACTTTAGATCTGCCAGCTTTATTTTAAGATTCTGGCATTTGAGTAGCTAAACTCCCTATACATATTAGATGTGGGATTAAGGAAGTTAGACTGGATGAGAAAAATTCTAATTAAAAAAGGAAAACGTTATCCCTAACTTCTCACAGCACTGATACTTCTCATCCCTGGCTGGACAGTAATGAATGGGAAAATAGAAACTAGATGAGTATGCTCACTCTTGATGCTGAGTATTAGAGTCATCTGTGTACTCAGACACTGGAGTCTAATGCACTGCCTGCAGCAAGAATATTGCTCCAGACTAGATAAACATGTAGAAACTTCAGTTTCCTAATCGTTAGGATCTTTACTTACATTTTCAAAGGTAACATCACTAACATCACTAGTCCCCAACCTTTCAGGCACCAGGGACCGGTTTCATGGAAGACAATTTTCCTGTGGACGAGGTTCAGGGAAGATGGTTTTGGGATGAATCAACCACATTACATTCATTGTGCACTTTATTTCTATTATGATTAGTTTGTGATTAACCTTTCTACTAATGATAATCTCTATTTGTACCGCAGACCATCAGGCATTAGATTCTCATAAGGTGCACACACCTGGGTACCTTCCATGTGCAGTTCACAGCAGGGCTCATGCTCCTCTGAGAATCTAAAGCTGCTGGTTGTATCTCCTTGCAGTCCAAGGGACTCTCAAGAGTCTTCTCCAACACCACAGTTCAAAAGCATCAGTTCTTCGGCGCTCAGCCTTCTTCACAGTCCAGCTCTCACATCCATACATGACCACAGGAAAAACCATAGCCTTGATTAGGCGAAACTTTGTTGGCAAAATAATGTCTCTGCTTTTGAATATGCTATCCAGGTTGGTCATAACTTTCCTTCCAATGAGTAAGCATCTTTTAATTTCATGGCTGCAATCACCATCTGCAGTGATTTTGGAGCCCAGAAAAGTAAAGTCTGACACTGTTTCCACTGTTTCCCCATCTATTTCCCATGAAGTGATGGGACCAGATGCCATGATCTTTGTTTTCTGAATGTTAAGCTTTAAGCCAACTTTTTCACTCTCCACTTTCACTTTCATCAAGAGGCTTTTTAGTTCCTCTTCACTTTCTGCCATAAGGGTGGTGTCATCTGCATATCTGAGGTGATTGATATTTCTCCCGGCAATCTTGATTCCAGCTTGTGCTTCTTCCAGTCCAGCATTTCTCATGATGTACTCTGCATATAAGTTAAATAAACAGGGTGACAATATACAGCCTTGACGAACTCCTTTTCCTATTTGGAACCAGTCTGTTGTTCCATGTCCAGTTCTTACTGTTGCTTCCTGACCTGCATACAAATTTCTCAAGAGGCAGATCAGGTGGTCTGGTATTCCCATCTCTTTCAAAATTTTCCACAGTTTATTGTGATCCACACAGTCAAAGGATTTGGCATAGTCAATAAACCAAAAAATAGATGCTTTTCTGGAACTCTCTTGGTTTTTCCATGATCCAGCAGATATTGGCAATTTAATCTCTGGTTCCTCTGCCTTTTCTAAAATCAGCTTGAACATCAGGAAGTTCATGGTTCACATATTGCTGAAGCCTGGCTTGGAGAATTTTGAGCATTACTTTACTAGCGTGTGAGATGAGTGCAATTGTGAGGTAGTTTGAGCATTCTTTGGTATTGCCTTTCTTTGCGATTGGAATGAAAACTGACCTTTTCCAGTCCTGTGGCCACTGCTGAGCTTTCCAAATTTGCTGGCATATTGAGTGCGGCACTTTCACAGCATCATCTTTCAGGATTTGGAATGCTCAACTGGAATTCCATCACCTCCACTAGCTTTGTTCGTAGTGATGTTTCCTAAGGCCCACTTGACTTCACATTCCAGGATGTCTGGCTGTAGATGAGTGATCACACCATTGTGATTATCTGCATCATGAAGATCTTTTTTATACAGTGCTTCTGTGTATTCTTGCTACCTCTTAATATCTTCTGCTTCTGTTAGGTCCATACCATTTCTGTCCTTTATCGAGCCCATCTTAACATTAACAATCAAGTTTCAGCATTAACAATCCCAATATCTACTTTCAGCTACCCAACAACTTTCTACTCATCAGGATTTAGCAGATCACCTAATGCACTAAAGGGAAGGATATGAGAAACTATTGGAAGAACCATCTGTGGACTTCCACCAGAAGCAGTGCTTTGTAAAAAAATAAAAATGTAAAAATGGTGATCAGAAAGAGATATTGAGCTGTTACCCCACATGAACATCAGTCCAATCCTCAAAAGAGCTGGACATGACTGAACGTAAGCTCAGTCATGTTGCTAGACATTTTCCACCATGAGAACCCAAACCCTTACTTTGCCTCAGCTGTGTTTTTGCCAGCAGTCTCACTGGATTCCTTTCTTCAAACCTTCCTAATACAGTTGCCTTCAATGGTATGGACTAAACAGAATCAGAAGACATTAAGAAGAGGTGGCAAGAATACACAGAAGAACTATACAAAAAAGATCTTCATGACCCAGATAATCACGATGGTGTGATCACTCACCTACATCCAGACATCCTGGAATGTGAAGTCAAGTCGGCCTTAGGAAGCATCACTACAAAGCTAGTGGAGGTGATGGAATTCCAGTTGAGCTATTTCAAATCCTAAAAGAGGATGCTGTGAAAGTGCTGCACTCAACAGGCCAGCAAATTTGGAAAACTCAGCAGTGGCTACAGGACTGCAAAACGTCGGTTTTCATTCCAATCTCAAAGAAAGGCAATGCCAAAGAATGCTCAAACTATAGCACAATTGCACTGATCTCACACTCTAGTAAAGTAATGCTCAAAATTCTCCAACCCAGGCTTCAACAGTACTGTGAACTTCTAGATGTTCAAACTGGTTTTAGAAAAGGCAGAAGATCCAGAGATCAAATTGCCAATGTCCGCTGGATCATTGAAAAAGCAAGAGAGTTTCAGAAAAACATCTATTTCTGGTTTATTGACTATGCCAAAGCCTTTGACTGTGTGGATCACAATAAACTGTGGAAAATTCTGAAAGAGATGGGAATACTAGACCACCTCGCCTACCGCTTGAGAAATCTGTATGCAGGTCAGGAAGCAACAGTTAGAACTGGACATGGAACAACTGACTGGTTTCAAATAGGAAAAGAAGTACGTCAAGGCTGTATATTGTCATCCTGGTTATTTAACTTATATGCAGAGCACATCATGACAAATGCTGGGCTGGTAGAAGAACAAGTTGGAAAAATTGCCAAGAGAGATATCAATAACCTCAGATATACAGATGACACCACCCTTATGGCAGAAAGTGAAGAACAGCTAAAGAGTCTCTTGATGAAAGTTAAAGAAGAGAGTGAAAATGTTGGCTTAAAGCTCAACATTCAGAAAACTAAGATCATGGCATCTGGTCCCATCACTACATGGCAAATAGACAGGGAAACAGTGACAGACTTTATTTTGGGGGGCTCCAAAATCACTGCAGATGGTGACTGCAGCCATGAAATGAAAAGATGCTTACTCTTTGGAAAATGTGTTATGACCAACCTAGATAGTACACTCAAATGCAGAGACATTACTTTGTCATCAAAGGTCCGTCTGGTCAAGGCTATGGTTGTTCCAGTAGTCATGTATGAATGTGAGAGTTGGACTATAATGAAAGCTGAGCACGAAGATTTGATGCTTTTGAACTGTGGTGTTGGATAAGACTCTTGAGAGTCCCTTGGACTGCAAGGAGATCCAACCAGTCCATCCTAAAGGAAATCAGTCCTGAATCTTCATTGGAACGACTGATGTTGGAGCTGAAACTCCAATACTTTAGCCAGTTGATGCTAAGAACTGATGCATTTGAAAAAACTCTGATGTGGGGAAAGATTGAGGGTTGGAGAAGGGGATAACAGAGGATGAGGTGATTGGATGGCATCATCGACTCAATGGACATGAGTCAGTAAACTCCAGGAGATGGTGATGGACAGGGAAGTCTTGCCTGTAGCGATGTGTGGTTTCACAACAGTCAGACATGACTGAACAGCTGAACTGAACTAAAACTGAATGATCTGATAGAAATAATCCCCCCTTACCAGTCCATAATAATATTTCTTTTTCTGCTGTCTCCCAATGCCATTTTCTGTCAGTTCTTGAATTTACTACTAATAACATACTGCACTACATTACAAGGCCTCGTCAAAGACTTGATTATAGTGGGTCATTCTTTATCCGCTCACTGTTTACAGGATTCATGGCATGTGTGCTGTGTATGTCTGCAGTGGACCCATGAATGTTTTCTGGTTTGACACTATCATGTTAGCTTCACACTGAAATCACTTTGAAACGTAGATTATTTAACTGGACCAGGAAGTTAGTATTTGGTTCTAAGCACTTAGCCTAATTTTCCTCTCTTGGTCTCTGTCCTTCTGAAAACCCATTGCTTCCCTTTTTCTCAGTGTTTCCACTAGCTAATGATCCAGGAGCTATGCTAAGTCTTCTGTGAGACTTTACTTTAAATCCAGAGGACCCTGATGAAATCCCACCTACAAAAGACCTTCTTCTTTTCTGCTTTCAACCTGCTCTTTCAAAGTTATCTTCTTCTCCATGGACGAATAGTCAGAGAGAGAGTGAATGCCACCTGATCATCCTTGTCTCAGGATGCAGATGGCTTATACTTTACTGGGCACGTATGATGTATTGGGCTCTCATTCAAGCAATTTTACACACATTTTCTTATTTAATCCTTAGAGAAATACTGTGAGATAGGTATAATGAATCCAATTTTAAAATTAAGATGATGGAGACCCTTTGTCAAACTCGGGGTTCAATCTTCTCAGGGTCAGCACCTGGGACAGGGCCAAGCCCAGGCTGAGTCCAGCCAGGTTTGATCATAAACCCCCTCTGACCACTGCACTACTAGATCCCTTATGCCTGGCCTACCATTTCATGCTCACATTCATCATTTTTGTGTTTTCTATAAGGCTTTAATGTCTTTAATATACAGTATTATTCCTGTGCAACATTCCAGAAGCGAGAGTTCCTCTAGAGGAGAGAGACTTTGTCTATTTTGCTTCCATTTTTCAGTCTTTGTCAGTTTCCCTGCAGTAGTCAGTCCCATTAAGTAGAGCTGCATCATAACAGTGACTCCAGAGAAAAACTGTTTTAAAACATCAACAAACCTCGTGTTGGTACATAAACAGCAGACCTAGGATTGCGTGACCATGTACTAGGAATGGCCCTGGTAAAGAAGGCTCAGCTGCACAAAAGAGACATTGAGAAAGGGATTAAGGTTGAGGGAATGAGTGAACCACAGAGCACAGCACACAAGACAAATTCATCCCACATCTCTCCCAGGGGCAGCTCCAGAATTTTCATGTGGCAGGGCCTTACAGGTGACGAAAGTGAGCCTTGATTTCCCCATCTAGACTAGCTACTAAGTTAAATATATAACTTGTGTGCCTTCACACACACACATCAGTGAGTATAGTGTGTAGTTAGTCGCTCAGTCGTGTCTGACTCTTTGTGACTTGTGGAATGTAGCACACGAGGCTCTTCTGTCCATGGGATTTTCCAGGCAAGATTACTGGAGTGAGTTGCCATTTCCTTCTCCAGGGAATCTTCTCAACCCAGGGTCTGAATTTGCATCTGCTGCATTGCAGGCGGATTCCTAACCACTGAGCCACCTCGGAAGTCCCCAGGTAGTATAGTACAAGCATGTAATGAACATTACAGTCACACTGGCTATTATTATTGTCCTTATAAATGGGGACTTGAAGCTGCTTTTGCATAGCCTTTTACATGACTTTATAAATTGTCCATGTAAAGAAAGATGGAGACTCATGACAATTATACAAAGACTAATGTTCTGCTCCACGCCTCCCTGCCTCCATCTCTCAGCTACAATCCTACTTCCCCAGTAAAAATGAAAATAAAGACACCATTAAATTTAGTTTTCTTCTAGCTAGAGAGTGGGTGAGGCAATACAAAAATCATCCATGATCCCACCACCCAATAATAGACATTTATGCATCTTGGTATATAGCTATCTGAACTTTTAGCTATTATGTCTAAATATGGAATAATTGTGTTTAAATATGTATAAATGTATAAATAGCATTTAAAAAATATACATTCCCTGAGCATATGCCCAACATTTTGAATCCTCTTCTATTACAAGATTTTTAATTGCTGCCCATATTGCAGGGAGAAACATTAATAACCTCAGATATGTAGATGACACCACCCTTATAGCAGAAAGTGAAGAGGAACCAAAAAGCCTCTTGATGAAACTGAAAGAGGAGAGTGAAAAAGTTGGCTTAAAGCTCCACATTCAGAAAACTAAGATCATGGTATCTGGTCCCATCACTTCATGGGAAATAGATGGGGAAACAGTGTCAGGCTTTATTTGGGTGGGGGCTCCAAAATCACTGCAGATGGTGATTGCAGCCATGAAATTAAAAGACACTTACTCCTTGGAAGGAAAGTGATGACCAACCTGGATAGCATATTCAAAAGCAGAGACATTACTTTGCCAACAAAGATCCATCTAGTCAAGGCTATGGTTTTTCCTGTGATCATGTTTGAAGGTAAGAGTTGGACTGTGAAGAAAATGAGTGCCAAAGAATTGATGCTTTTGAACTGTTGTGTTGGAGAAGCCTCTTGAGAGTCCCTTGGACTGCAAGGAGATCCAACCAGTCCATTCTAAAGAAGATCGTTCCTGGGTGTTCTTTGGAAGGACTGATGCTAAGCTGAAACTCCTGTACTTTGGCCACCTCATGTGAAGAGTTGACTCATTGGAAAAGACTCTGATGCTGGGAGGGATTGGGGACAGGAGGAGAAGGGGACGACAGAGGATGAGATGGCTGGATGGCATCACTGACTCGATGGATGTGAGTCTGAGTGACCTCTGGGAGTTAGTGATGGACAGGGAGGCCTGGTGTGCTGTGATTCATGGGGTGCAAAAAGTCGGACACAACTGAGAGATTGAACTGAACTGAACTGAAAAAGCAGAGAAAAATTACCCCAATTCTAACAGCCAGAGTTAACCTGGAAATGTTTCTTTTCATTGTTGTTGCTTTAATTTCACTCATGTATCATAGAAAACCACACAGATATGTGCTTATTAAATACACAGATATGATACTAATGGCTGGATACTTATTACCCATCTCCTTTGGTTGGTAACTTACCTGGTGAATTCCAAGTGACAGAGGTCTCTGTAGTCCATGTTGCAACAGGTTTAGTAAAAATATAACCTATAAAGACATTTGGGAAAATTATCTAAAATGGGCTTCCCCAGTAGGTTCATAGATGTTATCAGTCATCCTCTAGAGACCAAAGTACAAAGAAATTCATCACAATGATGTTAAATCCAACTTCCCAATTTGAAACCAGTGCAAGTTGATTTTGAGAAACTGTGCCTCTTTCCTGGTCTTAGAAATCCTTCTCCAGGGGTTCAGAATGAAAGTGTTCATTTCTTTCTAAAAACCCAACCTCACACCAAGCCAGAGATTTAGAGATTTGGAAACTAGCCTATGGATCATCTCAGGCTGACCTTTGAGGCATCACTGAAGATTACAGATGAAAAGGATTGTGATGCCACCTAGTCTGTGTTTCATTTGATAGGCAGGACGAAAATGAGACCCATGTGAGTCAATCAGTTCTCCACACTTAAACTGGTCTGCAACAAAATTCTGATCATTTGTTGTTTCTGCAAATATTATTAACTGAGTGCCTACTACATGCCTAGCAGGCTTCCCTGGTGGCTCAGATGGTAAAGAATCTGCCTGCAATATAGGAAACGCAGGTTCGATCCCTGGGTCAGGAAGATGTCATGGAGAAGGGAATGGCAACCTACTCCAGTATTCTTCCCTGGAATATTCCATGCACAGAGGAGTCTGGTATGCTACAGTCCATGGGATCACATGGATGAAACTGAGAGACTAAACACAAACATATGCCTAGAAGAGTGAGGGAGACAAAAACGAAGGCACAGATTTGGCTTTTAATGAATTTAGAGTGCTGTGGTCCCTGAATCCCAGTTCAGAACTCAGTCCTGTAACAATTAAATTGAGGGAAACTTCTCTTCCTAGATTACTGAAGGAAAAGGAGAAGCCTTGCTTCTTTGCTGAGTCATTCTAACGGGGTGCCTGCAGGCGTGCGTGGTGAGATGCACACAGATCACCAAGACCTATGGGCCCAGAGCTCTCTCCAAGTGCTATTTAGCATCAGGACCCTGTACTCAAATCAGAGCTTGGCTTTTCCTTGAACAACTCTGCCTTCTTCTGCCTCAGAATTGTCTTCCTTCATCTCCCTTCTACCTCCACCACCCTCCCCAGATTTTGCAAGTTTGGCCTCTTCTCATTGTTCAACTTTCATCAGACACATCACAAACTCAGAGAAAAAGGTCCTGCTACCCTTCTCTATGGTGGCCCTCTGCATTATGTCCATCCCCTTACCTGGTTTATCTCTGGGTGCTATTTTTCACTCTTTTTTATTTCAATACTTGTTCTGCTGAATGCCTCTGTTCCCTCCCTCTACCTGCCCCCACCTGCCCTGAACATGAACTCAGGAGTTCATTCGTGGCACTGTCCTGGCCTTGGTATAGGGTACCTCATGCATAATTTACTGAATGCACAAATGAGTGAAGGAATTCAGGGATTGGGAATTAAATCATTTAGAAAAATTTACTCTCCACAGGAGGATGACCTCTGATACATTTAGAAATACTGGCTTTATCCTTTCGATTACTGGAGAAAAGAAAGTCTTTTTCCCCCATTTCCTCACACTTTCCATCTTCTCTTCATCTAATGAATAAGGGTGGTGGCAATCATTTCCAACATCTTTCTATTATTCTATAGAGAAGTCACATCAAGAGAGTTTCTTTGGAAAATCCCACAAATGCAAAGCTCTTAACAGCTTTGGCAATGGATACCAAGGCAGTCTTTGGAGTCACTTAAACTTGCTGACCACATAAAATCTAATTAAGACTTTAATCCACTTTCTGCCTGAGCATTTGTAGCATGAATTTCTTTCTTTTCCAGGAGTCCTTTCCAAAATCGTGTCCCTCCACTTCCCCAAATGGGTAACATGTCTACTTCGGGACAGTAACCCCACTCTGCCCTCTGGAACCACACCGTGAATACCTCTGGTCTCCTCTGTGTGAAACCTTTACATATATTTGAATATATTTAAATATATTCCTGCCATATTCCTGCCATGTATTTCCTTTTCCTCAAGCTATCTGTTTTTATTCTTTGCTATTTACAAAAATTCGAGTAACTCTGTGCATGCATGCTAAATCCCTTCAGTTGTGTTCAACTCTGCAACCGTATGGACTGCAGCCCACTAGGCTCCTCTGTCCGTGGGATTCTCCAGGCGAGGACCCTGCAGTGGGTTGCCATGCCCTCCTCCAGGGGAATCTCCCGACCCAGGGATCAAACCCGTGTCTCTCATGTCTCTTGCTTTGGCATGAGGATTCTTTACCACTGGTGCCACCAGCGTGGGTGCTAAGTCGCTTCAGACAAGTCTGACTCTTTGCGACACTGTGGACTGTAGCTAGCCAGGCTTCTCTGTCCATGGCATTCTGCAGGCCAGAATACTGGAGTGGGCTCCCATTTCCTTCTCCAGGAAGATAACTCTGCTAGTCTTCTGTTTCCTGGAATTTCCCCCTTCTCCTTCACTTCTCAGAAGTCACCATCCTATACCCAGGTTTGTTTCCCAGGTTATAATTGTTAGCATAGCTAACTACCTCTTCACTCCCGCCAGACGCTGGAGTAAGGACATTCCGGTATGACTTTGTTTAGTCCTTAGGCGACTTCTGTAGACAGCCTTAGGCAGGTACCAATATTTTCTGTGTTTCACAGACAAGAACACTGAGGCTGAGGGAGGGAAAGTAACTTGCCTTAATGCTCCCTGGCTTTCAGATGTGAAGCCAGGTTTGAAACTAGTTCTTTCATATCTGTGCTTTAACCATTACACACTTTATCCCCTAGTGCAGGGTCAGGCAAAAAGTTTGTTCAGATATTTCCATAACATCTTATGAACGAATGAATTTTTTAGCCAACGTAACATCTAAGAAATTTCTAAATCCTTCCTCCAGTTCCTAGAGGGCTCAGATGATTCTTGAGACTCTCTGTAACTCAAATTACAACCACGTTTGAGGGAGCTAAACTGATTTCAAGTAATTGCCTGCTTCTGATCTAGGTGCTGGGCACTAGTATTTCTGACACATAAACACTGTATTTGAGAAGAACTTTTAATCCTAACACTCTCAGGAAGAGGCCAAAAATAGTGTTAATTTAATACTACTTCATAATACGCCTATGTTACTTTTGATTTCAATGAATTGATTTCCATTTCTAAACCACACATTCCCTCAGCCAGTAAGAGTTCTTTCTTTTTCTTTTCCCTGTATCACTTCTCAGTAATGGACCACGAAGTAGAAAATAACGACCCCCCACTGCCATCGCCTGGATTCAGGGTTCATATGTGGCTTTTAATTCTTTGACAGGAAAAAAGGAAATTATAACTTTTGGTAAAACTTTTTTAAAATAAAGGAACATAGACTCACCATCACCTTCATTAATGACTCTTTAATTTAGAAGTTAAACTCATGAAAATGACAGAAGACAACACATTCTTTCACACAGACTTGTTTTTCAGAGTATGTGATTACATTGTTTCAAGGCTGCCTAGGCTTACAATTGAACAGCATGCCTCTCACGGTGATCCAGCCATGGGTCACTTCCCCCACCTTACCAACCCACTCTCAGTAAAAAATCCATCCACCAGACTGGGCTGGGGTCCTGGTGGCTCAAGGGCAAAGAATCTACCTGCCAGTGCAGGAGATGTGGGTTTGGTCCCTGGGGCGGGATGATCCCCTGAAGAAGGAAATGGCAACCCACTCCAGTATTCCTGCCCGGGAAATCCCATGGGCAGAGCAGCCTGGTGGGCTACAGTCCATAGGGTCACAAAAGAGTCAGATGCGACTGAGCGACTAAACAACAAGACTGGGATCTGAATACTACTCATTCAGTTATTCAGTGAAGTCAAGTAGGACTAAAATGAGATAGTTTTTCTTCTATCTATAGTCCTATTGGAGAAGGCAATGGCACCCCACTCCAGTACTCTTGCCTGGAAAATCCCACGGATGGAGGAGCCTGGTAGGCTGCAGTCCATGGGGTCGCTAAGAGTCGGACATGACTGAGCGACTTCACTTTCTCTTTTCACTTTCATACATTGGAGAAGGAAATGGCAACCCACTCCAGTGTTCTTGCCTGGAGAATCCCAGGGACGAGGAAGCCTGGTGAGCTTCCGTCTATGGGGTCACACAGAGTCGGACACGACTGAAGTGACTTAGCATAGCATAGCATAGCATAGTCCTATGTCCCATATAACAGATTCCTGCTTAAAACAAAAAAGTTCCACCTACCTGACAAGAGTAATACAAAGATCATTTTTCGTTCCATCCTGAGATCATAAGCTGGCTTCCCAAGGTCAGTGCAAGAAAACCCCCAAGGATGACTGATGTGACATCTGTGGCCTCAGCCTACACATCCTTATCTTTCAGGCTCACATTCTCTAGGCATCAGTTGATAGGCTGGGTGGCATTTTTAAATGATGCAGAATTGTACACTGTCTGTCCATAAAGATATGTGGGTATCTGATTAATCAGGATTATTAAAGCCTTCAGTTGAGTCTCCACTTCAGGGAACTGTCAGATACTTGTTAAAATCATTTGCATAAACTCAGAGGGCAGTTCAAGGTAAAAGCAGTCAGGAGCTACCCGATTAGACAAATGAGAATGAGACGGTAAAGGCCTGAAATTGGGCTTCCCGATGGGTCAGCTGGTAAAGAATCTGCCTGCAGTGCAGGAGACCCCAGTTGGATTCCTGGGTTGGGAAGTTCCCCTAGAGAAGGGATAGGCTACCCACTCCAGTATTCTTGGGCTTCCCTGGGGGCTCAGATGGTAAAGAATCCTCCCACAATGCCAGAGACTTGGGTTCAGTCCCTGGGTTGGGAAGATCCCCTGGAGGAGGGCATGGCAACCCACTCCAGTATTCTTGCCTGGAGAATCCCATGGGCAGAGGAGCCTGGTGGGCTACAGTCCATGAGGTCACAAAGAGTTGGACATGACTGAGTGACTAAATACACACACACAGGCCTGAGACTAAGGCCTGAATCAGGCTGAGATAGCCAGGAAAATTGTTTTAATGTGGAGATTCTTATGGGTCACAGAGAAAATGGCTTCTTACTTGAAATAAGTGTTTGAGAACTGGAATTACTATTAGAGTGCTCTGAGGTTTGAAAAACTCTCTACCTCAATGGCAAGTCATACAGCAACATAATAATATGAGGTGCAAGAAATCTTTAATTCACAATAGAATTTGAATGGAACAGCTAGGGCCCACAGCGAACCAGTGTGGTGATTTCTCTCCAAACACGCCTCATTACAGAGGCATAGGGTGGATAATTAGCAGATTGGAATTGGCATATATAAAATAGATAACGAATGGGAACCTACCGGATAGCTCAGAGAACTCTACTCAATGCTCTAAATGGGAAGGAAAATCCAAAAAAGAGGGGATATATGTATATGTAGAGCTGATTCACTTTACTGTAGAGTGGAGACTACCACAATGCTATGAAACAATTATGTGGTGATGGTCAAGTCACTTGGTTGTGTTCGATTTTTTGTGACCGTATGGACTTAGCCCACCAGGCTCCTCTGTTCATGGGATTATCCCAGCAAGAAGACTGGAATGGGTTGCCATTTCCTCCTCCTATAGTTGATTCATTTTAGTGGAGACTAGCAGCCATGAATTAAAAGACGCTTACTCCTTGGAAGGAAAGTTATGACCAACCTAGATAACATATTCAAAAGCAGAGACATTACTTTGCCAACAAAGGTCTGTCTAGTCAAGGCTATGGTTTTTCCACTGGTCATGTATGGATGTGAGAGTTGGACTGTGAAGAAAACTGAGCACGAAAGAATTGATGCTTTTGAACTGTGGTGTTGGAGGAGATTCTTGAGAGTCCCTTGGACTGCAAGGACATCCAACCAGTCCATTCTGAAGGAAATCTGTCCTGGGTATTCATTGGAAGGACTGATGCTAAAGCTGAAACTCCAATACTTTGGCCACCTCATGCCAAGAGTTGACTCATTGGAAAAGACCCTGATGCTCGGAGAGATTGGGGGCAGGAGGAGAAGGGGATGACAGACGATGAGATGGCTGGATGGCATCACAGACTTGATTCACATGAGTTTGAGTAAACTCCGGGAGTTGGTGATGGACAGGGAGGCCT
This sequence comes from Tragelaphus eurycerus, assembly GCA_935064755.1. Taxonomy (NCBI): domain Eukaryota; kingdom Metazoa; phylum Chordata; class Mammalia; order Artiodactyla; family Bovidae; genus Tragelaphus; species Tragelaphus eurycerus. The sequence goes on along the minus strand of CAKXYN010000093.1, from coordinate 6,159,436 downwards.
GGCGTGCTGCAATTCATGGGGTCTCAAAGAGTCCGACACGACTAAGCGAATGAAATGAACTGAACTGAACACAATATTATGAAAAAAATCACACTTCGGTAAAAATTAATTTTAAAAAATGTAAGCCATTTTAGATATGTGTCGATCTCAAATACAAAAGACTTTGTGCTAGCAAAAAAAAAAGGAAGCATACATGAATGAATGATGAGACAATAAATGTGAACACTCAAAATCGAAAAGGATGACCCAGAAAACTCGTTGCAAAGCAGATTAAAATGAGACGTATGTTCATTCAAAGAAGATCAGTTTTACAAGGAGGTGAAACAGCAACAACATGAACTAGATCTGAAACAGCCCCAAATAAGGTGTTTGGATACTCTATCACAAATGTCTGACTTCCTCTAAGCATTGTGTAAGTCCTTCCTGCTTGTCTCAGAAAATAAATTTGTTAAGTCAGCAACTTGTTCAATAGAGTCTGTGTCTGGTTTTACCCACATATTTTTATTTTTATTTTTGGCTGTGCTGGGTCTTTGTTGCTGTGTGGGCTTTGCTCTGGTTGTGGAGAGTGGGGGCTACTCTCTAGCTGTGGTGCCTGGACTTCCCGTTGCAGAGACTTCCCTTGTTGTGAAGCGTGGGCTCTGGGGCACACGGGCTTCGGTGGTTGTGGCTCCTGGGCTCTACAGCAGAGGCTCAATAGCGGTGGCAAACAGGCGTAGTTGCTCCCTGGCTGTGGGATCTCCCAGGTCAGGGATCAAACCTGTGCCTTCTAACTGGCAGGAGACTTTTTTACCACTGAGCCACCAGGGAAGTCCCGCATGTGGTTTTTTTTAATATAAATTTATTTATTTTAATTGGAGGCTAATTACTTCAAAATATTGTATTGGTTTTGCCATACATCAACATGAATCTACCACGGGTGTACACGTGTTCCCTATCGTGAACCCACCTCCCACCTCCCTCCCCGTACCATCCCTCTGGGTCATCCCAGTGCACCAGCCCCTAGCACCCTGTATCATGCATTGAACCTGGACTGGCGATTCATTTCACATATGATAATATACATGTTTCAATGCCATTCTCCCAAATCATTCCACCCTCTCCCTTTCCCACAGAGTCCAAAAGACTGTTCTATACATCTCTGTCTCTTTTGCTGTCTCGCATACAGGATTATCTCCACATGTGGTTTTAAAGAAAACTATTTATGAAACTGATATTTGCAGCTTTGAGAAAGGGAGCCACCGCGAACAATATATTTACTGGGGAAAAGATGGAGACAGATATCGGTTGACATCCCAAGCTCCCTGAAAGTGGGGGATAGAGGAAGTGTTGAGATGCAGACATGGAGGAGGCTGAGGGGCACAAAGGGACACCTGAGGACCAGTGCAAAGTCTGAAACCCCAGAATCCTGGAGCCCCTCTGAAGGCCCCACCAATGCACATGAGACAACTGCAGCAAGGTTTACAAATAAATCCAGTATAACCAATCTTCAGCAAACCAGTAACTTGCTTAAATTCACTGTTTGCTGCCGGGGTAATACCAGGATGGGCTGCAGAACTTTTTCTCAACAGATAACCAAGTCAAAGAGACCTGAGGGGGGATTAATGTGAGCAATAAAGATTATTGCAGATGGACATTTGCAAGAGGAGAGCAATTAACATGAGCCTTAAAATGCTTATTTCCTTTAGAAAATGGGTATATAAATGAGCAACTATCCCCACAAGAGACTAGTAAGCAGCTATTGAGATGTTTTCAAAATAGTTGATATAGAGACTCAGGATAAAATAGAGAAGTGGAAAACAGCAACCTCAAAAACTGTATACATAGAAATAAAATCCTGCTTGATTCTTTTCTGCTTGATGCTGTGTCTGAAGTATATGACCACACAGCATTTGTAAAATACAGCAGGCAAAATCAGGGCAATATCACATTATCATTTTACAGGGAAAGTAGAGTTCAGTTCAGTCGCTCAGTTGTGCCCAACTTTTTGAGATCCCATGAACCGCAGCACACCAGGCCTCCCTGTCCATCATCAACTCCCAGAGTCCACACAAACCCATGTCCATTGAGTCGATGATGCCACCCAACCATCTCATCGTCTGTTGTCCCCTTCTCCTCCTGCCCTCAAACATTCCCAGTATCAAGGTCTTTTCCAATGAGTCAGTTCTTCTCAACAGGTGGCCAAAGTATTGGAGTTTCAGCTTCAACGTCAGTCCTTTCAATGAATATTCAGGACTGATCTCCTTTGGGATGGACTGGTTGGATCTCCTTGCAGTCCAAGGGACTCTCAATAGTCTTCTCCAACACCACAGTTCAACAGCATCAATTCTTCAGCGTTCAGCTTTCTTCACAGTCCAACTGTCACATCCATACCTGACTACTGGAAAACCATAGCCTTGACCAAACGGATTTGTGTTGGCAAAGTAATGTCTCTGCTTTTTAATGTGCTGTCTAGGTTGGTCATAACTTTCCTTCCAAGGAGTAAGCATCTTTTAATTTCATGGCTGCAATCACCATCTGCAATGATTTTGGAGCCCAGAAAAATAAAGTCAGCCACTGTTCCCCATCTATCTGCCATGAAGTGATGGGACCAGATGCCATGATCTTCGTTTTCTGAGTGTTGAGCTTTAAGCCAACTTTTTCACTCTACTCTTTCACATTCATCAAGAGGCTCTTTAGTTCTTCACTTTCTGCCATAAGGGTGGTGTCATCTGCATATCTGAGGTTATTGATATTTCTCCCGGCAATCTTGATTCCAGCTTGTGCTTTCTCCAGCCCAATGTTTCTCATGATGTACTCTGCATAGAAGTTAAATCAGCAGGGTGACAATATACGGACAGCTAACCAATCTGATCGAATGGACCACAGCCTTGTCTAATGAAATGAAACTAAGCCATGCTGTGTGGGGCCACCCAAGACGGATCAGTCATGGTGGAGAGTTTGACAGAATGTGGACGACTGGAGAAGGGAATGGCAATCCCTTAATATTCTTGCCTCAGATCAGAGTCGCTCAGTCATGTCCGACTCTTTGCGACCCCATGAACCGCAGCACGCCAGGCCTCCCTATCCATCACCAGCTCTCGGAGGTCACTCAGACTCACATTCATCGAGTCAGTGATGCCATCCAGCCATCTCATCCTCTGTCGTCCCCTTCTCCTCCTGCCCTCAATCCCTCCCAGCATCAGAGTCTTCTCCAATGAGTCAACACTTCGCATGAGGTGGCCAAAATACTGGAGTTTCAGCTTTAGCATCATTCCCTCCAAAGAAATCCCAGGTCTGATCTCCTTCAGAATGGACTGGTTGGATCTCCTTGCAGACCAAGGGACTCTCAAGAGTCTTCTCCAACACCACAGTTCAAAAGCATCTATTCTTCGGCACTCAGCCTTCTTCACAGTCCAGCTCTCACATCCATACATGACCACAGGAAAGACCATAGCCTTGACTAGGCGAACCTTTGTTGGCAAACTGATGTCTCTGCTTTTGAATATGCTATCTAGGTTGGTCATAACCTTCCTTCCAAGGAGTAAGCGTCTTTTAATTTCATGGCTGCAGGCACCATCTGCAGTGATTTTGGAGCCCAGAAAAATAAAGTCTGACACTGTTTCCACTGTTTCCCCATCTATTTCCCATGTAGTGATGGGACCAGATGCCATGATCTTCGTTTTCTGAATGTGGAGCTTTAAGCCAACCTTTTCACTCTCCACTTTCACTTTCATCAAGAGGCTTTTTAGTTCCGCTTCACTTTCTGCCATAAGGGTGGTGTCATCTGCATATTTGAGGTTATTGATATATTCTGCTGGCAATCTTGATTCCAACTTGTGTTTCTTCCAGTCCAGCGTTTCTCATGATGTACTCTGCATATAAGTTAAATAAACAGGGTGACAATATACAGCCTTGACGTACTCTTTTTCCTATTTGGAACCAGTCTGTTGTTCCATGACCAGTTCTTACTGTCGCTTCCTGACCTGCATACAGATTTCTCAAGAGGAAGATTAGGTGGTCTGGTATTCCCATCTCTTTCAGAATTGTCCACAGTTTATTGTGATCTACACAGGCAAAGGCTTTGGCATAGTCAATAAAGCAGAAATAGATGTTTTTCTTGAACTCTCTTGCTTTTTCCATGATCCAGCGGATGTTGGCAATTTGATCTCTGGTTCCTCTGCCTCTTCTAAAATCAGCTTGAACATCAGGAAGTTCATGGTTCACATATTGCTGAAGCCTGGCTTGGAGAATTTTGAGCATTACTTTACTAGCCTGTGAGATGAGTGCAATTGTGCGGTAGTTTGAGCACTCTTTGGCATTGCCTTTCTTTGGTATTGGAATGAAAACTGACCTTTTCCAATCTTGTGGCCACTGCTGAGTTTTCCAAATTTGCTGGCATATTGAGTGCAGCACTTTCACAGCATCATCTTTCAGGATTTGGAATAGCTCCACTGGAATTCCATCACCTCCACTAGCTTTGTTCCTAGTGATGCTTTCTAAGGCCCACTTGACTTCACATTCCAGGATGTCTGGCTCTAGGTCAGTGATCACACCATCATGATTATCTGGGTCATGAAGATCTTTTTTGTATAGTTCTTCTGTGTATTCTTGCCACCTCTTCTTAATATTTTCTGCTTCTGTTAGGTCCATACCATTTCTGTCCTTTATCGAGCCCATCTTTGCATGAAATGTTCCTTTGGTATCTCTGATTTTCTTGAAGAGATCCCTAGTCTTTCCCATTCTGTTGTTTTCCTCTATTTCTTTGCATTGATCGCTGAAGAAGGCTTTCTTATCTCTTCTTGCTATTCTTTGGAACTCTGCATTCAGATGTTTATATCTTTCCTTTTCTCCTTTGCTTTTCGCTTCTCTTCTTTTCACAGCTATTTGTAAGGCCTCCCCAGACAGCCATTTTGCTTTTTGCATTTCTTTTCCATGGGGATGGTCTTGATCCCTGTCTCCTGTACAATGTCACGAACCTCCATCCATAGTTTATCAGGCACTCTATCTATCAGATCTAGGCCCTTAAATCTATTTCTCACTTCCACTGTATAATCATAAGGGATTTGATTTAGGTCATACCTGAATGGTCTAGTGGTTTTCCCTACTTTCTTCAATTTCAGTCTGAATTTGGCAATAAGGAGTTCATGGTCTGAGCCACAGTCAGCTCCTGGTCTTGTTTTTGCTGATTGTATAGAGCTTCTCCATCTTTGGCTGCAAAGAATATAATCGATCTGATTTCGGTGTTGACCATCTGGTGATGTCCATGTACAGAGTCTTCTCTTGTGTTGTTGGAAGAGGGTATTTGCTATGACCAGTGCATTTTCTTGGCAAAACTCTGTTAGTCTTTGCCCTGCTTCATTCCGTATTCCAAGGCCAAATTTGCCTGTTACTCCAGGTGTTTCTTGACTTCCTACTTTTGCATTCCAGTCCCCTATAATGAAAAGGACATCTTTTTTGGGTGTTAGTTCTAAAAGTTCTTGTAGGTCTTCATAGAACGGTTCAACTTCAGCTTCTTCAGCGTTATTTGTTGGGGCATAGACTTGGATTCTGTGACATTGAATGGTTTGCCTTGGAAACGAACAGAGATCATTCTGTCGTTTTTGAGATTGCATCCAAGTACTGCATTTCGGACTCTTTTGTTGACCATGATGGCCACTCCATTTCTTCTGAGGGATTCCTGCCCGCAGTAGTAGATATAATGGTCCTCTCAGTTAAATTCACCCATTCCAGTCCATTTTAGTTTGCTAATTCCTAGAATGTCGACATTCACTCTTTCCAGGTCTTGTTGGACCACTTCCAATTTGCCTTGATTCATGGACCTGACATTCCAGGTTCCTATGCAATATTGCTCTTTACAGCATCAGACTTTGCTTCTATTACCAGACACATCCACAGCTGGGTATTCTTTTTGCTCTGGCTCCATCCCTTCATTCTTTTTGGAGTTATTTCTCCACTGATCTCCAGTAGCATATTGGGCCCCTACTGACCTGGGGAGTTCCTCTTTCAGTATCCTATCATTTTGCCTTTTCATACTGTTCATGGGGTTCTCAAGGCAAGAATACTGAAGTGGTTTGCCATTCCCTTCTCCAGCGGACCACACCCTGTCAGATCTCTCCACCATGACCCGCCCATCCTGGGTTGCCCCATGGGCATGGCTTAGTTTCACTGAGTTAGACAAGGCTGTGGTCCTAATGTGATTAGATTGACTAGTTTTCTGTGAGTATGGTTTCAGTGTGTTTGCCCTCTGATGCCCCCTTGCAACACTTACTGTCTTACTTGGGTTTCTCTTCCCTTGGGCGTGCGGTATCTCTTCCCAGCTGCTCCAGCAAAACACAGCCATCGCCCCTTACCTTGGACGAGGGGTCTCTCCTCACCGCCACCCTTCCTGACCTTGGACGAGGGTTATCTCCTCACCGCCACCCTTCCTGATCTCGGTCGTGGGGTAGCTCCTCTCAGCCGTGCTTAGTGCGCCGGTCGCAGCCACTGAGGTGCTCTTAGTTACCTTCAAAGGTATGGATCTAAGAGAATCAGAAGACATTAAGAAGAGGTGCCAAGAATACACAGAAGAACTATACAAAAAAGATCTTCATGACCCAGATAATCACGATGGTGTGATCACTCACCTACAGCCAGACATCCTGGAATGTGAAGTCAAGTGGGCCTTAGGAAGCATCACTACAAACAAAGCTAGTGGAGGTGATGGAATTCCAGTTGAGCTATTTCAAATCCTAAAAGAGGATGCTGTGAAAGTGCTGCACTCAACAGGCCAGCAAATTTGGAAAACTCAGCAGTGGCCACAGGACTGCACAGCATTGGTTTTCATTCCAATCTCAAGAAAGGCAATGCCAAAGAATGCTCAAACTATAGCACAATTGCACTGATCTCACATGCTAGCAAAGTAATGCTCAAAATGCTCCAGCCAGGCTTCAACAGTACGGTGAACTTCTAGATGGTCAAGCTGGTTTTAGAAAAGGCAGAGGATCCAGAGATCAAATTGCCAATGTCCGCTGGATCATCGAAAAAGCAAGAGAGTTTCAGAAATGCATCTATTTCTGGTTTATTGACTATGCCAAAGCCTTTGACTGTGTGGATCAAAACAAACTGTGGAAAATTCTTCAGGAGATAGGAATACCAGACCACCTGGCCTGCCTCTTGAGAAATCTGGATGCAGGTCAGGAAGCAACAGTTAGAACTAGACATGGAACAAATGACTGGTTCCAAATAGGCAAAGGAGTATGTCAAGGCTGTATATTGTCATCCTGGTTATTTAACTTATATGCAGAGTACATCGTGAAAATGCTGGGCTGGTAGAAGCACAAGCTGGAATAGATTGCCAGGAGAGATATCAATAACCTCTGATATACAGATGACACACCCTTATGGCAGAAAGTGAGGAACAACTAAAGAGTCTCTTGATGAAAGTGAAAGAGAAGAGTGAAAATGTTGGCTTAAAGCTAAATATTCAGAAAACTAAGATCATGGCATCTGGTCCCATCACTTCATGACAAATAGACAGGGAAACAGTGGCAGACTTTATTTTGGGGGCTCCAAAATCACTGCAGATGATGACTGCAGCAATGAAATTAAAAGATGCTTACTCTGTGGAAGGAAAGTTATGACCAAACTAGATAGCATATTCAAAAGCAGAGACATTACTTTGCCAACAAAGGTCCGTCTAGTCAAGGCTATGGTTGTTCCAGTAGTCATGTATGGATGTGAGAGTTGGACTATAGTGAAAGCTGAGCACCAAAGAATTGATGCTTTTGAACTGTGGTGTTGGAAAAGACTCTCGAGAGTCCCTTGGACTGCAAGGAGATCCAACCAGTCCATTCTGAAGGAGATCTGTCCTGAATCTTCATTGGAAGGACTGATGTTGAAGCTGAAACTCCAATAGTTTAGCCAGCTGATGCTAAGAACTGATGCATTTGAAAAGGCCCTGATGTGGGGAATGATTGAGGGTTGGAGCAGAAGGGGATGACAGAGGATGAGGTGATTGGAAGGCATCACCGACTCAATGGACATGAGTCAGTAAACTCCAGGAGACAGTGATGGACAGGGAGGCCTGTCCATGTGTGATTTCACAAAGAGTCAACTGAGCATGACTGGACATGACTGAGCAACCGAACTGAACTGAAACTGAATGCTCTGCTAGAGTTAATCCCCCCTTATCAGTCCACAATAATTTCTTTTTCTGCTGTCTCCCAATGCCATTTTCTGTCAATTCTTGAATTTACTACTAATAACATACTGCACTACATTACAAGACCTCATCAAAGACTTGATTAAAGTGGGTCATTCTTTAGCCGCCCACTATTTACAGGATTCATGGCATGTGTGCTGTGTGTCTGCAGTGGACCCATGAATGTTTTCTGGTTTAACACTATCATGTTGGCTTCGCACTGAAATTCCTTTGAAAAGTAGATTATTTAACTGGACCAAGAAGTTAGTAATTGGTTCTAAGCACTTAGCCTAATTTTCCTCTCTTGGTCTCTGTCCTGAAAACCCATTGCTTCCCTTTTTCTCAATGTTTCCACTAGTTAATGATCCAGGAGCTATGCTAAGTCTTCTGTGAGGCTTTACTTTAAATCCAGAGGACCCTGATGAAATCCCACCTACAAAAGACCTTCTTCTTTTCTGCTTTCAACCTGCTCTTTCAAAGTCATCTTCTTCTCCATGGACGAATAGTCAGAGAGAGAGTGAATGCCACCTGATCATCCTTATCTCAGGACCCACCTGGTTTATACTTTACTGGGCACGTATGATGTATTGGCCTCGCAGTCAAGCAATTTTACACACATTTTCTTATTTAATCCTTAGAGAAATACTGTGAGAGAGGTATAATGAGTCCCATTTTAAAATTAAGATGACAGAGACCCTTTGTTGAACTCGGGGTTCAATCTACTCAGGGTCAGCACCTGGGACAGGGCCAAGCTCAGGGCTGAGTCCAGCCAGGTTTGACCATAAAGCCCCTCTGACCACTGCACTACAGGATCCCTTTTACCTGGCTTACCATTTCATGGTCACATTCATCATTTTTGTGTTTTCTATAATGCTTTAATGTCTTTAATCTACAGTATTATTCCTGTGCAACATTCCAGAAGTGAGAGTTCCTCTAGAGGAGAGAGACTTTGTCTATTTTGCTTTCATTTCTCGGTCTTTGTCAGTTTCCCTGCAGTAGTCAGTCCCATTAAGTAGAGCTGCATCATAACAGTGACTCCAGAGAAAAACTGTTTTAAAACATCAACAAACCTCATGGTGATGTTAAACCACCTGCGCCCAGGAATGCGTTACTCTGTACTAGTAATGGCCCTGGTCAAAGAAGGCACAGCTGTACAAAAGAGAAGTTGAGAAAAGGATTAAGGTTGAGGAATGAGTGGACCACAGAGCACATCACACAAGACAAATCATCCCACATCTCTCCCAGTGGCAGCTCCAGAATTTTCATGTGGCAGGGACGAATAGGTGAAGAAGGTGAGCCTTGATTTCCCATCTATAAAATGATAATACTTACTTCAAAATGTCATTGAAAGGACTAAGTTAGTTTAATATATAATTTGTGTGCCTTCACACACACACACATCAGTTAGTATAGTGTGTAGTTAGTTGCTCAGTCGTATCCGACTATTTGTGACTTGTGGACTCTAGTGCATGAGGCTCTTCTGTCCATAGGATTTTCCAGGCAAGATTACTGGAGTGAGTTGCCATTTCCTTCTCCAGGGAATCTTCTCAACCCAGGGTCTGAATTTGCATCTCCTGCATTGCAGGTGGATTCTTGACCACTGAGGCACCAGGGAAGTCTCCCAGTAGTATAGTACAGGCAAGTAATGAACATTACATTCAAACTGGCTATTATTATTGTCCTTATAAATGTGGACTTCAAGCTGCTTCTGCATAGCATTTTACATAACTTTGGAAAATTGCCCATGTAAAGAAAGATGGAGACTCATGACAATTATACAAAGACTAATGTTCTGCTCCATGCCTCCCTGCCTCCATGTCTCAGCTACAACCCTACTTCCCCAGTAAAAATGAAAACAAAGAAAACATTAAATTTAGTTTTCTTCTAGCTAGAGAGTGGGTGAGCCAATACAAAAATCATCCATCATCCCACTACTCAATTAATAGACATTTAATCACCTTGGGCTATCACAATAAACTGTGGAAAATTCTGAAGGAGATGGGAATACCAGACCACCTGATTTGCCTCTTAAGAAATCTGTATGCAGGTCAGGAAGCAACAGTTAGAACTGGTCATGGAACAACAGACTGGTTCCAAATAGGAAAAGGAGTACGTCAAGGCTGCATATTGTCACCATGTTTATTTAACTTATATGCAGAGTACATCATGAGAAATGCTGGACTGGAAGAAACACAAGTTGGAATCAAGATTGCCGGGAGAAATATCAATAACCTCAGATATGCAGACGACACGACTCTTATGGCAGAAAGTGAAGAGGGGCTAAAAAGCCTCTTGATGAAAGTGAAAGTGGAGAGTGAAAAGGTTGGCTTAAAGCTCAACATTCAGAAAATGAAGATCATGGCATCTGGTCCCATCACTGCATGGGAAATAGATGGAGAAACAGTGGAAACAGTGTCAGACTTTGTTTTTCTGGGCTCCAAAATCACTGCAGATGGTGACTGCAGCCATGAAATTAAAAGACGCTTACTCCTTGGAAGGAAAGTTATGACCAACCTAGATAGCATATTCAAAAGCAGAGACATTACTTTACCAACAAAGGTTCGCCTAGTCAAGGCTATGGTCTTTCCTGTGGTCATGTATGGATGTGAGAGCTGGACTGTGAAGAAGGCTGAGCGCCAAAGAATTGATGCTTTTGAACTGTGGTGTTGGAGAAGACTCTTGAGAGTCCCTTGGACTGCAAGAAGATCCAACCAGTCCATTCTGAAGGAGATCAATCCTGGAATTTCTTTAGAAGGAATGATGCTAAAGCTGAAACTCCAGTATTTTGGCCACCTCATGCGAAGAGTTGACTCATTGGAGAAGACTCTGATGCTGGGAGGGATTGAGGGCAGGAGGAGAAGGGGACGACAGAGAATGAGATGGCTGGATGGCATCACTGACTCAATGGGTATGAGTCTGGGTGACCTCCGGGAGCTGGTGATGGACAGGGAGGCCTGGCGTGCTGCAATTCATGGGGTCGCAAAGAGTCGGACACGACTGAGCGACTGATCTGATCTGATATAGCTATCTGAACTTTTAGCTATTGTGTCTAAATATGGAATAATTGTGTTTAAATATATATTAATATGTAAATAGCATTTTAAAAATATATATTCCCTGAGCATTAGCCCAATATTTTGAATCCGCCTCTATTACAAGATTTTTAATTGCTGCATACTGTGCCATTGTATGAATATTGTACTTTATCAGTCTCTGAGCATTTATGGTGTTTTTACTCTTATGAAATTTGATACCATTCTCTGATAAACATCAGTGCACTAAACTTTGTGATGTATCTCTGCTCATTCTTTTAGGACACTGTAGTAAGGAACTAGTACTCAAGTGTGATGCTATAGGGGTGGAACAACCTCACTTCTCAGGACAGCATCATCTTGGCTCCTCAGCTAAATGTGCATGGATTCCTGGAGAATCCATAAAGAACTGAAAAGGTCGTTGGCACTTCTGCTCAGTCTATCTAAGGACAGATTTCCAAGGGTTTCCTCTTTCTACCAGCTGCCAGCTACTCAGTTCACCCTCAAATAATTCAGACATGGTTTTTTGCCCCTAAACTAAAATATCTTCTCCCCTCTTATAAACCCTATTTCCAACTTGTTCCTTGACTTATCCTACGACCTGATTCATTTTTGTGGTTGTTGAGTTGCTCAGTTGTGTTCAACTCTGCTGCAGCCCTATGGACTCTAGCCTGCCAGGCTCCCCTGTCCATGGAATTTCCCAAGCAAGAATACTGGAGTGGGTTTCCATTTCCTTCTCCAGGGAATCTTCTCAACCCAGGGTCTGAATTTGCATCTCCTGCATTGTAGACGGATTCTTGACCATGAGCCACCTGTGAAGCCCCACCCAATTCATTACATGTATATAAACAACTGTCACACACATTAGATATACGGCGTGACAAATGACTAGTATCTCTGTTATCCTTCATCATTCAGATGCAAAGCTGTAAAATATAATGTAAGGACAAGTGCTTTTCTCAATTGAAATATAGTTGATTTATTATAATTCAAAAATAATTCAGTTATACACACACACATATATATGCACTTTTCAGGTGCTTTTACATAAATTTATTACTAAATATTGCATATAGTCTCCTGTGCTATACAACAGGTCCTTGTTGTTTATGTATTTTACATGTAGTAGTGCATCTGTTCTGAACAAGTGTTTTTAAGCAATAACTAGATCATAGGAATGTTGAGCTTCAGCAACTATTGAGATTAAAATTATGGAAAGATTTTCATTAGGGAATCAATGAAAGTATGTAAAAATAACAAGGAATAGCTAATGAACAAAGACGATCTCTGTTAGTTAATGTTACATCTTCCTTTACACCGTTCAGTTCATTGCAATTCACTCGCATTTAGGGCACACATTTATAACCCCTGTGGATACCAGTGAGCTTTTCTGAAACAAGCTTCCCAGAGCTCCTAGATCCCAGGCCTGGCGCATTTTGAATCTCTTCCCCACTAGAACAGGGCTCTGTACATAGCAGGTATTCAGTGAAATACTAGCAGTTGTAAACATTTGGCCAATTTCCTTTCTTTTTAAAAAAGATCTTCTCATTTTCTTGAGATATAATTCACATACAGCAACGAACTATTTGACCAGGTTGAGAGATAGGTAGGTGAGTGTCTGGATCACACCTAAAATGAATGTACTGATGAACGAAACAAGCCACATGCAAAGGGGCATGAACGGAATGAGTGTGAGAATAGTGGAAACCTGCCTCCACAGCAGACTGACACAATAGTTTTGATGTTTCAATAACAAGCACACAATTTTACTACTAGAAGAAAAAAAAATTCCAAAGCAAAAAGCAAAAAAATAAAACCACACCAAATGTAAAGTTTTTAAGTAGTGTGTGCGTGCTAAGTCACTTCAGTTGCGTCCAACTGTTTGCAACCCTACGGATTGCAGCCCACCAGTCTTCTCCATCCATGAGATTCTTTAGGCAAGAATACTGGAATGCCTTGCCATTTCCTCCTCCAAGGGATCTTCCTGACCTAAAATCGAACCTGCATCTCTTGTCTCTTGCATTGGCAGGGGAGTTCTTTGCCACTAGTGCCACCTGGGTAGCAAAAAGTTTACCTGAAGCCATCTAGAGTGTTGACTGAGTGCAAAGATTGTGTTACCCCAGGCTTTCTGCCTGCCTGAGTCCAGAGTCTCAGTGGTTAGTTAGGGAGGTGTGCTCAGTCTATGCGGGGAAGGCAATGGCACCCCACCCCAGTACTTTTGCCTGGAAAATCCCATGGACGGAGGAGCCTGGTGGGCTCCAGTCCGTGGGGTCGCTAAGAGTCGGACACGACTGAGCGACTTCACTTTCACTTTTCACTTTCATGCACTGGAGAAGGAAATGGCAACCCACTCCAGTGTTCTTGCCTGGAGAATCCCAGGGACAGAGGAGCCTGGTGAGCTTCCGTCTGTGGGGTCGCACAGAGTCGGACACGACTGAAGCGACTTAGCAGCAGCAGCAGCAGCAGCTCAGTCTAGGGGACGGTGCCCCCTCCTCTTCATGAACACCTACAAGACCCTGCATGCCCCAGCCCCTGCCTGCCTCCCCATCAGTGCTTGCAGCTTCACTCTCCTTTGGGGTCCAGGCATCTGGACAGCTCTTGGTTCCTCAGATGCAGCATACTCTTCTCCAAGCCCACACCTTTGTACCTCGTCTTCTCTTTGCCTGAAATATCCTCCCGTCGTCCCCTTCTTGGCTGGCTATCCACGTCTCAGGTCCAAGTTCAAGGCCATTTTTATTGGGAGGTCTTCTCTGACCTCCCCTACTTCAGTTTAGGCTAAAAGCTCCACAAGATCCCAGTGCTTGGCATAGTGTGTTAAAGCTAAATGAAATCTTAAGATTTACTGTTTAGAATCCAGATGTGTTTCATAGGCCTTGATGGTGTGGAGGAAAAAAATTGCCTGCCGTATCAGTGAACAAAGAATGTTGCAGACACCATGCTTTCAGCCATTGCTGCCACCACAGACTGTAGACCCTGAGGGGATTCAGGATGCAGAAAAGCAGGCTCCTGGCTCTAGATGGTTAAGATCAGATCAGATCAGTCGCTCAGTCGTGTCCGACTCTTTGCGACCCCATGAACTGCAGCACGCCAGGCCTCCCTATCCATCACCAGCTCTCGGAGGTCACTCAGACTCACATTCATCGAGTCAGTGATGCCATCCAGCCATCTCATCCTCTGTCGTCCCCTTCTCCTCCTGCCCCCAATCCCACCCAGCATCAGAGTCTTCTCCAATGAGTCAACTCTTCGCATGAGGTGGCCAAAATACTGGAGTTTCAGCTTTAGCATCATTCCCTCCAAAGAAATCCCAGGGCTGATTTGCTTCAGAATGGACCAGTTGGATCTCCTTGCAGTCCAAGGGACTCTCAAGAGTCTTCTCCAACACCACAGTTCAAAAGCATCAATTCCTCAGCGCTCAGACTTCTTCACAGTCCAGCTCTCACATCCATACATGACCACAGGAAAGACCATAGCCTTGACTAGGCGAATCTTTGTTGGCAAAGTAATGTCTCTGCTTTTGAATATGCTATCTAGGTTGGTCATAACTTTCCTTCCAAGGAGTAAGCGTCTTTTAATTTCATGGCTGCAGTCACCATCTGCAGTGATTTTGGAGCCCAGAAAAAGAAAGTCTGACACTGTTTCCACTGTTTCTCCATCTATTTCCCATGCAGTGATGGGACCAGATGCCATGATCTTCGTTTTCTGAATGTTGAGCTTTAAGCCAACCTTTTCACTCTCCACTTTCACTTTCATCAAGAGGCTTTTTAGCCCCTCTTCACTTTCTGCCATAAGGGTGGTGTCATCTGCATATCTGAGGTTATTGATATTTCTCCCAGCAATCTGGCTTTCTGTAATTAAAAGTAATCCTTTGACTTTCTGACTTCTTGACTTCTGCCTAAGGTACTTCATCTTTCTGAAATCATAGACATTTGCATTTCTGAGACAGTAATATTCATAACAAACACATTGTGCATTAAATAGATTCTCGGAATTTTCTCTTCAAAATAATTACCTGAGAGTATACTATCACATATTAATTATTATGTGTAAAGGAATAAAACAATGATCAGAAACATTGCTGAACTTGCCTAAGATCACAAAGTTGATAAATGGTGGAGGTGAAGTTTGAATTCCCACCTATTTGGCTGCAGAACTGTCTGCCAAACTCTGTCATAATCTATGCAAAATAGAAAGGTTGAGAGCACCAAAGAAGTGTCATTGAAATTTGAAATTCTCACCAAATGAGGCAACTAACTCTCAAGTAAGACTTCCCTTCTAGCAAATCAGGGCTAACTGAAAAGATGCAAAAATAATAATTTAGATTGTGCAGAAGCTGAGGACGAGAGGGTTACTCCCTTAACATACAGGATTAGAATGACCTCCAGGGTCAGATCCAGCTTATGGAAGGACAGATATTTCTGGTTGGTAATTTATTTCAGGTTATAAATTTTATAATTTATAATAATATTATAAATTTATAACCTGAAATCTCATTTTTTTCCTGCTAAGCATCTTTCAGTCCTGTTACTCTTGCTTACCATGAATCTTCAGAACTAAAGAAGATGTCACATACTTTAGATCTGCCAGCTTTATTTTAAGATATTGGCATTTGAGTAGCTAAACTCCCTATACATATTAGATGTGGGATTAAGGAAGTTAGACTGGATGAGAAAAATTCTAATTAAAAAATGAAAGTTCTCACAGCACTGATACTTCTCATCCCTGGCTGGACAGTAATGAATGGGAAAACAGAAACTAGATCAGTATGCTCACTCTTGATGCTGTGTATTAGAATCATCTGTGTACTCAGACATTGGAGTCTAATGCACTGCCTGCAGCAAGAATATTGCTCCAGACTAGATAAACACGTAGAAACTTCAGTTTCCTAATAGTTAGGATCTTTTCTTACATTTTCAAAGGTTCTAATATCAGTAGTCCCCAATCTTTCGGGCACCAGGGACCAGTTTCATGGAAGACAATTTTCCCGTGGATGAGGGTCGGGAGAAGAGGGTTTGGGGATGAATCACCCATGTTACATTCATCGTGCTCATACACAATGGTGGAGGCCTCCTGAATCTCCTGTAAAGTGAAGCTACAGATGGTCTGGCTCTCTGCTGGCTCTCTGTGGCCAGCTGCTGTATGATTTGCCCATGCCAAGAGAGGGCTGTGAATTGAAAGTGAAGCTTGTTTGGTGGCAGGTCAGCATCGGCTCCACTCTGCAGTGGGGTGTCTATGACGATGCTCTTTCCGTCTAGTACCACAAACTCACGGGCAAAAAGTTCAGGCTGGTCATCATTGGTGGGTAAGATCATTATAGGAAAGAAGACATTTGGGGAGAACTTGATGCTCGCAAAGAGTCAGACACGACTGAGCGACTGATCTGATCTGATCTGATCTGATACCATCAGAGCAATAAAAGGTGAATTGATCTTTTTGTGGTTCTACCCCCTTGTGGATACTCTGTACATAGTTGACATGTCTTAGCTGGACATCTCTGATGGAGAAAGCGCTGATGGGATAACCAGCTCAGGTCTCTTCTGATCCAGGAGCTGGTGTCATATTTTCCAGGTAGCCAGAGACTGGCTGACTAGTTACTGTGCAGAGAATTTCATCTTGGGGAGTGTCTGCATCTTCAATGCTGAGATGTTGTAAAGTCAAAGCACTCTTCCCACCTTCATGGACAATGTAAGGCTCCCTGACCAAGACCTTGGGGGCCACATTGTTGACGGGCAGCACAACCACCTGAACCTGCACCTCTTCCACTGTGCTGTCTCCCATCATCCACTGATGAGAATCCTTGGAGAGGGCAAGCCTGAAGGCATCATGCTGCTTCTGGAATCCAACTTCACCTCCCATGTGGACACAGACCACTGTCCCACTGATGAGATCCTCTTGGGTGAACTGTTCTGTGGGTAAACCATTCACCAGAATAGTGCCCAATTTGGGGCTGTCTTCCACAGTGAAAGAGAACATCAAGTTGCCCGTGTTCTTTAGACCATGGATGATCTCCATGGTGATCTCAGTGGCTGTATTTTCTAGTACATCTATGGACACATCTAATAATGCACTACCTATAATAGAGGTCCTGGGACTTTTGTCAGCTGCTGCAGGATGTACAGAAATCTGGACAGTGATGGGTATGTGATGCACCTTGTCACTTACCTCCAGATGGAAGGTATCACTGGTGGCCTGGTTTCTGTGGTTCTGATAAGAGATACTCCCATTAACAATATCAGCTTGCGTGAAATATTCCCCTGGGACCATACATTTTTTTAAGTACTGCAAATGTCCCTGTTGGGGACCCCAAACTAATATGAAGACAATCTGGTCGATGTCTGTGTCAGGGTCTGAAACATGCAGCTCATTACTGCTGAGGCTGAAACTCTCTCCTTCTAAGACAGTAAAGCCTCTGTT
Source organism: Tragelaphus eurycerus (assembly GCA_935064755.1). Classification (NCBI taxonomy): domain Eukaryota; kingdom Metazoa; phylum Chordata; class Mammalia; order Artiodactyla; family Bovidae; genus Tragelaphus; species Tragelaphus eurycerus. The sequence continues at coordinate 6,141,835 of CAKXYN010000093.1, read as the reverse complement.
GGTGACTTGGGGAGGCTGGTTGTCCACAGGCCTCAGGAATGATGTGAATGTGCCAGGTACACTATTGCCTGCAGCATCCTCCACCGGGTAGGTGAACTGCACAATCCGCGGTACAATACCCAGCTTCTTTTGGGGGGGGGGGGGGCTGGTAGGCAACTTCATGGTGATGTACCTGGGCCTGGGTGAAGTGCACAATGGGTATGTCTGGTGAATCAGGGAGCACAATGTCTCCAGTCCGGACTTGGTGGTTGCCATCTGTGTCAGTAGGGGGCATCTGCAGGGTGTACCACAGGTGCTGGTCATCTGAGTCCAGGTCAATATATTGGAGGAATTTCTTCTGGAAGTGAGTGAGATGGTATTGCTGCATGGTCATTTCTAGGGTAGTTCCTGGAAACAGCTCTGGACTCTGCAGATCCACTGGTTGGACTCTGACGGTGAGGAAATGTTGCTTGGATAGACTGGGTGGGTCAAGGTCATCCTGCACATGGAAAGTTATCTGGGCCATTATGGATTGAGGGCCAAGGGGTCCAAGATGGCGGCAGGAGAGTCTCCCTTCCACTACGTCTTGTTGAAGCCACTCAGTCACCACCTTCTCATAAAGTCCTCCCTTTTCCACATAATACCAGCCTTCATCTTCAGGACCCCAAGGTGGTTCTGATTGCTGCAGCAGCATCTCCCCCAGATGCTGCCTTGAGCTGGAGGAACCGGGAGCCAGATCCCCCCTCTTTCTTCCTCTTCTCCTTCCACAGTCTGGTCCTCCAACACAAAATGGGTGGTCGAGTCCTCATAGTCAATATCCATTGCACTCAGGACAAAGGGGGAGATCTGGACTGCCTGCCCTCCTGTCACCGAGAGCCGGGTGTTGGCAGTGACCATTGGTGGTTCACCATCAACAGGGATGATGGCGAGAGGGAAGAGGAACTCCACCTGGTGGTGCCCATCCTCCATCCAGAAGACGATGTTGTCGCTGTAGGTGTTGCTGCCATCATGCTGGTACACCACTCACTCTGCTGCCAGGTCCGTTGGCGTGAAATGCTTGCACCCTGTGGGCGCCCCAAGCACGACCAGCTGCCCATGTCTCAAGCCCCTGATGGCAGACACTTTCACCTCTCCCAGGTGACCACTATCACTGATCTGAAGGCTGTTAGCGCTGGAGAGGGGACTTGACTGACCTTCAAAAAGTAGTAGTCCCCAGTCATAGGTAGCCACCGGGGCCAGGGTGTTCAGGGGTTTCACGACTACCATAAAGGCAAAGGGGTCTGAGGTGGCACCATCTGCGTCCACCACTTCCATCTCCAGTTGGAAGACGTGCTCTGCATCCAATTTCTCCATAGGGGGCTGATAAGCATTTTTCAGTTCCCACAGTTCCCGCTGGCTGTAGAAGGACACTGGAAGGCCCAGGGGGTCGTCAGTGCTGACCATGTAGCCCTGGTGCCCCGGCGTGGTGATGGGAGCATTGAGAATGTTGAAGACCAGGTCATCGGCATTAGACTCCTTGTCCTCGGCAGCCAGGGCGTCGGGCGTCAGGGATGTCAGCTGGAACTGATGGACCTCCAGCATCACCGGAGCTGCGAGGCTGGGCCTGGGCCCGTGTTCTCGGATCCCTTGAGGATCCTCACCAGCAGCTGGAAATGTTCTCGGAGCAGCAACTCCTCTGACTCAGCCCCTGGGTCCCCTGACCCTAGCAGCTCCGCCACCATGGGCACATAGTCTCCGTTGGGCGAGGGGATATGGAGGTGTGCTGGTAGCGCACCCCAGCCTGGATAAAAGTCTCACAGTCTATGGCCTTGGCCCTGGGGAGAGGGGCCCCCACGGCATCCACCGGATGCCCATACTTGGGCAGTGGGCCACCCTCGGGGGGGGGGGGGGGGACAGGGGGTGAGCCGGCACCTGCGGGTGGCCGCGGTCCCAGGCTCCGGGGAAGCAAAGGCCAGCACTCTCCTGTCAATGGCGTGGCTCCAGCCGCGCAGCTCCTCCACCGCCAGCCGGTGGAAGGCCACGTCCACCGCGAGCATGAAGGTCAGCGCGAGCGTGGAAATCGCGGCATTGTAGGGCAGCTGCAGCCTCATCCGCGCGCGTCCGGGGCTGCGGGCGCCCCAGTGAGTGTAGCGGACCTGGCGGGGCCAGAATGCGCAGGGGAAGCCGCGCGGGGTGAGCGCGCCGTGGCGCGGCGGCAGGGCGTCCAACACCGTCACCTCTCACTGGTCCCCCAGCTGCACTCGAATCACCCGTCCGCCGGCTTCACTCGAGCCAAAGCAATCGGCCCACGGATACCCGGAGCCCGAGGTTGGAAAGGAGGATGCTGGGGCCGTCGGGGCTCCTGCGGCCGAGGGTGCACCAGGTGGGCAGGTAGGGCGCCCGAGGGGGCTCAGCCTCAGGCGAGAGTGTCTGTCCCTGTCGGGCAGGGCAGCTCAGGAGGAGGTAGGCGAGCGCGGTGGCAAGCTACCGGGGCGTCCCAGCAGGGCGCGGAGAAATGCCAGCCATGGGACCTTGGCTGCCTAGAGGGTATCCTGTCTTCAGAGTGGCCCGTTCAGCAGCAGGTGCAGGCGGTGGAGACAGTGGCTGCTGTCCACTCTGGAGGGGGTGAGCAGACTCAATAAGAGCCAGGGGCTGCGCTTCAGCTGCGGCAGGTAAAAGCAGGGAGAGTGGATAGGGGAGTGCTGGTGGGAAGGTGGGGGGAAGGGGAGCAGCCACCTCCGCCCCTCCCCCTCTCCATTCTGTCCACTGCAGGCACCAGGCATTGTCCAGATATGCCCCAGCGCTTGGAGACCTAGGAGCGTGTGGGAGCACTCCCCTCTGCCCCTTGGTACCTTTACCCAGGGTATCTTACCGACCTCGAGCCTGGAGGGGTGGCCGGACACCGTGCAACCCTGGGCTGCCTGCCTCGGACCAGTAGGTCTGGATACTCTCCTTCCGGGCGGCTCAACGGGATTGTCCTCCAGGGCCGGAGACGGTGACCATCACCGGGTCAGTTCTGCTCCTGTGAGACACTGCGCTCCAGCGGTCCATTCATCCAGGCAATGGTCTTTCTGAGAGTGGGGAGAAATCCCATTCCTCTTCCTTACTGCTGACAAAGAGTGCATTTTCCAGCCAAAATTTAGTCTCACTTCAGACATGAAAGATGTTAGTGGGAGCTATTTTGCAAATAGAATTTTCTAGCTGTCTGCCTGATAAAGCAACTTATTCCAGATCCTGTGATTCCTTGCTTACAAAATAACCCTGACGCTTCTCCTTCTCAGTTTTGGGGGGAAGAGCACTAGCATCCAGACTGGTAAACTTGAACAGCTTCTGTTTCTAGTCAGTGGGTCTCACATACCACACAACTGCATGGACCGGATGGCTTTTATTTTCTAAGAGCGTGATTTCCATATCTGATCAACAGTGACTGCCTGTGAGTTTATTAGATATGCTTTTTCCTAATTACTTTCTTTGTAGAAAAATATATCGGTAGCCAGAGGAGAGGATGTCAAGAGAAACAGTAACAGAGAAAATACTTACCACAGTTACTTGGATCAATTTCTGTGAATTATCCTATTTAACATCTGTAATGGAATTTGACTTTCAGATCTGGGATGCCTGCCCTCCCTGGTGTGGGGTTAGTTTCTTAGCCTCATACTCATGTTTTAAGTATCAGTGTCCATTTAGTCACAGTGTGGAGTAATTTATTCCTATAAATAAAATGCTAGTTAATATGATTTTTAGAAAGCAATTAATGTAAGTGTGAGAGAGACCTATTGATGATGGAGAAATAGATGCATCTAAAACTGTACTGATAACAATGGCTTTAAGGGGAATATAAATCTGTAGAATTTTATTCTTAAATTATTCTTTTGATTTTTTTTGCAATTTTTTTAAACAGCCTGTTTTATTCACTTGAGCAGCAGCAGCATCTGACTGACTTCCAGAGCAAGAATAAACTGCTAGTGGATTGAAATAGTTAATTACCTCCCTAAATATTTAATTTAACCAACCAGTGACATGCTACGGGTCTATATAACCCACCAAAGTAGAATACTACTTAACACACAGAACATTAAGAGATGGTAAATTTGAAACAATATATATTAGCTTAATTATGCAGAGCTACTCTGATGTGTCTGGAAAGTATTATTAAGAATATTTTAAATTGAAACACGGGTCAAATTTCACTGTAAATGAAAGAGGCATTATATTTTATAAAACTCCTACCTTGTCCAAATTTTTTTGAAATAATAAAACTCTCATTTGTCTTCATATACTAAATTTTACCAAGTGCATGTTCTTGTGTGAGTGTAATTTTGGTTCCTATTCAAGCATCACTCAGTCTGGGCAACTATCTTGCTCATGTGCTATCATCACTATGGCAGAGGAGGGCAGTTGAGCTGACAGTCAAACTATGTTGATGTTTTTGTCCTTGGATCTGCCCCTTCCAGCTAACATTCCTTTTCTTCTTCACTATGAAGCTTCTTGAAGGTGGTACTTTTTTTTTCTTGTGTTTTATTTGTTTTTGCTTACTATCTACATTTCATAACCTCCTACCAACTCCCTCTTAGCATGCTTCCATTTCAACAAAACTCCTGCTAAGGTCATTAGTAATCTAGATGGAAAAATCCAATAGCCGTCCTTGGTATTGTCCATTTGCCATACCCTTCTGGTTTTCCTCTTTCTTTTCCTCACTCAAATCCTAATTTTTCAAAAAGTCTTTTTTCTATGCTCCCCAAGCCACATTAAATCTGTGCAATTATACATTTACAGACCATTTGGTTAAGATCTGTCTTCTCCACTAGACTTTAAGCTCCACGAGAGTGGGGAGTGTACTCTGTTCACACCTGATACCTAATGCTTATGTCCCCCACCCCGTAGAAGGTACATGATAACTGTTTGTTGACTGAATGAGTGAATAAAAGAATGAAAGTCTCCGAATTAGTAACTACATGCTATAAAGCCAAGGTGTTAGGTAGAAAAAAAAAACCCACTGCACATGTAGGATCACTTCTTTCTTTCTGCTTCATACTATGGCAGTTTATTAGAGGCTGGTGATGGTTCTATTCAGAGGACACAAATTTGATTTCCAATCAAATATTTATTAGAATTTTCTTTGCACAGGGAAATTGCAGTTATCCATATTGTATTTCTTTTATCTCTTGCCTTCCCAAATTTCTCTTTTAAACCTGAGCTACATTTCAAGTCTATATTAAGTGGGAAAGAAAAGAACTACAGCACATATATGTGTATATATATATATAGAATCTAGAAAAGTGGCCCTGATAAACCTATTCTCAGGGCAGGAATACAGACGCTGGCCTAGAGAATGGACTTGTAGACGTGGGGCAGGATTGGGGGGTAAGGAGGGATTGGGACAAATTGAGCGAGCAGCACTGACATATATACCCTGCCGTATGTGCCATAGCTAGTGGGGAGCTGCTGTGTAGCATGGGGATCTCAGCTCAGTGCTCAGGGATGACCTGAGGAGACCAGGATGGGGGAGTGGCAGGGAGGCTCGAAAGGGAGGGGATATATTTACTCATATAGTTGACTCATTTTGTTGTCCTGCAGAAACTAACACAACATTGTAAAGCAATTATAAAGAAAAAGAAGAGAAAAGAACCACAGACTGTGTGCTATGCTGGTACCAGTAACGCTGAAGAAGCTGAAGTTGAACGGTTCTATGAAGACCTACAAGACCTTTTAGAACTAACACCCAAAAAAGATGTCTTTTTCATTATAGGGGACTGGAATGCAAAAGTAGGAAGTCAAGAAACACCTGGAGTAACAGGCAAATTTGGCCTTGGAACATGGAATGAAGCAGGGCAAAGACTAACAGAATTTTGCCAAGAAAATGCACTGGTCATAGCAAATACCCTCTTCCAACAACACAAGAGAAGACTCTATACATGGACATCACCAGATGGTCAACACCGAAATCAGATCGATTATATTCTTTGCAGCCAAAGATGGAGAGGCTCTGTACAGTCAGCAAAAACAAGACCAGGAGCTGACTGTGGCTCAGACCCTGAACTCCTTATTGCCAAATTCAGACTGAAACTGAAGAAAGTAGGGAAAACCACTAGACCATTCAGGTATGACCTAAATCAAATCCCTTATGATTATACAGTGGAAGTGAGAAATAGATTTAAGGGCCTAGATCTGATAGATAGAGTGCCTGATGAACTATGGAATGAGGTTCGTGACATTGTACAGGAGACAGGGATCAAGACCATCCCCATGGAAAAGAAATCCAAAAAAGCAAAATGGCTGTCTGGGGAGGCCTTACAAATAGCTGTGAAAAGAAGAGAAGCGAAAAGCAAAGGAGAAAAGGAAAGATATAAACATCTGAATGCAGAGTTCCAAAGAATAGCAAGAAGAGATAAGAAAGCCTTCTTCAGTGATCAATGCAAAGAAATAGAGGAAAACAACAGAATGGGAAAGACTAGGGATCTCTTCAAGAAAATCAGAGATACCAAAGGAACATTTCATGCAAAGATGGGCTCGATAAAGGACAGAAATGGTATGGACCTAACAGAAGCAGAAGATATTAAGAAGAGGTGGCAAGAATACACAGAAGAACTGTACAAAAAAGAGCTTCACGACCCAGATAATCATGATGGTGTGATCACTGACCTAGAGCCAGACATCCTGGAATGTGAAGTCAAGTGGGCCTTAGAAAGCATCACTATGAACAAAGCTAGTGGAGGTGATGGAATTCCAGTTGAGCTATTCCAAATCCTGAAAGATGATGCTGTGAAAGTGCTGCACTCAATATGCCAGCAAATTTGGAGAACTCAGCAGTGGCCACAGGATTGGAAAAGGTCAGTTTTCATCCCAATCCCAAGGAAAGGCAATGCCAAAGAATGCCAGGCTTCAGCAATATGTGAACCATGAACTTCCTGATGTTCAAGCTGGTTTTAGAAAAGGCAGAGGAACCAGAGATCAAATTGCCAACATCCGCTGGATCATGGAAAAAGCAAGAGAGTTCCAGAAAAACATCTATTTCTGCTTTATTGACTGTGCCAAAGCCTTTGACTGTGTAGATCACAATAAACTGTGGAAAATTCTGAGAGAGATGGGAATACCAGACCACCTGATCTGCCTCTTGAGAAATCTGTATGCAGGTCAGGAAGCAACAGTTAGAACTGGTCATGGAACAACAGACTGGTTCCAAATAGGAAAAGGAGTACGTCAAGGCTGCATATTGTCACCATGTTTGTTTAACTTATATGCAGAGTACATCATGAGAAATGCTGGACTGGAAGAAACACAAGCTGGAATCAAGATTGCCTGTAGAAATACCAATAACCTCAGATATGCAGATGACACCACTCTTATGGCAGAAAGTGAAGAGGGGCTAAAAAGCCTCTTGATGAAAGTGAAAGTGGAGAGTGAAAAGGTTGGCTTAAAGCTCAACATTCAGAAAATGAAGATCATGGCATCTGGTCCCATCACTACATGGGTAATAGATGGAGAAACAGTGGAAACAGTGTCAGACTTTATTTTTCTGGGCTCCAAAATCACTGCAGATGGTGACTGCAGCCATGAAATTAGAAGACGCTTACTCCTTGGAAGGAAAGTTATGACCAACCTAGATAGCATATTCAAAAGCAGAGACATCACTTTGCCAACAAAGGTTTGCCTAGTCAAGGCTATGGTCTTTCCTGTGGTCATGTATGGATGTGAGAGCTGGACTGTGAAGAAGGCTGAGCGCCGAAGAATTGATGCTTTTGAGCTGTGGTGTTGGAGAAGACTCTTGAGAGTCCCTTGGACTGCAAGGAGATCCAACCAGTCCATTCTGAAGGAGATCAATCCTGGAATTTCTTTGGAAGGAATGATGTTAAAGCTGAAACTCCAGTATTTTGGCCACCTCATGTAAAGAGTTGACTCATTGGAGAGGACTCTGATGCTGGGAGGGATTGGGGGCAAGAGGAGAAGGGTACGACAGAGGATGAGATGGCTGGATGGCATCGCTGACTCGATGAATGTGAGTCTGAGTGACCTCTGGGAGTTGGTGATGGACAGGGAGGCCTGGTGTGCTGCGGTTCACGGGGTCGCAAAGAGTCGGACACGACTGAGCGACTGATCTGATCTGATCTGATGTCACTGGATTCTTTTGGAACCCTGCCAGGTGGCTATGTGTCTTATTTTGAAATTATATATAATGATAGACCCCATCTCATACAGCTATTATAAACATTAAATAGATTACTGCACACAAAAAGCTTTGAATAGTAGCTGGCACACAGTGTTCAATAGTGAAGTTACTATTACAATTACAGATGAGAAATGGAGATTTGCAGAGTTCAGTAGAAAATTTTTACCTTTTAAACTAATCCAACTATCACTAAAAGTGTGCCCTGCAGAGAGGAGTCCTCACATGCCCCTGTCACCCCAGGAGACTCTCTGTCATGCCCACTCCATAAATACTTGGCTCTGCCTGAAGTTCGTAAATGGTATTTAATAGTTCACCGAAAAGAGACTATATGTGCAGATATTGTGCTTGTGCTTTGGCAGGGAGACAGTCCATTTTCAGTAAAGTCACATTCAACTTCAGGAGAAATGACTGAGAACAGGTGGAAGGCTGTGCCTCAAGAACTAGGAAGTTCCATACCAGTATCTCTGTTCCCCATCCAAGGCTAATGGAGCCCAGTTATTCAATCTGATCTTTGCTGAAGCTGCTTTTTCTCTACTAACTGGAGAAATAAAAGGGCCTAAACCCTAAATTTTGCAAGATGAATGCCTCTCCACCATAAAACCTGCCCAGAGGCTTTCCTCTAGTCGACCTTGGGGCCAAAAATGGATTCTTGAACATTAAAGAACATGTTCCAGTAAGGCAACAGGTTAAAAAAAAATAACCCCCTCCTCCCCAAAACTTTAAAATGACCTCCATTGGCTGTGTAGGTCCTATGTCATCTGCCAAGACAGCAGCTTCAAGAGGGGATAAGCACAGTGTCTGGCATTGGCCAAGCCAACTTTGCCCCCATTACACATGGAGTTAATTGGCATCTATGTTCCTGTTGGGCCCTCCCAGCCTGAAGAATGCAGTGGCCACAGCTCCACCTCAATGGCTGTATCCCAGGACCACATCTTCCTTTGCATAATGGACAACGGTCTCCCTGCCCTACAGGCTGGGCACCACTGTTTTCTGTGCCTCCACATACTAGAGGGTGGCAATACTGCCACTGTTGTTTTTCAGTCACTCAGTCATGTCCCACTCTTTGTGACCCCATGGACTGCAGCATGCCAGACTTCCTTGTCCATCACCACCTCCCTGGAGCTTTTTCAAACTCATGTCCATTGAGTCAGTGATGCCATCTAACCATCAATTCTTTGGTGCTCAGCCTTCTTTATGTTTCCAACTCTCACATCCATACATGACTGCCGGGGTCCAGCCCCGGTGGATCCAGGGAATTGGAAGCAGGGACGGCATTGGCAAGGATCAGGAAACAATTGCTTAATTAAACATTAATTAAGGATATAAAGAGTGGTTAAATAAGGATAGCTCAGTGAGGAAATTCAGTGGAGAAAAGAAGCTGAATAACTTGGTTTACGTGGAAAGCTAATAAAATTCCAAGGCTGGGAATTTACATCACCTACGTAGGCCGCAGGTGTCCTCCCGTTCTCCCGAAGGAGAGGAGACACTAAGGCCTCCCCAGTCAGGTCTTAGAAGCCCATGCATAATTAGTAGCCTTGACGAGCCTCCATGCTCCAATTCAGCCAGAAGGTGAGAGAAAGAATGACATGGGGAGACCAAGCTTCAGTGAACTATGCCCGCACTTTATTTTCCAAAGTAGTTTTTGTACCTTAAGTTGTGCATAAAGGATAATGGGGGAAGGGGTAGAGTCATGCAAGGATGCAGTCCTTGATCCTAATTGAAGCCAGGCTTTCAAACTTATCATATGCAAAAGTTTAGGTGATTTACATCATCTTCTGGCCAGGAGGCCTGTTAACATTTTAAGATCCTTTCTTCACAAAACTTATTTTTCTCTAAAGGTGATTATTCTAAAGTCAGGCGCCACCCTCCAAAAGCATTCCTATAGGGCAAAGATGTGGTGGGCTATAACAAGAAAAGAATTAACTCAAAGGTCCAAGGTTACAAACATTAAAGCTACTATTTACATTCCTATACACCAATTACATTAATCAATACACTGCCAGGGACACAGTAGGTAAGGGATATGGAAACTTAGCAGCAAACATTGGCCCAATAAGTGAAAAACCCTTCACCAATACAATTTCTAATCAATCTTTTAACTGCTCAAAGGAATCTGTATTTAGACAGTTTAGAACATCTCATGCCTCTCACAGTTGTGAACTAAAACACTCTTGTCACGCCCAGGAACTTTATTCACTGGAGCTGTAAGTTAACTCTTTTTCAGAGAGAGAGATGGTGGTGGAGGACAGCCCCCGTAAAGTCAGAGGTGTAGGTGAGAGCACAAAGCAGTAAAGTAGGCAGACTCTGGTTTTGGGGTAGGCGCTCGAGAATTTCCAAGGGAACTCCTGAGGCTCGATCCCGCATTTGCTTATGCCGAGCCTCCTTCCTCATGACCTTTGCCACGGGTGGAGTTCCTCACGCTGGCTCCTGGCACATGACTACTGGAAAAACCATAGCTTTGACTAAATGGAGTTTTGTTGGCCAAGTAATGTCGCTGCTTTTCAATATGCTGTCTAGTGTTTGCCATAGCTTTTCTTCCAAGAAGCAATCTTATAATTTTGCAGCTGTACTCACCATCTGCCATGATTTTCGAGCCCAAGAACATAAAGTCTGTCACTGTTTCCATTGTTTTTCATCTACGTTCCATGAAGTAATGGGACCAGATTTGAATGTTGAGTTTTTTTTTTTTTTTTTTTTTTTTAATTTCTTTTTTTTTTTTGATCAAGAATCTCTTTTATTGATTATCAGAAACATTACAAACATCTAGTATGAACAAATTGTAACATGATAGTGTTTAGTTTGAACAATTAATACATTTCAGATATAATATTATACATATTTCAATGCTATTCTCCCCAATCATCTCACCCTCTCCTGGTCCCAGAGTCCAAAAGTCTGGTCTATACATCAGTGTCTCTTCTGTTGTCTCGTAAATAGGGTTATTTTTTACCATCTTTCTAAATTCCATATATATGCGTTAGTATACTGTATTTGTGTTTTTGTTTCTGGCTTACTTCACTCTGTATAATAGGCTCCAGTTCCATCCACCTCTGAATGTTGAGTTTTAAGCCAGCATTTTCACTATCCTCTTTCACCATCATCAAGAGACTCTTTAGTTCCTCTTTGCTTTCTGCCATAAGGCTGGTGTCATCTGCATTTCTGAGGTTATTGATATTTCTCCCAGTTATTGATATTGATACTGCTGCTGCTGCTGCTGCTGCTGCTACTAAGTCGAGTCAGTCTTGTCCAACTGTGCGACCCCATAGACTGCTGCTGCTGCTAAGTCACTTCAGTCGTATCCGACTCTGTGCAACCCCATAGACAGAAGCCCACCAGGCTCCCCATCCCTGGGATTCTCCAGACAAGAACACTGGAGTGGGTTGCCATTTCCTTCTCCAATGCATGAAAGTGAAAAGTGCAAGTGAAGTCCCTTAGTCGTATCTGACTCCTAGCGACCCCATGGACTGCAGCCTACCAGGCCCCTCCACCCATGGGATTTTCCAGGCAAGAGTCCTGGAGTGGGTTGCCATAGACTGCTAGTTATGCTATTAATGTGAAATCAGCACATTTGGGAACTGGATGGTATGGGGAAGGAGAGAGAAGAGGGGATTCAGAATATATTTTCCTGCTCTTGTGAGATTCCACCTAATGTCTGGAAGAGAGCAGATGACAGAGACATCATGACAGAGAGAGCTGCCCTTCAGGCTGTGTTCACAAAGCCCCAAAGAAAGGGCTCCTATGCAGATTGTAGCTGCTCAGGGAAAATGCTTGAAGGCTAAGGGTTAAGGGCAGGGGAGCCTATGGAGGTGAGTCAGCAAAGGACTCTTCTATTTTGCATCAGGACAAAGAACTGATTCAAATGCTTTCATTCCTGATTGAAAATAAGACCCTGGAAGACCAGAAGGGATTCTTCTAACCTGCCACATGATAATTGATTATCTTACTTTAAGTCATACAACACTTAAGTAAGTAACTATATTTCACTTCAAAGGAAGACGTTAAGAACATATATTAGTATAGAATAGTCTTTTGGACTCTGGGAGAGGGAGAGGGTGGGATGATTTGGGAGAATGGCATTGAAATATGTATAATATCATATTTGAAACGAGTCGCCAGTCCAGGTTCGATGCCTGATACCGGATGCCTGGGGCTGGTGCACTGGGACAACTCAGAGGGATGGTATGGGGAGGGAGGAGGGAGGAGGGTTCAGGATGGGGAACACGTGTATACTTGTGGGGGATTCATTTTGATGTATGGCAAAACCAATACAATATTGTAAAGTTAAATAAAATAAAATTTAAAAAAAGAACATATATTAAAAAAAGAATCAGAGCTAAAAGATTGAGTGATTTTCTAATCTAAATGATATTCTTTGCTCCTTGATTATATATTTTGATATCATGTCCATTTAGTAGTGATTTCCTTTAAAGTAGTTTCAAAGATTTAGGAGCCAAAGCTCACATGATGAGGAAGAGTGATACTATTTAATTAGCGGTGTTTTTTGTTTTTGTTTTTTAGAAATCTTAGTTGAATCTGATGTCAGAATAATTTAAAGAGGGCAATATTTTGTTCTTTATCCTGGCTTTCCATTAATAGAATTTGAATGATTTAATAGGAAGTCTGGCTTTTAAGCAGTTCTGTTTATTTGTCTTCAAGTTTTATGTGATGGGGAATTATTTATTTTTAGTGTCAGCATTTCTCTCTCTTAAGAATTGATCTGTTGCGTATTATAATCATGGCTTCCATTCCAAAATTTACAGCTCAGCCAACTTGTAAAAATGATTCGTTACTGTATTTATCAATTACATACAGTTACTATTGTTGCTGTGGTTCAGTTGCTAAGCCACATTGCCTCTCAGCTTCTTTTCTTTTGCTTATGCTTTCAGAGTTTTATTTTTTTACTTTTTTCCTTTCAATCAATAAGATAAATATGGAATATGCATAGGAAATACAGAACTAGTAAGGTATGATTCTACTTTTATTAAATATATTTTATAAGGAGATTAAAACTAGCACTAACTTACTGCAAGAAATTATCAATTGTTGTTAGACACGTTCAAATGTCACATAAATTCTATGATTTAATATCAATATGTTTTCTATGTTAAATTGTTATAATTAAACGGTGTTGTGTGTGTTTTGGGCTGCTGTAATACAGTGCCACAGACTGGGTGATTTAAACAACAGAGCTTATAGTGTCCCAACTCTGGAGGCACGTGGTTGGAAATCAAGCTTGATCCCTTCCAAGGGCTGTGAGGGAAGGCTCTGTTGCAGGCCTCTCTCTGTGACTTGTAGATGGCCAGCCCATCTCTGTGTATCTTTTTTTAAAAATTTATTTGGCTGTGCCAGGTGTTAGTTGAGGCATGCAGGAGCTTCAGTTCATGTAGATCTAGTTCCCTGACCAGGGATCAAACCCAAGACCTCTGCATTGGGAACGCGGAGTCTTAACCACCGGACCACCAGGGAAGTCCCTTTCCTGTGTATCTTTGTATCATCTTCCCTCTGTGCGAGTCTCTCTGCCCAGATTCCACTTTTCTTGGAACACCAGTCATATTGGATTAAGGGCCATGCTAATGACCTCACTTTAACTTGATTACCTGGGTAAAAATCTTATCTCTAAAGAAGATCACATTCTGAGGCACTAGGGTTAGAACTTCAACATATGAATTCTGGCACAATTTAACCCAGAACACTCATGATCCAGTCCCTCTAAATTCATGCCCTTTTCATATGCAAAATACAGTCACCCCATTTCACCATCTCTGAAAGTCTTTAACCCAATCCATCATCAGCTCTAAATCCAAAATATCCAAATATCATCTAAATCAGTTGTGGGTGAGGCTTGGGGTCTGATTTATCCTTGGCAAAATTCCTCTCCGATCTGTGAAATTGTAAAACTGAAATTGAGCAGAACCCTGACTTTCCAGGGAACGGACATCTCTTGTTTGTAGAAAAACTCTGGCCTCCTAAATTTCTCCCAATTTCCAAAGAGCAAATTTAATCAAAGAAGTGAGAAAGTGTAGAAACAAAGGGGAAAAAAAAAAAAAAAAAGAAAGACAAAATAATAATTTAGCCAGAAAACAAAGTCAAGGACCTCTAGTGCTTTCTCAGGGTCTGTAGATAATATCCTGAGCTATCTGCTCTAGTAGTTTTGCAGATACTAAAATCTCTGACAAGTGGGGGAAGTCAACTGTGGGCTGAGCATCAGCACATTGACTGGTTGGAACTAGAAAGCTGATGAATAAGATTCTTGAAACATAGCCTGTTGCCTCACCATCAACCAGAGAGTTGAGCACCAGCTGATCTTGTACCCTGTGACTCTCTCTCTCATACTGTCTTTAAAACACTTCCCTGAAAGCCATTGAAGAACTTGGGTCTTTTGACACTGAGCTGCCCATTCTCCACGTTTGGTTCCTTCCAATAAACACAATACTTTCTATCACTAAAATCTGTTGTTAGTGGATTGGCTTTGAAGTATTGTTGAAGTATCAGATCAGATCAGTCGCTCAGTCGTGTCCGACTCTTTGCGACCCCATGAACCGCAGCACGCCAGGCCTCCCTGTCCATCACCAGCTCCCAGAGGTCACTCAGACTCACACCCATCAAGTCAGTAATGCCATCCAGCCATCTCATCCTCTGTCGTCCCCTTCTCCTCCTGCCCTCAATCCCTCCCAGCATCAGAGTCTTCTCCAATGAGTCAACTCTTTGCATGAGGTGGCCAAAATACTGGAGTTTCAGCTTTAGCATCATTCCTTCTAAAGAAATCCCAGGGCTGATCTCCTTCAGAATGGACTGGTTGGATCTTCTTGCAGTCCAAGGGACTCTCAAGAGTCTTCTCCAACACCACAGTTCAAAAGCATCAATTCTTCGGCGCTCAGCCTTCTTCACAGTTCAGCTCTCACATCCATACATGACCACAGGAAAGACCATAGCCTTGACTAGGCGAACCTTTGTTGGCAAAGTAATGTCTCTGCTTTTGAATATGCTATCTAGGTTGGTCATAACCTTCCTTCCAAGGAGTAAGTGTCTTTTAATTTCATGGCTGCAGTCACCATCTGCAGTGATTTTGGAGCCCAGAAAAATAAATTCTGACACTGTTTCCACTGTTCCTCCATCTATTTCCCATGTAGTGATGGGACCAGATGCCATGATCTTCGTTTTCTGAATGTTGAGCTTTAAGCCAACCTTTTCACTCTCCACTTTCACTTTCATCAAGAGGCTTTTTAGCCCCTCTTCACTTTCTGCCATAAGAGTCGTGTCATCTGCATATCTGAGGTTATTGATATTTCTCCCAGCAATCTTGATTCCAGCTTGTGTTTCTTCCAGTCCAGCATTTCTCATGATGTACTCTGCATATAAGTTAAACAAACATGGTGACAATATGCAGCCTTGACGTACTCCTTTTCCTATTTGGAACCAGTCTGTTGTTCCATGACCAGTTCTAACTGTTGCTTCCTGACCTGCATACAAATTTCTCAAGAGGAAGATCAGGTGGTCTGGTATTCCCATCTCTTTCAGAATTTTCCATAGTTTATTGTGATCCACACAGTCAAAGGCTTTGGCACAGTCAATAAAGCAGAAATAGATGTTTTTCTGGAACTCTCTTGCTTTTTCCATGATCCAGCGGATGTTGGCAATTTGATCTCTGGTTCCTCTGCCTTTTCTAAATCCAGCTTGAACATCAGGAAGTTCACGGTTCACATATTGCTGAAGCCTGGCTTGGAGAATTTTGAGCATTACTTTACTAGCCTGTGAGATGAGTGCAATTGTGCGGTAGTTTGAGCACTCTTTGGCATTGCCTTTCCTTGGGATTGGGATGAAAACTGACCTTTTCCAATCTTGTGGCCACTGCTGAGTTTTCCAAATTTGCTGGCATATTGAGTGCAGCACTTTCACAGCATCATCTTTCAGGATTTGGAATAGCTCCACTGGAATTCCATCACCTCCACTAGCTTTGTTCATAGTGATGCTTTCTAAGGCCCACTTGACTTCACATTCCAAGATGTCTGGCTCTAGGTCAGTGATCACATCATCATGATTATCTGGGTCGTGAAGCTCTTTTTTGTACAGTTCTTCTGTGTATTCTTGCCACCTCTTCTTAATATCTTCTGCTTCTGTTAGGTCCATACCATTTCTGTCCTTTATCGAGCCCATCTTTGCATGAAATGTTCCTTTGGTATCTCTGATTTTCTTGAAGAGATCCCTAGTCTTTCCCATTATGTTGTTTTCCTCTATTTCTTTGCATTGATCATTGAAGAAGGCTTTCTTATCTCTTCTTGCTATTCTTTGGAACTCTGCATTCAGATGTTTATATCTTTCCTTTTCTCCTTTGCTTTTCGCTTCTCTTCTTTTCACAGCTATTTGTAAGGCCTCCCCAGACAGCCATTTTGCTTTTTTGCATTTCTTTTCCATGGGGATGGTCTTGGTTCCTGTCTCCTGTACAATGTCACGAACCTCATTCCATAGTTCATCAGGCACTCTATCTATCAGATCTAGGCCCTTAAATCTATTTCTCACTTCCACTGTATAATCATAAGGGATTTGATTTAGGTCATACCTGAATGGTCTAGTAGTCTTCCCTACTTTCTTCAATTTCAGTCTGAATTTGGCAATAAGGAGTTCATGGTCTGAGCCACAGTCAGCTCCTGGTCTTGTTTTTGCTGATTGTATAGAGCTTCTCCATCTTTGGCTGCAAAGAATATAATCGATCTGATTTCGGTGTTGACCATCTGGTGATGTCCATGTATAGAGTCTTCTCTTGTGTTGTTGGAAGAGGGTATTTGCTATGACCAGTGCATTTTCTTGGCAAAACTCTGTTAGTCTTTGCCCTGCTTCATTCCGTGTTCCAAGGCCAAATTTGCCTGTTACTCCAGGTGTTTCTTGACTTCCTACTTTTGCATTCCAGTCCCCTATAATGAAAAGGACATCTTTTTTGGGTGTTAGTTCTAAAAGTTCTTGTAGGTCTTCATAGAACCGTTCAACTTCAGCTTCTTCGGCGTTACTGGTTGGGGCATAGATTTGGATTACTGTGACATTGAAAGGTTTGCCTTGAAAACGAACAGAGATCATTCTGTCATTTTTGAGATTGCATCCAAGTACTGCATTTCGGACTCTTTTGTTGACCATGATGGCCACTCCGTTTCTTCTGAGGGATTCTGCCCACAGTAGTAGATATAATGGTCATCTGAGTTAAATTCACCCATTCCAGTCCATTTTAGTTCGCTAATTCCTAGAATGTCGACATTCACTCTTGCCATCTCTTGTTTGACCACTTCCAATTTGCCTTGATTCATGGACCTGACATTCCAGGTTCCTATGCAATATTGCTCTTTACAGCATCGGACTTTGCTTCTATCACCAGACACATCCACAGCTGGGTATTCTTTTTGCTTTGGCTCCATCCCTTCATTCTTTCTGGAGTTATTTCTCCACTGATCTCCAGTAGCATATTGGACCCCTACTGACCTGGGGAGTTTCTCTTTCAGTATCCTATCATTTTGTCTTTTCATACTGTTCATGGGGTTCTCAAGGCAAGAATACTGAAGTGGTTTGCCATTCCCTTCTCCAGCGGACCATACCCTGTCATATCTCTCCACCATGACCCGCCCATCCTGGGTTGCCCCTCGGGCATGGCTTAATTTCATTGAGTTAGACAAGGGTGTGGTCCTGGTGTGATTAGATTGACTAGTTATCTGTGAGAATGGTTTTAGTGTATTTGCCCTCTGATGCCCTCTTTCAAGACCTACTGTCTTACTTGGGTTTCTCTTACCTTGGGCGTGGGGTATCTCGTCCCGGCTGCTCCCGGCCAGCGAAGCACAGCCATCGCACCTTACCTTGGACGAGGGGTCTCTCCTCACCGCCGCCCTTCCTGACCTCGGTCGTGGGGTAGCTCTTCTCCGCAGTGCTTAGTGCGCTGGCCCTCACCGCCGTCCTTCCTCGGTCGTGGGGTAGCTCCTCTCGGCCCGGGGCACTGTTGAAGTATAGGAAAATGTTATATAAGTTATAGGTGTACAACATACTGATTTCAAAATGAGTTTTAGAAGTTGAATTATTCCAAAATTCATGCTCAGCTGTCATGGGTCACATGATTATACGATATTTTATAAGTGGATTTTTCCAGGTTCAGCCTTATTCTCTGTGTAATACACAGAAGAATAAATACGGCTTATGTTTTGAAGAGTGTTTCTATTTTTCTATTTTCCTCCTCAGAACTTTTTGAAACAGAAATCTTATAAACAGATGAAATATGTAGTATATGAATTGCATTAAGTTTCAACCACATCCATTTAATATATTTGAACATGTAGACACTGCCATATGAGCACTGCAATAGAACAATTAAAATTTATGTTTTCAAGTTTAAAAAGTTACATTTTTGAGTTCTAAGGGAAAATTGTTAAAGTAGTGCAAATGAATATCACATTTTGAAAAGTCTAGAGTGCTCTGGTGTCAGTTGCAAAATGTAAACTTTTAATAATATAAAGCAGCTGCAGTGGAAGAGGAGCACATCGTGCCAGCTACTTTCTTTTGTTATTGTTGTTGAATGGGTTTATTTTTAGTAATGTGACATGGGGAAGGCAATGGCACCCCACCCCAGTGCTCTTGCCTGGAAAATCCCATGGATGGAGGAGGCTGGTAGGCTCCAGTCCATGGGGTCTCTAAGAGTCGGACACGACTGAGCGACTTCACTCTCACTTTTCACTTTCATGCATTGGAGGAGGAAATGGCAACCCACTCCAGTATTCTTGCCTGGAGAATCCCAGGGACGGAGGAGCCTGGTGGGCTGCCGTCTATGGGATCGCACAGAGTCAGACACGACTGAAGCGACTTAGCAGCAGCAGACATGTTAATTATTCTTTTAAAGTGATTGTAAAAGCAAATGTTGAATACTCTAAGCATATGCATAAATTCTCTAAGAGTTTTCTTAATGAACACATTATCTTGAATAATGTTATTGTTTTGCTAATGCTAATGCTAAATCGCTTCAGTCGTGTCCAACTCTGTGCGACCCTAGAGACGGTAGCCCACCAGTCTCCGTCGTCCCTGGGATTCTCCAGGCAAGAATACTGGAGTGGGTTGCCATTTCCTTCTCCAATGCATGAAAGTGAAAAGTGAGAGTGAAGTCGCTCAGTCGTGTCCGACTCTTAGCGACCCCATGGACTGCAGCCTACCAGGCTCCTCTGTCCATGGATTTTCCAGGCAAGAGTACTGATGTGGGGTGCCATTGCCTTCTCCGATGTTATTGGTTCAGTTGCTCTCAAAACATTTACGGTGTTTGATACCATTACTTTCACTTGTGTGCCTTATAATGTCGGATGAGCTAAATTAAAGATGTGGTTGGTAATTACATAGCTATTTGAATTTGTGAGCTAAGTTGGCAAACTGTGGACCTGATGAGAAAGAGTTGGATAACATTTTCAGACTTGGTAGAAATAGAGAATTTCCTTCTATATAAAAAGGCCCATAAGAGCATTATTAGAAAATGATGAACAATTGAGAGAATGCTTCCAACTGAACAGTCTGTTTTCTGGAATAAAAAATCTTGTTTTGGTTTTCAAATAGCTAAATTCATGGGTAAGACTCAGAGTAACAGTTTAACTATTTCTCTGTACCAGTGATGAAGTCCAAGACATGCTAGATACATTTCATGTTTGGCATAATTACAGGTCCTTGAAATCCAAGGTCTGTAAAGCCGTTGCCAGGGTTATCTTTTATTTCCAATGTTTAGCATAGCCAGACAGCACTCCCACCTATTGGGCATTTTTGGGTGCTGTAGTTTTAGGCAAAGCATGATCAATACATTTTTCCCTTTCTCTCCTTAATTTCTTCATAGAGTCACAGAAGTTTTTAAAGGGTGCTAGGACATTAGGAATGAAGACAGTGATCGCCAAGAAAGTACTGACTCATATTATTGCAGAAATGATAGCAGGACCCAAGAATACTTTCGTAGTTCAATTACAGATCATGTGTGTTTAAGAGGAGCGCGTGCTAAGTCACTTCAGTCATGTCCGACTCTTTGCGATCCCCCACTGCAGCCTGCCTGACTCCTCTGTCCATGGGATTTTCCAGGCAAGAATACTGGAGTGGGCTGCCATTTCCTTCTCCAGGGGATAACACACATCTCTTATGTCACGTGCCTTGGCAGGCAGGTTCTCTACCACTAATGCCACCTGGGAAGCCCATTAAAGGGAATAGGACAGCAGAAGTATTCCAAGTTTACATCATTATGGAATTTCATCATAGTTTTTAAAATCAGAATTCTCTCACTACTGATTTTTCCCATTTTAATGAAAAGGGACATTGTTCTTCTAAGTGGCTCACATTCAGAAGTGAATAAAATCTTTCCCCTCTCTTGCCTTCTGTACTTACTGGAGAATTCCATGGACAGAGGAGCCTGGCGAGCTACAGTCTATAGTGTCAAAGAGTTGGAAACGATTGAAGCAACTAAGCATGCACGCATGCATCTGTCCTGTAGGGGGCATAGAGTCTACTCAGATTTTTGGCTAGTTATTACTTCATTTTCTCATATTGCTACCTACCTTTCCCTTTCCCTTGTAACTACCCTCTTTCAGATATTGTCACTTTATGCCTGGAGTATGATACTATTTTCCAAGTCTCTAATCATCTTGCACAACTACTGCTCTCATCATGCTTCTCTCTTATTTGCCATAAAGTGATATAGACTTAGCATAATACCTTGTTTTCCAAATATTTGATTCTAATTTTGTCATTGTGTGTATGTGTAGCTTGGGCTTCCCAGGTGACACAGTGGTAAAGGATCCACCTGCCAATGCAGAAGATGTAGGAGACATGGGTTCGATCTCTGGGTCTGGAAGATTCCTTGGCTAGGAAAATGGCAACCCACTCCAGTATTCTTGCCTGGAGAATCTCATGGGTAGAGGAGACTGGCTGGCCACAGGCCATAAGGTCGCAAAGAGTCGGATATGACTAAAGGACTGAGCACTCATGCACACATACATATCTCTATATGCATCTCTATATATGCACATATATATGTATGAATGTACATACAAACACTATTTAAACTGTGTTACAAAAGCAACAGGTACCTTAAATTCTGTACCTTTGCCATTGGAGATAATCAAGAATACAATACATGCAGTTAGCTTATCTCAATTTTGTGCAGTTGTTGGAAAAATGCTTTTCCTGCAATCTTTGTTTTTTGGAATTTTCCTGAAATTGCAATAGGAGCTCTTTGAAACCTGTTATTTACAACTGTGTATCTGTTTGAAACAGATTTCCTTCCACGCATAAAAAGAAACAAACAGGATCCCAAGCCCATGAAACATCTAGAACTTTCATGGTGAGTAGGAGAAGCTATGGCAGTTACCAACAGTAAAGTGAGGTGCCTCGGGTTATGACAGTTGGGTCCAAATCTGAGCTACTGGAAAGAGCCCTGGACTTGTGGTGGGAAGATCTGGACCTTGCTTATTAGTGATGTTCCTGCAGGCAAGTGCACAGATCACTGTCCCCTTCTGGGTCTCTGTCCTGCTGATGGCGATTTGTAGTTAATAATGCCTCAAAGTGAAAGTGTTAGTCGCTCAGTCGTGTCTGACTCTTTGTAGCCCTATTGACTGTAGCCCGCCAGGCTCCTCTGTCCACGGGATTCTCCAGGTAAGAATACCAGTGTGGGTTGCCATTTCCTCCTCTAGGGGATCTTCCCGACCCAGGGATTGACCCTGGGTGTCCTACATTGTAGGTGGATTGTTTACCATCTGAGCCACCCTTAACAATGCCTGCCTTGACACAGTGAAGTCTGGATACAGTCATCTATGCAAAAGCTCTTCTGTGCTGTAAATCACAACCAGGTCCAGAACCCCGTTTTCTGTATTCTTTCTCATGTTCTCCATTGCACAGTGAACTCTGTCCTCTGAGACTGTTCCCTGACTTCTGAGCTGACCTGGCTCTTGGGAATTGCCCTGTTCCCCTTGGTGCTCTCGGCTTCCCTCAACAAACTGACTCCTTCCTAAGCCTCCCTTTTCCTGACAGATAGACAATGTCTGTGGTGGGTTTTTTAATGTTGATGTTGAACTGTGGATTTGAGGCATGAGATATTTTGCATTCCTGAGATGAGACATTTGGTAAAGGGCTATGAAATGCTGCCCTTACCATATTTCATCTTTAACCTTTCAGTGATAACAAAAGATACAGCTTGCACATTACCATTAGATGGTGAATTATAGGGAGAATTTGTCTCTGGGTCACTCATGTCAAGCACTGAAATTTTACCCAGATTTAGAAAGTCTGCTGGTGATAGTCCAACCTTTATGATTTTTAAATTCAGAAATACATTTTTGAAGAGTGATTAAAAATTTCTGAGTCTTCAGTGGAGATAAAAATTTCAGTTCCTCCAAAGGAGGAACTATTATAATGATAATGCTAATAGTTAAGAATTGATGCTTTCAAGATGAGGTGCTGGAGAAGACTTTTGAGAGTCCCTCAGACTGCAAGGAGATCTAATCAGTCAATCCTAAAGGAAATCAATCAACTCTGAGTATACATTTGAAGGACTGATGCTAAAGCCGAAGCTCCAATACTTTGTCCACCTGATGAGAAGAGCCAACTCCTTGGAAAAGCCCCTGATGCTGGGAAGGATTGAAGGCAAATGGAGAAGAGATGGTTAGATAACATCACTGACTCAATAGACATGAATTTGAACAAACTCCAGGAGAGTGGACAGAGAAGCCTGGTGTGCTGCAGTCATGGAATTACAAAGAGTCAGACACTACTTAGTGACTGAATAATAAAAATAACAGCAATAGTTAAGAAGGTAATGGGATCTTTGTCTCGATTTCTATATTTGAAAAGGTAGAAATGAGTTAGAATTTTCACTGTATGTTGGGAGAAAGAACAAAAACTAAGCTTTCTAGAATCTAGAGCAAGTAAGAGAGATATATCAAGTGTGTGCTAAAGGAGAAATTATTTCATAATTATATCCTCAGTGTGCTATGGAAAAATAATTTAAATCTTTAAATTAGAATAAAATGAAATATTTGTAGTTGGAAGTAGACCTTTTATGAAGTATTTGATAATTTGTCTTACATTTGTGAGTAATGTAATCTTCATTGAGTTTGTGAAGCATTATTTCATGTGATGTCAGTTTATTGATAAAAACGGAATAATTTCACTGGGATAGCACCAATTAATTTGCCAAACATCACAAATAAAATGTGCTGGAGAAAATATTTTTAAAATCTATAAACTGTAAATGCTGGAAAGGATGTGGAGAAAAGGAACCCTCTTGCAGTGTTGGTGGGAATGTAAATTGATACAGCTGCTATGAAGAGCAGTATGGAGATTTCTTTAAAAACTAGGAATAAAATTACAAGATGACCTAGCAATCCCACTCCTGGGCATGTACCCTGAGAAAACCAAACCATAGTTCTAAAAGACACATATACCTCAATGTTCATCACAGTATATTTACAATAGCCAGGGCATGGAAGCACTCTGGATGTCCATCAACAGATGAACAGATAAAGAAGTTGTGGTACATATATACAATGGGATATTACTCAGCTATAAAAAGGAAAGAATTTGAGTCAGTTCTAGTGTGGTGGATGCACCTAGAGCCTGTTATACAGAGTGAAGTAAGTGAGAAAAACAAATATTGAATATTAACATGTGTATGGAATCTAGAAAGATGGTACTGATGAACCTGTTTGTAGGGCAGCAGTAGAGATGCTGCTGTCTACTGGGGGAAGAGTGAGGCGGAAGGGGAGGGTGGGATGAACTGCGACAGTAGCATTAAAATATATACATTTTCACATGTGAAATAAATAGCAGCAGGAATTTGCTATATGATGCAGGAAGCTGAACCTGGTGCTGTGTGACAATCTAGAGGGATGGGATGGGGAGTGGGAGGGGGGTTCCAGAGGGACGGGACATATGTATACCTATGACTGATTCATGTTGATGTATGGCAGAGACCAACACAACGTTGTAAAACAGTTATACTCCAATAAAAAAGGAAAATCAGATCAAAACAAAGCAAAATATCTACCTTTTACTATCTGTTGCATGTCATGTTAGCTAAACTTCCATTTGGCTACTGGTAGGAATGACTTCACTTTCACTTTTCACGTTCATGCATTGGAGAAGGAAATGGCAACCCACTCCAGTATTCTTGCCTGGAGAATCCCAGGGACAACCATCTATGGGATCGCACAGAGTCGGACATGACTGAAGCGATTTAGCAGCAGCAGCATTCAATAAGATACATCTGAGAATCTCCAGATGATGTTCTTTAGGAGGGTCCAGAGGACACTGCCTTCACTCAAGTGCTATCGTTAGATGGCTGGTGTCATTTAGAACCTCACTAATGGCTGTTGCTATGCTAAAGGCTTTTTGAAAGATTTTCTGTGATGGAATGTGACTTGCTAGTGTAACGGAAATGACAGGATTTCAGAACAGAAGAGGTCAGATGATAGCACTGAATCATCAGAGGCAAAATGGAAATAAGTAATGGGAGCAGGGTCAGAATGGCAGCCAAGGACATAGAGATGCATGTTGATGACTAATAGATCATTGCATTCATAAGGTCATCTGAAGAGAGTATGACTTACTATATATAATCAGAAGATATCAGAACAGATGAGTGTCAAGTAAGGTGTTGGCCACCCCAGGAGGTTTTCATAAGTGAGCCAGTTCTTGGACACAAAGCTCATGGTGCATCCTCTTGGGAAAGGACTTTGTAATAGCACAGCAAATGTGTACAGTAGCCATTCCCCTGGTGACTCCCCAAAGGGATCTATGGCCGCTTAATATCAGGGTACGAACAGTACACTAGGTGTTTTGAGGATGGTTGGATACAGAGTCTGAGCTAACATTGACACCTAGGGACCCAAACCATCATCATGACCCCTGTGTTAGAGCAGAGGCGTGTAGAGGTCAGCGGATAGACACATTCCTGGCCCTGGTGATTAGCCGTGGGACAGATGTACTTAGTAGTTGGAAGAATTCTCATTTTTGATTTATCAACCCATGAAATAAAAACATTATAGGAGAAGGCTGAGTGGAAGCTCTTAAAATGAACTCTCCCCCCCCCCCCCACGGCCCTGAAATTGCCAAGATAAGAGACAAAATCACCGAACGGTGGTTGGTATGCAGTTTGGGTGGCCCTGCTAGCCGTCATTCTCTGTGACTCCCTTGGGGCAGGGGGGTTGGCTTCTGCTTCTGGTTTGCTGTAGGTTCTGTGGGTGGAGAGGTCTGCTTCTCAGAGGGGGCACTCAGTAAGAATCCGACTAAGGCTAAAACCCCAGTGGTGGCCTGGTCACTTGGGGCCCCTCATGCTGTTAGATCAACAGGCAATTGAGATTCAGTCGGACACGATTGAAGCGACTTGGCGGTGGCAGCAGCCATCATGAGAAGGTATAATTGCTATTACATAATAAGGGCAGAAAGGATTGATTGTGCTTGGATTTATGGAATCCATAGTGACATCTCTTGGTACTCCTATGCCTAAATTTAACTGTGAATGGACAATTATGCAACCACTTCCCAATAAGATCATGGTCACCAGCAACCCCCACCCCCCCAGGGAAGAGGACCATGGGGACTACATTTAAAGTTCTAAATGTAAATGGCAAAACCATAAAGCTTTTTGAAAAAATTATAAGAATATATCTTTATGACCTTGGTGTAGGTAAGATTTTCTCAGACATGACACAAAAATCATTACCCACAGAGGAAATGATTGATATATTCTAGTAAGCAATATTAAGAACTTCTATACATATAAAAAATCTCTATAAAAAGAAAAGCTAAGCCATATTATGGATTAAAGTACATAAAACACATATAGCTGACAAAGAACTAGTATCCAGAATATATAAAAAGTACTCATAAGTTGACAAGATTAAAAGATATCCTGGTAGAGAAATTGGCAAAGAACTTGAGTAGCCACTTTATGAGAACCTAACTCCAAACAAGCAGTAACATATAGAAAGATGTTCCAACTTTCTCACTAGTAATAACAAAATTGAAAACTCATGTGTATTTTGATATATTAAGGATCTACTGGGTTAACAGTGAAAAAGTCTGATAACCATAGGTATTGAGGAAGATTTGGAGCTACAGGAATTCTTAAACATTGCACCTGGGAGCATAAATTGGTAAAGCCAGTTTATAAAATCATACTGCCTAATCTGCTGAAATTCATATATTCTACAATACTTCAATTCCTCTCCTAGTTATATATCCTAGAAAAATAACGCACAAATGATTGTGCATTTAGGATTGTAGCGCAAATGCTTTGTATTAGAGAATAAAAAATCTAGATTCCAGGAGACAGATATGAGTCTATTGGGTTTTGGTAAAGTTTCTTTATTTTATGCTCAATTTGTAGTAAGAGGCTGCCAAGCTTGTCCTCTCCCACCTGGGCATTTTGAATGGCCATTTCCTCAGCTTTCCTTGCAGTTGTGTGGCCCCACGACTCAGTTCTGTCAATGGAATGTGAACAGAAGCTAGATGTGCTGAGACCCCGAAATTTCTGAAACACAACTTGGAAGCTCTTTCCACCTCCAGGTGGCAGGAATGGAAATGACCCCCACGGTGACCTTGGGAACCTAGTGTTGAAGAAGAGAACATAAGATAGAAAGAACTCATTGTCCCTGACACGCAAGGAGGAAACCGACCTGACCAGAAATACCCAGAGATCAGACCGTGAGGTGAACAGGAAATAAACTCTTACTGTGTAAAATGCTGAATACTGGGAATCTGTTTGTTACGGCAGTAAGTCTAACCCTAACCTACACAAAAATACCTTCTTTCTCAGCTGTTTGTCCATGAGATCTTTTCCTTTGAGTCTTTAAAAATGTCCAAGTAGAACTGACCCATGTCTTCCACCTGTATCCATCTTAGTAAGAAAAACAGAAGGGATCCATTCATAGTCAAGCTCTTTAGATACATTCTCTCAGCTTATTGCCATCCACTATAGCTTATCCTTTCTTGTTCAGTCACTAAGTTGCATCCGAATCTTTGCTAATCCATGAACCTGCAGCATGCCAGGCTTCCCTGTTGTTCACTATCTCCTGGAGTTTGGTCAAACTCATGTCAATTGAGTCAGTGATGCCATCCAACCATCTTATCTTTGTCCGAGTATTTTAGGCTGATTCACCTCTCTGTACATCCTTCTGACCTCAGGAAGGGGAAGAAGAGGGTTCAAAGCAAGAAGCTTTTTAATTAAGGTTGCACACAGCACTTCCTCCCCTATCTCATCGATTTGAACCTAGTTATGTGGAAAAAGAACAGTGAGAAGTATCTGGAGAAACAGTGGAAACAGTGTCAGACTTTATTTTTCTGGGCTCCAAAATCACTGCAGATGGTGACTGCAGCCATGAAATTAAAAGACGCTTACTCCTTGGAAGGAAAGTTATGACCAACCTAGATAGCATATTCAAAAGCAGAGACATTACTTTGCCAACAAAGGTTTGCCTAGTCAAGGCTATGGTCTTTCCTATGGTCATGTATGGATGTGAGAGCTGGACTGTGAAGAAGGCTGAGTGCCGAACAATTGATGCTTTTGAACTGTGGTGTTGGAGAAGACTCTTGAGAGTCCCTTGGACTGCAAGGAGATCCAACCAGTCCATTCTGAAGGAGATCAATCCTGGGATTTCTTTAGAAGGAATGATGCTAAAGCTGAAACTCCAGTATTTTGGCCACCTCATGCGAAGAGTTGACTCATTGGAGAAGACTCTGATGCTGGGAGGGATTGGGGGCAGGAGGAGAAGGGGACGACAGAGGATGAGATGGCTGGATGGCATCACTGACTCGATGGATGTGAGTCTGAGTGACCTCCGGGAGCTGGTGATGGACAGGGAGGTCTGGCGTGCTGCAGTTCATGGGGTCGCAAAGAGTCAGACACGACTGAGCGACTGATCTGATCTGATGACCACCTTATATTACTAAAATGAAGACGAAGAAAATAGATACAAGTAGCTCTTCCGACTACCTAAGTATTAATCCACACAACTATTCTCACTCTAGAATAACACCCTCCCGCTCAGGGCAATAATCCAAGTTTCCATCAAGTTTCCTCTTCCAGCTCAGAGTCTAGGAACACTTAGTGGTACATAGCACTTTCTATCTGTTTCACATGTGGGTCTTTGTGCTCTGGTGATCTAAGGAGTAATACATGAGTTATTCATATCCAGCCTCCCCTCGGTAGCAATCATCTACTTACTACATACAAATTTCTTGAAAATGTAGCAGCTTAAAGCACCAAACATCTATTATCTCACAAGTTTTATGGTCCAAGAATTCAGGAGTGGCTTTGATGGAAAGTTCTGGGTCAGAGTCTCTCGTGAGTTGTTGTCAAGACCTTGGCCAGGGTTGCACTGATGTGAAGGCTTGATTGAGGAATTCACTTCCAAGATGACTCGCTCATGTGGCTCTTGGTCAGATCAGATCAGTCGCTCAGTCGTGTCCGACTCTTTGTGACCCCATGAATCGCAGCACGCCAGGCCTCCCTGTCCATAACCAATTCCCAGAGGTCACTCAGACTCACATCCATTGAGTCAGTGATGCCATCCAGCCATCTCATCCTCTGTCGTCCCCTTCTCCTCCTGCCCCCAATCCCTCCCAGCATCAGAGTCTTCTCCAATGAGTCAACTCTTCGCATGAGGTGGCCAAAATACTGGAGTTTCAGCTTTAGCATCATTCCTTCCAAAGAAATCCCAGGGCTGATCTCCTTCAGAATGGACTGGTTGGATCTCCTTGCAGTCCAAGGGACTCTCAAGAGTCTTCTCCAACACCACAGTTCAAAAGCATCAATTCTTTGGTGCTCAGCCTTCTTCACAGTCCAGCTCTCACATCCATACGTGACCACAGGAAAGACCATAGCCTTGACTAGGCGAACCTTTGTTGGCAAAGTAATGTCTCTGCTTTTGAATATGCTATCTAGGTTGGTCATAACTTTCCTTCCAAGGAGTAAGCGTCTTTTAATTTCATGGCTGCACTCACCATCTGCAGTGATTTTGGAGCCCAGAAAAGTAAAGTCTGACACTGTTTCCACTGTTTACCCATCTATTTCCCATGAAGTGATGGGACCAGAAGCCATGATCTTCGTTTTCTGAATGTTGAGCTTTAAGCCAACCTTTTCACTCTCCACTTTCACTTTCATCAAGAGGCTTTTGAGTTCCTCTTCACTTTCTGCCATAAGGGTGGTGTCATCTGCATATCTGAGGTTATTGATATTTCTCCCAGCAATCTGGATTCCAACTTGTGTTTCTTCCAGTCCAGCGTTTCTCATGATGTACTCTGCATAGAAGTTAAATAAACATGGTGACAATATACAGCCTTGACATACTCCTTTTCCTATTTGGAACCAGTCTGTTGTTCCATGTCCAGTTCTAACTGTTGCTTCCTGACCTGCATACAGATTTCTCAAGAGGCAGGTCAGGTGGTCTGGTATTCCCATCTCTTTCAGAATTTTCCACAGTTGATTGTGATCTACACAGTCAAAGGCTTTGGCATAGTCAATAAAGCAGAAATAGATGTTTTTCTGGAACTCTCTTGCTTTTTCCATGATCCAGCGGATGTTGGCAATTTGATCTCTGGTTCCTCTGCCTTTTCTAAAACCAGCTTGAACATCAGGAAGTTCACAGTTCACATATTGCTGAAGCCTGGCTTGGAGAATTTTGAGCATTATTTACTAGCGTGTGAGATGAGTGCAATTGTGCGGTAGTTTGAGCATTCTTTGGCATTGCCTTTCTTTGGGATTGGGATAAAAACTGACCTTTTCCAATCTTGTGGCCGCTGCTGAGTTTTCCATATTTGCTGGCCTGTTGAGTGCAGCACTTTCACAGCATCATCTTTCAGGATTTGGAATAGCTCAACTGGAATTCCATCACCTCCACTAGCTTTGTTCATAGTGATGCTTTCTAAGGCCCACTTGACTTCACATTCCAGGATGTCTGGCTCTAGGTCAGTGATCACACCATCATGATTATCTGGGTCGTGAAGATCTTTTTTGTACAGTTCTTCTGTGTATTCTTGCCACCTCTTCTTAATATCTTCTGCTTCTGTTAGGTCCATACCATTTCTGTCCTTTATTGAGCCCATCTTTGCATGAAATGTTCCTTTGGTATCTCTGATTTTCTTGAAGAGATCCCTAGTCTTTCCCATTCTGTTGTTTTCCTCTATTTCTTTGCATTGATTGCTGAAGAAGGCTTTCTTATCTCTTCTTGCTATTCTTTGGAACTCAGCATTCAGATGTTTATATCTTTCCTTTTCTCCTTTGCTTTTCGCATCTCTTCTTTTCACAGCTATTTGTAAGGCCTCCCCAGACAGCCATTTTGCTTTTTTGGATTTCTTTTCCATGGGGATGGTCTTGATCCCTGTCTCCTGTACAATGTCACGAACCTCATTCCATAGTTCATCAGGCAGTCTATCTATCAGATCTAGTTACTTGGATGCAATCTCAAAAATGACAGAATGATCTCTGTTCATTTCCAAGGCAAACCATTCAATGTCACAGTAATCCAAGTCTATGCCCCAACCAGTAACGCTGAAGTAGCTGAAGTTGAATGGTTCTACGAAGACCTACAAGACCTTTGAGAACTAACACCCAAAAAAGATGTCCTTTTCAGTATAGGGGACTGGAATGCAAAAGTAGGAAGCCAAGAAACACCTGGAGTAACAGGCAAATTTGGCCTTGGAACACAGAATGAAGCAGGGCAAAGACTAATAGAGTTTTGCCAAGAAAATGCACTGGTCATAGCAAACACCCTCTTCCAACAACACAAGAGAAGACTCTATACATGGACATCACCAGATGGTCAACACCGAAATCAGATCGATTATATTCTTTGCAGCCAAAGATGGAGAAGCTCTATACAATCAGCAAGAACAAGACCAGGAGCTGACTGTGGCTCAGACCCTGAACTCCTTATTGCCAAATTCAGACTGAAATTGAAGACAGTAGGGAAAACCACCAGACCATTCAGGTATGGCTCTTGGTAGGTCTAACTTTTTTTTTTGCCACATGGGCATTGCGGGGGCAAGGCTGTCTGAGTGTCTTTATGGCCTGGCAGCTGCTCCCCCTGCATGAGTAATCCAAGAGATAACAAGGAGGAGGTTCAACATCTTCAGTGACCAGCCTTGAATGTCGCACACCATCATGTCCACCATGTTATGTTCATTAAAGCAAGTTACTAAGTCCAGCCCACACTCAAAGAAAGGGGAATTTGGCTTTCCCTTCAGAAGCGGAAATGGTCAATAAACGTATAAGCATATTTTTAAAACCACTATAGTCTGCTCTTTGGCTGTGTTTGTGTGTTTTTATTGTAGTAAGATAAAACATAAAATTTACCATTTTAAGTATTTTTGAGTGTCCAATTCCATGACATTAAGTACATTCACATATTTGCCTGGTCATATATATTACACATTCTGCCCACATTCACACCACACACACTTTTTCCTACATCCCATTAAGATCTCAGCACATAGCTGTGAGCTCTTGGGTTTGGTTTGACCCTCCTGAAAACTCTTTGGTCAGCCTGTTGCTGTTTCATGGATGCTGGGTGTGAAATAAAGAATTTTATAACTCACAGAACAGGAGGAGAAGGAGCAGGATCAGCAAGTTTACATTGGTTCCCTGGCTCTCTAAGTCCCAGAGAGTGACTCAGAAGGGTCCAGGCGGGCCTCAGGGTGCCAGAAGGCAAATGCAGTGGGTTTCTGTTGCAGTTGAGGAACGCTGAGTTTGGGGAATCCGCGCTTTTTACAGCTAGCCGCTCCTCCTCTGGAGGGAGAGATTATTTCATCCCTTCAGGTTGCTTGCTGAAAATACAACCCCAGCAAATCGTCTGGGAAGGACCGGTCAGGACTAGACTTTCCTGGTGTATCTGGCAGAACAGGACAGGTGCCTTGGGTTTTCCCCCCAGCATCCTTCTTTTCCCATTTAGAGAAAAACTATAGTAAAAAAAAATAAAAATAAAACATTTAGAAAAAGCAAGAAGAGAAAACACATAGTAGTTACCGATCCATAGTAGGAGGAAGTCGTGATGAAGAGGGCTTGACCTGGCTGTGGAGTACATTCTCGGGTTAGGCTGACTGGTTCTCTTTCTGGATGGACACCAGTATCTATTTCCCCCATTCCCCAGCTCTCCGCTCTGTGTGTTTCTTCGTTTTCTATCGTCCTCCGCACACATAGCTGATGAAGATGCTGGAGAATATGCCCTATAAAAGGGGTACAGAACTTCTGTATCCTGTTCATTTCTTTTCCTGGTTCAGATTTAGGGATGTGTGCAGCTTTACTATTTGAAGGCCAAATAGTTTCAGGTTTTTCTTTAGCCAAGCTTGCTGTTTTCTTGACAATACAATTGCAGTAAGATTTAATAATCTTATGGGCTATTTGCTTCCAGTCATTTCCATGTCAAAAGGACGGCATTTAAAATTCCCTTCTATTCATGGATTTTATATATTCTAAATCTCATCTTTTTAAAAAATGTACTGGCTTCTGTTTAGATCATTTCCGTTTCCCCCAAATAAATGGAGACCAGCTTGAGGGCAGGCTTTCCTGGTGGCTTAGATGATTAAAGAATCTTCCTGCATTGCAGAAGACATGGGTTCAGTCTCTGGGTCACGGGGGGATCCCCTGGAGTAGGGAATGGCTACCCACTCCAGTATTTTTGTCTGGAGAATTCCATGGACAGAGGAGCCTGGAGGGCTAAAGTCCCAAAGAGTCAAACACTACTGAGCAACTAACACACACACACACACACAGACACCTCTTGAGGGCATCTGAGCAAATAAGCTTGGGTGCAAAGACAGTAATCCGGTCTTTCTTTTTCTTTTCTAAATATTTTGGCTGCACTGGATCTTCACTGCAGTGCTTGGGCTTCTCTTGTTCAGAGCTCGGGCTCTAGATTGCCCAGTCTCAGTAGCTGTGGTGTGCAGGCTTCTCTAGTTGTGCCCTGTGGGTTTAGTTGCCCAGCAGCATGTGGGATCTTAGTTCCCTGACTAGGGATTGAACCTGAATCCTTTGCATTGAAAGGCAAATTCTCAACCACTGGACCACCAAGGAAGTTCTACAACAATCTGATCTTTGTAGCAAGATCAGCTCCCCTTGACCATGTGGTGATCTTATCTCCTGTTATTTGGGGACCAGATACAGAAGGATTTCCCAACCCTGCAAGACATTAAACTGACTATACTACCAGGCCACCTATCAAGAACAGTCCTTAGAATAGCTGCGTTTCCTTCTACATCTGCTCGTAAACTGGTTAATTCTTGCCAGAGCTCTTCTCTCTTTCATAGTCTTTTTCTAAGACGAACAAACCACACACTGGCCTGCTGGCTTTTCCTAACCTCTTCTCAAAGAACACACAGTTTGCATGGGTATGAGTGGCATGCTGTCTAAAACACTGTAGGTGACAGTTTCACCAGTTGCTTGCACAGAATAACAAGTGTCACTAACTTTGCAGCCTGCAATGTTTTTTAACCTGATCAGCTGTGGTCTGATAGTAATGGCTCTGAAATTCTGTTTCCTCTTTTGTAAAATGGGGATAATAACTTACTACCTATCTCATTAGTGTTTTTATAAGAATTAAATGAGCTAATCCACTATATAAAAATCTCTAAGTGTGTAGTAGACACATAGACATTGATTTGTTTTATCTTCTTAGTAGGGTAATGTTTGGGTATTTTATTATTGGCGGTGTTGGAGTAACTTTTAAAATATAAATATAGCAATATAAATAAATAAAAGTTAAAATATAAATATAGTAATATAAATAAATAGATAAAAGTTACTCCAACACCACCAGTAATAAAATATCCAGACATTACCCTACTAGGAGGAAAAACCAAGTTAATGCCTACTGTGTACCTACTATACACTTAACAGTTTTTAGATATTATACTATCTCATTTAATTCTTAAAACAACACTAATAAGACAGGTACAAAAAAGGAAACAGAATCTCAGTATGTGAGGTTCCCTGGTGGCTCAGTCAGTAAAGAGTCTGCCTGCAGCACAGAAGCCCTGCATGCGATCCCTGGGTTGGGAAGATCCGCTGAAGAAGGAAATGGCAACCCAGTCCAGTATTCTTGCCTGGAGAATCCCACAGATTCTGTGCAGATCCTCCTGCACAGAGGCGCCTGGCAGGCTACAGTCTATGGGGTCGCAAGAATCAGACTTGACTTAGTGACTAAACCACCATATTAAAATAGTATGTAGTGTATTAATCTATT
Organism: Tragelaphus eurycerus; assembly: GCA_935064755.1. Lineage (NCBI taxonomy): Eukaryota > Metazoa > Chordata > Mammalia > Artiodactyla > Bovidae > Tragelaphus > Tragelaphus eurycerus. The sequence goes on along the minus strand of CAKXYN010000093.1, from coordinate 6,107,494 downwards.
TTTAAATTAATTTTTATTGGAGCATAGTTGCTTTGCTCTGTTAGTTTCTACTGTAGAGCAAAGTGAAACAGCTGTACATATACACATATCCCCTTTTTTTTTGATTTCCTTCCTATTTAGGTTACCACAGAGCCCTGAGTTTGGACCCCTGGGTCATACAGTAGGTTCTCATTGGTTATTATTGAATAGCTTTTAAAACTACTTGCTCTCAAATTCTCTCATACTTTTTATGAAAAATAAATTCAATAAAAGTATAGAGGTCAACTTTGATGACCTCTTTGATTCTATAGAGCTGTCATTACCAACTTTAACCTTTCTTTTCAGCTTTCCAATCCCTGTTCCTTCTACCCTCAACAGAGAAAACTAAGGCCAAAGCAAGAACTCTTCCAGTTGACTTATCTCCCTATTATAAGTCAGAAACCCTCACCTAAAACTCCCTTACCCCTCTTGTCTCCTCTCCTCTTAGCTCAGAGGATGTGAAGATTCTCCTCTATATGGTCTAACATCTAAACTCTCTCTTCTCTGAAACTTTCCTCCCCAAACCATCACTTTTCTCTTCTCTTGCCTGCATCATTGAAGCTCCATCAGCAATGTTCCCTCCTTCCTCCTGGCAGGGATTCTGCAGTCTCTTTTATATTAAAATGTACATCAGTCCTGCATCTCTCTTGAGCTCAGCTCCATCTGTAGCTTTTTAGTGCCTTTCATTTCTCCTCCCCAATTCTTTCCTTAATCCACTGAAATCTTAGCCTCCAGTCCGCCTCTCTCTGGCAGTTTGACGGTTTTAGTGACTGACAATCTTGATCTTCCTTATTTGATGCTGTGAATCATTCTGGAAATTCTCCTTTGTTCTCTAGAACATCACTTTCTAACCTATTGTCCCCTTACCCCATGACTATGCATTATTAGTTGTTTTTCACAGTTTCATCTTTATTTGCGTGCTATTAAAAGTTGGTGTTTCTGTGTCTATTCTTGGTCCTCTTTTCTTCTCATTTTTTAAAAAAGCCTTTATTAAATTTGTTACAATATTTCTTCTGTTTTATGTGTTTTTTCTTTTTGGCCACAAGATATATGGGATCTTGCATCCCTGACCAGGCATTGAACCACACTCCCTGCATTGAAAGGCCAGGACTTAACCACAGCATTGCCAGGGATGTTCCTATCTTTTCTATTCTTTTTATGTCTTCTTTCTAGTCTACTTTATCCTATTCCATAGCATCAATTCTCAGCTATATACCAATGAATCCCAAGTCTGCACGTCCAATCTAACCCTCTTTCCTGAGCCCAGTTGTCTAACAGCTGTATGGACACCTCAAAGTCAGTAGGACATCATGCCACCCCTTTTATGTTCTTTCTCAGTAAATGCACCACCACCCACTGTCTTAGCAGAAAGTTTGGACTCATCAGTAAGTGCTCTTCCCTTTTCTTCATTTACATGTCTGGTTAATCCTCAATTCCTACTGACTCAGTTCTCTAAATGCTTCTTAATTCTCTAAACTTGTCCATTTATTTGCATCCTACAGCTACCTTCGTCTGAAGTGTTCCCCCCTCCTCTTCCTTCCTAGTAGATTCTTACTCATCCTTCAGATTTTACCTTAAATACAAGTTTTCTGCAAATTTTGCCTGAATTTCAGATTGGATTCACTGCTCTGTGCTCCTGTAATTCTCTGTATCTGTTTCCTAGAGCTGCCATAAAAAAATGTACCACAAATTGGGTGATTTAAAACAACAGAAATTTGTTTTCTTTTCAGTTCTAGAGGCTAGAGGTACAAATTCAAGATGTCAGCAGGGCCACGCTCTCTCTAGACTAGATGGAATCCTTCCCTGTTTCTTTCTGGCTTCTGGAAGTGGCCAGCATAGTCGGCATTCCTTGGCTTACAGCTGCATCACTCCAATCTCTGCCTCTGGCATCACGTGGCCTCCCCTCTGTGTCTCTGCATTCATACAGTGTTTTCCTTTTCTTACAAGGATACCTATTATATTGGATTAGGGCCCACCTGAATGACTTCAGCTTAATTTGATTACATCTGCAAAGACCCTATTTCCAAATACAGTGGCATTCACTAGACTAGGGCTTAGGACTTCAATATATCTTTTTAGGGGACATAGTTCAATTCAGAAGACCCTTATAAATTTTTTTTTCAACAAAACTCAATACCCTGTATTGTAATTATTCAATGTTCACCTTCCAGGGTAGGCCATTCTTCCCTATTTCAGTGTATTCTCATTGCTCGACATAATAGAGCTCAGAGGCAAAGTTATGGGCTGAAGACTGGAGAAGTAGTTCAATCAAGAAATTGATGCTGGAAATTTCCAAGCTGAAATAAACAGCAGGATTCAATCACAAATTGGAGTTAGACACAGAGTGGGCAGAGATGTGGGGGAGGTATGGAACAGGGTCAACTCGAGCACAAATTTTATAAAAGCAATTACTTTTTTCAATTTGCTATCTCTTTTCTTTTTTTTCATGGAGGTTTGCCAGCCTCCTTCTTTGGGGGCAGAACCCTAAATGTTTGGATTTTTTTCTCCAGAGTTGCTGAAATATTTTTTCTATATCCTTACATATTTCTTAGTCTAAAGGGTGTGATTATGTTCACACAATCTGGGTTCCTGAAAACTAACTTTATAATTCATGGGGAAGAGAACAGAACTCAGAGAACATGCACAATATTTATGAAGGCATTGTTTTGTTCCTTTAGCTTTTATTTATTGCCTTTTCCTGGAAAGAGAAGCTTGCATGTATGATTCAGCAGCTGATTAATCACGCCCTTGGCTCCCCACGTCCCAGCTCACAAATACTTTAGCTTTCAATTCACTACCTGAAACAATTACAATCAAAGTTTCATAGTACATGATGTGAAATCTTTCAACTTTTAGTAATTTTAAAAACACTTTGACTAAGGTGCTGGTGAAAAATTGATGCTATTGACTAAAACTAGTTAAAATATTTTGTCTGTTTACTTTATGTGTAATTTACTTTCATATTAGAATTGATCTAGACAAGATGAGAATTCAGCTGTTTATTGATTGTAATCAGATCAGATCAGATCAGTCGCTCAGTCATGTCCGACTCTTTGCAACCCCATGAACTGCAGCACGCCAGGCCTCCCTATCCATCACCAGCCCTCGGAGGTCACTCAGACTCATATTCATCGAGTCAGTGATGCCATCCAGCCATCTCATCCTCTGTCGTCCCCTTCTCTTCCTGCCCCCAGTCCCTCCCAGCATCAGAGTCTTCTCCAATGAGTCAACTCTTCGCATGAGGTGGCCAAAATACTGGAGTTTCAGCTTTAGCATCATTCCTTCCAAAGAAATCCCAGGGCTGATCTCCTTCAGAATGGACTGGTTGGATCTCCTTGCAGTCCAAGGGACTCTCAAGAGTCTTCTCCAACACCACAGTTCAAAAGCATCAATTTTTCGGTGCTCAGCCTTCTTCACAGTCCAGCTCTCACATCCATACATGACCACAGGAAAGACCATAGCCTTGACTAGGCGAACCTTTGTTGGTAAAGTGATGTCTCTGCTTTTGAATATGCTATCTAGGTTGGTCATAACTTTCCTTCCAAGGAGTAAGTGTCTTTTAATTTCATGGCTGCAGTCACCATCTGCAGTGATTTTGGAGCCCAGAAAAATAAAGTCTGACACTGTTTCCACTGTTTCTCCATCTATTTCCCATGTACTGATGGGACCAGATGCCATGATCTTCGTTTTCTGAATGTTGAGCTTTAAGCCAACCTTTTCACTCTCCACTTTCACTTTCATCAAGAGGCTTTTTAGCTATTGATTGTAATAGGATTTCTTTTTGTGATTTTCTATAGGACACAGGGATTTGGGGATCTAATTATAGAAGGGAGATCAGATCAGATCAGTCACTCAGTCGTGTCCGACTCTTCGCAACCCCATGAACCGCAGCATGCCAGGCCTCCCTGTCCATCACCAGCTCCCGGACGTCACCCAGACTCACACCCATCTAGTCAGTGATGCCATCCAGCCATCTCATCCTCTGTCGTCCCCTTCTCCTCCTGCCCTCAATCCCTCCCAGCATCAGAGTCTTCTCCAATGAGTCAACTCTTCGCATGAGGTGGCCAAAATACTGGAGTTTCAGCTTTAGCATCATTCCTTCTAAAGAAATTCCAGGATTGATCTCCTTCAGAATGGACTGGTTGGATCTTCTTGCAGTCCAAGGGACTCTCAAGAGTCTTCTCCAACACCACAGTTCAAAAGCATCAATTCTTCGGCGCTCAGCCTTCTTCACAGGGAGAGATGGTAATAAATAATAAGGAAACAAACAAATAAATAAAATATAATTTGAGGGAAATTTTTGACAACTACTCATTCAGTTAATTAAGATCTACTGGCCTTATGTTCTCTGAGATAAATCTAATGCATATATGCATGTTTACATGTGTACATATATATGATTATATTTAAATAGGGTAACTTTGGGGCTTCCCTAGTGGCTCAGCTGGTAAAGAGTCTGCCTGCAATGCAAGAGACCCAGGTTTGATCCCTGGATTGGGAAGTTCCCCTGGAGAAGGGAGTGGCTACCCACTCTAGTATTCTTGCCCGGGGAATTCCATGGACAGAGGAGCCTGGTGGGCTCCATGCAGTCACAAAGAGTCAGACACGACTGAATGACTAACACTAGAGCCCCATATGCAATCTTACATATGTAGATATATGTGATTATATTTAAATTATTTATAATTTACTTAAAAGTGCTATTAGGGTAACTTTAGAGCAGTGGTTCTCAAGCACGGGCATTTTTCCTCCCATGGGACACTTGGTGGCATCTCGAGACATTTTTGGTTATCACATGGGTGGGGAGGGACAGATGAGTTAGGATAGTGCTGGCATCTACTGTTAAGTCCCAAGATGTAAGACGTTAGAAACATCTTTCGATGTACAGAACAGCCCCTACAACAAAGGATTACTGCACTCAAAGACAGCGTTGCCGAGGTTGAGAAACCCTGGTTTAGAGGATAAATATTTAGTTGACATAAAAAGAAATTTTCTATTTATTTTTCATAATCTTCCCCCTACCCCCTTTTCCCTTTTATTTCTACCACCCTGGAGAAGGGAAAGGCTACCCACTCCAGCATTCTGGCCTGCAGAATTCCATGGACTGTACAGTCCATGGGGTCACAAAGAGTCAAACACGACTGAGCGACTTTCAGTCACTTTCTTCACTCACAGAAGAGAAGGTGCAGATAACTTTGTTTATTGATTTTCAGTCCCTAGTTCCAGTTCTTTTTGAGATTTGACTGCTGAAATTTTCCACTGAATTTTACAAGACATTCTTTTTCTAAAAATGCTATTTATTTATTTTGTTATTTATTTTTTTGGCTGTGTTGGGTCTTTGTTGCTATGAGGGCTTTTTCTTTAGTTGTGGTGAGTGGGGGCTACTCTCTAGGTGCAGTGCACAGGCTTCTCATTGTGGTGGCTTCTCTTGTTGCAGAGCAGGGCTCCAGGGCGTGTAGCTGTCAGTAGCTTCGGTGCTTGGGCTCCGTAGGTATGGTTCACAGTCTCTAGAGCACAGGCTCAGTAGTTGTGGTTCAGGGCTTAGTTGCTCCTTGGTGCATGGGATCTTCTTGGACAGGGATTGAACCTGTGTTTCCTACATTGACAGGTAGATTCTTTTTTTATTTTTTATTTTTTTGGTAGGCAGATTCTTTATAACTGAGCCACTGGGGAAGCCCAAGAGAAATTCTTACATTTCTTCTTTTGCTTAAGCTTTATTCACTGAGTTTTGTTGACAGTAACCAAACAGTCCCTAAGTAAGAAAAAGCAGTAATGCTAACACCAAAGAATTTAAAAGTAGAGAAATAAAATACAATTGGTATATATATATGTATATTTATAAATAGCGTATTAAAATTTGTTCTACATTCTATGGTACACTTTGAAATATGTTTATTCATGATTAGAATTGAAAGAGGTAATAATGTAGGCTCAATTAAAATAATGAATATTATATATTCATAAAACCATGAGACTAAAAAAACAACTGAGATCATCAGGTCATCTTATGTTCCCAACCTATTTCTTGTTGAGGGGACATTATAGACATTATAATGGACAAGAAATATTATTAAATATTAAATATTTAAAATTTAATATAAGATTTAATTTCTTCTTGGCTTTTAAGAGGTTCCTTTTAAAACAGTTATTTTTCGAGGGTTAGAATCTCGAGTGTTATTTCTCAAGCAGTTATTTGTTAAGTGTTAGAATTTCCCTTGGGATAAGAAGTTGGAACTTCCAAGATCATTTGTTGAATAGGCTGTATTCTACGAACATTTACTAAATGCCTCCGAGCATAGTCCTAAGCCCATTTGGTGTTTAATAGCATAGGCCCCAGGAAGTTGTTTTTAGATGAATGGAAAACTCAGGAGAAAGCAAAGTCCGGGGAACAAACATAAATTGCCAGCCTGTGAGGATCAAATTCAGGTCAGATTCTATCTGGTCAGATTCTATTTCCTCACTTCCTGTTCAGTTTAGCCAGAGGGGTAAACCTCTGGCCTTTAAGTCCAAGGCTCCCAGAAGAGCTAAGACTTCCATGAACTCTACAAAAGAACAGCAACTTGCAGGATGAGAAAATGGAAAAAAATGGTTCTGAAAACTCCAAAGGATAGCTGTGGTTCCTCTCAATAAGAAATCAGTTGGAAATGTGCCTAACCTAAATAGGACCAAAATACAGAATACAGAATATAACACCATGACCAGAAAAATAGAACCATGTGATGTGTGTGGGTAAGACAGATGTAAAGGTGCTGTTAAGAATACTAAGGTAAATTATGAAGTGCAATTTATTCAGATCTATAGTGTAGGATATCTTATCTCTTGGAGAATAGAATTCTATTTCCTGCTTTGTTGTAATTGTATAGAAGTGAGAACTGGGAATAGATATCATAGGCCTCTTAAAGTATGCTTTAAAAACTCTAAAGAAGAAAAAATATTGTAAATATTTCTGAGAGGTGGTGTCTGATTCCATCTCTGCAATAAACAATTGCAGTCTGGACCCAGTAACCTTATCTCTATCAGTTTTTCTTGCCTCTCCATTTCTTTTAAAACTCAAGCCTAATTAGTAATGGATTATTGTTTATATGTGAATAATTGTTCATATGTGAAATGATGTGAATATGAATATAATAACCACCCAATAATAAGGCTTGAGGCTTGATAACAGTTTCTTCAATGTAAAATTGATACCACTTTATGCAGAAACAGGACATTTTTGCTGACTTTTGTAAATTTACCTTGTATCTTGTGCTGTGTTAGGACATTAATTCTAGTAGTTATTTTTTATATTCTTTATAATTTTTTATGCAAGCAATAAACAATCTGAAAGTAAAGACAGTTTTATTTCCTCTTTTCTCATTTTCTTGAATTTATGTCCTTTTCTTGCTTACTGGAATGGTTATGTCAACCAGCATACTGTTGAGAGGAGGTAGAGACAGTCAACATTCTTGGCATGTTTCTATCTTAGGGAGAAATTACTCAGTATTTCACTGTTAGTTTCTATACGAAAAGATTTCACATTAAAAAAAAAAATCTGTTCAGAAAAATCTAATTCATCTTATATGTTATTAATTTCAGTTTTCAAGTATTTAAGTGATGAAAAACAAGTAATTTCTGTTTTAATAACACATTTATAGACTGAGCTTCAAAGACAAGGAAAAATTAATTTAAAATAATGTGTATTTATTTCTCTGTCCAAAGATATCAAAACCAAGAAATAACACTACAATCACAGAAGTGGTATGCAATAGAAAAGAAAAAAAATTGTTCAATGTAATGATTGTCTTCTTAAAAAAAACAAACAGCAAAATATATTGTCTTCTATTATGTCTCTAGCCAACGAATATTCTAAAATCTAATGGGCAAAGAAGAAAAATCAGAGCAAATCTATTTGGAAACAAAGATAAAGCTGCTTTACCAAATATTTTTAATGCTTTTTTTCTCTGCACAAAATAATTACTAGCACTTGCCTCCTTTTTTGTGCGGTGGTGCAAGTGGTGCAATACACAGAAGCTAGCCACGATGTGGACGGAGGGAAAGGAAACTGGAGAGAGCAGGTGTGGAGTGACCTGCTTCTCTGCTGACAAGGCTGTGGGTAGAGGGACACAGAAAACCCGCCAACCCTGGGGGCCCAAAAAGGAGAGCCTCAGTAGAAAATCTCCCACTTTTACTCTTTTCCCAGATCCTGATTATTCCCCTGCCTGCATCTGCCATTAGCCAGATCTAACTGAAAGACAAAGCAAAAGGCATCTTTTGATGCTGTCTAAACTGCTCAGCCTCTCATTATATAAAGCAGGCTGGAAGAAAGGGGCAACCTCTTGTGAGTCATATGAGAATATCTAGCATATTTGTGTTTCTGCAAATGTTTACAGTTTTTTTTTTTTTTTTTTTGCCCCAAGTTTACTTTTGGTATTTCAGATTAATTCCTCTTGGATATATTTCCAATAGTGGTATTACTGGTTCAAAGAGAATGAAAATTTTCAAGGCTGCTGATGGACTTGTAAATGCCACATAAGTAATATTTAAAGTTTTGCCTATCATGGTTCTAAAAGCCTATGATTTCTCTGTTTCACCATCACTGTTGACAGTATGTATATATATATATATATATATATATATACACACATAGCTTCCCTGGTGGCTTAGTTGGTAAAGAGTCTGTATGCAATGAAGGAGACCACCTGCAATGCAGGAGACCCAGGTTCTGTTTCTGGGTCAAGAAGATTCCATTGAGAAGGAGATGACAACTTTTTCCAGTATATTTGCCTTGAAAAATTCCACGGACAGAAGGGCCTGGCAGGCTACAGTCCATGGGGTCTTAAGAGTTGGACGTGACTTAGCAACTAAACCACCACTATCTATCTATCTATCTATCTATATCTATATATACACATACACAAAATATATAACTCCAGCACAATTAATTTTATATATTTCCATAGTTATCATCATGTTTTTCTTTCATCAGTGGTTAATATTATTGGCACATGGAAATTTTAATTTCAATTGGGGACAAGACTGTATATGACAGGGGTCCCCAACCTCTGAGATCTAATGCCTGACGATCTGAGGTGGATCTGATGTAATAATAATAGAAATAAAGTGCACAATAAATGTGATGCAGTTGGATCATTCCCAAACCATCCCCTCACTCCCTGCATTGTGGAAAAATTATCTTCCGTGAAATCCATTCCTGGTGCCCAAAAGGTTGGGGACTGCTGTTATATGACGCAAGGGGCCAGGGACACATTAGAAACAAGCATTAGTAAATTGTTTTCTTTTAAAGAAGGAGTAAGTTAAACATGTCTAACTATGTATCTACTGGTACAAATAGAGTTGTTTTTCTTAAAGATAGTGGATAAAATGTTTTCATGCTGCTGCTGCTGCTAAGTCGCTTCAGTCGTGTCCGACTCTGTGCGACCCCACAGACAGAAGCTCACCAGGTTCCCCCGTCCCTGGGATTCTCCAGGCAAGAACAACTTGCCATTGGAGTGGGTTGCCATTTCCTTCTCCAATGCATGAAAGTGAAAAGTGAAAGTGAAGTCGCTCAGTCGAGTCCGACTCTCAGCGACCCCATGGACTGGAGCCCACCAGGATCCTCTTGTCCATGGGATTTTCCAGGCAAAAGTACTGGGGTGGGGTGCCATTGTAATTTGTGTCACTTTCAAGACATGATTATGGCTTTAAATGTGCGATCAAATTGCTTATCTGTGTCTTTAACACTTGCTGGTTCCTTATGATAACTGCATTGCTCATGAAAACATTGCTCATGTTTTTGTGTCTATTCATTTCAGGTTTTTTCCAGTAGTGGTGATTTCCCTGGTATTTCCATGGGCTTCCTGCTCCTCTTGCCTTTCTTGACCGTCTTCACTCCAACTGGAGAATATCAACAGCTCCGGTGGCTACTGAAGGAAGTCAATGAAGAGGCCACATGATTTTTTAAAATCCTTTGTTGTTTCTCATTTCACAGAAATAGACATCTTTTCAGGCCACTGAAAGTGTTCTTGCCAAGGTCACTGATGACTCATTGTTTGCTAAACCCAGTGAACACGTTTGAGTATTTCTTTAATTATTTGACCTTTCAGAAGCATTTAGCACTACTGATGACCCTTTTTCTGGGAACAGTGTCATCCCTTGGCATTGAAGACACTGTGTTGCTGTGTGTTCAGGTCTCTGAAGACAAATCATCTGATCTCAGTTCTGACACTGATTAGCTGCATGACCTCGGGAAGCCACTCAGCATCTTTGGAATTCAGTTTCCTCATAACTCTTAGTTGCTCAGTCGTGTCCAACTCCTTCCCACCCCATGGACTGCAACCCGACAGGCTCCTATGTCCATGGAATTCTCCAGGCAAGAATACTAGTGTGGGTAGCCATTCCCTTCTCCAGGGGATCTTTCCAACCCAGAGATCGAACCCATGGGAGATCTTTACTGTCTTCTTTACTGTCTGAGCCACCTGGAAAGCCCCAGTTAAGAACAGTTAATATTCTCATAGTTAAGAATAATAACAGAACCTACCTCTTAGGGTAGGTATAAGGACTCATGTAAAAGCATACATAAAATGATTTTAAACTGTACTTAGTACTTCAGCACCCTTAAGTAACAGATATGGTGTGTTGATAAACTGACTTTTCGAAAAAGAAAGCCCTGATTTGTAGTGTTGACAGTTTCTTTGCTGTAAATACTTCCATCATGGCCTTAAATATGGCTCCTTTTCTTTACTGTTTAGCAATTGGCTTTCCCAGGAGTGGCTCCCATAGTAAAGAATCTGCCTGACATGTGGGAGACCCAGGTTCGATCTCTGGGTTGGAAATCTTGTCTGGAGAAGGGAATGGCAGCTCACTTCAGTATTCTTGCCTGGAAAATTCCACGGAGGAGCCTGGTAGGCTGCAGTCCATGGATCCCAAAGAGAACAGCATGACAGAGGAACTATCACACTCCCAGGAGTTGATGTGAGCACACTCCTGACAGTAACCTTCCCTCTTGACTTTTCAATTTCCTCTGCTTGGTATCCACGGTGGCCTCCTCTTCTTCCATTTCTGAAATATCTTTGCTGTTCAGTGGTCTGTCTAGGCTTTCCTATTGTTTTACTCCGTACATTTTTCTAGGATCAATCTCATCCACTTAAAAAATTGATATATAATTTCACAGATTATACTATTCATCCACGTAAAGTGTAGAGCTCAGTGGCTTTTAGTATGCTCATAGCATGGTGTAGCCATCACCATCTTTAATTTCAAAACATTTTTATCATTTTCCAAAGAAACTCAGCACCCATAAACAGTTGGTCACTCCTCATTTCCCCTTCTCCTTCCCATATCCAACTATTAAGCTACTTTTTGTTTCTAAAAATTTGCAAATTCTGGACATTTCATGTAAATGGAGTTATATAATATATGGTCCTTTGCATCTCCTTGCACTCAGCACAGTGTTGTCAACATTCAGCTATGTTCTGGCATGTGTCAGTGCTTTATTCCTTTTCTATTGTTGAATAATATTTCATTATGTTGCCCTGCCACTTTTTAGTTATTCATCAACTGATGGATATTAGGTTTTTTTCTACTTTTTGGCTGTTATGAATAATGCTGCTATGAACCTTTCTGTGTAAGTTTTTGCGTGGACATATATATTTTTTCCTCTTGGATACATATCTAGGAGTGGAGTCACTAGACCATATAGTAAATCTGTGTTTGACTTTTTGAGAAACTGCCAAACAGTTTTCCAAAGAGGCTACATGCCTTCACCTGCAGTGTACAAGAGGTTCGATACCTCCATATTCTTGCCAACACCTGTTATCTATTTTTTTTTTTTTTACTGTAACCATGCTGTGCTACGTGTTCAGTTACTCAGTTGTGTCTGACTCCTTGTGACCCCAGGAACTGTAGTCCCCAGGCTCATTTGTCCATGAAATTTCCAGGCACATATACTGGAGTGGGTTGCCATTTCCTACTCCAGGAGATCTTCTCGATCTAGGGATCGAACCCAAATCTCTGAGTCTCCTGTGTATTCTTTACCACTGAGCCACCTGGGAAGCACTCTAACCACATTAATAAGTGTGAAATGGTATCTCTTTGTCATTTTAATATGTTTTTGTCTGATGGCAAATGATATTGGATATCTTTTCACATGTTTATTGGTCGTTTTTATTTCATCTTTCATCTTTGGGCTTTCCTAGTGACTCAGTGGTTGCGAATTCACCTGTCAGTGCAGAAGACATGTGGGTTTGATCCCTGAGATGGGAAGATTCCCTGGAGAAGGAAATGGCAACCCACCTTAGTGTTCTAGATTTTCCATTTATGTTTTGCATTCAAAATATTTCCTTTCAGTTTAGTTCAGTTGCTCTGTCATGTCCGACTCTTTGTGATGCCATGGACTGCAGCATGTCAGGCCTTCCTGTCCATCACCAACTCCTGGAGTTTACCCAAACCCATCCAACCATCTCATCCTCTGTTGTCCCCTTCTCCTCCCACCTTCAATCTTTCCCAGCATCAGGGTCTTCTCCAATGAGTCAGTTCTTCACATCAGGTGGCCAAAGTATTGGAGTTTCAGCTTCAGCATCAGTCATTCCAATGAATATTCAGGACTGATTTTCTTTAGGATGGACTGATTTGATCTCCTTGCAGTCCAAGGGACTCTCAAGAGTCTCCTCCAACACCACAGTTCAAAAACATCAATTCTTCAGCACTCAGTTTTCTTTATAGTCCAGCTCTCACATCCATACATGACTACTGGAAAAACCATAGCCTTGACTAGATGGACCTTTGTTGACAAAGTGATGTCTCTGCTTTTTAATATGCTGTCTAGGCTAGTCATAACTTTCCCTTCAAAGAGTAAGCATCTTTTAATTTCATGGCTACAATCACCATCTGCAGTGATTTTGGAGCTCAAAAAAATAAAGTCAGCCACTGTTTCCACTGTTTCCCTATCTATCTGCCATGAAGTGATGGGACTGGATGCCATGATCTTAGTTTTCTGAATGTTGAGCTTTAAGCCAACTTTTTCACTGTCCTCTTTCACTTTCATCAAGAGGCTTTTTATTTCCTCTTCACTTTCTGCCATAAGGCTGGTGTCATCTGCATATCTGAGGTTATTGATATCTCTCCTGGCAATCTTGATTCCAGCTTGTGCTTCATCCAGCCCTGGTTAATACTTAAGTTTCCTTTCTGATATCAATATAATCATACTAATCATCCTATGATTAGTGTTTACATAAAATATCTTTTTATATCTTTTTATTTTCAACCTGTGTCCTTATTTTTAAAGTGTATCTTTTTAACTTATCTACCTATCCAGTATATACATGGCTCTGTGTTATCATTTGCGTTTTCAAACCAAGTCTGACACACTCTAAGATTTATTTAAAGTGTTGACATTTAATATAATTATTGATATGATTGAGTTATTATTGTTATCTTTTCTTTGTTTTCCAGAGAGAGAGTCCTGACAGCATCCGATCTCCTGATTTTAGTTTTTCCTGAGGCTCAGTGCACTGCCATCCTTAAGAAGTCACATGATATAAACTGGTATTATATTAATAAATTCCTCTTTTTGCTGAATCATCTAAGAGTTCTGACATACATTTACTACTTCTAGAGATCATTATTAGCAACTGGTGGAAAGATTTAATTATCTTGATTTTTAAAAGTCTAACATTATATTCTGAACATTTAAAGTTAAATATTTTCCACAGCATAGAGTTATTTAAAGAATAATGCTCTATTATACAGCTATGCCACAATTTATTTATCCATATCATATTGAGGATAATTTAGTTTCTTTTAACCATATTAGTTTTATGTGTTAAGTCTTTATGTCTCAAATACATTTACACACAAATGTATATAAAGCATATTTATTTGAAAAAGAAATTAAATTTAGTAAAATAGCAATTTCAGTAACATTTTTGTTTGTTTTTGAGAACTTCTTGCATGCTAAACCACCCATAGAAAACATTACATGGGTTTATATGACACTCACTGACCTCAAGGCATTTGCATTACCATTGAGAAAGAATTATGAATAAAATATGTAAAAAATAACATCTAAGAGGATATATTTAAGCTTAAAAATGAGGTAATCGAGAAACCTGAAGGATGATACTGAATAAAGACTGATGAGCTGCTTTACATGTATTTTAGAAGCAACATATATTGATAAACCCTTAAAACATATCAACTCAAGCCAACTGTGTGTCATGGCTGCTACCACAATACAAATGGCACAAACTTTTAGAAACAGGCTTAGTACTATTAGGATTGGGCCTCCCTGGTAGCTTAGATGGTAAAGAATCTGCCTACAATGCAGGAGACCTGGGTTTGATCCTGGGTCAAGAAGATCCTCTGGAGAAGGGAATGGCAACCCACTCCAATATTCTTGCCTGGAGAATTCCATGGACTTAGCCTGGAGGGCTAAGTCCATGGGGTCTCAAAGAGTCGGACATGACTGAGCGACTAACACCTTTACTTTCACCATTAGAATATTGTATTGTGAGCTGGCTATTTGCGAATAGTACCCACTCAGATGTGAAGCATCTGGGAACCATACAAAGAATAATGAAGAAAGTCCATTCTGGAAGGGAGATACATAACCTGGAACACAGGAATCAGCAGGTTGCATGGTGAGCTGGGCTCCTCCCATAGTTTCAATGATAGCTATTCTGAGTGAGGCCTGGGTACTTCATTAGCAGATTTCCTTATATTGCTTGCTTATCTTACAATCATAAACTCTGGCTTGAAAAATCTACTGTTTCAGTCCTTTTACACTTAGTATTTAAGCTGAAGTTCCACAATGGTTCGTGAAATAATAAGTCAGCTTGGTAGAATCACCTTATTTTTATTTATTGTCATCTTTTTAAAAAGTAGGCTCAGAGAATATGCAACAAAATGATTTATCATACACTGTATTTTGTTATTTGCATGTTGATATAATTTCTCACAATCAATGTGATATACCTTGGGGTGAAATTCCTGGAGTTTGGTGAAATATATAACTGAGTAAAATCTGGAAATATTGACATCTGGTTGGGCTTCCTTGATAGCTCAGTTGGTAAAATGTCCACCTGCAATGCAGGAGACCCTGGTTTGATTCCTGGGCCAGGAAGATTTGCTGGAGAAGGGATAGGCAACCCACTTCAGTATTCTTGGGCCTCCCCTGTGACTCAGCTGGTAAAGAATCCGCCTGCAATGCAGGAGACCTGGGTTCATTCTCTGGGTTGGAAGATCCCCTGGAAAAGGGAGAGGCTACCCATTCCAGTATTCTGGCCTGGAGAATTTTGTGGACTGTATAGTCCATGGGGTCACAAAGTGTTGGACACAACGAAGTGACTTTCATTTTCAGGCCAGATGAAATTTGTTTGATGTTTATGCCACAGTGACAATCAAGAAAACAGAAAATACATGAATAGGAGAAATCAGTTTTAGATTTCATGAGGTTAAATTGAGAGATTTTTTGAGAAGCAGAGCAGTTTTGGAGGAAAAACATTTAAAAATGAATACCTGAACAGAAATGTGTTCTGAAGGATCAAAATCTTGATTATCATAGAATCACAAAGATCACTGGACTTAAGAAAGAGGGATGCATGTGTGTGGAACATTTCCTAAGATGTTCGCTGGGATTTAACATGTTTCTTTGTGCCGTGGATAAACGTGTGAAGCTGTTTTGCCCTGATTTCTCAAAAGTTTAGGAGGAATCAACTTTCATGGATGTGAGAAGGAGAACAGCAAGGTATGTGTGAAATACATGTGAAGTGAGTGAAGTCTCTCAGTCATGTCCAACTCTTTGCAACCCCATGGACTGTAGCCCACCAGGCTCCTCTATCCATGGGATTCTCCAGGCAAGAATACTGGAGTGGGCTGCAATTTCCTTCTCCAGGGGATCTTCCCAACCCAGGGATTGAACCTGGGTCTCCTGCATTGTGGGCAGATGCTTTATCCTCTGAGCCACCAGGGAATCCCTGGTGAAATACATGGGAAGTATGTTAAAGTAGAATGCAGAATGGCCAGTAGAAATTCTGGGCTTAAGATTTTGTATCTGTATTAGATTGTTGGGTAGTGCCTAGAAAGTTATACAAGTATATTGACAATTCATTTTTAACTCTAAGTAGCTGATATTTCTTTCCTTAACTTCATATTCAACAGGTTGATTCCTCTGGCATGTTTGTACAGAAGGCTATGTCGTAGAATCTAAGCTTTGTAAAAAATCTGGAGACATTTCTCTTCTGGGTGGAAAGGTCAGGAAATTGGCATCAACCCAAAACTTTCAAGCTGTTCCAAGATTGCTGACAGCTGGCTACATTTCAAATGAACACCTCATTTAAAAGAACAGAGGAATCAAAAAATACTATATATTCTACAACGGTCAAACCATAGTAGGCTAAAATCTTATTTGGCTCACAAAAATCAGTTCATTCTGTACTATGGCTCACCTATTCTCTGTGAGTTTTCTGTAATCTCTCTCTTCATCCTCATACCATTTTCAGCCTAGTATCACTCTGGAATAGTAATCATTATGATATTGTTGGATGACCCGGTGTCTTCTAAACTTTTGTGTTCTGCGAACCAGCAAAACCAGCATCATCTGGGACCATGGGAAAATGCAGGATCTCAGATCTCTTCATAGACCACCTAAGTCAGAATCTTTGTATTAAAAAGATGCCTAGTTTGAGAAGTACTGTTCAAGCCAGTGTTGGTTCATAGGCAATCCCCCTGGTAATCATAGTAAGAAGACCCTGGCCACCTATTAATTAAAAAAAAATATGGTCTCAGAGGTGAAATAGAATGAAGGAATCGATCATTTATTCAAACAACCAACATTACTAGTCACTTATTACAGTAAGTCCCCTATA
Source organism: Tragelaphus eurycerus (assembly GCA_935064755.1). Taxonomy (NCBI): domain Eukaryota; kingdom Metazoa; phylum Chordata; class Mammalia; order Artiodactyla; family Bovidae; genus Tragelaphus; species Tragelaphus eurycerus. The sequence goes on along the minus strand of CAKXYN010000093.1, from coordinate 6,090,635 downwards.
TATATGAACTAGTTCCATTTGGAGACCATGTTTGTAAGTCCAATTTGTTTGTAAGTCCAAAAGTTAGCCTAGGTACCTAACAAACACAATCAGCTATATAGTACTATTCTGTAAGAGGATTTGATGCTTTCTACCAAAAAATACATAGATAAAAAACAAACACAAGATATAAAGAGAATATTTAAAATCTTACAGTACAGTACCTTGAAAAGTACAGTAGTGCAGGACAAAGAGCTGGCATACAGGGGCTGGTACACATGCTCACATCTTTGCAAAATTTGGAAAGTTTGAAGCTTAAAGGTTTGCATATAAGGGACTTACTGTATATGATAAACACTGTATCAGAAATACAGAGATTGGGACTCTTGCCTGGAAAAATCCCATGGACAAAGAAGCCTGGAGGGCTAAAGTTTATGGGTTCACAAAGAGCTAGACATGGCTTAGGAAGTAAGCCATTTAAACAGTGTTAGAAATATAGAGAAGGGGATAAAATTCTATGTATGTACTCTCTATGATAAGCACTATGGAAGTATAAAGATAGGGATAGAATTTTTTGCCCAAGAAGCCCATACCTCGTGGAGAAGCAGTGGACTGCAGGCTGCTCCACACATCTCCCACCCTGTTGAAGTCATTATTTCCTTTAGTGATCAAAATAAATCATGTGGCTTCCGCCTATGCTACCATACATAAACCAATGCCTTCCTTAGTATTTCAGAGGGTTGCTGGGGATACTACGTCATCTTCTTCCAAAAGACCTTGAGGACCACTCCCCAGGAATCTCATTTATTTAGAGCTTCTGTCAGCTACTGTCCCATGTCCACCCACTTGGCCCTACATGCAATTCATGGGCAGGACCTCTTCTGTGGAATATGGGGGTGTGAGGATGGACAGAGGGGAGGTGTTAGAATGGTGGGAACTGGGTAGAGCTCAGAAGCCTTGCTCTAGTTAAGCCAAAGTTCACAGATTAACATGGCAGGTTCTGTGGGTGGTGCAATTGGAGTTGAAAGCAACTGAATAAATATTTAATTATACTGTAAGCGCTGGTTTCAGGAAGAGGCAGGAACTTGAAGGGGACAGAGGGCTCATGTCCAGTTCAGTAAACATCGCAGATTTTCTCCCAGTGCTTCTGACTTTGTCTTTCTGCTTTCGTTTCCTATTGTTTCTCTCAAATTGCAGACGTCCTTTAAAAAATATTAAGGTGTTCCATCCATTGCTTACCTCTGCTCTCAGGTCGATAGCTGAAGCAGCTATGTAGAGAAACCACAGGCAGGTTTTATGTGCAAGTCTGAAGCTGAGATGAATTTCTAGATCTACAGGTTTGTATATAGTGGATAAGCAGGAAGCGCTTCCTATCTGGGGACAAATGGCATAGTTTGGGCCAGGTGTGCAGAATTGTGTGGCAAGGGCAACTGTTTATAAAACAACATGCTGACCCAATTGCACTATGTTTATTTATCCCTTAAATAGAGGCCCCCTTTCTCTCTGAAAGCGGACAACTGAGAGAATACACACAGACTCAGTCTTCCTAGATACATTCAATGAATGGTGATCGGGCTATAAAATGGAAGTGACAATCCTTCAGGCCAGGTATTTCAAGGCTGAATGTTTTTCCCAAGGCTGAGTGCTCAACTGAAAACAAGAAAACAGGCTGGCATTTGCAGACAGTACTTGACACATTTTTATAAATGATGAAGTGCATTGCAGTCCTGTGGTTCATCTCCTTGAGGCATCTGAGAAGCAACGAGGTGTCTGCGTCACGTGAACGAACCAGCAGCCAGTGGAAATGCAACATTTACCTTCTTGTCATCAGCTGCAGTCCCCGAATAAAATCAAGTGAGCCCCAAACTACCTCTTAATGAGACAAAGTGCCACTTCATCAATACCAAGTCACTCTACTGGGATGCACCTAATTTCCTATTTTCTCAGGAGAAAGATGAGAAAAACAAAGAATTTTCCTCAATACATGAGGTTGACTTTTGCACTAAGCATAAAAGCAAAATCTAATTCCTCCTCCGAACCCTGGGAGATCAAATCTGGGTTTATGCTCTCACCACAAATTGGAAGACACATTTATTTCAGAATTCAACAGAAGATAAAGGAAGATTAAATGGAAAAACAAATACACGCACAAGGAAAACTAGTGCCCTAAGTGGAGGGAAAGCTAGATGTCTTTTCAGATTGTACATAAGATTGTTTCATAAACATTAATGAAAGATTAAAAACTCTTGAGCACATCAAGGCATATCTCTGCATTTATAAGGCATTATTAAGTTATGACTTGCAACTCTGGGCCCTAATTAGGTAAGGGATATTGACAATAGATGTAAAACTTCTGGAAAATTTTAGCTTTGCATCAAAAGGCTCTATTTATCTGCCTGTGTATGGACGTGTATGTGTGTGTCTGTGAGCCAGTCAAATAATTATAATCGTTCACCATACAGTCAGATTCTTATTCAGCTAAAATAGACAAACCACCAGGCTTTCACATATGTGGCCTGAATAAGCCTCCCAGAAAGCCTGTGCTCAGTGACTTCAGTTGTGTCGGACTCTCTGTGACCCCATGTAGCCCACCGGGCTCGTCTATCCACAGGATTCTTTAGGCTGGAATACTGGAGTGGGTTGTCATTTCCTCCTCCAGGGGATCTCCCCAACCCAGGGAGAGGACCTCTGTCTCTTTTGTCTCCTGCATTGCCGATTCTTTACCCACTGAGCCACCTGGGAAGTCCCACAGTAAGCCTATGAGGTGGGCATTAAGATTATTTCTCTTTTGGAGATAGAGGAAGTTGAGTTTCCCTCCTGAGTGGTTGAGGGTCACATGACTACTAGGGCAGTTCTGGGGTACCTGGATGCAATGACCACTCACTGTCCTGGGAGCTAGCATTCATTCATTCACCTGACATTAATTCAATGCTTCATCCATGTCGTGAGGCTTTATATGTTGTGTTTCATGTAATTATTACAACAACCCCACAAGCTGTGTGTTTCATCACCATTCCCACTTTACAGAGGAGGAAATCAAGATAGAAGTCACATGGGGAGGTTGTCTTTAGGAAGTGGCAATGCCATATTGTCATAGAGGATTTCTGATGCCAAAGTAGCTGCTCTTCCTACCTCAGCATACTGCCTGAACAAGTTTCATAAAAGCACTCTGTCCATTAAAAGTGAAAGTGTTAGTTGCTCAGTCATGTCTGACTCTTTGTGACCCCATGGACTGTAGCCTGCCTGACTCCTCTGTCTGTGGAATTCTCCAGGCAAGAATACTCGTGAGGGTAGCCATGCATTCCTCCAGGGGATCTTCCCAACCCAGGGATCAAATCCAGGTCTCCTGCTTTGCAGGCAGATTCTTTACCATTGGAGCCACCAGGGAAGCCACCAAAAAGGACAGAAAGAGAAAAACAAGTCAACAAAAAACTTGACAAGTTTCAGACAAGTATAATCATAATGAAACCAGGTTTATAGCTGGACATAAAAATAAGGCTTATGGGAAAATGTGACTATGTTGGATAATGAGTAGAGGGTGGTTTCAGCTTTCTCATGTCCTCCGTTTAATGTTTCTTAAGATCCTGCTTCAGGGAGCTTCCTATAAGTCTAATCTTTCCTGCAGTTTCTGCCAACATTTTCCTTGGCTAAGCATCAGAGCACTTCTTATTTGCTGGGGGACCTGAGGACATTCAGCACAGTACAGATCATATTCCCAGGGAGCAAAGTGAAGGAAAGCATCCTGAATAAAAATCTGTAGCACATACTTTCTTTGATCCTTCAAAGTAAAAATGGTATTGAAGTGCACAAAATTAATTTTCCATTAATTTAAAGATGTTAAACAACAGAAGACCATGTCTAATTATTGGATGCCTGGATCTCATATTGTTGACTTCATTTACTTTTGTAAAGACAAGTATTTCCATGAAACAAAATTCTTCTGCAGAAAATGCCAGTTTCCTGAGAGAGGAAACCAAATACCCAAAGCACGAGGAAGATGAAGAAATGAAAAGATCTTCAAAGACATGAGGTCCTAGACCTAAACGGTATCTCGCAGAGACTCCTCACATTTCCTCTCAGCCTCACAGCCCTTTCTTAGAGACCCTACTCTGAAAGCTGCCCCTACTGTTTTTGCTGAGACCCCTAGGGACCACCTCTACCTCCCTGGGTCCAGAGTAGATAACAAATATTTGTTGATTTCCTAACAAAGTAACACACACTTCATGGTTTAAAACAACAAGAATTTATTATCCTACATTTCTGGAGGCCAGAGGCCCAAAATGGGTGATGAGATCAAGGTGCTGGCAAGACTGGGTTCCTTTTGTAGGCTGTAGGGACGATTAATTCCCTTGTCTTTTCCAGCTTCTAGAGGTCACTCATATTCCTTGGCTTGTGGCCCCATTTAATAGCCAGCGATGTCAGACCAGTCCTTTCATTACTGGTGTACTGTTACCTTTGTTAATAACTTAAATATATCTTTGTTGTTGTTCAGTTGCCAAGTCAAGTCCAACTCTTTGAGACCCCATGGACTGCAGCACACCAGACTTCCCTGTCCTTCATTATCTCCCAGAGTTTGCTGAAATGCATGTCCATTGAGTCAATGATGTTATGGTAGCAAACAATTTCAAATAAACAATTCAAGGAAATTCAAGAAAAATTTCAGTCCCTAGATCTTGTAAAATGACAGAATTTTTTCTTTATTTCTCCTTGAATTTTCAGATTTTACTGTCTTGTTTCAAAAATCACAAATTGATACACTATGGGACTATGTATTATTTTGATCTTTTAAAATATAAGCAGGTATGTTATATAATTGTTTGTATTTATATGTGACATATTCAAAATCGATTTTCATTATAGTCAAAAATCATAATTTAAATTTTACCATCTTAGCTATTTTAATTGTACATTACTATTAGTTTTATTCACATTGTTGTGCAACAGACCACCAGTACTTTAATCTTTGCAAAACTCTATCCCTATTAAATAATTTTTTTAAAAAATCACCATTTCACCCTCTCCCCTCACCCCTTGGCAACCACCAATTTATTTTCTATCTCAATGAATATGACTACTTCATATACCCCATAAAAGTGAAACCAGGACTGAAAAAGGTCAGTTTTCATTCCAATTCCAAAGAAAGGCAATGCCAAAGAATGCTCAAACTACCACATGATTGCACTCATCTCACACGCTAGTAAAGTAATGCTCAAAATTCTCCAAGCCAGGCTTCAGCAATACGTGAACCGTGAACTTCCTGATGTTCA